>JARZZO010000015.1:11267500-12517500 GCA_030544215.1 Zantedeschia hybrid cultivar
ACCTAGATTAACTTGGAAGAGGATAGTACAATATGATTTGAAAACTTTAAACCTTTTAGAAGAGGTAGCCCAAAATCGTTTAGAGTGGAAATAGAGAATCCATATAGCCGACCCCAATTATTTGGGATTAAGGCTTCATTGAGTTGAGTTGCTATATAGTTTATAAGTTGACCTGCAAAGTTTTGCTCCATGAAACTGGTGAATGACACCAATTGTCATAAAGATAGTTAGCAGTCCAATCCCCGCTAATTTTTTTCATCTTAATTCTTAGTCAATGTGATTCTTTTGCCAACACGTTTTCTGCACCTTGCCAAGAGTCCGGACCGTTCTTCCCAAGCAGACCATCCCAATAGGTCCAGCGACACAAGCTGGCTTGCTGCTGTCAAACTAGGGCATACACTTCTTTATTTTATGCTCCAATTATTACTGCTTGAGATATGTTTTTCAGACATGAAATGTGTATAAAATGCTTGGTTTTGTTCTGGAGATGTACTTAGCCGTATCCTTGTTATCTTGTTCTGAACCAGTTAACCGATTCATGTATTTGTGCGGTTAAACATGTATATCCAGCCGTTTATTTGTGGTGTGATTATGATGCAAAAATAGGTGACTTTTTTCCTGGTTATCTCATTGGTTTTGTGGTTACATCAAGGTTTTCTTTTGGGCTTTATGTAGTCTTTTTCCTAGCTACTATTCAGTTTACATCAGCCATTGGTTCATCCATATTGTGCATAAGCTGAAACAGTTCTGATGCCAAAATTGTGCAAACTTTGGAATAATGGTCATGGGCTCAAAGATTGTGTCAAAGGAGGGGCATAAACTACAAACCGTGATGAAATGCTGAAGTTTATTCCCTAAAACCAGTTGTGGGCATTTATCACCTTTTTTATTTTCTCTTTGGTTATCATCAGGAGTTCCTTCAGTGTGCTCCAAGAAATTATCCCGGTGGAGGGTCAGAGATTTTAGCATTAGGGAGTTTAAAATGTTGCATTTTTATATATAAGTAGATTATCCATGCATTCAACTCGCATGCATGTGTAGTCAACTGAATTTGCCAGTTTATTACATACTAGGCAGTCTGGCCCTCAATGAAGTGTTTCATTCATTCAGATATTATAGTTAAGGAGTTGTCATTTAGCTTTCAAATCCGTTCTTAGTGTATATTACTGAATGATGTGTGAAATTAGTCACATTTAAACTATATATGTTGTGCAGTGCTGTTTGCGGCAGTCGTATTTGTTGGTGGGGTGTGATTTGTTTAAAAGAGTTGTAGTTATTTGTTATCATTGTAAATGGGAGGAGAGAGGATTGCTGAGGACTTTCCCTGTGGGTAGTAATCCTTCTCCTACGCCAATAGGAGCTTCAGATAGTTATCGTTTTCTTCTTGGAAACTTACATCCTCAGCCTTTTATGCAATGTCAAGTGGATAAGTCAATGCACTTGAGCCAAATTGAAGTTAAAGAGCAAATAGAAAAGTATATTAAGGAAAAATGAACTCAGTATTTGCCAATGCCGTGCCCACTGGAGTACATCTGTTTGTCCACCAATCTTATTTGGAGTTTCCTATCAAAATAATAAATGCTCCTATGGTATACATTGTGAGCAATTATATACCCATCAGTACGTTGAGGTCCATGATTTCCCATGCGTTGTGTAATGCTAAAGAAGTTTTATAGCAAAAATAGATAAAGAAAATCTATTAGAATAAAGTGATGGGTTTTTTGCAAATAACCCTCTACAAGATTTGATATTTGTAGATAACCCCCCTGCATGATTCATATTTGCATATAACCCCCTTAACTGTAAGTATTTGCATATAACTCCCTTAACTATGTAATTTGTCTTGAAGTTTATCAGAGTTAAAATAATTTTATTACATAAAAGCAAGAATAATTTTTTTGATGTTGAATATATACAAGAAGCTTACGGATAGATAGTTATGTGCTTTTTCTTGTAAAGTGTTTTTATTTGAATTGAGGGTATTATTAGCATTTTCATTTAATAAGCTTCACATATTCTATGTATAGAAACAATATTTTAATTCGTGTGAAATTCAAAGTAAGCTCACATAGTAAGGGGGTTATATGCAAATACCACTATAATTAAGGGGGTTATATGCAAATATGAATCATGTAGGGGGTTATCTACAAATATGAAATATGATAGGGGGCTATTTGCAAAAAGCCCTAAAATGATTGCACTAATAATGTATTATGATACTAACATCCACTACTCTAACCTTTATTCCCAACTTGGTTCTTTAAGGTCGTTCCAAAATTATTATTACTCTACCAGCTATCATTTATGATGGTTGGCAATATCGGCCAATATTGATACGTATTGACCGATACATATCGGTATCGGCCTGGTCCGGTACGATACCTATAAACAAGTATCGGCCGATACCGGCTGATACTGGGCTGGTACCGGCCGATACGTACCGATATCGGTACCCTCCAATATTGGTATTGATACTGGTACTGCCATCCATGTTTATGCCCAATGTGCAACAACTACACATCAAGATTGGAGTTTTGGACAATCATGTCAATCAAAGTGCAATTAAGTCAATTCAAATAAAAGCTAAGAGATCTGATTCCATGCCAACTTGAAGTCTAGGACTCCCTAGGAATTCATGTACAGTCAGTAACTTTTGTTGAAAGGTGACATCAGCCACAATTCATTCCAATAAGAGAAGAGTAAAACAGTACAAGAGGACACAAAGTGGTACAGAGACCACCACCCCTCAAAAACACATAAAGACTCCTATTTTATCAAGGGAATAAAATAGAGGAAACAGAAAAAGAAGATAAAGAATACACCCAGGCTCACTAGAAGGTGCTTCTCCACTGCTTGGCTAAAAGATAGAAAGGAGCATCCTTGTCCACCATAATACCCCCTGCTCTTCCCCATTCAAACATCCAGCAAAGGGCTCTTCTGATAATGCCAAAAACACTGTTGAAATCTTCAGAAAATCTTCTTTGTTCCTCTCGTACTAAATAGCCCAGAGCATTGCTGGAAGTAGCAGTAGCCATAACTCTTTTTCTGGACAACAAGTATCTTTCTGCAGCCATAAATCTTTTTCTGGACAGCAAAAGTACCCTTTTGCATCCACCCTTGGATCAGCTCCAGTACCGAAGGAGGCTTATCCCATTGACTGTGCAACTGTTTGCATAAAGTTTTCCACAAAACATTGATTATTCCACACTGACAGAAAAGATGATCCAGATTTTCTTCAAGGTACTACAGAAAGTACATCTTGAATTCTGAATTTGAATGAACTTCTTAAGTCTCTCACTAGTTGGAAGCCTATTCCAAGCCACTTTCCAAAGGAAAATTTTTATGTTGTTTGGTATTAATTTTGACCAAACGATTCCTTTCCACCACACCCTACAGTGTCCATGATTTAATATTTTTACAAGTGCATTGATTCAGAACATGCCTTTCTTTTGCCAAACCCATACCCTCCTGTCTTCCACATCACTATTCAGCTGAACTGTATTAATGATATTCATAAGAGACAACAGTTCTTCCAACTCAGATTCAGTTGGATCTCCTTGGATCCAATGGAAGCTATCTTCATAAGAATACAGTTGAGCTATGGACTTCCCTTTATCTTTTGCAATTTGATACAGGTTATTGTATTGGCACGTAAAGGGACCTTCCCAAAATCTTATCCATACCTCATTTCCAAGCTGAAGGTTGACAGCGGGTGCAATTACATTCACTGTTCAAGCAATGTTTCTCTAAAGCCCAAAGTGGTGACAGATTAGGGGTCCTAGATGGTAGGAGGGACCATCTAGAAGAGTTCACATAATACTTGTCTTTAATGAGTTTCACCCAGATCTCATCAACTTCTTCACCCGGTCTTCACAGCCACTTAACCAGCAAGGCCATGTTAAAAACTTGCAGCTTAACTAGTCCACATCCCCCTTGTTACTTACTTTTGCAAACTTTATCCCAAGCAATCAAATGAAAGCCTCTCTTCTCTTTTTGGCATCCAGTCCAGAGAAATGATTTTCTTATTGATTCAATGGTCCTCTCAACTGACCTAGGGATTCTAAAAATGGACATGTGATGATTTGCCAAGGAAGAGAGAACTGATTTAGACGACATCCATCTACCCTCTGCTGACAGAAGCTTGGCCTTCCAACCTTCTAATATATGATCAAATTTCTTGATTAATTCATCCCAATCTCTTACCCTGACCGTGCCATTAGTCAAAGGTAAAACCCAAATACTTAATGGGGAACTCTGTGCACTTGTGTTCCAAGCTTCTTGCAATATTCACCACTCTCTCTATGGCCATATTAACCCCTACTACCTTAAATTTCTCAAAGTTGATTTTGAGACCAGTTATACCTTCAACTGAGATCAACAAGCTTTTCATATTCACAGCCTTTTCAAAACCACAAGTGAATAACAAGGTATCATCTGCAAATTGTAAGTGAGAGATTTGATGACCATTTCTTCCAACTTTGGCCCATCAACCAATCCTTCGACTGCTTCTCTGTCCCACAGAGAACTGAAGATCTGCCTTATTAAAAGGAAGAGAAGAGGTGAAATGGGATCATCTTGTCCCAAACCTCTAGAACTACTGAGATAACCACATGGTTCTCTATTAATCAAAATAGAGAATTTTGGTGAAGGTACAACTCATAACCCAGTCAATCCATTTATGTTTGAAGCCTATGATTTCAAGAACCTTATTGATCCATTGCCAACTCACTCTATCATATGGTTTCTTAAAGTCTAATTTAAGAACTGCCCCTTCCCTATTATAAACTTTCTCATAATTTATGGCTTCATATGCTGCTAGAAGTTATCCAATATGAACTCAGTAATTTTCTACTCCATTCCTTGATCCATTATCCTCTCCCCTGATCTGAGCTGGTTTGGTGACCCATCATTGATGCAAAATGGGCCATGGTTAGAAACATACAATGTTGTTGAATTGAGCCTTCTGCAGGAAAGGTTAGGCCTAGCAAAATGCAATCCAAAATGCACTTCCAAGATTGCCCACTCCCATGTTATACATTGCTTAAACTTGTCTCATCTTAGCCTAATATGGTTCTGATGTGAAGCAGGTCAGCTGGGTTATGTTCATCTTTCTTATGCTTCAACCATGGTTCCTGGACCTGACCACCTCTTCAATAAGATGAATGTGGCTGAAGCCACACAAGAAGTTCTAGGACAACCAGACAAGGCTCGGATAAGAGTGGCCAGTGGGCACCTCTTAACTTCCATTAGCTGGAATGGCATGCAACATTCTGATGGATAAATGTGATAGAAAAAGGGGGGGGGGGATCTGGAAAAGGTGAGTCCACTTGGTACCCTCCCTCCCTTTGTTTTGTATCCAGTTTCACAGGTTTAATTTGACTTATAAAATAGAACATGACAGACAAAAGCATTGGGGGGGGGGGGGGGCGGTTATGGGTAATTAAAAAGCATTGGAAGATGGTAATGGTACTTCAACTTGATAATTGGGTCTAGTAGAGTTGTTTTAAAGAATGTTGTATTAAGTATTTTCCAGGCTTGTGAGGACAAAAAGGATGTGAGGGTTGCTGGTCTATACACTGCTTTCTGGACAGAACCATCTGGTATATTATTTTCTTGTCACACATGGGATGGAGTAGAAGCTTATGAAGGATCTGGAAGTCTGATTATGATCAGAGGGCGAGGATGAATTAGTTTAGGAATTATGCTCAAAGGGTTCTGCATTTGAAATCCATTTACATGGAGTTGAATGAAGCAGTATCAGCTGGTGGAAGTGGTAAAGATGGAAGAAAGTCAGATTCTCCAATAGAATATCTAATGCATCATTTGAAAAAACTAATCATAGCATTCTGCAAATATGCGATGTGCTTGTAAGGGTTTCTTTATTGATTTTAACTGTCCTTGGTGTTCAGATTATCAAGAGTGTAAGGACTGTTGTCCATTAAAAGTTGGCTAGTGAAAAATTTGGTGAAAGGACAAGTCTTGTCAAGCTTAGCCCCTAGCTGGACGAGTCAGAGAACAGCAGAAAGGATGAAGAGCAAGATCAAAATCATGAGACAAGAGAATCCCAGGGAAGACACTGGAGGGCTTTTGCAAACCGGGAACGAGAAGGTCATTTGAAATGGACAAGCAGATCTTACTGACATCTGTGCCCGTTTCCATGGGAGGAATAGATTTGTACCTGTATTCAGTATGCTTAAACATATTCCTTTTTATTTTGCTTATGCGTGTTGATCATTTATGCTTGATAGCATGGAAGGAAGAATCTGAGGATTGGGCTTGGATTGTTCCAACTTTGGTCTATCGGATCTGCTGATTCAATCTGGTCTGGACCAATCTGAGCCTAATTCTCTGCGAACTCCCTTGTTCACTTTTGTGGTCCATCAAAAATAAAAAAAAGGGTGTAGACTTACATTGAGATCTGTAGAGCTACATTTCAAACAATAAAGAAATGTTTTCCTGTCATACTTTTGGAGGGCCTGTTTAAGGATAAATATGGAAGTGACATAAAAGAATATAGAAAAAGCATATGCTCAACATACATAGTTGATGAATTATTTGTATCCAATGCCATCATCACTGGATAGAGATAATCCATCAATTGTATATGTTTGGTACATACTTTTTCATATTCTTTTGTGCCACTTCCATACTGATCGAAAAAACATCATATCACATAGAAAAACATCACATGTTACAATGGTACCATAAAAGAGAAGAAGACAACAAGAAGCTACATGAGCATGGTATGTAAATCCTAGAACTAACAAGCTAATCTTGGCTATGTACCGAAGTCATTTTTTTGTCTCACTATGGCACAATGCAATGATGTTTTCTTTTCAACTCTTGTACTCTAGTGAGGTTGTGGGAATGTCTTCTTGGAGCCGATCTGATCACCATAGAGAGCTGTCCCCCAAAGCCCAACTTGAGCAAATGAGAGCAAGAGGACATTGAGGGAGCGAGAGAGAGAGAGAGAGAGAGAGAGAGAGAAACTTGGGATGGGGGTGGGAATCTCCAAGTAGGGATGTCAATGAGTCGAATACGATGCAGATAGTGAACCTGCTGCCATCATTAAGCAGCCCATGTATCCATTTATTATTTGTCGACTATCGGAAAATGTTGTCTGCAAAACTCTTTTTAATATCTGTAAAGAAGTAGTTATTGGTAGGTTACTGAATAATTAATGGTCAAATTGATATCCTGTAAAAACTTAAATTTGAAGTACAAATTTACCTACAAATTCTACGTAAAATTAAATTTAGATAGAAAAATAACTGTTTTTTAAGATAGACAAAATCACACAAGTTTAAACTTTTAAACTTTGTCATCATGGTAAAAAAACAGAGTAAAAATAACATTCCACCTAAATCATAGTATAACATGCACAAAACTAGAACCTTAGTTGAGCTTAAAGTTTACCAAAAGGATTCCTGGATATCAGGCTTAGAAATTATTGAAGGACTGAATATTAATAATATGTAACTTTTCTGAACGGTCACTCCTAGGTAGTAGGTTCAGAAATAAGACTATCTATTTATTCGTAAAGAAGCTGGGATTTTTTTAATCTACATCTCCCAATCTATTGATAACAAAAACACTATCCAAGAACTGTCTGCTAAGCTCATAAATGGTTGGAGAGTTGGGTTACAAGTCAGCATTAACATCCCTACCCCCAAGGCATGTCTAACCTGTTATGCACTAGCAGAAGAACCCACAAAAAGTGGGAACCGAGTGGAAAGTTTGATCTCTATTTCCTTCTTTTGACATAGAGAATGGGGAGTTTTACAGAAGTACCCATCAACCTTTTTATAATAACTAAAGCGAACCTAAAATAAGGTGGCCCATTTCCAAAACTCAGTCGGTCCGGCAGACCTTAGGTTGGTTGGGCACCCCTAGGCGGCCTAGGCAAGTGCCTTAATGGACTGCTCGCATAGGCACCAGGTTGCCTTGGGAGGCATGGAACGCCTTGTCGGCTAGGCGACGCCTTGAAAACAATGATCCAATCTGTGCCGATGCTGCATCACCATGCTTTTTTAGTGCCTTTTTTATATGGGAAGACAGAGCAGTATAGTTCTGAGTTTTAGATTATTGAGCACAGGAGCTACGGATATTCTTATTTCTTCAAATAGTGTTCCTCATTGGTTAGTAAAAAAAAACAATTATATCTCTGAAAGCATTAATATTATGAAGGAAAGAACCCATTTTCCTCCTCTCCTCTCCCTCTCTCGTCTCCCTATTGATGCACACTCATGGTTGGCAGTACCGGCCGATACCGGTACGTACCGGTATCGGCTGGCACCGGTACCCTGGGTATCGGCCAGTACCGGCCGGTACCAGACCGGTACTGGGCCGGTACCGGCCGGTATGTACCGGTACCCATCGATACCGGTACCGGTACCGGTACTGCCATCCTTGTGCACACTTAACTCTACCTTTCAACTGTGCAGCCTAAAACAAGAAAACATTCCATCTTTTGTCTTACTTCCTTTCTCTTTCTCAAACACCACTTTCAGTGCATGATCTTCTTTCTTCTCTTTCATATTCTGCAAATAACCATGCTAATTCCAGGAACGCTGCTATGCAGAAGCAGAAAAGTGAGTGTGGTTGATTAACATGAAGAATGTAAGCAAGGGTGTGGAAGCTTATCAGTTGGGTTTTTTTTTTTTTTTTTTTTTTTGGGGGGGGGGGGGGTGTGAGGTTGTGCGAAACTCCCCTCAAACCTTGTCAGGCTGGAGAAGGCTGCCCCAACAGGGTTAAGCTGTGTGTGTGCAAGCTTCTAAAAGATCCTTGACCATTAGTGTCAATGTATTTAATCGTTAGTATACCATCATCAGTTCTTTGGCTAGAAGATTTTTTAAACTATTAGAATAAGAGTAGTTTGATTTGAAAAAAAATACGTAATGTTGACATTATAGACAAGGTTTGCCAACTCGTTGGTCCGGACCATATGGGGATCTATCAGATACAAGTTGGATCCGATCTGACTCAGTCGAGTCAGGCCAGTTTTTTGTTGTTTCTTCTAGATCCTATACTTTTATGAATATTTATAATATAATTAACCTTTTACTTTATGTGCTTTGTTAACGCCAATGAGTATAAACCACAATTAAGAGAAATACTCAATGTTAATGGCTATAGAATTGTAAAAAGTGTAAATTTACTTACCAATTGAGAAAAACCCAATTGAAAAGGCTAAAGGTATTTTTGCATATATACCCCGGAGAACACCCTATTTGCATTTATACCCCCAACTCCCACATGATGTTTTTAATATCCCTGAAATCTTAGAAATGTTGCGATTATGCCTCTCCATCAAAATAACGTCAACTCCAACTGAATATGATGTCCAACATTATCAAGACCACCCTCCCTACGCTGTGGGAGGGTAACCTGATGCCAATCACACTCTAGACCTTTTCATGGAAATCCTATAAGATCAAAGGATTGGCAAATTAAAAAAAAAATGGAGATTGGAGAATCTCTTGCTGATCTTAGTGCTGCTGGCTGCTGTGTAGCTGTCGCCGGCCACAGGCATCCATCATTCAGCCATCTCCACTCTTTCCTTCTCTCTTCTTCTTTTTCACTATTCCATGACCACTGTATGTGTACCACAGCCATGTGGAGTCCATTCCCTTTGATTCATCCCTCCATCTGATGCTAACCACATCAGACTTGTCTGCTTCCCTCTCCCACTTTCTACCTCTCTTCATCTCTCCCATATTTGCTGTTTCTCGTGCTCCTTTCTGTCACCACCATCTTACCCTGTTCTTTTCCCCCTTTCAATTCCCATATCCCTTCGGAGAAGTGGACTGTTTACCATTGGACCCCTATTTTCCCATTCTCTTCCTGCCACCCACTAATCTCTAATGATTCACCCCAGATCTTTGGAAGCAACCAGAAGAAAGCCCCTTTTCAAAACCCAAGTCACCTCCTAATTTTCATTCAATTAAGGACCTGCCGCCTACGGATCCTTTCTCATTCGTTCACATCAGTCATCCACTTCATCATTTCTGCATCCTTCAATCCTTTTTTAGCACTTTAAAATCCAAGCCTAGAAAACCCTTGACTCTCGTTACTACTCATGCCAGACTCCCAGTAGCCAAGTCAACCAGAGTCCAAGATTGCTGCCAACAGACCTGGACCGCAGCATCTCTAACCTGTTACTTTAAGGTTTTAAAGTGCAATGATGCAAATATTCCTTAACCTAGCCCATAAGTTCGGCCAATGCCCTGCTCCAAGTCCACTGGCTATCTTTTTAGCCAACTACCTGAAATTGTCAGCCTCAAATTGGTTTCAAGTACTAGACCTGCATCATTCTGTCATCCTTTCATTTGTCCTTGTGATCCCTAAAGCTATACCTAGAGCAATCCTACACTCTTTCTTCTCAATAGGCCATGTCCTTTCTACCCTGTGTATTGGTTTCCCCTCCAAAGCTCCACAAAACCAGTATCTTAACTTCCCTGCTGTCCTGGTTCAGATTATTATTTGAGAATCAGATAACCTTGCAAGAAGTACTTGCTTGGATGCCATAGAAGCACAACCTTTTGTTTATGCCCAATTTCCATCTCCTAATATTCAGAAATATAATGATCTTTTTTGCTTTCCAGAAGCACAAATGACCCTTACCGGAAAGGGAGAAAACTGTACTTTTTAGTCTCCACTTTCATGAAGCGCAACCATACCATTTCATACTGCTTGATGCAGCCTACATTTCTTGTGACAAGTAGGGTGAGGAACCTCTCTTTCCTCACTTGATTGTATTACCTCTATTTATTTGAAATAAATTGGTGCTGCGATCCACAATTTTTTTCAGGGGGGAAATGGAGAAAAAACAAGCCGAGCTTTGCTCTGTTCAAGCTTGGTTAGTTTATGAACTTTTTTGAAACGTACACAAGCCAAGTTTTGTTCTGTTAGGCTCATGCTATTTTATACTGTAGCCTCATTTGATTTCTTTTCATACTAAATAATCCTTACTCATTGTATGATGTATGTTCACTGGCTTCTTGAACAACTAAGTGAATGAGATGAACGAAATGGTGTACTCATTCATTTTACTTGCATACTAATTGAATTACTAAATAAGATATAAATAAAATTTAGTTGACCTAAAAAATGAACATTGACATACTATTAAAAAATTTAATGCAAGTCTTATTCAAGCTTGTTCATGCACATAAGTGAACCAAGCATGTTTATGTTCAATCTTAACTCATTTATGAACCAAACCTTATGCACTTTCCTTGGATTGGGTATTACAAGATATTCATTCACCAGTTTTAAATAGCTAAGTTTACCATCATAGTCTTTTGTCATTCGGTAATGTTTAAGCAAGATGAGGGTTAGTGGAGCAGAGACAGGCTAACATGCATGCATGATTATGTTCTTTCGATGTCAATTCTAAAAGTGTCTTGTATGTATGTCGTTTTCTGTTTGCCACAAAGTTTGAGAATCTTTCACGTCCAATTTAAGGTTTCTATGCCAGGTGGGAGCATTCGAAGGTATATTTCCAAGCTAGAATAGAAGACTAATTGACATGCTTCATTTTAAAATGTCTATCACTCTGTAGGCTCCTGCCTTCTTGTCCAATTTTTTGAGGATGCATAACCATTTCCTGATTTGCCAGCTTTCTAGGACGGTCAATTGTGCATCATGGTATAGTAATTGTTACCTTGTCCCTCTGGATTATCTTCCTTCTCTGCCCAAGTGATTTGATGCACATCCAGTTTATAAGTTGGAGATTTAACCAATCTAGATATTCAGAACCATACGGTGCACAAGGAGGTCACCAAAGAGAGTAACCTATGGTGAGTTGGCCAATGTTGCACTGTTTAAAAAGTTGGACACTGACTTTACGTATTGGCATCCCTGGAACTATCTAGTGTGTCGCTGACATTTTATTGGTGTCCATTTGGCATATCCTCTTTAAGAGAGCTTGTGGTTGATACACGACCATGCCTTTCTACCCATCCAGGCCAGCCATGGCCAACTCACGGGGAGCAGTCTTGGATGCATCCCAGTTCTAATCTAAATTTAGAATTTTAATTTTGGTTTAAATTGCACTAGACAAAACTTTTCTGACTAACTAAATGGTATGCACAGGAGGTGTCTCATTGTCCATTCTGATTATATAATCTGCTTGAGAGGGGTCCATGCATTTTCCAAGTTTTTTCAGTTGCTGTCATTGAAATTTGGACCATTCTATTCTACTTGCTTTTCTTGCTGGTACCTGTACATCAAGAATACAGTAGGTTACACATTCCTTTTGCTTGCAGGATGATGGAGTATGGCTTGCTTCCTTCTGAGATTGCGGAGAAAATTTTTGCGATGAAATTGAAAAAGAACCCCCAATCAAAGCTAAGTTCACCAGTGAAAGCTGTGTCCGCCAAGAAGACAACAGCTTCGGTGAAGAAAGTGAAGCAAGTTTCTGCAGGAAAAACTGCATCGAAGACAACCGCAAAACGGAAATTCTGTAGCACCTCTTCAGATGAAGAGGATGATGATGATTTCATGCTCTTGAAGAAAAAGCCGAAGAAGCAGAAGGTTTCCCGTTGAGGGGCTTACTTCAAGCTGTCATTTGTACCTGGAGATTCTCTAGATGATTCGTGTCTTCTGATATTGGCCACCCATCAGTTGCGGAGGCAAAATGCTGATTTCTGATTTCATTTACTCTAGGAACATGTGTTGTAGGATTGACAGCAGTTAGGTAATGGGTTGGACAGAATGGACTTGTTCAACACTTCTTCAGTGAACCATATAATTTTAGCTGGCAAATAATCTCAGAATACATTGTCATTTTTCATTCTGTTTATATGGTAGAAGTTTGATTTCAAGGTTTTGTGTTGCTGCGTTGGCTAATGCCCTGTTTGGCTGGAACATTAGGTTTGTTAGTAATATTTATTGCAGTGTACAATATTAATTTGAAATTGACATTGAAGAAATGTGCAGGGCAATAACTGAAGAGGAAGGAGAGTTAGGCGTGGTAAGAGAAAAGAGGTTCTTGAGGCTCTCTAAGATTGAATTATCATGCTTTAATACATGCTTAGACCTGAATTAATATGACAATAGTTTTTACAAACTTGTGAATATCAAAACTGATGGTTAGCCAAACACCTATTGTCGAAATTGTTGCTGATACAGGCATCTAATAGTAAGTGACCACTGGATTGCACAGGGCTACATAATGGACCGAATGATTCTAAAGGAAACTGCTAGGCAGACGGGATATGTTCCTCGTTTTCCTTCCCCCGCTGACGTGGGTGCATGGGATAGGTTTCCATCATTAACCACTCTCCTACAATTTTGCAAAGAAACCCCTTAACCTGTGTTCTTCCTCTGAAGGGGCAAAAAGAATTGGGTAAAATCTTCCGTCACGGTCGCATTGCTGGATTCTAAATCATTGCCATTTGACAAAAAGCAACTACATATTACCTTAACTTTAGGTGGAAAAATCACATACTATTATGCAAGGTTCTCTTGCTTATCAAGGTGGATGTCAACATAGCATACAGGTGGACATAGATCATTTATGGTCATGGGTAAGTCGAATTGAATGAGTATTATCCGAGTCAATGGCGTGAATCCCACAGGTTACAAAGAAGTCACGCACGTTAACCTAATCCAACTCAACGTGTGGGAGCTTTCTTGCAAGTTTATCTGACCGCTCTGTCCATGAATAGGGCCGTCAAAGGTACATGTTGGGGTAGACCCATATCCCAAAAAGTAATCCTTGCTGCACTGACCTTCAGAACAAATGACTGAGTCATCTTGATGCTATTGGTCTACCTCATCACAGAGCACATGGCTTTGAGAGCTTTGTCTACAGGTAGACCTGACAAGCATTTAATACAAGTGTTGACTCGTGGGTGCAACAAATGTACACAGACACGACAAATATTTCATATACGTGATTGACATTATTTGTCATGTCCACAAAGTATGTCACATCCGCACTTGAGGGTAACATTTGTTGCATTGACCTCAGTGTTACATTGAGGGTCAATAGAGTGAGATAATTTTCTTTTTGAATTTGTTTTAGGTCAGTCCTAAAGTGCTCTACATATCCGTATAGGCCAATCTCCAGTTGGACAATCTAAAAAATATGAAAAATAAAAAATCAAACCCTAATAAATAATAATAAATCCCTTTAATGGGCCGAGGCCAATAATGATTTTTTTATTTTTCATATTCTTTGATCATCGGAGATCGGCCTATACAAACATGTAGGACACCTCAGGACCGGCCTAATTTTTTTAAAAAAAAAATATTTTTTAACCTTACTGTACTTACCCTTACCACAACACTACGGTCAGTACAACAAACATTACTCATTCTCACATACTCAACAAATAGGCCTAATCTCAGGGTCGCAATCACAGAAATCTGATTAAAAATTTAGGTAGGAAATAAAACATAATTGTTATTCGACAAATGGATATACTCATACCCGAACTTAATGGGTCCTAATGGGTCCGGACCCATTCTGACAGCCTTATCCGTGGAGGCCATATCATTAATTCTAGGTAGCACTAACTGAGTTCCATTTACCAATGTAATCATAGAAAATCTTCACATGTACACAAGTATGATGTCCACTGGAGACATGAACACTGCAGATAATGGAGGGAAAGGAAAGAAAGCCGTTCCACTTGCATGAGAAAAGGGCACAACTTGGACTGTTTGGCCAACGAGTAGGTGCCTGTTTATGGAAAACAAAGCACAAACACTACTATTCTTCATGGAAGAGTAGTCTAGCAAGCCAACATAAAAATAAAAATTGGAAGTAAGAAAAAGACAGCACCAAGCCTAACATGACTGGTGGGTTTTCCTCGTCTGTATCTTTCCGGCTTTTTAAGTCTCAATTCTTGCTTAATTAGACGGATTTTTTGACCAGTTCTGTATTATCTTCAACTCTGGACGATCTCTCGGACTATGTCCATAATGGAATCCTGATTATTTTTAAATATATTTACGTACTTAGCCACTGAGCCACCTCTCAAAAAGGAAAAAGGGAATGGCACACATCAATCTGTAAAAGAATATTTCTTCCCCACATTCATTCGGTTGCCGAACAGGGGCTTAAGGATGTCCTTGGCATTCAATTTTAAGAAGTTTCTTCTCATTTTTCATTCTAAGAATTAATATAGTTTGTCTATCATTCTTGGAAGAAGGTTTTGTGAGAGAAGGCCTCTTCAATATGACGAGAAGATTTGGAAGGAAGTCCCATTATCTCCGTGATAACCCCTTATAATGTACAAGTGCAAGGTTTTCTTGAAAAGGTTATAATCAAGAAGATTTAAGTGACTCACTTCTCATTTTAAGTGAGCATAATTTTATAAAAACAAATACTAAAGACACCCTAAGATTGAACTTGAAACACACAGGCAACTGGATTTATTGTGTAAACTCTTTTAGCTCATGTTTGGCACTGAAATAAGTGGGTGAAATAGAAGATTATTCAGGTATCCATACTAGAACATTGTTTGGCAATTGAAATACTTGGAGGATTGGACATTCTAACGAAGGACAAAAGAATCAGATGACTTCTATTCAAGGTTTTCTCTTAAACAAGAAAAAAAGGAGGGACACACGCTCCTGCTCTTATGTTGAACAAGTTTTTTATTCTTATCATCTTCTGATAAAATAAAAATTAACGAATACATAGAATTACTCATTCGTGAAAGGATATTATTCTTCACATTCACTATGTTGCCACAAGGGGGCCTATAGTCATCCAAAAAGCCTAATGCCAGCACAAACTTTAGAAATTTGATTAGACTTGCAATATGTTCTCCCTTGCGATAGAAGAAATGACCAATCTCTGGTTGATGACAGTAACCTATGACGGTAATGTTAGCACAACAAGCAGGGCTCACCATGCTAGGAAACCGGTGGCTGTTGTGTACACTCTTTCCTCGTAATCTAGCCCCTGCTAGGACACCGGTGGATGTTGTGTACACTCTTACTTCGGAATCTTGCCATGGAGCCCTCCATGGTGATGCCTAGGGCTATAAGCGTACGGATATGAAAACAGTTGTTTCCGTTTTCTGATTCCAATAACAATGATCTATTTCTGTTTTCGATTCCGATAAAATCGAAAAATATGTTTTCTGTTTCCGATAAGATCGGAAAGTGCATTTTTCGTTTTCGATTCCGATATCGAAATCGGATATTATTTTTGATAATTATTGAAAATTATTAATTTCTTAATTTATTTATTTTAAACTTATTAGGGTCCTCCCTTCTTACAAAAGTCCCTCTCCTCAACCGTTAGATTAAAAATGACCCAAAGGTTAATATTTATTATTGATAATAAACTTAATAATATAAAAGATTGAAAATAAAAAAAACGGATACAAAAATAAGTGTTTCCGTTTCCGATTCCGATAACTTATTGAAAATATCCATTTTTGATTTTGATAATTATCGGACGGATATTTTTTATCGAAAATGGATTTTTTTTCTAATAACAGGTCAAAAAATCAGATAATCGAATTTCCGTTGAAAGATTGATGTCATGGAACTTCGTTGCCATTAATGGAGTAGGGTATTCTCTACATGATACTAGAAATATGTATTGTTAGATTCACCTTTCTACAATAACTAGGGCAAACCAGTGGGTGGAATGGGGAGAAAGAGGAGGCACAGTATTGGTTTGGGGGAGGAATGGCAATTTGTCACATTTGATAATTGATGGGATTGAAGATAATAAAGACCTAAAAATAAGTCCATCCTAACGTAAAGACTATATGTATAAGTTGAACGGATTCAAATATTAGAAAACAAAATAAAGTTATTTCAGGGAACCCTAACCAAAATTTTCCGATTTTTTTATGAGGTTGGCTTAGTTTCTCATTCTTCAAATCTCTTATCTTATTGTCTTGTTGGCAAATGTCACCTGAGGTTGCGTAGTACGCTAGTAATGTTAACATATCATGGTTTACTCTTCGCTTATAAGAGCATTAGAGCCCCAATGTCTCCATGGAAGAGTTTATCTATTGTCTATTGAAAACACTGTAAACACTGAAGCTCATATTTCAAAGCTCTAGACCTTTTAAAGTGCTGTTATAAATGAAAAAAATCTCAGTTGGATTTTGCAGGAATGTCCAGTAGCCATTGGATACATGAAAATTGCATTGTTGGCTTCACCCCTTGGCTTTTCTTTTGGGAGGTTTCAAGTTTAAATTGGTTCAAAGTCTAAAAATTTCCTCTGTTGTTCGGTTTTCATGTGCCACAGGTTTTAAGTTAAAATTGGTTTGGAGTCTAAAAACTTTCTTTGCCGTTCGATCTTAGTGTATCACAAGATTATTCCTCTTTATTTGTGAGATTATTTTCTCGGAGATGTGAGCCACCGTAGAAAAATAAGAGAATAAAAAGGAGAACGATGGAAGGAGGGAAAGAGAATGGGAGGAGAAAAATTAGAGTTGAGATCCTCTACGTCCAGCTTTGAGATCACATGGGTGTGGGTGACGTGGGTTTTGACACTGTTTGGCCCTCCTCCCCCTCTCTTTATTGATTGAGTCCAGTCCAAAGCTGGACGTAAAAGATCTTAGTTCAAAAAATAACGGGACATGCACAAGGCGGACACGTAACCTAGTCTTTACTCTATCCCCCATCAGCTGACCAAGTTGAATGATGACCAAGAATGCCATTGTCGAGATGTTATGTGCCGGGCTCTAAGTTTGGACAGGACCAATTCGAAATTTAGGTCTGCAGATTGAGCCTGTGTAAAGTCCAGTTGAGTCCAAACTTACCTTGGTCAGATCAAGTTAGCTTTTCACTTAATCCGACCTTAATTAAATTTAGGGTCTTTTTTCAATAATCTCCAAACTGTACGTGAAGAACATTCTCTTTAAAATACATATATGTAAGAAAAAAGAAATTATACATTGTATACGTAAAGAATCTCTTTTGTCAATAGGTACTGCATTTCATTAACACAAGAAGGCAACTCGGCAAGGTACGTCAAAAAAACCCATCCAATATTGGAGATACTCATCAAATCTTCTCATCGATGTAGAGGCGGCGATGTCAATGATGGGGAAGGTGAGCTTCAAACAGAAGACCTTGGACAATATATTAGAGAGCTTGGACGAACACGCTACCAAAAGGGCATGTGATGGGGCACCAAGCAACGATTTCTTCAAATGGCAAAGAAAGCTCTACGTAGGGAGCTGTCAGGGGGTTTAGTAAGTAAAGATCCACCATAGAGTCAAGGTAGATGCCTAAGTCAAATGCCGGAGTCAAAGTAGAGAACCGTCACTAAGGAATGTCCGAAAGGAAAACGGTTTTGTGACTCACACATTTGACATTTATATTTAACACCAGATATATGACACAAATTTCAAAATGTTGGCACAAATTTCAAATTTTACATTTGCCATCCATTCAATTTGAAATTTATGTCATGTGTCTAGTGTCAAATGTGTGAGTCACAAAACTGTTTTCTGAAGAAAAAAACACAACCACAAGAAGAAAAAAGATGTGGTACTTCCGAAGGCGAAAAGACCAACCGATCTTAGAAGATCTGTGGTTTTACTCGACCGCCACAAGGAGGACGGTGAGAGATCCTCCAAAGAGAAAACAAAACTCAGGACTTACCTAGACAAAACCTTCCCGAGGGGAGAGAGATCTAGGAGGGAGGGGCTCTGCCTATTGGGGGAATCCCTCCCCCGATGATGGCTGCCATGCGAGATTCCCAGCCGGAGCAAAGGGGAGTCGTATGAGGGAAGGCACGGAACCCCTTGTTGGTGTATACGCGAATAATCTCTTATGATAGAGTATGAAATGTGTATATGTAATAAATGAATTAATCATTGTATACATAGAGAATTTCCTATTGCTAAGTTTACCATCGCCCATATCACCTATACAGTAGAATTTATTTTAAAATAAAAAGAAAGTTTAAGAGATTTCTACATATATGTATAATCCGGGGGATTTTTAACACATACAAAATGTTTTAGGAGCTCATTTGTAAAAAAAAAATTCTACAATTTAATATGTTCTTTAAATTTCATAAATCATACAATGTGTGTATTTCAAGTTAAAGTCGGATTGAGCCTGATTAAATGTTTTTAACTCCAATTTTAGGATCAAATTAGATGGAAGAAATACTTACATCAAACTGTATTTGCATTGGATAGAATCATATTGGATGTGGAGTTCGGGTTAACATCACTTCCTAAGTTGGCTTAAGATTAGCTATATATGTGCTATGTTTTTTGGACCGAAGATGTGGTTGGGAAAGAAATGCCAGTTCATCCATGTGACAAGTTTCACATCCAACCATGGCACCATATATTAAACAAAAGATCCCTTGATCAGATCAAGAGAATACATTCATCAGCCATGGCACGTACCATACATTAAACAAAAGCTCCCTTGATCAAATCAAGAGATTGTCTTCATCTCAAGTAAGAAAAATGTGGAAACGTCACATGCCAGCACTGCTCTTTCTGTTCTCATGGCGTGTGGCACCGAGTGGGCATGTTCTAGTGGATGTTTTTTTTTTTTTTTCTTTGATCGTGATGGGTTTGGGAGTGTTGAAGGAAGAGCAATAAGACAAAACAAAGGGGCATAGAAAGCTTCGTTAAAATTTATTTTAATGACGGTGCTTCCAAGGTGGATCTCGATGCCATCGCAGTGGTGGGGATGTCTAATGGATACCCACCGGGTCGGAATGTGTCTATTTTATCATTATTTTTTATATTTTATGTATCAATTTTTTTTTTCTTAAACCGTGTTTGGTGCAGCTTCTAATTGAAAGTAATCTTAGATTTGTATGTAGTTATTTAGAAGAAAAAAATAAGTGTTAGAAGTTATTTATATAATATTTTAGTGGTCTAATTTTTAACTAAAATATCTAAATTAGAGTTTCCTAAATTAAAAAAGAATAAAGTTATTAAGAGAGGTTTTGACTTTTATGATTGCCTAAATTAGTTTAATTATTTTCGTATGTTAATTTTTATGTTGTAAGAAGAAGTCAAAAATGACTTCCAACTAAAAACTACGTCACAGACATGGCTCTAATTTTATCTCCGAAGATCACTAAGGACTAGGCAGAGGAGGTCAAGTTGTTAGATATTCTTATCTGCCGAGGTGGTTTCTTGTCATATTTTGTCTAAAAAATATAGATTTTAATTTTAAAACATGACATGGATCAAGAATATTTGTAAGTTCTTTCCAGCGCATTTTCATATAATTTATACTTACTAAATATTTAACATACATAAAAAGAAGTATTCTATAACATGTAGAAAGAAGGTTAAGCGGAAATTATGAAATAGGCATAATAAATAAACAAGTCATAATTAAGATTTTCTCTAGAGAAATGAGTGGATGCGAGCAATGAATAAGCTAGTAAACGA
Source organism: Zantedeschia hybrid cultivar (assembly GCA_030544215.1). NCBI lineage: Eukaryota > Viridiplantae > Streptophyta > Magnoliopsida > Alismatales > Araceae > Zantedeschia > Zantedeschia hybrid cultivar. Next base: position 11,287,864 of record JARZZO010000015.1, read on the forward strand.
AACAGATAGATAAATGGATAAATAGACAATCATATCTGGAAATATTTATATTCTTATATTTATTCGAATATATTCAGATATGGATATATCTTCCTTTTGAAGTGGATAGACAGATGAATATTTTTGTGTGATATATATATATAATTGCTTATGCATTTTAAGACAGATGGATATCTCAGATACGGACACTCTAATTAACACCATAGATTCCTATTAGATGGTTCATCCTACTGTTTCTTTAGAGGCAAACTAAAGCCACGTTTGGAAAAGATTGTGCACTAGATTCTGACCCTCAACTTTAACTTAAAACAAGGACTCAATGGTTTGTGACTCGCAGATAAAAAGTATATACATCTTTGTTAAAATTAAAAATTTCTCTAAGAAAATTTTAAAGATGTACGGCATAACCTTCGGGAGACCAACCACTTCTATTTGTTGAAATAATGAAAAAAAAAATCAGAGATATTACTGCTGCGACTGTCCAATTGTAGTTGTAGGATTATACAAGTCAAAAAAGAAGACAAGTGTAAACTTGTTTTTTTGTCAAGTAACTTAATTGACCAAATAATAGTAGTTGCTGCAATGTCTCAGATATGAGTAATACTTGATGCAATGCTAGGGGCATTGCAGTGGGTAAACCAAAAAAATAGATTATCTTTTTTAAGTAGGCCCTCAGGCGTCTTAATCATCTTTTTTAAGTGTAATGTCTGATCGAAAGACCTAAAAAAATCTGAAAAATCAAAGAATTGAACTCCAATGAACAGTAAAAATATAATTTTTACATTTTTTACTATTCATTGGAACTCGATTTTTAAATTTTCAGATTGGACATTACACGGTACGGACGGTTAGGACACTTCAGACCGACCAAAAATAAAAAAAAAATGATTTGCTGGAGTATTGCAACAAGTATTACTCATAAATATAATGTTACAGATGAAATCACCATGGATGATAGGATCAGACATGATCATACAGCAGTCACCTAGGGGCATTATAGAATGTAGGTTTTTTTGCATATATACCCCTAAAAGATACCGTATTATATCTATACCCTAACTCTCAACATTGCTATCAATACCCCTAAAATCTTAAAAATGTTGCGGTTAATATCCCTCTGTCAAAATGCTGTAAAATCAAATCTAAAAATTTTCATATATCCTCTAAATTCACTAATATTTTGCAATATATCTCTAAATTCACTAGAATTTTACATAAATACCTTGATGTTATCAGGATTTATGGAATCTTTTTTGCATATTTAGTTGGAGGTCATGCTATTTTGACGGAGGGGCATATCTGCAACATTTCTGAGCTTTCAGGACATTGAATAATATTTGAGAACTGAAGGTACATATACAAATATGATATTTCTAAGGGGCTATATATGTAAGATTCCTAGAAAGGATTACTTGATCGGTAAAAAGTCTTCATTCGTACCTTCCATAGATCAGGTTATGGATTGGCTTCAAACTAATCTATCCTAATTAGCTTTTGTTGGTTCTAGTGTATATGGCAAACCCAAGAGGGGGCTGAATTGGGTCTTCAAATTTCTTGTCGGAAACTAAAAGATAGAGAAATTTAAATGGAGTTAAGCAAACGATAATCAAATGAGCGCACAAACACACAAAGGACACAAATGATTTATAGTGGTTGGATCCCAAGCAATTGGGCCTACGTCCACTCTTCTACTCCTCGTAGAGTAAACTACTAACACACGATAGTTATGGCCTAGCAAAGCCTTACACACAGTGTATGAAATACACCCACGATAGGTTAACCCACACACACACTCTACCAATTTAAGCAAGAGAACGATGTTAGAAAAGAAGAGGAAGAAGAAGAGCTTGATGATGAAGCTGACGGCGGAAGCCCTCTCCCAAGTATAGCTTCAATGGAGCACTTGGGAAGAGCTATTTCTCTATTGAAATCCCTCTCTCTTTCCTCTAGCGTTTTTCTCGCTTGAAAGTTGTCCACACACTCCTTGCTTTGGCAGCAAAAGTTGGGCTTCAATGGATGCAACTTCTCTTTTATAGAGGCTTCAAAATAATAAAGACGTTCATTGTAAGTGGGACTCTAACTGTCATATTTCAAACTTATGCAACTTGAAAAAGTAAAATAATGGATCGGTCGATTGTTTTGATCAAATAAATTTATAAAAACTTTCGGATGGAAAACTATGTGAATCAATCGATCGATCCGCTCAGTTCGATCAACCAAACATGGGTCTTTGAACTGCCTTTCTCAGGCAATCTACTCAATCATATTAGTCGACCGATTTTGAGGATTCGGTTGACTATTTGTCCTGGTGACTGAATAATTTAAATACTTTCATACCTTATCTCGCCATGGATTTGTGGAATGCACCATCGCTCTATTGTTGACTCAAAGACATTGCTATTTACATGGATAGGTGATGCCATTAAGGGATTTTGTCATCACTAAAATCAGGGGTATATACAACTGCTTTGTTCTACATGTTCCTGTGGATTAGATTGGATGCTCGAATTACAAACTCACAAATATCTACAGATATTCACTTTAATATGCAAATTATAAGAAAACTAAGTTCAAATTGTTTAATATTATATTCAATATTATGAAGATTACTTGATCCATGTTCCTTTAATGTACAAAATAATTCATTTGGAATGTATGTGACTAGTTATAAGGTTGGAGTGAATTTGGACTAGTTGCACTTTTCTAATTATTTCATAATTTTGATAGAAGAGGTTATTTTATGGGTTAACTAATGACTTAATATTTTAATAATATGTATAATTAGGTTTTAGTAATGCTTGCTGCATCATTGTTGGTGTAGAAAGTTTGAAATTGGAAGTTTGCTAGTGCAAGTATGTGTAATTAGGAACCTTTCGAAAGAGCATCATGCCATCATGCTCTCGAGAGCTTTAGGATGCTCTCAAAAAGTAGTTTGAAAGGTAATTTTTTTAATCTCGTGCCCTCTCATGTGCGCTCACACGTGGATGATGTTGAGATGCAATGTCCCTTTAATGTACCAAATAATTCATCGTTGTTGGCCACGGTGTATATGACAAACCCAAGAGGGGGGGGGGTTAAATTGGGTTTTCAAAAACTTTTGTTGGAAACTAACAGATAGAAAATTTTAAATGGAGTTGAGCAAATAATAATCAAATGAGTACATACACAAAGGGCACAAACGATTTATAGTGGTTCAGTCCCAAATAATTGGGCCTACGTCCACTCCTCTGCTCCTCGTAGAGTAAACTATTAAAACACTCTAGTTATGCCTTAGCAAAGCCTTACACATGGTGTATGAAATACACCCACGATGGGTTAACCCACCACACACACACTTCACCAATTTAAGCAAGAGAACAATATTAGAAAAGAAGAGGAAGAAGAACAGCTTGATGACGAAGCCAATGTCGGAAACCCTCTCCCAAGTATAACTTCAATGGAGCACTTGGGAAGAGCTATTTCTCTCTTGAAATCTCTCTCTCTCTTTTCTTCACTCTAGGGTTTTTCTCTTTTGAAAGTTGCCCACACACATTCCTTACTTTGGTGCCACAAGTTGGACTTCAATGGATGCAACTTCTCTTTTATAGAGGCTTCAAAATGATAGAGCCGTTGATTGTAAGTGGGACTCTAACGGTCGTATTTCAAACTTGTACAACTTAAAAAGGTAAAAATCGATCGACCAATTTGATGGTTCGACCGACCGTTTTGATCAGATGAATTTATAAAAACTCTCGAATGGAAACTATGTAAATTGGTCAACCGATTTGCTCGGTTTGGTTGACCGGCCAGGGCCTTTGAACTACATTTCTCAGGCAGTCTACTCAATCGGATTGGTCGACCGATTTTGGGGATTCGGTCGACCGTTTGTCGTGGTGACTGAAGAATTTAAATACTTTCATATCTTATCTAGCCGTGGATTTGTGGAATCACCATCGCTCTATTGTTGACTCAAAGACATTGTTATTTACATGGATAGACGATGTCATTAAGTGATTTTGTCATCATTAAAACTAGGAGTATATATGACCGTTTTGATCTACATGTCCTTGTGGATCAGATTGGATGTTTGCATTACAAACTCGTGAATATCTATGGGTATTCACTCTAATCTACAAATTGTAAGAAAACTAAGTTTAAGTAATTTAATATTATATTCAATATTATGAAGACTACTTGGCCCATGTTCCTTTAATGTACCAAATAATTCATTTAGAATGTACATGAACTAGTTATAAGGTTGGAGTGAATTTAGACTAGTTGCACCTTTCTAATTATTGATAGAAGAAGTTACTGTATGGGTTAACTAAAGACTTAAGATTTTGATAATATGTGTTATTAGGTTTCAGTAATACTTGTGCAGAAAGTCTGAAACTGGAAGTTTGCTGGTGCAAGTATGTGTAATTAGGATCCTCTCAAGAGAGCATCACGCCTTCATGCTCTTGAGAGCTTTAGGATGCTCTCGAAAAGTAATTTGAAAGGTAACTTTTTAATTATTTTTTTAATCTGGCCCCCCTCAAGTACACTGACACGTGGACGATGTCGAGATGCATTTAATGAGGGAAAGGTCTCATATGCACTTTCTAGATGGCAAAAGGGGATACGAGGGCTCATTCCAACTTAGACTTCTTGCACTGGCAGCAGGACAACAAGCATTACTCTTAGTTTTTTTTATTTGAAAAAATACAAATAGGTTGATATAATACATGTATATTATTGTATATAGATTTTAGTCATCAAAATATTAATTTTTATTTTTCTATAATCCATGATAGAATCCTCCAAACCACACCCACTCTAATATGCGGAAAAGTGAGTTGGATGTTAATTATGACGTCTCCCAATTTAATCTCTAAAAAAAAAAGTTGACATAAATCTCGATTTACATGTAAAAAAAAAAAAAATCATACAGTCGGATCGGGACCGACCCGAGCAACACAACTGTACTATCCGACTTTTGATCGGAAGCTCCAAAAAATTAAAAAAATCTGCACAGAAAATAAAAAAATAAAAAACCTACTGCAGCAAGTGTTCATTCTTCTATATCAAGTTCGATACAGGCACAAGGTTGTATTAAATTGAATAGAGTTAGGGGGCTTAATTGTGAATGAATCTTAAAACTAATACAACCCAGCCAAACACTTAAAAAAAACTCTATCCCTATCAATATTAAAAGTGATAGTAATATTAGATCTAATACCAAAACCAAACAGGGCGTTATGTAATAGTAATACTATGATTTCTTGCATTTTTGTAAGTCCAATCTTAAATCACAAACCTATCTTACTGCATGCCCTATTGTCTGTACTACTTTCTTAACACTTGTTTTCTCATTCACTTGTTTATACGACTCATTTTCACGCATTTCACATATGTTTGATCAATAGAAATTCTCAGAATTGTTCAAATTAAAAAAAAAAATTATACATGCATACAAATTAAAAAAAAAACTTATACATGCATAACTATACTTAGGAGGTAAAACTTTCTCTGTTTTTAGTCTTAGAAGCAACTTGAGAAGAATTTACGTTCACATACTTAGTTATCTCATAATTAGGCTTGTATATACATCTATGTTACGAAGTTTTAGTAAAAAAAATTCATATACATATACATATTTAATAATTCCAAAGGATACACATTTTTCAAATGACAAACGTAAAGATGGGTATCCCTTTACAACCCTATTTGCATGAGCTGGATAATGTGCAATTGGCCGCCACCCCAGGAACAGGCAGGTGTGTTAAAATTAGCGTCAAACATGTGTGGGAGCCGTTGATTTCAACATGAACATGTATGTGCGGCTCAAGTTGTGTCTGAGTCAACTCAGTGAGATTTGATAATATAAGAAATTAAACATTTTGATGCCGGTTCGCGAGTTATTCAAACCACATCGAATTCAAGCTCGACTCATTTAACGAAACAAATTATATTTCATAAACTCGGCTCTTTTAAGTAAATAATAAATTAAGTTGAGTCGAGCTCAACTCGAGCCAAATTCGAATGGTTCAACTGATTGCCAACCTCGACTACAATGTGAGAGAAAAAAGAAAGAGACTTAAAAAAAAGAAAAAAAAAGGAGGGCTCAGAGAAGTCTCCGTTCTTACTCCGTTTGGGTAGTTGGGGGGGGGGGGGGGGGGGGGGGGTTTCGGTTAGTATTATTAATAGACAGATGGGTTTGTTTTGGTTGAGAGGCATAGAAGATGGAACAAAAACACAGGGAGAAGGATGAAAGGAGTCTATTCAAGAGGAAGAAGGGTCAAAAATCACTCTTTTTCCTCTAAAAATTACTCTCTTTTCTTCCCTTCTTCACTTCTCTAATCATTCTCCCTGGTTTTTTATTCTTCTCACCAACACTACATCCCTGTGGAAGGAAGAAGGAAGGGAGGCAGAGAGAGAGAGGGGTGCTCTCTCTCTCTCTCTCTCTCTCTCTCTCTCTCTCTCTCTCTTTTGTCCAATCCCTGTGCATTACCCTTCCCCAGCTTCCTTCCAAGAAGAAAGTCTCCTCCTTTGACCCCTTACCCCACTTCTTCTTTCTCCTCCGCCAACCCCTTGGTCCTGCCGCCTTCTCATTCTGCAATGCACCCGTTTCCTGTGGTTCTTGGCACGCCCTTGATACAAGTTACCTGCCAGGTTGATGGTTTTATCTGACCACCCAGAAAACGTGGCAAGGGAAGAAGAGGAGGAGGAGGACGGAGGAAGCAGACGGAGGAGGCAAAGATGGGAAATTGCTTTTCCAACTCCACCAAAGTGAGCGGTGCGGCTGGCGGCAATGCCGCGGCGGATGCCGACAAAGCGGGGCAGCAGCAGCCACAGCAGGGGCATCAGGATCAGCACCATCAGAAGCCAAAGGAGACGCAGAGGAATGCATCACAGCAGCAGAGGAACGGGGGGCATGTGAGGAGGCCTAGTGCTGTGATCCCATGTGGGAAAAGGACGAATTTTGGGTATGCTAGGGATTTTGAGAGCAAGTACGCAACTGGGAAGCTTTTGGGCCATGGGCAATTTGGTTACACCTTCGTCGCGACGGATAAGGAGAATGGCGATCGGGTTGCGGTCAAGAGGATTGATAAGAACAAGGTAAATCGATTGTTTGTTTCATTATTTGGGTTGTTTCGGGTTGGAGAGTTTTGTTTTTGCTGTCCTGTGGAATGGTTTTTGATCTTACCCATTGCCTTAATGATTGATCAACTAATGTTGATTTGCTGAGATCTGATAAAAGATTGGCTTTTGATGAAATATGGATTCTGATTGATCTGTGTTAGAGCTCACACTAAGGAAGGAATAGTGGAATTTTGTTACTACCTTAGAAAGCTTTTTGAAATTCTATTCAAGCAATTAGGTTTTAGGAGGGGAATTTACTGTTGGGAGGGTCCAGGGAGAAAATTGTGAACCAATGATTTTCAGGTCCCAGTTTTGTCTCAGCCCATTGATGTGTATGGATGTCTCCTTTATATGATTCGCTTACGGCAGTTGTTTTGCTATTTACATCATTTGCTAGAATATTAGATTTCATTTCGAGTGGTTCTGACACCACTAAAATGAAGAGAAGACATTGTAATAAGTGTTCTGTGACAACTGGTGTGTTGATTTGTAAATATCAAAGGAATTTTTGAAAAAGTCTACTCAAGCCTTACCAAAATCTGGTGTATCACGAGTGGAGGTACGATCATGCTAGTTTCCTTTGGCTACATGTGCAGATCAGCTTGTCTCCATAATACCTGTGAGAATAGTCCTACATCGAAAAAAGGACAAAATCAAAAAATGTTTAGTAGATGTTGCCTATTCTACTCATTGCCTTAAGGTTTTGAGTTGGATGGCCCAATAACTTCAACATGGTATCAGAGCTGGACGGATTCTGCTGAAATTTACTCGACGATTCCCCAAAACTACTAGCCATCTCTCAGCTTCTCCGCAACCAATCCTCTATGAAGGCGGCACAGAGGATTGGTTGCGGAGAAGCTGAGAGATGGCTAGTAGTTTTGGGGAATCGTCGAGTAGATTTCAGCAGAATCCGTCTAGCTTTGCTACCATATTGAAGTTATTGGGCCATCCAACTCAAAACCTTAAGGCAATGAGTAGAGTAGGCACCATCTACTAAACACTTTTTGATTTTGTCTTTTTTTCAATGGTTACAAACATGATATCAGAGCCCATGGTTACGAACGGGGCCGTGCATTCCGTATTTGTGGTCCACGTGACAGAGCCTAAAATCGGCCTGCACGTGAGGGGGCGTGTTAGAATAATCATACATTGAAAAAAAAGACAAAATCAAAAAGCATCTAGTAGATGGTGCCTACTCTACTCATTTTCATGTCTTTTTTCTTCAAAAAAAAAATCTTCTAAAGCCAAACTGTTTTGGTTTTCAAGGATGTACTCGTCAACTTAATTGTCATGATTTTCAAAGAAGTTTTCATCAACTAATGATTTTCATGGAAACAACATTTGCTGTAAAGTCACCCTACCGTGGATCCTGATATAGAGGCAAGAAGCTGAAGTAAATCCAGTCTATAATCTATATTCACATCAACTTTGGCCTCGCCAGAAACCACATTCAAAATTAAATCTGGTGGCTGTCTTTTTGGTTTATGAGGGGTAATTGCTCAACTTCTTCTTCTTGGTACTGCCACATAGGCATATCTGGCTTGCACAATTAAACTAATTTTAGATTTGGATGACAATCTGCAATGTTCACCAAATTTGAAGTTCTTGTTTGTGATTTCTGGTGCTTAATATGTCTGTAGCATATTTGAATTGTTTCTCGAGAAGCAACCAGAGAAATCACACATTTCTTGGTCAACTTGACTCATTTCTCTTCATATAGTGAATTATGTTGTGCTAAGGTGATCAGAGTGTGAAACTTGTTGTAGTGGGACACCTATTCTGTTTTTGTACTTTCTAAATTGTGAACATCCAAGGTCACATATAGACACTTTCTGACCAATCTTTGGTATGCCGGACAAGTAAGAGCATTTCTTATCTTTTTTCTGATGTTAGATATTTCCTCTTCAATATCAGAGTTCATTATCTTTGTTATAGGGGAGTCCCACTTTTAGGATAACTAGTATGGCCAAACAACGTGGGAAGCTGAAATGACACTTAGAAGTGGCTTCCAGTTCCCTCTAAAGACAGTGTTCAATAACTTCTTCTTTTTTAAGTCAATAGTGCCATGCATTTAAAAAAGCCAAAAGTAAAATATAAGAGTGTACAAAAGTATGAAAATAAAAAAGAAAAAAGAAATGGAAGCATTCCCCAGAAAATTCCTCCATATATGAAATATCTCTCTTCCCAAAAGGATACCTCCATATACAACAAACAATCTCCCCAACCAAATCCTTCCATATATGTAAGATCCACATCAAGTTGTCCAGGGACTCACTGAATACACAGCCTACACAAAACAGAAAAAAAATATATTTACTGTCATCCCTACACAAGCTGACAGAACTCTAGGCTGCACAAGCACCCAGTCACAAATGAAGACAGAGACCCTCTCTGAGGACCTACTCTTCATGTTGAAGATCTGCTTGTTCCATCCCCCCAAGTGGCCCAAAGGGTCACATGAAGGGCCAACCACAACCACCAAACCTTGTGGCCATCCTTGAGTGCCCACTTCCAATTCTACTGTGACGATAACCTTTCCAACTTGTCTGGAAGATGGACATTTGCTCCTGCCTCATTGAGTTTGCAGCTGTACCTGTTGGGCAGAGGAACATTCAAGATATGAGTGGTCCAATTTGTCCTCCCCATATAATCAGCATGTTGCTCCGATGCCAACCATCACCAAGCAAGCCACAAGTAGATAATATACAATGAGATTTCCTTTGCATCAAGATCTGCACTGTTAGTGGAGACCTAGGGGTCTATACTGGCATACCATCAAGTATCAAGTTTACCCACTTGCAATGTAGCCATAGACTGACCTAACACTAAATTGCCATCTTTATCTGACTATCATCTCCAAGGGGCTTGGTGTCTGAGGCCATCGGCAGCTAAAGATCATTCAATTGCAGTCTCCTCATCAGCAGGTTCCTCTAAAACCACAATGTCCATCCACCTCTTGTTTCGCCATCAACAAAAATCTCTGTTGCAACCAAGGTTCAAAGATCCATGCGGATCAGTGATTCAGCATATATCAGCCAATCGTGTCAGATTTTGGTGGACTAACCCAATCTTGGCCTGTCTTTCCAAACTCATTGGCTGGAATCAGTTCAACTGTCCCAGATCAGGCTGATCCCACTTCCAACGGCTAGTTTTACCAGCTGTTAGAGGAAGTAACTAGCAATTGCTGACCATTTTCATCTTTGAAATACCGACAGTGGCTAGTAGGGGCCTTAAGTGCCGCCTAAGGCTCTTTAACCTCATTCCCCTCACTCTTCTCTTGCGGGCACAAAAAGTTTTGCACAGTGAGCATCTTGGCTGCTGCAGGCATCTCAACTTCACGGCAAACTTTCTGGCTACTGTGGATATCTCAACTTCACTTGCTTGCTTGTTCCCAAAAGAAAGCATCATTATGCAATTTTGTGATTATGAAGTCATCAAAATGCTTTCTGTCGACCACAATCAAGCGTATGCAGAGGATGTATAACACACTACATGATTTGGCATTGGATTCAAGGTGACTATATAGTTTATGCTCAATTTGTATACTTTTAGTTTCAAGATATGTTTATCTATTTGGTTCATATTCTCACCTTTTTTTTTAGTGACAAAACTTGAGTCAATCCTAGACAAGGCTTGACCAGCCAAGGTCATCCTGGATAAGATCGGTATTGGCTGATTTGGTTGGTTTTGGGCTTACCAATCTCAGGACTGATCCCATGTTTTCCTTCCTTGGTCACAAGACTCACAACTACTAGTTTCAAGTGCAACAGTGTTTAACAAGTCAACCTGATACATATCCAAAATGTAGACAGGGATGGTTTCCAATGTGTCAAAATTATTTACATTCAACACAAAAATAAAATGGGTTATTTTATTAATACTGGGCTCGTATTTCAAAATCTTTTTGTGAGAGTTCCCAGAATCTTTTCAATCTGTGCTGATTATATTGATACCTCTTGAATACTCAGCTGGTTTGAATTCTTTTTCAGCATTACTCTGTGTTGAATGTTGGCTTCGTTGTGGTGGTTAATTTGGAATATTTGCCTGTTACATGTAGTCATAGCCTTCTCAATAGTTAATAGACATGTTTCAACATTTTCCATTTTGTGACAGATGATTCTTCCTGTTGCTGTTGAGGATGTGAAAAGAGAAGTGAAGATATTGCAAGCTCTCACAGGCCATGAGAACGTTGTTCAATTCCACAATGCATTTGAAGATGATTCTTATGTGTATATAGTTATGGAGTAAGAGTTTTACATTGACAGCTTGTTTATTGACTAGAATTGAAATTTAATATAATGCTGTGATTAAGTCCAATTTCATCTTTTCTGCTGTACGGATGGCATGTCATTGATGTTTCACAAAACATGGACTAATTATTCTTTTGTGTTTTGAAACTTGAACTCAAACAATGGACAATTTTATCTTTTAATCAAAGAAATTTTATGGTAAATTTATGTTAAGGGAGCTGTAAAATTATGTTACCAAATAAAATCTTTTTAGAAATTACAAATGGTTTTGTGATTTGTATGACTGGTAGGATATTTTGTTGGAGTATCTCCTATTGGAATGTACATCTTCTTGGAGGATGAACAACTGTCTTTATTGAGCAATTTTCTTTTGAAAAATATGAATGCTATGATATGTGGGTAAACTAGATAACTTCTGTTGGGGCCGAGTTTGTAAGAGCAAGCATAATGGTGGCCTTGGTGTTAAGAACATCAGGGACCTCAACTTAGCATTATTGACCAAATGGTTATGGGAGCTTGGCTCTAACCACTTTGGGCTTTGGCTTGATGTTATTAAGGACAAATAGTATTCTAGAGGTAGAGTGGGGCATTTTCAAATGGAGGTAGAGTACAAAGTCACTTATGTTTGGAAGGGCATCCTAGAGGCTACAGATGTCATTTTGGCTGCTACTCATATCTCTTTGGGAGATGGTAGAACTCGTTTCTTTTGGAATGATAAGTGGTGTGGTTATGCCCCATTATCAGACCTCTTCCCTAGGTATTTCCTTATTTCCACCCACCCTAGGTCACAATGGTGGAGCATGTAGTGGATCTGTCTGGCCAGGGAGGGATTTGGTCTCCCATGTTCAGAAGGAATCATTGGGAAGAGGAGATCTTGGACCTAGCTCTTCTTTTGGAACTCCTTCAGGGATACATGGTTGTTCCTTCCAACCAAGACTCCTTGCAGTAGAGTTTGGGATGCTCGTGGATATTTTCTGTAATCAGCTTACAGTCTGATCATCGATGGAGGTGTTCGGTCCCCATTCTTTCACCACGTATGGTCTCTGAAATCGCCTTTGAAGGTTAAGATTTTGATTTGGAGGATTTCCATTGCAAAGATTCCCACCTCAGATAGACTGATCTGATTTGGGTGTGATGTTCCATGCTTATGCTGCCTTTATGGGAGGGATGATGAGGGTCTAGACCATTTATTCTTGGGATGTTCTTTTTGCTGTGGAAGTTTGGCAGATCTTGTTTAATAAACTGCATCTTGTGAAGCCTCTGCATTCTAAGGTAGAAGACTTGATTTGGCTGTGCGCAGTTCCCCTGCCGTGTAAGGCAGACCGCATTATGTGGTGGCTTATCCTCCATGCCACACTTTGGGCCATTTGGATAGAGAGGAACAACAAGATCTTGAGAAGGGAGGCTTCGTCTTAGGGTAGTATTTTGGGCTTTTATTTCAAGTAGGGTGAGGATTGGATGAGGTTTGGTGTAAAGATCTTATTGACTCCTCCTTTTTTGTGCTGTTGGAGGACTTTTTCTGACCCACCATCTCGGTGTTTTGTAGAGTGAGGTTGAGAGTTTTTTGTTAACTCAATTATATATCGTTTTTTGTTGATATTTAATACTATACAGTGGTACCATCCACTTTAAAAGAAATACATTACTTTCAAGAGATGCACCATTTTGGTTCTAGGTAAGGAAATCCATACCCTATGTTGTTTTTGTCAAAAGCTTTGCTTTGTTTGGTCCTTGGAACCGCGGAAGATTTAGGGATTAAGATTGGGATATTGAATTGGCTTGATATTTTGGTTTTGAGTACTAAGGTTTAAAAGACATAACATCGCATGTAATGTTCAATGCAATATTATGGACCTCATTGTGCTGTAACCTGCATTACTGAGGCCAGAATGAACTTATTTCATGCTCTGTCACACATTTTCATTCATTTTGTAGAGTTTGTTAGATAATGCTTAGAGCAACTTTTTTTTAGATATTAAATGTATATAAATCTCTGTTCAAACTATTAAAACTGAGCTACTTTTTATCCATTGAGCTGACAATTTAATGTTTTAGGTTGTGCGAAGGTGGTGAGCTGTTGGATCAGATATTGGCCAAGTAAGACCCCACCCTTGAATTCTTTTGGTTCTAAGTTCAATTACATCACATATAATGATAACACAAATGGGAAGAACTAAATCAGTGCTAGGCCACTCAGATGTGCTGATGCACTGTGTCTTTGTTAACTTGACATTGCATATAACATTGTTGCAAATATGCATCTGAATGTTCAACTGCAACTAGAATTATTCTCCCCTTCCAGAACACCCCCCCCCCCAAAAAAAAAAAAACCCAAAGAAAAAAGTGAACTGTTTCCTGTTATGCTTGAATCATTTAAATGTGTCTTGTTATAAGGTTCTCGTTTAAACAGAAAGGATAGTCGGTATACTGAGAAAGATGCAGCAGTAGTTGTCCGACAGATGCTTAAAGTTGCGGCTGAGTGTCATTTGCATGGATTGGTTCATCGAGACATGAAACCCGAGGTAAAGTTGGTTGACATTTAAAATATGTTGGAATTCACAATCCAAGAAGCAGGTTCTGCTTACTCTGTATTTGTAAATCATTGCTTGCAGAATTTTCTCTTTAAGTCAACAAAGGAAGATTCAACCCTCAAGGCGACAGATTTTGGCCTTTCTGATTTTATAAAACCAGGTACATGCAGGAAACACCATTTTTATTATAGTAATTTTCCTGCCTCTTTATGCATTCAAACATTCCTTAAAAGAAATCCAGTAACTCAATGTGAATCAGAATGCTTGCACCGAGGCCAACTATTCGGTTGAATTGAAAAGGCAATGTGATGATGCTGTTGGATAACATGGCATAATGCAGGTAGGAGATTCCATGACATTGTTGGCAGTGCCTACTATGTTGCTCCAGAAGTATTGAAACGAAAATCTGGTCCTGAGTCAGATGTTTGGAGCATAGGTGTTATAACCTATATTTTGCTTTGTGGAAGGCGGCCATTTTGGGATAAAACTGAGGATGGAATATTCAAGGAGGTATAAAGCATCCTGAGTTGTGCTATTCAAAATGCTCATTGTCTTATAAAACTCATGTTTTATGAATTTATGATATTTATAATTCGAGCCTCTTCTTTTACAGCTTTCAATCAGAAAACAATGTTAACCCTTTGAATTTTGAAGTTTACAATCTTACCCCTTTGAATTTTCAACTTTCTATTTGACCATTAAAGTATTAAAATTATATCCCATGTAAAAAAAGGTCTTAAATTTTCTTTTTAATCATTGAAGACCAAACTATTAGCAAATATATTTTAAATAGAGGAGATGTCTGCTTAAATGATAAAAATATTTAGAACTTATGTAAATAACTTCTTTAAGAATCTAATACATGTGAAAAAAAACGTTGTATAAATATTATATGAAAAAAAATCATAAATGATCAAATGATCCTTGTACATGTTATCACTTCCTTATCATCAGACAACTTCCTAACCACTCAGAATGCAATATGAAGGTATTTTTACATTAGATTGGACATTCACTATCACAGATATGCCAAGGGCACCTGCCTTTGATGCAGGGCAGGTGCCCCTAGCATCATCGAATTGGTATGAGGGATGATCAGATACAGTTTGATCTTGTCCCTTGTGTAATCAACCCTTCACATCTGCATAGAATATGTAGACATGATTATAGCTGTCTGTTTATACTTTATGGTCAAGCTGCATCTGGCTGTACTCCACCACCATATATCAAGGTTGACCAACTCGGCGCATTGTACTAACTCGGATTCTCCCATAGGAGTCGTATCAGTCCGACTCAGTTCTAACTCTGACATTTGTTAGGGGATGGGTATAAGTTCTTTTGCAACATATAAAACAAGTATCCATTACCAAAATCTTGATGGACAATTTTATGGGAAAATTACATATCTTGTTAACTTTCTTACTTGTTAAAGGGTTCGTGGGGAACAATGCTGTTAGGATATCCGTTTGGGTAATGACCTCTTCTAGGACTTGGAGTCAGATCATATCAAATAGGTAGTAGTATATCAGAAGATATTGACAAAATTGACAAGCAAATAATTTTGTCTTCAAGGAAGAATCTTTGGTATTTATCCAAGCTGTAAGACAACTTTCTATCTTCTTTCTCAAGTTCTGTATGGGGTGTCCTGTGCTTGTGACACATGCTCCCAGAGAATCTGGAATGATGTGGTGTTTGTTGTCTAGTCTTATGATAGACTGATTTCGGTGGCATTAACATTATAAGCGATACATCACCTGAAAATGTGACATTTCTTATGATTTATTGTGCAGGTCTTAAGGAACACTCCTGATTTTCGTCGGAAACCTTGGCCAAGTATAAGTGACAGTGCCAAAGATTTTGTTAACAAGCTTTTAGTGAAGGACCCTCGTACAAGGCTTACAGCTGCTCAAGCACTGTGTATGTATTCTATTGGTTGTCCGAAGGATAGAAAATCATTAGTCATCATGGTCTAGATGTAGAGTAATTTAAGATGATAAAACACTACTTGTTATAGATCAAATATTTTCAGATTCAAACCAATACTCGTTAGAGATAAAATATCTTTTTAGATTCTATATCTTGGATCGCCACAAACATATTTTATGGTATCCACTTATTCTCCTTTCCTCTTCAACTGCTTCCTATATTTGCATCTTAGTGGGGTTTTTCATCGACCTATTGGTCTTCAGTTTTATGTCATTAGATGTAGATTCAGATTTCCTGAGGGGCAGATTGAGGTTTTAGATGCTCACTTTTTTCAGTTGGAGGTATTTCTAATGGAAGGCTCTAACATTGTGGGCAAGAAACATGTGCTTCCCTTTCTGAAAAGGATGTGGTCTTTCAAGGGGAAATTGATTGTGGACTTGGTTAGTGGTTCAGTGTGTTTTGGTCTCCTCTCATCTGATATTTGGTTATGTTCATACTTGATTTTATTTCCTTGAAATGATACTTAAGCAATTATTCTATTTTTTCCCCACAAAATAGCTTTCTGCTGCATTCTGATTTCATTTCTCACTGGCCCTTCTAACTACTGTCTTTGTCTCTCCTACTGTATGCATTTGGCCAGGATTCCTGTTACAGAGTTGCCTGATTTATTCTCTTGTCAGATATGCTAATTGTTCTTTCTTTTGATGCACACTTGATCAGCACATCCTTGGGTGAGAGAAGGTGGTGATGCATCAGAAATTCCTCTGGACATATCTGTCCTAAGTAACATGCGGCAGTTTGTGAAATACAGTCGTTTGAAGCAGATTGCACTTAGGGTAAACAACTAGATTTGGTTTCAGCATATTGCCCAATGCAGGAAGGAAACTCTTGTATGTCTGACATCAAATTGGATATTCTTAATGTCTAGGCATTAGCAAGCACTCTCAATCCCGAGGAATTGGCTGATCTCCGAGATCAGTTTGATGCAATCGATGTAGATAAAAATGGCGCCATTAGCCTTGAAGAAATGAGACATGTAAGTCTTTTTCATTTTTGTAGGTTGGAACGTAAGACTTTTCATTAGTTCATATGCAAATTCTAACATACATACCAGCTCGTTGGTTTTACTGTATGAATAAAGTGATCTTATTATTTTTGTCACTGCTTACTGGAGGGAAAAGGAAAGGAACTTTCTATGCAGCTCATGTTGATCTTGCAAATAAATAGAATAGTCTACTCATGTTGATCTCACAAATAAACAGAATAGTCTATCTTTTAGCACTACACTAGCTGGTAAATACCAAATTGCATATTTTAAATGATGAGACAAGCTTTACATGTGTTGAGGTGCTGCTTCAATAGTCCCACATCAGATAGGGAAAAATCTTGACCAGGTTGTCTAATATGAAAATGGGCCATTCCTTAACACCTTGGGTTTTGAGTTAGTTACTTCAATAGGCACGGGCATTGTAGAATATACTCCTAAACAAGATATATGGATGAAGCATTTCAGCTATTTCTTTATTGCGCTTACTTTTCTTTCTTGCAGGTGTACAAATCCTTCTATTTGCAGTGTCATTTTCACCAAACATCTTTTTATCTTCAACTTTAGTATTCAGTTAATCGCACAAGCATGTCTTTATCTTAAAGCCCGATACCATTTTTCCATTGGTTTTTCTACAAATACATCAACTTCTGGCTGTACTCTTTCATACTGGCACCATCAATGTTCATCTATCTCTCTTGATCATGATCTTCACATTCACCTTCTGATATGTTCCACCTGCAGTTGTCATGATCACATATAGATACCATTGATGCTTTTCATCTCTCGACTATGATACTCACTATGGCCTTTCGCTATTTTCCATTCGTGGCAACTTTCTATAGCATCATTTTTTTAAAGAAAGGTTCCTTTCACACCAACTCTAAGATGAATTTTATTGAGACTAAAAAAATGTAATCACTTGCTTCAGGAAGCTGAAGATTGAAGATATCTATCTCTGTGCAATCTAATGGATTGTGGTATTCTGAATTCAGTACCATCAATGATCTTTGGAGTTAACAAAATGATGGCCACCTGCAGGCCTTGAAAAAGGTCCAAAATTGTATGATAGTTCTCCTCTGAGATTTCTCTGTTTTTTCCCCATTGTTGGGGAAAGTATAAGTGAAGAGTAATACTTGCTGCACCACATGGGGTGCAGCGCCCCCCCCCCCCCCCCCCCCCCCCTCCTTTTTTTTTTTTGATTTTTTTTAAGGTTGGGCCAATCATACCAACATGTCCGTACAATCCGATCTTTGATCAGACAACCCAAAAAAATATGAAAAATAAAAAAGTCAACCCCTTTTCATTGGGCTCAGCCAGTTAAGGAGGGTTTTTACTGTTCATTGAGGCTTGGTTTTTTTATTTTTAGATTTTTTTTGGATCGTCCAATCGGAGATAGGGTTTTACGACATGTTGAGCAGCAGGTATTACTCATAAGTGAAAGAGTCCATGCAATGCATGGAGAAGCTGAAGCCTAGTGAGTCCACCCTATTTACTGCACCCCTTAGACCCTTCCCCCAAGATGATTGTAAATATGGGAGAAAATGTTAAAATTAGCAAAATCCAAAAACTTTTTTGCATCTAGGGAACTCTTTCATCCACCAATTATATTTCCCGTTTTAGCTTCTATTATTTAGACTAACTAATTCCAATCACCCTCTATTGAAAATTTAATTTGAAAAATAGAACCAGGTATCACATCATGGTAATTGACGTGCCAGGTGGCTCACGCAACCGGTTCGAGACGGATTCGACCAGTTTGTCAAAGACAGTCTAAACCGGGGATGAGTCGACCGTCGCACCCTACATACGCAACAAAGATGTCAATAGGGAACCGGAGGGCTCATTTCCTAGGACGTGCCTCCGACTCTCAAGTTAGACTAAGTGGCAGTCAGAGAGTGGAGGAAATGGGGGAGTAAAGGGCAAGATAGCATACTTTTTTACTGGGTAAGGGCCCTTTATTTATAGACGTGGGGTAGGTCAAGCCTTTATAACTTATCTGATGTAGGACTAAATAGGTGGAGTGGTCCCCCTCCTCCTTTATTGCTCCAGATCCTCCCTTTAGGCCGACTGGGCCGACTCTTCCTTAGGCTCTTGGCAAACCTGGGTCCTCTCGAGGCAGGCTACCAGGTTTGCACCTTGAGCTTGGCCGAACTGGGCCCTAGGGGGAATTGCCTCCATCACTGGCCCCAAACTCCCGTGGTGTGCGACTGACGACTCCTCGGGAATAGAACTAGGGCGAACCAGTCATGTTATGGGTTGTCCCCCAACATGTGGCATTGAATGCCAAACCAATTGTCAGTAGAAGGACGAGGGCAATGGAACGACGAAAACAAACCGTTTGGCAGGCACAAGTGCCGGGGACGGATCGGATGACACGTCCTTCGCCGAAACCAATGGCCGAATCTACTCGTTATAGCTGTAGGAGTACCCATTTCGCAAGAAGGGTGCCTGCTGATGGGATGGACTTTACGTTCTGCGGGAGAGCCGGCTTTTATCGGCCAAGACGTTCCCTACCAGCCACCTCCGACCCCCAGCTGTCGAGGCATCCAGCTGACACTTGTAGGGCGTCTAGACCACCGGCCAAGTCATAGGGCTGCGGTGGAATGCTGCTAAGTATGCAGGCCGACTGGAAGAGGCTGGTAAATCCGAAGGGTTTTTGGCATTTTCGAGGTCGACTTGTCTAGCCGGCATGTCCACGCGGCATGATCGTGTCGGTTGGGCATAAAGATTTGATATTGGCGCGACCGAGCCAAGTTGTTTCGTATTGGCAGGGAGACCAGTAGCCAAAATTGAAGTGTCGCGGGGAGCATCATTTTAAATTCTCGCGTGTGGGTGCGGGAGTCGAGACGAGCGACACGTGTCACGATCCCATTGTTGCTGCTTGAGCGAGTATCTCGATAGTAGTTGTTGCTTCTCCAAGTCGCTTCCAGGGGCTCTATTATAAGTAGGCCTTGCCCACCATAGCCCTTCATTTGCACAAACACGAAGGGAGAGAGAGGAGAGCTGCGTGAACCCGGTGGTGAGAGACCCGAGCGGGTCTTGTCAAGGACAGTTAGAGAGGGTCTTGTCAAGGAGAGAGGACCGAGTGCGTTAGGAGGTGAGCCTCCAGTTCCGTTCCCTGTCCTCTCTTTGTTTCCCCTTCTTCTTCATTCGACTCGAGCAGCTCGTCCTACTCCTTCTTTGGTCGTTCCCAAGTCAATTTGGCTTCTCTTTTCACCTGCTTCAGTCTCGACTCCCTCATCTCTAGGATGATCGACACTTTTGTTCCTCCCGTCTCCACTTATGGGGTCGTTTAGCAGGACGACCCATAACCGACGGCCCTTGTCAAACCCAGCCAGCCAGTCGACTTGGCCATCGATGTGGCTTCTATCTTGCTCTAAGAATTCATCTAGGAGTTCTGAGACCACTTCGGCCTCCCAGAGTGGCTCCAACTCTGGAAGTCGCGGTCGGCCAAGAGGGTACACCTCTCCTAGCTGGGATGCTTTGCTATCTATGAGCAAAGCCTACAGGCCGACTTCTGCCTCCCTCTTCATCCTTCCATTCTTGACCTCCTTAATTTTTATAGTCTAGCCCCTTCCCAATTCTTTCTGAATTCGTGGTGGACGACTATGCCTTTGTCGCCCTTCGCCATCAGTTGGAGGTGACCCCCAACCTTCTTTCATTCTGTTACATTTTCACCATCAAACGGAATAGTAAGTCTCATTGGTATTATTTTTCCACTCACTCTAAGGGTAATATGTTTACCGGTAAGCCCTCGTCTATCCATAGCTGGAAGGAAGGCTTCATTTTTGTTGGCATGAAGGGAGGAAGGACGCGGTCTGGCCCTTCCAGACAACCTAGGGAGCTCTTGCCCCAAAGTCGGCAGATGCCCCCACTCTCGAGGCTGATGAGCAGGCGAAAGTGCTCAAGATACTGGCTTCAGGAGCAACGGACATCACTGAATTGCTTAGTGATGAGGCGCTGATGTTGAAGTTTGGAGCCTAGCCTGATCCTGATAACCCCCTGGATCAAGTGGCACCTTATCTTCCTTATGGCTCTTCCGCGCAAGCACCCACCAAAACTGCAACGGCGGCACCTCCAACCGTCGAGGTCCCAGCCACCGAAGGCTACTGGCGAGGCAACCGTCACTGGCAACACCAAGGGTAAGTCAATCTTGGCTTTCTAATTTTCTAATGTTCAGTTTTATTGATGTTTGTTTGCTTATGTGCCTTTTTGGGATGTAGATATGGCTCTCAGGATTGGCAACCTCCTCAACAAAGTTCGCGGGACAGCTGCGCAGCGGGCGCCCGTGATGGCTACTTCCTTGGAGGCCCACGCCAATGCGGCCGCTGCAGAGGCCCAGATGAAGAAAGTGCCAAAGCTTCTGCCCGCAACAAGGCAGATAAGGCGAGGCGGTTGGATGAGAGGAGGTCTGCCAAGAAGGCCACCAAGAAGGTGAAAAAGGCGGCCGTCCGAACCACCCATAGAAGCCCCCCTCCAGTCGGCCATGAGGGCTCTCTAGGGGGAGTCGAGTCAGTCTCGGCCCCTGGCACCTTCGCCTCTTTTTTGTTCAAGGCTGAGCCATGGGGCCACATTATCCGCTAGTACGGCCACAAGCCGTGGCATCCCAAGTTGGGAGTTTTCGATGATGACTCCCTCGAGGAGTCGGCAACCTACGTCATGTTGGCGCAAGGGATGACTCTCTTGATGGCTCAAGACGCGCTTCAATCCATTCCCACTGAGGGGCTTGCGGTGCAGTGCATGCGCCATGTGGTGCTGGTAAGTTCCCATCCATTCTTGTTTTCTTCGAGTTGCCTTGGTTGGTCAACCTCACCGTTTCTGCGTTTTATGGCCCCTATGTTGGCCGCCGTGAGGTGGTCGGAGTGACGCGCTAGGCGGCCCACGTGACCGATTTGAGATGGATTCAGCCAATTCGTTGAAGACGGTCCAGACCAGGGACGAGTTGGCCGTCGTACCCTGCACGCACAACAAAGACGTCAGTGGGGAGCCTGGGAGTTCATTTCCTGGGACGCCCCTCCGACGCTCAAGTTAGAGTGTGCCACGTGGCAGTCAAGGAGTTGAGGAAATGGGGGAGTAAAGGACAAGATAGCATACATTTTTATTGGGTAGGGGCCCCTTATTTATGGACATGGGGTAGGTGAAGCCTTTATGATTTATCCGATGTGGAACTAAATAGCCGGAGTGGTCCCCCGCCTCCTTTATTGCTCCAGAACCTCCTCTAGGCCGACTGGGCCGGCTCTTCCTTGGGCTCTTGGCCGACCTAGGTCCTCTCAAGGCGGGCTGCTAGGCCGGCACCTTGAGCCGGGCCGAACCAGGCCCTAGGGGAATTGCCTCCATCAATAATCAATGTATTGAGAACAAATAACTCTTAGTGATACAAAAGCAAAAACAATTTTCCCAAGAGATAAACTCTTAGTTTGATTGCAAATATAGATGCAAACATCATAATGATGGATTCTTGTTTCCTTCTTGGTTTTGTATGTCCCAACATTGTTAAGACCTAAAAAGAAAGAAAGAAAGAAACTTCACAATGTTACTGTGTGTGCTTGCTTGTATGTTATTGTGTCATACACCATGTAGCTGCTAGAATTTAGAATGCAAATCTCTGTGAAATTCCTCCTTGATGCGGGCCAATCTTCATCCATACACATACTGATGTGGATAGTGGGTGTCTCAGCTTTGCAGGTTATATGCACCTCTAGCAAATTTTTTGTAAACCATTTTCTGATTCCTCCACTTCAGATTTTAGTTGGAGACTGTTGCATTGTATGTTGCAATTTTTGCATCTGATCTGGTTCTCTATATACATGTCCTAATATTATATCCAATTTTTATCCATTTGTCATGACATCTTTGCCTGTTCTCCAGGCCCTTGCAAAGGATCTTCCCTGGAAAGTGAAGGAACCTCGTGTCCTGGAGATTCTTCAAGCGGTAAAATACTATTTGCTTACACTTGAGCCTGTCACTGAATGCCTGAAGTAGGAGATTCGGTATTCCAACCTGCCAATCTCAGTTAGATTTTGACTGCCTATTTTATTCTGTTTATTCCCTTTGTTTACAATCTTAACTTTTCACTAAGAAACAAGCAAATTAATTTTGCATCTCTCTGCAACTAAAATTCTGCTTTTGTCAAATACTAAAATTCTCCTTCTGACTTGTAAATATCAGTATGAGTTACCCAAGGAGTGGTTCATGAAAGCCTGTATTGGATAAAAGAATTCTATGATTTTATGTGTGTTCTTTCTAAATTTGATTCAGTTTATGAAGAGAAATCGAAAAAGGAATTTGTTCGGACAGATATATTTAAAGAGAAATGTTGTAGATTGCAATGCTATTTCAGTTTTTATATGTATCTCCAAAATTAATATGCTTGTTTAGCAGATGGATAGCAATACAGATGGGCTGGTGGACTTCGATGAGTTTGTTGCTGCAACTTTGCACGTGCATCAACTGGAAGAACATGACTCTGACAAGTGGCAGCTACGTTCACAGGCTGCTTTTGAGAAATTTGATGTGGACAGAGATGGATTTATCACACCTGAGGAACTAAAAACGGTATGTCTCAAAATCATGGCTGCATTTCTATGGTTCACGACATTTACCATGTCACAAGGCACATGGAATTTTCTGTTATGCTGCCATTTTAGGATCAGAAATTAGTTAATCATCCGTTTGATCTAATGCTGCCCTAGACCAGACGGAGATCATCCAAACTTTATGCAACCCAAAAAAGGTAAATAGAGCACAAAAGAGAAAAGAGCGTGGAAAAGAACATGTTGACTATGACAACATCATGGAAAATTTTGAAAGTAGCTGGTATTGGGGAAAGGCTTTTCCTCTCTTTTTCTTCTTGTCTACTCTTCCTTTGGGTTGTGTTGAGAATGAAGATGTAACATCTTTAACTAAAACATCCAGGTAAAGAAAAGATTCAGAGGAATCCATGGAGGTGCATAAGATTTCTCAAAACATTTGAAGGTTATCATTTTTATTTTAAAAAGTGGATTGTTACACTACTAAAAACAAAGGCTATAATTTTTGTTAAGTTCTTATTATTAAGATTAGGTATTGGGATGTAGAATTGTATTGGACTTATCCAATGTGGTTGACTGGAATCGGTTGATAATGCATATCATTGCTGCAAAAGGTGTTGGCAGAATTGTATCCACCCCTACTAGAACCAAGGGATCCCCACAGACCCCATTATCTTATTGTCTGATGCCACTGTTGAACTCATTGATACTCTCAGTGTAATGACAAACTATCGGAACCAGAGAAAGGAGAAGTTGGTCTTTCTTAGTTTATCCGGCTGGGCAAAAGAAGATCATAGATACCAACTATCAAAATTATACAAGAGGTCTTCTTCCTTTCATTGATTCTGCATACAAGGGTAATAAACAAGCTGGCATTTGGATGACAATATGCTTTTGTATTTGACATACAAGGTTACCCTTGCAAGCCTCAGTTCCACAGGCCTATCATCCATGCCGTCGCAGTGTGGGCATTTGCAATTAGACCATCCACTTTGGTGTAGATACCACATTCCCGGTACCCTTTTAGAAACATATAATTCTAGAATAATTTTTTGGGTTCAAAATAAAACAGTGTGCATATATATGTTAATATGTTTATATAGATGAAAGTCTTGGAGGAAACACATTTATACCTGGAACATGCTACATTAATGATCTGATCCAGTGACCTAGAGGAGTCACAATCCAACACCCTTCTCGACAACAGTGCCTGCAACCTTCAGACTATAGAAACAATCAATGCCCACTTTTTCTTCTACAGAAACTGATTCCCTCATTTATTTGTTTGTGCATTATTTGCACTTTGCAGCATACTGGATTGAAGGGCTCCATTGATCCACTACTAGATGAGGCTGACATTGACAAAGATGGAAAGATAAGCTTACCTGAGTTCCGTAGACTCCTGAGAACTGCAAGTGTGGGCACTCAGAATGCCCCCATGCCATCTGGTGTTCGAAATTCTCGCAAAATGTAGTTCAGCAGAGTTGGCAGCAGAGGTGATGGCGAAGGTGGAGATAACATATTGTCAAAACTCCAGTTTTGCTCATTTTCTGGCTTCTGCTGGGCTATCTGAAATTCAACATCTTTGTCCATCAGAACATACAGATCTGACCTGAGCTGCACAATCTGTTCACCAGAAAATTTCGTGCATCTTTGTAGCAGTATGGTTCTATAAGACACTAAAGTCCATTTTGTACATCCTGTTTACTTATGTGAAAAGGTCATCCTACTCCAAGAATGTAATATGCGGCTACAAATATAACATTGAAGATTATATACCTTTTTCTGTCTTCCGATTATGTTCTTTTCCTTGAACAATCACATCTGCTCTCTCCCATGACACCAAGGCTTAGGCCTTAAGGCAAGACACTGGAAAAATGCTTTAAGGCTTGAGGCACTCCTATAAAGATGAGTAGACAATTCTATTAGATAAACAAAATGAAAGAATTTGAATTAAACCTAATTCTTCAATACTAAAGGAGACGGCAACAACAATAGTACATATTGTAACGATTCAATCAGTTAATTGGCCCAACAACTGTACTAGTTAGTAGACTTTCTAAGAAGGATACACATCTTGAGACTTCTTCCAATTGAGCACGCTTGTTGGCCAATCAGTTGATTTGGGTCGTTACAAATGGTATCAAAGCTAAAACTAGTTGGAAGTATGGGAATTAAGTGCCACACAAGGCAAAGTGTTACACCATGAAAAGACTATCCTAGAGTATGAAGCTGCATGGTGGGTCACTTCTTGAGTCTATGAGGCCCACCTCTAGAATCTTACCTGTCTGGTAGTTTGATTGTGGACTATGTGTAATATGGTCCTGACAAGCACGTCAGACTTCTAATGGAAGTAGATTGTAATATCCTGTATTACAATATGTTAAATAAATTAAATCAGTAGACTACCAACAACACTGGTTAGTCATGTTTCAAAGTTCAAGTTGGAAAGAACTTCGAAATTAAGCGTGCTCAATTAGAAGAAGTCTCATGATAGATGATCTTTTTGAAAAGTCTACTAATTAACACAATGGTTGAACTAGTTAACTGATTGGGTCGTTACACCTATTGCATCAGTGCCAACTACTAATCTATGACTTCCACCCTATAGTGCACTTCCATAGACTATCATAGAGTAGCATGAACACATGAAAAATCAGTGAGATCCTAGATAGCATGAACACATGAAAAATCAATAGTTGTCTAGTTTTTTATGTTGCTTCTGTAAGGTAGAGAGGCTTACATCTGATTATGTCTCAAGGCTTACGTCTTGTAAGGTTTTTTGCAAATTGTCTCATGAATACCTCAAGACTTTTTAAACAATGCTCCCATGTAATCAGTTCTGTTGTTGTGTTGCGTTTCTGAAATGAGTGTTAACTGTTAGGTCCACCTTTTTCATTTTCATTCTATTTGCACATGTATAGGGTTATTGTCAAGATGGTAGAATGAACTTGGGAATAGTTAGTGTATGTATCAACTTTGAGGATATGATCAGTCACTGCAACAGCTTTTATTGTTCATAGCAGTGAACTTTGTCCGCTTCTCTTTCTTCAACTTCATCTTTTGGGAGTGTCTTTTGGCCATGGCAGATAATGGCTAGGTTTCACACGTAGATGTCTCAAGCTTTACTGTGGTTTGATGTGGGAAATGTAAATATCTGGTTATAAGGTGTTTTTTTGGAATTTTGGCTATAACCAATTAATCTATTATGTAAAACAAAATTATTACCGAATAGACTCATTGACAGGACAAAAAAAAAAAAAACTACGAATACAATCTTCTAGCACATAAATATATGAATTGAGGATGGAGAGGACTCATATATTTATGCATCACCATTATGAGTAAACAGATTGAAAATTTTCACTGTGTTTTAAGAAAATTTTGCGCTACTTTTATTTTGTCGGTTCTTATATCAATATGATTTTTGGTATAAGAGTCTCCTGGCATTGTAGGAAATATTGCAAGGCATTCTTGTATGGAGCACATAGAAGTCGAGGCTTTTCAAAATATAAAATATTTGCTAACTAAGACTTCCTAATCCTATTAAGAATGAGATTCTAAGACTTCTCTTAAGTAGACATGAATTCTAATTCCTACGTTATCTATTGTCTTATCACGATTTCTCGAAGATGACAAAAATATTTTATGAAGCCAAGATAGAAGTAAAATGAAGGAATTTAAGGTTGGAAACAAAATTTTACTGCAGTTAGGTACTCTGACAATGGTTATTAAATAGAACTATAATTACAGTTCTAACATCTGTGCATAATACGTTGTGCTTATTTTACTGCTAGGTGGGCAATTTCCCTGTTTTAAAAATTTTCCTTTGCCTTCTCTCTCATCCTTGTGCCTATCATGGTGCTTCAACCAGGCTGCATCAATTATGTCATCTTGTTTTGAATCTTTTATATTTTGAGCCTTACAAATAGATTATTTTGGAATATGCCTGCCTTCCTAGTCTAACTATTAATAATCCCTCAAAATCTTGGGCTGTGTGATAAACACCCAACAAAAGTTTTAAAAACACCAGAATACTTTGAAGGGATAATTTCATATTTACCACCCTTGTACTCTATATTTCAAAATGAGAATAGGAAAACTAGCCCCTGCTGGTTTGGGATATTCTGAAGGGTGGTATGTTTACTGTAACACAATGCATTACTTGAGTCAGGTGCAGAGATGTGGCTTCACAACAACCATTATAAAGGTAGCTTATAGCTACCAATAGATCAGGACAGAAAAATGCTATCTGGAAGAGCAAGACCTATCAGGTTCGCCTGTGGGCATTTTTCAAATTAAAGAAAAAAAAACTTTTAGAGAGGCATGGTCCAATGCTAATGAAATAGAAAACCGTGATTTTGAAACACGCCCCAAATGACAGTTTACTAGTGTGGACAGCCCTGTCTTGTTTTTGGTCAACTTAATCCTGATCTCCCATCTGAGAGAACCTTTCCCATCTTGGAAAGCCATTGTAGTTTGAGAATAACTTGTTACACCGCCAGGGACAACTACGTCGTCGGGTGGTGCAGTTAAGTTTTTTTTTTTAAAAAGAAAAAATAAATAAACCACCTAACCAACCAGGAACATTGTTTGCGAATAACTTGTTGCATCATCGGGAAGAGGAATGATATCATGAGCTCGCCCGCATAGCGCTTCCATGCGGTCAAGTCTGTCAGCCGTCGGATTCGGCGACTAATCTTGATCCTGATAAAACGATTAAAGCAAAAAGGTTCCAAGTACAAAGGCGTTGGTTTAAATATCCGGTGAGATGCAGTCAGATTTATAACTTTTTTAAAAATATCTACAAAGAATTAATATTATACGTAATATATATAAATCACTAAAAAGTTTCAAATATTTAAATGCTCTTCTCTAAGTGTTTTTCCACTCTTTTGAATTTAATTTTCACCGTTGGATCGAAAAATTTAGCCGTAGTCATCCAATCAAATGTGTTGTTGTTTGGTGATTAAAATTAAAGTCTCAGAAGCTAGGATCAACCCTAAGAACTAATTTGAAGAATTTTTAATTTTTTGATAATTTTTAAATATTAATTTTTTATATATCTCCGATCAGACGACTCTGATTGATTTTTAAAATCGGACGATAAAAATTAAAGCTCCGAGGATATAATCAACCCTAAGGGTCTTATTTGAACATTTAAAATTTTATAAATTTTTTTATCTTTTTTTACTATGGAGAGGGTGGTATTTCGAAGGGAGAATGCGTGTCTAACTTAGATGTGCCCCCGTGTGTGTATATATATATAACATGTATAATTAATTCTAACTAATTAGACTTTAAAATGTCTTAAGTAACATATATATGCACATACATTCGATACACACGTATATGTTACCATAAAATTATTTTTGCAAGCTAAATATATTATGTAAACTTAATTTGAATAAAAATTCCAATAGGGCTATAATAAAAGACTTTCATAAGACAATAGGGTTGATTCCATTCTCGAAGTTTTAATTTTTATCGTCCGATTTTGAAAATTAATTGGAGCCGTTCGATCGGACATATATGATTAACAATTAATATTTAAAAATATTAAAAGAGTCTAAAAATAAAAAATTCTTCAAATTAGTCTTTTTGGTTGACCTATCCTCTGGAGCTTTAGTTTTGACCTTCAAACAACAATGTATTTGATTGGACAACTACAGTTAATTTTTTCGATTTAACGGTAAAAATTAAATTCAATGGAGTAGAAAACTACCTAAAGAGGAATATTTGAAATATTTTAGTAATTCATATATATATATATGTATATATATATATAATATTCATTCTTTGTAGATATTTTTAAAAAAGTTATAAATATGACTGCATCTCACCGGAGAAGAAATTATGGTAATGAACCAACCCCTTTGTACCGAGAACTCCCCGCTTAACGCGGTCTTTTGCTTTAATTGGAGTTATCAGGATCAAGATTAGTCGCCGAATCCGACGGCTAACAGACTCAACCGCATGGAAGCGCCATGCGGGCGAGCTCATGGTATCATTCCTCCACCGGGAATACTGTTTTTCACCGTTCATTTGAAATTGGTTTTCGATTTTTCATTTTTTTTTATTCGTCTGATCCAAGATCGAATTATAGGGTCAGATCAGAAACCATGGAGGATTTAGAAGAAGAAAAAATTAACTCGACTACGCCGCCAAGCAACCTAATTGCTAGCAAGTTTGTTTGATGCTAGGAAAAGTTATCCATGACTGGCAAGCTTTGTGAAGTCATTGAAGACTCTACAGTAACTGATATAACCAACCGAGTGGTTGAACCAACTGAGCTCACCTTAGGCCTTCTTTTTGAGAGGTCTTGGGTTTAAATTGATTGGGAGCCTAAGAACTTCTTTTATTATTTGACTAAATTGTGCTGCAAGATTATTTTTCTTAGTCCTTAAGATTATTTTTCTAGAAATTGACTTGGACTTAAAACTGCCTAATTAGGGAAATTGTTAGTACCGCGTATCTTCTGTATGTGTACATATTTGCATCCGATGGTTAATTACAGAGACAATGCGCCCTCGGAGTCTTCCGCATGGGATGTCATATGGGATTCAAATTCGTGATGTCCCAATTAGTTGAAGTTAATTTTGATACTAATTTTCCAGAGTTTAAAATATTCATATTGTAATTTCTACTGGAGAAACATGGATGATCAAAGGATGGAGGAGGGGTTACAATGGGAGCCTTGACACTTAATTTCTAAGTTCGAAGTTTAACCTAAGTTCTCAGATCTGCATATATTGGCTTCGTTATAATGTTGAACTCTTCTGGTGTATAAGATGTTAGGATACAAATATACACAGGATCTTTCTTAGCACAATGCAACCACCTGTTTCAAGTTTGGATCAAACGCTTCCTGCATGGCCAGTTCAAACATAGAGGAGGAGGTGAAGCACCAGCAATAGAAAGCAGAGGCGTCGCAAGGCACCGGCTGGGCAGCCACCACCGGTGCTGGGCAGCCCCGGGAAGCTATCCGGCATGGGCATCTCGCAGTTGTCGCCGTTGAAGTAGATCCTGCGGGGAAAAGCCCATCCATTCCTCAACGTGAACACCCCTGCATCCTTCCTGATGAGCATGTCCGTCGTCACCGACCCAGGTTCCCCCTCCCCGGCCTGCAGCAGCAGATCGTTGTAGCTCCCCAAGCCCCAGAAGAGCGCTGCTACCTCGTCTGCGTTCCCCCTTCGCCAGTCATGTTGAGTCGAAGAAGACAACCAAAAGGAGAATGATAGGGACTTGGGAAGTTAGCTACCTGTGGCACCGGCGGAGGCGGGGAACTGGGTGGCGTTGAAGCTATAGGTCATGAGGGGCTGCCGGAAACCGGGGTGCTGCACCACCACGTTCCAGTGGGAGTAGTTGGCTGCGTAGTTGTAGTTGGACACCGTCAGCTTCACCCGCCAGCGCTCCCTGTAGTTGTTCTTGATGTGCCAGTGCACCCGGACAGGGCACATGTGGTCTGTGCACCACGTAGCCGTGGAGCCGCTGCAAGGGCTGGTCGCGTCCCCCCCGCGAGTTTCACAGCTGCAGCTGCACACCGGACATGGCGTCACCCTGGGGTTGTAGAACGCAGACAGCGAGACGCAGCAGGGCGGCACGCTGCTCACCATGAAGGGGGAGTAGGTGCAGGTCGACTTCCATGTCCCTGGGAAGGAGGAGTACTCCTGCGTTAGAACTTAGAACGCTGCCTCCCTGGTGGGTAGCGAAGTGTGGAGCCTTACTGAACACCTGCTCTTCTCTGCGCCCGCCAGCGACGGGGATGGTGGTGGGGGTGTCCTCCTCCAAGGCGCCGCAGGTGTAGCCTGGCCCCGGCGCCAACAGCGTCAGGTTGCGGGGAGGGGCCGCGCGCGGCACGCCTGTCCTCGCGTTGGCCGCCAGGTTACCGACCACCAGCTCGAACGAGGAGGCGGACATGGGCGGGTCGATGGCAGAGGCAGCTAGGAGGCCCCCGCGGCAGCACCCGGCAGTGCGGTTCTCCGCGGGGCCGTCCGGGGGGAGGTCGACAACGAGGGGGTCCTCCCTGCAGGAGTACGGGACACGGGGGGAGAAGCGGGAGCAGTTGCCCTGCCGGGTGACAAGCGCGCCGGCCATGGCCCAGATGACCTCGCCGCCCGTCCACGCCCAGCCCAGCTGCCACCCGGGCTTCTCGACATGGCGGTACAGGTAGTGGTTCTGGATGGTGACCCTCGCCTGTGGATCCAAAATTAAGACCAGGCTCCACCAGGTATATATAGGAAGAACTCCGTGCTAAAACCATTGATGGGTACGGAGCTAGATGTTCTCACCATGTACCCATCTGCAGTCCATCCATGGATGTCTAACGTTACCGTGATGTTTCCACTGGGATCTAGAGGGTCGTAGCAACCTGCAGGCAGAGCAATGCGGCCATGAACACATGAGAAGAAGAAGGGTTTGTTGTTTCGTTGTTGCATCAGGAAGTTGAAAGGAAGAAAGCTGGCGATGGTGATGCTTCCCTGCCTGCTAAACTGCACAGGAGGATTAAGGGGGCCATCAGCTCCAGCAGAGGCCTTCCACAGGGATAGAACAGCTTCATCTTGATGGCCCTCTCAGTCTGACAGATGAAGCTTGTGAGCCACGAATAAGAGCGTTGAGGTCGTCCAACGGAAGACTCGATGGCGGCCACTATTGTTTTACATTATTTATATTATGTTTGTTGGTCAAAAATCTATATGAAATAGAACACTTTGACTCCTCCTCCCTGGTCAAGTAGAGTCCTATTGGTTGGAGGGAAATGGAAAAGCCAAGGGTTGAAGTTAGCTAGAGCAACACAAAAGCCAAGGGAAACTAAAATGGAAGCATTGGAGGGTTCGCAGGAGTTATGGTCGAAGACAGGAGACTGAGGCAGCTTCTATGAGAAGAATATTCCGATCCAGTTGAGGGAGTGACCCTATGTAAGTAAACAAATGGTGATCAAACTCGGCCAATGGAGAGTTTCGGCCATCTCGACGGCGTTGAACTGGCGAACGTTCTCCTAGTTGGGCAGTGCTCTCACCCGCATCTACACTAGCGCCACCCAAGTTTGGCTCAGGTTTACTATGTTGAGAAATGTTTCCTTGTAGTTTAGTTCAAGAGTAATACTTGTTGCAACCCCGAGGAATAGTGTACGCCCAGGAGCAATGCAGCTGCAACCGCATCAGACGGTGTGAATTTACTGTACGTCCCATAAGGGGTGCAGTCAAAATTAAAACTCCGGTGCCGGCTGATCCGGTTCGAATGGTTATTATAGCTACATTACGGTTGAATATTGCAGTAAGTATTACTCTTAGTTTCTTGGCCGGATAAAAAAGTGTAGTTCATAAAATGGACTGCAACTCTTCGGGACAGCCCGCCGTCTAACCCACCCACGAGGATGATGCTGCAAGTATTTGTTCACTTTTTTTTTTTTTTTTGAACAATCAGACTCGAGGACAATGTATATAAGTCCTACATTATTTGAGGTTTTTTGGATCTTGGCATAAGTTGAATGGTGAATTCTCTGCTCCAGTTTGATTGTCCTATTCTACTTATTCTTCTTGTTCCGCTTTGATTTTGCAGATTTTTTTTTTTCTTAATTAAGAATGGCGCATACTGGAATAAGAGTGGATCATTAATTCGAACAAAAATGTTATAATTACTTATTGTATCTAGAATAATTTATTTTGAGCAGAGGGAATAAGTAGTTGCCAAAGCAAAATGAATCTTATTTTGGTATAAGCAATTTAGAATTACTTATAGCTGAATAAGAAATTTCCCTATCAAATTGGCATAGTTCTTTGAGAATCATTAAAATGAGCATATACAAGTTGGCCATATAGCTTGAAGCAAAAAGCTTTATAAGGTTATGTATTTCATAAAAGGAAATATAATGATATATCTAAATGTAATGTTGATTAACTTACTTTAAGAAGCCATGATGGATAATAATGAATAGGATGATCTTGAAGATGCCTTAGAAATATGAATTTCATCAAATAGTTTATACATATAGGAGATTTTTTAGGAGGTATATGCAAAGAGCACCTTTTTGTATTATGAGTTAATTGAATCATCAATATAATAGACATGCGTAGTGTAGATTAATACATAGCATGTATATGTTAGAATAGTCCATGTTAGAAAAAGGACAAAATAAAAGACATTTAAATAGATAGTGCCTACTCCGCTCATTGTCCTAAAATTTTGAGTTGGATGGCCCAATAATTTTAATAATGAACATATGAATAGATAGATATATAAATATTATTCATTATTCTTTATATTTAATAGTTATTGGAGATTTTGAATTTTCACATTTAGGCTTGACAAAGTCCAAGTCTATCCAGCCAAGAGAATCGGACTCAAAGTTGCAACCTACATTAGTCCGAAGATAAAATTGGCTCAATTTTAGTATCAAAATGCACTTAACAATCATACCATATAGAAAAAATTCAGTTTTGGTCAAGTGGTATAATAGCTTAATATTTATAATTTCTCGGAGAGTTTGATTACGAGCTGTTCACAGGAGTTCTCCTTAGTAAGATATTTCCTCGCACACATCACAAGAACTTCGGCTGCGCTTGGAAACTTTCTTGAATGACTTCATACAGAATTAAATGACTTCAAGTAGAAGTGATTTCAAATAGAAATACTTATTTTAGAAGTAAATGGACTTTGGAAATACAAAAATGAACGAAGGACCTCTTGATAAGTTTTGATTAAAGTATTCACATCTTAAAGATTTAAAAATTTTGCCTCTAAAAATTTATGATAAATATGTTATAAAATAAATCATAAAATAAACATATAATAATATAATTTTTCTTTTGCACAAACAAAGTTATATCAATAAAGAATATGATATATTAATATAACCATTAAAGTAAATAATTAATATAACTTATACATAATAATACATGATAACATTATATAGATAAAGATTCATAATCATATTAGATGAACAAGATAGAAAAGCAAAAGAATGGCCCCTCATTTAAAAAATAAAAAAAGAATGAAATATTCTTGGTCATTGGTACCATACAAAATAATCTAGTATAGAGATGTGGAGAGAGAGAGGGAGAGAGGACAATCATCTCATGTCCTATTTTTTCTCCCTCCTTCAGGAAATCACTCTGCATGGAAGAAGAAATTTTCTCCTTCTACAGGAAGTGGATTTTCTCTTTCCTCGCGGAGGAGAAGTAAAATAACGAACTTACTAAATGCATCCACCTTTTAAGGAAGTAATTATTTGAAGAGAAGTTATTTAGAAGAACTTGAGAAGGAAAAGTCATTTAGAAGGACTTTTATGAAGTTTCCAAATGCAACCTTCATCTTTGGGACAAGCATTTTAGATGTGAGTTCTCTTGCGCAATTACCTAGACGGGTAAAAATATGAGAAGAGTTAAACTTGCTGCACCACCGAGTGGTGTTATACAATTTGACAGTGTTTTTAATTTTAAAAAATTAAAATTTTTGGAAGACCATGGTGCCGTACATGACCGTACAAACCGATATAGGATTGGACAACCTAAAAAAAGATAAAAAATTGAAAACCGGCCCCATGATCATATAGGGTGGGTTGGGGCCCTCTAAAAAAAAAAATTAAAAGCACCACCAGGTGGCCTAACACCGCCTGGCAGTGCAGCAAGTTTAACTCGAAAAATAGACTCCTCCAAATAAGAGGAATAAATCCCCTCCTTACCAGTCTGAGTCCCTTGCCCCCAGGTTCCCAACCCCAACAAAGAAAAGAGAAGGGTCTTGCCTAGTATTACCACTTGACTATAGATATGTTGTTACTCACAGTATGAGGAAATCTATCAAATTTGGTTAATTAGAAAGCTACTGGGTTGGAACTTTTGAATGCTTCCTGAAGCAAACAATTTTTTCCCTTTTTTTAACCCACAGGACTCCCTTTGAGAAAATTAACTGAAATAGGAAGACAGCGTTTGCTTGCCAAACAATCACCCACATGACATGTTTGCCCATTCATATGATCCTTCCTTATTATTAGTTTTCTTTTCCACTGCTGGGATTCATAATGTCAAGAAACCCATTTTGTAAGGCATCATTAGACTGAGAATGTTCACAGGCACAAAAGAAAAGCCCTAAAACAAACAGGAAATATTCCTAACAAATACTACCCAGCGGATGTTAACTCTCAGGTGGACACCTCTGTAATTTCATACAATTGCATCTTGCCATAAGTATTTTTCAGCCACAAGTTCCTAACATGAAAACATTTGTGTGGAAGATTTCCTTTCATGCTAAAGGACATAAAACTCCGTTAAACAGTAGCATAACAGGTGGGTAATCTCTAGGCGATGAAAAATGTGAGGGTGAAACTTTTGCTGTTCTTGAACCAATAGTCAAACCCAGCCCAGTACGAATTTCATCGAGTAATACTTGCTGCAATGTTCATGTCGCTGCAGTTCGGAGCATCACAGTGGGTAAGAAATATTTTTCTAATTTTTTTTTAAGATTGGGTCTCACATGCCCTACCAGTTTGTAGAGCCCAATCTCCAATCAGACGACTGATAAAAATTCTAAAAAAAAAAAAATCAAAAATTGCTATTGAGCTTGGCCAATTAAAGATGCTTTTTTATTGTTCATTGTGGCTCGATTTTTTAATTTTTAGAATTTTTTATCATCCGACCGGAAGTCAGGACGTACAAGCACATATAAAGTGTGAAGCACCTTTAAAAAAATAAAAATATACATTTTCTACGCACTGCAATGTTCCACATTATAGCAGCAGGGGAGGGGGTATTGCAGTAAATATTACTCTTCATTAACTTATGTTGACCACAGAGGCAATCAGAAACAAAAATAAATTTGTATTTGGGCCGACTGAGCTTAAGATTAGGCTAGCCCAACTTTAGATCTGGGCAAGCCCATTCAACCCACCCGACTGGAGTACATCTAGCAGCATGTTGCTGGAATCAATGTCGAAAAGTTTATAGATTCATAGGACAAACAAGTGTCTCCGCATTAAATGTAATGTGTTCACAAAATATTTGGACAAATCAATGATCAAAAGAAAACATATATTGATAAATCAAGGGGCGAAAAATATGCAAGAAATTTGTCCACTATAGCTACAAACAGAATCAAGTAGTGCACATGAACACACAAGGGCTGGAAATCCCATCTTCAACGAATAACCAGATCATGGCATGTAAAGGAGATTTTATCTTTAGTTCTTCTTAGCACAGTGAAAACTGCTCCAGAGCTCTGATTAACACGTGACAGAACCACAAAAGGCGGTAATTCTGAGAGTTTTCGATGCTTTCTTTTGGAAGCTCACTCTTGCTTTTCCAACTCTCCCATTCTCTCGATGATTGCCTGCCAAGTTGTCAAGGAATTAAGGTTTCAATTCTACACATGGAAAGATCCAATTAGGCATTATTGACATTATATTCATAGGACAGAAATGTACCTTTTTGCTCGTTTCTTGAAGTTCCCCAGCAAGAATGAATTCATCAAGTATCAGATAAACCTGCACTTATGCAAAGGCATATGGTGATAACCACAGAGAGGAGTATGGTGATGATAAATCACCACTACCTCCCTTGCTCAAAGTAGTAAAATGCAAGGAAAGTAGTCAAATAAGCATGCAAAGAAACCTCATCTTTCTCCTATCTGGATACTGTCTGTGGACAGAGAATCAAAAACTTCGTTCGGAAGAAAATACTATACACGTGCATGTGATGCACATAAAGGGATTTAAAATATCATTTGTGCACCAAATGTTGTGCCCAAATAAAGAAAACATTTAATCTGGATTTCTCCTCTTTAATGATGTGAAACAAGATATAGATTTCATAATGTCTTGATGCAGAATTGCCATCAAGTCCAAAATTGTACATTCAGCATATGTCCCTGAGTAAGGAGCTAAAACCCAGAATAACAGTGAAACCCCACGTGCCAATTTTGTTTGGTCAATGAGAAACTCAAAACAAGTCTTGAATCCAAATAGTGGCCAGCCTAACTCAGCAATGTAGCAGTTCTGTGAAGAGAGTGAAATACGAGATGCGCACCTAGGCAAACCTCTTTTCAACATCACAGTTTTTTTTTACCTACATTTATAGCTTATTTTAGCTTCACCTAATGAATAACTGAATGATGCTAATACAAGAATAACTATTTTGCTTGTTTCCCCTAACCACATCATGGGACTTTCAGTGTCCAAACAGAGTAGAGCTCTAAAAGTTGTAGGTTATAGCAACAACAAAAAAACTGAAAGAACATGGTGGAGAGAGAGTGGAACTTTATATGGAATTTTGGATGAGAATAGAATAGATCAAAGGATTAAAAAGATTTATTATAAAATCTATGATGCATAAATCATTCCTGCTGACCTTAAATCTACCATTGCCAGTCCCAAGCCCAGCTGAGAAAGGAGGATGGTGTACGTTAGGTCGACAGCTAGCACTTAATAAAATTTGTCACAACCCAATCTTGAATCCTGAAGCAGGATAGAATTCATGTGGCAGACCCTAAATAAATGGGATAAGGCTCTCATGATGATGAACATGGAACAGAAGATTAGGAGAGTAGTACCCAAAGGCTAGGGAAAAGTCAAAAGTGGGAGGGAAGAATAGGGGGGAAAACAGTGGAAAAGCTGCAAAGAGAGACAGGAGAGGTTGTGGTAGACAATTGACAGAAATGGGAAAATGGGAAATAGAGGAATTGAGATGGGTGACCTCTTTGTTTCTTGGGGGGTGAATATGGGGAGAGGTAATTCAAATTGAAACCAAAGCCTTCTCAAAATTGGTCAACTCCAAGATAGATGACATGAGGCTACTGCTATATTTAAGGCGAATATATTCTGCAATCAGGAAGTTAAAAGGCCATTAATAATTTAAAAAATGCTAATTAGACCTTTTTCAATGTGGAAATGACAGTCTACATCAAAACACAAGAAAGATCTGAACTGTGAACATCCCTTCCAAGCTGTATCTCCAAAGCTGAGACACCACACTTTAGTAATATAGGATCTATCTTTAATATTTCCCCTACACATGGACCACAGCAGCAAGTCCTCACTTCCCTCCAATGATGAGTTTCCCCCAGTTGATTTCTCTAACATCTCTCCTTCATCCATCCTTCCTAACTGCCTAAAGAACAACCAATAACAGTTAATTTCCAGACAAGACAATCACAAATTCCCCCAGGTCTAGTGTCAGCTCCCATTAGATAGCAATGCATGTATTGAAGGAGGGCCCCAAACCATTCCACGACCATGCAGTTCCACATGTGCTATGTTGTCCATGCCCATGAAGTAGGCCATAAACTTCGACCTGTCATCCAGGTCTTTCCCTAGAAATCCTATGCAGTTCTTTCATGAATCGCAGTTTATATAATGCCATACCAGACTGGAGGGCTTCGGTGACACTGTCCTGCCATATCATTTTGTTTGAAACAAACCTGGGAAACTGAATCAACTTGCCAATACAGTAAAGAAAAACTTGCACGTGAAGACTACTAAAGGCCTTAGCTAAACTCTCACTGGACCTGTAAGCAATCAAATAGGTTAACTCGTTGGACCAATCATGTGTCTCCTTGATATATAAATCAGGTCCTTCAGACACGGAGAAGATACATGGGATGCCACCTCAGTGTTCCATCAGGCAAGCGATCATGCTTCATCTATCCATTGATATACGTTCATCTAAAAGATAGATGTAGCCAAGAAACGATCAATGTCCCACCTGATATATGATACTCAGTATTGTAACTACAAACTACATTTCACAATACGAGATCACTCAGGAACACTGGTCCATGCAGTTAAGAAGATTACGTAAACTATTTCGTGAAATTTTTTGCAACTTGTACCAGTAAGTTAAAATGCATCAAGGTGCGCCATCCTTCTTATCGTTACCAAAAAGATGTTATGCTGTCTCTTCAAAACAAAAGTATGATGAGGAAAAATAATAATATTAGTATAAGCACAGTGTTACAAAAAATCACAGAACATTGTAAAATTTGGGATATCGGAGAACTTCAACCAGGAAAAACGTTGGTAGTAATAGCTACAGTGTTAGCTCTAAGCTTTGCAGGGACAACAACAGCCATCAGGGGCTGGTTTCAAGGATATATTTGTTTCCACACATAAAAAGGTCAACACAGTACCATGAGGATCCTGCCACTGCAGGGTCTGGGGAGGGTCAATTGTATACAGCCTTAACCCTGTTTTTCCACAGAGAGGTTGTTTCTGGTTTTGAACTGTGACCTCCAGGTCAAAATGGTGCAACCTTCCCATTGCACCAAAGCCACGTCTCAATTGTTTTCACAGAGCCAAATGTTTTTTCTTTTGAAAGCAATTGTGGGTTGTGCCACCAATTCTAAAGATCCTAATATTCTTAAATTGCTAGACATTACTTATCATTACAATCACATATCATCTCTTGATTGTCCTAAAAGATTTGAGAGACTTCAAAACATAAGCATTGTGACTGCCCCGCCTTCCCTGGGGTTTAGACATTGCCAGCCAGGGTTATCCTCAACATCTAAAAACAACAGAGCTACAAGTGAAACCGATAGGATGATAAATAGATAGTTGAAAACAGATGGTAGGACAAAAATATACAGCATCCAGCAAATAGCTGCCATTGTAGGTTACCCGTTGCTCTGTAGATGATGGTATTTATTAGGGT
This sequence comes from Zantedeschia hybrid cultivar, assembly GCA_030544215.1. Classification (NCBI taxonomy): domain Eukaryota; kingdom Viridiplantae; phylum Streptophyta; class Magnoliopsida; order Alismatales; family Araceae; genus Zantedeschia; species Zantedeschia hybrid cultivar. Next base: position 11,327,890 of record JARZZO010000015.1, read on the forward strand.
GGGGAATTACCGATGGTGAATGCTATTATACTTTCTTGCACTGCTATCTATCCTTGCAAAACATTTATCCCTCACATCTTTCAGTTTCATCTTAGAGCACCCTCCTATTGCAGACAGCTAATTTTGCACCAGTCTTACAGGTGGGAATATCCCTAGGTTACATGGGATCTAACCACAAGACTCATCCTACTTAATAGCACATGTGGGCATCAAACACAGCCTCACTTCCTAGGATGACTGGCATGCCAACTGCCCTATGGATCATGTCATCAAATCCATCCACTGCTACTTGAGTGTGCATATGCACCAAGATGTTCATAGCGAACGCCTGAACCTGAACCTTTCCCTTTCCCAGTTTATGCGGAACTGAGTAGCTGTAGACAACCACCCTGGATAGAAACACAGGAGCAGAAAGAGGAGTTTAGGCTTTGCATTCTCCTCGATTAAAGCAGGCTATAAAAAGTCCAGCAAATAAATGCCACAAATATGTATGCTTGAAAATGAGTTGAACCTTGGACTCAGCAACAAAAGGGTTGATTCTACAGGTCAGTTCTGAATCTGTACAACTACTTTTGCAACCATCATATGTAGGTAGTAAAAGAATTCTTTTAATCTATAATCTAATAATTCCCTCTAGAGGGCAATCAGTCAGTGTGGACTCCTTTTAGGAAGAATAGTTAGCTGAACTCATGCTCTTGCTTCAAGACCAGACCCTTCAGCCTAACTTGATGAATAGTTGGAGGTGGAGATTGGGTAATGACAATAATTTCTTGGTAAAGTCCAACTACAGCCTGATTGCAAATGAAGGTACAAAGGGGCCACTTTGCCGCAACATTTGGAAGACATGCACTCCCCTGAAGGTGAAATTTCTCACATCAAGGATGGTTCATGAGAGACTACCTACTTGTGACTGATTAGCATCCTTCCTCCTGGCGATCAGCCCTTCATGCCCTCTCGGTGGGGGCCCATGAAGATAACTTGGACCATCGTTTAGTCAGCTGACCCTTTTTGACCTTGGTCTGACATTTTTTTTCTTCATCGGGTCTTCAGTGGAGCCCCATGTCTGCAGCAGCACTGCTAAGGAGCTGCTGATCGAGTAGCAAAGACCATGGTCTCAATTGGCTGAAAAGGTATGGTGGATGGTTTGCATGCTACAGTCTGGACAATCTGGAGTGAGAGAAACCTTACAAAGCAAGTATGAATCAAATTGTCTCCTTCACCTTTGAGAGAGTTAAAGAATGGGCATTACGTTCAAACAGCCAACTCTTTTCGCATTCAGCTAGTTTGGGTGGTGAGGACACCCGAGCTACGGTCCAGTTACGTCCGGATCTCGTCTACCGCCATCGGAGAGTTCTTCCGGCATCCTTGTGACTCGGGGACGAGCTAGAGCCTATGTGAGGCTTGGAGACATCATTATTTGCTTTTATTAGGATCGTTTATGGTCCATCATGTATTTTTTAAAATTTTCTAGGATTTTAGGTGCATGGATCGTAACGGTAGAGGAATAGGAAGCCCTAGGGTCAGGAGTTACATATCTAAACCTATATATCTATGTATGTTCTTTCAGATTGGGGATGATGAATGATTGAAAGGAAAAAAAAAAAAAGAAATTTTACCTGTTTGTGCGTAGCAGCCTCTGCGAGAGAGACCCCCTCCCCCCCCTCGCAACTCTGGTGTGATGCCGGAGGCTCTCTGCTGGTGTGACGCCAGTAGGTCACCCAAGTCCCCCTCTCTTTCCCTTTCCCCCTGGTGCTCGCCACAGCCCCGGGCTACTGCCATCATCGCCATCTGTAGAAGCCGTCGCTTTCCCCGCCCTCCACCCGTCCCGCCGAGGAAGGCCTTGACGTCGTCGCCGGATCCCATCACCGAAGCCGTCGTTGCCACCGAACCTCGCCGCCCCAGCCGTTGGACCACCCCAGCACTGTTGCAGCCCCGCTGGAGCCGCGTTCACGGCCACCAAAGCCGCTCCGCCCCGCTATTGCCGCCGCTCCACCCGAAGCCGCCCTCCGCAGCCTTCTTCACCACCCGCCATCATCACCCACCCCGGCATCCCGCAGCCGTCGCCCCGCTCCGCCGTCGCCGCCGCTGGTTTCAGCCGCCACCGCCTTCGCCGCCATCTTCCTTTCCTCTTCCCCTTTCTCTTCTGGTTAGGGTGAAGAAGGAGAAGGAGGAAAAGGAGAAAACGAAGGAGTCGGGCCCCTCCCCCTTTAGAAAAAACCGGTTCAACCGGATGAACCGGTCAGGTCTAGTCTAGCCCCACCCCTCCTCCTTACCATTTGAACCTGGTCCAGCCAGGTTGATTTGAAGCTGGGTTCGGACCCGTTTCAAGGTGGTCCGAGCCACTTGACTTAACCCTGGTTCAAGCTAGGGTGCAACTAGGGTCTGAACTCAATCCGAGTTGGTTGGCGGGTAGTGCAATTGCAATCTTATCGCACAGCCAGCGCCACGATCTCGTCCGTGCTCCGAATTGCGTGTCGTTTGCGCCGTTGGGTTCGTATTGACGAAGCCTATCCAGATCCAGAGTGTTGCTATTGCCAACCTGCCTCGTGTTGCATGCCATTTCTGCTCGCTTACCGAGGGCTCCGATCGCGTATCTCGAGGCCCGTGGCAGCCGCCTCGATTTGTATGCCAGCTTCCCAGCGCACCAATTTTGCAGCAGCCAGCGTCCCGACCTGCTTCGTTTTGCGTGCCACTGCTGCATGAATACCTAGGGCTCCGATCGCGCATCCCGAGGCCCGCGTCAGCTACTTCGATTTGCGTGACAGCATTCTAGACTGCTGCTATTGCTGCACACTTCCCGAGGCACCCTACCAGCGACCTACGTGCCGCCGCTGACCTGTCAGCTACTGTGTTTACCACCCCGGATCATTATATTGTGTTTATTGTAGCTTTTTACCTCCCTGTAAGAAGTGGGCCATTATTTTATTGTATTTGGAGGGTAGTACACAAGCACCGGGTGATCTTCTCCCACGCACCAGCGTAAAGGTATGTGCTAGTCCTTTCCCTACGATTTGTTTATCTCGTATTTGCTTTTATCCGCCGCCGAATCGTGAGATAGGACCTAGCCTGTGATTCACCATCATTGTTGGCTGTGAGTGCGTTGTACGGATCTCGGGTTCTGACAGAACTTTGGGTAGATTTAATTCCTAGACTTGTGGTAATTTCTCAACTACCAAACGATCTCACGCTTTCTCATCGCAAGAGGGACGGCTAATCAGCTATTTCTATTTGCTGGTGTGGTTATTTAACTAAAACATTGTACGACTAGATTACATCTGCCTAATAATTTAATGATTGTTGCTGATTCCTACCACCGCTAGTGAGTCTGTTAGTTGTCCCGCATCATTGGGTCTTCTCAACCTGCAGTAACCCTCCTTTTATCTTTTGTCTTGTGAGGGGTGTCACTGTCTGGTTGATGCTTTCTTTTCTTGGAGTCGTGTTGTTGTATTTGAAGATGTACTTTCTGGGGACATTTTTTGGTCATATGTATAGAAGGGTTCTTTTTGGGACGTGTTGAGGTTACGATCCCCTTTTTCGGTTTTTCCTCTTTTCACACTTGTACATCTTTTGTGCCTTTTTCTTAATGAAATCAGTGGTACTATCCACCTTCGAAATAATTATGAACAGATGACGCAATATCTACTGTAATAGTAACAAAGATAACTATTGATTACAGGGAAGGCAGGATCGGCACAGGCCGATCTGATCGGTTTGACCTAAATTGGTTCGATCCCGATCCCCATTCCATCCGTCTAGGCCGGGATCGGTCGGGATCGGCTGGGATCGGTCGAGATCGGACAGGATCGATCGGGATTGGCTGGGATCAGTCTGGGATCGGTCAGGATCGAGCTAGGATCAGATCAATTTTTTTAATAAAAAATTAAAAAATAAATGGGGGACCGGTCCAGATCGGCTTCGGATCAGTCAGGATCAGATCGGATCGGCCGATCCCTGATTCTTCCTACCTTGATTAATTATAAGGACGCTATCTGGGTCTAGAAACACCATCTCCATACATGCATACATACCTTGTGAAAATTAAACACCAGATCGAGTTCACACACATTGCTGAAGAAATGGTCCAGTATCTCCACAAATAAATGGATGCACTCAAGGTATGCTAACTCGTTGTCTGTGATATCAACACACATTGCGAAAAATAACCCAGCATATCTCCTGTAGATGATTTTATGTGTGCGGAACTGCAAGAACAAACGTGATCATGCTGAACAGTTATTAAATGTAATTAAGCAAAAATGAAACAAAATAACAGGCTGCTGTCATGTTAAATAAGGTTAACCATATAAAAATGAATGGAAAGGATAAACTTGGAATTTTTGAAGTAAAAGACTAAACTATTGCCAACACATTATACATATATCAGCATGCATTGCAAAAAGCAAACCAGCACATCTCCTGAAGAAGATCTTATGGGACTGAAATTGCAAGAAGGAATGCTATCAACCTCAAATCTGACATCAATAACTTTCAAAAGTAGTCAGGCAAAACAACAATGAGAACAACAAGCCCCTATCAAACTATACAAGGATAGCTATACAAACAGTTCAGTGAAATACTACTCATCATGTTGCCACATCAGCAAAGCAAAATGCATGCAGCTATAGAGTGGAGACAGTGAACTTAGAATTTCTGAATATAGTCTAAAATTTAAAAAAATGTTCAAAATTGCAATCAACATCTTCAGTTATAAAGTATAAATTTGTAGGCATGTAAATGTGATGCCATTCACAGTGTCCATCAGTTACATTTTGCATTTGTTGGCCAAAGAAAATAGTCAAAATAAAAAATCACATAATGTAGAAGAAGAGAGAATACGCTTTCATTTTAAGTCTCCAAGCATTTCATTACTCTCTAGCAAACCATTCCACATAAATGTGAACCCAGACCGGCTGTGCATTATTGTGATGCCATGCAAAACCCATTGAGCACATGTAACACACGCTTCTTTCACAAAGCCCATTGAAGTTTGCCAGAGATGCAAGGAGCATCACATGTTTAATAGCTGATTCAAACTTCATGAAGGCTACAGTTCACTGTACTATTCTAACAGTAAGTAGGCTTTCTTGTAAATTTTCTTATAAATTATGTTTTTTTTTTTAAGGTGATCAAAAACAGATCACTGATTCATTGATAATAGAATGCAGAAATTACAGCAAGGAGCAAAATTGCTCAGAGTACACACAGGAAATCCCATACACAGAAAGACAAAAAAAACCCTCAATTATCTTATCAAGTGGATAAGATAAAAATACAGGACTAAAAAAAAACAGGACTCAAGGAAACACTATCAGCATATCATCCTCAGAGCCTTCCTCAAAGCAGACAAGGTAGGAGAGGATTTTGGATCCCCTACAATCCTAGCAGCAATACCCCACTCCCTGACCCATCTAATAACCCTCCACAAAATATAATAAAAGCTGTTAAATTCATCTCTGAGTCTTCTATAATTCCTTTCATTCCACACTCCCCATAGAAATGCAGGAAGAATTAGAGACCACAATTCCTTATAAATTATGTTGTATATGCATAGAACCAAAAGAAGTGCATATAAACAAAATCCTCCATACTTTCAGCAGCCATATGCCTTGCATAAGTGTTTTTTTAAATTTTTGGGGGGAAAGTGCATACTGCATAGTACCACTAAAATTGTATTAAGAAAGAAGATGTACATAGGGTATACAATGGTGCTCACAAACAAATCCTCTAAACAAAAGAGAGGATGAAGTATGTCACCAATCTGATGCCCATCCAACCTTCCCTAATAAAACAAAAAAAAGGAAAAGGAGCCAATAAGATTAGTACAATAGATCCACACCCACTCTCTCACCCTATTACACAAAAGGACAACTTATCCAAATCAGAGGCCTCCTGCTTAAAGATCCGCCTATCTCTCGCCCCCCAAATGGCCCATAAAGTCACATATAGGATCAGCCACCATATGATCTGGTCTGCTCTTAGAAGCATTACACGAGCCCATTGCTGCATTAAAAATTTCACATCGTTCTCCAAGCAAAGAGGTTGGTGTACCCTAGAAAGCATGGCCCTCCAAACTTCTAGCATATAGCTGCATCCAACAAAAAAGATGGTCCAGAGATTCCTCCTCTTCCGCACACAAGAAGCATAAAGAAGGCACATGACACCCAAAACAGATCAGACTATCTGGGGTAGGAAGCTTGCCAATAGATATCCTCCAAACCAGGGTATTGACCTTCAGAGGGGACTTTGGGATCCATATGTGATGGTAAAAAGAAGTTCTCATGCCGCTGTCTACTATAACATTGTACACTGATTTGACAAAGAAAATCCCATGAGCATCCCAAGTCCATACCCAGGAATCCAATGTGGACTCACTGACCTTGTAATCTTGCAGTAGAAGCTAGGTACTGAATCCCCTCCTCCCTAAGGTTCCTCCTGAAGCACGGGCCCAGACTCCTCTACCTAAAGAATGTTGATCTACCACTTGTGCCACAAGAGCAAGAGGATCAAAGGATATCAAACAGTGTCGAGAACATCCATGAGAGAAGCGTCGATCCAAACCACTTGTCTAACCAAAAAAAATATTATGTACCTTCCCTTAAGGAAACTTGGGTCGCCCTCATCATGATATCTGTTGCTTGAAGGATACCCCGCCAAACATTGGAGACATTGTAGTCTACTTCCAAAGAAACATCCCAGACCATGCTTATGGAATATCTCTAACCACCTCCACCTAGAGGCCTGACTAGAATGCACCGAGCTTCCATAACCGAAGGACCAAGTTAAAATCACAAATGTCCTCGACTCCAAGGCCACCATTTTCTTTGCTCTTGAAAACCCTTCTCCAAGAAACCCCATGATCTCTCCTAGGGCTCCTTGAGCTCCCTTCCCAAAAACCCACTTCGAATAGCTTCAAGTTGTTTGGCCATCAGTATAGGGATTCTAAAAATGTATAGGAAATAAATAGGAAGGTTATCCAACACAAATCATACAAAACCGATCTTCTCCCATAAGATAGAAGTCTACCTTTCCATCTAGCCGAGTGAGAGTGGAAGTTTACGAATAAAAGGTTGCCAATCACTACACTTGAGGGTGCCTGGTGTTAGGGAAAGCCCCAAATAGGTGACAGGAAAATATCATATTTGACATCCCATAATGAAAGATGCTCTATCCATATCTACATGAGACATATTGGTACCAATGACCATACTCTTATGGAATTCACCCTAAGTCCACTAACCTTGTCCAACAACTCTAGGTCTAGGATAAACCTAGCAAATAAAAGCTGATCTACTTCCTCATAAGGAAATAGAATGGTGCCATCTACATACTGAAGGTGAGAGATCCTCCTAGATAATAACACCTGCCTGAAAATCAGTGAGTAAACCAGGATCCTCAGCTCTCATCCACATTCTGCTAAGTACATGGGCAACAAGAACAAACAACAATGGCGCCATAGGGTCACCTTGGCGGAGTCCTCTCTCACTATGAAGGAAATGTGTAGGCGCCCCATTAATGAGGATGGAGAAGGAAGCAGACGATACACACTATCTGATCCATGAGACCCACCTGTTGCCAAACCCACCTTGTGAATAATATCAAACAGACAGCTTCAATTAACCGTAACATAACCCTTTTCAAAATCAAGCTTCAAAACAAACCTTTAACGAGCTTAGGAATAAAAGGAAGAGATATGCCCGATAACCTCTTCCCTCTGGGTGAGAGTCCACCCATCAACCTTTAAAGAGCTTATTCTGTTCATTATCCTTCTGCCTGAAGCTATCCTCTGAAAATAAGTTCTATTCATGTCCCCTTAAGTCATGCGTCCCTAGAACGTTGCTTCCAATATACCTCTTCCTTCAGCAACATGCCCTAAAACTCCACTTTGAGTTTATCCCACCTCTCCTTATCCTCCTTGTCAAGCAAACCTATTTCCTCAAAAGCCTCGTAACCTTCTACCTGAGTGAGAATCATCTCCTTGGCTTCCTTACCAGGAAGCCTCTTAGAAGCACCCCAAATCAAAAGTTCATGAGAGAGGAACCTGAGGTTGCTGACCTGGTGGCGGTTCACTTGCAGGAAAGGCAGGCTGTTCGGCTTTTCGAAATTTGAATGGGATCTTGAGGGAGGGGTACTTACCATGTCCCTGTGCCTCTTCCACCTCCCAACTGCCCCCTGGTGAGGTCGGTGACCCTACCAACCATGCTAGTGACCCTAGCGCCTATCATCTCATGCAGTGGCAGTGACAGATCAAGATCCAGAGTCTAGATTGCCACCGAGAAGAAATGCCCCTAAAGGCTCAGCACGGAGGCTTTCAGGATTTCAAGGGCACTAAAAGCCCTTAAGATCCCTTCAATGATAAGGAGATCCTCGCCGACGGACAGCCTTAAAGCCTCTTCTTCCCAGAGCTTGAACTCTTTCATAAGGAAATGCAACCCAATAGAATCACAAAGGACTCCCACCACCCAGACATGAAACTTGGAGAGATGGGGCTCCCGATAGACCCCTTGAAGGAGGCCCCAATGCAATGCCTGAAGAACAACACCATCACCTGCCAAAAGACCAGCGGCTACAACAGCAGTGGCGACCTCCTTCGATGGGGCCAGTCCTAGGAAGCAGCTCCCACGATCTCTCACCTCCCATCCCCATGGCAAATCCTCCCTCTTACTCAGCATCTCCTTCACCCCTGCCATAATCGGACAACCCACCAGACGACTGATCCGCACACAACAGGACATCCAGTGAATGTGAGGCTCCGTAAGAACCAGAGGCTGACACAGGCTAGGCAGAGCCTCTAAACGCTTACCCCTATCAACCACCACCTCTACAAACGATCTCTTTCCAAAAAAAAAAGAAAAAAAGAACAGAATCTCCTCACATAACCTCCCCCTCCGCACCAAAGGCACCTCACCGGGCACCGGAGACAACAAGGGATACCCCGGATGCTCCCCAGCTTCATGATGCTCCCTTACTTGGGGTGTAGTGTTGTGAGATTACTACCATGCATTGCATAAGTTACTATTATGAATAGAGAAATATTCAACAAACACTCTGTCAAAAGCTTCTGTTCTAAGTTACTGATGATCACGAAGGTAAGAGAACATTTCCCACATATACTCATTCCAGAAGTTCCACGTCTACATGATTCTCCAAAATGTTCTGCACAAACACAAGAATGCAGCCGGAATTTGCAAAAGAAGTGGTTACCTATGTCTAAAATGTGAGAGATGCATGTTGGTGTTAAAGGACATATCAACACTGCCCCATTGATTTTTTTAATCCTCCTAATAGTTTGAGAATTAGTTGACGTACAAAGTACATCAGACCAAGAACATGTATAATACAAAACATTCCCTGAGTGAATAGAAAAAGTGACATGATCAAAAATTGAGAATTTTACCAATACCACTGTCTTGACCACTGGAAGCTTGCCTTCTTATCAAAGATTTCAAATATTTCCCTACAGAAGTTTCTCACTAACATAGACATGTACAAGAACTTTTCTTCATACCATAGCTTACAGCCATCATTTTCTTTCGCTTTGGATCCCTTCCTCGCAACTTTTTGTAAACAAGCTTTGTTGACCTCCTAGCTCGTGTTAATTTTACTAAGTCTACAGTTAGGATTTCTATATTCCACATAGCTAAATGCATTTTATTCTTTTGGACTAACTTGTTTACTTGTTCATCCAAGCACACAAGAACCCTTGCCTATTAAGGTTGATGATTTGAAAAAAGTTTGACTCTCTAATTCTAATTTTGATTATGTCAAAAACTCAGAATTAGGAACTGAGTCAAAAACAAGTGACTCCATTTCTGCTTTCAATTAGGTTATTTTATGGGAATCAGATATGGAAGCAGTTGAGTTCGTGTTCGACTGCCGACTACCTTAGCATAGAATATTCCCCTATTCACCAAGTTTCTATTTGGCAAAAGGCTGATGGTATAAAGAAAATTTTCAATGTGGAGGTAGGATGTAACTATCTGGCATCACAGGGGATTCAAAACCTAGGATTCCATGAATGTGGATCCGCTACCGTTATCAGGTATAATAGATACACATGAGTTGCTTTTACCATCATATGCATACGCACTGGGGGAGAAGAAGATATATGCCCTTGTCTCCCAATCTTTCTGAATCCTGCCATCTTGGGTGCCCAATTTACTATGTCAATTGCCATGTTACACTTTTTTTTGTGTTGGCCATGAGTAAAGCAGCTGGCAAAGGACACCACAGCAAATGGTTTGTTGAATAATGTTTTTTCTGCTGTGTATGCGTGGGCAAACCTGTTTATTTATGTAAATAGTTCAGGATGTAAACCACCATTTCCTTGGCTGTATGTCGAAACTGACAAATGATTGATGCTGTCCACTTGATATCATATGGTCAAAATATGTTATATGCATTCATTAAATTGTGTGAAGCTCTCACCTCCAAGTTCAAAGGGTTATCTAGATCAGAAAGCCACAGAACACATTTAACATAGACCAGAAGGATTGAATGGTTGATGCTCATCCTCATTTTGCAAAAGCACTCTTGGTTTTTTGTGGCATATGGTTTGGAGGGAAACAACAAAAAATGTTCATTTTGGATGAAAAATGTGCAAGAATGCTGTATAAGTTCAAAGAGGAAAAGCCTTTCAACTGATTGTTGTTGATGTTACTGCATTTATGGAAAGTGGGCTCTTGTAAATGTTCAGGAAATACTCCCCATCATATCCAAGTCCTGAACATAGCTCTTTTGCTATCCTTAGTTTTTTTTTTCTTTCTTTTTTTTTGGAAATGGACATTACCAGTCATGTATTTTAACACAAAAAGGGATATACAAGTATAACCACCACTTATAGAACCCCCGTGAAGGCACCCAGAAGGTGCAACAGTTACCCTTCCCTCAACAAAACAAAACATGTTAGCACGGGCTGATCCAATTGGGTATTGGGCCGGTCCAATCTGATCCCATGCCCCAATCCTCTGGTCCTCGACCGGGGTCAAGAGGATCAGGTGGGACCAGTGCAGATCACACTCGATCCCCAGACCAGATCAGGCTGATCCGGCCCCCAACAGCTAGCTTCAAACTAGCCATTGCCAACGGCTAGCTTGAACTTGAAAGGTAGCCATTGGGAACATTCCCAATAGCTACTTTGGGCCACTTTTTTTTTTTTTTTTTTTTTTTTTTTTTTTTTTTTTTTTTGTGGGGGGGGGGGGGGGGGTCTATGTAAACCCCCCAAGGCCACTCTCCACCCCATCCATCCAAGTGCCCTCCCCTCTCTCCCTTCCCTCCCTCTCTTCCCTCTTTCTCTATTTTTTTTCTAGCTCTCTCTAAATTTTTTCTATCTAATTAATATTTATCTCCCTTTCTCTAATTTTGTTTATGTCTCTTTAATATTTCTCCCTCTCTCTAATTTTTTCTCTAATTAATAATTTAATATTCCTTCCTATCTCCCTCTCTCTCTCTCTCTCTCTAAGTTTTCTTTCTCTAAAGTCTAAAGTCTAAACTCTCTTTTCTATCAACTTAGCTATGGGAAGTGGCACTCTACATTCTACAATGATCGGGTGGACTCCTCAAGGCAATTCTTTCAATAAGTTGTCTTTCTATAACACACAAGCTCTCTGTCTAAAATTTTCTATTTCTTGCTCTTTTTTTCCCTTTAGATACATTAGTATTAATAGTCCTCAATAATAAAGAAAATCTATAAGTTCACCAAGTTGTGCTTTAGAAGTTTGTTCAAGATTATCCGATTTTGAATATAAATGACAATAAGGGTATGTTGGGCCTTTTTTAAAATAAGGGGGGGAGGAGAAGCGCCCCCCCCCCCAACCGGTTCCCAAACCGGTGGGTGTCCAACCAGTGGCACCCCCCCCCACCGGTTCCCCCCCCCCTCCTCTCTAATCTCTCTCTCACACTCTCTCTCACTTGTTACCGGTGGGTACCCTCCACCTCAAGAAAACCTCCGGTGGGTACCCCCGACCTCAAAAATCTCCAGTGGCACCCCCCACCGGGTTAGGCCCCCATGGCCTATAAATTCCCCCCAAGGGGTAAGAAGAATGCATGCCCATTTTGGCCCAAAAATTCCTAGGGGAAACTCTGCCCATTTGAAGACCAAACCAAGTGCTTTTGCACGGGTTTGTTGTGTTTGGAGGAGATTTTTCGTCTCGGAGGGCTCTCTTCCTAAGGTTTATTCCTAAGGGGAAGCTCTGCCGAATTTATGTAGTAAAATCGCCGTTCTATAAGATGGGATTATGTCGAAATAATGAATAAAATGTCAATATTTGTTCTTTGAGCATACATGTGTGCGTGTGTGTTCATGAATCTATTATTTAAGTACCATTATGTTATTATATTTTCACATACATAATTAAATTATTAATTAGTTTAATAACTAATTAAAATGCATAAGTACATAATTAAATACTCTAAAATATCATTGGCTTCACCCCACACATAACTAAACATAGACTCATAAAATAATATACTTAAGTTAAAAAATGACTTAAATACTCCTCATGCTTAATTAATTAATAAAATCCGTGAAAATTACTTAAAATTAGTAAAATCAATATAAAAATCAGAAAGTTCAGCAAAAATCAGTAAAACTCAGTAAAAAATCAGAAACCAAATCTGAAAATTACATAAAGCCAAAAAATGACTTAAATATCCTTCATATACTCAACTAATTAATAAAAACTAATAAAATTAATAAAAAAATCAGTAAAATTTAGTAAACACCAGTAAAAAACAGAGAACCAAATCTTGAAACATATAAAATTTTCGAAATGACCAAAATGCCCCCCAGAACTTAATGAAATTACAAAAATATCCTCACCCATGATAAAAATCTGTAAAAATCACAGAAAATTCTTAAAAAATATCAAAACCTCTCCTATGTCCAAAATATCCTCCAAATCCTATCAAGATGGGTAAAATTATCAAAATACCCTCAATATGATAAAAATAAGTAAAAATCCCAGAAAAATATAAAAATAGACGCTAAGTCTAATAAACTCGATTTAAGGTAAAATTATCAAAATACCCCTATAACTTAAATATGTCTAAAATGACCCTAAAATACATCCTAAGGGTTTTCAACTTTCCCTAAAATGTTAAAAAACTTAAAATGACCATAATGACCTAATGCAACATAATTACAAAAACACCTAAAAATAGACTTTAAGTCTAGAAATCCAATTCGGGTAAAATTACCAAAATACCCTTACAACCCAAACACACTTAAAATAACTCTAAAATACCTCTTAAGGTTTTGAAACATTCCTAAATCATTAAAACTCACTTCACACACTAAAGTGACCATAATACTCCTATACCCTCCAACTTGGCATAATTACAAAAATACCCTTATGGGTCTAAAATACTTGGAATCAATCCAGATAACTCGGAGTCAATCCAAAATCTTTTAAAAAGTCTCCCAATCAATTATAAACCCATACTAAACTGGGGTAAGGCCAAGAGCTTAACTTAAAACATATCTTTCATATGCATGTGTTGCCTGTAGTAATAGTGTTGCATGTTACAAGGGCATCAACGGACGGTTAATCAAGGGTTGTCGAGCGGTTGCTCGACGTAATTAACACTGACCGAGGTCAGTGGAGAGAGGTCATATACTCGGATCTTCGCCTAATCCAAAGACCCGGACTCCCTAAGGGCTAATCCCAAACTCTCATAGTCCAAGAAATAAAATACATAAAACCGACCTATATTTCTCCAAATAAAACAAAAGACCAAAACAATAGGATTCAATAAATAAATAAAGATCCGATAGGAGAGATAGCTAGGTCGGGTCCCAAACAGGGTACTAAAATTTATTGAATTTTTTTGTCAATAATTGAAATCTATACTCCCTTTGGTGCTAACACTACATCCATACTAAAGGAGGTATTATTCTAGTCATTGATAAAAAATTTGACTAAATGTTAAGTACCTTGATTATCGCTCGTATCCAAAATCGAGTAATTCTTAGAAAAAAAGAGTGGTGTATATTTCTTAATTTTCTTCAGAAATACAACATGGTAAACTTATTAGTTTTAATACTAATATATATAAGATAAGAAAAAGAAATAAGATAAATAAATTTTTAAAGATGAATGATAGAGAGAGTGTGTGTTATAGAGAGACTAATTATTAAGGAAACAAGATAGAGTTTACTTAGACAACAAGGTAAAGTGAAGAAATCAAGGTTTGAACAAAGACAATCGTTTCTACATTTTTTAAAGATTTTTTACATATTTTTTTAAATTTTTCTGAACCCTTATAATTTATGTAAGGGAGAAGGAGATCGGACTGGATCGGCCGATTAGTCTGGATCAGGCCAATATGTGCCCAATCCCCGATCCTTCCTTCCATGAAATAAAAAGAGAAGAGTTTACAATGTTTCCTTTACAAAAAGCAACAGCCCGCTCTCTCTCTTTTACACAAATGAAACTCATGACAAAATCTGGAATAGAGCTTCATTTTCGAAAATTCTCCTATTCCTCTCATCCCAGATTGCCCAAATTGTCGCGTAGACGATCATCCACCAAATTTGAGCATCTTCTTTAGAGACACTATGGCAACCCCAAGAGAAAAGAAGACAATCAGTAGAGACTAGAGACCCCCCAGAGGGAGCTGCCTCCCCACTTTACTCTGGATCACTTGCCAAACCCCCTAGAAAAAGGGCAAAAGGGTATCCAACAAATAGGTGATCCGAGGATTCAACCTGATCAGCACATAGAGGGGACCAGGAGGTAGTCTCTAGATCATTCAAGAACCACACCAATCAGTCTCAAGTGGGAAGTTTCCTGTGGCTCACTCTCCGTATGAGCATATGGAGAGTGATAACTTGGTAGGCAGATATGACTATGAAGGTCCCCTTGGATTCTCATCTCCAAGTCCACCTGAAAAAAGGCCAAAGAAATGGGTGAGAACTCCTGTAGCAGGGAGAAAAGTTATACCAAGTCCTCTACTTCACCATCCTTAAAATGTCTCCTAAATAAAGGGGTGAACCCCCTCCTAGCTGGCTAGAATTCTACACCTGAGCAACAACCATATTAGATTGGGAAGAAATAGCATAAAGGCTCAAGAACCTGTCATGAAGAGGTAGACCCCAACACCACTTATCCATCCAGAACAAGCAAATCTGTTCATCACCTAAAGTCCCGTAAATAGCTACTTGTGATAAGTCAAATCTGGAGAGAATTTCTTTCTAGACTGGAGATACATTAAGCATGGAGGTAGGCCAAACATCCCATATCCTAGCTCTGGAGTAATACAACTAAAGTCCACCCAGAAGTTAGATTATCTTGTGCCCAACTTCCAAAACCATTAAGTAACGAGAGAAAAGTTAACCTCATTCTAGCTCCTAACACCCAGATCAACATTCTCCTTGCTCTTCAAAACCTTACCTCAGTAAATGTCATGGCCACCCTGTTTATACTCATCACTCCCTCTCCAGAGAAAATGAAAATAGAATCAAGATTCCTGAAGACTCCTTTAGGCAGCCAGAAATTAGAGGAGTAGATGGGTAGGCTATTCAATAACGAACTACCACCAATCTCTCTCCATAAGATAGGAGTTCTCTTTCCATCCTACCAGCCTATTTTCAAACTGTTGGAATTTCCCCAATTAGACATCCCAAAATAAGAGCTGCCCTCTTGAGAGCCACATCATACATGTGGACTCCAACAAGCCGACTCCTATGGAAGTTCGCCTTAAGACTTAACAATTCATCCAACCATTCAAGGATAAGACCGGTTGAGAAGAGTTGATCCTCCCCTTCGAAGAAGAAGAAGACTGTCATCCGCATATTGCAAGTGGAGATCTGCCTCACCGTAGGGACACACTGAACCTGAGACCAAAGAAGCTGCCACTGCCTTATCCCACATCTTATTAAGGATGTGGGCCAACAATACAAATAGAAAAGGGGAAAGGGGATCTCCCTAGCAGAGACCCCTACTACTGTGGAAGAACAGAGTGGGAATCCCATTCACTAGGACTGCAAATCTGGATTAAGAGATACAAGCCCTAATCCATCTCACCTAGGTAAAACCAAAGCCCATCTCGTAAAGCACTCAAAATAGACACTTCCACTTGAGCCTATCATATGGCTTCTCTAAGTCCAGCTTAAGCCCCAGACCTTTCTTTCTAGGGATTTTCATTGCATGAACACATTCATGAACCCCCAAAAAATTCTTTTGAATCTGCCTATCCTTGATGAAGGCTCCTTGATGGTAAGAGATCAGCCAGTCTCCCACTCTCTCAAGCCTGATCAAAAACAGTTTGAAAAAACAATATCACCATGTTTTAGGGAGGCCCTACAACAAGTTTGTCCAATCATCTCCTGTCAAACCCTCTACAAGGATGAAACACTAGACAAACAACTAGTCATGGACTACTTAAGGGGAGATGTTAATCAAGTTGCTGCAGGTAATGAGCCCGACTACATCGAAGAAAGAACAAGCCTCATCACTCCTCCCATAAAATACATTGGCAGAAAATGTTGCAAGTTTCAATCATGTTGATAATGAAAATGTCCAAAGTGATGGTACAAACCAGGGAGGCTGTCCAAGTAAATCCATAGACTGTTGGTAAAACCTAGGTCAAATGAACTTCAAACAGTCATTCCTTAACCTCATATAAAAATGAAGTGTCTCAATTGGTATGAGTTCATCTCAAGAAAGTAAATCATAATATGTTCACGGAGTCCAAGCAGTGCTTAGATATTGGCATGCCCAAACTGATGCATAACCAAGAAGGAGGTTTCCAATATTCCATGTTGCAGCAGGTGATCCCATAGTTCGAAGTTAAGATAGAGCAAGAGCCCTCACCTTTAAGAGAGAGAGAGAGAGAGAGAGAGAGATTATTCTAGTCTTCATCCACTTTATTTCTCTATCTCATTCATTAGCATTAAACTGAACTAAGTCCTGAGAAGGGAATATAATTTTGAAAATTCCAAGTCGAGATTCCTCAGGAAAACAACCCTCCCTTATCCTGACTCTCATTCCAATAACTGTCATTTGGTATACACCAAGTGAAAAACTAACTTCAGTCTTAAAATTTTGTTTTCGTGCAGGTGACACCGAACCTTTTACATATCTTCATGCACTCAGAGACCTGGATTTTTTTCCTTTTTAGAAGTTGATGCTGACCTAGATGAAATCACAGAAACCCAATCTAGGATTGGATGCACAGTAACAAGTGTAATGGAAGGATGCACGTATCCAGCGTGTTTCATTTCAAGTAATTACTTCACATAGGCTGATTTCAAACAATTGGCTGAAAAACTGTATAAATCTTAGAAATCTTCTCTTTTCACCAGAACATTTAGCAACATAACTCTTCTCATTACATTGTGCAAATACATAAATCCCAATAATCGATCAAAGCGGGAAAAACTAAAACAAATCTGAGAGAGAAAATAGAACGCGACCTGAAACACTTCGAGTACCTACCTCCACAAAGTTGGTGAACTTGGGATCCCTGTTGACCACAAGGCGGTGTACCTGACGAAACAAAAAAGATCAAGCTTTTCATATCATCAAAAACACCACCAAAAGGACATCCCACAAAAGATCACTCCTTTATAGTTCAAACACCAAAAAGGAACCAAAAAAGGAGAAGAAGAACAAATCACACAACAAGATTGTGAGGAGAGATCCATTATCCACACCTCATACTCGACCTTGTGCTTCTCCGAATCCTCGAGGGGAACATAGTATTTAGCGAGGCGGGTCTTCCCCTGTCTGTTCTGGAGCACTATGAACCTGATCTGCCATTGCCAACAGAGAAAACAAAGAGATTAATGGCGAAAAAAAAATCGAACTTTTGGTCATCTGTGAAGCGGAAAGAAGAAAATTTTACCATTATTGTCGGTAATAAAAAGAAACTGGAGCAATCTCTGCCTTCTGAGGATGGGTTCCGCCGCCAAATGGGACTGTTCAAGGCTCAGAGCTCAGGCAGGATCCCCCTTCGTCGCGCTTGTAGAAGCGGTCTGAAGGAAGGCCTGGGAACCCGAACGCGTTCAGACGTTAGAGCTTAGATTTCAGAGCTCAAAGGTTGAGGATTGTTTGCAAAAGCAACCTCAAACCCTAATTTTTTTGCAAAAGGGCCTCAAAAGTAAGATATATTTAATTGTTGTGGGGAAATGCGTGACTTGATTAGAAACCTAGGGCACCTTTGGCATGCATTCTCACAGGGTCATTCTCACTTAAAATGAAGAACGACTTTATTAGGATGCAGTGCTACTTTTAATTTTTCTTTTAGTTTTTAAAAAAAAATTAATATTGGGCTTATCATGGCCGATATACCTATATATTTAATTTTCCATCCAATGGTTCAAAAAAATATGAAAAATTGAACCCCCTTTTATTGGACTTAGCCCATTAAAATCTTCTTTTTTTAACTAGGACTTAGTTTTTTATTTTCTATATTTTTTGGATCGTCCAATGGAAGATGGAGTTGTGCAAACATGTTACATGATAGACTTGACATTAAAAAATTTAAATAAATAAAAAATTAGGATTGCATCTCATCCGGTGCAACAACTTGTTGCAGGAAATGTTACTTTTCGAAAAAAAATCTCTTAAAAACAAGAGGCTCATTTAGATAAAAGACAAATGTCTTTAAAGTCTCACTCTCTAACTCAGAAGGCTTTTTGTCAGGACGATTTTTTGAGGGTGGTAGTCGAGTAACATTTTCATTCTAATATTTTCAGAGAATGGTAGTTGAATTTTTCATTCTAACAACGAAAAATGAAGAATGGCTTTTTAGTTCTTATGAGTGAGGAAGGGAAGGAATTTCTATAGATCGATGTCAAAGATAGCCTTAAAGCACCACCATGATGAACCATTTGTTAACCTTTTTCTTAACATAAATAATTTTGGGGAGGTAAAACTGTACGAGAGATGAAAGAGAACCAAAGACGATTCTTATTTTTATCTTTCCATATATGTTAGTATAGTCGCACATAAGGCTGCAAATGAGTTGAGTCGAGTAAAATTCTACTCTATTGAAATTTGGTTCGATTAATTTTAATCGAGTTTGATTTTGAACTGAATTTTTATAATAGTTGTTCAAGATTGGTTCATTTGAATATTAAACGAGCTTGAGTCGAGTGTCAAGTAGCTCACGAACTCAATGAATCTATGATATATTTAATTCAATTTTTTCATTTTAAATATATAAACTCAAGCTTAACTATGGCGAGTAGCAAGTTGTTTGTGCCTTTAGCTATTTGATAAAAAACTCTACAAATATTAGAATATCTTATTAATTAAGATTATTTATAATTAAAATAATTAAATGAATACTTAAAAAAGATCTTATTGAGTACTTAAAGAACTCTTAACGAGTATTAAAACGAACTCTTAACGAGTACTTAAATTAGTTTGCTCACAAGCAGAATCAAGTCGAGTTTACTTGTGTTTAAGTTTGGCTTGTTTAATGAATAGAGCTCAAAATTTTGTTCAAACTTGTTTATTTAGCTTAATAAACAAGTCGAATCGAGCTCTTATCAACCAGTCTTACGAACTGTTCATCGAGCGTATTGGTTCCTTTGCAGTCCTAGAGTCGCACAATTAAAACACCATGCTTTTATACAATAAATGTCAAATATTAGAGTTTTAGTTGTTTAATTGTCATGATGCCATTAGTGTTAACTAAATGCTCTTAAAAGCTTCCATTACAAACAAGAGCAATATAAAAGCATAATATTATAGTCGTTGCTAGTTAAGCCTTAAGCAGCGCCAGCCACTTTACAGACTAATCAACCTCAGAATTCATAAAAGACAACTTGCTACATAATTTGTACGAGCCTTCTTGACCTTCCTAACTAGCTTTCTATAGAATTTCCTGCTAAACATAGTTCTACACCTTAGTGAGAGACCTTAATAGCCCTTTTTGAGCCAATCAGGTCATTCCACATAATGAGAAAACTAGTATTATAAGAAGAGTGTAATATTGGAAACAAAATCATTATGCTCTAAATCCACAAATTTTGATTATTCCATAAATGACTATGATCATAAATACAAAGATCAAAGTAAAGAGATAGTGAAGTTCCTAAGAAAGCAACCTAAATACCAAAATGTTAAAAATGAAGAATAAGTTACATCAAATATCATGTCTCTATAACACATCTTGTAATAAAAGAGTGCGCCCATGTCCCATTTTTAACGTGTATGAGCCAATTTGAAGGACTTCTTCCTAAATGTCAACCCGCACGGTGACATACTAACTATAATATGATAGTCTATGACAAAATTCGGTTCGCTCTCGAGCTATACGACTTGTTGTTCTTTAGTCTACAATCTAATGAGAGACCATATGAACAGTCAACATAACTTAACACATATATACAGATGAAATAGATGTGTGACCAACCTGCTCAGTGCAATCACTGGCGTAGTGTCCCATCTTCTGACAGTTGAAATATTTGACCTTGTTCGGATTCTTCTTTCTATGCTTAGGTTCCTTTTGACTAGCCTTTTGGTGTGTGTTCTTTTTGTTCCAATTGAGTCTAGGCCTCTTTTCCTTATGCTCATTTGCATTAGCTATCAATGCAATATGGCAGGTCACCTTTTGTGCTCTGTCTTAAACACTCGATGATATGAAATATCACTGAAAGTCTTAATCTTCTTATTATGAGTTAGCACTAGTTTAATGTACTTCCAAGAAGAATCAAGTAAAGGCCTAATCACGGAAAGCACTTGTTGCTCATCAGATTGCTCGATTCTAGCTATGTTCAACTCACTTATCATTGAAGCCACCACCTTTAGATGTTATGTCATGAATGTTTTAGGTTAATGACATATTGATTAAACCTAAGAATTAAGGCCCTCATCCTCGTGGTTGATGAGCCACTATGTGTGAGCCTCAAGTACTCTTCACATTTCTTTGCTCTAAAACTCTTTAATAATGTCATTATGCATGCAGTATAACATAGTATAATGTGCACTTCTGTCCTTATTTACCCACTTGTCATATGCTTGCTTATTACGATTAACTAACAGTTTACCCTATAATAGAAAGAATTGGTTAAGGTCTCAAATACCTCCTCCTTATTAAAAGAGATATAACATTTTTCTATGCCACACGTCATAGTTATCGCCCATTAACTAATCCTGACTGTATAACACATAAAATAAGCTCTTGGAAACCATCACTACTATATACATTGTACAAATTGGAATTAAAAAAAAGGTACTTTACTTATTAAAAATATTTTCCACTCGTCAAACTAGTCAGTTACATTTTGTGATACATATCTCCAATTGAAAATTTTGCTAGACTCGTAGCCATCACCTCGATACATACAATAAATAGTACTTCTAATTAATTAAGTGTGAAAAAGATCACAAATCCTAGGGACATATTCTCTAAAAAAATAAGGACACTTTCGTTAGAAAATCTTTAACATTAGAGACATGTACCTTAAAGAAAATTTCTTAGATTTCATAGAAAATAGGAACAAGGGTATGCATTCCATGTATCTATGTGATAATCATATATTAGATGCATGAGCATATGAAAATCAAGATAAAAAATTGATCCAATCAACATTCGGTATGTAAACACATCCCTTTACAAGGCATTGAATAATAATATATCAATTACTACATCAAATTCTCTTATAGTGAGCCTACTACATCAGATCTACTGAATAAATTAGGGATGCCACACCATTCATCAAGGACTCAATATTATATTGATAAATACTCATATAAATAGAATATATATTGCACATTATAAGTTGCATCATCCAGCAAAAAGGAGCAACTAAACTAACAATCAAGGCTACATTAACTATGTAAATCATGAACCACTCGATGTTCATGATCATAAATCACACAAATTATCCATCCATTATCATACATGAATCACCATGCAAAAATTACATTAATATGCATCCATTAATATTATATGGTCATGCCTTTTAATTATTCATGTATGAAGATATATTTTTTTTAAATAATACTATCTTTATCACATGGATTACATATGGAACATGACTATATATTATGCATCAACATAATCAAAGATACATTGAAATAAAGTTGCATGAAAAAAAATTATCACGAGTCATAGTGATACATAAAAACCTAATATGGGCATGATTATCAAGTAAATTTTATCAATTTTCTATAAAATTAATTACCAAGAATCATGCCAAACAATCATAACAAAAATGCCAAAAACACAAGTTTTAAGTCCAAATTCATAAGTTATAACCATGTATTTATAAAAGTAACCGTTTTGTATGCACGTATGCCTACAGAAATTGTATCTATGCTCTCACATATTTATAAAATATTCCAAAGTTCTCTGTCAGATCTTTAAGACAAAAAAGTGATCAAATGGGCCTAGGCCCATTATATCCAGATAGGAAATAAATATGCAATCATAACTTGTTTCTTATCAAACAAAGGGAATTTAAACATTCTCAGAATTAAATTGGTATAGGCCCAAAACAAATGGGCCCAATCCACAAACTTCGTTGATAATTTATTTTAGACTATAGGGTATACTTACAAGCAGTCTAGAGAGTAGTGTCCCCTTTTACCAAAAAAAAAAAAAATCACAAAACAGGAACTTCTTTGCAAACATATTTAAAAAATTGTCCCTATTTAACGATAAGTTCATTAGAACATGTATCCAAACTTAAAAATAGAGACTTTAGGGTTAAATAACAAAAAACATTCTTCTTTCTCCTACAATAGTGAGGATGAAAACCATGGAGGGGGCGCCACACTATGGATGCCCAACGGCACTGGTGCTGCTGGCCAGCCTAGTGGTGCCACCGTGTACGGTGCAGCACGGCGGTGCCCTGTAATTTGCAGTCCGCGCGGCTGCATGTGGCCGCCCCCCCCCCTGTGGCCGCGCACAGCAGGGCAGCACCCATGTGTAGCAACCATCCTGTCGGAATAAGATCGTCCAAATCCTGTGTCTGGATTGTCCAACAGCAACGCTCATTTTCAAAGATAAATGACCTATATATTTTTGTACAGTTCGATCTCATGTTTCTAAAGACGTTAGACAGTCCTGACGCACAAATCCGGACAATTTCGTTCCCATCCCACCATGGCAGCTAATGAAATTCTGACTATTTTGTCAGCCCGCCATTGCCTCCAACATCATTACTAAAAGTGAAACTCTCGTACAAATATGAACCTGACTTTGATACCACTGTTGGAAATCAAACCAACAGTGAGGAGCAAATTACATGAAGATCGCAATGGAGAAGAGATCCTCAAGACTGTGGCAGGTTATTAGAGCCCCTCACAAAGTTTCACGTGACGAATTCCAAGGGAATGAGATGATGCCTCAAGGAGGGAGAGGGACGGAGAGGAGGCGGCTTTGAGGAGAGAGAGAGAGGTCCAATCAACTTAATCTCCTCTCATATATTCCTTTATTTATAGATATAAATTTCTCATAAATGTGAACTTTTAAACTGTTCTACCCTTACGAAGACTCTTCTGAATCTGATCTAAAATTATCTTATTCACTAATGTGGATGATAGAGTTCGAACTACAGGACGACCGGTCACAGGCAATGTTATAGGCTCTTTATAGATTCTCTACTCTGCTTCTTCTCTAGTTAACATCTCAATTTTTTTTAAGCCCCTACAAAACTTTTAAAGGGTTTAAACGAGAATAGGGAGTGCTTGTCCCCAGGCTCTCCTTTGATGTAACAGAAAATAAAATAGTGGAGACTTGGAAGCAGATGAGTCCATGAACTGAGCGTTTGAACCAGATGTATTCAACAGTTCTGTGGCTTCGGTTCAGGATAGAAGTAAAATTAAGGCCTTGAAGGTAAAATTCCAAAGTCAGTATAATAAAAACGTCACAGTTTGGGTCATTTCAACAAAGTAGTCATCTCCCACTAGATACAACAAATGCTTAATAGAAACAGAGAAAACAATTGAGACTCTCAAAAATCAAATGAATGGCTAACATTACAGTCGTACATTCATAGTTGTGAAACTTTTCCCCCCTAAATGAATGGCAGATAGAATTTAACTCTGGCTCTCAGATTGAGACTTCCGAGATTATACAGCTATGTGAAAGTAAAAAATTGGGGGAAATGCTACGTCTTTATTGGAAGGTTGTTGCAAACAACTATTGAAGACCTAATCTTCATATTTCGAGTTAGCAGCTGCTAACAGAGCTGCTCCAATTCCTGAACCATCTTTTGTGTGGTCGATCACTACGTTCCTTGAAGTCTCTGGTCCAAGTAGTTCTGTGACAGCATCCTGAATATACCTTCTGTATTGGGGATAATTCTCATAAAGACCACCATCCATTGCAACCACTGTTCTTTTTCCGAAAACAAGGCCTTTGGAGTCTTGTTCCATCTTCTGCAGAATGCCCACAACTCCTGCTCCGGCCAGTCTACCAGCTCTCTTCACTATGGTGTCACAGACCTCTACCACCGTTTTCCTTGCATTTAAGGAGCTTCGTACCTGATGGCATTGTGGAAATTTTAAAAACAGTGAGACATGAAATACTAGGGAGTGAAAATTAATGTGTCCAGAATCACAAAATAAAACAATTTATGAGGATGTCAGGGGCTAAAAGTACATTGTTGAGAGGGAGAGAAAATCACAAAACAATTTGTTATGAGGACCTACCCCAACAACATCATTTAGAGTGGTTCCAACAGTCAAAAGATCATCAGACTCGTCTTGATGCATGGCACATAAATTAGGAGTGCTGTAAATGCAGATGGAAAGAGGTTAGTTGGGGGCAATAGTTGTTCTTTTGGTGGTGAACTGGAGGATTTAGTAACAGCAAAAGACCACATAAATTCATGAAACTATGCCTAAACTAAACTTAGGATAAACGTTGTTTCATGATCATGTACATTATTGGGATTTATCTAAATACTTAAACAAAAGATATTTTCTTTATCATCGTCATCAAAGCCTTATCCCAACTAATTGGTGTCGGCTACATGAATCCTGTCCCGCCATCTTAATCTATCCAGTGTCAAATTAGAAATAACACGTAGCAATGCCAAGTCTTTTCTAACTACATCCAACCACCTCATCTCAGATTGATGTCTTCTACCCTCCTCCATTCTAATTCTATCATGCCTCTTAACTGATACTGAACTTGGTCGACGATGTACAAAGATATTTTCTTTATCTATAATTTAAATGCAAAACACGCCACTTGACATATTGACAATAAGAGAAACAAGAATTTGTTTGGCAGTTTAGTGAACTGGGGACATAGCAAGAAGGGATCATAACCTGATAAATCGTATCTAAATTTAATTCAAGGAAGAACTTCTTTCAGTCTATATATAGATTATTGCATCCAGCAAAGAATGTGGATCTCTATCTGTTTAAATATGCATGTATACATTTTGTCTGGCATATTAAGAAACATGTATCAGAAGCACAAAATTTGTAACCCAGAAATGAACATGGATGTACATTCCATAAATCTGCGACCATTATGATAAAACCTGTGCATACCTCCCATTTACTCATTCACCATCACCTTGGTCTTTCATTATCTAGCATATACATTGAATTTTGCTGGATGCATTATAAACAACACAATAAAGAGTTCGATCATTTCCTATATGATATTACAGAATATTGGATGACTGCACCAACTAGAGATAATTGCAAACATGTGTAGATTCTTTTTTGGTTGCAACAGCCTAGTGGTTTTGAGGGCTCAACCCCAAATCCACCCCACCAGTGATCGAATCCCATGACAACCTAACCTTTTTAAAATAACCAAACACCATCCCACTAAATACCAAACAATCACACCTAAACACCACACTAAATAGCCCACTGTGGGGCTCAAACTCACAACCCGCTGCTCCCAAGCAGAAAGTTGGGGGGGGGGGGGGGGGGGGGGAGATGGAGTCCGACTGAGCTACAGCTAAGGGACAAACATGTGAAGTTGCTTGAGGAATGCTTCTCAATAATTTTGCGGCAAGGTCATTATGTCCTTTGTATATAGGAAAGACTGAGAGCGATTTCTGGAATGTATTATGCTAGTTTCACGGCAAAGATGTACTGTCTTTGCTATTTATAGGAAGTGTCATCAAGGTGATTTAACATTATTAACTAGAAGATCCGAGGAATTCTGAATTGGACCAGGCACCCAGATTGAGTCGGATCGGATGGACGCAATCAAAACCAGTTTAAAGAATAAAAGAGTATTTCTCTATAAATAAAAAGGTAACATTATGAATTAAAAATACTTACGGAAATATAAAAAACATACAACGTGCTTTATATAACTTCACCCATCTTTTACTCAAAAAGCAAATTGGCCAGGATTGGCAGATTCCAAGCGAATAAACCAATCTGCATCCGATTCACCTGATCTTGGTCTGATTCAGGCTGATTCAACCCAAGTTGGATCAATCCCAATTGATTTTTCTTTTCTTTTTTCTCCCTTTTACACTGGGATCAATTTTGGGGCCAAAATCAGATCAGCCATTGGCAATCTTGAACTGGATCAGCCAATCCTGTAATCCATGGAGGATCAAAATATGACATTCTTTCTCATGGAAGACTTTTTCTCAAATTGCAACTTTTAACCTGTTTTACCATAATCCATCACTCAGAGAATGCACCTATACTGGATCCTTCAATAGGTAAGACATCCGATTTAATTCCTCGTCTCAGCGCAAATCCATGTGATAGATGCTCCATATTAAAATCTGAATGACATCCAATCTGGTAGTGGTACCTTGTTGATAGCTTCTATCCAGGTGTGATACTGGAATGTATTCCTCTTTCAGAGGCCTCGATGAAAATAATGACTTATTCAGCCAATTGTCGTTTTCACTTGTTAGCATGAGGGACTGCTGCTCAATTCATCCAAAGGTGTCTTATGGCAATTCTAGCATGAGCTCAGATATCTTTAAATGTGATTTGATCCAGGTCTATCATGTATCTACCTCAGAATTTTCATAATTTTTCCTCAGATAACATTATGCATCATTTTCAAACAAAAAATACCTATCCATATAATCAGACTCTTTTGTTTAGCTGTCCTTTTGCATGTGATCAAAAAATGAATTCTTTTAATCAAGAGGATATGAACAGAAGTAGATTATTCATAATGTGTATGAGACAAGACTTGTGGAAACATATTAACCACAATATGTGCAAATAAATTTCTTTAATGCATGTGAAATTTGGCCTTAGAATTACATCAAGTAACGAAGCATGTTAGTGGCGATGACAAAGAAATGCAAGACCTCATATTCATGCTAGAATCTGGAAAAACAATGGAATGATATATATATATATATATGTACATATATATGCCTTGATTGAGCAGCGGAGCAAAATTTTAATAAAAGAGAAAAAGTCGATGGTCAAGTTTTACTGTGTTCCTTAGAAATCATCACTTAGAGGAGAAACATTACTCAATAAGCAAAACTTATCTGCAATCTCAATCCATATGATGGTCAGTTGATGAATGCAAGAATATGCAAGGTTTAAGTTAGTCTATCCCAAGAGATGAATGCAACCACGGGGACGATTTACATATTACTAACATATGCTTTACATAATGCAAGAAAGCGGGAAAAGGGGAGGAACCTTGTTCATCAATGAGTGAATTGCATCAACATAAGCCACTGGGGAATTAAACTACTAACAGAGTACAATAGGTGTTGTGATGATGGTGGCTTATTGTAAGGACCCACTACTTTAATAAGGATACATATACAATTATAAAATAACCTAGGGTTTAAATATAAAAGTTCCTAAGACTATTGGGCTTTAAGTTAAGGATTAATGGGCTGAAATGGGCCAATATAAATGGGCTGTAGTGAGCTGTTATGGGCCTGGTTTATAAGGCCTTAATGGGTCAGTTTTGCTGGGCCCTAATCTAGGGAGGCCACCATCTCTCTCCCGCAGCCCCCCTAACTGCCTCTCTCCCCTATATAAAGGGGGTAGGGGGGCTGACCAAGGGAGGGAGAGGGGCAGTGCAGGGAGAGAAAGAGGGAGAAGAGAGAGAGCAGGGAGGAAGAGAGGGAGAGA
This sequence comes from Zantedeschia hybrid cultivar, assembly GCA_030544215.1. Taxonomy (NCBI): domain Eukaryota; kingdom Viridiplantae; phylum Streptophyta; class Magnoliopsida; order Alismatales; family Araceae; genus Zantedeschia; species Zantedeschia hybrid cultivar. The sequence continues at coordinate 11,355,897 of JARZZO010000015.1, forward strand.
GGTGGTGCAGGGAGAGAGAGAGAGAGAGAGAGAGAGAGAGCAGGGAGAAAGAGAGGGAGAATAGGGAGAGAGAAAGGAAGCAGGGAGGAAGAGAGAGAGAGAGAGCAGGAAAAAAAAGAGAGGGTAAGGTGAGGTCCGTGAGGAAAAAAAAAGAGAAGAGAGAAAGAGAAAAGGAGAAGAAGAAGAAGAAGAGAAGGGGAGGTAGCAGCCGGCAGCGAGCTAGCCGCGTCTTGTCGACAGCCAGCGGGTATCCGATGGTGGCTTGGCGGAGGCCGGCAGTGATCCGACAGTGGCTTCAAGGCGGTCCAGCGGAACTTCGGCGGCAACTTTCCTTTTAAAGAGGTAGGGTGATATTTCCATGTTATTTTATTTTGTTTTGGATTTTTAGTAGATTTTAGGGGATGTAAAAACATGAAAAACAAGAGAAAATTATGTCTATTTATTTTCTGATTAATGAGAATTCAAGAAGGGATTAAGAATCATAAAATAATGACTTATTTTACTTGAATATGCATGTTTTCAGTAGATTTTTCTCATGATTTATATGATGTTTTACTAAGAAGCATGCTAGAGTTTGTATATGACATGTAAGAATATGGTGAACCATGACAAACCCCTCATGAACCTAACACTTTTGTTTTTTGTTTTTTGAAGGTGACCAATTAGGTCACAGATTCATTGATAATTAAATACAAGAAGTACACCAGAGAGCAAAGCAGCTCTCAAAACACACAGAAGCCCCTTACAAAGTAAGAAAAAGAAAACCCCTCTCCAAAGAAAACTCCCCCCAATATCTTATCAAGAAGATAAGATATTAAAATAAAGTAATCACAAGATTACAAGATCAGCCAAACATCCTCAACCACTCAGCAAATCAAACAGGATTGGAGAGGATTTCCGATCCACCACTACCCTTGCAGCTTTACCCCATTCAGAAACCCATCTAATAACCCTGCGCATGATATTGTAGATAACTATCAAACTCATTCTTGAACCTTCTATAATTCCTTTCAGTCCAAACTCCGCATAGAAATGCTTTGCTATTTCCTTCCACAAAAGGATGTTGTATGCTTAAACATTAAATACCTATGAAATACTTTTATAAAATAAGAAAGAACTGATGGACTGAGTCCATCTATATATAAGATCTCATGATGACAATGATGATTCTAAGATGAGGGACAAGAGAACAAGAATATGAACAGTGGGAGGCACGCTCCAGTGCACTTCCTATGGAAGAAAAAACTTGTGAAAGAAAATGAAGGCAAGGAAGCCTTCCATGATTACTGTGAACTCTTATATAGTTGTTGAATGATGATTCCTACGAGGATTATCTCTTTATAAGAAAAGAAATGACATCACTTCGCTAGTGGGATGAGCCCACACGATCCGTCACCTGGGGATAAGGGGACACCCGAGTCAAAGCTCCCTAACGATGTGCGCTGCCGAGGCACGGAGTATCCCTTCTTTTGGTTACGATTCCAGATTTCATATTCGGGACCTCAGCTTCGGCAGAGGATGATAGTCCTACTTGAATCCACTAATGTACTAGAGTATAGATGCTGTAGCAGTAGTCAGGGAGTAGACTGCAAATCCAACTTAGCCTATATTTCCTGCCTTACCCAGTAGGCTTCTAGAAACCTGCCGGGGTGGACAGATGGAGGTAAGAGGTCGGTCGGGAGACGGCCTACTCACCACTATGACCGTTAATGAGTGATTATCCTTGTCACTTTAGGCTAAAAGATGAGTCGCCCCATCAATAAGACAGGCAACTACAACCTTAAGGTTTGATAAAGATACGAACCAAAGAACGACTCAACCCTGAGACCCTATGATGATGAATTGCAATAAGTGTCTTTATATTTTCTATATTAGTACGAATTACCACTAATTATTATAAAAAAGAATATGAAAGACTTGTACATAGAAGCTGTTTAAATAGATAATAAGAAAAAAAATATACTTGTTATCTTCTTGTTAATTGTTTCCACTTCAGTTTCACATTGTTTTTATGATGCATGCATTTCATGCTAGTTTAAATGTCATATCATGAATGTCATATGTAGGATACATGTATTGCATGATAATTAAAAGAAAAAATAATTATTTCTTTTAGAAAGATGAGTGAATGGGGTAGTGAGTGAGAGATAATAGTAGGATGTAAATGATCCCTACTGAGATCCCATTATGAGTTCTCATAAAAGTTTTAAAACATGTTTTTCAGGAACATCAAAAGATAAATCCAATTCATTAAATGAAAATTTGTATGGCCGGTTTAATCTATTTCATTTGGATATGTGTGTTATTTTCTTACATTCTATTGTATAATGGATATGACATTCTTCTTGCTCTTTTATATTCATATCTCTTATTATTTTGTTTTAGAGTTGTGCACTTACCAGAGATTTATAGTGAGACCGTTACCCTTATCCCAGAAATAAAATTGCTCTATTGAAGCACAGAATACAAGCAACTGATCTGAACAATCTGGAACCAACACTGGCACTATGTTGGTACTTGCTGGTCAATGCTGAACTACCGATGCGATTCAAAATGTTTGAGAAGTCCAAAATGCCCTTTCAGTTGCATTATAGTTTACATTAAACTGTAAAATATTAGAGGACACTTAAGTAAATCCTATTATAAAACCAACAATACACATGCCAGGACCATGCAAGTAGGCAGACCAACACCTCAAAGATGTCCAAACTATTATCTGTTTTTTTTTCCTCAAAGTTATGCTATCTTGTAAATAAAATATGTTTAGATCATAGCTCATCTTTGCTGCATGAATATAATACAATTTGAGAGAAGGCAATAGTTACCTCAGTATGAAAGGTGTCGAAAGCTTTTCAGTGGCAGAATCACCAAACAAGACAGCAGCATCTGCCATTTTATGCAAGATTCTTCTTGCAATTTCTCCCAGGTACATTCCTGATATCGTCTTTTCAAATATCTACCTCGCACAACAAGAATATATGACATACAGAAGAAGTCACAAGTAACAGTAAAGACAAAGCAGAAAAAGGGTAATCCACAAGACAGGAAGAGTTACCTGCTCCCCAGGGTTTATACTCGCAGAATCCATATCTTGATCAAATTCAGTTAAAGGAAGACTGTTTGAGAATGCTCCCCACTCAGTATTGATAATCTGTACCGATGGAATTTTTGTCAAACAACATCTGGCAACCAAACGTCATATTTTACATTTTGATATGACAAATAAGGGTAATATGTCTCGAATCAGTCTACTACAACTTATGAAGTGAACAGAGTGTAGAGTAAAAAGTCAATTACACACCATTCTCCCAGAGCTTGGTTTAGGACCCTGCAGTTTAGGGATGGCATCTGTATGTTCTATGTAGCAAGCATTAGTTCCAGTGCCCAAAATTACGGCAACCATTACATCATCATCCCAGTAGTGTGCTCCAGCCAGTGTGGCCACTGTATCATTAACCTGTTTCATGAAATATTGCCACATTTTAATACTGTAGAAAATTATAATCAAACATAATGATTAGACATTCTCTATACTAAGATTTAAGAAAAAAAATTCTTCCTGTACATAGTGTCAAACATACCAATGCTGTTACATGCATATTGAGCCCTTGCCTCACCATTGCTTCATTCAAGCAAGCAACTACATCCCTACCTGCCTGTCAAAAGTAGGAAACTTTCAGTTACATTAATAAAGACAAAGAGAGGCAGATCTTCGTAAATGACACTAAGTCTAGACCCTGATAGATGTCTGACAGAGGGAAGAAAGATGAAAAGCCTTCAAATGGTGCCACACATAGTAGAATGGTACCAGTAAGTTAAAGGTAATAAAATGCTACATTTATACATACACCAAATGCAAGATAAGTATGGGAACCTATCAAACCTTGGTTATACATAATCATCATATATTATGAATCACGGAACATGGAGTACTCTCTAGAGAACAGCTATATGGAGGCCTAAACATATCTACATGTTTTACACCACCCATGGAACACAAACCTATTGCAAATTCAGCTAGTAAAATTTGAAAGAATATAGTTCGAGGTTGTAATCTCCTTAAACATAGCCAAAGAATTTTCCCGTATCAGATCAAGAAAGGATGGGATGATTTTTATGCTTGACTGATTAGATGAGCAGACTTTGCCTCAGTATGGCCATAGACAGCAGATGTTCCATTGCCAACATAATTAAAAAAAAAAAAAAACGCTTCAAGGACAATCATTAGTAGTTGAATGGATGAAGCCAATCACTTGATTTGGGTCATAATTCTCTTGCATTGTTTACGCCCTTAACTGAAATTTTCTGTATAGGGGATTTTCTTTTTTTCTGTTCTTTCCTTGATGGCAATGACTTGCTCAAAAGCATTTCCCACTTTACTGCATACACTGTATTGTCTTCTAAAGTAGAAGACATTTTGGTGGTGTTATCCACAGTAAACTGATAAACATAAATTTGTACCTTCAGGTCCAAGTCAACAGGCAAAATCACCATTGTTGGGTGACAAAAAGGTGACAGATTTGATGGCATAAAGTTTAAAGCATGGAAAATTAAGCATATCGGCTTCGTGTCCATATCACATGCCAATTGGCAGCAAAAATAAAGAGGAAAAGAACTAAGAAATAGAAGAAGAAGAAGAAAGGAATGCGGACCGTTCCAGAGACAGCAAAACCTTTTGTCCACTTGATTAATATGCCCGAATCAACAGAGGTCTGTTTCACAGGGAAAGAAAAGGTAAACCCAATCTCCCGTTTCCTCCCCTGAGGAAGGTAAAATCTCTCCCCCTCTCTCCCAACGAACCTTGCGAGCTCAGAGGCAATAAAATCGAACAATTCCTATACACAGAGAATCAGTCATAAGCTGACCAGGAGCAAAAATAATCAGCATGAAACAAGCATTAACTAGTCAGAAAGTAGATCAACCTCTGTGGTACCAAACATAAGTTCGTGTGGAATTGACACTTGCTGGAATTCAGTGTCGATCACGCGACCGTCCTTACCTCCTAGTTGCACTCGCAACACTCTGAAATTTGTGCCTCCAAGATCCAATGCATAGAATAATCCCTTCTCATCTCTATTAACATTTCAAATAACAACATCATTGTATGCACAAATAAACAAAAAGATTGGAACAAAAAGACCAAATGCACATTGGTGTATCAGATGGTGTGGACAATAAAACCTTTCCCACCAGCATTGCACTTCTGTTCGCCCCCCCCCCCCCCCCCAAAAAAAAAAAAAAAGAAAAAAGAAAAAGAGGAAACCTTTTTCATCCAGAAAACATCACTGTTTCTAAGCATTCTCACAAGTCTAAACAGAGGCCGACCTCAAACTAGAACCCATCAGTCGAGGAACAAAAAAAAAGTTGAGTGCAGATAAAAAATTAAGAAAACCTAACAAGCAAAATCAATTTTTTCTTTAGAATTGGCATCCAAAAACTGATCTTTCTTCATCCCCAACAAATTGCCGCAGCCCCCAAACAAAGAATTTTTCTGGAGTAAACACAGACGTGTGAACAAGACGAGTACCCGGTGGGCAGGGAGTCCACGTAGCTCAGGATCATCTTGAGCTCGCCGGCACCGTCGGCCGCTAGCCCGGCCCTCATGTCCGCCGCCATCGCGTCCGCCACGCGACGGAGCACCGGCAACGGCGTGGCGCAGCTCCTCTGCAGCTGCGTCAGGATCGGGGCGGCCGCCGCCCCCGCCACGCCCCTGGAGCAGGCGGCCACGGCCCGCGTCCTCCGCCGGGGCGGACACCGCCGCCGGCACGCGACCGACAGGGATCCGGCGGGGACAGCAGCGACAGCAGCAGACATGCCGCACCTACCAGCTTGCACAGAGAGAGAGAGAGAAAGAGAGAGGTATTGGCGGATAGACACCCACTCGGGGTATCCACCATTAACAAACGTTGCGTGCCACCTCTTCGGCCAAATGCGTTCTCTTTCTTTGTGCGCGCGTCACCAACGGCCGACGCACACAGAGGCAGAGGAGAGAGAACCAGGCGCCGGCACAACGAGCCTGGCAACTGTTTCTGTTTGCTTCCGACTCGGATGTTTGGAAGATAGGACAGGAAAGTTTATCTTTCCGAGAAAACTAATTTTCCTTACATTAGAAGTAAGTTTGAAAAAATAAGCTATCATAAAAAGTTTTTATTCTCTGATAAGAAAAATTATTTAAAAATTTTCCGACCGAAAATAGTCAACTTTCTCACACACTCTGTAGATCACTCTCTCCCTCTCCAAAGAACGGTTGAGATTTAACATTCACATGAGATTTGACCGTTCTTAATAATTCCTAATTAAAAAAAGATTATGTTTTCTCATAATAATTTTTAATCCGAATTTTTTTCTTTTCTAAAAAATAAAAGGTTTTCCTTAACTGCTAACTTTCCTATAGGAAATCGAACAAGAAACACTTGAGGAAAATACAAATAGATTTATTATAATAATAAATCTTTGCCATAAGAGCACTCGATCATTGAGTTATTACTTACTCTTTCAAACGTGGCTGCTTTTAGGCAAATATCTTAACTGTCTCAGCACCCCTACCTTCTTTATCACTGAGCGGTCATTTAGGAGCCTTAGTTGATGATCGGATGTTTTTCTTTCGACAATGAAATTTATCCCTCATCGTCTTATTGGTCGACCTTGACCTCCGTTATTTTGAGGTCATATCTAATATTGAGAGTTTGCCTTGATTTGATACCACTCTTGCGGTCCACACTAAAATAATGTTCTATCTTTAGATGTCCAGCAGAAAGTTGCTGCACCTCAAGTGAAGCACCAACTAGCTCTGGATATGAGTGACATTATACCCCTAACTACAACTCGTTCGCTGATTCTATGAACCTCTTCATTCAAAGATGATTATCAATTAGTATTAGTAAGATTTTTTATATATATATTTGATATAAATTTGTTGATATTATAGGACATACAATGTATTTCAAATGTATGATCATTATGCTTATAAAATTATTTAAAAATTTTTACATATAAACTATTCTTAAAAGTGAATTGACAAAAAATTATTCATGGAAACATATTCAGTGGCGGATGAAGAAATGTTGGTATTTTTGCAACATTTCGTTAAAAGTAATTATATATGCGCAAATGCAATTTTAAGGATTATTTTTTAGCCAATTCACTTTTAAGGATGACTTATATATAAAAAATATAATTATTTATACACATTTTTTATAAACTCATATTTGGTTGTTTTATGTAACTTTAAGTGAGTTTATAATAAATATGAGAAAGAGTTCAACGTAAACCAACTCTTAGTAAGTTTATTGAAAACAAGTTTACGGGACTGCTTTGAGTTTATAGTAAGTTCAAGTGAATTCATAATAAATTTATTTCTTTACCATCCAAATTAAAGATACGATGAAAAAAAAATACTAATAAACGTAAACAAGTTTATGTCTTGCATCTAAAGGGAACTTCTTTTTGCGTCCGCCTCCAACCCATTGATAGACCTACCTATTATTTTCACGCTGCTAGTACACCACTAGATAGCGTTAGTGCCACGGCTATTTGTAAGGCTGTCAAAATAGGTTCTGTCAAGTATGAACAGCTTTGTTTGGACCTGTTAAGTTTGAGTTTGAATATACTAGATATAGTTCGATTTATCTAATAAACCTTTTTATTATCATATGTTATACAAATTTATAACTAGATTTGGGACCTAGGCCTGAAATTGATTCTATTTTTTTTTTTTGAAACTAAAACGGTTCCATTCATATATATTCAGAGAAGTGTACAAAAATCTATTATTAAGGCATAGAGTAATTGAGGGGGAACAAGGGGGAAATCCCAGAAGGATTGTGATCTGGAGGAGGCTGCTAACTGAGCAAAGTCATGAGCCACCCGATTACTAGATCTAGGCACAAAAGAGACGGATAGCAAAGGCTCCGAAATAAGCCTAAGTTGACATTCATTGATTAATGCCAAGGCTTTCCACGGAGGAGGGCGCTGGCCATAAATGGCCTGGATGATGGAGAGGGCATCTCCCTCAATGATGACAGGTTTTCGAATGAAGCTGGCCAATGTAATATCATGTAACAATGCTCTAGCCTCACAGATTACAAGATGGGAATCCTCTCCGATGACTGTTTTACACATTAAAGGAGTTCCAGCTGCATTCCTGAGAACAAGTCCAATACTGTTGTATCCATCTTTTAAAGCTCCATCAACATTGATTTTGTAGGAATTGGTAGGGGGAGCTGACCATGTTTGGTTGGGTATCTTATTTGAACCATCTGCCCCAATGGAAACTGACCAAGAGTTAAACTCAGATAAGGCTCTGTTAAGGATGATTCCCATTGTCAGCATCTGTGTTTCCATAATTGCCACAAGAGAGAACGTTTGAGAGCCAAGTGAGTAAACTTCACAAGTTCATCAGGATATGGGTCATTAAACCATTTAAGCAATCTCTCTTCCAGATTCCCATTGTCAGCATCTGTACGATATGAGAAGGGGGAGGCAAACCAGGTAGCTCGGGCAATCTGACAATGAAACAATATGTGGTCAAGAGACTCTTCGGCAGCATCACATCTATCACAGCATTTAGACACTTTTCTAGAGAACCTGGTGAGTCTGGCATTAGTTGGAACTGCTCCATTTAAAGCTTTCCACAAAAAATAGATGATTCTGGGAGGAATATTCCTAGTCATCTTAGGATGCCAAAGACATTTCCAAATGCTAGCTCTGCTAGAAGAAGTCGGTCTCTGCACATCAGCCAAACATCTGTATGCTGATTTAACATTGAAGTTACCATCAGTGGTAGGTTTCCAAATCAGTTTATCAGTTGCCCAACGAGAATTCTGAAACAGGTGAATCTTAAGGATAGCATTCAGTGTCTGAGGATTGAATAACTCAACAATTTTATCCGTATCCCATGCTCCATTAGATATTAGCTCATCAACTCGTTGGGGGATAGGACCTTCATAACCGTGTTTAACAGTTGCCAGATAAGGTAGATCCGGAATCCAAGCATCCTTCCATATATTTATATGAGCACCAGATTTGACTGACCAAATGCAACGACTCAGAATATCCTGCCTAATAGATAACATACCAGCCCAGGTGGAGGAGATGTTATGTTTCTTCTTGATCTCCCAGAAAGACTCCGATCGCAAGTATTTATCTCTCAGTAGACAAGCCCATGGACTTCCAAAATCTTGTAAAAATTTCCAAGTAACTTTCATTAGGGTTGCCTTATTATAAATCCTGAAATCACGGATGCCCAAACCTCCTTGATGTTTGTGGGAGGTAATCTTATCCCAACTAGTGAGATTAAGTCTACGATTCTCTGAAATACCCCACCATAAATTTTTCTATATTCTATTAAGATTCTTGAGTAAGGTTGTTGGGAGTAAAGAAGTTTCCATGAGATGAGTTGGGATTGCACTGAGAGTAGATTTGATGAGTACAGTTCTGCCCGCTGTAGAGATGGTGTTTGCCTTCCACCTATTTAAACGCTGATGTAGACGATCTTCAACGAATTGAAATTGTTTGATTTTACCCCTTTTAAGGCAGATAGGCACTCCTAGATAAAGTGAATCTCCCTTCAGGAGGGGTACATGGCAGATGTCTAACAGCTGTTTACGAATGTGGCTAGGTGTATTTGGGCTAAACATAATGCCAGACTTAGAAAGATTCACCTCCTGACCAGACCAACAAGAGTACTGATGCAAACAATGCAGGCATTCTTTCAATTCCATAGGTGTTGCCTTCCCAAACAGGAATAAATCATCAGCATACATGAGATGAGTAAAGGATTTAGCTTGAGCATTAATTTTAAATCCTTTGATCTTATCATGTAAATGACATTGACTGATCATTGCTGAGAGAATTTCAGAACATAAAATGAAGATATAAGGAGACAAGGGACATCCCTGCCGGATACCTCTTTCAACTGTAATGTGGCCAACTGGTTCGCCATTGATGATAATTGAGAAGGTGGGTGCTGAGATATAATGTTTAATCAGCTCCATCATCATATCCGAAAATCCATGGCTTCTCAAAGCAGACCAGATAAACGGCCATTCTAATTTGTCATAAGTCCTTGAGATTTCCAATTTCAAGGCAAAGATACCGGTCTTGCCTTTTTTCTGATGCAGCGAATGAAGCAATTCCTTCATAATAATAATACAGTCTGTCATATGCCTGTTAGGAACAAAAGCACCTTGATTTTGGGAGATGATGGAGGGTAATAGGGGTTTCATCCTATTGGCAATCACTTTAGCTATAACTTTGTAGACAGTGTTGCTCAAACTAATAGGACGGAAATCTTTGGGTGAGTCTGCAGGGGATTTCTTGGGAATCAAAATAATATGTGAGTGATTTAGGCCTGCAGGAAGAATACTAGATTGGAACACAAGTTGAATGAGTTCAATTACCTCTTTACTAACAGTAGACCAGAACTTCTGATAAAAAATTGGTGGAAGGCCATCCGGACCCGGAGCTTTCAGAGGGACAAGCTGTTGAATCACTTGAGTTATCTCCTCCTCCGAGGGGGGTATGGTAATATGAGAATCAGCAAGTTGAGATATAGGGGGGTTGCAGGTGGGTAGGAAGAGGGGGGGTGGGGAGGAAGAAGTAAATAGAGAGGTGAAGAAATCAACAAAGATGGATTTAATATGCTCCCGATTACCAGTCCAATTCCCTTGAAGATCCTGGATCCAAGTGATGTTGTTGGTTCTCCTTCTGTTAAGGGCCTGAGCATGAAAATATTTAGAACACCTATCCACCTCTTTGAACCAATGAATCTTGGCTCTTTGTTTCCAATACACTTCTTGTTTACCAAGCTCATCCTCCAATTCTTTTTCCAATGCACTCTCTTTGTTGAGATTTCGATCAGAGATGGCCTTAGTGCTGAGTTCAGTCAATTCATCTTTAATTTGGTCAATTCTCTGGTTAGGATTCTGAAAATTCTTTCTCCTCCAAACTTTAAGCTCCTTTTGAAATTGACTGATCTTGTACTGATAGTCCATAAGTGAAGGGCCAGTATTCCAGAATGTCTTGATTGCTTCTTCGAACAGGGGGTGTTTTAACCACATGGCTTCAAATCTAAATGGACTGTTCCTCTTGAACTGCTTCCCAATGAGGTTGAGATAAAGAGGGTTGTGATCACTACAGTATCGGGGGAGGTGATGAACCGAAGCATCAGGGAATTTAATTCTCCAGTCACAAGTGGCAAATGCTCTGTCGAGGCGCTCCCTGATGTGTGAGTTGGCTCTCCTCCAATTGGACCAAGTGAATGCCGGTCCATCAAAGCCAAGATCAATAAGTTGGGCATTCTGCACAAAGGAGTTAAGTAGATGCAGTTGTCTCTGAGTGGGGATAGAACCACCTTGTTTGTCAGCAGGGTGGAGGATACAATTCATATCTCCTACCACCATAACTGGGTGGACAGAATTTAGAACAAACTGTAGGAGGTCCTGCCAAAATTGCTCCCTAGCTGAAACAGAGGGGGGAGCATAAACACAAATTATAACCCAACAGTGACTATTACTTGAAGAATCAACTTCAGCAACAATCCAATTATAATTGTTGTCAACTATTTTCAGATTGCAATCAGCCTTCCACCAGAGACATAAACCGCCTGAACGACCTTGAGCTTCCACAATATGGAACTTAGTGATATTTCTGCTTTGCAAGAATTCAGTAGTCTTCCTCAAATTGCATTTAGTTTCAGATAAAAAAGAGATATCTTGATTGAGGGAACGGGATAATTGATCAATATAAGAAACTGTCTTGGCCCCGCTCATACCGCGACAGTTCCACACTAGTAATTTCATTGTTGATGAGGCGATGGCTTAGGATCCATCGCCGTACCCTTACTATGTATGGAAGATGATCCAGCAATTCTCATACTTCGCTTAAGTTGAGTAGCTCTGTGTAGCTGGTCCAATTTACCTGTGGAATTTTTGCTTTTTAGATTCTTGGGGCTACCCTCTATACCAGTATTAAAAGTGAATGGAGTATCCAAGATTGGTTCGAAGTGGTCAGGTTTAGATTTCTTGGGAGTTTGTAAAGGATGCCAGACTAATTTTCTCTTGGGCTGAAGCAAGGAGGGGTTATCTGGGCTAGGATGGATATTATAAGGGGGTACTTGGGGAGGTTGGGGGATAAAAGGTTGGGGGAGAAGGATAGGACTATGGGTGGGTATGTCCTAGTGGGGTGAAAGTTGATCCTCAGGGAGAGGGGGAAAAGTTAAAGGAGGGGGGGTAATGGTCAAGGGTAGGTAGAAGGAGGACAACACAGGTTCTGGGTGGAGAGCCAACTCTGGGGAAAGGTGAGGGCCATGCCGTCTAGGGATGGGTTTATCTGGTGTAAGGCAGGCCATACCTGAGCTGACGTGTGGGGTACAAACTGAACCTGTAGGAATTGAGGGAGGGGCCTCCAACTGAGGAGTAAATCTTGAGGGGGGCTTGCATGGAACATCCTGATTATCCCCAACTGGTGTTGGTTCCACAACCAATTTAGAGGGTAGGAATCTATTAGAAACTCTGAGACTATCTGTAAATGGGAATTTGATAGCTTTCACCATTTCCTTTCTGAGTTGAGGAGAGTATTGACTATGAATATTACTTTTAACCTCCTCCAAGCTGGTGCAGAGTTCAACTTCATGCCCCATTAGCCCGCAGAATTTGCAGAATCGAGGAAGTCGTTCATAAGCTACTGGGAACCTTTTGACAGCACCTCCAGGAAGTTTAACATCAATGTGCTGAGTTAGTGGGACGAAGAGATTGATAGATACTTTGATTCTGATGAACTTACTCCAATTCACAACAGAGTCCTCCATGGGTCTTTGAGGATCCCCAATACGACTTGCAATGTGCATCGCAGCTTCCATGGTGAGAAACTCTTCTAGGACATCGTAGATACGAGTCCATATTTCTGTAAATTTAAGAACATACTCAGAGGGGGACGTACCTGGTTTAACCTTCTCAACCAACACTAGATCATTGTTGAAAAGCCAAGGAACTCTTTTACAGACTTTATCAACGTCCATCAGGTCTGAAAATCTGATTATAAAGGTGTTATTGGGATAATCTAGCATCACCCAGTGCCCATTAGGATTCCACATTTTCTGCATCCACTCTTTCAGACCTGCAGAACGGATATTTATATCAGTGTGGATCTTAGCAACCACAACAAATTTGCATCTCTCTGAACCCGCCAAATCAGCAAATCTTAATTCAGTAGTAGGGAGTTGCTCGCTGGATAGTATACCTTTGAAACGTTGTAAGATAGCTTCTTCTTGATTGGATAGTGGGATATCCACATCTTCACCTGTCTCCATGGATTCACGGGAGAATTGACTGGACCCCCGGAAGCAGGCCAATAACTGATGAGTTAGGAGAGGAACAAACGGGCTAGGGGAGGATTTGGCGGAGGTGAGGCATTGTGGAGGAGGTGTACAAGGGTAGAATAGGCTGAAAGTAAGAACATAGTGGAGCTAGGACTGGAAGGGAAGAAGAAAAGGGGGAGGAAAAGGAGCACATATCCGGAAGATTCACAGGGACAATCGAGAGAGCAAATTGCTACTCGAAGAGAGCTCAGTGGAAAGGGGGAAACAGGTTAGAAGGGAAAAAGGAAGCAGGAGTAATGGGGAAGAGACGAAGGAGGATGGAAGAGGGCGAAAGGCTAAGTTGGAAAATAACCCGGAGGAGGAGAAGCGTAATAGGGCTGGAGGGGAGGAAAGGAGGGATGGGGAGGAAGGATAAGCACAATACCGGAAAGTCCACAGGGACCTCCGAATGTTCCGACAGCTACTCAGAGAGAACTCTGTGAAGCTCCGACCTGAAATTGATTCTATTAATCATGTACGTTATTGTTTAAGATATATGAATTCTATCTTAGGTCGTAGTTGCTGCTGAGATCAAGGCTCGGCTTGCACAGAAATGCAAACTTTTTTCTTTTCTTTTTTTGAAATTGAGCCCTTTGATTGGACAGTCCGAACACTGAGTTAGTAGTTCCCTGGTTCAGAATTTTTCTTTGAAAACGTGTTACCCCCTTTGCTCACCCGAGATCTTGCAATCCATGTGGGCGTATTGCTGCACCGCCAATAGGTAGCCGTACGATCGAGTTGAATTGAATAGTTGCAGCAGGCAACAATTTTTTTATTTTTATTTTAAGAACCCAGAAGAAGGGTGGGAGCAATACTAAAGGAGACTACAAAATTCAGAAGAAAAATGGATCATTCTCTTTGATCAGACAATAAGGACGGCTCCCTCAGGAATTTGCCCCCACCCGAGTATTTTTAAGAAAGAAAAAGCAAACACGCCTACTATTGCGGATGTGCAATACCTACGTGCAATACAACATCATTACTCTTAATATTTAGTTCAAGCGGTAAAAAGTAGACCTAAGACCCAATCCTATCATCCGTTAGAGTAATGCTTGTTGCACCGAGGGAGGGACAGTGTAATAAGCTAAGTTATCTTACAATGCAAGATGTTATTGGTCTACTTAGGTAGAGGTCACATAGGCTAGGCAATTTTTTCATAGGTATATTAGATGAGCATTAAATACAAGTACAAGATTCTGAGTGTGACAAATATATAAACACTATGCTCTGTGGACATGAGATGTGTCATACTTGAAAAATATTTTCCATGCCTATGAATCTATACATACATGCGTAGGGATGAAAAATATTTTTTAGGTATGACAAATATTTCGTGAACATGACAAATCATATTTGTCATATGTTAAAAAAATTGTACACAGATGCACACGTCCAGAACCGTGCACCCGCATTCAATGCTTAGCTAATCCACCTATGAAAAAGGTTGTCCAGTCCATGTGATCAATTCTTAGGTGGACCAATGACATCTTACATTGCAAAATAACTTAACTTACTATACTACCCTTAATGCAGTAAGCATTACTCCATCCGTTTAACTTCCTACTTCTACTGGATCTAAAATAGGTCTACATATAGTCATTGATGTAAGGATCTAGGCGGGAGAGGCAAAAAAGCAACGGAAATAGATATTTAAAATTTTAATATTCCCGCTCCTGATCCGTTTCGAGAGAATCAAACAAAAAGGCGGTGATTAGACATCACCTTTCACATAGTCGAATCTGTCATGTGTGGTTTCGATTGAGCAATGCCGTTAGCAACGTAAGTGCTCGACCTCTAGCGGTATCCACGCGATCCTCTGCTTGATGGTTTGTCCTCGCTATCTCGTTAGAATTGGCATGCTCCTCGATGTTTCTTTTCCACGACGGTGCCTGTAACATGCGGATGGGCTTCCGGACGATCGGGAAGCGAAAATGACGAAGGCGAAAAAGGTGTGTAACGACTCAATCAGCTCACTGATCCAACAACTGTGCTAGTTTGTAGACTTTCCAAGAAGGTCACCCATCTTGAGACTTCTCTAAATCGAACATGCTTAACTTTGTAATTATTTCCAATTCGAATTCCGAAAAATGGCCAGCCGGTGTTATTGTTAGTTTCATGTTAGTCTATTTAACATATTCTTATATGGAGTATTATAATCTACCTCTCTTAAAAGCCTAACGTCCTTGTCTAGACTATATTACACATAGCCCATAACCAATCTACCAAACA
Source organism: Zantedeschia hybrid cultivar (assembly GCA_030544215.1). NCBI lineage: Eukaryota > Viridiplantae > Streptophyta > Magnoliopsida > Alismatales > Araceae > Zantedeschia > Zantedeschia hybrid cultivar. Next base: position 11,371,483 of record JARZZO010000015.1, read on the forward strand.
TGTAGGATTCTAGAGGTGGCTCCCACAGGCTCAACAGCTGACTCCGACCATGCGGCTTCATATTCTAAGGATGTAGCACTTTGTCCTGTATGATACTTAACTCCCACACTTTCGGCTAGTTCGTGGCTCTGATACCATTTGTAATGACCCAATCAGCTAACTGGTCTAACATCTGTATTAGTTGGTAGACTTCTCAAGAAGGCCACCCATCTTGAGATTTCTCACAACCGAGCATACTTAATTTTGAAGTTGTTTCCAACTCGAGTTCCGAAAAATAATTAGTCAGTGTTGTTAGTAATCCTGATTTAGTTTATTTAACATATTCTTATATGAGGTATTACAATCTACTCCCTTTAGAAGTCTAATGTCTTTGTCAGGACCATATTACATGTAGCCCACAACCAATCCACCAGGCAGGTATGAATTTAGAGGTGGCCCTCACAGGCTCAAGAGGTGACTCCCACCATGCGGCTTCACACTCTAAGGTAGTCCTTTTATGGTGTAGTACTTTGTCCTCTGTGGTACTTATCTCTCACACTTCTAACTGGTTTGTGGCTTTGATACAATTTATAACAATCTGATTAGCTAACTGGCCCAACAACTATACTAGTTAGTAGACTTTCCAGGAAGGTCACCCATCTTAGGACTTCTCTCAACCGAGCAAGATTAACTTCGGAGTTCTTTCTAACTCGAGTTCCGAAAAATGACTAGTCATTGTTGTTGGTAGTCTACTGATTTAGTCTATTTAACATATTCTTATATGGGGTATTACAAGAGGTGCCCCTTTCCTTCTAAACGCCGGAGAGAGAGAGAGTGAGAGAGAGAGAGAGAGAGAGAAAGAGAGAGAGAGAGGCGGCCGACTCAAGGGGAACTCTAGAGCTTGACCCACGGTTTTCCTTCAGCATATATTTATATTAATTATGAGGGACTTTTCACAAAAATCTCTGAATTAATATAAATTCTACTTAAACACTATCATATAAGAATCTTTATGTGTATGACATCTAGACCCAAGTATAGTCTGATTTTTTGCCCAATAAATTCAGTAACATTTTATTGATTTAGATTAATTAATTTAATATCTCATATTAAACAATTAATTCAAATTAATATCATACATATTAATCAGTTGGAATTCTGATCAAGTTGAGTACTAAGTAATACCGCATGATCCCGAAAGGTATTAGGGTTCAACAACTCATTAAAAAAAAAATCCATTATCAGTTACCGCGTGGCTATAATCCTTAAATCAACTTAAGACATGGTCAACTGTCAAACTCTAATTGATCAACTCATTTAGATTAGATGTCACTGTACGATCAGAAAATTCCTTTATGGTAAAGTGTCTACCTTAATAGAGACTTATGTATATCATTTCAGAGTATTTTTTTTCTAACTACTAAGAGCGAATGATCATGTATTGAACATTCAATCATCTTTGAAGGGATTCTGCTAAGTCCGATCACTTGACTGATTAGGACCCTATGATAGGAGATCTATTACCTAAGGTCAAAGTTCAAAAGTCTACCGACAAGACAACTATGGTGTCTTACGTCTAAGGACTAACCACACAATTATGACATTGAGTCAAACTGGCTAACAGTTAGGTAAATTATCATTCATCATTCTGAATTGAATTAGTTTAGTGAACTTATTTATAAATGAGCACCTACAGATTCGCCTTAATGTCTTCACAAAAGTGACTATGAGACTAGTCATCCTTATCAAATAACTAGGACTAATATGTACTAATTTCACCAAATATTTGATGTCATTCTCAAATATCTTCCAAGTACGAACAGTTAAGAACGCGTGTTTATAAATTGACAATCTTATTATTATGATCTCATTATAATTTGACAATAGTTGCACACATTCATAGACTTCACCATGAAATAGATAATAAATATACATTGTTTACACATAACGAATATATTCTTATTATTATAAATAATTGAACGAAGTTGTACAATGTCCGACACATACAAACTAACAATTGAGTATATGGGTCTACCCAAGCCCATAATATTTACAATCCTACTTATTTATATAGAATAATACTTGCTGCAATGCCCCGGTTACTGCAATGGGAGGCCTTGCAACAAGTAATTTTATTTTTAAATTTTTTTAGTTGGCCCCCACATGTCCCCACAACCTAATCTCTAATTGGACAACCCAAGACATTCTAAAAAGTCAAAAATCGATATTGCATTAGGCCATTAAGGACATTTTTCTCTTCAATGGTGCTCAACTTTTGATTGTTTAGAATCTTTTGTGTTGTCGGGTTGTACAACCGTGTAGGACATGTGGAGACAGATCTCAAAAAAATTCAAATTTTTTTGTTACCCACTACAATGCTCCTGTTGTAGTGGAAGACATTGCACCAGGTATTACTCATTTGCATATTAGGTGAATCTCACCAAATTAAAGTCAATTAAGGATTGTTGGATGCTAGATAAAATATTATAAGGTAATATTTTTTACACTTAATCCATATTAAATTATTTTACGATATTTTTCTTATGTTTAGTAAATTATTAGAATGTTCAAAATCATGTCAACTTACGTGACATTCTTTTTGCTCCTATTTTAGTTCATTTCAAAATTATCAAAAACTTAAAATCAAAATATTTGAAAGTTGATGTTCTTAAAATAAATAAAAAAATTACTTTTGCTAATTTTAGAATCAGTAATTTTAAGATTAATGTTTTATGACGGATCAAACGGCTCTTTTAACAACTAATTAAAGAATGAGGGGTCTCGGAACTCCATTAATTTTTGGGCTCACTGAGCCCCGGCGCAGAGGCCCTTCTGGGAGGCGGTGGTGGACGGGGATGGAGAAGGGAAGGGCGGACAAGACGATGCCGACATGACCGCCTGAGTTGGTCGGTAGCCGTTTTGTGGGCCCCTGAACGGATGGCAGTCCCCTCTCAGCATTGTCTCGGCACGGCTGGCCCGTTTACGTGAACTGCCCGATCCGGGCTTTTGTCGTCGTGTGGAGGGGAGTCTTAAATTTTTAGTAGAATAATGTTTGTGCAAATCCGACAGATTAAATGGTGTGAATATATGATCGTATTTTAAAAAAAAAATAATTACAACTATTCGATGAAAATCGAATAGCATGGACATTAAGTTGAGGTGATCTCTTAATTTAATGATTTTTTTTGAAAAGTTAAAAAAGCTGCCTAACTACATTCGCTTACATTTTGATTGGACGACAGCGCCTCAAATATTACGATTTATGTGAACTTATAATACTTAAAACATTACAGCAAATATTATTTTTTTAGAGTATAACTTCTTAATTCTAATTGCACCATGTATTAGCGCAGTAGGCCTACTCATCTTGCAGCGTCTAAATGGTATCATCTAGGCATCCACTAGTGCAGCAAAGCCTACTCATCTTGGAATGTCGAGCATCGAGACACTTGACGAGCTGAGTTCTTTGGTTCGCCCTGTCATTTCTTCCTCCCCCAAAAAATTCAAGACGGTAATGATGCACATTTATACTGCGTGTTCATGTTTTATTCTAATAAGGCGGTCATGTAAATTAAAGTTCGGCATCATCACTGGAAAAAATAAATTCATGGATCACAAACTCATGAAAGAGCATATGTATGTTCATGGGATTGAAGGTGCACATGCCCAGTCGAAAAGCGAGTAGACCTCGCGGTAACATCGTCCATATAGTTGATACAGGTAGGGGTGCCAATGAATTGAGTTGAGTCGAGTTTTAACTTGTTCGAACATGATTCGAACACATATACTCGAGCTCGAACTCAAGTTCAAACCCTACTTTGAACTCATTTTCTAGGTTCATGCTCGGCTCGAAACAAAACTCATGTAGTTCATATTGACTCGAGCTCAGCTCACCAAAAGCTTTGTAGAATTCGGGCCAAGGCTGGATAATTGGGTTGGGTTAGAATATGGACTAGGCCGAACAATTGGGTTGAATTTTCTCTTCTATTTTATTAGAATTTATTAATGATAATTAAAGTATGAACCATATATTTCATTTCGAGCGTGTTCGTGAGTTTCGTAATGCTCGAACTCAACTTGTTTGATCAAACGAACTTATATTTGAATTTGGATTCGTCTCATTTAATCAAATGAGTCGAACTCGAATCAAGCTTGACTTGAGTTGAAACTAGAAATATCCCTAGCACAGCTTGGTTCGTTTGCACTCCTATATTGGACCCAGACGCATAGCTCTCCATATCATCATTTTGATCCAAGACAACAGAGGAATATTACACTGTCATTTATTTCGCTATTCATTTGTTATCTTTCTTTTTCAAATCATTTAACTTTACCTCTTGACCTTCTTTTGAGAGGTCATAAGTTCAAGTCGGTTAGGAGCCAAAAATTCTTCACGTTGTTTGGTCATAATATGACGTGGGATTATATATGTACTCCGTGAAATTACTTCTCTGAAGATCAACTTGGGCCGGAAACTATCGTCCATTTAGGCAGATTTTATCAGTGTTGCAGGAAATTATCTCTGTTAGCAGAACACATTAGATCTTAGTATCTTAATCTCCTATGTATGTATACATACGCGGTCAACTGAGAAACCATATGAAAATAAAAGAATGTATCTTTCCTTCCCTAGTCTGAATGGTAAGAAGTAACGAACTAGTTAATTGATTTCAGTTTCAGGAGTATCGAACTTAAGTTTGGTGCTAACTTCATCCAGGCTATCTATAAGTTTAGACAGCCTAGATAAAAGATATAAAAGAATGATAAAAAGAGTGGCACCAAGCTAAGAGTTGCAAACAAAAGATGTAAAGAGTGGCACCATGTCATTTTGTTATACGATTTTACGCGAGAGACGAGGGCGGAGGGGCCGATGGTGTTATATTGTCTCCAACGCCTCTGCGAATACAACAGTCCTTGCTTTTTCTACTCAATATGGTACCTCTTGTAGCAAGTCAGAATTTCCCGACGAGTTCCCATAACTCGGGATATAAGTCTTAACAATTTTCTGTGCTCCAGATGGTATTAACAGCAATGAGCCTTTGGAATGATGAAGCAAAAGGATAAGCATAAGAACTAAGACTCATTTTTTAATAAGGGCGGTGCACCAAGTTTACAGCTCAGCCAAGGTGAGTAAGCTTCTTGTCTGCCCGCCTAGACGAGCTGTATAAAACGATACACTAATGACGACTTTTTTGAACATCCTCTTTGATATTGAGATTGCAATCCCCGCTGACTAGGACTGCAGGACCAAGCTCCGTACATATCTTTAGTGCACTAGCAACCCTAAAGCATATATTGCACAAAATAGATCAAACGTTAAAATTGCACAAAAAAAAAACAAATAATAGTTGGGGGGAAGGGAGTGGGGAGGGGTTGTAAAGAACAACTGGATGCCGTGCTGACACGGTTAGTTCCAGTGACAGATAACGTTTATATTTGATGAGGAAAAGACCCGTAAATAAGCTCATGCGCGGCCGATTCTTCGTGTAAGATTTTTGACAGCAGCATGAAATTTCTTGGACAATGATAAGTGCTTGCAATTCTCTATTTACAGCGTGATGTATGGCTTTGTGTTAGAAAAGATAACAAAAACTGAAGAAAAATGTGGTAGTGACTGAAAATTTCTGCATAGAACACAAAAAAACTATACATGCATATTTTACCAAGAAGTCTGAAATCTAGTCAGTAGTTGGAGCAGATACAGGAGCATCTTCAGGTTTTGACCTGTTAAATGATCTTTGTGTTTCCAGTACAGGCATGTAAGGTGCGGTAGTCTTACGTAAAAGATCAGTAGCAGGTTTTTCAGATTCTCGTGGGCTCAACAACGTTTTCTCAACGTCTTCAAACTTTGCAGTGGCCCAGGGTGCAGTGCCAACGTTTCCCACCATACTTGGTGCATCAATGGTTAATGAGGAGATAGCATCTCTGGAAGCGTACCATGTGTGACCACATGCAATGCATTCCAACTGAATAAATCAAAAGAAGAGCATATGGTAAGCATTATACAAGTATCAGAAACCTATTAAGCAGATTTGATTCCCCACGCACAGAAATCCTAGCAATAAAAGCAGCAACGGTTCTACACAAATTAGAAGCTTTAGAAATCAGCGCATGAACCATTTCAAGAATGGAGATGGAGCCACACAAATGGCTAAGCCTGACAGTTCCAAGAGTACTTCTCGTGCAAAAAAAAAAAAAAGATTCAGGACACAAAAGTTAGGAAACAATGATGAATGGAGACTTAGGGATGGATGACGTATCCATGGTAGTAGAAGAACTATTGAAACTTCGCAATAAGTATTCCTTTATTTGCAGATTAATATATGTTACTTTTCTAGAAAAAAGGTCTTCAAAATGAGAACATCTAGAAAAAGGTCTTCACCGACATTTTAGTTAATGCAAGCTTGCTGAAAATTCCTGATGCAAGCTTATATCCCTACTGTATAAGTTTAACTCAATCATGGGCCGCAGTTAGTGGGAAATAACTGAATATATATATATAAAGTGACCAAAAGGACACAATTTCATTGCAAATAAGGAGCAGAAAATTACAAAAACCAAAAGAAAAAAGAAACAGGAGGACCGAAGACCCTTACAAAAGCACACGCCCTGTGAAGGAAGGGGCAAAGTCTGCATAACTGAAAACAGATCCCGCCATCTATTTTACCCAGAGAATAAAATAGGAAGCAAACAAAGGCAAAGCTAACAAGACTTCAAAGCAACAAAATCTTCCATAACCGAGCATTACGAAAAAGTGAAGACAACTTTACCTCCATTGAACTAATAAAAGTTTGCAAAGAGATCTCCACAGAACATTAATAATTCCACAATGACAGAACAAGCTGTCAGAGTTTTCCGCAAACACCCCCATAAAAAATACAACTGGAGTCCTGAATGTGGAGGAATCTTTTGAGCCTATCAGTGGTAGGAAGCCTCCCCAAAGTCGTTTTGCATTGGAAAATCTTTATCTTGTTTGGCAAAAGCTTAGCTTAAACCATGCTAAATGATACGACAGAACTCCAGTTCCTCCATCACTAAGCACTTTTTTAAGAGCATTAACTGAACATATGCCTTTATTACTCCAGACAGACCCATGTTCTGCTGTCTTCCTTATCTCTGTCTGGATTAATTCCATAGATGATTTTCCAAACAGCCTTCAATTGTTCTAGCTCTAATCCCGTTGGATCCCTCCCAAGTCTGATGTTCCAGTGAGTACTATCCTAAAAAGAATAGATATGGGCTACCGATTTCTCCTTATCCTCTGCAATTTGGTACAGATGGTTGAACTGATTCGCAAAAGAAGCCTCAATGCACCATTTATCTTCCCAAAATCTGATCACACCATATAACTGAATAAATGTTATGCCATAATGTAAATGCAACTCAATGCTGGGGCGCAGTTATGCGAGAAACAATTGAATAACTATATTGCCTATATCCTGAATCCTGATCCTGGAGTCACTAGAAACTCACTTGACTGGAAAGTCGCCGAGTAATGCATCTTTCACACTTTACATTGTAGTCCAAAAATGTTCTCACATAAAGTGTTTCTCGCTTCCATTTTGTCAGATGCATTTCTTGCACAGGTGACTATGTCCTTGTTTCTGACTAGATCTTCATTGTTGGAGAAAAAACATTGTTAGATATGCTCACCCCTCAGCTGATGGCCGGTACCACATTGGAGTTACATAAGTTGGATTCTACCTGCCATTTAGAAAATAGCCGGAAACAAAAACCATTTTTCCAAAAGTTCTTATTATATTAAGTCCATGCAAGCATTTTTTCTCTCCCTCAGACCCACTGCTTTCGAGGAAACTTCCGTTACATAGATATCCCATTACACTCCTCTTGCTGGGATAGAGTTGTCAAGTATGTATATATCAAAATTCTGCAAATGTAAAGCTCAGAATAAGATTATTTGCTGACCTGATACCGATCACCAGACCCTCCTGCATGGATGATATCTGCAACACCTACTTTCTTCTCCATGCACCTTGAACACCGAGCATCAGTCATCTGCTAATGTTAAAAAAGGGGAAAAAATGCAGGTTAGCATCCCATCAGCTGCCAACTGGTCTCTGACTCTCCCTGTCTTATTTAAATAATTTGGCATCAGCTCACAGACTGGTGGGATAAGGCTCTACGAGGATGATGAACACATGAAAATAAGGTATTTAAGAATTATCTGCACATGAAGAGACTGCACTGTGTGTCAATCATCATCACCTGTATGTACTGTGACTGTTCAGGTTCCTGGATTTTCTTCTCATCTGCAGTCCAGCCATCCTGAAAATCCAGAAAGGGCATTTTATGTATTCAGCAACAAACAAATTATGATACCCACCAAACATGGAAAGGTGAGAAGATGAGATATGCAATGACTCAACAGAATTTTTAATATCTTAATTAACCACAGACATGAAGTTTCAACATCACTTCATAAAGACCAGAATCTTTCTTTTCTACTACCAAGGGCAATAGTGGGACCATAGCATCCAAGTAAATTCTAACCTTCCCACCAAGTTGGGCCACTACTACAAACACATACACCACACCTACAATGTGTGTATCTGTTTGCTAGGGTGTGACCAGGCCTTTTCACTCAATGTCAAACACTAGAGGCAAGGCCAACATGCTGGGCCGGGGAATCCCACCACAAGCCATTCAAAAGGAGCTGCGGAATCAGAAAAGGGGGAGATTGGAAGGCCACAGATCGAGATTAGCCAGCTTGTATTATAATACAGGCCGGGGGGACTGAAAAGCTGGGCCACATCCTAGTACTTTTCATATATATAGTATAGCTGGTGTGATAGTTTTGCCCAAGGTTCAAAAACTCGCCTCGGATCGGCACGGATCGGCCGACTCGGACCGGTTTTGGGCCGTCCGTGCCGATCCCGGGTTTCCTGGCCGAGTCCACGACTCGGATCAGCCGATCCGAGCCGGATCGGGCCGGGTCGGCTCGGATCAGCCCGACCCGGCCCCCAACGGCTAGTTTGACTAGCCGTTGGGGGTCAACCTAGCCGTTGCTGGCCGTTCCCAAATGGCCAGCAACGGCTAGTTTGGGCCTTGGGGATCTATTTAAACCCCCCTAAGGCCCTCCTAAGACTCCACAAATACCCTTTGAGCCTCCTAACATTCTTGCTCTCTCTCCCACTATATTGATCATAGAAATCTCTCTCCGTCTCTCCCACGAGGTCACTACTAGTCTACTACAAGCTCCGCGATCTCTCATCTTCTTGTGCTGTGAAGGAATGGCATCTCAAGGTGCTGTTGAGCGGTCATCTGGGAATCCTCCTAGTGCTGATCCTGCTTGGGGTCATTGCACAGTAGTGGGCATGGGCCAGAGAAAGGTACAATGCAAATATTGCAACCGGGTCGTTTCTAGCGGGGTCTACCTATTCAAACAACATCTTGCTGGAATAAAAGGTGAAGTTGCAGCATGTGCTCGAGTTTCTTCAGAAGTTATGATCCAATTTCGAACTTATACGAGGGAGAAGGAATCAAGCAAAACAAGTACTGCCAGAAGAAAACAGGAAATTCGAGAGGAGTTGTCTGAACCAGCGCGAATGTCTGATGCTGGAGTCCGGCTTGGTGGAAGTAATCAACCTATAAATATTGATGATTGGGATACAAGTAAGTTTCTTATTTAACTTATTTTCATGTTCTTCACTTAACGTTTTCAAACAAATAGTTATAGTAGATTAATTTTATTTTTTTTACATTTAAAGCTGAATTGCAACGTGCAATGGAAGCAAGCCGGCAGTCTTTTGCAGATGAGGACTTATTTCGACAAACTGGAAGATATGGAGGACAAGGAAGTGGCTTCACACCTTCTGCACAAGGGAGCACTAGCGCCGGCATGAGCACTAATGTATGCGAGGAGCTACCTCAAGAGTTCACTAGAGCTGGAGATCCTATAGTAGGTTCAATAGATCTCTTTCTCACTAAGAAGAGGGATAAACAACCTTCTATTAGTGTTGCATTCAAGAACTTAAAATTTTGTAAGGAGAAGATAGGGAGAGCTACTGCTAGGTAGTTTTTCTATAACAGTATCCATGTTAATGCTGCCAAGGGGCCATATTATGAGTCCATGATCGAGACCATACAAGAAGTTGGCAAAGGGGTTGAGGGACCTTCCCCATATGAGATATACAACAAGTACTTGGATATGGAAGTTGACGACATCCGAACATACATGACATCATTTGAAAGGATATGGGATGAATATGGATGCACTTTAATGTGCGATGGATGGACATGTATATAAATCATATCTTCATTTTTTTTTATCTTATCTTCGTTTTTTCTTAAATCAAAATGAGTCTCTTTCTAATTTCTTATCAAGTTTGGAACTTTACAGGGATAATAAGAAGAAGTATGATCAACTTCTTAATTTACTGCAAAGTCGGAACCGTATTTTAGAAGTCTATTAATGCATCTGGAAAAATAAAGAATGCCCAGTACCTATATGAATTAATAGATCAAATGGTAGAAGAAGTGGGCAAAAAAAAGATTGTCTAAGTGGTTATGGACAATGCAGCGGCGTTCAAGTTAGCTGGACAAATGTTGATGCAGAAGAGACAACCCTCTATACTGGGTTCCCTATTCTGCTCATTGTATTGACTTGATGTTGGAAGACATTTGCTCTGATCCGATGGTAGATAGAGTGGTCAAGAGTGGTCAATTTATCACCACATTCATCTACAACCACAACAACATTCTGGATATCATGCGCACACATACTCATAGAAGAGAGCTGCTTCGTCTAGGAGCCACCATGTTTGCATTTCAATATATCTCTCTAGATAGTTTAAGTCAACAAAAGAACAACTTGATTAGGATAGTGGCATCAAAAGATTGGGAGAATCACATATTGCGGCATGTACCAACTAAGGTCAAAGAGAAAGGTAAGAAAGTGGCTGATCTAATTCAGTCTACACCTTTCTTGAGGGAGGTGCAAGCGGTGTTAAATATTGTAGAACCGTTTGTCCGTGTCTTGCGATCTTGTGATGGAGAAAAAAGATTGAATATAGGATATTTATATGAAGCTATGGACAGAGCTAAGGAGCTCATTCAACTTAACAATCCAACAACCTATGTGACATAATAGACAGACGTTGGGAACACATTTTACATTACGATTTTCATACAACTGGTAAGCTACTAACTTTCTATATATATTATTTGTACACACATTTCTCTTAAGTAATAACTAACTTTGACTTATTTATTTAGGTTATTTTTTCAACTCTCAGTACATGTTTAGAACTGATGGGAAAAAGGATAACTATGATAGTTGCTTAGAAGTGTTGATGGGGGCTAAGTCTGTTATTAAGCGCATGTTTGCAAATGAGGACAGAGCAATAATGGCATGCAAGCAAATGCATAATTACAGAATGATGTTATACCACTTTAGGACAAGTACTGCTCAAAGAGCTGCCAAAATTTTGAATCCAGATTTGAAAATTATTAACAAGATGTTCTACTTAATTTTAAATTATAGCTTGCACATTGTTGATATGGCCAATTTCCTATTTACAGCTGACTGGTGGCTAGATCATGGAAAAGTATATGGGTATGAAGATCTAGCCTATGTCGCAATTCGGGTCTTAAGTCAAACAACTTCTTCATCAGGTTGTGAGAGAAACTGGAACACATTTGGCTTGATTCACACCAAGTAAAGGAATAGATTGAAGTCGAGCCGTCTAGAGAAGCTAGTATTCTGTCATTATAACATGAGGTTGAAGCTAAAAAATCTGGAGCTCATAAAGAACCTTCAAAGGCAAGAGAAAGAGAGAATTTCCGGACAAGCCACGGAGAGGACACATGCAGAAGAACCCATAGACTTGGATGAGCTGTTCGAGGAGCAACATCTACTAAATGCATGGGTTGATGCAAGCACCTCAAATGAGCCTGAATTCAACCCAAATGATCGGGAATGGGCGGAAGGTGAGTTAGATAATGTTCCACTACTTACTGATTTTCAACCTCCTCCTCCAAAACGTCAGAAGAAGAGCAAAAAACAAGCACCAAGCAAAAGGAAGAGTGGTACTGGAATTGAGATTGCTGATCTGGAGACTATCGAGGAAGAAGATGAAACGTCAGAACCAAGTGATGAGGTACAATATTAAATCTCAAATGACTCGACATCAAAGATGAGCTCCGACAATTCTGAGGATGGCGAAGATGCTACCAGTGCCCCAGCCCCACCTCCACCAATTCAATTCACTGGAGAAGAAGAATACACACATGCTACTCAAGATGAATATCATGGTAGTAGAATAGGACGTGAAGAATCTTCTATTCAAACATTCAGTAGATCAAAAAGGAAGGACAAAGATAAAGCTCCTCAGTGTGCAGAGGTCAAAGAAGAACTTAGGAGGGAGAGAGAATATCAGGAACAACTATCAGATGCATCATCATATTCTCCATACGAAGGGTATAGTCAGCCTACTGGATATATAGTTTACCCTCCTCAACATTCTGATACATCCGACTATTCAGGGGGTTGTCTAGAATATCCACAATTGTCAGTCATTTATACAAATACGGATGACTATAGCCGGTATGTGATGCAATATGAACAATACTATCATAACTATATGTCATGGACTGAGTATGTAAGACATGTTCATTCAGTATAATGTACGTTTGGAATAAATGTAAGTTCATAATCATATATGTAAGTTTTTTCAAGATTTTTTTGTCCAACAATATCTTATGTACTTCAAATCAATGTATTTCAACACAATTATGCATTAGACTTGTGTTTTATATTTTTTTCATATTTTTTTCTGCTATCCGAACCAGCCGAATCTGACTCAGCCAGGATCGGCCAGGATCGGGCTGACACGGATCGGAGTCGGCCGATCCGGGACCCGATCCCGGGTTTCTTAACCTTGGTTTTGCCAGCTGTTTGACTGTGCAAAATGGCGGGATTTGTCCATTCAGCAAAATTGGGCTAGTTGATCGTACTAGATGGCATGATCAGATGGCTCAATTGCACTGTCCAAATCTCTCTCTCTCTCTCTCTCTCCACACACACACGCAAAAAAAAAAATTTGATGTGCCTTCCTTTGGTACACAGATTTCAACTGGACATGGGGGAGCAATTAACCGATTGATCGTTGTGATCAAACAAAGGTTTAAGCTGTCAAATGATAAAAGAAGGCCTATCCTAGCATATGGCCACACTATATAAAGTGCCTTTGCTATATTTTAGCTCTTGCCGTATATGTATGCATATGCATATATATAGAATGATGATACTATGCAGCCAGGTTTCTTTAGCAGTTGGTGTTGTCTGGCCTCAAAGCAGGGGATCAGACAGCCTGCTTTGAAAAAGAAAAATCGAAGAGGTCTGGGGGAGGAGCAGTGCATAGACAGGGCATTTGCATTGCTGCCCTGATCTTCTCAGTGCTGACAGGTCAGCCCACAAGAATGGCCCACGCCAGATCACATGCGCAATCATTCACTGGATATGGTTTGTGTATCCACTCACCCAATCATAAGAAGGTGCACCCTTCTTAATTACTTTTCTTTTCCTTTTTGTCCTTTGAAATCAACCATCCGATCAAGATCCCATGGCTGTGTGCAGCTACTCACCTAAAGGGGCCAGTCACATTATGTATATATAAGTGTATATATGTATATATGTATATATATATATATATATATGGGGGGGGGGGGGGGTTATAACGAGCCCCCCGCCTCATCTAACTTAGATGCAACCCCCTGAAACTCCCTTTTCTGCATATTACAAAAATAAATAAAAATCATAAAATAAAATAAAATATTCAATTAACCCCCTAGACTTGTTCCTATCCTTTGCGATCTTTTGATCGAAAAACTCAACCATAGCCGTCCAATCGAGTGTGTACTAATTGGAGATCAAAACTATAACCTCAAAGGATAGGAACCCTAAAGGATACTCTAATGAATTCTCTCTTTTTTTACTATTTTTCAACATTTTTAGACATTATTTTTTCTATGAACCCAATTAGATGACTCTGGTCGATGTTCAAGATCGGAAGGTAAAAATTAAAGTCCTAGAGATGGGAACAAGCCTAAGGGGCCTATTTGAATATTTAAAAATTATTGATAATTTTTATTTTTAAAAAAACATGAGGAGAAGAGGATTTCAAGGGGTTAGATGATCCTATCCTTTGAGATCTTTTGATCGAAAAACTCAACCATAGCCGTCCAATCGAGTGTGTAATAATTGGAGATCAAAACTATAACCTCAAAAGATAACCCTAAAGGATACTCTAATGAATTTTCTCGTTTTTTTACTATTTTTCAACATTTTTAGACATTATTTTTTCTATGAACCCAATTAGATGACTCTGGTCGATGTTCAAGATCGGAAGGTAAAAATTAAAGTCCCAAAGATGGGAACAAGCCTAAGGGGCCTATTTGAATATTTAAAAATTATTGATAATTTTTATTTTAAAAAAAACATGAGAAGAGGATTTCAAGGGGTTAGATGATCCCGGCCGATTCCCACTGAACTGGGGGTGTGAGGTAGGGGGCGATGAGCGCCCCCCCCCCCCAATCGGATTGCTCCCTAGTGATCCCAAGTCGAATCGACCGATCCGACTCGAGATTGGCTAATTTTGCAATCCATGTGTATGTGTGTGTGTGAACCGCAACAGTGCATATAGTCAAACCATATGCACTGTTTTGGATCCCATCCCCATATTTTAAAAAATAAAAATTTTCATAAAATTTTAAATATTCAATAACCCCCCTTAGGGCTATTGCATTCTTTGGGGCTTTATTTTGACAGTCCAATCGTTGTTCGATCTTGAAACTCAATCTAAGCTATAGTAAAAAATTGCAAATTTGTTAGATTGCCCTTAAGGTTGTTCCCATCCCCCGAGCCTTTAGTATTCATCACCAACTTACTTGCACTTGATTGGACAACTACAATCAATCCAGATATGATTGGACGGTGAAATTTAAGCTCCAATGGGTGAAAATTACCCTAAGGGGATAATTGGATATTTAGAAATTTATAATGATTTCCTTTTAAACATGGGGAAGGGGTCGAAACCGTAGGCGCGGTCTGACCGCACACAAGGAGCGGTTTGCACCATAGCACGCCCCTCTCCCCCTTTTTATATATATTCAATTACCTCCCTTATGATTGTTTCTATCCCTTGAGGCTTTATTTTCACCATCAGATCGTATCCCATTGTGGCCATCCATTGAGTATACATAAATCTGATTTTCAAAAAATCATAAAAAAGATAAAAATAGAAAAATTATCATATTACCCTTATGGTCATTCCCATCTCTTGGAGTGTTAGTATTCATCACCAATTTTCCCGTATCCTATTGGACAACTACAATCAATTCGAATACGATCGGATGGTGAAAAATTAAGCTCCAAGGATGAAAATAATCCTAAGGAGGTACATGAACATTTAGAAACTTATGATGATTTTTATGTATTTTTTTTAATATGGGGATGGGGACAAAACATATCCTGTGATTTATCTACATAGATACAAAAACCGCACCACAACATTCCTCTCTCTCTCTCTCATAACATTCTTAGCCTCTCACACACATGTTAGGAATGATAGACTGCGACGCAGGCTTCTCAAACGCAATCGCACGGCACGTTGATACCATTGGATTCTGATCAAATGGTTACTGCAAATGAGAATAATAGGTTCGCCCGACGTAATGACGCTGGATATTCCTGATTTTCATGATCTCTCTCTCTCTCTCTCTCTCTCTCTCTCTATCTATCTATCTATCTATCTATATATATATATACATATACGTATATATATATATGTATGTATGTATGTATGTATGTATACATATATATACGTATATACATATACATATATGTATGTATATATATATGTATACATATATGTATGTATGTATGTATGTATATCTATGCGCTGCCCAATTTATAACCACTGGCAGCGGACTCTAAATTTTAGGGTGTTGCGGCACCTTCAATGCCTAAAATTCACGGAGTCAAAGCCTGACCAGAAAAAAAATTAAAAAGAAAAAGAAGATGGACCGTCCGATCAATAGATCCGATGGCCCCCCGCGCACGTGCGCGGAGAAACCCCACATGCGTGTGGGGATGGAAGCACCCAACAGAGTGCAGTTTCGCAGGGCACACCCACCCGCCCATGTGCGAGGGCAGTTTCCCAGCACGTGGGCAGGTTTAACGCTCAGTTTTCTCTTTTTTAAGTTGTTTGTCATCAATCTAAATCGGGTGGCCAGTGTTACAGTCCGCTGCCAGCGGACAAAGCCCGTCTCATGAAAACAGACCCCCCTTACATTAGGATCCAACATATATAAAAAAGTAAGAAAAAAAAAAGAATGAAAAAAAACTTCCGCCCACGCCAGTTTCGCTCGGCGCACAACTGCTCCCAAATAGAACAAAAGATGTGTGCATGGCCCCAAGCATAAATTGCTCGCGCGCATGATTTCCACTCCGCACGGAGCAGAACCGAGCCGTCCAATCAGTACGATCGGATGGCTATCCTTTTTTTATTTTAATTTCTCTCCTTTTCTTACACCCTACCCCCTCTACGAATTATGGGTGCCAAAGGCACTGAACAAAACTTAAATTTCTTTTTTTTTTGAAGGTGACTAAAAAGTCACATTTTATTGAAAAGGTTGAAAACATACAATAAGGAAGCCCTCGGACGGGCCAGAAACAAAAACAAAACAACACAGATACACAAAAGATTACCAAGATGGTAAAGTAAGGAGAACCCAAAGGCAAAGACCAAAAAAGCACAGAGATACCCATGGCTTCAAAAAAGATCACATGATTAGGGTCTTCCACTGATTTGCCGCAAGGAACACATTGTGGTTGTTGCACACATTGATGCTCACAGCATTTCCCCAATCTCTCACCAAAAAGATAGCCCTTCTAAGAATATTGAATGGACTGCTGAAATCATCCTTGAACTTTCTCTTATTCCTTTCACTCCATATAGCCCACATCATAGCTTGTAGGAATAAGGACCAAATTTTATTATCTATAGGTGATTTAATGAGGTCTGACCAACTCCTCGTCAGATCTGAAACATTCTGAGGTTCGAACCAGGTCAGTTTAACAACCAAGCAAAGAGTTTGCCATAAAACATTCACTATACCACTATTGCAGAATAGGTGGTCAAGATCTTCTTCGCAGATTCCAAAAAAAAAGAGCATTTGGAATTCTGGATTTTGAGTATCTTCTTGATTCTGGAACTGGTTGGAAGTCTCCCAATAACCACTTTCCATAAAACAAATTGTTCTTGTTAGGTAACAACTTGGACCAAACAATAGGTTTCCACCAGACTGCAACCTCCATCAGAGATGATTTTGACAAGAGAGTAAACTGAAAATCTGCCACAGTTCCCCCAAATCCAAATCCTAGAATCTTCCTGATTAGGCAAGCTTCTAATATGACTGATGAGTTTCAGCATGCTGACCAATTGATCAAATTCAGTTTCAGTTGGATTCCTTCCTACCTGATATTCCAATGATCTCTGTCTAGAGGGGCAAAAATCTGAGCAACTGATTTCCTTTTATCAAGTGCAATATGGTACAACTCTTTGAATTGCTCTGCGAATGCAGTGTCTGAACACCATTTATCCTCCCAAAAGCAAATGGATTCTCCATTACCCAATTGCAGACTAATCCCGAGAGCTATAAGGTCCACTGTGCGGAGAATATTCTTCCAAATGTAAGACAGCTTGAAAGTCCTTGAGGGGACAAGGACCCAAGGAAAGGAAGAAGGATAATATTTTTCCTTGATTACCTTTACTCATAGAGCATCCCTTTCCATTCCAAATCTCCACAACCACTTGGCTAGGAGAGCCTTGTTAAAAGCCCCAATTTTAATTAAGCCAACACCACCTTGTTCTTTACTTAAACAAACCTTAGAGCTTACTAAATGAAGGCCATTATTATCTCCTTTACCACTTCCCTAAAAGAAAGAGCTTCTCCTCGCTTCTATTAATCTATCAACTGTCTTAGGAATTTTAAAGATAAAGAGATGATAAGTAGCTAACAAGGGCAGAATGGTATTAGAAAGGATCCATTTACCTCCTGCAGAGAGAAGTTTGGCTTTCCATCCTTCAAGTCTATGATCAAATTTTTTAACAATAACATCCCGATCCCTCACCTTCACAGGTCCATCAGTTAATGGCAAATCCAAATATTTAAAGGGTATTTGTCACTCGAGATATTTGTGACCAGTGATAGTTGGATAAATGTGTGGAGGGCTATGTATTTCAATTGATTTGGCTAAGTATCCGAAGGGCAAAAGGACCATACACCCCATGCATGACTCTCCTGCCACTTGCGGGGTCTAGGGAAGGGTCAATGTATGCATACTTACCCCTGCTAGATAGAGAAGCTATTTCCTTGGTTCGAACCTATGACCTACAGGTCACAAATGAGGCAACCTAACCATTTCCTTGGATGTGCATCCAAAAGGTATTCTAGCAAATCATGAGGGTGTGCATTTAGAGGGTATAGGGCAAAATGATAATTAAAATGAAATATATATTTCTGATAACTTTGGTCTTGATATTTACCTTTTATTAGGGGGAAAAAGTCATTTAGGTCGGGGATGCATCTAAGTTGGATACATCCTATGACTGATTTGATCCTCCCCCTACCAATGCACCCCACCATACATAGATATGCTTGCTAAATATAAATACAAATACCAACAAATGATCAATCTGTTATTTATTATTGATAGCATCATGGATGGCTTTATCCGTATCGGTACACGTATCAAAGGGTACCGGTACTGATACATACCAATATCGGTATTGGTATCAGTCGCTTCAGCCGATACCGGTTTAAAATATTTCAAAAAAATCTTTAAAAAATCAGAAAAAATTAAGAAAAAATAAAAAATAAATAGATGTGTTGAGCGTGGCAAAGGTGGATTAAGACAAAGAAGTACGCATAACGCATACTAAATGATTATTTTGATATATATTAAACATGAAAAATGTTCTACTAGTGTATTAAGCATTTACAAATAATAAATACTAATAAAATCAAACGATCCTTACCTATGAAAAACAAAGGTGAGTATACTAATGTGGATAATAATCCGCAGAACCTTCTGGTTTATCCTCCGGTTGCTATTGTTGGTATCTATAATAAAGCTGCAACATATGTTCCCCATATTCACCATAACTAAATAATGATGTAGCCAAGTCGTACATCCTTCTCTTGATCTCTCTTAGAGTATACGCTTGTTGACTTACTGGAATTCCAGAATCAAAATGAGCAGAAACACCTTGAGGATAAGAAGAAGATCATGACCCACAATTACTACTGGCTGGATAGAATTGAAAGCCTTCATACTCCAATCGATCTATACTCTACTCGATCTCCCCAGCTATACATGCCTACTTCTTGTTGGCCACCTCTATAACATGACTGTTGTCCATACTGACCTTGTAAATCCCAATCTCCTTGACTTTGACTCTGTCCTCTATCATTATCAATGTGTAAGGAGAAAGTAGGTGCATACACTTCGCTACCAATCGTAGTACCTACAGTTGCACCAGCATCATCACTAGAAGACTGTGTGCCATCATCATCATCATCATAATCAATAATCAACTTTTTCTTGGCCTTGCTTGATTTTTTTCTTTGTGATGTCTCTTGCTGGTTATCCCTTCCTGTTTTATCCTTTTTCAGCCGATCGAATACTCATTTTTCTTATGGTGCATGTCTCACGTAAATTTGCTGGCTATCCCTTCATGATGTCTATTTGAGTGTATAAGACAGAATGTGCTCTAATTTCTTCCACATAGACTTGTCGATGTCGTCTGACTCAAAACTCTCACTACAACAGAAGCCAAAGGTTATAACATCTGCCTATGTTACACACCATGATCTTACTACTCAATTATTACATCAGTGAAAAAAGAATATGAATCAATATCTATTCTTATTTCTTATCATTGCACGTATGATTATAATGTAATCACCAAATATACCTAGGCTCACTTTCTCTACGATAATTTTTACCTACTCCTTATTATATATTTGAGCCTTAGCCTATGCGTCTCTATCTACAAGGATAGAATAAACAATTAATACAATCGATAGAATCTTGAAAACACAAGTAATTAATTATATATTGAAGTTACTTCTTGATATAATTGATAAACACCTGTCTTTCTATCTCAATTTTATCTTCTACCATCTTCGATAAGCGTGCAATCACATTGAGTATGTCTTGGATCACCTCTCCATCAATGTGCACTTGACGATTGTATATTCCTCGAGAATTTAAAAAATAATCTGCATTTAAATAAATAATAATTTAATGAATAATGTATGAGTTAACGATACGAGACTTCACTTACCAGCTGCATGTAAGTCGTAGTGTAGTATACCTTCTTACTGATATCAATAATCTTCCACTACTTAATATAACTTTTGAGAAATAATTTCTTGATATGCATCTTAGAAATATCAATTGCCTCGTACAAATATCCCATATAATTCTTATCATCCCCATATATCAATTTTAAGCAGGGTTTAAAAACTCGGCTCGGATCGGCACGGATCGGCCGAGTCGGACAGGTTTTTGGCCGACCGTGCCGATTCCGGGGTTCCTTGCCGAGTCCTGGACTCGGATCGGCCGGTCCGAGCCGGATCGGGCGATCCTGGACCGGATCGGGCCGAGTCGGCTCGGATCGGCCCGACCCGGCCCCCAACGGCTAGTTTGACTAGCCGTTGGGGGTTAAACTAGCCGTTGCTGGCCGTTCCCAAACGGCCAGCAACGACTAGTTTGGGCCTTGGGGGTCTATTTAAACCCCCCCAAGGCCCTCCTAAGGCTCCACAAATGCCCTTTGAGCCTCCTAACATTCTTGCTCTCTCTCCCTCATAGAATTCTCTCTCCATCTCTCCCACGAGGTCACTTCTAGTCTACTACAAGCTCCGCGATCTCTCATCTTCTTGTGCTGTGAAGGAATGGCATCTCAAGGTGCTGCTGAGCGGTCATCTGGGAATCCTCCTAGTGCTGATCCTGCTTGGGGTCATTGCACACCGGTGGACATGAGCCAAAGAAAGGTACAATGCAAATATTGCAACCGGGTTGTCTCTGGCGGGGTCTACCGATTCAAACAACATCTTGCTGGAATAAAAGGTGAAGTTGCAGCATGTGCTCGAGTTCCTTCAGAGGTTAGGATCCAATTTCGAACTTACATGAAGGAGAAGGAATCAAGCAAAGCAAGTACTGCCAGAAGAAGACAGGAAATTCGAGAGGAATTGACTGAACCAGCGCGAAGGTCTGATGCTGGAGTCCGGCTTAGTGGAAGTAATCAACCTATAAATGTTGATGATTGGGATACAAGTAAGTTTCTTATTTAACTTATTTTCATGTTCTTCACTTAACGTTTTCAGACAAATAGTTATAGTAGATTATTTTTTTTTCTTTTACATTTAAAGCTGAATTGCGACGTGCAATGGAAGCAAGCCGGCGGTCCTTTGCAGATGAGGACTTATTTCGGCACACTGGAAGATACGGAGGACAAGGAAGTGGCTCCACACCTTCTGCACAAGGGAGCACTAGCGCCGGCATGAGCACTAATGTATGCGAGGAGCTGCCTCAGGAGTTCACTAGAGCTGCAGATCCTAGAGTAGGTCCAATAGATCCCTTGCTCACCAAGAAGAGGGATAAACAACCTTCTATTAGTGCTGCATTCAAGAACTTAAAACTTTGTAAGGAGAAGATAGGGAGAGCTACATCTAGGTGATTTTTCTATAACAGTATCCCTGCTAATGCGGCCAAGGGGCCATATTATGAGTCCATGATCGAGACCATACAAGAAGTTGGCAAAGGGGTTGAAGGACCTTCTCCATATGAGATATACAACAAGTACTTGGATATGGAAGTTGATGACATCCGAACATACATTAAATCATTTGAAAGGATCTGGGATGAGTATGGATGCACTTTAATGTGCGATGGATGGACATGTACATAAATCTTATATTCAGTTTCTTATCTTATCTTCATTTTTTCTTAATCAGAATAGGTCTATTTCTGATTTCTTATCACGTTTGGAATTTTACAGGGATAACAAGAAGAAGTATGATCAACTTCTTAATTTACTGTAAAGCTGGAACCGTATTTTGGAAGTCCATTGATGCATCTGGAAAGATAAAGAATGCCCAGTACCTGTGTGAATTAATGGATCAAATGGTGGAAGAAGTGGGCGAAAAAAGGATTGTCCAAGTGGTTACGGACAATGCAGCGGCGTTCAAGTTAGCTGGACAAATGTTGATGCAAAAGAGAGAACATTTATACTGGGTTCCCTGTTCTGCTCATTGTATTGACTTGATGTTGGAAGACATTTGCTCTGATCCGATGGTAGATGGAGTGGTCAAGAGTGGTCGATTTATCACCACATTCATCTACAACCACAACAACATTCTGGATATCATGCGCACACATACTCATGGAAGAGAGTTGCTTCGTCCGGGAGCCACCAGGTTTGCATCTCAATATATCTCTCTAGATAGTTTAAGTCAACAAAAGAACAACTTGATTAGGATGGTGGCATCGGAAGATTGGGAGAATCACATATTGCGGCATGTACCAACTAAGGTCAGAGAGAAAGGTAAGAAAGTGGCTGATTTAATTCAGTCTAGACCCTTCTGGAGGGGGGTGCAAGCGGTGTTAAATGTTGTAGAACCGCTTGTCCGTGTCTTGCGATCTTGTGATGGAGAAAGAAGATCGGATATGGATTTTTTATATGAAGCTATGGACAGAGCTAAGGAGCTCATTCAACTGAACAACCCAACAACCTTTGTGAAGTGGTGGGACATAATAGACAGACGTTGGGAACACACTTTACATCACGATCTTCATGCAGCTGGTAAGCTACTAACTTTCTATATGTATTATTTGTATACACATTTCTCTTAAGTAATAACTAACTTCGACTTATTTATTTAGGTTATTTTTTCAACCCTCAGTACATGTTCAGAACTGATGGGAAGAAGGATAGCTATGATAGTTGTTCGGAAGTGTTGATGGGGGCTAAGTCTGTTATTAAGCGTATGCTTGCAGATGAGGACAGAGCAATATTGGCATGCAAGCAAATGCATGATTACATAATGATGTTATACCACTTTGGGACAAGTACTGCTCAAAGAGCTGCCAAAATTTTGAGTCCAGGTTTGAAAATTATTAACTAGATGTTCTACTTAAATTTTAATTATAACTTGCACATTGTTGACATGGCCAATTTTCTATTTACAGCTGACTGGTGGCTAGATCATGGAAAAACATATGGGTATGAAGATCTAGCCTATGTTGCAATTCGGGTCTTAAGTCAAACAACCTCTTCATCAGGCTGTGAGAGAAACTGGAGCACCTTTGACTTGATTCACACCAAGCAAAGGAATAGATTGAAGTCGAGCCGTCTAGAGAAGCTCGTATTCTGTCATTATAACATGAGGTTGAAGCTAAAGAATCTGGAGCTCATAAGGAACCTTCAAAGGCAGGAGAAAGAGAGAATTTCCGGACAAGCCACAGAGACGACATATGCAGAAGAACCTATAGACTTGGATGAGCTGTTCGAGGAGCAACATCCACTAAATGCATGGGTTGATTCAAGCACCTCAAATGAGCCTGAATTCAACCCAAATGATCGGGAATGAGCGGAAGGTGAGTTAGATAATGTTCCATTACTTACTGATTTTCAACCTCCTTCTCCAAAACGTCAGAAGAAGAGCAAAAAACAAGTACCAAGCAGAAGGAAGAGTGGTCATGGAATTCAAATTGCTGATCTGGAGACTATCGAGGAAGATGATGAAACGCCAGAACCAAGTGATGAGGTCCAATATCAAACCTCAAATGACTCGACATCAAAGACGAGCTCCGACAGTTCTGAGGATGGCGGAGATGCTACCAGTGCCTCAGCTCCAGCTCCACCAATTCAATTCACTGGAGAAGAAGAATTCACACATGCTACCCAAGATGAACATCATGGTAGCAGAGGAGGACGTGAAGAATCTTCCATTCAAACATTCAGCAGATCAAGGAGGAAGGACAAAGGTAAAGCTCCTCAGGAATATCAGGAGCAACTATCAGATGCATCATCATATAGTCAGCCTACTGGATATGTAGTTTACCCTCCTCAACATTCTGATACATCCGACTATTCAGGGGGTTGTCTAGAATATCCACAATTTTCAGTCATTTATACCAATACGGATGACTATAGCCGGTATGTGATGCAGTATGAACAATACTACCATAGCTATATGTCATGGGCTGAGTATGTTAGCCATATGTTCATTCAGTATAATGTACGTTTGGAATAAATGTAAGTTCATAATCATATATGTAAGTTTATTCAAGGTTTTTTTGTCCAACAACATCTTATGTACTTCAAATCAATGTATTTCAACACAATTATGCATTAGACTTGTGTTTTATATTTTTTCCACATTTTTTCATATTTTTTTCTGCTATCCGAACCAGCCGAGCCTGACTCAGCCAGGATCGGCCGGGATCGGACTGACTCGGATCGGAATCGGCCGATCCGATCGGTTTTGGACCGGCCGATCCGAGCCCCGATCCCGGGTTTCTGAACCTTGATTTTAAGACTTTTACAAGGGGTTCCACTAATAAGAGATAAGTATACACACTGCTCCAAAATTTTTTATTATCTATGATTTTTTTCACTTCGAAATGTTCAAATTGAATATCAGAAGAGCTATTATGCACATAGCCCAATAAGTCCTCATTATACATAAAACATTTCATCTCATTCCTGAACTTGTATAAAAATTCTAAGAAAATGAAATTAGATGCAAATCTTATAGACCCCGCACGGATGAGATCTCGACCCTCACTTGCTTATTCTCTGAACATGTTCAAGATCTTAGAATTGCCATAAATATATTGGATAATTCTTTACGCTCTCTTTACTATCTTATTTACATCTGAATCCTTCCAATATCTTCAAGCATCAAGTCCAAACTATGCGTTGCACATGGGACCCAATAAAAGTGTTTGAACTTGTCCATTAACTTCTGTCCTGCAGCCTTATAACTTGGTTTATTATCAGTAACTACTTGGATAATATTTTTCTTTTCAATTTTCTACACCATCTAATCCATCAAACCAAACAAATATTTGACATTATTTGCATAATTTGATGCATCAATAGATTTCATAAAAATTGTCCCTTCAGTGTAATATTTTTTGTGGTACCAATCTAACCATCGTACATAATTGTGCATCCTCTCTCCTTCCATACAACTTTAAAGCTTTCAATCCACTGTCGAAGTTCTTCATATTATCCATCAAGTCCACGTCCATATATGTCTCAACGTGTGGAGGCCTTTAACCTAGGGCTATAATCTCCTATGGCGTCAATCATAAGCTAAAAATAAGGAGACTGAAAAATCATTTGCAAATGTTATTAAAAGCATGTCCTTCCGCGTCAGCTGACTTTTTGACTCCTCTCAATGTTTACTTGATTTTTGACTGACTAAAACTCTACCTTCTAAAAAGATAATTGTCCATAGGACCTACTTGATGTATATCATATCCTATTGTATCATGAGCCTCTCTATTGAGTTGTACCTATTCTTAATGGTCCAAAATCTCTCTTTCGGATTTTGTCTTCTACTAGGTGCCATAAACTCTCTTCTAACTGTAGCCATCTCAGGATCTAAATCATCATCATTAGAGTCAACAATATGTTCAACCCTCTATCTCTCACGTAGAGAAATGCCACTGACCCCGATGTACAGTCCTTTGCCTTTTCTATTTTGTCTACTTGAAATCTCCTCTTAGAGTTCAACCTCCTCTTCATTCCTTTATTCCCTCTTAGCTTTTCGTCCATGCAACAATGCACGCATCTTGTTGGACACTGGTCGGGACAGATGGTACACCTCGTCACCTGTCCCGAGATCCCTTGCCAAATGTTCTTTTCCTCTTTGTCACTCTACCACCCATCTCTTTGTCACAATATTTAGATTTCACTCTTCTCCTTGCAACATCAAGGTGATATGGGCCTACCCTAGGTTCTATTCTTGTTGTCTCTTACGGACTGTTGATGTTTAGCCATAATCTTACAATAAGGAAGAAAAAAAGAGAAACAGATATAAGTGCAATTGGCATCATGCTTCTGGTCTAAAGTATGTAATGAAACTTATTTAGGCTTCAATTGATGTTTAATTAAAGTAATTAGATAAAATCTCTAATTTTTCTACTTATTAGGATCAAAATTGAGATTTTTCCTAATTAACCTTCAATGAACGCAATTGACAGAATACTCCTACTCTAAAGTATACAATGAACCTTATTAGGCTATGTAATGAAGTTTAATTAGGCTTCAATTAATGCTTAATTAAGATAATTAGACAAAAGCTCTAAATTTTAAAAACTGCTAATTATGATCAAAATTAGAATTTTTCTCTAATTAACATTCGATCAACACAATTGACAGCATGTTCCTACTGTAAAGTATGCAATGAAACTTAATTATGCTTCAATTGATGTTTAATTAAGGTAATTAGACATGTTCCAAATTTTAACTACTAATTATGTCAAAATTTAGGTTTTTTTCCTAATTAACCCTCAATCAATACAATTGACAACATGCTCCTACATTAAAGTATGTAATAAACCTTAATTAGGTTTCAATTGATATTTAATTAAGATAATTAGATAAAAGTCCCAATTTTTAACCCCTAATTAGGGTCAAAATGGGATTTTTCTCTAATTAACATTCAATGAACGTAATTGACAACAAGCTCCTGCTATAATGAAGCTTAATTAAGCTTCAATTGATGTTTCATTGAAGTAATTGGACAAAACTCTCAATTTTTAACCGCTAATTAGGGTCGAAATTGGAGGTTGTGTCTATTTTGCTAACAAGAGAAACGTAAACAATCTAATAACACTTAAGAACTCAAAAATAATAAAAATATTTTAAAAAATAAAACATACCTTCTTCTTTTCCTTTTTTTCTTTCACCCAAAACCTCCCCGGTGATGACGGCAGCGTACTACAGCAGCGACAGGCGGCGGCGGTGACAGTAAGCTTCTCCTCCTTCCCCTCCCTGAGTTCCCCTACCTCCCATAGCTCCTCCCCCTCACAGATCTGTTTCTGTGAGAGGGGAAAGTGAAAGGCCCCCTTTTAAAGGGCCTTTCACGTGTACCGGTCGGTACCGGCCCCAGTTTCGGACGTATCAGCCGGTGATTTTGGACATATTGGCCGATACCGGCCTGATATGTCCAAAACCGGGCCAGTACCGGCCGGTACATGGTGTTTTTAATATTTTTTAATTTTTTTATCCAGTATCGAGTTTTTTACCCCATATCGGTACCAGTCCCAACCAACCGGATACTGCCAACCATGTATAGCATGGACTTAGTTCTGAATCCCAAAGGAATCCTGGCAGGTACTGATCAGAATCAGTGCACTTGGCAGATATTGTCGATTGTAAGATATAAATAGTCTCATAAAACAAAAGTCTAATCTGCACTTGGCAGATATTGTCGATTGTAAGATATAAATAGTCTCATAAAACAAAAGTCTAATCTGCTCTATTCCAATCCAATTCCTGTGTAATCCCAACCCCTTGATCCTGATCTGCTAATTTGAATTGCATGGTTTTGGGTCAACTTCCGCAAAAGGAAAGTAGGAGATCTGTCTAAAATTCTTTAATTCTATATAAATTTTACTTCACCATGCTCCATCTTATGTCCTCTTGATGTGAATTCACAAGGTCCACTATCACACAGCCATGGAAAGCTAGACAAATAAGTGCCAACTGTGCCAGCCTAGAGTTGATGCCATCATATTTCTAAATTATCTCATCTTTTCGGCATCTTTAGCCTCAGTACCACTAACTCAATTATCTGTTTCGACAGTTGGCAAATTGAATTTGGTTTTCAGTTACTTAATATTCCTAAGTAGACAGCAAAATAAAGTTAGTGAAAAATCAGGAATGTAACAACATCCTAAAAATATCTTCAATAAATGGCTTCTAGATTCAGTTAAAAATGCACTCAGCAACTGTGTCGGATCATAGTTTCGCTGTTATTTGTCATGCAGGGAACTACTCCAATACCATATCATGGAAAGCAGAAAGACAGAATAGGGAGTAAGGTTGACTGAAGTTTAGGAGAGGCTTAGATCACTTTCCTGAGAAATGAAACCTGATCTTTGCCCTCAAGATTTAACCTAGCGGAAGGACCAGAGAAAGCCATCACAACAGCATGTCCTCACAGGCTGGTATTTTCACTAATCAGCCACCCATATCAGTTCATGTATTAACTAGTCAAGCCCTTACCCTAGAATAAATC
This sequence comes from Zantedeschia hybrid cultivar, assembly GCA_030544215.1. Taxonomy (NCBI): domain Eukaryota; kingdom Viridiplantae; phylum Streptophyta; class Magnoliopsida; order Alismatales; family Araceae; genus Zantedeschia; species Zantedeschia hybrid cultivar. Next base: position 11,399,809 of record JARZZO010000015.1, read on the forward strand.
AGCATGATTTCCACTGACCTACCAATTTGATCATGCAACCGGCAAGATCAGAGAGAAGCACCTTTAAGAAGTGCTTCCTGGACACTGCCGATTTCCAAATGTTTGGGTGTGGCTACATTCTACAAAGGTCAGGCTGATGTTTACATCTTCTACTGTTGCATTTGACCTTTTTCTTTTCTTACTGATGTAGACTTTTCCTATTGAAATCCAGCAGTGAGATATGTAAGGGAAGGATTCAACATAGGGTAGTCCATCACTCGAGCTATAATAACAACAAAAGATGTTTTTAGGTTTTATTTGGATTATCATAACCAACAATATTTGACATAGTAGGTATCTGGATCCTCGGATCATTTTCACATAGTAGGTATCTGGATCTTGTATCATTTTCAATCATATCATATTTTAGGTATATGATTACCATCCAATAGATAATCTAATGAATGCACATCCAATAATCTATAGCATACATATCAGACCACCAGAACCAAATATCAATCAGAGCGAGGGTCCTCATCTTTATCAAAAGTCCTAGCCAATCTGCAACAGGCATATATGCAATTATGGGCAAAGGAAAATCACTGATTTCCCATACATGGAACTGACCGATCAATCATTATCAACAGACATGACTAGTTGCAACCAGAGAAAAGACAAAAAATATATATATAACCGTTTCAATAACAAAACAGAAGAATGAAGATTAAGGCATACCTTCAGTTCCTTAGGAGTCATGTTAAGAACCACAGAAGGTTCCAATTCCTTCCTCAGTAAACGTCTTGCCAACAATGCATTATTCTGGAAGGTTCAATTGTTTAGAAAGAAAAGTGCCAAACATCTCAGAGAATAAAAAAATGCTGATGTTCTAAGAGTCATTTTGCAAGTTACATATAAGAATAAGTTTGCTGATGTTCTAACAGTCATTTGAAAGTTACACAAGAGAATAAGTTTGTTTTCAACAATCACATGGAAAAGCAACTAATACACAGAACAGCCAGATATTGCTTAAGATCAAGTGAAGAAACTGAAAGAACATCGACCGAGAGAGAAAGAGTAACTGGAGGCTCAGAAACCCAGGCCAAACCAGTCCTCTTTTACATATTTCTGATATTAAAAAAAAGACAGAATTACATAAATACCCTTCCTAGAAGGGAGAATAGGAAAAATAACATAAAGACAAAAAAAAACTAACCAAAATAACAGAACATACATATATGTCCCTACTTTCTATTGAGCATAGATATCCTTCATGTTCAACTTGACAAGAGCAGATTTAAACTGTGCTTCGGTCGTGGCCTTTGGGAAGACTTGGGGGGGGGGGGGGGGGGGGGGGAATGCAGATGGTACCCCTTGTATTATGAAAGTAAAAGGGAAACATGTACAAGTAAAGAGAGGACAGCAACAAAAGCCCCCCTATACAAAAACATCAAGAAGGTGTGAAGCGCTAGACATCCTCCCCAAGAAGACAAAAAGGGTAGAGTTACACTCATCCACATTACATGATATCCGAGCCCATTCTTTGACCCTATAACAAACAAAGGAGAAAACCTATTTGGAGTAGAAGCCTCTCTCCTAGAAATTCTATTGTTGTGCTCATTCCACAGTGACCAAATAGTAGCATGCAGGATCAGCCACCACAGCATGTGGTCTTCTTTATGATGCCAATGCGTTTCCCACGAAAAGAGGAGTTCTTCTATAAAATCCAACCAACTTACCTGGACCTGTAACTGATCCTGCGTCAGTTGCCACACCTCTTCGGAAAAGAAGCAAGATGTGCAAAGATGATTCGACCTCCTCTTCTATGCTAGACAGACAACATGGGGTATTCATATCTTGTATGTAGTTACCAATCCTATTGCAAGTTGGGAGCCTATTAAGAAAGGCCCTCTAGAGAAGGGTATGCACCTTGAGAGGACCCTTGACTTTCTATACACAAGGAAAAAACGGATATCTAGTCCTATATCAGCAATAATAGAATAGGCAGATTTGACTGAGAATCTACCAGCTCTGTCCCATCTCCAGGTCCACCTGTCCCCAGAAGAGGGAGCCAAGGTATGGTGATGTAACAAATAAAGCAAGTGTACCAAATCACACACTTCTTCATCTCCTAAGCTTCTTCTGAAAGTGGAGCTCCAACATGGTTGATGTAAGTCATCATCAAAAAACAATTGTTGAGAGACTGAAAGCAATAGTAGATAACCTCGGGAAGAGGACATGGAGAGGCTGCTGGGTGCACCAAGAATCCAACCAAAAGAGAGTGGAGCTGCCATCACCAACCACTAACTGGGAACTAGCCATCAAAACATCAGAGCAAGATAAGATGCCCCTCCAAATGAAAGAAACATTATATAAGGTCGAGAGAAACACATCCCAGAGTCTAGAATTAGCATAATATTTCTAAAGGATAATCTCCCACCAAAGGCCTGAATCAAAGGTTTAGTGCTGAAGGCACTATTAAAGAAGCGGATATTATTCAAGCCCAAACCCCCATTCTCTATGGGTCTACATATTCTCCCCTAACTGACTGGAAATCCCCTTTCTTCGACTCCCTGGAAGCATGCCAAAAGAATCTAGCTTGAATGGCTGCTAAACTTCTCACCACAGTCGAAGGAATCTTGAAGATTGACAAGAAATAAATGGAGAGAATATCTAAGATGGATTTGCAAAGTGTCAATCTGCCTACATAAGATAACAGCCTGATCCTATGACTTGACATAAGGTAAACACAATTCCCCTGAGTCCAATCTTTCTCTAATAAAGTGTCCGTCAAGAGGTCCGTCAAGGGGACGGCTTGCAGATGGTACCCCTTGTATTATGAAAGTAAAAGGGAAACATGTACAAGTAAAGAGAGGACAGCAACAAAAGCCCCCCTATACAAAAACATCAAGAAGGTGTGAAGCGCTAGACATCCTCCCCAAGAAGACAAAAAGGGTAGAGTTACACTCATCCACATTACATGATATCCGAGCCCATTCTTTGACCCTATAACAAACAAAGGAGAAAACCTATTTGGAGTAGAAGCCTCTCTCCTAGAAATTCTATTGTTGTGCTCATTCCACAGTGACCAAATAGTAGCATGCAGGATCAGCCACCACAGCATGTGGTCTTCTTTATGATGCCAATGCGTTTCCCACGAAAAGAGGAGTTCTTCTATAAAATCCAACCAACTTACCTGGACCTGTAACTGATCCTGCGTCAGTTGCCACACCTCTTCGGAAAAGAAGCAAGATGTGCAAAGATGATTCGACCTCCTCTTCTATGCTAGACAGACAACATGGGGTATTCATATCTTGTATGTAGTTACCAATCCTATTGCAAGTTGGGAGCCTATTAAGAAAGGCCCTCTAGAGAAGGGTATGCACCTTGAGAGGACCCTTGACTTTCTATACACAAGGAAAAAACGGATATCTAGTCCTATATCAGCAATAATAGAATAGGCAGATTTGACTGAGAATCTACCAGCTCTGTCCCATCTCCAGGTCCACCTGTCCCCAGAAGAGGGAGCCAAGGTATGGTGATGTAACAAATAAAGCAAGTGTACCAAATCACACACTTCTTCATCTCCTAAGCTTCTTCTGAAAGTGGAGCTCCAACATGGTTGATGTAAGTCATCATCAAAAAACAATTGTTGAGAGACTGAAAGCAATAGTAGATAACCTCGGGAAGAGGACATGGAGAGGCTGCTGGGTGCACCAAGAATCCAACCAAAAGAGAGTGGAGCTGCCATCACCAACCACTAACTGGGAACTAGCCATCAAAACATCAGAGCAAGATAAGATGCCCCTCCAAATGAAAGAAACATTATATAAGGTCGAGAGAAACACATCCCAGAGTCTAGAATTAGCATAATATTTCTAAAGGATAATCTCCCACCAAAGGCCTGAATCAAAGGTTTAGTGCTGAAGGCACTATTAAAGAAGCGGATATTATTCAAGCCCAAACCCCCATTCTCTATGGGTCTACATATTCTCCCCTAACTGACTGGAAATCCCCTTTCTTCGACTCCCTGGAAGCATGCCAAAAGAATCTAGCTTGAATGGCTGCTAAACTTCTCACCACAGTCGAAGGAATCTTGAAGATTGACAAGAAATAAATGGAGAGAATATCTAAGATGGATTTGCAAAGTGTCAATCTGCCTACATAAGATAACAGCCTGATCCTATGACTTGACATAAGGTAAACACAATTCCCCTGAGTCCAATCTTTCTCTAATAAAGTGTCCGTCAAGAGGTCCGTCAAGGGGACGGCTTGCAGATGGTACCCCTTGTATTATGAAAGTAAAAGGGAAACATGTACAAGTAAAGAGAGGACAGCAACAAAAGCCCCCCTATACAAAAACATCAAGAAGGTGTGAAGCGCTAGACATCCTCCCCAAGAAGACAAAAAGGGTAGAGTTACACTCATCCACATTACATGATATCCGAGCCCATTCTTTGACCCTATAACAAACAAAGGAGAAAACCTATTTGGAGTAGAAGCCTCTCTCCTAGAAATTCTATTGTTGTGCTCATTCCACAGTGACCAAATAGTAGCATGCAGGATCAGCCACCACAGCATGTGGTCTTCTTTATGATGCCAATGCGTTTCCCACGAAAAGAGGAGTTCTTCTATAAAATCCAACCAACTTACCTGGACCTGTAACTGATCCTGCGTCAGTTGCCACACCTCTTCGGAAAAGAAGCAAGATGTGCAAAGATGATTCGACCTCCTCTTCTATGCTAGACAGACAACATGGGGTATTCATATCTTGTATGTAGTTACCAATCCTATTGCAAGTTGGGAGCCTATTAAGAAAGGCCCTCTAGAGAAGGGTATGCACCTTGAGAGGACCCTTGACTTTCTATACACAAGGAAAAAACGGATATCTAGTCCTATATCAGCAATAATAGAATAGGCAGATTTGACTGAGAATCTACCAGCTCTGTCCCATCTCCAGGTCCACCTGTCCCCAGAAGAGGGAGCCAAGGTATGGTGATGTAACAAATAAAGCAAGTGTACCAAATCACACACTTCTTCATCTCCTAAGCTTCTTCTGAAAGTGGAGCTCCAACATGGTTGATGTAAGTCATCATCAAAAAACAATTGTTGAGAGACTGAAAGCAATAGTAGATAACCTCGGGAAGAGGACATGGAGAGGCTGCTGGGTGCACCAAGAATCCAACCAAAAGTGAGTGGAGCTGCCATCACCAACCACTAACTGGGAACTAGCCATCAAAACATCAGAGCAAGATAAGATGCCCCTCCAAATGAAAGAAGTGGGACCATTACACTCCCCCTAAGTGATACATTCCCCAAATTATTTGACATTGCTTCACGGCCCTTGGTAGTAGTGACACAATTGGTGCTTCATGGTCCTCAGTGGTAATGACACAATTGTTTGACTTTAAACAGCATGAGGGTCTAGACTCTGACACCTAATTTTAGGAGACATCTCAAGGATGAGAAAGTGGAAGAATTTTGTCAACTCATGGTGATGTTGCAGGATTTCAACCCAACCAATCTTCCGAGGATGGATGGCTTTGGAAATGGGAGACTAAGGGGTTCTTCTCCGTCAGATCTTCCTATAACATGATCGCTGATGGTGGTCTGAGACACCCTTTTGCCTCCCATGTCTGGAAGCCACAATCTCCCCTCAAGGTTAAGGTGCTCATTTGTAGATCTAGCCACATAAGGTTACTACTTCCGAGACAGGCTGGCCAGATTCATCAAGGGCTTGGATCATATCTGCCCTCTATGTGCTGAAGTGGGGGAGAGTCTAGATCACCTTTTTCCTCAGCTGCTCTTTTGCTATAGAAGTTTGGCAGTTGATCCTCGACAAGGTGGGAAGGTCTTGTAATTTGGGAAACTCCACGGATAGCCTTCTTGTGTGGTGGGGCAACCAGCACATACCTAGTGAAGATCCTCGGGACTGGTGGCTGATTTTTCATGCAACTATCTGGGCAATCTGGGGTGAGAGAAACAGGAGGATCTTCAAGAATGAAGCTCTAGTCCCAGAGAGTGTTGTTAGGTTCATTTGTGTTGGGGTAAGGGAATGAGCGCAAGCCTTTTGTAAGGGGGTTCTTATACAACTCCTCCTTTTTTTAGTTTCTGAGGGAAGGGTGATTGGTACACCTTCTTGGTGTTTTGTATATGGGGCTTTTGTAAGTTGTGATTGATACACTTGTACATCCCCATCCTTTTTTATATTTAATACATCAATCGCACTGCCCACTTTTCAAAAAAAAAAAAACTTAAACAGTTATCCATCCTATCATATTCAAATAAACTCATCTGCATTGGGAATCATTCTTTGCTAGATATTCCAGAAGAAATAATTGGATAAATGAGTTGCTATGAAGCCTTAAAGATTCAAAACAAACAACTTGACAAAAGTGACCTTTTAACCAAAAAAAAGCATGAAGCACTGACCTTGAGATTGAAATCCAATTGTCTCATCTTTTGATTATACTTCTGGAAATCCGAGCCAAGAGTTTCATGCGCAGCCTTCTCAAGAGCAGTTATTGCTGGGACAGCAACATCTGGCCAGAGAAGGTTTTCTGCATTCTAGAAAAAAAAAAGTGCAAATTCAGGCCAGGTAGAAATATGCCTGTTTTATTAAAAATTGAAAAATACTGCAAGGATTAGATAAAGAATAATGCCCTTGAAAAGGATTTTCAGAGGAATATGAGGGGATTAAATTCCTTATCTCCATCTGGAAAGGGATATAGTCAAGGAGAAGGACTATATCATTACTGCACGTGTTTAGGTGCAAAAAAATCATATCTTAGCCACATTCACAACATTGCTAAAAATCCAATGCATGTATTCTTTCCTCACTGATCCCAGACCAGACAAAGCTATGAGTGGATCTGAACAATTAAGCTAGCTTTTGTTCTGATCTAACTATCTCCAAGAAGGGAGATGAGGGGAAAAAATCAGCTCAAGAGTGAGTTCATCATGTCTGACTGAAAGTAATTCCAACATCAAAAGCATGTCCTGTTCCTGATTATCTGAGAAAATGTATTTGATAGAATTAAATGTTCATACAATCCCAAAAGATATGCTCCCCAACATTTTTACAAATAGGATAAGCACTGTATTAAAATGAAACCAGTAGGGTGTTTGGATGCATTTTTAACCGGTTTCTCTCTCAAAATAAAAATTAGAAAGAAAAGAAAGTCCTACACATGTTTGGTAATACCCCTATTTTTTAGGAAGGAGTGTCACCCATTGTTCCTTGAAGTAGTTTTTTTAATTCCAGAGGTTACCTGTGTGAGGTCTCCCCCACCCCCCCACACCCCCCCCCCCCAAAAAAAAAGAATTCCCAGAGATCCCCCTTTGCTTCCTCCTCCCTCCCTTTGCCCCAACCCCATTCCAGTGGAGCTCATCTTGGAGAACCCCCATCCCTCCCTCTCTGCATTTCATGCAGCAGGTCACCATTGGGTGCAGAGCTCCCTCCACTTCCTCATTCCATGAGCATGGCATGCTGTTTCATTAAATTCTTCCAAAGTATATTAACATATTATTCCCCAAATGGTTAGTACTGTTTTCAGCAATTGTTATGGTTCTGCCAAACAGATGAACAGCTGATATGTAAAACCTTTGAAAATTAAAACAAAAATGTAGATGAAACCATTTTTGAGAACAAAATAGCCTCAAGAGAAACCCCATAAGCTAGAAACGTGAAACACACTACCAAAGACAAGGCCTATTTGCATTGTAATTTTAACAAATCAGTCCAGAGATTAATGAACATACCATCAACTTTCCAAGTAAAGAAAAGACATTTCAGAGAACTGGTCAGGTAAAGGTTGAATAGAGTAAGACAGACAGACAAGAACTAGCAAAAAACACAAACTTATCTAATGAGTAATGAGACATTTGCCAAAACAGACAAAAAAACCTGAGATATTAGAGTCGATCACTAGAATTAGCATAGATACCATTGATCAAGCTTTCAAGGAAAAGGAAGCATTCATGTATTTCCCCAGTGAAGTTAATAATACCAAAAAGCAATGATGCTTTCCTTGAGGATAAACAATTGTAAGTTGGAACAGCCTTGAGTGAGATGTACAATTCTTACACTTGACTTCTTTTCTTGGGAGACATTAACTGTTTCTGTGCAATTGGTTGCATCAGGAGCAGTATCAGTACCCTTTTCTCTGTCCACTAGTGATCCATTTTCCTGTGTACTGCACACAAACTGAATTCCTTGAAGAATTTTCTCTAGCCACTTGTCACGATACGTGTCTCCCGTCAGTGCTTTGAAGTTCGTTAAATGTACATAAAATTCTGAAGCCTCACTCGTACAGCTACCTGGTGTTTCAGCTTTTAAGGCTTGATCAGATTTTGAGGCTGCATTATCATCTCTAGAAACATCAATTGGGAGCATGCCTTTCTTCCTGAGATGCCGCTTGCTCTTTGATAAATCATCTTGTTCAACAGAAGCATCTTCAGTTTCCAACTCTGGAAGTTCTCCCAATCGTTTTTGTGTTTTCTGAACAAGCAAATTGATCTCATGCTGCTTACTGTCCTCGTAATCTTTATCTGTTAGTTTCCAAAGTTTTCTCTCAACTGTGTCATAAACTTTTTGGACAATAAAGCCAGGATGTTGGGAACGAACAGGCCACTGCTTATTTTGAGGCACAAAATGCACCACACACCTATGCATAACAGATTCAGCAGGCACCTCGTCGAGATGAAAGCTATAGAAAAGCTCTCTAGTATCATGTGTCTGCCAAGTTCCACCTCCCTTTTTCTCTGCTTCTTCAGGCCGATAAAACCACTGTCCAAGAACCATCATAGTGCCTGTTGAATCTTGTGCTATGTCCTGTTGTGTGTAAAAAAAATCGATTTAACAAATAAGACAAAACTAACCAACAATTGTGATATCAGGAAATATGCATCAGAAGAAAGAGATTAGAATTTGAACATCTATAACATTCAAAACCTGATTACTTCAGCCAAAAGAAGGATATCTCACCACTGAAATATACAGGAAATAAACCAAAAAGGAGCTTTTCTAACCATCAAAAAGCAGTACAACTCAATGGCTTAGGTGTATTTTCACATGAAGGATAAGATTAATATCAGGTGACAAGTTATGTAAATCACTCAAATAAACACTGATTAGTTAGATTAAGCATTAATTATACCAAACTTACATGAAGGGAAAAGAAAGCTTCTGCAAATCTGTTGATGAACATTAGGTGGTGTTCGCAATCCTCACCCCATGGGTAAATTTCTCATGCCTCTAAGCAGCATAACTGATTTGCACAAAAACAAAGTGAATAAATATTCTTATTTTATACTTTAAGAACTTGGGAAGAGTCATTTTGGACCAGGCAAGTGGGTTCATGGATTTGACCTCTCCCCACTGACCTTAGCCAGTGTTAATTACATCAATCCACTGATTGATCACCCTTGATTAACCGTCTGAGTGACACCCTTCAATAAAAATCAAGCACTAAAGCATTCATGAATTTAACTCAACATGTTATACAATGACTTATTATGAAGAGGAACCCAACTATATTCCTCTTAGGGCCTTCATTTCCTTAAAGGATACATGATGTGTCCCTTGAATCCTTTAAAGGATGCTTAAAGGATACAGCCTTGCATGGTGTAAAGTTCTTTGAGGAATCCTTAAAGAATACTAAAAGGACACAGATTTGGTATGTATCTATCGTGTTCCTTCTAATATTCTTGAAGGATACGTCTGACCCTTTAAGTATCCTTTAAGGCATAAACATTTTGATGAGCCATAGGGGATAATAAACGTTCTCTTGTTCAAATACAAGCATATTCACTTAAGTTCCATTACAGGGAGACCCTATCTCTCCACTCATTTTCATCATGGTCAGCCAGGTTCTGAGCTCACTTTGGGATCAAGCTGCTTCACAAGGGCTGGTTGACGGTTTCTTTACCAACAAAAATTGTAATCAGTTATCCCACCTTCAATTTGCAGATGATACATTGATTTTCTCATCCACAAAAGAGCCTATGCTAACAAATATCAAGAGAATTCTGCTGTTGGTGGAGGCTGTCACCGGATTAACTATTAACTTTGATAACTCTGAAATTGTTGGCATCAACACTGGGCTAGATAGAATCAAACAGATTGCTGCTGATTTGGAATGTAAACAGTCTCAATTTCCTATCAAGTATCTTGGCTCTCACTATCCAATGTTCACAACAAAATTAGAGAATGGGATCCTCTTATCAAAAAGTTTGCACAGGCCCTTGAAGGTTGGAAAGCAAAGTTTCTATCTGCTGGAGGCAAATGGATTCTTTCCAAATCTGTCCTATCTTCCTTGAGCACTTATCATCTCTCAATTCTTTCAATTCTTAAAACAGTTGAAAGAATTATTAAAAGCATAAGGAGCTCCTTTTTTTTGGGGAGGAGGGAGAAGAGAGAATGGAGGCCTTCATATTGTTGCTTGGGATAAAGTCTGCACTGCCAAAACACAGGGAGGAGTCGGACTAACCAGCATTAGGGTCTTCAATATACCTTTGTTGGCTAAGTGGTTATGGTCCTATGGAGGATGGGTGACAATGATAATGCTCCATGGGTCAACATTATCAGAAATAAATACTATCCACAAGCTTCCAAATAGACTATTCAGCCCTCTTCTCAATCCTCAATATCACCCATATGGAGGAACATCAACAAGCTTATAGATCTTGTTAATACAGCCACCATGTTTACTGTGGGAGAAGGGAACTATTTTGAGAGGACAAATGGTGTACGGACAATCCACTTGCAGTCAAATTTCAGCAAATATGTAGTATTGCAGAGGACAAAGGAAAGACAATTAATTACATCTATTCACCAGAGGAAAGCAACCACTGGAATATCAGACTTAGAAGGGAGCCTATAGGCATTGAAATGGATCAACTTTTGCTTGTTCTCAACTATATACATCAGAATTTTCCCAATAATCTGTAGAAGGACTCTAGATATTGGGCTTGGAATAGTAAAGGGGTTATTTCTGTCAATGCACTTACCAAAATTCTTAGTGACAGAGGGTTGAGAGTCATTTGGCATCAATTTGTGTGGTCTACTCTTCTTCCCATCAAAATTAGGCTTTTTGCTTGGAAGATGGCACTGGGCAGACTTCCCACTATGGACAGGCTGAAGTATATTCTCCAGGTCAAAATTTCTAAATGTGTTTTCTGTGGAATTCTGAATGAGAATGATGAGCATCTGTTTATCCATTGTGGGGTCATTAATGTTTTATGGAAAACCATTGGACTGTTACTCTCTTTTCAATGGATGGACTTCCAAGATATACCAAGCCTTCTCCAAGATTGGAATGGGATATGTCCAATCCCATCCGAGCACAAGATATGGTCTATTTTTTTGCCAGCCATGCTTTGGTCTTTCTGGACTGAAAGGAACTCTAGAATTTTCAGTCAAACATTCAACCGGTTCCTTCTCTCCCTTCCTTTCTTCTTTTCTTTTTTTTTCTTACTTTCTTCTTTTCTATTTTTGGGCTGCCAAAAATTCCCCCCACTAACCAGTAGGTGGGGAGGGGGGGAGAGCCGGTGGACCCCCCCTGGCTTCCTCTCTCTCTCTCTCTCTCTCTCTCTCTCTCTCTCTCTCTCCTCCTTTTTCTTCTTTTCTTCTATTCTTTCTCTCTATCTCTCTCTCCTTCTCCTCTTTTCTTCTGCTGCCGCTGCTCAAGTGCCCCTGTTCTGTGCAGAAGAGGGGACTGTGGGCTTCTCTCGGGCCCCCCCGCCTATGTTGCTGCTGCATCTCCTCCCTGCGGCTGTTGTCCTTCTTGTTGTTGACTGCTGTAGGCTGCTGCTTCTTGTTGTTTTTTGAAGCTTCTTGGTGCTGCTATGCTGCTGTTGCTCTCTCTTCGACCTTTTGGTCGTGGAGAAAAGGCACCTAAGGTAAACCCAAGTCTACCCCTTCATTCAATTACATGTCCCCGATGCATGCATGGCTTTCTTGTCCATTCTTTTACTTGGGGTAAACCCTAGTTTTGCATGCATGCATGTTTGACCTTCCTTTGTCGCATGCAAAGAACAACTCTTTTCTTGTTCTCAGAAATATTACATGTTGTCCTTGACTTTTTGTTCGTGCATGTGCTTGCTCATCGTTTCCTGAGGCCTCTTGAGTTACTTGTTTAGAGCCTCTGAGACGCTCACTCCATTCCGGGGTACTAGACCAACCTTAAAGTTTGCCGAGGATTGCAGCATACCCACTGCATGCATGTGACAACCTGGGTGGCTTCTTTGACTTAGGATTCACAAGCTCTAACTTGAGCGTTGATGCATCTTGAGAACACTTAAATCTGTCCGGACTTCCTTGAATCTTTTGGAGTGGATTAATCCTTCATGGGCATTGAATGCCTCCAACCCCCTGTAGTTTTCACTTCTTTTGGGCCTTGAATGACCTTGTTTCTAGTGTCTTGGCGAGCTAAAAAGTACCCAATCAGACCTCGTCTTTGTGTCTTGCGAGCCACACCCACCTAAACACTTTTGGTGGGTTCTAGCCAGCATCTTTTAAAATTTCAGAGTATCTACTACTCATCCCCGACTTTCCGAATGCATCCAACATCATCCAGAATATTGTGATCTTTTGGGGTCTCCTAGTCTTCACAACTTGGGGACCCTTTTGAGAGTGTTCGGACATCATTTATTTTCTTTGACACTTGCCTGACTTTAGGGTCTAAGACACCTTTTGCATTCAAGAGTTAAAGTGTGTAGAGGATTAGAAGGATGTCAGGAGGGAGATTAGGGTGGTAGACTGATGAAGGGGATGTAGATAGGTGGGCCGATATGTTGTCACTGTGAGGTTACGGTTGTCTTTGGGACTTTATCGGAGTCTATGCCCTACAGAGCTAAGCTGATTGGATGACTCTGTAGTAGGAGCTCTCTACCACCACCAGCAAGAGAAACCTTGGTGCCTGGGGGGAGGGGGGTGGGCGTTAATGCCATTGTTGCACAGGCCAAGAGTAATGGCAGATCTCATTCCCTAGGGGATATAGAGGATGAGGCTTCCCTCATTGGTGTAGCTACACCTAACTACGTCTTTAGGCCCCTCCTGCACTGAAGCCCTGTACTCGAGCCCCCTTCCCTCCCTCGCTCTCTTTCCCCCTCTCATTTGTCTCTCTTAGGCCCCTCCAGTCCCCCCCCCCCCGCAACCCTCTCTATCTCTCCAAGAAGGGCCGAATCCCTATGTGTGTGACTGTGTCACACAGAAGCCCCAGCCCCCCCCATCTGAGCTCTCTATAATCTCTCGATCTCTACTCTCTGCTCTCTCTCTCTATATACACACACACACGCAAATAGGGGATGAAGCACTTTGTCTCACACATAGGGATGAAAATGAAAAGGTATAACTTGAAATATCCATCCTTATTCGTAACTTATAGGACACATGAGGATATAAATTTAAGGATAAAGATACTACTTTTTATTTGGGAAAAGGAAATAGTTGTTTTCGTATCTCGTAAGCCGATTATCCATCGTTTTATATTATAATATTATAGTATAACATAATAATGAAAACATATTTTATATTTCATATTATAATATTACAATATCACATGTTTATAAAAACATAAAATCTTTAAAAAAATTTGACAAACATGAAAGTTGTGGCAGGCACTTTAATGTATATTTATATATGGCATAGTGCTTGCCTTCTATATTTCCTTTTACATGCAGTTAGTAAACTTTTTAATTTACTTTCTTATTAAGTTTGAGTTCATTATATATATGTTCATTCACATGATAGATTTGAAGTTAGAAGTAATCATATCGATGCTTATTTTATCGCATTTCATGCATATGATGAAAAATTTATGATTTAATTTTGTTGTGTAAAAATGTTTACAATTATATGTTGTCCAATAATTTAACCTTTATATATCTATTTCCGTTAAATTTGAAGGATAAGGATGTACATATGTAAGGATAAGGATATATTTTTATTTTAAGGATAAGAATAAGAATATAACTATTATCATCACAGCTAAGTAACCTTTTTCATCCCTACACACAGAGTCCTCTCTCTCTCTCTCTCGCTCTGACTGTGTACGCACACAGACAAGGGCCGAAGCCCTCTGTCTTACACACTCCACTCTCTCTCTCTTTCAGTCTTTCTCTGTGTGTGACTACGTAGTGTGTACACACAGACGGGCTAAAGCCTCTCTCTCTCTCTCTCTCTCTCTCTCTCTCTCTCTCTCTCTCACACACACACACACACACACAGAGTCCATTTGTTGCGCACACACAGACAGTCCCTATCTTACTGTCTTCCCACTCACTTTAACTCACATACTCTCACTCACATAAACAATATTTTAATTTGTTGTTATTTTAAAATGTATATTTATTAGTTGCGATTCTTCATTCTTGTGAACTATAATGTTCCACCTTGTATATCATTTTGTCTTTAGACATGGGATAGTAGTTCCATAGCTAAGATACAAGTGAAAAAGAGAGCAAATTCAAAGGATCCAGGGTGAAAGTATGCTCATTGGCAGACGAACTTGACAAAAACAAGATCAAGTGTGAGCTTTGTGGATTGATCACAAATGGGGGCATTAAGAGACAAAAGGAACACCTTATAGGTGGTTTCAGTGACGTGAAGAAATGTTCAAATACTAACACAGAAATTGCTTCCGAAATGCTCAATTGGATGAATAAAAATAAGAAAATAAAGCCAAATCCAAGTCTTCCAATTGAAGGGGATCTTGGTGACAGTGATGATGACGACGGTACATAACAAGAGGAACCTAGTCAAGCTAATAGGTCGGAAAGGGGTTCTTCTTCAATAATACCAAATACCTCAGGGGTGCAAAGCAACTACAGTCTCATACTCAAACCAAGGGTCCAATGGATAGTTTTGCAAGAATGAGCGTTGAGGACTTTGTTGATGCAAGAAGAAGTGGGAAATTTTTTTAAAATACATTGGAGAATAGATGGAATGAAGAGGAAAAGGCAAAGGTTGAAAAGTATGTAGCCACTTGGTTCTATGAGGGTGGTTTACCATTTAATGTGGCTCGACTAACGACCTTTGAATTGATGATGGAAGCTATAGGTCAATTTGGGCCGGAAAATAAACCCTCCAAATTATCATATATTGAGAGTGCCTCTTCTGAAGGAGATGGTAGCGAAAACATAAGTTATGTATGCTGAATATTAGAAACATTGGAAGACATATGGTTGTACAATCATGAGTGATGGGTGGACTGATAAGAGACAAAGGAAGTTAATTAATTTCCTAGTGAATTGTCCTGAAGTGACTTACTTTGTGGAGACCATTGATGTATCATCTGAGCAAGAGAATACTATTAAAATATTTGAGTTGACGGACAAGATGGTTGAAAAGATTGGAGAAGAGAATGTGGTGCAAGTGGTAATTGACAATGCATCATATAATGTTGCGGCAGGATGAGCGTTGATGGAAAAAGGAAGAAAATTATTTTAGACTCCTTGTGCAGCTCATTGCTTGGATCTCATGTTAGAGGACATCGGCAAGTTGAAGGCCTACAAGAGTGTAATTGCAAAGGCAAAGAAGTTGACAGTTTACACTTACACTCACACCCGTCTTCTTAATTACATGAGAAAAGAAACTAAGGGTAGAGAATTGGTCAGATGTAGGGTTACCAGATTTGTCACTGCCTTTCTTACCCTTGAAAGGTTAAATGATGATGCAATGAAGAGGGCTCTTCGCAGGTTGTTCACCTCATATGCCTGGCATAGGAGTGTTTGGGCACATGGAATTCCGGGTCGGATCGGGTCCCCGAATCGGGACCCGGCGATCCCGATCCGACCCGGAAGTTTGGCCAGTCCGACTCGGCCAGATTAAAAAAAATTAAAAAAAACAGAAAAAAATTGTATACATATTATTCAATGAATGTACAATAAAAGCCTTAATTTTTAACCCCTAATTAGGATTAATTTTAACTAATTAACGCTATTAACATATAATTAATGCAAAAAAATGTACACTTAGGTTCTAATAAGTTCAATTGAGTGTTTGACACACTCAATTGAACCTTAATTACACTAATCATACAAAAGCCCCAATTTTTAACCCCTAATTAGAGTTAATTTTGGGGATTTTGTCTAATCAACATGCTAAATTTTTTTTGAACATAAATATAAATAGATCTACACAATCATACATCATTTCTAATTTTTTGAGAATTTAAAAAAAAATAGATCGAAATATACCTAAACTAGGATCGGGATGCAGAAACAAAATCCGATGTCAGCGGTGACGGCGACAACAGCGGCGGCGGTGGCTCCCGGCCGGCCAGCCGACAATGACGGAGTGAAAACCCCCTTCTTTCGGTCAAGATCTCAAAGAAAAAGAGAGACGAGAGAGAAGAACATGGCAGCGGACGTCCGACGACGGCGGGACCGGCGATGAGTGGCGGCGGGACCGGCGGCGAGTGGCGGCAGTGGCCGGGGGAGGGGTTGGGGGAGGGGGGAAGGGCAGCAGCCAGTAGCAGAAATGCTGCTGGCTCCCTATCCCCCCCTTAAGGGGGGATCTGGGAGCGCCCAAATCGGGCCAAACCGGATCCGAACCGGCCTGATCGGCCAGTCCGGACCCGATTTGATCTGATTCAGACCGATTCACACTTTTTTTTTTTTTTGAAATCGGTGGGGGGGGGGGGGGGGGGGGGGGGGGGGAGGACAGTGAAACCCTCCCGAATCGGATCGAAACTTGCCGATTCCGATTCAAATCGGCCGATTCCGCAATCTATGTTTGGGCATCAACAAATGTAGGGAACATGGATGGCAGTACCGGCCGATACCGGTACGTACCGGTATCGGCCGGCACCGGTACCGTGGGTACCGACCGGTACCGGACCGGTACCGGTACCCACCGATACCGGTACCGGTACCGGTACTGCCATCCTTGGTAGGGAAGAATGTGGGAAGCATTGTATTTCAGGTAAAGTTTTGGCATGGTGTTGAAGACATCTTGAGGGCCTCTCAACCAATATCGCAAGTGATAAGGCTAGTTGATGGAGATGAAAAACTTGCTATTGGATACATTTATGTTGCCATCGAGTATGGTGAAGAGCGAATTATTAAAAAATTTAGATTTAAAAAATCAAAATTTCAGCCCGTATTGAAGAAGATTCTAGACAAGAGATGGGAAGATCAAATGCATCGTCTTTTGCATGCAGTGGGATTTTTTCTAAATCTCAAGTTATACTTTGATGCTACAGAGAAAGATTGTTCTTCAATTGGCAAGTTTGAGAGTGCATTTGCTTCTTGTCTTGAAAGAATAATGCCAGATCTTAAAGTACAAGACAAGATAAATGATCAGATTTCATCAAACCTAAATGAAAAAGGACTCTTTGGAAAGGAGATGGCAAAAAAGAGCTCATGGGAGGAGATTGCCGAGTAAGTACTTTCCTTTAATACTAATTTACTACTACATTTAATGAATATTTTTCTTTCAAATAAATGTTTTGACATGTTAATTATATGACATATGATAGTTGAATGGTGGATTCAATATGATGAGTAGACGCCAGCATTGAGGACCTTGCATTGAGGATATTAGGACTTTGTTGTAGCTTTTCTGGTTGTAACGCAATTGAAGCACATTTGAGTTTGTATGTTTGAGGAACTCTTATTCATTTGTTTAAAATTTTACTTGATTATCAATTCTCAAATATTCTTTATTCCCTCTGTATGTTATTTGTTCATGTAGATTCATACCAAGAAGACGAACCGTTTGGAGCATAAAAGACTGAACAATCTTATGTTTGTTCAGTATAATCGTCATTTGTATCATAGGTTTAAAGAAAGGAAAAATCATTTATAAAAGTCTCCTCCTATTTGCTTTGTTGATTTCGATTGGGGGAGTGAATGGATGACTAAAAGATCTTCAGATTTAGATTGAGGATGATAGTCTGACATCGGCATATGTTGATGATGCTCCATGGGAGTTAGGTGGTGAGGGTGAAGAACCTGGTGATGAAGATTATAGCAATGAATATGGTGATATGGCTCTTGAAGAAGCAATATTTGGATTCAAGATTTAGGATTTTTTAAAACTTTTTTTAAGTAGATGATGCACTCTTTAAACTTCAAACCATGGTTGTGTGACTATGTATGATGTGATGTTTTCTTAATGTTTGTTGTGGTTATCTAAGTGTTTTATTATCATCCTTGATTAGTATATGTTGACTGTTTGTAGTGATGCTTCTTAGAATCTTAGTATTTGTTTTATGTATATTGTTAACATCATAATTGTCAAGGCGTCTAGGCACACGCACAAAGGAATCCCTCATGCAGCAAGGTGTGGCAGCGCTTTGTATCGGCCCATTAAAGGCGGCCCAAGCGGCCCGCTCAAGGTGCCTGCGCACCTAGTGTTTGGACCAGTCCAGTCCCGCCCATTACACCGAACTACCAGTTAACTTAAACCCTCCTCCCCCCCAACTTACCCTGCACACAACCCCGACCCCGACGCCCTTCGCACCCTCCCCGTCTGCTAGGGTTTCGAGATGTCGTCGCGATCCCTAGTTGTCGCCACCACCGCGTTCACCAATCATCACTGACGCTGCCGTCACCATCGCTAGTGTCATCAGGTGAGTTTGATCTCTCTCTCTCTCTCTCTCTAGCTTTAGCTCTCTCGCCCTCTCCTGTCTCTCTTTCAATATCGTCGATGTCCATCCCTCTCGCTCTGTCCATCTCTCTTAAGCCCCTCCCCGCTCTATCTCTCTCTCTTTGAGAAGGGTCAAAGCCATGTGTTAGCTTGAGCCCCCCCTCCCTCCCTCCCTCCCTCTCTGTTAGCTCAAGCCCCCCTCCCTCCCCCGTCTCAGTCTCTCTCTCTCACACACACTCTCCTCTCGCTCTATCAATCTACCTACTTAGAGAAGGGAAGAGGGAAGGCCAAGCCCCCTGCTTCCCTCTCTAAACCCCCCTGCTTCCCTCTCTAAACCCCCCTCCTTCCTCTCTGCTCTCTCTCTCTCTCTCTCAATTTCATATAAGGCAAGACTCTCTCTCTCTCTCTCTCTCTCTCTCTCTCTCTCTTCCTCTTTAAACATGAGCTGAAGCGTAGTCTCACCTACAGACCCTCCCCCCTCTCTCTGTGACTCATATACAGACAAGGGCCGAAGCCCTCTATCTCACACTTCACCCACTTACCCACTCTTACTCTCTCTATATCTCTCTGTGCGACAGTGACACATTCTCACTCCATTCTCTCTCTCTCTCTCTCTCTCTCTCTCTCTCTCTCTCTCTCTCTGTGTGTGTGTGTGTGTGTGTGTGTGTGTGTGTGTGTGTGTGTGTGTGTGTGTGTGTGTGTGTGTGTGTGTGTGTGTGTGTGTGTGTGTGTGTGTGTGTGTGTGTGTGTGTGTGTGTGTGTGTGTGTGTGTGTGTGTGTGTGTGTGTGTGGGCGCGAACTATGTAATCATGGTTGCAGCCTTGCAGGTTTTATTGGAGAAGCTAAAATTCCCAAGACAAGTTTTATTGAAGAAGCTAGAAAATCTCAGTTTACTATTTCTCATCTTAAAATTTTGATTACCTCTGACCGATTTGTCCTTATATCATCAAAGCCTCAAACTAATTCATAAGATTGTAGATTAATTTCTTTTAAATTTTATCATGATTGAGTTGTTATACATTCAATTCAAGTGAATTATTTCATGTTAGATTAATTTCTTTCAATTTTAATATGTATAGTGATTGATTTGTTTCATTATGTTTAAGTCAATTATCTCATAGTAGATTAATTGCTTTTAATTTTTTTATTAAAATTATTTTTATTACTATTTTTTATTTATGGTGACGAACTTACAGTTAATATTAATATATTTTGTACATATTTTAAGTTGGCGCCTAAATGCCGCTCAAGCGGCCGCCTTAACGCCTAACGCTTAGGCTCCTAGAAATGCCTTGGGTTGCTTGGTGCCTTGACAACTATGGTTAACATCAACTTGTAGGTTTTATTTAAAAAGCTAGGAAATCTTATTTCAGTGCCTCTCGTGATCTCATCTTAAAAATTTGATTATCTATGGTTATTATTCTTATATGTTCAAGTTAATTGACTTTTTATATATATTCAATTCAAGTGAATTATTTCATGGTAGATTAACTCCTCTCAATTTTATTATTTATTGTCATTGATTTGTTTCTCTTGTAGTCCTTTATGCCACACTTTGGGCCATTTGGGGGGGAAACGAACAAGAGAATTTCCAAAAAAAGAATCCCTTGTGTCTAGTAGAGTGGCTTCTTTTATTTGTGATCGGGTTAGAGAGTTGGGTAGAATTTTGTGCTCCTTGTCCATTTTGTTCTCTTTTTTTTTTTTGAGTTGTTAAAGGAGAGCTGAGAGGTTCACTTTTGGGTTGGTTTTGATGGCTGCAATCTTTGTACATTCATACTTCTGGCCCGTTCCACTTTCAAAAAAAAGATTTGTTTCTTATATGTTCAAGTCAATTATGTCATAGTAAACTAATTTCTTATGATTTTCATATTAAAGGTGATTTTATTGCTATTTGTTTATTCATGCTGAAGAATCTACAATTAATATTAATATTTATTATATGTTTTAAGGAGGCGCCCAAGTCACTGCTTAAGTGGCTGCCTTAATGCCTAACTGCTTAGGCTCCCTGAGAATGCCTTGGGTCACATTGGCGCCTTGACAACTATGGTCTTTACATGGTCTAACCTCCTAGATCATCCCCCTCTCTAGACTGGACTGCTTCTTGGTGTCAATGGATTGGGAGGACTGCTTCCCATTGATGCAAGTTAATATATGAGTAGGACAGTTTTAGAGCATAAGCACATTCTTCTTAGATCTAGTACTTCTACTTTCAGGAGACTTAGGTTTAGATTTCAGAAGTATTGACCTAAGAAGGAGGGGCTTTTTTAGCTCATTTCTGGAGTGTGGACAGAACCTGGGCGGGGTTCCAATGCTATGGAATGCTTCACCTCTAAGCTTAAGGTTGTGGTTAAAGCCCTCACCCAATAGGGGGCCTCTAGAACCCTTACAGGGATATAGGTGAAGTGGAAGCTTTGGATGCACTTGAGGGAGCGGAGTTGCTTGACACAGAAGACAAGGAGTGCAGGACAAACTAAAGGCTATTTTTGTTGACCTTCTCCTTAAGGAGGAGACTTCTAGAAACAAAGATCGAGAGAGAGAGAGAGAGATGGATTACAGAGGGGGACCACAACACTGCATGCTTTCTGTGGATAGCTTTGGGGAGGAGAAGACTAAATCTTGTTCACAAGCTCATGAATGGTGATCAGCTTTTTTTTTTTCATAGTCTACATTAGACAGCGTGTGCAGGATTATTTGTCAGGTTTTTTCCCTTTTTTTTTTTGGCTGAGGAAGACTTCCAGCGCACTCCCTTGTGCATGATTCCCCCCCCCCCCCAACCCTCTTAGAGGAGGAGAGTGTGGAACTCTCATCCCCTATCTAAGAAGAGGAGATTAGCAACCTATCTTTGCTCTTGCAGGTGACAAAGCCCCAGACCTAGATGGCTACCCTCTAATGTTCTTCCAACAGTATTGGGATATTATTAAGTCTGATTTGCTTCAAGGCCTTTTTCGACTTCTGGGATGGCAAGGCTCACTTGAGAGGCATTAACAAGACTTTCCTGGTTTGGATCCCCAAGAAGGTTGGGGCAGATTACCTGAGAAACTATAGACATGTTAGTCTACTCAATGGGGTTTACAAGATTGTCACCAAAGTGTTAGCACCCAAATTGGAGAAGGTAGTGAATGGGGTGATCAGCTACTATCAAGAGGCCTTCATCAGAGGAAGGCTTATCCAAAAGAACTTCTTAGTAGCCCATGAGGGTCTACATTCTATGAAGCTCCATCGCAGGAAGGCTTTTTTTTAAAGTAAATGATGGATAGTACCACCAACTTTAGTGATGAACATATAGAGGAAGTACAATAAGATGTGATAGGAGAGGTTCCCATCTCCACAAAACAAAAAAGGAAAATGAATTTAGAAGCTATTTCTTTCTTTCTTCCAAGCTTCTGCTGAAACACCCAATAGATGCTTGCTCCACAACCATAAAATTCATAATCCTTTCACAAACATTCTCCACATACAATCTACCTCCCCTAAAAATAATATCATTCCGCTCCCCCCAGACTCCAACAAACTGCATGTGGTAGAAGAAGCAGAATTTTACCACAATCACTCTTAGCCAGACCTTTATTTAAAGAGTGAATATTGTACCATACAGTTTCCAATGATGTAAGATTAATTCGACAGTTGAACACATTCCTGAACTGCTTTGAAATGGGGCACTGACGCAACAGATCGTTTTGTTCTGACTTTGAAAAACCTAATGATAGAATAGAGTTAACTAGAGTTGATCGTTCAAGTCCTGAGGAACATGGGTTTTGATGAAAGGTGGGTGGCATGGATGATGGATCAGGAAATGTATATCTTCGGCTACTTTTGTTGTTCTGCTTCATAGAGCGCGTACCCTCTTCTTCCACAGTGGTATAGAACTTTGCTAAGGTAATCCAATGTCACCTCTACTCTACATACTAGTGGTGAATGTTTTAAGCAAGATGCGGGTGGCGGCTGAGGCTGCAGGATTGGTAAGGGGCTTCTAGATTACCCAGCAGGGAATGTACATCTTCCATCTTCAGTACAATCATGATATCATCCCTTTCTTTTTAGAGGATGAGGACCACTTATGTGTTGCTAAGCTCATGCTGGAACTGCTGGAGGACATGGCCGGTCACAAGGTTAATTTCCAAAAAATCAATTGATTAGGATTAACAAAGAGGACAAAGAGTTACGGAGGGCTACCTTGATTGTGGGATGCCATAAGGGTGAGTTTCCTATCACTTATTGAGGCTTCCCCCACTGTCTCCTGGACCATTATCATGCAAAGACTGAGAGGATATTGCATACAGATTTCAACACAGACTAGCTAGTTGGAAGGGAGGCTCTGATCTTTTTCTTTTTTTTCTTTGGGGGGGGGGGGGGGGGGGGGGTGTATTGGGGTTGGATAGTCTTCCGATTTAGTTCTTGTTAGTTTTTAAGATACCGCAGACTATAGCCAAAAGATTGCAATTCAAGCCAAATTGTTTTGGTGTGATAATGGAGACCCCCACAAATGAGGCTAATTGTCAATTGGGGAGGGTATGCAAAAGCAAGGAGAATGGGGGGCTTGAAGAATAATAATGATTCCAACCTCTCTCCTAACAAAGTGGCTTTGGAAGTTGGTTAGCACCGAGTTTGGCTTATGGTGGGACCTAATTTCTCAGAAGTACTATGGCCAAGTCAAAACATGGGATGTGGCACACCCTACCTTGTACAATGTTTCATCAGCCTAGAAGGGCATCCTCCATTGTACAATTAAAGTAGGGAACGGCCAGAGATGTCTCTTTTGAGTGGATAAGTGGTCTGCGCCGAGCCTCCTCTAGGTGTTTTTCCTAAGGCTGTTTGCTATTGCACTAGATTAATTTGCCACTGCGGAACAATTTTATAGGGTTGACTTGCCTAGAAATGAACGGAATCCTACTTTTAGAAGACTTCTAAGGGATGAGGAGATTGAAGACTAGGTATTGCCTTTGGACCTTTTGCACTCAATGCTACTTAGTGTTGAATCTTGCGGATACTTGGTCTTAGATGTAGGCCTCTTCAGAGAATTTTTTAGTTAACTCCACTTATTCTTGGATTGCCGATCGGGGAATCAAATTCTCGTTTGCTCTCATTGTTTGGGGGCCTAAGAGCCCCCTCCAAGTGAATATCCTTTTGTGGAGAGCATAGTTGTCAAGGCGATAAGGCGACCAAGGTGTGCTTGGGGTCCTGGACCGCCTAAGCGCTTAGGCGCTTGCCTAGGCGTCACCTAGGCGTCAACTTCATAATATAATATTTTAATAATATACATATATATATGCATGTATATATATATATATATATGTGCGTAAATTTATATGTATATATATATATATATATATATATATATATATATATACACACACACACACACACACATATATATATATACTGTATGCATCTACTGTGTGTGTGTATATATATATATTACATACATATGTATACATATACGTATATACGTGTATGTATTTATATAATTATATAGATATATATATAGATATAGATATATGTATACACACAAAGAGAGAGGGCAGGGGACCTTGGGTTTCAGCAATGTGGGGGGACCTTGGGTTTCAACAATGTGGGCGCCTTAGCAGGCACCTTGGGCGCCTTTTAAGTTGTTGGGCGTCGCCTAGGTGGGCCTTGACAATTATGGTGGAGAGCTTCATTGGACAGACTCCCTACTTGCAATAGGATTGCTAGGTTCCTTCATTTGGTTAACACATCACGCTATCTATGTGGGTTGGAAGAGAGACTTGTGATCACTTCTTTTCCACTTGCTCCTTTGTCGTGGAGTGATTGGCAGCTCATTCTCCAATGTTGCAGTGTACTTCTATGGAGCAGCTTCTACATTTCTGGAGTACACCTTGGCAATGCAAGGGAGACCAAATCATTTGGTGGTTAATCCTCCATGTTATCATTGGCTCTGGATGGAGCAGAATATAATACTCTTGAGGAGAGAGGGCTTTTACTGCTGAAAGAATTGCTTTTGTTTGTAATAGAGTGAGGGAATGAGTGTCCCTTTCTTGTAATGTGAACCTTAGTGATTCCTCACTTTTTTTGTCTTCTTGGGGGGAATTGATGGAGAGCTACACCTACTTGGTGTTTTGTATAGCATTCTATATCTTCCTTACACTTGTACAACATTCTTTTTATATAGAATACATGTGATACTATCCACTTTCAAAAAAAAGAATCAAGGTATCGGATAAAAAGAATCTCTCGCTATTTAGAAGGCTCATGAATAATATGGAGTAGTATTGGTTGATTAATCCCATGGGAAACCATAAGTGAATGCTAGAGAATTCTCAAGATTGAGCCTAGTGCACCCATAGAGAAGATAACATTGTTGATGATTATATTTGGTTAATGAGGGCATCAAGTCAGTTGTACCTGCAAATGGTGGTGTGATCTCCGTCATTTCTCACAGAAACTCTAAATAATGTTTATAAAATTATACTTCGAGACATCATCCAAGGAAATAAGTCAAGGTGGATTCCTTTTCCAAGTTAAAAAATGACATGCAAACACATTATGATGCCAGAATTTCCCTATTCGAGAGATCATAATACACTCCAGCAAAGGATGGCCACGCTAGTATTAGACATAGCCCATGACCTTCCAAGAGTCAAGTCTAATATACCAAGTAACGGTAACAGTTGAAAAGAGGCTGACCAAACCTGAAGAAGATAAAATGAGGAGAGGATGAAAGAGAAAAAGAAACCAACGACTACATCTGCGAAATGGCACTAAAAAGTATCAAAAACCCGGAGAAAATCCAAATATATGACAAGGCACGACTCTACACCCGACCCTCAGACAAAGACCAAGAAGGGGGCCAATTAAGAGGATTTCCCTTGAGTTGCTCGTTGAATCAAGCATGGGCAATGCATGCCATCCAGAGTCCCCTCCCCCAAAACCCAAAATACACACATATATGATTAGCGCTAAGAAGCAGGACAATTCAGAGAATTTTCCTACACTTGCTCTTTGGAACAAGTATGGTCCATGCATGGCCATCCATAGCGCCCCTTCCACACACACACACACGCAGAGAAAAAAAACTCACAACAAACAAACACCGATATACTATGATTAGCACTAAACAAGCGTTGCATCTCCTTCTACAACAAACAGACACAGATAGAACCAGCAAGTTAGCAGAAGCATCGAACAGCAGCCTACCTTAATGATCGCGACATAGGGTTTCTGATTCTTCGCCTCGGGAGACAGCAGCACCGGATCCTCCTGCCAAGCACAAACGAATCAAAACAAAGCCAAAATGCCTCCCACCGCGCAAAGCAATCCCCACGCACTCCCCCACCAACTCCACTCGAACAGGCAAGAGCAAGAACACGAATCAAGTGGGAGGGAACGCAGCCAGGATCTCACCAGCTCGAACTGGAGGCCGTCGTACTCGAAGGCGGCGTAGTGCTTCTTCCTCTTCCGGCCCTTGCCAGAGACCTTCACGACGTCTCCCACCGGCTTCGCGTCCTCCTGGTAGGCGTCCCCCTCGCCGTCCTCCCCGTCGGCCTGCGCCTTCCCCGCCTTGCCCGCCGGCGCCACCCTCCCCGGCTCCTCCCCTTCCCTGCGCGGCCTCTTAAGGGTCTTGCCATCCCTGTCGCCTCTGGCGGGCTTGGCCTCCGCTTCGTCCTCCTCGTCGCTGGTGGAGACCTGCGCGAAGCGCCGCTTCCCCATCGCCAGCGTGCGGGCTTCTGCGCACGCCGGGAACGGGGAAATAAGAAGAGAAGTTTCCAAACGGCGCGTCGGAGCCTGTGATGTCACCGGCTCGCAGATGCCGGTTCGACCGTTCGAGTCCACGGTGACGTGGCTCGTTGGTAGAAACGGGAAATTTCTTGGCGTGGTGGGGACAAAGCACCGTAAAGTCAGCCATTGCGATGACTCCGTCTTCTGATTGGTATAATCTTACGTCAGCATGATACAAAATGTCTTCCCATGGGAGTGAGGAGTTAATCTAATCTAGAGCCCACTGCTTAGTTGGGTGAGGACTTTCTTTTCAAAGGAGAGATCTTATATTCAAATATCACCTCCAATGGTTGTCATAAATTTGTCCAACAAACTGGAGAGAGTTGTTGACTTTCGAAGTCGAACAATTCTTGTGGAAAAAGACCCTTGGGCTCACTTTGTTAGTATAATAGGACCCGAAATAATTAGTATAAGAGTCTATATTTGATTTGATTGTCGGGATTTTTAACTCCCCCAATTTCTTCAATTCTCTAAATTGTATTTGGATCTCCCAATTCTTCTAATTTTACTTTTTTTTCACTCCTTATTTCATTCATTCCTATTAAATCATTTGGAATAGCACAGTGTAATTCTACTTATTCTAGATGGAATATCAACAACTTTTCAAATCAAATACTTCTTATTCTAGTTTAAGAAGTCTCTAAATTCTTATTCTAAAATAAACAATTCTGCAAACAAAGTGAGCCTTAGGATGAGATAAGTTTGATGACATCTCACCATTAGTTGGGCATAGTGAATGAAAGTTGGGTCACATATGAGATAAATTAGAGTGTGTTTTCACTCACACAAGTTAAAGACAAATCAGTTATCTCACTGGAAAGAGTAATTGCAGTAACATATTCACTTAGGCTTTTTTTTTATAACTGGATTAGTTATTCAATGGTTATTTATTTCGGACTATGTATGGCAGAATAAAGAGACGTATCGATTTGAAACACTTTAATTTATGTTAGAATGAGACGGAATAAATAATTCTGTAATTTTTACTCGAATTATTTATTCTACTTATTTTCAAAAAGACTCGTTTAACCTCACAATAAGAAATATGGACTATCAAAATAAGATAAGACTTATTCTCGAATCAACTCATCCAATTCCAAGCTTATCCCATCACCAAACTGACCCTTATAATTTATATCAGTGGAGACAGTTCTAATCCAGTGGATCTCATCTAACTGGGGTCATGTGGTGCAATGCATCACTCTCGGAAAGATTCGAATCCAATCTTCACTTTTTTTTCACTTTTGTCAAATATGTATGCATATAAGAGATCCTAGATTTCCGTCAAGCAGTTAAGTTTTATACAATGGCTATGTATTTATGGGAAATGTGAAATGTGAAAAAATTTAGGTAAATAAAAAAGTATAATTAAAAATTTAAAAATATCTTTAATTCAAGTAATTGTATTTTGTCACATGTTTATGTCTTCTTTAGTAGAAACAATTCAATTCCATCAAATCTAAGCAGTATCAATATTTTCTTTTTTTATAAAAACTTAGCTTTTGGTCTTAAGTTGAACTATTAAATTAGCTTCCAACCCCAGGTTGGACCATTCAGTTAATTTTGGTCTGTAGACCAAATGTGATACAGAAAACATCCAAATTTTCACCCATTTTAACCTTCCGATCCATTCTATAAGGGTGCCATCAAGAACCTTAAGTTTCCATTTATAAAGGCCTCAAAATACTCTCGTTGTAACTGGCATATTATTAAAAAGGAAAATTAACCAGGGGGCCCTGTCCGAAGAAGAGACTTATTCTGCAGTCCCTGATAATAAACACCAACATGGCAGGTCCTTGTTTTTTGTCTAAAATTATTTTCCAATCCCTACATGACCTCCCACTATCTCCACACGCATAAAAACCTCAATTTATCCTTCCCTTTACATTCGCCTGAGAGACTAATTACGGATAATGCCCTTTGATGCACTGGTGTTGTGCAGATCAATTTTTTATTTTATATTAGAATTTTTAGATTTTTTTTTCGAGCATTCGATCAAAAAAAATGATACAATTAATAAGTTCAAGTTGGTCTCGATCTTGTGGTATATTAAAAAAAAAATTACACAGTAAATCGAGACATACATAAAAATCATTTTTTCAAAAAATAAATATATAATGAACTCAGGACCAATTTAGGCTTATGGGCTACATCATTCAATTTTTTATTAGACACTCTAAATTTTTAAAAAATTTAGACAAAAAATTAAAAGAAAAGAAAAACCGGCCCAGCTCCGTGGTGAATGATCAATATGATTTTTTAATTGTTTTATTTTTTTAGAGTTCCTAATTTTTTAGAACATCCGATCAAAAATAGAACATTATAGTCAATAAATTCAAGTTGGCTCCGAGTGTAGAGAATTTTTTTTAAAAAAAAATGCATATGTAAATCGAGGCATGCACCAAAAAGTTTTTTATTTCGAAAAATAAATATGAATAAGCTCGGGACCAATTCAAGATTGCTAGCAATATCATTTGATTTTAGATCAGATGCTTCAAAAAATAATAAAAAAAAAATGTTCTTAGCCGCACCATGATGTATGAGTAGATTAACGTTATTGATAACATGTAACAGAACCGATTATCAGTCACATGTTACGTAACATGTTTCCTTGAGTAAGAAACAGAGAAGAATATTATTTACTCAGAGAGAGAAGCAGTTAATTACGAGAGAAAGAAATAGAAATATATTAATTACTATAGTAGTAATCTAACAAGCAAGTTACTTTATAGGAGATTTCTGAAGAATTCATCTCTCTCATTTTTAAAATAAAGCAAATAATCTAAATAAAGTGTAAATAGTAATTTTTTAAAATAAAAATTGGGGGAGAAAAAATTGAAAAAAATGTAATTAAACACTCCGTTAAGTCCAATTAGGTCCGAAGATTGAAAAAAGTTGCACCTACCATGTGATTGATAATTAATTATGAATTACATGTTATTGATAATATTAAACTAGCCATACATCCTAGTAGATCTAGAGGTATTTTTACTTTTTTATTTAATTTTTTAATTTTTTAAAAAAATTAGCACATTCACCTCCATGGAATGACAGCAACTCCCCCATAATCCCATGAACAGAACGCATGACCCATCTTCTACCTCATCCTCACTAGTTTAACACACTGCAACCTTCAAATTTAGAATCCAAACCAGGTCG
The DNA here is from genome assembly GCA_030544215.1 of Zantedeschia hybrid cultivar. Lineage (NCBI taxonomy): Eukaryota > Viridiplantae > Streptophyta > Magnoliopsida > Alismatales > Araceae > Zantedeschia > Zantedeschia hybrid cultivar. The sequence goes on from JARZZO010000015.1 coordinate 11,429,294, forward strand.
CACATCCCCCCACCCTACCATCACCGCACTATACCAAGTCGCTAACAAGAAGATGGCAATGTGACCTCTAATCACGTATATCAACACTGCTCCCATTGATTGTATACTTCATTTCTCCTCTACTAGACTGCATTCCTCACCCATGCCAACCGTCATTATAAAATTATGAGAAGAAATTTTTAAAAAAGTTCACCCACGCCAAAGGCGTATGACCAGAGTAATGTTATCACTAACATGTAATTCATAACCAATTATCGGACATATGGTAGGTGCAACGTTTTTTCAACATTCAGACCTAACTGGACTTGATAGAGTGTTACACATTTTTCAATTGTTTTCTCTCTCAATTTTTATTTTAAAAAGAAAATCACTACTTACACTTTATTTAATTTTTTTTTTCTTTTAATTTATAAGGAGAGAGACGAACTGTTCGAAAGTCTCATACAAAATAACTTGCTCGTTCGATTACTATTATAATAATTAATATATTTCTATTTCTCTCTCCCATAATTAATTGCTTTTCTATGTTACTCTCTGAGTAAATGATATGTTTCTCTTTCTCTCACTTGAGGAAACATATTAAATAATACGTGACCGATAACTGAGTATCCGTTACATGTTATCGATTACATTAATCTCATACGCAATAGAGCAGTTAAGACTGATTTTTTTTAATTTTATTCTCATGATTTTTTAAATATTTTGGAGCGTCTGATAAAAATTGGATGATATTGCCAACAATCTCGAATTGATCCTGAGCTTATTCATATTCGTTTTAAAAATATATATGCATACCTTGATTTACGTGTGTAAAAAAATTAAAAAAATATATTGCATGCTCGAGGTCAACTTGAATTTATTGATTATATTGTTTGATTTTTAAACAGATGTTCCAAAAAAAATTAAGAACTCCAAAAAGAAAAGAAAACAGTTAAAAAAATCATATTGATCAAGCATAACGGGGCTGGTCAGGTTCTTCTTTTCTTTTAAATTTTTATCTGAATTTTTTAAAAAATTTGGAGTGTCTAATCCAAAATTAAATGATATAGCCAATAAGTTTGAATTGATCATGAGCTCACTACATATTTATAAAAAAAAAAGAGTTTTTATGTATGTCTCGATTTGCATGCATAAAAAAATATTTTTTTAAAAAAAATATACCATAAGATTGGAGCTAACTCTAACTTATTAACTGTATTGTTCGTTTTTCCATCGGATGCTCCACAAAAATCTAAAAATTCTAACAAGAAGATAAAAAAATCGATCTGCACAACACCCCATACACCAAAAGGGCATTATCCATAATTATTCTCTTAGGCCAATGTAAAAGGAAGGGTAAAATGGGATTTTCGGTGTGTGGAGGCAGTGGTAGTTAGGTCCAGACATTGAAAAATAACTCCAGCCAAAAGCAAGGGCTTGCCATGCTGGTGTTTGTTGTTGGGGAGTACAGAATAAGACTCTCCTTCTGACAGGGCCCCCTGGTAAAGTTTACCTTATTAAAATTGGCATCAATCTTGCCATGAGTTTTTATATGGGTTTAATTAGTTCCTAGTCTTTGATTTTTGGAAATGATAATTAACTTCTAATTCTTGACACTTGGAATGTCCCGTGCCCATTGCAGATCATACTGTGGGAACAATTTTTAGACGCTACTTAAATATTTTCAATTTTAACATTTAGTGATTATCGTTTAACTATGAGGAGTTATTTTATTAAAAGTTAAGTAAACTACTTGTAAGGAGTTAATTTATTAAAAGTTAAGAATTTAGCATATAGTAAAGCACAATTGGTACAATCATATGGTGTAGGAGACAAGAGTGCAACAACTTTAGGTGTGGAAAATCTGATTCTAAGAAATAACTTTCCTAGATAAGGCCCCATAATTTTAATAGAATGTTTGGTTGTTGTATCTGGCAGCCCTACTAATATTGATTTTGACTTTATTATTAGTAGTAGATGCTTCGTTATGGTTTATCAATTTTGATATTTAGATATTAATGAAGTGTTTTATCATAATAAACTTAATATAATTCTAACTTGGATTAAAATCTTAGAATTTAGTCTCTGAATAACACTCCCTCTCCTTTCTCTTTCCTACCATTGACTTTCTCTTTCTCCTTGATTTCTCTCATGCACATTCATCCATTGTCAATTCCATTATTAGTAGCATAGTCTTGAAAAATATTAATATCAAAATTGATATTATGACGAAACTATTAATATTCCTATTAAAAGGGACATAAAGTATCACAGTTATAATTGATATAAGAGGAAAAAAGGGGATAGAGGAAGAAAGAAATAATTAGGGATGGAAAGAGGGACAAAAGAAGGAGTATTAAGATCCTTAAAGTCTAAATTATAACATTTTTAATACATGTTCAAGTTTACACTAAATTGATTATAAAAGCAAATTCATTAATTCATGAGTATAAAAATTAATAAAAAATAAATAAACATCTATGAAATATTATTAGTTTCAATCTCTAAATTGACACAAGTATTTAATATAGTAATCAAACAATCTATAAAAGTGTATTGTTTTCTTTCTTATTATGATTTGAATTACTTATTCTAATTTTTCAAAAAAATTAATTTAGTTTTCCTCTTTCTCTAATCAGCAAGTAATATTGTAATAGAATAGTAATACTTTTGGTGATAGTTGAGAAATGTTTACTCCGTGATCATACTTAACTAGTCCTAGTACAAAGGATGAAAGATGATATGAAAACATGCACTCGAGAGAGATAACAGAAATGAGAGTGATACGTCCAAACATCTTGTGCTTCAAATTTATGGATCATTTGTGCTTCGTATGATACTTAATGATACTTTTGTTCTATAAAAAAGAAAAAAATATAAGAACTTGATTTCTCCATCGAATTGAGTAATTTTCTTAATTATTTATTAAACTATAAAAACATATTAATTTTAATGTGTAGATATATTCTTTAAAAAGAATATTGGCAAGATAATATTATCACAGTGTTTTATTTTGTCTTTATTTCGTTAACCGTAATATTATCCATTTTACTCTAAATATAAGTCAACTCTCACAAATAGTAAATGCTTGTTGCTATATATCCAACTTGTTATGCTAGCATCCTTATTCATTTTTATTTTTATGAATGCTAAGAATATGGAAGCCCCAAGGTTTAAAGGTATTTAAAGGTATTCTTTTTCCTTTTTTTGAAATACAGAATTGTTAAAGTCTTCTCAATGTTTAAGATTCTTTTTCTCTTTTTACTTTGTCTTTAATGGCACCTCTTCGATCTCATATTAGTAAGGGGTTACTGATGAATAATTTTAAAATACATATGTATGACTTTAGTGATTTTCAAAATCCATCTTAGGGGATATAAAATGTAAGACTTTAAAATCAAAATGTTAGTCATAATGTATTGAGATTTGAATTCTAAATCTCAATCTAAATTTTACTAAGATTAACATAAAATAAAAAGAGTATTTAAAAATTCTTTCACACAAAATGGTACTCTCAAATTGTAATTCTCATAACCCTACCCTTCTTGTTATGCAATATGTTCTCCTCTTCTAAACATTATCTATTCTACTCTATGTTTGAAGACTTCAAGTAGATAACTTCCCTTTCATTTTCTTCTTCGATCATTCAAGGAGTATAGAACCTTTTCCCAAGAGCCTCTTTGATAATTGGATTGCTTATTTCGGTATAAGCAATTTAGGATAGATCATATACCAAAATAAGAGACATTTTGCTTTGACCATTATATTAATATCTTATTTGGAATATAAGTAGATAACATAAATAAAAAATAAGACACATAAAAATATAATTAACTATTATTCCAACTAAAATAAGTAATTCAAGTTTTTTGATCAAATCGCTCATTCCAATTTATTCTGAAAATCCACAACCATCTACCATGTGCAGCAAGAATTACACATTGTAGTTGCCATGAATAATCTCTTGTTGGTACAATAAGGGTTGTATATTGTAGTTGAGCTGCCAACTTTTTAAATACTTATTAAATTCAAATTATGTCAACATTTTTTTCTTACGTATATTTGATTATAAAGTATCTTTGTATAATTTATATTATTTGTATACAACTACTTTGTGATTATTATGATGAAGTTTCATATTATCACTCATCGCTCAGTCCTTTCCCATCCAACCCACCCGACCAAGAACATGTCTTAAAGTGAAAAGCGATGGTGTCTCTTCACATGATCAAGGCAAGTGAATTCGAGAGAGAGGTTGCCGAGGGAGTCCCAATTTGGGCTATCGTGATGAGTGAGCCATCTGAGAGTTATCCCATCCCACATGTTGAGGAAGTGAGAGTCATCCTAGACAAGTATCACGATGTATTCCCTAAGGATCTTCCGAAAAAACTACCACTCATGCGTGACATACAACATGTCAATGATTTTGTCCCCGGGTCCAACTTGTCCAACTTGCCTCACTATTGCTTGAATCCCACCGAACACGCAGAATTACAGAGGTAGGTCAAGGAGCTCATCAAGAATGACTTTTCGAGAGTTAGCACCAGCTCCTATGTTGTGCTAGCCCTCTTGACTCCCAAGAAGGATGCAACATGGCATATGTGTGTTGACAGCCACGCCATTAATAAGATCACTGTAAAATATAGGTTCCCCATTCCCTGACTTGATGACATGCTTGACATGATGGCAAGAGTCACCATCTTTTCCAAGATTAACCTGAAGAGCGGGTACCATCAGGTCTGGATCTAGCCAGGGGATAAGTAGAAGATAATTTTTAAGACAAATGATGGTCTTTATGAGTGGCTCATCATGCCTTTTGGGCTATCTAATACCTCTAGCACCTTCATGAGGTTGATGACCTAAGTTCTGTAACCCTTTATGGGCTCCTTTGTTATTGTCTACTTTGATGACATTCTCATTTATAGTAGGACCTGGGAAGACCACTAAAGCCACCTCTACCAAGTCTGCAAGGTGTTGAGAAAAGAGAGCTTATATACAAATCCGAAGAAATGCGCATTTTTTATTGATCAAGTGACCTTAATTAGGCTTCATAGTATCACATAGGGGAGTTTCCACCAACCCCAAAAAGGTAAAGACAATTATTGAGTGGCCTCAGCCTATGAGCATCCATGATGTTCGGAGCTTCCACAAATTAGCATCTTTCTATAAGAGATTCATTAGGGGATTCAGCATTGTGATGGCCCCAATCATGGATTGCATCAATAAGCAGCCTTTTGGGTGGACCAACGCTGCTTCCAAAGCCTTCGTAAAAATCAAGAATCAAATCACTTAGGCCCCTACACTTCGCTCCCCGATTTCTCCAAAGTCTTTGAGGTCTCTTGTGGCGCCTCTAGGGTAGGTATAGGAGGAGTGTTAAGTCAAGAAGGACACCCTGTGGCGTATTTCAGTGAAAAGTTAGTTGATGCCAACTGAGATATTCTACTTATGATAAGTAGTTCTTTACTATGGTTCATGCTCTTCACTATTGGCGGCATTACTTATTGCCCTAAGAGTTTGTCTTGTACTATAATCGTGAGGCACTCTGTAAGGATTGAGGTTTCGGATCCGGTTGTCGGGTCAAATTCGGTATCGGACCCCGTGGTTTGGGCCTTTGTGGGCCTGGCGCATAGGTTTTGTATCATGTCGGGCCTGCACGACGTGCTTTGAAAGGCGTCACGTCAGGGTGATGCGATTCATGTGCTATGTTGGCGGGGCACGTGGTCAGGTGTCGGGGCTTGTGCATATAGCCCCGGTCACATCGTCTAAATGACGACGTCTATGGTTGCCGCTATCTAGGAGTTTTCCAGTGTACGACCCGTCCTGTCGTCTGATTGGTGTCGCCTCGGAACAACGTGTTTTAGCGAAGTTTCGGTTGATGCTCCAAAGCTCTCCCTCCTTTCCCTCATTCTTTCCATTCCCCTCTCTCTCCTTCCCCTCCTCTCCGAACACCTTCGACACCCCCTTCCCCTTCTCCTTCCCTTCCTCTCCCCATTCCTCATTTTCCTCCACTCTATCAACTTCCTAACCTTCACCACTACCACCACCATGTCCTTCGCGGCATCTTGCTTTCCGGACGACAGTCGACGTCCCGGTAGAGTGACGGCGTCCACGGTGGTACCGGCGGCGGCTTGCAGTGTAACGGCGGCAGTTTGGAGCTAGAAGGAGTTTAAGTAACCGATAGGGTGACGATCCTCGTTGTATTTTGTTTAAAATCATGATTTTCCCTCTCTGAAGCATGCAATGTGTGTATATATTCTTGGGTAGAAAGCACGTTTTAAGGGATTTTTGATGAAAATAGACATTTTTCTGAAATGAGGTTTTGGGTGATAAATTGGTTATTAGACTTCTCCCTTTGTCTCATTTGCGTTTTTGAGTGCTTTGGGGGAGAAGAGGGACCCTCAGTTTGGCTCGGTGGATAGCAGTTTCGGACGTTGAATGGCGTCGAGACCAGGTGACGCCATTTATAATGGTACGTCGACCATGGCCGACGTGATTCAACGGCCCATTTTCCCAATTCCCGAGGCCAGCGCGGGATAAAGGGTTGCACGACGTCGGCCATGGGCGATGTGATTCAGGCCAGTATCCCTAGTCCCAGTAGCATTGCGAAAACTGAACCAGTTTAGGGGTCTTGAATGACACCGGCCACGGGCGATACGATTCAAGACAGAACCCCATTAATTCATGCAATTAACATGTGTATATATTATTAGATAACTCGGTTAAATGCATGTTCGAAACCGTATTTCAAGGACGAGGGTTTCCACGTGACCGGATTGCACTGTATTGTGTTTTGTGCGATCATGAACATAGAGTGACAATTGTTACCGCTTGACACCCTGTGTCGGTGTGGGAGTGGTGGTGTGACGCCTAATGAGAGAGGGTTACCTACTGTACCCCAAGGAATCGCTAGTACCGGTATGGGAGTGGTACACTGTGGAGTGTCACTCGTGGCTGAGAGGAGGCAGAACTACCTAGAGCTAGACAGGCCGGAGTAGCTAATGTGCTAGCTGAGGGGTTGTTGCTCCGTCCCAGCGGGTCGGTGTTGTTCCGCGTTCAGCTGCGTGATTTGCGTGTTTTGCAGGAACGCTGGTCGTGGACTCCAGTGTTGAGTGGTTGTATAGTTATGTATGTTGTATCTTCTAATGCATGTGTTTCATATCGGAGTTTGGGAACTGTGTTTACTGCTTTACTTATTTAATTGCCTATGTTCATGTTGTTGCACTTGTGGGTGCATGAATGGGTGGTAGGGATCGGAGGATCCCTACTGAGTCCATTTCGATGAGACTCACTCTTGCAGTTTTCAGGTGAGGGTTCTAGGCAGGCGTAGCGTGGAGGATTTCGTCTCGGGTTACGCGCCAGCAGCCACTGTTCCGGAGTATGCCCCGATGTAGTTGTTATTTCCTTTTCAGGCATGTACGTTTAATTATTTCTTTTCAGTTAGAATACGTAATTATTTGCTAAGTTGAGTCGAATTATAATAATTTTTAATTTATGTACTTCCTTTACAATTCGATATGACGTGGAATGTTTAGCTTAGTTTATTATTTATTTTCCAGACTTATCGAGATCCTAGTTTGACTCTAAATTTTAATGATTTGGTACCTATTTAGTAATCGGATCCCATATTATAGGGTGACGGGTTGTTACACACTCCACTTTATCAGCTCCTAAAAAAAAAACTGAATCCTGGGCATGGTCAATGGGTAGAGTTTATGTAGGCTTATACTTATGTGATGAAGCACAAGGCGAGAGTCCAGAATAGGGTAGCAGACACCCTCAATCGACGGTGTAGACACGCTAATTTTGACATCATTTCGAGTAAATTTCATATTATATAATAATGCCTCAGAATAGTCTGATATTTAATCATTGGTTAATTTTTATTGATCTTTTTAAATTAATTATCTGAATAGTGTCGGGTCAGACAAATATGATTTAAGTTAATTAATTAAATTGATTTTAACTCAAATTTCAATTAAAATATGAAGAAGTCTAAAAGACGTCGACTTTTGTAGACGCTATTTAGAGTTTATTCATATTTTAACGTTTAAATTTGAATTTTAATCAGTAGATTAATTAGATAAAAGACGTCTGCATGTCACGACGCCATTTAGGTTTTCTAAGTTGTTTCTACTTCTCTTCCGGATGTTTATCCTTATCTTAATTAGTCTGAAAGGCGTCTTTAAGTGGCGACGCGTTTTATCTAATTACAGATAAAGATAAATTTTTTCCGGATGTTTATCCTTATCTTAATCAATCTGAAAGGCGTCTTTTATGGGCGACGTGTTTTAGATAATTACAGATAAAGATGAATTAATATGTATTTATCTGTTAGTTAAGTTGGATAAATCTCAAGATTTCTTCATGTAAATCCGTGGATGCAAAGAAGTCTATAAATATCTCGCCTCTTGAATGAGTAAAAAAAAAAAGAGAAGAGAGTGATGTTGAGTAATTATTTTGGTGGCAATTGGAGCAAAGAAGCTTGACGACGTCCAGACACTGAAGTGCTGCTTCCGGGAGTCAGCATCCGTTCTTCGTCCATTCAAGATTCTCTTAAGATCAAGGCTTCCAGGGGCCATCCAGCTTAGCTTTCAATTCATTTCTGCATATTTTTCACATTTTCACCCCATTAATTTTACATTCTTCATCACATCACTCCATGCCACACACACAATACTAGCTTCATTTTCAAAACCTATTTGTTAAAGGGGTTTAAAAGACCATCCCAACAAGTGAGTTTACCTGCTTAGTTGCATGTTTAAAATCTCTTCTAGAATGGATACTACTTCTTCCTAAGTTCTTATCATTGTTCTTTATTTCTTTCTACTTCTTACAAGGTACAAAGGAGAATCAAAAGGAGGGAATCAATAGCAAACAACAAGGAATCTGGACGATCCTCATAATTCAATAGCAGCCGAAGCAAGAACAAAGACAAGAAAGGGCTTTCTTTCTTCAGCCGGCTGAAGGAGGGGAACCAAGAGCTCAATATCTCCCACATCCAAATAGGTAGGCGATCAAACCTTCTTTTGAAACTTTTTAGTCAAAAGTTTCTGGCGATCACATCACATAGTTTCTTTTTAATAGGTTTATTTTGCACTTAAACAACATAATTTTTTTTTCATTATAATCACACACTCATTTTAAGCACCCACAGACGGGTGTCCCTTTTTTCTGTCATGAGTATTGAGGTGATTGGGTTCAATAAACTCAAGGAGTTGTATGAATCATGTCTTGGTTTTGGAGAGATCTACACCACTGTTAAAGCTGGGCCTTTTAGGGATTTGAGTATCTCCTATAAGATGGGTATATTTGTAGGGGTCAACAACTTTGTATGCCACGTACTTCAGTTCGGAATTTTTTTATTTGGAAGGTACATGTAAGTGGCTTGACCGGACACTTTGGTCGTAACAAAACTATTGAGGCCGTTGAAGGCCAATTCTATTGGCCGAGTCTAAAGTATGATGTGGCTCGCTTAGTGGCCCAGAGCCGCACATGTGCCATTGACAAGCAAACCCACCAGAACACCAACCTCTACACTCCCCTTCCTATCCCTGATCATCCTTGCCAATACGTGAGTATAGATTTCGTACTTGGACTACTATGGACCCCTTGTAAGTATGACTCCATCTTCGTAGTGGCTGATTAGTTTTCGAAAATGGCCCACTTCAATTCTTACTCCAAAACCTCACATGCATCTAAGGTGGCTTGTCGGTTCTTTGATGAAGTCGGTTGTATACATAGTCTTCCCAAGACCATAGTCTCAGATAAAGATGTGAGATTCACTAGCTACTTTTGGAAGACACTTTGGCATCGAGTAGGTACTCTGCTCAAATTTTTTACTGTCTACCACTCTCAAACTAATGGCCAAATAGAGGTGGTCAATTGAAGCCTAGGGAACCTTTTAAGATGCTTGGTATGAGAGCACACTAGAACTGGGATTCGATCTTGCCTCAAACTGAGTTCGCCTATAACAGTTCAGTCAATGGGACTACAAGGATGAGCCACTTTGAAGTTGTAACGATCCGCCACCCTATAATCGGAGATTCGATTACTAAATGTGTACCGAATCATTAAAATTTGGAGTCAAACTAGGATCTCGATAAGTCTGAAAAATAAATGATAAACTAAGCTAAACATCTCACATCACATCGAATTATAAAGGAAGAGCATGAATTAAAAATTATTACAATTCGACTTGACTTAACAAATAATTATATATTCCAACTGAAAAGAGATAATTAAGCGTACAGGCCTGAAAGGAAAATAACAACTACATCGGGGCATATTCCAGAACAGTGGTTGTTGGCACGCAACCCGAGACAACACCCTCCATGCTACGCTTGCTTAGAACCCTCACCTGAAAACCGCATGGGTGAGTCTCATCGAAATAGACTCAGTAGGGATCCTTCGATCCCCACCACCCACTCACGCACCTACAAGCGCAACAACACAAATATAGGCAATTTAAATAAATAAAGCAGTAAACACAACTCCCAAAGATTCTCAAATTCCGATATAAAACACATGCATTCGTAAATGTAACATGCACAACTCTGAAACCGCTCCACCACGGAGTCCACAACCAGCGTCTCGACTAAACACACAAACCACGCGGCCAAACGCGGAAAACACCGACCCGCTGGGACCACACAACAACCCCTCGGATAGTGCACTGGCTACTCTGTTCTGTCTAACTCTAGGTGGTTCTGCTTCTCCCAGCACGAGTGACACTCCGAATGTACCACTCTCACACCGATACTAGCTATACCTCGGGGTACACTAGGTGACCCTCTCTCTAGGCGTCACACCACCACTCCACACCGGTGCCGTGTCACTCCCACATCGACACAGGGTGCTTAAGTGCTAACAACTATCACTTTAGGTCCACGGTCGCACAAAACGCAATACAGTGTGATCCGATCACGTAGAAATCATCGTCCTCGAAGTACGTTTTCAAGCATGCATATAATAGACTATTTAACAATGTAAACACATGTTAATTTCATGAATTAATGAGGTTCTATCTTGAATCGCGTCGCCTATGGCCGACGTCATTCAAGACTCCTAAACTGGTTCACACGAAAACTGACTTCGAAATATGGCCTAAATTGCGTTGCCCTTGGCAGCCGCCATTTAAAATTGCGTCGCTGTCCTCAAACGCCATTTAGCACACGCAAACAGGTTCCTCCCCGGCCTTCCCCGAGTCACAAAGTGGGATTTCTCCCCCCCAAATCGCACAAAAAACGTCAAAAATGAAGAAAGTAGGAGATAAACTTAATTATTTCATAAGGAACCCCTTAAAGCATGCTTTCTACCCCAAAAGCATCCACACATATTACATGCTTTTAAGCGGGAAAATCATGATTTTAAACAAAACACCGCGAGGATCGTCACCCTACCGGTTACTTGAACTCCTCCGAGCTCTAAGCCGCCGAACCGCCACGCCACAAATTACCGCCGGTACCGCCGTAGACGCCGTCACTCCACCGGGACATCGGCCCGTCGTCCGGAGAGAAATGCGCCGCGGAGGAGATGGTGGTGGTAGTGGTGCAAGTTAGGAGGTTGATGGAGTGGAGGGAGAGGAGGAATGGGGAGAGGAAAGGAAGGAGAAGGGGGAAGGGGGAGCGGATGGATTGGAGAGAGAGAGGAGAGAGAAGAGAATGAGAGAAATGAGGGAAGGAAAGGAGGGCTTCGGAGTGTCAACCCGAACTTCGCTAAAACACATCGTCCAAGACCGACGTCAATCAGATGACACGACAGGGTCGTACACTGACATATTTCTGAATGGCGTCGACCATGCAAGATGCTATTCAGACGATAAGACCGGAGCCGTACTCTCGCGGCCCAAAACTGGCCCACGTGGCATATTCTAAAAAGCGTTCCCCTAACCAGACACCGTTTGAACCGCGTCGAGCTAGATCCCATGCCCCAGCCCCACAAGGGCCTAAACCAAGGGGTCCAACACCGAAATTGACCTGATAACCGAATCCGAAACCTCAATCCTTATAAAAGTCGTGCATGGTTGCAAGCCTAAACCCTTCAATCTCATTCCCCTCCCTTTGCATGCTCTAGTTTCTGAGTCAACTGAGTCATTTTCGAACATATCTAGAGCCTACACAAACACATTAGCAAGTAAATTGATGAGAGCAACCAGCTCTACAAAAGATTAGCTAATGCACACAGGCGAGTGCAGGAGTTTCATGAGGGTGACCTTATCATGGTCAAGATGCTGCCTGAATGATTCCCCTCAGAGGTCATTAAAAAGCTGCAAGCTCATGATGCTGACCCATTCACGATCCTAAAGAGGATCGGGTCGAATGCTTATGTTGTGGACTTACCGACATGCTATAGGATCAGTCCTATATTTAATGTGGTAGACCTCATGGCTTCCAAGGAGCCCACAACAATTCCTAGTGATCTATTTGGGCCTTCGCCATCCATTGAGAGTGACTCACTTGTGGAGTGTCCATCAGTACCACCCCCTATCAGTGCGAGCAAATTAAGTGAATACTGGATGAACATGTAATCACCACTAGGTGCAAGGAGTACTAGTACTTCCCTGTCTGCTGGCAGGATCGGTCATCATCTGACGACACGTGGATCAGCCGAGCGGACTTGCAGCACCTTGATCCAGATCTTCTTGAGCACTAAAAGAGCGGCGTGGCTCCTCACTTGATAGGATTGAGTTCCTAGCATCTCAGGAGAGTTGGTAGGGACACCGAGTAGTAGACGAGCAGACGTCGAGCACGTGCTATGCATTCATCTTTGTGGCTTGGCGACCAGCTCCATATGTAGGATAGAGTCCAGTCTCTATTATGCATTTCTTTCCTTTTCAGTTAGGACCAACATAGGCGTGCCCGCTTATTATTGAGTTTAGGAGAGTCTTTAGTGTGGTCTTAAGGGCTTTTATGTCATTGCCTGTCCTGAGGACACGTTTGGTTTTTTCCGTTAAGTAGGGTTATTTTTGTCACGATGAAGGGATACCCTTCCCTATATAAGGGGGTCATCACTTCCCTTGTAGGGACAGTGGTTGATTGAATGAAAATTTGCTTGTTTGTGTTTTCTCCTGAGGGTGCGAATAGAGAGTCCTTCCCCTCGTTAAGGTCACCTGAGAGAGGATCTAGCGTGAGGCCATGGGCATGAGGCCCATGTTACTATTGCCATCTCCACAGTGTCTCGCCTCTGAGCCTTGGTCCCCCATTATGCTGCCTAACACGGTTTTAAAAATATAGATATTTGAAATGTGCAATGTGATAAGTTCACAATTTTACATAAATAACAGATGAAACTTACACACTTTGCTATCAATTTAATGAACAAAATCACATGAAATGATAGATAAATCAATTATGCTTTCAAACATATCAATTCTGTAAAATTCGAATTTCAAATATCATCACTCCCTGGATTGAATAAGGATAGCAATTTCATTCTCAAATAAGACTTTCTCGACAATCATTTAATGTGCATTTGGATGATTTATTGATTGCCGCATGAACTTAACTGTTATTTTATGTAAATGCAAGACATGAGCAAGCAGATTGCATAGTGGTTGGACTACTTAGATTTCAAAGAAGTAACCAAGGTTCGAATCTTGGAAGGAACAAGATTGTATTTTTTTGTCTTAAAAATGGAACCACAAGCCAACTAAGAGAGAGAAGAGAGAATTTCAGAATTCAAATTTCAAAAATAGTATTTTTTAAATCTGAATTTTAAAATTTCAAAATCTCGAAAATAACATTTATTCTTCAATTCAAAATTCAAAATTTGAAATATCCCTCTTTAAATTTAAATTTCAAATGTACATTAATATAGAATCCTCTAATCAAGGGGGAGCTTAATGCGAGCAATTAAGGGCCCATTTATTAGAGGATTTGAAATTCAAAATTTGAATTAAGAATTCTCTTCTATAAAACCAAGAGAGAGAGGAGGAGGGAATCCTGAAATTTAAAAAGAAAGATATTTAATTCGAAATTCAAAATTCAAAATAGTCTTTATGGGGTTAAAAGAAGATCCACTAATCAAGGGGGAGCTAAATAGCCTATTTATTACCCTATTTGAAATTCAAAATTTGAATTAAGAATTCTCTTCTATAAAACCATAGGAGGGGGAGGAAAAAGCTAAGCTTGGTTTTTTTTTTAAATTCTCTCTCAATTTCTCTCCCACTTTATCCCTCTCTTTGCTACAATACCCGCGGGTACAGTAGCAGCCCCCTCTCTCTCTAGCTTTATTTCTCTCTCTCTCTCTCTCTCTCTCTCTCTCCATCTCTCTCAAACCAGCGGCTATTAGTGCAAGAGGTGAACTCGAGGCACTGCAACTGACCATTGGAAGGAGTCCAAGGCTACCAAGGATCCGCGAAGGACTACGGCAGCTGCAAACATCAATTTTCTCTCTCCACTGTCTCTCTCTAGTTTTCGAGTTCTTCATGTTACACTGTATTTCGAATATTTTCTGTAAAAGTTTTCTTATCAAAATTATGTTAATTTTCGATTTTCAATGTCTCTGTAAAATTTCATATTGTTCTGATAATGAATGACAGTAGCTCATTTGAAAACAATTATCTTTTCTCCATCTTTTTGTTCTACAACTTTTATTTTTTCTTCTGTTGACACTACTCAAATTTTATATTCTACTTTTAATTAGTGTTTTAGAGGTAGTCTTAGTTCAGTAAATGGTCTGATTATGCTCTTTTAGGAGTGCTCTTTTTGTGAGTTCATAGTAAGTCCAGTTAATTTTAATTTTTAACAAATCAAATCATCATGCTCTGTAACGACCCGCCACCCTATAATCGGGGATCCGATTAATAAATGGGTACCGAATCATTAATTTGGAACCAAACCAGGATCTAGTAAGTGTAGGTGTTTAGAATGACCGTGTGATTAACATGAAAAATCTATGTTGTTTAGTGTAAACTAACCTATTAAAAATAGCAACTAAAGTGTAGTGATCGCCAGAAACTTTTAACTAAAAAGTTTCAAAAGAGAGTATGATCGCTTACCTGTTTAAACGCGGAAGATTGAGTCCTTGGTTCCCCTTCCTCAGCCGGCTGAAGAAAGAGAGCCCTTTCTTTGCTTTTTGTTCTTGCTGTTGAATTTGAGGTTGAGGATCGTCCAGAAGTCTTTCTGACTTTGTGCTTGATTTCCCTTTTTGAATCTCTCGTTGTTGTTGAGTGCAGCAGAAACAGAAACAGAAAACGAAGAGACAATGATGATGAGAATTTAAGTAGAAGCAGTATCTGAACTAATCATGATTTTGGACATATGATTGAACATCAAACTTACTTGTTTAAATGGCTTTGAAACCCCTTTAATCAAGTAGGTTTTGAAAAAAATTATGCTGTGATGTGTGTTTGCATGAAGTGAATATGAAGAATGAAACTAATGAAATGAATGCAGTAATGAAAAACTTATGCCCAATCGGATGAAGCTTTGAAAGGATGAAGATCTTGAAAGGACGTCGACTTCTGGAATTGGCAGCGCTCCGGCGTTCTGACGTTGTTGCTTCGATCTTCAACTCGCAATAATAACGCTATCTCTTTAATGGATTTCAACTCTCTCTCCTTTTTTTTTTTTTTTTCAACTCTTCAACATACAGGGTATTTATAGGCATTTCTTGCGTTCGAGATTAACATAGAAAAATCCAAGATTTATCTATCTTAACCGACATATAAATACTGATTAATTCATCTTTATCTGTAATTATCTAAAACGCGTCCACCTTGGCTGACGCCTTTCAGATTAATTAAGATAAGGATAAATATCCGGGAAAACTTATCTTTATCTTTATTAGGTAAAATGCGTCCACATGTGTAGACGTCTTTTACACTAATTAAGATAAGGATAAACATCCGGAGGAGAAATTAAAATCACTTAGGAAACTTAAAATGCGTCTCCATTGCCAGACGCCTTTTAGTTAATTAATTAATTCAAATTTAATCGTTAAAATAAGAATAAAATCTAAATGGCGTCCACTTGGGTCGACGTCTTTTAGAATTCTTCATATTTTAACTCAAATTTGAGCTAAAACCAATTCAATTAATTAACTTAAACACATCTGTTAAATCCGACACTTAAAAAGATTAATAAAAATTAATTAATGATTAATTATCAGACCATTTCGAGGCATTATTATATGATATGAAATTTACTCGAAATGATGTCAAAATTAGCGTGTCTACAGCTGCCTCACCTTGGCATTGTCTTTGCAAGGGAGTGAAATGGAATGGAATGTACTGAAAAGGTGATGCCAAGGTGTGATGAGACACGCTCTTAACATCACATGATTAGAATTTTTCTCAAAATCATCAATGAAGATAGCTCAAGGAAATCAACGGAATTAATCCTGTCTGGATGAGGTAGACAAGGAAATAAAATAAAGTCGATCAACCTCCTCGGAGTGGGAAGTACCCCAGGTCGTAGACACTGCAGGTTTCATCATGGGGAGCGTTTGCCAGCCAATGTGGACGTGCTACAGCCATGATGGATCTTAAAAGAAAACAAGAATATTGGATAAAGAATCCAATCAAGGATAGAATTCCAAGGATATCTTTAAGCGAACCTCAAAGATATCAAGATACTCAATTCAGAATGGAATATTTCATATCATGTTTGAAATTATTTGATTTAATGGTCTGAAACTTAATCAATAATTAATTCTTATTTCACTGATTTCAAAGTCCTATATGATGCATGCTGGGCTAAAAGAAAAATATAAAGTCAAATAAAATATAAATTAATCAAGGATAATATTGTTAAATTGTTATTAATGAGTCAAGATACCAATTCTTGTAATTCAGTGCTAAGCCGTACCTCGTTTATCCACGCACCGTTTCACAAAAGTGGAACCATCGTCCCCACTAATTAACAATCCAACGGCCTATCCGTGCGATTAAGAATTCTCTGGAATTATCACTGTTTTTGTTGAAGGGGAACTCAAATTCCAGTTTCATCAAAACCACATGGTCCTTGATATACTCATATAATAATGCTTATGCAAAATAATTACATGGAATAATACAAGGGTAGAAATAACCGTCTTTTTAGCCACGGTCGGGACTTGAATTCCATAGTGAGATCTTCTTGACATTTCCAGTTTTGCTCAGAATTTTCTGCAATCAAAATCGTTAGTAATTCCAAACAAATATTCAACTTAAACATTAAAATCACAGGATTTCGGGGAAAATAACAGAATTATTGAAACGCGTCGTGTCGAGCAAACGCCATTCAACTTTGAAACGCGTCAGGTATCCTAGACGCCTTTTACTCACAGAAACATGTTTCTGGTTGTTCTCTACCCGAACTCCAACTCTATCAATGCACATCCCTTTTCCAATCCGGAAAAGGTCTACTTAGGATCGCAATTCCTCCTATATAAACACCCTTAGGTTATTCCCAAGCAATCCTACCATAATCCAAAGATCTAATGGAGAGTTTTCTTCCAAATTTTCAAGGTTTCTTCAAGGTTTTCAAGCTTCCCAAGCTTCAAGAAGGAGGAACTCCGAAAAAAAGAGATGGATTCCTCAAACAAGAAGATGAAGATGTCTTTAGAGAAGTTTGCAGACATAGAGAATCATCTCAATGGAAGAAATCCCAATCTTCAAGTAAGTATAATCAACTTTTCTTTCATGTTCTCCATGTCTTCCATCATGCTCTTCATCAAACTTCATCAAGCTTCCTTTTTATTTTTCTTTCAGAATTACCCCATGTTTCCTGGTCCAAGAAAGTTCACGTCTCTCCCTTGGATTCGTAAACTTGCAAAAAGTGTTAAGCTTTCTATGCAAGTGTTCATATCCAAGTGGGATCTTCAAGGACTTGTAGTGCTTGCCAAGAATTACAAAAGTGCGAACGTAGACTGGGCGGCTATGGGCGCCTTGATCGAGTGGTGGCATCCCCAAACTCATACGTTCTTCTTCCAAGATTTCGAGTGCACAATCCTTCTAGAAGAGGCGGAACTTCTATTAGGTCTCCCGAAGACCAGAGACAACAGAGACAAGATAGCCTTGACAAAAGAGAGAATCACCGGTCAACAGCTATTGACATCGATCATGAAGGATCCTTCAGAAGCTAAAGGATGCCTCACCAAGAAGGGGATCAATCTTGCAAAACTAACCGAGTGGACTCTTTATGAAATTGAAGATTTAAGGGAGGATGAGGCGGAGGATGTAACAAAAGCTCTCGTTACATGCCTTGCCGGTGCCTTATTCTTTCCTGCACAGGATAACATCTTGGAAGACGATCAAATTAGTGCTATTTGCGCAATTTTCGAAGGTAAATCTATTAGCACTGCACTCTTAGCATATCTCTACAGTGCACTTTCTGCGGCTTCTGTGGGTCGTCCTCCATATGGATGCATGCTACTCTTTGCCTTGTGGATTGAACTTCACTTCAAATTCGAGCATAGCAAAAAAAGGCCTCTGAATCAATCTCAGATCTTCTTGAATAGTCCAATTCATTGCATTGCTAATATTGTAAAGTTCAATGAGTACATGGTCAACAAGGTTCCAAAACTCAAGACCCGAGCCGACTGGAGAGAGTATTTGAAGCTCATGACGTCCGACATATTCGACTCATCTCCGCTTGCTCTTGTTGGAAAACCAGTTTGGGTGCGCCGTACAGCAGGAGCAGATCTCAAGTTAATTGGAGCCACTGAGTTTGTGTTATACAATCCACACCGGTGCCTTACTCAACTTAGCTTGGCCCGTCGTGAGTTTCCTGAATTCTCTCCCACACTCCCAATCAAGAAGCGCGACTTGGAATCCGATGAAGATTATGAAGCCATACAAATCATCATTACTCTATGGAACCTTGGCTTTAGCTATCGTGTAAGATCCTCTAAAGACAGAGATAAATGATTGAAATTTCCTTATCTTAAAGGTCTTCATGATATTCTCCCTTAAATGTCCTCTTTCTCTTTTTGATTTTGATGTAATAAAGATTGATTCCATTAAATAAAGATTGATTTTTCATGCCTTAGAATCTTTTCCCAACTTTCTGTGATGTGCACATGATTTTTCCTTAAATAAAAACCTGATTTTTCCTGAAAATTCAACAATTCGGGTTCTGTAAAATGTAAAACGCGTCCACTCAAAAACCCGATTTAAGCTTAAAACGCGTCTACATCCGTAGACGCCTTTCGACTCTCTCTCCTACTTTTCCGAGGATTCTGCCATTAATTCCATGATTAATTCCCTGAAATGCGTCCAGTAATCAAGACGCTTTTAATGATTTTCCTGTGTACGGCTCTGAACAGAACCTGAAACGCGTCTACCCATGTGGACGTGTTTCAACCAATTCAAACAGCTGTCCTTTGCCGCCTCAACTTATGCGCCCTAAAAAGCGTCTATCTGAGTCGACGCCTTTCACCGTTTTCGTTACAGACCCGCGAAGGCCCTCCTTTCCTCCTCACTTTCACAAAAATCTTCTCTCTCCTCACCGAGCTCCGGCGATCTCTCCGGTGATCTCACTTCTTTCTCTCTCAAAAACTCCTTCTCTAGAGCTATGGAACACGGTGAAGGATCAAGGAAGAAGAAGGCCTTAGCCAAGAGGAGGCGGAGGCAAGAAGAAGAAGCTCCCGAGGAGGTGCCGGCGGCGTTAGCCGAGGCGGCGGCCTTCTTGGAGGAGGAGCTCCCTCCACCGGCGCCCATGGCGGTGGAAGAGGAAGAGGAGGGCGACCTCCACACGGTAAGTCTTCTGTGGTTTGAATGGGGTGAGAAAAGAGGGAAGAAAGGGGTTCTTGAAGGAACCCGAAATCTGGACTTGAAAGGCGTCCAGACCAGGTGACGCCTTTCAAAAGGCGTCGCCCTGGGTCGACGTCTTTCAATCCAAATTTCGAATTTTTAAAGTAGGTAGAAAATATGTTTGAATTGCGTCAAAGTATGTGGACGTGTTTTGAAACACGTCTGTGTGTGCTGACGCCTTTCAAAACAGAATGAATTTTCCTGTTTTTATATTAATTACTGACCCTATTTTTTTATTATTTTTTTTTATTTGCAGGGAGTGATGAGGGCCAGAATTTCATGGGATTTAGTGATAGGAGCGTATAGGGGACTCCCGGATTTTCAGAAGGCGCGCCTGCGCCGGATGGGGTTCGGCGAGATACTAGACATCGAGCCATTTTGGCTCGATCTAGTCCTGCTGCAGGCGCTTAGGGAGCGTTGGCATGCAGAGAGTCGGGCATTTCTGATGCCTTGGGGGCATATGGTCCCCACCTTAGAGGACGTGGCCAGGATTACTGGCCTGCGGGTAGAGGGCCGACCAGTTAGTGGGGTTACTTATCCCAACTATCAGGGATTAGCAGAGGCCTTACTAGGGATAGAGGTATCCAGTATAGGTAGGGAGTCTAGGATGGTTCCTAGGGTAGAAGTAGAGGCTGCCTTAGGATTAGATGAGCCCCGGCGTCGGTCTGATGAGACCCGAGTAGAGTTTAGAGATAGGCTAGCCGAGTCATCTTCCTCTGCCTATTGTAGTGACCCGAGTCAGGTAGAGGAGGTAGACAGACAGCTGAGGGTCTTTTTAGTTTTCTTTTTCGGTCGGTTGCTCTTCGGTACGAAGGGCGACCATATCCACTGTAGGTTTCTTTATTTATTAGATGACCTAGATAGCTTAGGGGAGTACGCTTGGGGTGCGGCCCTTCTGGCCCACCTGTTCGCAGACCTATCCGCGGTCACGCCGGACCGCGAGACTACTATCAGTGGCTTCTCACCGTTCCTTCAGGTATTAAATGTTTTATTATTTATTCATGATATGCAATGTGTAATGCAATGATTTTTCTAACCTATATGTTCATGAATACAGGTGTGGAGCTACCACTATTTCCCGCTCGGCAGAGCGCGGATTGTTCGTCCAGATGCCGTCCCCTTGGCCTGCCGTTGGCAGCCAATTGTGGACACGGCTCCGTAGCACCACCAGCTGACGGCCCTCCGCCGTCAGTTCCTAGATTATCCAGAGTTATTGGTAAGTTTTTAACTTGTTCAATTTTTTTATTAAATGCAATTTTTATTCCTTAAGTGCAATTTATTTATGAATGCATCTAACCTATATGCAGGTGATCTGGCGCCCGTATCTGGGCATGAACGAGGAAGGTCAGCCATGGGTGACGGCTGGCAGGAGGCGATTTGGGAGGCAGATGTGGGTGCACTGTCTCAACGAGATCGAGCCCCTCCGTCTCCGGCTCGTGATGAGGACGTTGGGCCTCCATCAGGAATGGTTAGATGAAGAGGTCCCGGAGGGTGTGGGGAGGAGCATGAGGGGCAAGCAATCCCTCACCGACTGGCGTGCCAAGTTCCCGGAGCAGTACGAGGACTGGCACCGTCGAGGCATCAGAGTGGAGTCCCGTGCGGAGAGTAGCGAGGGCTACCTCCAGCAGTACCGGGTTCATTATGCCGACCAGCTGCGGCTCCTCCGACCACTCGATGTAAGTATGCATTCATGCGTCTTTAATTTTATTATTATCTTGATTTATGTTGGTGAATGAATGTATGTATATGTGATTTGCAGGATGCTCGTGATGCGGTCATCATCGACCTCCGGGCCCGACTACATGATGCTGAGGCCCAGCTCGAACAAGTCCAGAAAGAGCTCTTTGATCTGGTATGTATGAATGAATATGAATGCATGTTTTAATTAATTATTTGTTTTGGCGATTAACCACTGACAGTGTTCTTTTGGTGCAGCGAGCCGTCTACACCCAGGCGGCTCCTCCTACCTATGGAGCTTCATCTTCATCATCCTTCGCCGCGCATGATGCTGCCTTGGCTGACCTCCAGAGTCAGCTCGCCTCTGCCATCCACCGGGCTTCTCTTGCGGAGGAGGACCGTGCTGCTCGGGTAAGCTTTGATTTTTGAATTTGACTTAATTTACTTGACTATCTTGAACTAACAAAATCTTCTTCTGCAGGTGGCTGAGCTCCAAGAAGCCCTTCAGAGGGCTGAAGCGGATGCCTATGCTACAGCGACTCGTGCCGAGGCTGATGCAGAGCGGATCCGGGCTTTAGAGGAGCAGGTGGCCCGACTTTCGGTTGGAGATCTTGCGCGCCTCCAGACCCGCTTGGAGGTCATCAACGAGGAGCGAGAGCGGGAGAGGCAGGAGCGGCAGAGGATGGATGCTGAGATATCCGCTCTTCGGGTCCAGCTTGGCATTGCAGAGCATGAGCACCGGAGTGTGGAGGAGAGGTACAGGCGTGCTCGACAGCGTGCGCAGGAGCGCGGTTTGACGAGCGCTTTCACCGCCAGCGCTGCCGTGTCTTCCGGCCAGGCGGGGCCGAGCACGATGTGGCCACTTCCACCTCCTAGTCGAGGACCAGCACCAGACACACCTGACGAGGCCCAGAGCCAGTTAGATGAGGGCGGAGGGGAGAGCCAGCCTTGAGGGCTTATGTACTTCTTTTCTTTTCATGCATATCATGTATAAAACACTTTTGATATATACATGAAACTTTTGGGCTCCAATCTCGTGTTCCTGCTTATCTTGCATCCTGTACAACACTTAACAAACAGATTAAGTATCTATTTAGGCTTAGCCCCTTGCCTGACCAAACAAATGGTCAATCAATCTTTTCCTTGAATAAATAGTCAAGGGGCATAGCCTTTATTAACAAAGGTAATAAGAATAATCAGACTTAAGCAAAATGCAACATACAAGCAAACATATGCTCACTGAAAATAAAAGGAATGAAACATATTAAATGCAACAAGCAAATGCTAATTGAAATATTTTTTGTGGTTTTGAAATATTCATTTTGTTTGGGTTTTGAAATATGTATTTTTTTTTAGATTTTGAAAAATATACATTTTTTTGAATTTTTGAAATATGTACTTTTTTTGAATTTTTAACTATGCAATTTTTTTTGAATTTTGACATATGCATTTTTTTTTGAATTTTTGACATATACATTTTTTTTGAATTTTTGACATATACATTTTTTTTGAATTTTTGACATATACATTTTTTTTGAATTTTTGACATATACATTTTTTTTTGAATTTTGACATATACATTTTTTTTGAATTTTTGACTTAAAAGACCAGTATGGTACTTAGATCAAAAGATCATATTCATTTATTAACTTAATTTTCAAATTATTCTTTAACAACTTAACTTAAAACCCATCGTGTTTGAACTTGTGTTTCCATTCATGATCCCATTTGATGATTTGACCTTTAGTCAATCTAAGCCATTCCTTAAGCTTGAAGTACACCTCTTTAGAAAGAAAAGAAGAATAGATTTAGAAAGCCCATGAGAAGGTTCCGGAGACCTAAAAAGATGTTCCTTTCCAACCCTAATATCTGTTGGGGTTCGGTCATTTTCTTTCCGGGGTATTTATCGACCTTGCGTTCCCTTTTGTTTCATTTCATGGCCTTGATGTGACGTTTGTAGTGTATTGGCCTTTTGATTTTTCCCTTTTTTTTTTTTTCATTCTTTTCTTTCTTTGCTTTGCTTTGGAACGGATCTCCCCCATTTTTTTTATGACGGCCTCCTACTAAGATGGCGGGTATTCTTGGTAGTCTATTCTAAGCCTCGTTCCGACATCATGGGCCGAGTGTAAAACAGAATTTTACTTTAAAATGAATGATTTGTACTTTACACTCTTAGTCAAGCTTTTGATATTCTTAAGGACTTGGCATCTCTTGTTACTCACGAATCAAACGTGTCAGTGTGTGCAGTAATGAATTTGAAGTTAAATTATTCAGACTAACAAAGAAATTTGAGTTTATAAATTTTCTGATTCCTCTGGTCTTTGTACCATACTGATCGACTCTTTAACCTAAGGATAGTATTTCTTAAGATGTAAACCATTCCAGAGATGATTTAGCTCTTCTCCTTCTGCATTAACAAGACGATAAGCATTACTAGGAAAAGCATGTGATACAACATAAGGTCCTTCCCAGTTGGGTTGGAGCTTAGAACGCGGACCACTAGGTTTTACAAAAATCCTTTTAACGACCATTTCACCGACTTTGAACTTTCGTTCAATGACTTTCTTTTGATAAAAACGTGCTAATCTGTTTTGATAAACTTTTGCATGATTAGCAGCTGACCATCTTTTCTCGTCTAAAAGTTCCAATTGAGCAAGGAGTGCTGAACGATGTTCATCAATGGAGAATTCTTTGTTCAATTGTACTCTTAATGACGGTATAAGGATCTCATATGGAACTACCGCCTCCATTCCAAATGTTAAGGAATAAGGAGTTTGTCCAGTGGGCGTGCGGATTGAAGTTCGGTAGGCCCATAGAGCCTCAACCAATTTTTCTGGCAAATCTGCGAATTTGTTAGATTTACACGTCTTTTTGATGATTTTTATCAAAGTCTTATTAGTTGCCTCTGCTTGGCCATTGCCTTGCGGATAATAAGGAGATGAATGATGCAATGCAATTTTATACCTGTTGCAGAGGTCCTTCAATTCCTGTGACACGAACTGCGGTCCGTTGTCGGTGACGATGGTACTTGGAATTCCGAATCTTGTGATGATGTTCTTCATGATGAATTTGCAGACGGTTGATGCTTTGATCTCCACGTATGCTTCAGCTTCTGCCCACTTGGTGAAGTATTCCGTTGCCGTGAGAATGAAAGATTTTTGCTTAATGCCGGAATCTGGGTTACCAAGGGGTCCAATAATGTCGAAAGCCCACATGGAGAAAGGCCATGGGGAGGAAACATGATGGAGTGAAGATGCAGGAGAATGAATTTTGTCTGCGTGAAGTTGACACTTAGCACACCTACGGACATATCCTACACAATCTTCTTCTATGGTTGGCCAATAAAATCCTTGTCTAAGGATCTTCTTTGCTAGCATCTGTCCATTGACATGGCCACCACAAACTCCACTATGAGCTCCTTCCATAACCTTCCAAAGCTCATCTTCGTCTAAACATCTCAGAAGAACTCCATCAAAACCTCTCTTATATAATGCTCCCCCAACTAGAGTGTATCGTTGAGCAACTCTCCTGATAGCTCTTTTTTCCTCAGTTGTAGCTTCTTCAGGATACGATTGATCTTCACAATATTTTGCAATTTCATAATACCATGGCTTCTGTTCATCATCCATCTCTTCTAACAGCTCCATCAACATGATTTATCTTTTCTCCACAATACTTCCATCTTTGAATTTCTTCAGCAACTTCTCCTTAGTTCTAAGAAATGAAGGATCTTTCACGGCGGGTGAAAGACGCCTATGAACTATGATTGATTCAGATTGCTTGCTGATTGGAAAATCGAGGGAAGATGCAAGTGAAGCTAGAGCGTCAGCTAAGATGTTTTGATTTCTAGGGACATGGACAAAGATCAATTTTGTGAAAAGCTTTGAGTAAGCAGAAGTAAGTTCTTGATATGGCTTGAGCTTGGGATCAAGAGTTCGATACTTGGTCAGCACTTGGCGAAGAATTAATTGGCTATCACCCACAATCCTGAGTTTGGTGGCACCATGAAAATGAGCAGCCTCAAGACCAGCAAGAAGTGCCTCGTATTCAGCTATGTTGTTGGTGACTGGAAAATCAAGCTGAAAGGCTTGTGGGATGGTGACACCTTCAGGTGATAACAGAACGATTCCGATCCCCTTTCCATGAGAATTCAGAGCTCCGTCAAAATGCAGAGTCCACATATCATCTCTGATTTGATTTACGGACATCAGTTCCTCATCCGGAAATTCTGATCGCACTGGATCAAATCGAGGAAGGGGATGATGAGCGAGATGTTCTGCTATGGCATAGCCCTTGATCGCTTTCTGTTGAATGTAAATGATATCGAATTGGGATAGAAAGCTTTGCCATCGCGCTAACCTATCAGTAAGAACAGATTTCTCCAGAAGGAATTTGATCGGATTCATCCTAGCGATGAGATGGACTTCATGGGCCAGAAAATAATGCTTCAATTTCTGAACAACCCAAACTAATGCTGCACATGTTTTCTCCATCGCCGTGTATCTCTGTTCAGCGGGGTTGAGAAGTTTAGAGAGATAGTAGGCTGCCCTCTCTTTTCCTTCTTCATCCTCTTGTGCTAGGACAGCCCCCACTGCATCATCCAGGACTGAAATATAAAGTATCAATGGTTTGCCTAGAGATGGTGGTCTCAAAACAGGAGGACTTGCCAAATAGTCCTTTAATCTATCAAATGCCTCTTGGCACTTATCGTCCCAATTGAATTTGACTCCTGGCTTGGTAAGCTCGTAAAACGGCTTACACCTTTGTGAGTGCTGGGAGACAAAACGGCGAATAAATTGTAACCTCCCGTTTAATCCTCTTAACTCTTTCAAGTTTTTGGGAGGTGGCATTTCTTGGGGTTCATCTTCAACTGATATTCTCTCGATCTCTCTAATACCCTTGCCAAAACTTTGGCGTGCTCAGCCTTCGTTTTAGACTTAACCAATAAGTCATCCACATACACTTCCAGATCTATATGCATCATGTCATGAAATATTGCCATCATAGCCCTCTGATAAGTGGCTCCAGCGTTCTTCAATCTAAATGGCATGACGACATAACAATATGTTCCCCAAGGTGTAGTGAATGAAGTCTTCTCTTGATCCTCTTCTGCCAGCTTAATCTGGTTGTATCTTGAAAATCCATCCATAAACGATAACGTTTCATAGCCAGCAGTGTTATCGATGAGTACATCAATATGAGGCAATGGAAAATCGTCTTTAGGACACGCCCGGTTCAGATCGCGGAAGTCAATGCAAATTCTGACCTTCCCGTCCTTTTTCATAACCGGGACTATGTTGGCCACCCATTGTGGATAAAGGACAACCCTAATGAATTTGGCTTTGTGCAATTTGTCGACCTCTTCCTTCATCTTTAAAGCCATTTGTGGGTGGAATCGCCTTAATTTCTGGTTGACCGGACTAGCTCCATCCTTTAATGTTAACCTGTGTTCAACTAAAGATGAGTCTAACCCTGGCATATCCTCATAACTCCAGGCGAAAGTGTCCTTATAATCCTTAAGCACTTGTACCATTGCCTTCTCATCTTCTGTAGAAAGATTTTTACTGACGAGGACAACCTTAGGTTCGTCTTCAGTCCCTAAGTTTATTTCTTTGGTGGGCTCTTCTACGGCAGCTGAGGGTTCATCAAATCTCTTCACTCCACTGGCATATGCCTCAGCTGCGTCCTCATCATCTTCCTCATCTTCAACAATGGGGTCCTTTTCATGCACTAACTCATATACCCCGTACCCATCATTGACTGATTCATCATCTGTACAATCTTCTGGCATCTGAATTGGATCTTCTAAAAGCTGAGGGATTAAAGAGCAAAAAGAACATTTATCAGCCAAATCCTGGAGGTATCTTTCTGGAATTTGCCTACCCTTAGGCTTCCTAGACTTCCTAACCTGCCTAAAACTAGACTTCCTAACTTCACTAAACTGCCTCTCATAACCTAATGAAGATGAAGCAGGATGAAAATCCTGGGATACAAGTGGAAATACAGGGGAATCCTCCCGTGGGGAGGGACATAGTAGATCTAAGAGAGAATCTTGACCGACGGACCCGCGCGATGGAGTGTAATCGGACAAGTAAGATGTTTCCTCGATAATGATTTGGGAAGAATTTGTTGTAAAATTGGCGTTTTTTTTTTGGATATCGGAGGAATTATACATGAAGCAGGAGTGAATACAAATGGAAGGGGAATCAGACGGAGGAAGCGGCACCAAGGCCAGAGGATTAGGGGGATCATATAGCAATATGTCCCAGATTAGATCATACATCCTCTCTAGGTCGAGACGAGGTTGTGGAATAAAGTCCCGAGGGGACAGAGTAATCATAACGGGCGGAGCCCGTGGAATGTCTTCAGTAATGACCCGCGACCAAGTCGGGGTCAAAAGCAGTGTGCGAAAAAGAGTATGGAGTATTAGGACATGTGAAGGATATGTCCCCCTCCAGAGCAGATCTGTTGTATAACCAGCTTCATAGGGGTCATCTGGTTCCCCTTCATCAGTTTCTTCGGATAGGAGTATCCGCTTATCAAAGATTGCGCCAGGGCTCTCAATTAGCTCGTCGATCTGCGGTGGCCACTTGGGTTCTGCAGGATCCAGGAATAGTCTGTTCAGTGCTATGTATAGGTCCCTCAGGTCGAACCATCTGTACCATTCGCATTCGGGGTCATAGAATTTTCTCCTTTTCATAGGCCACAAAGCCTCCAAGGATTGGTACGTAAGCAGTTCAGAGCAATGTCTGGCCAAGTCCCTCCCATATATGTCATGGAAGTCAAAACATGAAGTAATGACCACCGTGTTGTCGTGACTAAGTATGGGCCCTTTCACAAAGTGTGTATATAGAGTCCATGTTAAGGGATCTCGGCCTTCTTTCAGTGGTGTAGACATTGTTTCCAAGATTTCTTGACCATCTTCTTGCTGAACCCTGTCTTGCTTCAGTTTCCTCGGCCTATAGCCCAGACCGCTTCCAGGTACTGCCCGATGATCTTTAACAGGAGTGGTCCTGCCTTGCAACTGTGTGCCCAGACCTTTCCCAGGCTCGTAGCCGTTCTTCATCATAATCCTCCATCCTGGGGTACTCATGCACTTCCCCCTTTTGATAGCATTTAATGGGTATGGAGAAATGGTAGCGGCTTTCAAAGGATCAGCCACTGGACGGTAGACCTATAATACCGACAGAAAAGGTTGTCGGCCAGGTAAAACAGCAGATTTAATATTTAAGGTATGAGCAGCAGTAAGGATCGGCATGCTCGTCACTTTAATAATTCGTCCTTTATAAGGGAATTTGAGGCATTGATGATTCGTAGAAGGAATCACCTCAAGAGTTTTAATATAAGGACGTCCCAGAATGGCATTTATGGAAGGGTCGATTTCTAGAATATGAAATTCGACCTCTGCATGACTTACTGGACCCAGCTCCACCTTTAAATAAACCATTCCCAGAGGGGAATGGGTAGAATTGTCATATGCCGTAACTGAGATGGGGCTAGGCAACCATTTCTCCTTGGGCACACCGCATAGCTCCAGGGTCTTCGGAGATAAAACATTAATTGAAGCCCCTGTATCAACCAGGCATGCATCCACGGCCTTTTTGCAGATATTGACCGTGATGCTCAGAGCCATGCTTCTGGCGGCTGGCGGTGCTAGTTCCGATGTGTGGAATGTAATTGAGGGCTGATCCCCCTGAGGAACTAGAAGTGCTGCAATTTTCTCTACCGGCACATCTTCGTTGACCATCACCTTCTGTAGGTATTCCATTAAGGTTTCTTGGTGAATCTTGGACCTTTTAATCAATTCAAGTACAGTGATCCGTGCCGGTGTTCTGTCCAGATGTTTCAACAAGTCATATTGAGTGCCTGGTGCACTCTCTTCATTATGGGCTTCCTCAGCCGGCTGTGATGGGCCGTCTCTGACTGTGGACTGAGGAAAGACCTTGTTGAAAATCCTTCCACTCCGGAGCGCATGTTCCTCGACCGTGGAGGATCCGGGTGACACCTTGAGTACCGCAGAGTCGGGTGGCGTAAGCGGTGCGGAGGGTTGATGCGTAGGTGGTGGCGTTGGGTTAGGTGGTGATGGCGTAGGGTTAGGTGGTGGTGGCATGGTGCGGATTAAAGGCCTAGAGGGTTGAATGGTAGATGGGTACGCGGTCGGTGAAGTGTGGAATGGGACGCGTAATAGCGGTCTGGATGGTTGGTTGGTGTCTGGATAGGTAGTGGTAGCGGGTGAAGTAGGGAATGGTACGCGGAGTAATGGCCTAGATGGTAAAAGGGGTGCGTAGTTGGCTTGTGGTGGGTTATATGGTGGGGGTGTAGTGGTGCGGGGCGTAATAGGCTTAAGGAAAGAGGGTAGTGGGTTATTGGGCGCGGGCAAGTGATATGTGGGTGTCGGTAAATGGGTAATGGTAACGGGTTGTGGTCTGGGTATGTGGATGGTGCGGCGTGGTGGTTGTTCTGCGGTATTCTGAATGTGACCCGTCGAATAGAGAGAGGAAGAGTCCTCTATCCTCCATTGTTGCCCACGACCAGCCTCAGACTGGCTGTTCGTTATTATGGGAGCAACCTGGTTCTGGTTCTGGTGCTCCGGGAGTGGATTTTGCACTATGCCCATGTTGGGTGGTGCTGCTGCTTGTGCCGGTGGTCTTGCTTGCTGCTGCTGTTGCTGTTGCGGTCTCCTCGCCTTCAGGGCTGATATATATTTCTTCATTTCCTCCCAGTCTATGCCGCCCTGCTCATTGAGATCATGAATATAATCTCTGAATTGGAAGCATGTGTCGATGGTGTGCCCAGGTTGCCTATGGAAGTAGCAATACCTGGACGTATCGGCATTTTGAGGCCAGACGGCCTTTTCCCTTGGCAAAACTAAGGCATTAGACGCCATTAAAGCACTGAAGATATCGGCCAAGGATTCTGGGAGTGCCGGATATTCTGCCCTTTTCGGGCCTGGGGGTCTCCTCTGCTAGTTGTAGTCACCAGGAGGAGGAACATTGTGGTACGCCGACGGTGCGCACGGCTGGTACTGTGGCTGTTGCTGCTGCTGATACTGCTGCTGCTGGGGTTGCTGGTACTGCTGTTGCCGTTGCGGCTGTTGCTGTAGCTGTTGCTGGTTCTGATTCTGATTCGGCTGCTGGGGCCGTTGATACTGTTGTTGGTACTGGGGGTTCTGCTGCTGTCTGTACCCTTGCTGCTGTGGCCTCTGGTACTGCTGCTGACTCCTCACGAACTGGGGCGAGTTATTGTTCATGGTACTCACTTGCTCATGAGAGAGCGTGCCCTCAGTAGTCGGACCTGTGCTGGAAGAGTTCGGCACTGCAGGCTTCCGAGGCGGAGGCCTGCTAGGTCTATGAGGATCAAAGACGCTAGAGAATGTAGCGTCCTTGAAAGCATTCTGGCAGTACCGTGCTCTTTCATAGAGCTCTGCCATGTTAGTCAAATTGTTCAAGGAGAGGACGAGCTTGAACTGGGGCGTGGCATTGGAAATTAACATCTTCACTTGTTCGGACTCGGACAAGTGATCCTTCACCTTTTCAGCCAGACCCCGCCACCTGTCAGCAAAACTGACAAACTCCTCATCAGGTTTCATCTTTTCTGCAATGAGGTCCGTGATAGACAAGGAGGGTGCAACTCTGTCCTGGTATCGTTGAATAAATTTGCGTGAAACGATACCGTAATCCTCTACTTCTGAGGGTTCCAGGGAAAAGAACCACTCGAGGGCTGGTCCCTCTAGAGATCTCCTGAACAAGAAGGCCAACGACCTCTTATCATTCTGCCAGAAAGAGGATTCGTACATAAACTCCTTCAGATGTGTAAAGGGGTTACCAATACCGTTGTACTTTCGGTACACTGGCATTTCAGAGGGTGGCAGATGGAATACTGGCAGGCTCGGTAGACTGATCTCTGGCACAGCTTTGACCCCCATCATTTTCTGGAGGTTATTAAATTGCTCATCCATACGCTCCATTTTGGCCAGCAGCGTTTGTGTGGTCAGATCTGCCTGGGGAGGAGGAGGAGGAGGAGGTACTTGGTAGGCCTGCTGCCTAGAGTACGTTGGACAGGGTGGACAATAGAGGGGAGGTCCGGCAGAGCTTACGCCATGCCCGAGGGCATTTTGATAAGCAGGCGTTTGCGGTCTAGCCGGTTGCCTAGATGATGAAAGCTGCGGCCCAGCTGGCCGAGAAGTAATATGAAGGCCCTCCACGGCCTGATGGATATAAGGAGGAGGAAAAGAAGGTTGCTGAGGAACAGCAGGGGGAGCCACAGGGTTCGGCTCGGCAGGCTGTATGGGTGCCTTTCCCTTCAAAATAGATTGGATCGCCTCGAACTGCTGAGGGTCCAGTCGGGAGGCAAGAACTCCCAGAGCATTGATGAGATCCGTAGGATCAGAGGATGAGGGATCATTCTGATTCATGTCCCCCTCAAGATCAGGATTAGGGATCGCATATTCATGCGGAGGAGGATCAGGATATTGATCACGTGGATGCAAAAGAGGTGTCCGAACATTCCCATCTAGACGATATGGAATGGGGATAGAACTACGGGAGGCATCAGCATCTCTCCCACTCTCATAGTTGTATTCAGAATCCCGAGGGGCATTAGCATCTCCCTCGTAATTAATCATGGCGTCTGGAGCCACACTCAAGTCCCTACCTGATCGTAGCAACATGATGTTAGATTCTTTTTCTTCAAAGATTTGACAAACAAGTTGCACAGAGATTAATCAAACAAGTGGATGCTTAACGTGATTTTAAGATTCCTTCTTGAGTTATTTGGATTCAATTAAACCTCAAATTCTCTCAAGGAAAGGATCCTAGTTTCAGTTCAATTTCCACCGTTATTCTCTAAGGCTTTCTCCCACAACGTTTTCAGAATCTAACCAGGACTTCAATTGGTACAACCAGCCCGATGATCAAGGAGGAATACCTTGATTTTGAGGACTTATGGAGGTCTCAACGTCAACTTCTCTAGTCTGATCAAGGGACCAACCCAATCAGAGAGAGTTGCTGACGTCAAGTAATGTGTTCCTAAGAAGAGGAGGGTATTAGCCTCAATGCGTATGTCCTGCGGCCTGGATGGCCTCTAATGCTTAGTAAGTAATGGGTAGCTACACTCAAAACACAGAAATCTGGGAACTGAAAAAAATTAAGAAACTGTCTGAATCGCGTCGATGATAGTCGACGCTATTCAAAACGGAACTTAATTTTTCGCAGAAGCAGATGCAGACAGCAGAGAAACTGTGAAGGTTGAAAGGCGTCTAGGGTTGTTGACGCGGTTTGAAACGCGTCAGCTCTCCTGGACGCTTTTCAGTTCGCAGAAACAGTTTTCCAGGAGGATTTTCTGGGTTGAATCCTCCTCAAACAAGATAAAAAGCAGTAAACAATCGACTCATGAAATTTTTTTAATTCCAGGTTTTAACAGGATGCTTTACTAACTAAACAACTAGAAAAACAATCAATCACACATCATTTTTATCACAAAAACAGCCTTTTGAATTAATCAAGGGGAGGGCAAGATCTTACCACTGGGGTGTGCACGTGGTGCATGAGGGAAATTAATTAAACTAAAACACTCACCAATTGGTGAGGACGTGTCGAAAGACACAAATGGTGCACCGTGGGTGCCCGGTTGATGACAGCAAGAACAAAAAACTTAAAAGATGGCGAGACCAAGTCCCACCGTGATCGCCAAAAAAGATGTAGGTGCTTAGAATGACCGTGTGATTAACATGAAAAATCTATGTTGTTTAGTGTAAACTAACCTATTAAAAATAGCAACTAAAGTGCAGTGATCGCCAGAAACTTTTAACTAAAAAGTTTCAAAAGAGAGTATGATCGCTTACCTGTTTAAACGCGGAAGATTGAGTCCTTGGTTCCCCTTCCTCAACCGGCTGAAGAAAGAGAGCCCTTTCTTTGCTTCTTGTTCTTGCTGTTGAATTTGAGGTTGAGGATCGTCCAGAAGTCTTTCTGACTTTGTGCTTGATTTCCCTTTTTGAATCTCTCGTTGTTGTTGAGTGCAGCAGAAACAGAAACAGAAAACGAAGAGACAATGATGATGAGAATTTAAGTAGAAGCAGTATCTGAACTAATCATGATTTTGGACATATGATTGAACATCAAACTTACTTGTTTAAATGGCTTTGAAACCCCTTTAATCAAGTAGGTTTTGAAAAAAATTATGCTGTGATGTGTGTTTGCATGAAGTGAATATGAAGAATGAAACTAATGAAATGAATGCAGTAATGAAAAACTTATGCCCAATCGGATGAAGCTTTGAAAGGATGAAGATCTTGAAAGGACGTCGACTTCTGGAATTGGCAGCG
Organism: Zantedeschia hybrid cultivar; assembly: GCA_030544215.1. Classification (NCBI taxonomy): domain Eukaryota; kingdom Viridiplantae; phylum Streptophyta; class Magnoliopsida; order Alismatales; family Araceae; genus Zantedeschia; species Zantedeschia hybrid cultivar. The sequence continues at coordinate 11,463,007 of JARZZO010000015.1, forward strand.
CTCCGGCGTTCTGACGTTGTTGCTTCGATCTTCAACTCGCAATAATAACGCTATCTCTTTAATGGATTTCAACTCTCTCTCCTTTTTTTTTTTTTTTTCAACTCTTCAACATACAGGGTATTTATAGGCATTTCTTGCGTTCGAGATTAACATAGAAAAATCCAAGATTTATCTATCTTAACCGACATATAAATACTGATTAATTCATCTTTATCTGTAATTATCTAAAACGCGTCCACCTTGGCTGACGCCTTTCAGATTAATTAAGATAAGGATAAATATCCGGGAAAACTTATCTTTATCTTTATTAGGTAAAATGCGTCCACATGTGTAGACGTCTTTTACACTAATTAAGATAAGGATAAACATCCGGAGGAGAAATTAAAATCACTTAGGAAACTTAAAATGCGTCTCCATTGCCAGACGCCTTTTAGTTAATTAATTAATTAATTAATTAATTCAAATTTAATCGTTAAAATAAGAATAAAATCTAAATGGCGTCCACTTGGGTCGACGTCTTTTAGAATTCTTCATATTTTAACTCAAATTTGAGCTAAAACCAATTCGATTAATTAACTTAAACACATCTGTTAAACCCGACACTTAAAAAGATTAATAAAAATTAATTAATGATTAATTATCAGACCATTTCGAGGCATTATTATATGATATGAAATTTACTCGAAATGATGTCAAAATTAGCGTGTCTACAGCAAGTCTGGGAAATAAATAATAAACTAAGCTAAACATTCACATCGCATTGAATTGAAATGAAAGTGCATGAATTAAAATTATTACAATGCGACTCGATACAGCAAATAATTACATACTCCAACTGAAAAGAAATAATTAAACATATAGGCCAGAAATAAATAACAACTACATCGGGGCATACCCCGGAACAACCGCTGAAGGCGCTTAACACGCGGCCGCACACGCCGCTCTAGGTCTGCTGGGAGTCCTCACCTGAAAACCGCAGGGGTGAGTCTCAAAACAAGACTCAGTAGGGATCCTTCGATCCCCACTGCCCACGCACACACCCACAAGTGCAAAGTATAGCTAACGGTAAAGTAACGAGCACAGTTGTAAGTACAATTCCTAGTTCTCAACGTGGAATCACATGCAATCGAAAATATAATAAACATGCATATTCTAAACCAGCCGACTAGGGAATCCACAACTGCCGTCTCGGTAGAGCTCGCCAACCACACAAACAACGGTGGGAAAACCTCGACCCGCTGAGGCCAAGCAGTGACCCCTCGGATAGCACACTGGCTACTCCGGCCCAACCGGCTCAGGTGGCTACTCCTTCCCTCAGCATGAGTGACTCTCCGAATGTACCACTCCGACACCGGTACTAGCTGACCCCGGGGTTCACCAGGTGACCCTCTCTCACTAGGCGTCACCCCGCCTACGCCCCCACCGGCGCTGTGCTCACGCCCCCACCAGCACAGGGTGATAAAGCGCTACAATGTCACTCCAGGTCCACAGTAACACAAAACCCAGTACAGTACGATCCGGTTACGTGAAAAGTCCGCAATCGCATAATACACATGTAGCATCGTCCGGTCATGAAGAATCTATCTCTACCGGGTACACCAAAACATGCACTAACCATCCGACTAACAGTATGAACACATTTTACTGGCATGAATTAGTGAGGTTCTGTCTTGAATTGCGTCGCCCAAGGCCGACGCCATTCAAGCTCCATGTACAGGTTCATGTAAAACAGTCTTCAAAATCAGGCCCTAAAAGGCGTCGACACCAGTGGTCGCCTTTTTAAAAGGCGTCGACATCCTCAGACGCCATTTAACACCGAAATCCAGAAATTCCAAAGAAATTACCCAGGGGATTTCTGCCTTAAAAGGCGTCATGGCTGCCCGACGATATTCAAAACGCGTCGCCCACCCATGACGTCTTTTAGTCCCAGAATCCCGAACTGGCAGACTCTCAGTCAGGCGATTCCTGTCTAAAAGGCATCGTGATGGCCCGACGCCATTCAAAAAGGCGTCGTCCATTCACGACGTCTTTCAACCCCAGGAACCAGTCTGCCATGAGCCCGAGGGCTCCCTTTTCAACCCAAACAACCCCAAAATTACTCAAAAACGGAGGAGAAAGAGGGGCAATACAATCCATAGGAAATCACATTCATGGCAAATCCCCCATATCATCAAAAGAACACCTAAACATGCTCATTCTACCCCCCAAAACCAAAGATCCATAACATGCTTAAACGGGGAAAAATATGGTTTAAACACGATGCTATGGGAACCGTCACCCTACCGGACACTCGAACTCCTCCAAGCTTCAAGCCGTCCACCCTTCTCGCCCCACGCCGCCGCCGGTACCGCCGTGGTCGTCCTTGCTCCACCGTGACGTCGGCCGCCGTCCGGAGAGTAGAACGCCGCAGTGGAGGTGGAGGTGGTAGTGGTAGGAGCTAGGTAGAGGATGGAGTGGAGGGAAAGGTGAAATGGTGGAAGGAAAAGAGGGAGGAGGAGGATCGCCGCCGAGTTCGCCGGAGGGGAAAGAGAGAAAGGGAGAAGGAGAAAATGAGGGAAAGAAGGAGGGCTCGCGGGGTTAACCAGAGGCTGGTTAAAACGCGTCGACATCCACGGACGCCTATCAGGTGATATGACGGCCGCTCTGACAAGTTTCTGAAATGCGTCGATCGAGGCAGACGCCGTTCAGCCGACATGTCAGGGCCGTACTCTAACACACCCAGAGTCGCAGTCTGAAAGGCGTCGTCCTACGTGGACGCCGTTCAGACGACTCGACAGGGCCGTACACTTCGCGGCCCAAAGCCAGCCCACGTGGCAGAACCTAAAACGCGTCTGCAACGGTGGACGCCGTTTAAACCGCGTCGAGCGGGCTCGACGCGAAACAACACAGAGTTCCAGACCCCACTAGGGCCAGAACTACAGGGTCCGACCCCGAAAACCGAATCCGAAAGCCTCAGTCCTTACATGCTCCCTCTTCTTTCTTCTCTATTTTTCCTTTAAAAACTCAAAGTTTTCAACTTTAAAAATCTATTTCCCTGTGGATTCGACCCAATCTCACCACTTACTAGTTTTCAAATAATTATATGTGGAAATTGGAATTTTAAGATTGATGTTCGAATATACTTAACGACACATAATTTCGAGCGATCAATTTTTGGCGCCGTTGCTAGGGAATTAAAATTTTAATTTTGATTATTTTGGGTCCATTTGTATAAATTCATACTCACATTCATTTTCTCTTTTTGCAGGATTTTTTTTTTTTAAAAAAAAATAAGACAAAAGGAAAGCTCAACTTGGTGAGTTTGTTCTAATTTCTTTAATATTTTTATTTTCATATTTGCTTAAAATAGATATAGACCTCATTAAATAAAAAAAAATCAGAAAAATAAAATTAAAAAAAAATGCATTTCAAGATTAGAAACCAAACTACCATATTTTAGGACATGCATCATTTAGGAATGCATTAGTTTTAAATTTTTGTCATTTGTTTCATGTTGAAGAGTGCGGGAGGCAAGGTAAGTCTTTCTAAATTGTGCAAATAACATGTTCATGCATTGTCATTTCATTATTGCGCAAAACAAACTTGATTGAATTGTAGTGTGCATCTCATTGATAAAATAATTTAAGGGCATCTTCATAACAAGATAAGGTGGGGATTTCATCACCCTTCCTTGGCCCACAAACCACAAACACTCCATCTTGCATTGTCCCAAGCCCAATAAAAATCAAATAGAAATTGCACCTAGGGTTCACACTATGATTGGACCGAGCTTTGAATTCATTTCTACTTTGGACAACGGTGTCTAAGTTAGAGGTTACAAATGTAAACGCCTAAGTGGACAAGTGGTTATTTAATTAGGTCCCTACGAAAGTAGGGGGAGCCTCCCACTATCCCACCTCTTACCTGGCCAATTGATCTATTGTAGGGGTGATTCATAGTGAATTCTAGCCATTTTATGAGAAAGCTCATCCTTAAGTCTAGGATACACTTAGGTCATTAGAAATTTGTTGTTAACTTGTTTGTCTTTGCATAAATAAACATAAAAAATATATAAAAATAAAAATAACAAAAACAACCACTCTCATCTCATTTTGGTCTAGTGTATGCTAGGTAGAAGATCTCAAAAGCCATATATTATCAAACCCATTCAAGAAATTGAGAGATACCTACATCACCAAACCAATATTCAACATCAAATGGCTGGAAATAATCAACAAATGACTAAACAAATGAAGGAATACTTCATTCCTCAAGATTATAATCCGTCATCTTGTATCCAATTGCCTAATGTCCATGCTAGCCATTATGAGATCAAGCCAAGCATCATCCAAATGCTCCCATCTTTTTATGGGAATACCAATGAAGATCCATATAAACATTTGGATGAATTCTTTGAGATTTGTTTAACCGTGAAAATTCAAGATTTCACGGAGGATGCCCTTCGACTTACCCTATTCCCTTTCTCACTTAAGGACAAAGCCAAATATTGGCTTGGAACGATAGGGAAGCCCATTAGGACTTGGCCCGAAATGCAACAAGAATTCCTAAAAAAATTCTATCATATTGGGAGAACAAATACAATGAGAAGGCCTATAACTGGATTCTCACAATTACCAGGAGAACAAATTCATGAATCATGGGAACGATTGAAGGAATTGTTGAGAAAATGTCTACACTATGGATTGTCTAAATGGCAAATTGTGCAAGCATTCTATGAAGGTTTAGATGCACAATACCGACAAATGGTGGATGCATCTTGTGGAGGAGCATTCATAAGCAAAAGTGAGGAAGAAGCTTATGATTTGTTTGAAATGCTAAGTGAAAATTCAATAAATCATGCCTCACTTTCATCATATGAAAGATCTGTAGGAACATCCAAACGGGTACAGGCAGCAACAGAACCCCCATTATCAGCAACAGTATCAACGGCCCCAGCAGCCGAATCAGAACCAAAACCAGCATCAGCCACAACAGCCGCCACAAAGGCAATTGCAGTACCAGCAGCCCCAGCACCAGCAATATCCCCAACAACAACAGTATCAGCCGCGCGCACCGCCGGCATACCACAATGTCCCTCCTCCTAGTGATTATAACCAGCCGAGAAGACCTCCAGGCCCGAAGAGGGCGGAATACCCTGCCCTCCCAGAATCCTTGGCCGATATCTTCAGTGCTCTAATGGCAGCTAATGCCTTAGTCTTGCCAAGGGAAAAGACCCTCTGGCCTCAAAATGCCGACACGTCCAGGCATTGCTATTTCCATAGGCAACCTGGGCATACCATCGACACCTGCTTCCAGTTCAGAGATTATATTCATGATCTCAACGAGCAGGGCGGCATAGACTGGGAGGAGATGAAAAAGTATATATCAGCTCTGAAGGCGAGAAGACCGCAACAGCAGCAGCAAGTAAGACCACCAACACAGGCAGCACCGCCACCAAATATGGGCATAGTGCAGAACCCGCTCCCGGAGCACCAGAACCAAAACCAAGTTGCTCCCATTCTGACGAACAGCCAGTCTGAGGCTAGTCGTGGGCAACAGTGGAGGATAGAAGACTCTTCTTCTCTTTATTTAACGGGTCACGTTCAGAGTACCGCAGAACAACCACCACGCCGCACCATTCGCATACCTAGGCCACAACCCATTACCATCACCCCTCTACCGACACCCACATATCACTCGCCCGCACCCAATAACCCATTGCCGCCACCCGCTTTCCTTAAGCCCATCATGCCCCATACCACTACGCCTCCACCATATAATCCACCACAAACCAACTATGCACCCCTTTTACCATCTAGGCCATTACTCCGCGTACCATTCCCTACTTCGCCCATTACCACCACCACCTACCCAGATATTCCCTTACCATCCAGACCGCTATTACGCGTCCCATTCCCCACTTCACCAACCACTTACCCATCCACCGTCAAACCATCTAGGCCTTTAATCCGCACCATGCCACCACCACCTAACCCTACCCCATCACCTACATATCAACCCTCCGCACCGCTTACGCCATCCAACCCTGCGGTACTTAAGGTGTCACCCGGATCCTCCACGGTTGAGGAACATGCGCTCCGAAGTGGAAGGATTTTCAACAAAGTCTTCCCTCAGTCCACAGTCAGAGACGGCTCATCACGGCTGACTGAGGAAGCCCATAATGAAGAGAGTGCACCAGGCACTCAATATGACTTGTTGAAACATCTGGACAGAACACCGGCACGGATCACCGTACTTGAATTGATCAAAAGGTCCAAGATTCACCAAGAAGCCTTAATGGAATACCTACAGAAGGTGATGGTCAATGAAGACGTGCCGGTAGAGAAAATTGCAGCACTACTAGTTCCTCAGGGGGATCAGCCCTCTATTACATTCCACACATCGGAACTAGCACCGCCAGTCGCCAGAAGCATGGCTCTAAGCATCACGGTCAATATCTGCAAGAAGGCCGTGGATGCGTGCCTGGTTGACACGGGGGCTTCAATCAATGTTCTACCCCCGAAGACCCTAGAGCTGTGCGGTGTGCCCAAGGAGAAGTGGCTGCCTAGCCCCATTTCAGTTACAGCATATGACAACTCTACTCGTTCCCCTCTGGGAATGGTTTATTTAAAAGTGGAGCTAGGTCCCGTAAGTCATGCAGAGGTTGAATTTCACATTCTCGAAATTGACCCTTCTATAAATGCCATTCTAGGACGTCCTTACATTAAAACCCTTGAGGCGATTCCTTCTACGAATCACCAATGCCTCAAATTCCCTTTCAAAGGACGAATTATTAAAGTGACGAGCATGCCGATCCTTGCTGCTGCTCATACATTGAATACTAAATCTGCTGTTTTACCTGGCCGACAACCTTTTCTGTCGGTATTACAGGTCTACCGTCCAGTGGCTGATCCTTTGAAAGCCGCCACCATTTATCCTTACCCATTAAATGCTATCAAAAGGGGGGAGTGCATGAGTACCCCAGGATGGAGAATCATGATAAAGAACGGCTATCAGCCTGGAAGAGGTCTGGGCACACAGTTGCAAGGCAGGACCACTCCTGTCAAAGATCACCGAGCAGCACCTGGAAGTGGTCTGGGCTATAGGCCAAGAAGACTGAAGCAAGATCTGGTTCAGCAAGCAGAGATTGAAGAAGATCGAAAAATCCTGGAGACAATGTCTACACCACCTAAAGAAGGCCGAGATCTCTTAACATGGACCCTATATACACATTTTGTAAAAGGGCCCATACTTAGCCAGACATTGTTCTGAACTACTTACGTATCAATCCTTGGAGGCTCTGCGGCCTATGAAAAGGAGGAAATTCCATGACCCCGAATGTGAATGGTACAGATGGTTCGATCTGAGGGACCTCTACATAGCACTGAACAGATTATTCCTAGATCCTGCAGAACCCAAGTGGCCGCTGCAGATCGACGAGTTGATTGAAGGTCCTGGTGCCATCTTTGATAAGCGGATACTGCTATCGGAAGAAACCGATGAAGGGGAGCCAGATGACCCCTATGAAGCTGGTTATATAACAGATCTGCTCTGGAGGGGGACATATCCTTCCCATATCTTTATGCTCCATACTCTATTCCGCACACTGCTCTTGACCCCGACTTGGTCGCGGGTTATTACTGAAGATATTCCACAAGCTCCGCCCGTTATGATCACTCTGTCCCCTCGGGACCTCATTCCATCCCCTCCTCTCGACCTAGAGAGGATGTATGATCTGATCTAGGACATATTGCTATATGATCCCCCTAATCCTTTGGCCTTGGTGCCGCTTCCTCCGTCTGATCCTCCTTCCATTTGTATCCATTCTTCCTTTATGTTTAACTCCTCGATGGTCCAAAAAAAAACGCCAATTTGGCAACAAATTCCAGATAGATACCTCCGGGACTTAGCTGATAAGTGTTCTTCTTGCTCTTTAATCCCTCAGCTTTTAGAAGATCCAATTCATATGCCAGAAGATTGTACGGACGATGAGTCAGTTAATGATGGGTATGGGGTATATGAGTTAGTGCATGAAAAAGACCCCATTATTGAAGATGAGGAAGATGATGAGGACGCGGCTGAGGCGTATGCCAGTGGAGTGAAGAGATTTGATGAACCCTCAGCTGTCGTAGAAGAGCCCACCAAAGAAATAAACTTAGGGATTGAAGACGAACCTAAGGTTGTTCTCGTCAGCAAAAATCTTTCTACAGAGGATGAGAAGGCTGTAGACACGCTAATTTTGACGTCATTTTGAGTAAATTTCATATCATACAATAATGCCTCGAAATGGTCTGATAATTAATCATTAATTAATTTTTATTAATCTTTTTAAGTGTCGGGTTTAACAGATGTGTTTAAGTTAATTAATTAAATTGATTTTAGCTCAAATTTGAGTTAAAATATAAAGAATTCTAAAAGACGTCGACCCAAGTGGACGCCATTTAGACTTTATTCTTATTTTAACGATTAAATTTGAATTAATTAATTAATTAATTAATTAACTAAAAGGCGTCTGGTAATGTAGACGCGTTTTAAGTGATTTTAACTTCCCCTCCGGATGTTTATCCTTATCTTAATTAGTCTAAAAGACGTCTACACAGGTGGACGCGTTTTACCTAATAAAAATAAAGATAAGTTTTCCCGGATATTTATCCTTATCTTAATTAATCTGAAAGGCGTCAGCCAAGATGGACGCGTTTTAGATAATTACAGATAAAGATGAATTAATTAGTATTTATCTGTCAATTAAGATGGATAAATTCGGAGTTTTTCAATGTTAATCGCGAACGCAAGAAATGCCTATAAATACTTTGTATGTTGAAGAGTTAAAAAAAGAAAAAAGAGAGAGAGTTGAAGTCCATTAAGAGAGCATTATTATTGCGAGTTGAAGATCGAAGCAACAACGTCGGAATGCCGGAGCGCTGCCATTTCCAGAAGTCGGCGTCCTTTCAAGATCTTCATCCTTTCAAAGCTTCAACCGATTGGGCATAAGTGTTTTATTTTTTTCATTTTTCATCTTCATTAATTCCATTCTTCACTCACTTCATGCAAACACACACCACAGCATAATTTTTCAAAACCTACTTGATTTAAGGGGTTTCAAAGCCACTCAACAAGTAAGTTCGATGTTCAATCATATGTCCAAAATCATGATTAGTTCAGATACTGCTTCTACTTAAATTCTCATCATCATTCTTCTTTATTCTGTTTCTGTTTCTGCTGCACTCAACAACAACGAGAGATTCAAAAGGGAAATCAAGCACAAAGTCAGAAAGACTTCTGGACGATCCTCAACCTCAAATTCAACAGCAAGAACAAAAAGCAAAGAAAGGGCTCTCTTTCTTCAGCCGGCTGAGGAAGGGGAACCAAGGACTCAATCTTCCGCGTTTAAACAGGTAAGCGATCATACTCTCTTTTGAAACTTTTTAGTTAAAAGTTTCTGGCGATCACTGCACTTTAGTTGCTAATTTTAATAGGTTAGTTTACACTAAACAACATAGATTTTTCATGTTAATCACACGGTCATTCTAAGCACCTACAAAGGCAATAATACAAGTACTTAAGGACTATAAGGACACTTTCGCCTGGAGTTATGAAGATATGCCGGGGTTAGACTCATCTTTAGTTGAACACAGGTTAACATTAAAAGATGGAGCTAGTCCGGTCAAGCAGAAATTAAGGCGATTCCACCCACAAATGGCTCTAAAGATGAAGGAAGAGGTCGATAAATTGCACAAAGCCAAATTTATTAGAGTTGTCCTTTATCCACAATGGGTGGCCAATATAGTCCCGGTTATGAAAAAGGACGGGAAGGTCAAGATTTGCATTGACTTCCGCGATTTGAACCGGGCATGTCCTAAAGACGATTTTCCATTGCCTCATGTTGATGTACTCATCGATAACACTGCTGGCTATGAAACGTTATCGTTTATGGATGGATTTTCAGGATACAACCAGATTAAGCTGGCAGAAGAGGATCAAGAAAAGATCTCATTCACTACACCTTGGTGAACATATTGCTATGTTGTCATGCCATTTGGATTGAAGAATGCTGGAGCCACTTATCAGAAGGCTATGATGGCAATATTTCATGACATGATGCATATAGATCTGGAAGTGTATGTGGATGATTTATTGGTTAAGTCTAAAACAAAGGCTGAGTACGCCAAAGTTTTGGCAAGGGTATTAGAGAGATCGAGAGAATATCAGTTAAAGATGAACCCCAAGAAATGTGTATTCGGGGTATCTTCAGGAAAATTGCTTGGATTCATTGTCAGCAAACGGGGAATTGAGATCGATCCCAATAAGGCAAAGGCTATCAGAGAAATGTCACCTCCCAAAAACTTGAAAGAATTGAGAGGATTAATTGAGAGGTTGCAATTTATTCGTCGTTTTGTCTCCCAGCACTCACAAAGGTGTAAGCCGTTCTACGAGCTTACCAAGCTAGGAGTCAAATTTAATTGGGACGATAAATGTCAGGAGGCATTTGATGGATTAAAGGACTATTTGGCAAGTCCTCCTGTTTTGAGACCACCATCTCCAGGCAAACCATTGATACTTTATATTTTAGTCCTGGATGATGCAGTGGGGGCTGTCCTAGCACAAGAAAATGAAGAAGGAAAGGAGAGGGCAGCCTACTATCTCTCTAAACTTCTCAACCCCGCTGAACAGAGATACACGGCGATGGAGAAAACATGTGCAGCATTGGTTTGGGTTGTTCAGAAATTGAAGCATTATTTTCTGGCCCATGAAGTCCACCTCATCGCTAGGATGAATCCGATCAAATTCCTTCTGGAGAAATCTGTTCTTACTGATAGGTTAGCGCGATGGCAAAGCTTTCTATCTCAATTCGATATCATTTACATTCAGCAGAAAGCGATCAAGGGCTATGCCATAGCAGAACATCTCGCTCATCATCTCCTTCCTCGATTTGATCCAGTGCGATCAGAGTTTCCGGATGATGAACTGATGTCCGTAAATCAAATCAGAGATGATATGTGGACTCTGCATTTTGACGGAGCTCTGAATTCTCATGGAAAGGGTATTGGAATCGTTCTGTTATCACCTGAAGGTGTCACCATTCCACAAGCCTTTCAGCTTGATTTTCCAGTCACCAACAACATAGCTGAATATGAAGCACTTCTTGCTGGCCTCGAGGCTGCTCATTTTCATGGTGCCACTAAACTCAGGATTGTGGGTGATAGCCAACTAATTTTTCGCCAAGTGCTGACCAAGTATCGAACTCTTGATCCTAAGCTCAAGCCTTATCAAGAACTTACTTCTGCATATTCAAAGCTTTTCACAAAATTGATCTTTGTCCATGTCCCTAGAAATCAAAACATCTTAGCTGACGCTCTAGCTTCAGTTGCATCTTCCCTTGATTTTCCGATCAGCAAGCAATCTGAATCAATCATAGTTCATAGGCGTCTTTCACCTGCCGTGAAAGACCCTTCATTTCTTAGAACTAAGGAGAAATTGCTGAAGAAATTCAGAGAAGGGAGTATTGTGGAGAAAAGAGAAATCATGTTGATGGAGCTGTTAGAAGAGATGGATGATGAACAGAAGCTATGGTATTATGAAATTGTAAAATATTGTGAAGATCAATCGTATCCTGAGGAAGCTACAACTGAGGAGAAGAGAGCTATCAGGAGAGTTGCTCAACGATACACCTTGGTTGGAGGAGCATTATATAAGAGAGGTTTTGATGGAGTTCTTCTGAGATGTCTAGACGAGGATGAGCTTTGGAAGGTTATGGAAGGAGCTCATAGTGGAGTTTGTGGTAGCCATGTTAATGGACAGATGCTAGCAAAGAAAATCCTTAGACAAGGATTTTATTGGCCAACCATGGAAGAAGACTGTGTAAGATATGTCCGTAGGTGTGCTAAGTGTCAACTTCACGCCGACAAAATTCATTCTCCTGCATCTTCACTCCATCATGTTTCTTCCCCATGGCCTTTCTCCATGTGGGCTTTCGACATTATTGGACCCCTTGGTAACCCAGATTCCGGCATCAAGCAAAAATCTTTCATTCTCACGGCAACGGAATACTTCACCAAGTGGGCAGAAGCTGAAGCGTACACGGAAGTCAAAGCATCAACCGTATGCAAGTTCATCATGAAGAACATCATCACAAGATTCGGAATTCCAAGCACCATCGTTACCGACAACGGACCGCAGTTCGTGTCACAAGAATTGAAGGATCTCTGCAACAGGTATAGAATTGCATTGCATCATTCATCTCCTTATTATCCGCAAGGCAATGGCCAAGCAGAGGCAACAAATAAGACTTTGATAAAAATCATCAAAAAGACGTGTAAGTCTAACAAATTCGCAGATTGGCCAGAAAAATTGGTTGAGGCTCTATGGGCCTACCGAACTTCAATCCGCACGCCCACTGGGCAAACTCCTTATTCCTTAACATTTGGAATAGAGGCGGTAGTTCCATACGAGATCCTTATACCGTCGCTAAGAGTACAATTGAATAAGGAATTTTCCATTGATGAACATCGTTCAGCACTTCTTGGTCAATTAGAACTTTTAGACGAGAAAAGGTGGTCAGCTGCTAATCATGCAAAAGTTTATCAAAATAGACTAGCACGTTTTTATCAAAAGAAAGTCATTGAACGCAAGTTCAAAGTCGGTGAAATGGTCGTTAAAAGGATTTTTGTAAAACCTGGTGGTTCGCGTTCTAAGCTCCAACCCAACTGGGAAGGACCTTATGTTGTATCGCACGTTTTTCCTGGTAATGCTTATCGTCTAGTTAATGCAGAAGGAGAAGAGCTAAATCATCCATGGAATGGTTTACATCTTAAGAAATACTACCCTCAGGTTAAAGAGTCGATCAGTATGGTACAAAGACCAGTGGAATCAGAAAGTTTATAAACTCAAATTTCCCAGTTAGTCTGGATAACTTAATTTCAAACCCATTACTACACACACTGACACGTTTGGTTCGTGAGTAACAAGAGATGTCAAGTCCTGAAGAATATCAAAAGCTTGACTAAAAGTGTAAAATACAAATCATTCATTTTAAAAACAAAATTCTGTTTTACACTCGACCCATGATGTTGGAACGAGGCTTAGAATAGACTACCAAGAATACCCGCCATCTTAGTAGGAGGCCGTCATAAAAAAAGGGGGAGATCCGTTCCCAAAAAAAAAAAAAAAACATATAAAAGCAAAAACAAAAGGCAAATGTCAAATCAAAAAGGCCATTACATTACAAACGTTACATCAAGGCCATGAAATGAAACGAAAAGGAACGTAAGGTCGACAAATACCCCGGAAGGAAAATGACCGAACTCCAACGGATATTAGGGTTAGAAAGGAACATCTTTTTAAGTCTCCGGAACCTTCTCATGGGCTTTCTAAACTTATTCTTCCTTTCTTTCTAAAGGGGTGTACTCCAAGCTTAAGGAATGGCTTAGATTGACTAAGGGTCAAATCATCAAATGGGATCACGAATGGAAACACAAGTTCAAACACGATGGGTTTAAGTTAAATTGTCAAAGAACAATTTGGAAATTAAGTTAATAAATGAATATGATCTTTTGATCTAAGTACCATGCTGATCTTTTAATCAAAAAATCAAAAAATTCATATGTCAAAAATTCCAAAAAAAATACATACGTCAAAATTCAAAAAAAATATATAGTCCAAAATTCAAAAAAAAATATACATATGTCAAAATAAAAAAAAATATATATATATTTCAAAACCCAAACAAAAATGAATATTTCAAAACAACAAAAATATCTCAATTAGCATTTGCTTGTTGCACTCAGTATATTTCATTCCTTTTATTTTCAGTAAGCATCTGTTTGCTTGCATGTTGCATTTTGCTCAAGTTTGCTTATAGTTCAATCACCTTTATTAATAAAGGCTATGCCCCTTGACCCTTCTACCAAGGATAGGATCAAGTAGTCGGTTACTTAACCAGGCAAGGGGCTAAGCCTGAATAGATGCTTAACATGTTTGTTCAAATCATATACAGGACACAAGGCATGAAAGAGTTGGAATACGGATTGAAGACAGCCAGAACATGTTTCTGCTATTGAAAAGCGTCGTTGAACAGCGACGTGTTTTTGTTCATGTGAATGGCGTCGGCTCGACACGACGCGTTTCAGAAATTCAAAGAAATGAAGCTGGAAATATCAAGAAGATCCCACTATGGGGATTTATGAAGTTCTAACCGTGGCTAAAAAGACGGTTATTTCTATCCTTGTACTCCGGTCATGTAAATCATTTGCATTACTATATGATAAATATTTATTATAGTATATCAAGGACCTTGTGGTTTTGATGAAACTGGAATTTGAGTTCCCCTACAACAAAAACAGTGATAATTCCAGAGAATTCTTAATCGCACGGATAGGCCATTGGATTGTTAATTAGTGAGGACAATGGTTCCACTTTTGTGAAACGGTGCGTGGATAAACGAGCTTCGACTTAGCACTGAATTACAAGAATTGGTGTCTTAACTCATTAATGACGATTTAACAATATTATCTTTGATTAATTTATATTTTATTTGACTTTATATTTTTCTTTTAGCCCAGCATGCATCATGTAGGACTTTGAAATCATTGTGATAAGAATTAATTATTGATTAAGTTTCAGACCATTAATCAAATAACTTCAACATGATATGAAATATTCCATTCTGAATTGAGTATCTTGATTATCTTTGAGGTTCGCTTGAAGATATCTTTAGAATTCTATCCTTTCTTGGATTCTTTATCCAATATTTCTTGTTTTCTTTTAAGATCCATCATGGCTGCAGCACGTCCACATTGGCTGGCAAACGCTCCCCATGATGAAACCTACAGTGTCTACGACCTGGGGTACTTCCCACTCCGAGGAGGTTGATCGACCTTATTTTATTTCCTTGTCTACCTCATCCAGACAGGATTGATTCCATTGATTTCCTTGAGCTATCTTCATTGATGATTTTGAGAAAAATTCCAATCATGTGATGTTAAGAGCGTGTCTCATCACACCTTGGCATCACCTTTTCAGTACATTCCATTTCATTTCACTCCCTTGCAAAGACGATGCCAAGGTGAGGCAGCTGTAGACACGCTAATTTTGACATCATTTTGAGTAAATTTCATATCATATAATAATGCCTCAGAATGGTCTGATATTTAATCATTAATTAATTCTTATTAATATTTTGAGTGTCGGGTTTAACAGACATGTTTAAGTTAATCAATTAAATTGATTTTAGCTCAAATTTCAGTTAAAATATGAAGAAGTCTAAAAGACGTCGACCTATGTAGACGCCATTTAGAGTTTATTCTTATTTTAACGTTTAAATTTGAATTTTAATCAATTGATTAATTAGCTAAAAGGCGTCTGTAAGAGTGGACGCGTTTTAGGTTTTCTAGGTTATTTTAACTTCTCTTCCGGATGTTTATCCTTATCTTAATTAGTGTAAAAGACGTCTACACATGTGGACGCGTTTTACCTGATAAAGATAAAGATAAGTTTTCTCGAATATTTATCCTTATCTTAATTAATCTGAAAGGGGTCATCCATCCTGGACGCGTTTTAGATAATTACAGATAAAGATGAATTAATCAGTATTTATCTGTCGGTTAAGATAGATAAATCCGAAGTTTTTCAATGTTCATCACGAACGCAGAAGAAGTCTATAAATACCTTACATGTTGAAGAGTAAAAAAGTTAAGCGTAATTTGAAGTTAAGCGTGATCTTGAGAGAAGCATAATCTTTAGCGAGTTGAAGATCGAAGCAACGACGTCGGAACGCCGAAGCGCTGCTGTTTCCAGAAGTCGGTGTCCATTCTTCATCCAATTCAAAGCTTCATCCAATTGGGTATAAGTGTTTCATTTCTGCATCTTTATTTTCATTTCATTAATCTCATTCTTCATAATCACTCTATGCAACACACACCACAACCTCATTCCTTTTCTTTTCAAAAACCTATTTGATAAAGGAGTTTCAAAAGCCATCCCAAAAAGTAAGTTTGATGTTTAGTTGCATGTTCAATACCATGATTAGAATAGATTCTGCTTTTACTTAAAATTCTCATAACTGTTTCTTTATCTCCTTTTCTTTCTATTCCTGCTGCACTCAACTCAAACAATTCAAACAAAAGAAGTAAATCAAGCACTCAGCATAAAGGATTTCTGGACGATCCTCAACCTCAACCTCAACCTCAAATTTCAAATTCAACAGCAAGAACAAAAAGCAAAGAATGGCTCTCTTTCTTCAGCCGGCTGAGGAAGGGGAACCAATGACTCTATATCTTCCGTGTTTAAAAAGGTAGGCGATCATACTTCTTTTGGAACTTTTTAGTTAAAAGTTTCTGGCGATCACTGCACTTAGTTGCTGTTTTTAATAGGTTTATTTTACACTAAATAACCTAGATTTTTCATGATAATCACACGGTCATTCTAAGCACTCACAATCCTGAAAGTGTAGAGTTGCTGGAGTTGACCCGAAGTGTAGAATTACCCATTCTGTTTTTATTTTTAGGTCAAACAAACGGAAAGTTAGGATTCGTAATAGGAGATCAAACCACTTAACACTTTAAGGAGGCGGTCACTTCGAAAAAAGACAATCAGAAGCGTGAAAATCAAAATAAATATGCTTCAAAAGAGTCAAAGGAAGGACGGTGGCAAAAAGTACGCACCTCCCCTCAGACAAAAAAATAAAGAGGGTGGCAAAAAGTATGCACTCTCAAAGCACAAAACAATCGCGCTAAAGTCCTTCACAACAAAATAAGACCAAATCCTAAAAAGTTTTAAGTCGGGGCGAAAACCGAAAAGCGAAACTAGCCAACTAATATGGAGATCTCTTTTTCTGTTCTCTCCCCTAGGTAATTCTACTAAGAGTCAGTGAAGATAACGATATACCAAACAGTATAGAAATGAATTCAAAGCACCTCAAATAATATGCACAATCACCTGTCCTGATTCCAAGTATAGTGGACGGGAGAACGAAAACTTGAATTTCAATTACCTACCATTTGCAATAGATATGCTTTAAAATGAAGTGTGATTCTTTTTACTAATCATGATAGTCCTAATTTTTCAAATGATTGTATTGCTAAGGGACTAGTAATGATTAAGTTGGGGGATGTGATAAGTTTACAATTTTACATAAATAACAGATGAAACTTACACACTTTGTTATCAATTTAATGAACAAAATCACATGAAATGATAGATAAATCAATTATGCTTTCAAACATATCAATTCTGTAAAATTCAAATTTCAAATATCATCACTCCATGAATTGAATAAGGATAGCAATTTCATTCTCAAATAAGACTTTCTCGACAATCATTTAATGTGCATTTGGATGATTTATTGATTGCCGCGTGAACTTAACTGTTATTTTATGTAAATGCAGGATATGAGCAAGCAGATGGCATAGTGGTTGGACTACTTAGATTTCATGGAAGTAACCAGGGTTTGAATCTTGGAAGGATCAAGATTGTATTTTTTTGTCTTAAAAAGGGAACCACAAGCCAACTAAGAGAGAGAAGAGAGAATTTCGGAATTCAAATTTCAAAAATAGTATTTTTTAAATTTGAATTTTAAAATTTCAAAATCTCAAAAATAACATTTATTCTTCAATTCAAAATTCAAAATTTGAAATCTCCCTCTCTAAATTTAAATTTCAAATGTACATTAATGTAGAATCCTCTAATCAAGGGGGAGCTTAATACGAGCAATTAAGGGCCCATTTATTAGAGGATTTGAAATTCAAAATTTGAATTAAGAATTCTCTTCTATAAAACCAAGAGAGAGAGGAGGAGGGAATCCTGAAATTTAAAAAGAAAGATATTTAATTCGAAATTCAAAATTCAAAATAGTCTTTATGGGGTTAAAAGAAGATCCACTAATCAAGGGGGAGCTTAATAACCTATTTATTACCCTATTTGAAATTCAAGAGGTGGACTCGAGGTACTGCAACTGACCATTGGAAGGAGTCCAAGGCTACTAAGGATCCGCGCGAAGGGCTACGGCGGCTGCAAATATCAATTTTCTCTCTCCACTGTCTCTCTCTAGTTTTTGAGTTCTCCATGTTACACTGTATTTCAAATATTTTCTGTAAAAGTTTTCTTATCAAAGTTATGTTAATTTTTGATTTTCAATGTCTCTGTAAAATTTCATGTTGTTCAGATAATGAATGACAGTATCTCATTTGAAAAAAGTTATCTTTTCTCCATCTTTTTGTTTTACAACTTTTATTTTTTCTTATGTTGACACTACTCAAATTTTATATTCTACTTTTAATTAGTATTTTAGAGGTAGTCTTAGTTCAGTAAATGGTCTGATTATGCTCGTTTAGGAGTGCTATTTTTGTGAGTTCATAGTAAATCCGGTTAATTTTAATTCTTGACAAATCAAATCATCATGCTCCCTCTTCTTTCTTCTCTATTTTTCCTTTAAAAACTCAAAGTTTTCAACTTTAAAAATCTATTTTCCTGTGGATTCAACCCAATCTCACCACTTGCTATTTTTCAAATAATTATATGTGAAAATTGGAATTTTAAGATTGATGTTCGAATATACTTAACGACACATAATTTCGAGCGATCGCAATGCATTTTAAAATTATAGCTAGATATATTTTTCAAGTACAACAATGTACTTTAAATTTCAAAATTTTGCCCAAATCACAAATTTTTCTAGTTGTTTTATATAAATTGCCTCCCATCAAGGGATATATTTTAAAGGAGATAAAGTGATTGCAAATACATGTCTTTTCTTAAATCAGATGAGTTCACCATGGTTCTACTTTAATAATGCCCACAATGTGAGGTTATGCTCCTCACTTAGATTCACAACATGATGTTTTATTTTATGAGATTATGTTGATGATGATGTATATGTTTAATCATGCCAAAAATTAATAACTTGATATTATACTGTGAACTATGTGGTAATATCATAACATACAAACACTACAAATCATAATGAGGTCAAATTAAGTTACTAAGATAGAAAAACGTCGCAATTACTAAGGTAGTCAATTAACATTGTAGCATCTACAGAGTTAATGTCATTAATATCAACTAAACAACTTTTACTTAGTTGGGCATCTTTTTTCAAACTGGTAACTAATCAATTGGGTACCTTCATTTCAATTGATAGCCCAATTTTCTTGGTGACTAAAATGATGATCTATGTTTATATAATGCACTACATTTCATTTCGAAAATTTGTCATCTTATATGACATTTTTAATTTTCTTAGTGTGAAAAATATGTTTGCATCAGAAGGTTCATCTTTACATATGGTATGCTCACTAGAATATAAGACAATATTTAAGAATATGAATTTGTGTAGAAAGCTTTTGAAACAGATGATATTCACATGTCAAAATCCACGTGCAATTGCAAATATGCTTCTTCATATGAGAGAGAGAGAGAGAGAGAGAGAGAGAGAGAGAGAGAGAGAGAGGCTTTCAATGCTTGAACTTAATGATTCCAAAAATTTGTTCTTAAGTTTGGGCATAGGACATATGCTTCAATTCAATCTTGAACATATATGCTTTATCTATAAATGTGAAATAAGGAAAAAGATTGAAAGTTTTTTTTGCATGTAGTGATAACAAGGGGAAAGAGATATTAACATAAGTAGAGTGGCCATTACAAACCATGATAATATCACATAGAAAAATTGGAATAGGACTTAAAATAAATAAAAAGGTATATAGATTTCATCATTTGTAGAATTTTAGCTTAATGAATAACACTGTAATATATGTATATCATATACATTTTGTTACAAATGCTTGAGAAAGTATGAAAATATAATATGAACTTAAAAATATTTAGTGTCTAGAATACAATTTCACAAATAAAAGGGAAATCTTTTTGACAAATAACAATATTTCTTCAATATGTGGCATAGAACTCTTTAGCAATGTTTCTTCAATTGTGACTTGTGAGATAGTATAGATATTTAACATTGACTAAAAAAATAATAATACATAATGGAACAATTACATTTAATAAGATTATTAATTATTAATAATGTCATGCTTTAGAAAATCTATGTATGACATTATATGAAGTTCGACTACCTATATATTTGCATCTCACACTTTCTCATTTATGTATATATGTTAATAAATACAAAATTTGAGCATACATCATACAACGTGATGTATGTTTTAATATATACGTAATATATATATATATATATATACATGAATCAAATTCTCTCTCTACCAATGTGTAATCCAAATTTATCACAAAATTCTCTACTACTATGTTTTTGCATACTTTTGTTCGTCTTCATGGATCAAGCTTCAAAGGGTTAAAAATGTTATAGACAATCTCATGAACAATATAAAAAATAGATAAATAATGTGAATCTATTCTAGTAACTGGCTACGAACTTTGAATTAAATTATCTCTTTCTTCTTCACGTTATCAAGGTTCCTGGCCACGATCTAGAATCACTTTTTTCTTTTTGAACATAAGAAAGAGCTTTCATTCATTCAAAGAACCCGAAGTAGTATAAAGAGCAGTCATAACCACAAACACCTTGCAAGCAAACTAGCGTGCCTATACTACTAGAGTAGATAGGACCAAGCCCGACCAGAATACAAAAAACAAAGATAAGACATAGCAAATACAGACTGTAAAGAACAAAGGTAGCTTCTAGGTGCCGGAGGAGCCAACACAAATTGCCGATTGGATGCGGAAGCAAACGAACCAGAAAAATCTACAACAGATGAAAGCAGGGCTACAAAAGAGCAAGCAGCTTGTCCACAAAGCAGGAGAGCTCGTTGGGCCTACTCATGGCAATGGAGTAGGGGGTTGCGCACATAGACTCGAGCCTCTGTCTTGAGTTCGGCATTTTGTCGAACAGTTGGTAGGCAGAAACCACACGGCCTACAAAGAGAATGTCAACAACCAAGACTCCAACCGGAGAAGGAGAAAGCCTCACCCATTGGCAAACGCTAGATCTGGCACACAAACGAATTTTGCTGAGGAGAATGAGGAGATTAAGGAAGGTAAATCTAGCAGGTACAAAACGGGTCTAAGAGGATGAAAGCTAAGAGAGGGCGACGGGACGAGAGGGCGGAAAAAGGGAAAAAGCCGCAGCCGAGGAAGGAGGAACCTCCCGAAGGAGACCAATCCAGAAGAGTAAGACTCTCTTGAGCAAAACTTCCACAAGGGAAGAGGAAAAAACTCTCCACGAGGAAGAAGACAAGCCTCCAACAGAGGGAGATGTGATCCTCCCAAAAAGGGGGGGAGGGGGTTGATCTCCCTAACGGAAGAAGGGAAGAAACCCCTCCCCCCCAAGGAAAGGCGAACCTGGGGACGCCGCCGCGCACGCTCCGCTCCGCTCTGCGCACGCACGCTCCGCTACGATCTAGAATCACATACCCTATGCTTGTTTGCCTACAAGATAGACCTTAATTGATTTACAGTGAGAAAAAATGTTAGCATATAATCTGACATTGATTTGTGATAAGATAAAAGAATAGTTAAGATAATATAAATCTGCTCCACTTGCTGCCCATCAATTTAAAGTTAAGATGTACCGATCAATTTTGAAGTTAAGATGGCCCATTCCTTTCTCCCAAAAGACAAAAGGGCTTGGTTTGGGGAAACACTGGCTACGCTTCTTCTTAAGCATTTCAATCAACTGTTTAGATTTATGATAATGCTATTCCTTTATAAGATGCTTTCCCTTATGTCACATAATAGGCTTAAATTGTAGTCTATCTCATTAATGAGATAGACTCTCTCTCGTCAATTCACATTAGTGGATATGATATGCAAGAACTAACCTAAGAGAGTGTAGAAAACATTTTAAGAAAATTGTTTTCCTATCAATATACTTAGAACGTGTTTGGCAAAAATTTTATTTGAAAGTCATTTTTGGTTTCCACTTCTGACATAGAATAACTTGAGGAAGAGAAATTATAATTAATTTTCATTTGTCACAAAGTTAACTCTTTCATAATAGCTTCATTTTTTCTCCATTGTTAGAAACTTCACTCCGTAGCTTTTGGTTGAAAGTCAAAACACAATAATATTATATAAATGTCTCTCAAGATCAAAGTGCTTTCATAAAAAATAACTAAATGGAAGTGCAAAAGCATTTCTAAAGAGAAGTTGTGCCAAACACGGCCTTATATATCTAGCCCTTCCAAAGTATGAAAAATACTTTTACCTCTCTTCCACCATAAAGCCAAGTATCTAATCTTTAAATATATATTTTTTTCCTTTCATGCATACCCATGCAAATTTGGTGTCTATTTTAACGTCCCTGAGCCGATATCCAGAAACTACAAATCACGTTTTCTCAAATTTATCTCTATGATCTCGAGCCTATGATGCCAGCCGAGCATTAACAAATAGGGATGTAAATAATACCCAAAAATCCTTTTATCCGTCCATTTAAACTTAAAGATCATAAAAAGATATGGTTTAAAAGAAAAGGATATTATCTGTATTCGAATGATTTAAGATAAGAAAAGAGATACACCTTTTTTGAGTCCGATTATCTAACTGTCCTTCTTTTTCTAGTCCGATTATCTAACTGTCCGTCTTTTTCTTTCACTTATTTTAGCTATTGACTATATCTTATTTAAAATTCGCATATTTAAATAAAATCTCCATTCATACCTATATAATTAGATTTCTTATTGTCCGTGCCATTGTTTTAATTCTTTCTCTTGCTCGTTTATCTGTTTGCAAAGTCGTTTCACAAATGTCACCTGATTTATAAGTGAATTTATAAGAACTACTTAGATAGAACTAATATCGTTGTATATTTTGAAAGTAGTATTCTTTTTTCCCCTCTAGAACATTCCACCCATTAAATTATAGGAAACATAAATAGATCTCCGATAATTATAAAAGTTGGAAACGAAAATACTCATTTCCGCATCTATTAATCCGTTTCCAATTTCGAATTATCATGTATCTTATACATCTATACATATGTTATTTTATAAGATAAAAAATGAACTCATTAGATAGATATCTCTCATATCTAATAGGGAGAATATCTCTTGACAATTTGATAAAAGTAATGTCACAGTAACAAGTTGGAAATTGTTTAAAAATTTAATATAATTTTATGGCACATGTTTGGATATATTTTTATATGTAAATTTTGACCGATAGATAAAGTATATTTTAAAATTTAAAATTCATAGATTGTTAATTTTTATATATATTAAAATTTTGTAGGTTTAGATTCTTTAATTACTAGAAGAAAGTTTATTGAATAGCGAATAGCAACAGTGATTTTAAATAGCTTCTTAATATAATGATTATGAGAATAGAAACTTCGATTTACTTCCATTTTCATTTCTAATTTTTTATTTTAAAAATGAAAATAGATGTGGATGTGGAAACACTCACTTCCATATCCATTTTCGTCTCCAATGAAACTTATAAGAAATGAAAATGGAATGTGCCATTTTTGTTTCCGTGACAGTCTTACTCCAGAAGCAATAGAAGATTAAACTTATGTTGACACAGAGTATAACGATAATTTATCTTTTATGTATCTGTTCTCGATAAATTTAAAAGATAAAGATAAAGGTACATTGCTAATTTATCTTTTATATATCTATTTTTGATAATTTTAAAAGATAAAAATAAAGATACACATAAATATATTTAAAAGATAAAGATAAGAAAAAAATCAGTATTCTACCCGATAAGTATCTTTTTACATCCCTACCAACAAATAGTATAGCAAAAGGAAGCAGGTTACCTTATGGTCCGCGCAAGGGCAGAGGGAACTACTGCAATCAAACCATAAGAGGCTACCATAGCATACAAGCAGTGTGAGCTCGGATGACGAAATCGGCTCCCCGCAGCTACTGACGTTACTTGGCGAAGCTTTCCCCTACTCCCTTCTGGTTGAAGCGTCCCTCTCCTCATATGCTCCGATCAGGGCCATCAGAGGACCACTCCAATCTGGACCGTCCACCAGCCGAAGGTGGAGAAGTAGGAGGCCTATTACCACCAAAGACGTTCGTTTAGGAGGAGGGAATACCAGTGAAGTGGACGCGAAGAAACGAAGCGCATCATTTCCTTACGCTCTTAAGCAAATCCAACTCTAACGACCTCCCCATGCGCATCCATAAAATTCTCCACACCCTTCCATTCTTCATCTCCTACCACTACCACCACCTCCTCTCTCTCTCTCTCTCTCTCTCTCTCTCTTAGGCTTTTAAGCTGAAACATCTCTTCTCCTCTGCAAGGAGAGGTATGCAGAAGGTTGAGCCGGGCATGGAAAGCGAAGATGGAGAGGTGGTCCTGGTGGGAAGAGCCGAGATCGACACCAGAGCTCCCTTCAGGTCCGTGAAGGAAGCCATCGTGCTGTTTGGAGAGAGAGTCCTGGCGGGAGAAGTTTATGCCAACAAACTTAACGAGGTGGGGCTTGCTAGCTGCTCATCCCTCTCCCTCCTCTCCTCAGCAATGTATGATGAAAATTCTGCATGTCATAGGCTTTAGAACTACTAGGATTTGAACATACGTGGTGGGTGGGCAAGGGTAACTAAACTGCCAAATCATGATTAGAGATTGTTCATGTCATGCACTGAGGAATGAAGTCTCTCTCACTCTCTCTCTCTCTCTCTCTCTCTCTCTCTAAAGTTATGCCCAGAGATAGTTCGTGTCATGCACTGAAGAATGGAGTGTTCTGTCACACCCTCCCTCCCTGTATGTGTATTGCACCTACGTGCACTTACTCCACACAGGGCAAATTCAGTAGCTCAGTGTAGTTAACATTAATCGTTTTCTTCCCTTGGTTAGGTAACATGTAGAGGAGATGAGAGCGTCTGAACTAGGGATGCAAATGGTAACCGGTATCCCCATTATCCGACCGATCGTTAGTTCATAGGTTAGTTAATGGATCGTTTTTAAGAAACCGATATACATAACGGGTAGGGTAACCGATATATATTTTTCTTGACCGAATGCATATAGTACACTAAGATCTAATTATCCGACCGAGTGTTAGCTTATAGGACAGTTAACGGATAGCATTTATAAATTGATAACTTAACAAATATGGTCATAAATCTATCCTATATCTGCACCGAATCTGACCCATTTGCATCCTTTAGTTTTAATTCCTCTATGCACCCTGTTATATCCCCACTCGCATTAATGTTCACAAATGGAAATGGGATCCTCTAGAGAGGACCGGACTGATCGAGTTCGATTTTGTTTCTAACATATAATTAACTTACTTATTTTTAACTCCTCATAGGGACAAGAAAAAAGTGAGAAGAGATCTTCTCATTACAGTGTTGGACATGAGTCGAGCAGTACTGTGAAGGAGAAGCCCATATATTTTTAAAAAATTTAAGTCATGTGAGGAACTTTTTTGTAATATTTGGCCTCCTCCCTCTTTCAGTGCTATTGGACTCATGTTCAACACTGTATTGAGAAGATCTATTCTCGAAAAAAATACAGAGGATACCTCTTATGCATGCAGAAATTAGGGCTGAATTTGATGCCACAACGTACAGTTGATGCTTTCACAAGAGTGCTAGTAACAGGGGCGACATGCCAAGATGCAGGAGACTTGAAACGGGAGTTATTCTTGGCGTGCACATCTTACTCGCAACACGCGCTGTTTCCGACCACCTTTAGCCAGCTGGGCAACTTGCCTACATAAATAAAACCATGCTTATGATATAGACAACAAGCTTCGCATTCACATACCCGTTGCATTTATGACAGGATATATATTAGTTCATGTAGCCTTGGTATCTTTCCTAAACTAGTTACTTGTTGGCATTTAAAGTGGGCATGTGAGCTTTCGAGATTAGATCTTCTCAGTACAATTTTAAATTAGAGTCCAGCAGTACTAAGAAGGGAAGGAGACCAAACATTACAAATTTTTTTTTATGTGATCTTTAAATTTTACAAATATTAGAGCCCTCTTTCTCAATACTGTTGGATTTTAGTGTAAAACTGTATTGAAAAAATCTTCTTTCTTTGCTCTTACTACCAAAACATTAATTATCGACTCTATAGGTCCGCAGTGTCCCTCTCTCCTTCAGCATATTGAGAAAGAGTTACACGAAGAGAAGCATATCATTATCAGAAGATCATGGACACCCAAACCGCATATTTTTGGAGGCCTGTAACCTAATGTAACAAATAAAATTGTGGTTCTCAACTTTATGATCTCCTTTTGCCATCCAACATAGCCAAGGCGCCATTGATCAACAGCATCTATAAAAGTGAGAAGGCGAGGCCATGACCAGTTACTATAGTGATATTTCTTTGAGCAGACGAATTCGTCCTTACTTCTCACACAACAAATTAGCATATTGATTACTTATCTCTTTCACACTTCATCATCACTAGCTATTCTTCTCAATCAGTGACGACATTACCTGTTGGGTGAAGAAATTATGTTGTACTACGTACTCTTTTTATCATACTCTTTGTCATTTTAATATCAGAATATTGGACAGCCAAGAAAAAATTGTGGTCAAACTTAAGTTCAATGGTCTCCTACATTTGTAGTTGTCTATATATTCGATGTTCGCTAACTGTTTCCTTTCAAAAAAAAAATTTCTCGCATGAGCTTATAATAGTCGCATACCAAACACTGTGCTCTTTGCTAGATGCGAGTTGCCGCAAGCAACAGCGAGCACGGCCAGCTCCCTACCATGGGCTCGGTCTTCGTCGAGCTAGAAGAAACCAAACAAAGCCTGGAGAAGGCGAAAGAAGACAACCTGGTGATGGCCAACAGCCTCTGCTCGCTCCAAGAGGAGCTGCAGAAGACCAGAGGCGAGCTGCAGCAGCTGAAAGCGCGCGAGTCAGAGAAGAAGGCGCCGGTGGTGGAGACTGAGATGGAAGACCTCAAGTTCGTGGAGGCCGAGGCCGAGGCGGCGGCTGGCGACAGGCGCCCGGAGCTGCAGAAGAGAAGGTACGTCAAGTTCGCCAACCCACCCTCGGTGGCTCAGGTGATCATAGCGCCGGAGGCGCCACTAGTCTTGGAGAGGCAGTTCTCGGTGGACAGTGTTATGGCGGCGCCGACGGCAGCGGCGGCGAAGAAGAAGAAGAAGCAGCCCTTGATGCCGCTTCTTGCGGGCATCTTCTCTAAGAAGAAAGGTCACCAAGAAGTGGCGTCGCCTAAGAGCCGTAGGCAGTAGGGGTGGTCAGGGTTTTTCACAAAGCTTGCTTTGTTTACTTGTAATAAGAGCCAAGGGGTTGTGTTCCTCCTTCGGATACATACGTACATGTCTTCAGCAACTTGGAGATTATTTTGTATTGTTTAGCTGGATTAAAGTTAAACCCTTTAATTACTGGGGATCGGGCTTTCCTGGACACAAATTTATTAGTGTAACAATGCCGGAATAGAAGTGTCAACTTTTTCTTTTGGTTTTCCTTTTGTCTTTTCTCTTTCTTTTGGAGATTCTCTGTTTTTCACCATAATTCAGAATTTAGCAAATGAACAATGCCTAGGCCTAGCCTGATCTTATAAAACTCGGTTTGGGCTTAAATTAATCTAGATTTAAGAGGTTGTTTGATGTGCTGTAAAATGTTATGAAATGTAAGTTATCAAAACTTTAAATTAGTAGTACTTCTAGAATTGGTGAAAGCAAAAAAACTAGCTAGTTTCAAAATGGCTGGTTTTAAAATATTTGATTCGATGTTTTGGCAATTTTGGACTGAAAAATCAGTCTCACACAGGCCAAAACTAATTCTGAAATCCAATAATCTTTACACTCCAAGAAAAAAAAGTGTCGTAACATAATTCAGCACACTAAACATAACAGAAGTACCATTTTACAATATTCTACCCGGTGAAACAGCATTCTACGACACACAAAATGACTTCTAAACAAAGCTCAATTTTCGAGCAATTGACCTAGTGGTCTGGTGGCCCTGGCCAGCTCCGGTTTCACTTACAGGTGCACGGCCCAATTCATAATCATGGGCTTTGACACTATTTTATAAATCACAGAATCTGAGCATTGAATTTGAAAGATCGCAGATCATAAATATAAACATTGATCACAATTAAAATTAATCAATGTAAAACTATTATGTAGTCGCTCCAACAAACTCCTTCGGTCGCCATTCTATGCTTAGCAAGGGCAACTCGATCTCGATCGCCTAGCTAGAAGTTAGGACAAACCCTACCCGTGGGAAGGCCGACTCTGCTATTAGATTTGGGAATTGCCTCATGTAGCTCGCTGGTTGACTCAAGCCTTGAATGAACCAGCTCTCATCATGCAAATGGGATCAGATGTTATGTTTTACAACAATTCATATTTCTTTTTGGTCCAATGAAACAGTGACTAAATATTTATATACCTTCTGTATAGTGAGAGTTAGAATATAAGCTTTCTCAATGTATAGTTTCTTAGCTGGAGATCATTTGCACAAATCATGCCTACTTTAGATCTCAATCTCTGCTTCTCTCTCTTGACAATGTAATTATCCTACATATATATTCGAGACAGAATTGGCGGCCCGGGAACGATACTTACAAAGGGAGGCAAGGCAAAAACGGGAACCAGAAGGAGGCGGGACAGAGGGAAAAAGGGACGGATGAGGAGGGGACTAACAAAGGAGCGATGGGAGGGGGCGGGGCAGAGGGACAGATGTGAAGAAGTAGATCAAGTGGAAGGCGGTGGCCAGACCGGAGGGTGGTCAGGAGCGACCGAGGCCAGATTCGGAGGAGGTGGGACTGAGGGTGACGTGCACGGTGGGGGATGCAAGGGTCGAAGGGCAGATCTGGGTTGTGCGAAGGGAGAAGTGGGAGGTAAGGTGTGCGGTGGGGGAGAAACGACAACCAGGCGCGGAGGGAATTGGCGGTGGCCCGAGGGACCAGAACTGGGGTGCGGGATGAAGGAGAAGAAGAAGAAGAAAGGCAAGCATCAGGTAGGGAAGATGGCAAAAAGAGGGGAGGAAAGATGGATGAGGCACGCAGGGGGGACGATCTAGGGTAAGGAAGAGAGAGAAACGGGGGAGAAGATGGAGAAAGGGGAGGGGGGAGGAGGGGGACTCCCCCCCCCCCCCCCAACAAAGCCGCCACCAGGAGGAGGGGATCCGTCGGAGGATTGGCTGGCCGCTGCGGGGTCCGTTGACGGGTGGATCTGCCGCCGCTGCAAGGGCAGGGCGAGGGAGCCGCAGCTGCTCTGCTGCGAGGGGTTTCGCTAGGGTTTTGGTAGGCAGTTGATTTTGTACAAATATTGTTTGTTTTGATGGTCCGATTAAATCAATCGAATCTACTCTCAAGTCTCATCCATATTTCTTCTTGGTATTTCACATGTCAAAACCACTGGTGGAGAGCAATAGCTAACACGTTAATTCAGGTCCAAAAAAAAAAAACATGTTAATTTGGTTGCTTGAAAAGTATTAATAACTTTCTTTGAATAAAGCATCAAGGCAAATCTATGACATCCTAGTATACTAGTTTCTGGCAATTATCTGAGAATGACAAAACACTATAGATGCAACACACTTTCTACATTTCACAAACTTCCAATCGATTAAGCCATAGGGAGACATATTAGCATTTAACTAGCAAGATTAAGAATCATATAAATTTCAGTATTCCACTATTTGCGCTGCCTTTGTAAGAAGAGTTAACACTTGAAATGCAAACATAAGGGATTTGCAATCTGATGGCATGGTGTTTATACCATAATGTCCATGTCATCTAATCTTTAATCAAACAGTTCAAAAGAAGAAAAGGTAAGAATGTATTTTCATATGAGCCAAACTGTAAGATTGTATGAAAATACGATCTGACACTTTTTTCACATGTTTGGCTCTTTTTTTTATGCATGTTAAGTCTCTATTGTGAATGGCCCATAGATGGCAGTGCAGTAGTGTTTTTTTGTTTTTGAGCTCAAGAACAAAAAATTGTGGAGTTAAAAGTTCATTTCAACTTGACATCTATATTATTTGATCTTTGATCGAATGGTCAAAAAAAAAAAAAAATTGTACTCACACAATCCGATGTAACAGGCATTACTCCTCCAATGTTGAAAAGAATGGATCGCTGTCGAGAATTCTTAGTCAGAGAATGCAAAAGTGCACTTGTAGAAGAGTGATCGGCAGTAAAGATAGGTTAGAAATGGTGAACGAGTAAGACTGCCAACAAATGTTTGACACAAACGCTTAAGACAATGGCTGATGTCTTTTCTATCAGAATACTATAGCCAAACGTGCAAGTAAGGTTGCTGCCAGCGGGCATGGTCTGTGTAACCCCATGTGTTCATAAAGAGAATTGAATTTTTAGAAGAAGAGTAAAAAATTGAGTTTTCAACTAGTTATTACTAGAATAATAACCAATAACGTCTGATACCGATGCTAGACTTTCGTAGGCTCTAGCTCATCACTTATTAGGGTTTGTTTGATCTAACATAAAATAGCTTTCCCCGACGACTTGTTTAGCAATTAGAAAAAAATTAGTCAATAGAAACTTTAATTAATTGACCTTTTCTTTTTCTTTGTTTAGCATCCACTGAATAAGATCGAATATTTTTTTCTTAGATAGCTGAAAGTATTTTCATAACTATCAAAAGATAGACTTTATTTTTATTTTCTAATAAATTTATCTGTAGAAAATCTTTTCTATTTGAATATATATTCTAATATTCCTCTTGCAGTACTACCTTTTCACTCGTTCTTTTCTTCCGGCGTAGATGTATCAGTCTTGTGATCAGCATCGTTTCCTTCACTTTATTACCTTCCTTTATGTTGTTGATAACCATTCTATCACATCGTTTAATCTATAGGAATCAACGTTTTCTATTGTTTTTTCTCTTATACATAGAGAGAGACTGGACCAATCCCCAACAGAATAATCCCATCATCCGAAAGGCCACGTGTGAGTTATACATTGAAACAACTTGATCTTATTCAAATGCATCACCCAAGATTATGACTAACAAGTGGACTCTCTAATTGCAGAAATCAAACAATTAAATCCCTCTTGGATTATCTTTCAGCAAGTAAGCCAAACGATCAAGAACCCTAGAATATTTACTAATCAGTAGGGTTCGAATCTTGCCAGGTGCACCTATAAACATTACTTGCACACTCCGGCTCTTCCCGCCTCTATGAAAACAATTGTCTTTCCTCTTCCTATGGTGTCTCTCTCTCATATAGTTTGTCTTCACTGTTTGAAAACTTATCACGACAATCCTGTCGTATTCTGCGGAAGCCACCGTAGCCCGCTCTATTTACCATTCAGTGCAGGTTGTTCAAGCTCTTCGGCGGTTACCCGGTCGGTTACGGGCATTCTTTGTATTTGCTCTAGGAAAGGAGCATGTTCTCCGAGATCTACACTTGTTTGTTTGAGCTGCCAAAAGATATTTGCAGCCATTCGAAGTTTGAGGGATCACCTCATTCTGCTATGAAGGAGAAGAAACCTTCTAATATTGTTCTTGCCGATCGATTCAACTCTGGATTATTGGAAGGCTCCAGTCTCCACAGTTCTAGTATTTTCTACTTTTCTTATGAGTTGAAATCTTTGACTTGGGTTGTACCAAAGAGGCATGGTTTATGGACGAATCCTTCATGGGGGGCATGATAGTGTTTCTTGTCTGTGTAACGTTTGGCTCTTGTTATGTACGTAAGCATGGTTGAAGGTATGAAATTTCATATTCCCCCCCCCCCCAAAAAGAAAAAAGTGAAAACCAGCCGCTCAAAGATCGACAATATAAATTATATATGGCACGAAATGCGCACTTGAAGCCAGGACCTCCCTTCCCAGCAGGGGGGGTATCACCACTGCACTATGCGTATGAGCAATTTCTCTTGGATTAGAGCTTCTTGATGGTAGAGAACATTGTAACAGTGACAACACAGAACAAATCAAATTGCTAAAGCCACATGCCTCCGTGCATCAAAATTAAAAGAAATATTGCATGTTGATCATTTGGAAGAGTTGAAGACAAACTTGAGCAACCAGAGGAGAAAAAAACAACTCACAATCACAAGGCGAGCTTTTTACACGAGGGTAGTTGCTCTCAATGTGGATTTGGACTGAACTCAGTCAGTACCAAGAAGAAAGAAGAGTCTTTCATAAAAATCTTTCTTCGGGAATGGAAAAAACACCGCATGAGGAAATTTTTTAAAACATTTCCATCTTTTTACTGACTGAGTTTAATCTAAACTTGAACGTAGAGGATCTCTATTCTTTGTACGTATACCCAAATACAGCTTTTCTCTCTACACGTAGTACAAGAATGTGTTGGGCTACAACGATTCTTCCACTTGCCATAAGTACATATTCGTCTCTATTCAGAAATTTAATGGTTAGCCTCGCGTGGTCGGCTGATTTGAATACTAACCCTGGTCGAAGCATGAAATCCGTTAAGGAGACGCAGGGCCCTGCACATGCCACCATGTGGTTGCTGCATGGGTGGTGACAAAACCACCTGCTTGGTCTCTCACTGGCGTACATGCCTTGGCACAGCGGCGCAGAAATTTTATCCAAGGGGCCCAAGGCCCAACAAACAAACAAAAAATCGATGGAGAGCAAGATAATTAGGAAGTTAAATATAAAAAAAGAAATTCCTTGTAAACATAAAATATATAAATATAACAAAAATTCTAGTGGGGTATGAGGGCCATGGCCCCCTCTAGGCCCCTGAGGGCCACCCTTGCTTCCAGAGAGCTGGATTTGCTCCTCCTCTAAACAATCAATAATTTTAAGATGTGTTTGGTAAAGCTTTTTGTTTCATTTTAAAGGGACTATTATAGTGGTGAAATCGGGTTGTCTATTCTATTTTCTCTAATTTTATTTTCTATCTTTCACAAACTTTTAGTTTTATGATCTGAATAAATGAGTAGCAAGTGCATTAGTAACACAGAATGGAATTCGAATAGTGTAGAGCTCTACACAATCTTTGGATGTGGGATTGTATTTGATTTATATGTCTTTCATATGATTGATCAGTAATATTCATTAATTGGAAAACTTTGATCTATATATAAGTCACATTTTTGACTTCTATATACTTTTACCACAAAAGATATCAGAAAAGAGTGGTTATAATAATCATATATACATAATTACACAAGTTAAACCTTCTTCAAAAACTGTACTTTGTATCTAATTCAAAGTTTTTTAATTAGAAGCCAAAAGATTTATAAATAGCTAGTTTTCATAACCTAATATCTTCTCTTCAAAATAACTGAACTAAAATCCTGTAAAAGCCTGTAAATGCTTCTAAATTGGAAAATGCTTTGGTAGTACCCTTAAATATCTTTTGTCACTCTCCGTTCTTGCATGACAGCTGAAGGCATTGTTCATGAAAATGGCTTCACTATGCTCTTGACAACAGTGGTAGACGCAGAAATTTTATCCAGTAGGATTATTCGGACGTTAAGTCATAAGTATGTTTCGGTCAGTGAGATCTTAGACTACATCATATGGAGTTCTGAATTGGGCCAGAAAGATCTTGAGCTAGGTCAATGAAATCTCGAATTAGACTGCTTTAAATGAGGTCAATAAATTTGACAAAATCCAGCGACTCTACTGACTGAACGTTGGATCGCCACTGCTTGACAGCAACACGAACAGCCGCAAGAGGCAACAAAACAAGACGCCTGTCGACCTCCCAAATGATGTTTGCCTCATGATCTGCCGGAAACACTGGTTGCTTAATGACAAAGAAACATTATATATTTAATTATTTATCAAATGCATGCAATCCCATATCAACAGATTGTGGTCAGTTTTTTTTCATTTTTTTAGTTTTTACCGGGTTAATCGCCATGTGTCGTTGTGAATATTTAATGTTCTGGTCCGGGCATCTTCTTCTCATTTTCTAACGCAGATATGGTGTTCTGAAACCACACCGCAGCACATGCAACTGTGGGTGGTCAACTTCCCTCTCCACCACCATGCATGAACCATGAGAAAACTATGGATTGCTCCATATATCTGCTCTGTCAGAGTAATTATGAAAAGTGGATAGTGCATCCACCGTTGGATCGATGAATCCAATGATCAACGAGTGTTTAACATTATTGTACTTTTTATAAGATGGATCAGATGATCCGATGACACACAGTCGTTGCACCATCGATTGAGAAATCTATAGATTGCTCCATACATCTACTATGTCAGAATAAATTCAAGAAGGTAGGATCAGAAATGATAATTACAGTACACTCATCATTTGATTGATGAATCTACGGTGGAAAATGTTTAACTCTCATTATATTTTTTGTAAAATAAATCGGACAGCTCGTGATTATTACATCATTTGCATAGGAATTACGGTAAATATTTATTTTTCTTTTAAGGAGGGGCCTCCATGTTCCTGGATTCCTGCAGCAGTCCGGCCCTCTCATGCGGGGTTGTACCCCTTGTTTGCATTTAACTGCCTCTGGTGGCGGGGCCATGGGGCGCCTGCTATAACTAAAGCTCTCGCTCTGGTGCCTGCCAAAGCTCATGGAGGGGAGGAAGAGGAGCTCCAAGGCCGGCGGCGGCACAACCTGCATGCCCAGGAGGAGGGGCCACGGCCGGGGGGCCTCGCCGGGCTCGCTGCTGGACCGCCTCCGGGAGGTGGTGTTCAGGCTGATCATGCTGACGGCGGCGTCGAGGGGGGGCGGCGCGCCGAGGGAGGGGAGGAGGGGGGAGCAGGGCCGGGCGGGCGGCGCACGGGTGTGGCGGTCCGACTCGTACCGCAGCGAGGCCGTGGAGGACTGCATAGAGTTCTTCAAGAGGTCGGCGTCGGGGGTGGAGACGAAGGGCGGGGACAACGTGGGGGTGGCGTTCCGGCAGTGCCAGCCCTGTGAGGCTTGAGCTAGCTCTTACTGCATGCTATGTTGTGTTCTGCTAGAGCTGTTCGTTGAAATGTAACAAAATGGTGATTGGGTTTATATAGAGTTGAGATGGAGGTGTAGATAGAGTGTGGCTATGTGATTTTGGAGAGAAGTTCTACTAATTCTGGGTTTGCATATGGAAAAATCTTCTCTCTCTCTCTCTCTCTAATCCAACCTTTCTATCTATAGTTGGAGAAACAACTTGCAAGGCCTAGAATTTCATGAGCCATATTGTGGCACCATTTTTTCACCATATATAGTTTTTACTTGTCATGTTTATAGGAAGACGTTTCCATGCAAAGATGTTTAACAAAATCCTTGAAGAGGTGAACTCTGAGTTTAGCTTAATTACAAGTGTTCCTGGTCTTCTAGACCTGATTTGCACTCAGTGACCTGAGGGCTTTAATGATCCTTTTATCAAGTATCATGTGGTTATTGAATCATCATGATTCAAGAGGCTCGACTGTTTTGAATTAAGATCATATTTGACGCAACTTCTATTTAAAAGTATTTTTGTTTCAGTTTTCTTCTTAATTTTAAGACATAAATTTTAAGTCTCAAAACTCATTTATATTGTTATATCCACGTACAGTGGACAGCTTTTATGTTAAAAGTGAGAGCTAAAAATCACTTCCAACAAACTTTTTCGCCGGTGCCTAAATCCCCATGTCGATCCATGATGCATCATTACCAATTAACCTAGTTGCGTGTTCCAATCATCGTTCGATGTAGACGTTCAGGATGTTCAGTTGCTATATCAAATACCTATACTCGTAGTAATTTTGATATTGCTGCTAATACTAATTATTCTATCAATTTCAATATTCATGCATAAGAACATTAAAATTCATGTTTTGCTAAATATTCCTCCTTTTTTGTTCACACTCTATGTTTTTCTTGTATTGGTATTAATATTTTATATCTTACAATATTAATATTAAAATTAACATTACAACCAAATGAATATTATCAAAATTAACATTACAACCAAATGAAGTCATGTGCACATAGCTCAGGTGCTAACTTGACCCAGTTCAACTCACCCCAATTTCCATCAAATGATGCTAAAAATTTGTCGAGCCATATTATCTAGAACTAGAAACACGATGCACAAGCTAAACAGGGCTAGGTCGAATTACCAAATATTTTCTTGATGCCAAGTTTGCGTCGGGTTTGATGGAAAAAAAAAAAAAAAAAAGAAGAGAAATTCTTATTGTTATACTGTGGCATTGTAATCTAATAATATCAGATCATAACATAATAAATTAAAAACAAATAAATAAAAATTTATCAATCTTATGGACTGCTCAACCTAACTTTTGTACCATCAATCGCTGACTGAAAATTTGAAGCATAAACGATCACTCCGTTATGCGATTTGATAGTTTGGCTCTTGATCTAAATGCTACACGCATTGTAGCAACCTATTACAATACTTGCTGCTCCCATCCCCTTAACACCGTTTTGCGGACTGCGCTCATTGGCGCTTCCATGTGAGTCGCCGATCCTAACTGCAGCTTTAGCTACCTCGTCCACCTCCTGGTTCTTCTCTCTCGTCTCCGGCGATCCTGCTGTTGCCCTGGTGCTTCTGGCCACTTCTTCTATAGTTGCGCAAGATGCTTGCATTCCGGTGCCTACTTTCCACCCCTACAGAGGCGGGTTCATCTGAGCACTTGGCCCCAACTTCGTCTGCCTCCTTTGCGTAGGCCTCTCTTCCACCGCAGATGGCGCCAAACCTTCTCTGGCAAGGTCGAACAGCAGCCGTCTGATCCCGTTAGAGATCGTTGTTATGATGGTTTTCGCCAGTGCCTCTTTCCACCGATCGCTGCAGCGGCTTGTACCTTGTACTGTTGTTTTGTTCTGTTTCAACCTTTGGGTTTTACCCATGGTAAAGTTAGGTATGACCATGGTGTCTGCGGTTACTCCCCTTCCCCGTTCTTTCCTTTCCCTGCTTTGTACTGTGCTCTTGCCTGTGTACGCCAACTATCCCGTAATGTTCGACTTTATGTTATGAGAAGGTAGTTGTTTTAATGTCAAAAAAAAATAATAATCAGCTTTTTAGAAAAATAAGTTGAACTCAGAGATCACTCAAACTCAATATGGGCAATTGTTAGAAGACGGCATTGTTTTTCCCATACGATCTAAACCATAAAATTATGTAGGAGTTCAAATCATGCAAAAACGCAATCAAATGACTGTGCATGCACGTTTGGAGCAGTTGTTACAACCTGCATAGCTGCCACAAGTATTATTGCAAATAATATACAATGGCTTACGGTCATCAGTCCCTGCCGAGTGCCGACGCCCAAGTTCTCACAAGTCCTCCCTCTTTTTGTGCATGAGAAATATGTGATCGCAATAATCGTTTGGATTTTTTACATATATATTTCTCAAATATATTGTATTTGTATATATACCTTCAACTCTCACATATTATCATTAATACGTCTAAAATCTTCAAAATATTGCATCTATATCTCTCCCGTCAAATTTAGGTGAATTTTGATGAAATATATCAAAAATATTATATAAATCATGATATCATCAGAGATGTCGAGAGTACATAATACAAGATTCTAGTGAATTGACGGTTAAATATGCAAAATATTAATGAATTAAGAGTATTTATGCAAAATCATTAGATTTAAAGGGTATAAGTGCAACTTTTTAAAGATTTCAGGATGCTAATATGTGAGAGTAAGAGATATACATACAAATACGATGTATTTGAAGGGTATATATGCAAAAAACCCTAATCGTTTTAGTAAGCAGAACTGTAGTGTAGGCCACCCTGAAAAAAAAAAAGATTATGTCAGGCCTTCGTCCACCTGTTCCGGTCCGACCGGCCGGTCTGTTCCGATCTCTAGAACTCCGACCGGCCGGAACGAGCCACGATTTCCTCTCCCCTCCCTCCCCATCTCCTTCTGCAGTCTCTGCCGTCTCCTGCTCATCTTCTTCTGTGCTTCGCACCCGACCACAGCAAGAACAAAACCCATCAGAACTGGGAGTAGTCTGAGACTGCGAGAGGAGGAATCGTAGCCGGAGAAGATGACAGGTGAGCGCCTCTGCCGCCTCTCTCCGGCGCGGCGGATCCCTCCGGATGACTCGTTGTGGCAGCGATTTGGTTGCTTTCTGTTGTGGATGCTTGGTGTTAGCGTTTTTTGTTTTGTTTTGTTGTAATTATTTTCTTCGCTTGTATGGTAGGAGGAGGTCTCCCGGGGCCGCCGGAAAGGGAGGAGAGGGTGTCGCTGGAGCTTACGGAGGACGTCGTGAAGAGCATGGAGGTCGGCATGGCCTTCCGCGACTATGTAGGCTGCTGTTCCCTTCCTCTTGCCTCTTGCCTCTTTCTTTCTTCTCCCGATTGGCCCTAATTTTGCCACTCTGGTCATCTTTGTGGGCGTGTGTGTTGTTGTGCATAGATGCTTGTTTACAGGAATCGGTCCCATATGAACGATAAATTAGTGCCTGGTAGAAGATTCCTGAGGGAAAGCCCTTATCTTGTTGCATTTTGATGTTGTTACTTGTTGAATGCAAGTTAGGCGATCGTTTTGTAGAAAGTAATAGTAGCTGGAGGGTAGAGAAAGAAAAAGACAAAAAAGTGTGTTATATGCCCTTCACTGCACCAAGGGTAATTTCTTTTCCCTTTATAAGTCATTCAGAGCTAGAAGATAAAACATATCAGGATACAGAAATAGGCTCCTTTTGATATCACCTTCTCATTCGCTGTGGTCTGTGAATATAGTTTGCAAGTGAAGTGCCCGCCAGATTTATCTTTCTGTTAGAGAATAAGGGCCAGATCAAAATTTTCTTTTCAGAAAAGTAATAGAAGAGATTATACCGTGCTATCTTCTTTTCTTTGGCCTTTGAGAAAATATGAGGTTGTGTTTCATATCTCATTGATTACGATACAATCTCCGCCATGAAGTGTGCTGTTTCCATGAGAATATAATCTCATGGAAATTGGGTCTGAGTTGTAGTAGATGAAAGAAAGTCAATGGCATCTATGGTCGGCATTGGTTAAAAATATTTAGTATTTAGAATGCCAATGTTCAACTGGTCGTATTGTTCCCATGATTATTCCTTGTCTTCTTTTTGTTTACTAAGATGTATGGGAAAGAGAGGTACCTGAAGGTCCAATCTGGTCGCATCTGTGATTTGTGGAGATAGGATGAGAAAAAAAAAATTCTTATTGGATGTTCCATTTCTGGTTATCATCTGATGAAGATACCAACTTGCCAGACTTGCAACTTGTCATAGAGACTCAGGTTGCTCCTGTTTTGTCCTTCTAGAATTTAAATCTTCTATTTGGTGCAATCTTGTAATTGGTTGTGTTAAAAGGGGAAAAGAAAGAGAGGGAGAATCATCTTGTAATTGGTAGTTTGTGTTAAAAGGGGAAAAGAATGAGAGGGAGAATCTGTAAGAAAGGCTGCAATCTGCTCTCATTCACCCAAAGGCTTATCTTAATCAATCACATATATGACTATCAGCCTGTCTGTTAAAGATGAGACTAATGAGTGTCTCAGTTTGAAGAATGCCTAAAAGAGCTACACAATATATTCATCCCATGGGGAATGCTATACTTTTTGCCATATGTTTCCCACTGTCACTGGGATTAGATAGCTGCCATTAGACATATCAGTTGCAAAAAAGGATGTGCCAATGGTGCTTCCAAAGAGAGCCATCTAATTAAATGATCGGATGATTCTTGGTGAGCACAGTTAAAGTGTATTACTTTAGCATAGTATTCCTGATGTTTATGTCCTCGTTCATTTTGCATTGTATTTTTTTTTATTTCCTTTTGGGCATGAACTTCCCAGACCACATGTTATTGAGTTTACTGTTTCACTGCCCTTCCTATGCTGGCTATCATCAAACATGGACCTTCGATTACAAAAATCTTTGTTGAAAATCCCGACAGAACCAAGTATAAGAGACAGATTGCTCAAAAAAGTAAATTGGCTTTCCGAGAAATGAATTATTGAATCATAATTATTCTTAATCGTGTAACCTCTTATTTTATAGCATCTAAGTTGACAGTGGTTCTCATTAATGTTTCTCATTTTAAAATGTAATTCGGACATCCAAGAAAATGAATTATTAAAATTGGGCAGAGCAGAACGAAGATGCACATCAAGGGAATGATTGTTGCCCTTTGCTCTTCATAAACCACAGCTTTGGATTTTTTTTTAAACCATTCCCCTGAAGTAGATTATTTGTATCTCTCTCAGCAGTGGAGCTGATGTAGGAACTTTGCTTGTCTTTGGTGGTAGCCTTTGTCGGTTGGCAGTTGAATTTCTCATTCATGTAGTCTCTTTGGGTGGGGAAATTCTCTTTTCTCATCTGTTTGTACTGCCTCTGTTTATTAATTAATAAAATTAGCAGTGCAAGCCATAGATCCTTTCAAAAAAGAATTATTAACATATATTTAGTCTTGATTATGGTAGCTCTTATTTTGTAACATTGACTAGGGTTGCCATTAATGTTTCTTCTCATTTTCACTTGTACAAAGATTGTAGTACCTAGTACCATCCTCCTCCAAAAAAGAAGTTTCTTCTTAATATTAGATAACTTTATTTTTGTTACTAACCATGATGTGTCTTAATTAGGACTAGGTCAAAGTGAACCGAATGGCCTAATGTTTGATGTAAGTTAAATAATTCAAGCATAGGTGTTTTAAAAATCCAAGAAAACTCAAAAGCTTACTTGATCAAACTTCAGAGATTAAGGGATGACTACAGTCCGAAGTGGTGTGGCTGTTAAATATTAGCTTGGTGTCATTGTCAGAATACAAAAGCTACTTCTTCTGACCTTTGTTCTAAACCAATTGTGCTTGAATACAGTTTAGGTACCTCAGCTCTCATTCTTTCTGGGTGTGGCTCTAACTCATTATATTTCCATGTTAGACAACTCAAACTCAACATGTCTCCATTTTAAACATCTCAAATTCTTCATCATCTCTGTTGGGGATGTGTCTATGATGCCTTGATTTCTCTCTTTTTTAAGCAGCAATTGACACTCCAATAACCTTTTGAATGGAATTATAAGAATAGGATGCTGTCCTGTATGAAGACGGTTTGGAGAGTCAGTTTGCTTTTTTCAAAGTGATGATGCATTATTTGCTTTTTGTTGTTGCTCTACAAATGGTAAGGTTGCTCTATTGTGACCTGGAGGTCATGGGTTCAAATCCAGAAGCAGCCTCTCCCCAGACCCCACAGTGGTGGGAGCCTTATGGCACTGGGCTTGCCTTTTTGCTGCCTACAAATGGTGAACTCAGTGCACACAGCAAACGACCTATTGATTGCAACTAAATTTTGAAGAATGAAAAGATGATGTCATTGGCATTGCATTTGGATGATTTTAAAAGCACAATCCACAAAAGATATTGAAGTAAGGAACTTTATGTTTCCATTCTTCATGTGTGGAAAAATTCTATAATTTGGCAGCACAAATGTTGTCTGGATGTGAGGCTCAAAATGA
This sequence comes from Zantedeschia hybrid cultivar, assembly GCA_030544215.1. Taxonomy (NCBI): domain Eukaryota; kingdom Viridiplantae; phylum Streptophyta; class Magnoliopsida; order Alismatales; family Araceae; genus Zantedeschia; species Zantedeschia hybrid cultivar. The sequence continues at coordinate 11,504,251 of JARZZO010000015.1, forward strand.
GGACTTAAATGCTTTGAAGTTATCAAGCCATGATGTTGATCCAATATTGTTTAGGATAATGATTAATTTCTAACATGTGCTTTTATAGTATGATATAAATGTGTTGGAGTTTGCTAAGATGCTTGGTTGTGCATTCCGACACTGTGTTTAAGCATTGAACTTCTCATTGGAGTGGGTTGGTCACGCCTGAGGGATGGGATGAAATTGTGGAACAGTTTACACTTGATTGAAACGGAAAACAGCTTGTGAAGTGATTATGACAAATCCCTTGAATGAAGCAATGCCACTAATGTCGAATCATGGAAGTCAATGTAGCAGGTTTTCTTTTAATTCACTGTAGCAAGTTATTGGTTGCAGGAGAAATAATCCCCTCCAGATCATTGATAATGCTGCTGATTAAGTAGTTCTTTTGGTTTTGTCATATTGTTGTTCAAATCTAAATGCAGCTCTTACTGTAGACCATCTTGTATATTTTAAGTTGTTCTGATTGCTTCATGACAGTCCACTTATCTTGCTATGGTTCATCACTTAAATTTATTCGCCTTTTTCACATCTTTAATCAAAGCAAAAAGTCCTTCCATCATCACACCAAATCATGTTAGGACTTGTAATGGCAAGTTTATAATGTCCTTAAGTCTACCCTTTCTCGGGCCTCTCGGCTTCTCTCCCTTTTGTGTATTGAGCAATAAGATAAATGAAGGTTTAAAAACACAATATTGGAATGCTGGATCTGATTGTTGCTCAAAGATCACTTCTACAGGTCCGCATGACAAGAATCACTCCAGCCATACTTGAGAATAAAAAATTCATAAAAAGGGAAAATGAAAAGGTGAAAGACGTGGGCACAAGAGAGCAGCGGATGGCCTGGGAGTGATGGTAGGCTGCATAGGAGTGGTGTGGTCAAATGACAGCCAATAGGTGTGATTGTAGATGGCACAGAGGTGAAGATTCAGCAGTGGTGGGCTGGCTGTGGAGCGCATGACAGATGAGGGTGGTGCTAATGAGGTGCATGGGTGGCAAAATAGGATTCTAGACTCCTAAAACAATGTAGTATGTTTCAACTTCTTATAGGCATTCTCCAACGTGCTAAACATAGAAGCTTTTTGTCCTTGAAGGCTGGCTTCCTTTTGATCTTTCTCACATGAGGCTTTTATGGTATAGTTAATTCATGATGTTTTCTCTCTTTCTAATGCTTGTGTCATTTTTTATCATTATGCTCTTCTTATAAACAAATATTATGTCGATATAAAGGATAAGAAATGGCAATGAGAAAACCCATTTTAAATTAATGATCATTTTTTGGAAGGTTAAAATGAATGATTACCTTTTCATCTCCTTTAAGCATAGGATTCTTTTCAATGGGTCAGTCTTTATGCAACCCAAGGATACATTTTGATCAGATTTTCACATTGCTTTTTATTGTTTATTACTTATGGAACATGCTTTATGGATATACATGTGGTTGATTCTTACACTATATGTTAAGACCAAATGGTACAAGTGTACAACCTTCTTGATAGATTCTTGTTCCTATTTTTTAGTTGCCGTTGATATGGATGCAAAATTTGGGATATGGTTCCATCTTTTATTTTTTAAAAGAGTACAAAAAGCCATATATCAAGGCTTTAAATACTATAGATGTAGGCATTTTTAAAAAATTGCTGTCCACATCCATAGTAGTGCCCTGATCCTCCTCAAGACTGGACCATGCTTTCAGTTTAAGTTCCATGCCCGAGTCCAAAGCTTGAATGGAAGCTTGGTATCTACCAACTATTATGCTGGCAACAGCAGTTGGCAGCTAATATTGCATACATGTGCTAGATGTTGGCAGTATCACTCTGAATTGTTGACTCATTCATGGAGTCCAATCAGTTGGGACTTAGGAGGGGTAGCGCATCAGAAAGGTCTTCACCTCCCCTATCACTTCGTTGGTCATGTCCAGTGTGTAGGTGTAATTATTCATTTTGTTCCTCATTCCCTAGCCAACAAGGATATCCCATTTTTTATTGTTCAGGCCTGTGCGTCATTAGCCCATGGTCTCTTTCAAGGGAGGCTATGAAGTTGGTTGGAGAAGGGTGTGTAAGAGTAAAGAGCATGGTGGATTAGGGATCAAGGACATCCATGACTTCAACCTGGCCCTTCTATCCAAATGGTTATGGAAGCTTCTCACAGTGTCTTCAGGCCTTTGGTTAAAGGTGATTAGGGAGATGTACTCCAGGAGTAGAGGTTGGCATGTTTCCATTTAGGTGGATCATGCAGGCGGCTGATGTCATTCTTGCTGCTACACATGTTACTTTGGAGAGAGTTGTCTCTTTTGGGTTGATAAGTGGTGAGGCATGATGCCTCTTTTCCTACTCTTTCCTAGGCTCTTTGCTATATCAGTCAACCCTGGACCGGTGGTGAAGCAGATGGTGGAGGCGCATCTGGATGCTAGAAGGGGCTGGAGCCTATCTTTCAGCAGGAACTTAAGGGTTGTGGAGATTCATGACTTGGCTTCTTTGTTGATGGTCTTACAAGGATACATGATTGATCCATCTTCTCGGGATTCCTAGAAGTGGGGGTGGGATGCTAGGCGGACATTCTCGATGAAGTCGGCTTACTCCATCGTTGCAGATGGGGGCACCAGTTCCCCCTACTTTCGGCAAATTTGGGCCACTAAAACACCACTGAAGGTCAAAGTCCACATTTGGAGGGTCTCCAAGGCCGGTCTTGCTACTTTTGATAGGTTGATTCATTTTGGTTGATGTTCCAGCAGCTTATTCCTTGTTCGGGGAGGAAGAGGAGACCCAGGACCACCTTTTTGTGAGATGTGCTTTCATCAGGGAGGTGTGGCAGGATTTGTTTGGTATACTTCACCGGGGAATGCGTCTAGGGGACACTCTGGAGGTCCTTATTTGGCATTGGTCTTCTTCAGTACTCAACAGGGAGATGGCATCATGTGGTGGCTCATTGTTCATACCACTATATGGGCCATTTGGACTAAAAGGAAAAAGAGCATTTTTAAGAGGGAGGCTACTGATCCAGATAGAGTGGTAGCCTTTATTTGTAATAGAGTTGGGGAGTGGATGAGGGTCTTTTGTAAAGGGCACATTGCTACTGCCTTCTTTTTTGCTCTCTTGGGGGCCATAACTGATGCACCCTCTTGGTGCTTTATATAGTGACTATTTTTTAGACCTATAATGATCTCATCCTTGTGATCTTCTTTTCACTTTAATGCATTTTATGTGGTAACATTCACGTTAAGGGAAAAAAAAGGAATGATCTGGTAATCAAAATCATGATTGATCGACACGAAGACACCACTTATTTGGCCATCTGCATCTTGTGAATCGTATGACTGGATATGCATCTGAGGATGTGACAGCACTGTACATGTTTATCATCCATGTTTAAATGGATATATGAAGATACAGGTCAATATATACTTTGTTTGCCTCTTTGGACTGCCAGTGACTCTTCTATTCATTCTGGTTGTCCAAAGTCCAAACTTTTAATGGACATTTGCAACTTGAGTCCATTCTATCAGCTTGAACTACAGTGACATTATGTTTCAATGTTATTGAGTCAACTTGTTGTCACTGATGTGTCTTGTACAGTGTTATTAGTTCATTGACATGTTGGCAATCTCTAGCATCACTTATCTTGACATTTTCATTCCATATGCCATGTTCTTTTCTCAGCTGCAAGTCATGTAGTTGCAGGTCTCTTCATAGCATGTGACTTGTTATTTACCATCCTAAGTTGTTCAAAATCTTTATCCTTAAAGAGTATATTTTCTAAAAATATTTAGTGTCTTTTCCAGAATGCTAGGATCAGTTCAATGGATTTTCACAAGGCTACAAATTACCTGGTGACAGCAAGTGATGATGAATCGATTCGGCTCTACGATGTCCAAAATGCCATGTATGCGTTTTATTTCCACATTTATTTGGAATAAGGGCAATTTTTGTGAAACATCACTAACAATTTTTGTGAAAATTCACCCTTTTTTTTAAAATAATGTCATCAATGACACACTTTCCCCTGATCACATGTGAGGCTCCACAAGCCTGGCATTTATTTACTGTGCTGTTTGAAGCTGGCATATTGTGACGATTGGCGAATATAGGTTTGTCATAAAATTTAATTATGTTTCTTTACTGCCTGATGTAATGTGAGGCAGATAGTCCTCTGAAACTTGACAACTAGTGAGTTGTTTCCTTATTTTAAAAAGTAGGGTTAATTGATCCTCCTCAGACCTTGCAGTGGCTGGAGCCTCGTGGCCTTGGGCTGCCATTTGCTATAATCAGTTGTATTCTTGTAAAAGGTGTATATATATGTATATGAGAACAAGGTAGGAAGAATCGGGGATCGGGCATGGATCGGCCTGGTCTACATCGATCGGATTGGCCGATCCAATCCGGACCAAATCCAGGCCAGTCCCCCATTTATTTTTTGATTATTTAAAAGATTGGTCGGATCCCAGTACGATCCGGTACAATCATGGATTGATCCCGGCCGATCCTGGCCAATTCCGGCCTAGACCAGTGGATTGTGATTGGATCGGTTCGGGTCAAAACCGATTGGGTCGGCCGATCTGATCCGATCCATGTCAATCCTGCCTGCCTTGTGTGGAAAGGCCATTTCATTGTGGAATTTATTAGATGCCTTGCCTTTTATGAAAGGAAAGGGTCTGAGGACCCTTTGATCAGCTCTGATGGATGTAAGATGATTAGCAATTATCACTTTTACATGATATTAAAGTTAACAGGGAGAAACATTGAAAATTTGCAAACTATTCTGATCTTGAAGGTTGCCTGTTCAGTCATCATTTGCATCATCATCATTCTAAGATTAATTTAGGACCTTGATGATAAAATCTTAAAGGCTTTGAATATAGATTGCTCGTTGTCAACTTGATGCCAACATCATAATTGGCTTAAGACCTGAATGAGTAAATCTCATAGGCTTTGAATATAGTGCTAGTATGCTACCGTGCTCTCTGAAACCTCATAATTTTAGGTGATTTCTGTAGATATTCCTGTAGTACGATGCTTCTATATGCTCCATCATTAATGGGAATTATCACGAAATATCATCTAGTGAAAACAGTGAAATGATCATCTAAATTGATTTGTTGGATTGACATTCATTACTAGGACAGGCTGTCATTGATGTGATCTTGCTCTAGTCAATCTAGATGTGAACCTAAACCTTAATCTTTAAATGACATTGCTTTTGTGCTTCTAGTACATCATTGCTTTTGCACTTTGACCTTGCAAGCTTTCATTAATTATCTAAATGACATTTCTTTCATGTTTCATTATTAGGTGTTTGAAGACCATCAATAGCAAGAAGTATGGGGTTGATCTGGTGTGTTTCACTTCTCATCCTACAACAGTTATCTACTCTTCGAAAAATGGTTGGGATGGTAAGTGAAAATCTTGTCTTCTTGATCTTCGCCTTGTTGTGGACTATTCATTTATTCCTCTGATCCAGAATCATTGCGGCTTCTTTCATTGAATGACAACAAGTATCTGCGGTACTTTAAAGGCCATCATGATAGGTACATGATGTGGTATTTACCTTTGTCATGCATGTGCTTTTACCCATTTCAAGTGAGACAATCATATGCTAGCAACATATTAATCTCTTCTTAGCAGTCTTATATGCTTTGTTTCCCTTTTTTCCCCTTCCAGGGTTGTTTCACTTTCATTGTGCCCTCGAAAAGAATGCTTTATCTCTGGTTCACTTGATCGAACTGTTTTACTCTGGGACCAACGAGCGGAGAAGTCCCAGGTGGAAGCACATTGTCAATTTAGCTACAGGAGATTCAGCTTCCTCGGTAGGTTATAGTACTTGACCTTTCTGTGATGTTGCAGGGCCTCTTACGTGTGCAGGGAAGACCAGCAATCTCCTATGATGACCAAGGAATGGTCTTTGCAATTGCATTTGGAGGATACATAAGAATGTTTGATGCTCGGAAATATGAGAGGGTACGAATCTGTGGAACTTTTGGTAGTATGGATATTATTCTGATGGTGATTTTTGTATGTGTTCTACATTGTAGGGGCCTTTTGATACCTTCTCTGTTGGGGGAGATGTGTCTGAAGCGAACGTAGTCAAATTTAGCAATGATGGTAGGCTGATTCTTTTGACCACCATGGCAGGGAATATTCATGTGCTTGACTCCTTCCGAGGCACAACTGTAAGTTCCACCAACTTTTACAGAACATTTTTGGTGAATATCTTGAGTATTGTCCTTGGATTTAAAACATTTCCCAAATGAGTTTGATGCAATTTGCCTGAGTATCTGGTAGATATCCAGTTATAATGTGAAGCCACCTTCCAGCAATGGCACTCTGGAGGCATCTTTTAGTCCTGATGGAATGTTTGTCGTATCAGGTAATTTCTCTTGTTATCTCACTGGTTCATAACACGAGGAATTGAACACTTACATTGGGTATGCATAAGTGAAAAGATGTTTCTTTATTTTCTAAAATTTCAATCGTTTAGCCAGGCTACCCAGCTTGGTCAAATTAATTCTGAGTGCCATCACACAAGGAAATTTTGATCATTTGCTTCTCCCTTTTTAGCCTTAGCTGAACTTAGCTAATGTTTTTCTCTCCTGTAACAGGATCGGGTGATGGTAGTGTTTCTGCCTGGAGTGTCAGGAACGGAAAGGTAAACAACTTCCATTCAGCCAGGCTATTTTTTACTATTTCTCTATGAACTGGTGATGCCTAGATGGTTCTAGATAAGGCTGGGAGATAAAACTACAGCTGTATTGCCTTCTTGCTTCAGAATTTGAGACCTGATTCTTCTGTACATTTTGTTTGTTGTGTTGGAACAACAAGGTTGCATATTGGTCAAGCACTGATACTGAACCGCCACTGATAAAGTGGGCTCCAGATGGCCTTATGTTTGTTACTGGGTCAACAGAATTGTCATTTTGGATACCGGATTTGTCTAAATTGGGATCTTTTGTTGGCATGAAGTAAAACATTTTCACTGACGCATCGTTGCTGCATGTTTAAGGTACACATCAGAGGGGTATGTTATGTTCTTGAGTGTGTATGCAAACTTCTAGATTACTTTTATATGATTTAACCTGTTTTTGTACGTGCAGTTCATTGCAAATTTTGATCCAAAGAGAAATGCCAGCTAAATTTTCTGGCTGATCAAATATCTTGCAGTATCAGGGTTTTGATGTACATTTAGCAACATGTAAATAGTTTCCCATCTTATATATTGTTTGCTTTGAATCGGCCCACCAAGTTTATCTACATGGAATTACTGCCTTGAATTCGATCAGCCCATTCTGCGATGGTTCCTGTTGTCCAGTGGGCTAGGTTTATTTGTTTTTGAGTCAGTCCGCCTGTAGATCGTCGGATGATGTTGCATACTCTGGCAATTGTTAGGGGAATGGCCATTTTTATGCTTCCTCTATTCACAGTAGGTTTCAGTTGTGCTATCTGACTTTTATTGTACAGTGGCATAAAATCTGTGCATGTAAACATGAACAAGTTGAATTAAGAATACCAGTGACATCCTTGGATGACTCTCATTGCCTTTGGAGTTTTGAAACTGCTTCACTTTCGCCCTCTTTTTAAGGGAATACAATCTAACATGTCAGCTAGCCTGATAGATCACTCTACTTTGCAAAGTGTGGAGGTCACAGGCAGTTACATGTCATTCAGTTGTGTTGAGAGTTGGTTGAGACAACGAGGGACAGCTGCACCAGGTGACAAGAAAAGCTCCCCTTTTCCAGAGCAGCAACCACCGACCTCTAACCAGCTTGTTCTTTTTGTTTAAATGCCTGAACCTGGTTTGCAGAAGACATTAATTGGCCAGCTGAAAGGGTCACTTGAGCCTCAGTTGCTTTTGTGAGTTTGTTGTGCGGATGGGAGAGGGGTGCAGTAATTCATGAAAAAGAGCTTGAGAAGCGTTGCGGTTATCATTACCATCACCTTTCCTACAGCGACAACCAACATGCTCTTCCCTACTATAAGTTCTCACTCTGTTGGAATTTACCCAAACAAGGAAAGCTAAAAACTGAGAAGAAGGCCGCAGTGGATCTCCATGGCGGCTGTAGATGAAGGAAGCCCCCACAAAGATCAGAACTTCGAATCCAGGCAAGCTTCTGATGTACTTATCAAGCTGTTGTTTTCAAACAGTGGGAGTTAATTTTGAGCCTAAGTATCTTTATCTTTCGTTTTGTAGGTCAGAGGAGGGGTTGGGCATGGAGTGTGAGGTTTGTGCTCCTCTCACATTCAAGGAGCTTGGTTTGGAGGACTTCTGTTCCTCGAAGGTTGGGAGTTTGCACTTAATCTCTGCTGACTACACGTTACATATTAACTGCGTCTAAAATTATGGTTGGCCTGGTGTTAAACTCACTAAACTCACGACGTCAAAAAATGAGTCATACCATGTTGACTCGCCCAACGCGTGAGTCAATTCAATCCATTTCATAGTGGGACTATAAGTATTCTTAGATAAATCGGGTAGACCTACGAAGTCTCAAGGAGTGGGGACCCACAATCGACTCATAGAGTACCCTGTGGACTCAGGTCTTTGCTTGAGTCATTCCAAGAGGATTTGAGCCAGCTTGAGTCTGAATGCGCCACTTTTGTCTACGGCTGTATGTGGAGCGGGTTGTGCATACCATAGTTTGTTGTATCGTATGGGATCGGGTCGACTCGTATGAGTTGATTTGTTTTTTGGCCAACCCAATATGTTGATACGCATTGGTCCAACTTATACATGTTTAATGAAATGTTTTAAGTTTTATTTTTTATTTAATAAGTAAAATTATATTTGTTATATTAATTAATAGGATATATTTTTTAAAATATGATTAAAACTCATTAATTTCAACAAACAATTCATTGATTTTAACAAATTCATTAGTTGGATTCGTGCGAGTTGGCTGGAGTTGGATTGGTATCATTTTGATCTGTCACGGATCGGTGATACGCCAAATCTTGGTGTAGACCTAGACCTGAAATACATGGATCCAGAGTTGAAACAAATCTGCAAATATTTCTAGGTAAATGGGTCTGTTACTGAGTCTGCCTCTTTAAATCAATTTTAAAAGAAATTGGGAATAGTTTGTTCCATGTACTGTTGAAAATGGGTCACTTTCAAGCCTCTAATAATTCTATTTATAAAATTTAAATAATTAATAGGTCTATTATTGGGTTAGTGGTTATACTCAGACTTGAATTTACCTAGTCAAAGGGGTGGGTCCCAGGTCTAAAACCTGTTTTACCAGCCTTTGTATTCTGTCAGAGTGTCACGAAGATGTTTTCTCTCAGTGTCCCAGAGCAAGAATTCAATCAATTAGACCATGTATTATTGGTCACAGAACTAAGATATCCTTGCTAAAGGACGGATGACTTCTTCCGGTTCGACCTTTAAGAATTCAGGTTAAGTAAAACGGTAATCCAAATACGGGTTAACTGAAGATGGAAGCAGCTCGCTTGTAAAGAGATAAATTCAATCATCACATGGGACCTCAACTGTTGTGCCTTAGTACATCTCTTTTTGCAACATTATCATATGTGAATCAGTCAATTTGATTAGACAAGATAGGTGAATAAATTCAATTTAAGTTTATAGAAGCAAAGGATCTTGGTGTAGTTAAATTTGTGATGAGGATAAAACAATTCGCTCAAATGTGGGCTGACTGTATATGAAGAATTACGGAAAGTCTTGCTTCTACGTCATTTTCTACGGCTGCACTGTGTCACTTTGACAGGAGAATATGAGAAGAATAAAAGGTCTTACTCTTAGAATAAATGCTGTGCAGCTAAATTAAAAAAAAAAAAAATTAATATTTTTTTGAAAATTTTTAACGACCTGATCCGACTGTACAATCCGATCGTGGATCAGAATAATAATAAAAAAAGTTGAAATATCGAAAATTGATCTCAAATAAATAGTAAAAAATGTTATTCATTAAAGTCGATTTTTTATTTTTCATCTTTTTTTGACTTGTCCCATGTAAGAGCGGTTGTATAGTCGGGTCAGGCATCTTTGGGGCTTTCAAAAAAAAATATTATTTTTTTCTTTTTTAACTTGGCTGCAGCGCCGTGTAATAGCCCCTAGTGATGTAGTAAGTTATTCTCATTGGGTAACTTTTATTCGTGATTTTTTAAAGAAAAAATAAAATATCCTACTCATATTGAAAAAAATTTATTTGATCATCTTTTGTGAAATTAAAAAAAATAATGAATAATAAAATGACAAAATAAAATGTTTAGCTATAATCACAACTTCCACTTCATCTGGGTCGTATGCGGCTGCGCAGGTGTGGCGGGCATCCATGGCGGAGCTGGTGGGCACCGCGGTGCTCGTCTTCACCATCGACGCCATCGCCATCGCCGCCTTCTCGTCACGGGTGTCCTCTCCCGGCCTCCTCGCCGCCGCCCTCACCTCCCTCTCCGTCACCATCCTCCTCCTCGCCACCTTCCCCGTCTCCGGCGGCCACCTCAACCCGGCCATCTCCCTCGCCGCGGCCCTCCTCGGCGCCGTCTCCCCCGCCCGCGCCGCCATCTACGCCCTCGCCCAGTGCGCCGGGGCCGTCCTCGGCGCGCTGTTGCTGAAGGCCACGCTGGGCGGCGATGTCCAGCGGGGCCTCTCCCTTGCTGCCGGCTGCGCCTTCGCCGGGACCCGCCACGAGCCCGGCGTCGACGCCGGCAGGGCCCTGTGGCTGGAGGCGGCCTGCACCTTCTTGCTGCTGCTCGCAGCGCGCGTCGCGTTCGACGAGCAGCACGCGCGGGCGCTCGGCGCCGTCGCCGTGTGTGGCGTCATCGGCGCGGCAGTGGGGCTCATGGGGTTCGTGTCGGCGGCGGTGACGGGGAGGAAGGGGTACGCCGGCGCGGGGATGAACCCGGCGAGGTGCATGGGGGCGGCGGTGGCGAGGGGAGGGGACCTGTGGGGGCAGCAGTGGGTGTTCTGGGTCGGCCCTGCCGTGGCCTGTGGGGCGTTCTGTGTGTACTCCAGGGTCGTCCCAAGGCAGCACTTCTATCCCCGCGCAGGCGAGCATGATGTGGGCGTTGCTGCTGCCAAGCTGCTGTGTGCGAGGGGATGTGGGAAGAAGAAGAAGCAGCAGGAGGAGGAGGAGGAGGTCTAGTTACTGAAGTTGGTTCTTCTTGTTGGTTTCAAGCTGGATGGGAGGGTTTAGATGTGATGTTAGTACTTAGTATTGTGGGGAAATAAGGGGTGGAGGATGGTGTTGTGCAGCTACAGAAGGGACTTGTGTGTTTGTAGTCCTCTATCTTATTTTCTGTATCTTATGCCTTGGTTTGGTAATAGACTAAGAAAAACTAAAATGAGAGCACAATAGTATACATGTTCTATTTTTTATTCTAACTTCAATTTGATAGGACAAGTATTATTTTATGTTGAATAAGAATATTTATTCATTCTTCGACAACTAAATTTGCTTCGGTTAAGAGATGAATAAAAAAAATATAATAAATGCCTTATCATAAACCCTCTTATTCTAATATGGACAGAGATTGGAATCTTACCATTTGTCCGAATATAAAGTATAAGTTAGATCTTGTTCTATTATAGATTAGCAAATTAAGATTTTAAATATTTTAAAATCTAGATCTTCTTCTTCCATCCTTTATTCCAAGTCTATTCCTTTATCAAACTAAGTCTATTTCCACTTACTTCATCTTATTAGTTCACTATTAAGTTAAAGTAGTATATCATTGATATGGAACAAGTGGAGAGATGATTTCCATCATGTGTATAGTAGGTAGAAAAAAAGTAAGATTTCCGCTAAGTTCAAAAAAGTACAGATTTCCGCATTACAACCGTTCAACTCATCTTGAGATGGTATTTTCTAATGTTCTACATGTCTTTCTTGTCTTTGTTATGTCCTCACTCAATGGTCAGGAATAAGTAAATCATGTGATTTGATAAGGCGAGAAACACTAAATTTACCTCTATTCCCATGGTAATGAAGGTATACCAAGATCCGGAAAAAAAAAATCCAAAAGATCTCATCTCTCCTCGGGCTATCCCTTCTTTTGGTACCATTCATCAAGATTGATAGTTTATAGGGTGTTTGGTTAGAGCACTAATTTTCGAACTCAAGAACCACCCAAGTTTAACCTCCATATCATCCAATCAAAAATTGTGAAAAAGAAAAAGAATCACTCACAGTGCACAACGATCTGGTACCACCTTAATTATCCACACTCTTATCTCTGCTTCGGGTCACTCATTTGCACTCCGTGATCTTGGTCATGTACATTTCTTTCTTAGTATTGAAGCCAACCACTACAATTGATGGTTTATTTCTTTCTTAATTAAAATACATTATAAACTACTATAGTGTGCCCACTTAAATGGGATCAAGCTTGTCACCACTCCAATGGATGCTTCACATTACTTGCATGCAGTGATAGTGTACTGCCTATTATTGACCCACTTTCTATCACATCATAGTTGGGTGCTACAGTACCTAATTGTGACTAGACAAGACATAGTTTCATAGTCAACAAGGTTTCTCAATTCATGCAACACCCTATTAAGAACTATTGGATTCCAGTGAACAAGGTTAATTATGTGAGAGTTAAAAGGCACCATTTTTCATCCTTACTCCTTCGGCCAATATTACAACTTCAACTCCATGCTTATAGTGATGTAGATTAGGGAGCAATACTGGTGATTGCAAGTTAACTAGAGGATTTCTTATCTTTTATGGATCTTCTCTTATCTCACGGAGTGCACACAAGCAATGGTTCGTCACTCGTTCCAGCACTGAAGCAAAGTATAAGGCATTGGCTGATACTACAATTGCGGTCACTTCACTATAGAAGGTGTTTGTTTTAATGTAAAACTTTATAAATCACCGGTTTTAAAATCACTGGTTTCAAAATAAGTGAAATTTTTTTGTTTTAAAATCTAGAAATATTTGTTTGGTTGTTTGTAAAATAAAACAAGAGGGATGTTTCAATTTTCTTGTTTTGATTTACAGTGGATTTTTACTGTAAACTAAAGCAAAGGAATTAGACTGTCAAGTGGACAGACAATACCCATACATGATTTTACTTTACATTGTTTTACATTATTCCAAACAACTGAAAACACTATAAAATGAAACAATTATTTCAAATTATGCTATTTTACACTAAAACAAACAACCCTATAGTCTCTTCTCAAAGAACTTGGTGTCCACCTATCATACACATCCATCTTATGAGTTGTTTATATTGGTGTGACATATCTCATAGCTAATTTGGTTTTCCACACTTGTACAAACACGTAAAAATCAATTTCCACTTTGTACAAGATAAAAGGGCTGCTAAGGAGTAAGGACCTAGATGTTCAATGTCTTCCCTCAAAAGATCAACTTGCAAATACTCTTATAAAGCCTGTTCATGGACCTCATACAATTAAGGCAAAACTCGATGTCCTTCCTATCCCAGTGATTTTGAAGGGAGGGCGTGTGACCACTTGTAGTAGAGGGTTTCTCAATTTGTTGCAACATATTATTTCCTAGTTACATGTATATATATATGATAACCTAGGTGTAGCTCTTTTTGTCATGTAGTCGGTTTGACCTTTTTCTAAAGGTTATGGCCGCACTTTAATATTTCTCTTTCATTCATTCTCTTATTTGTTAAATAAAATATTATCTAAATAAAAATAATTTAATTTAATTTTCAATGTAAAAAAAGGATCAAGATCTATAGGACGCGAAACCATATACCTCAAAAGTCAAATTTAATCAAATCTTCAACTTTCGAAAAAACAAAATATAGGCCAAAATGTACTCTTATGGTACGAACTCAGCCCCACCCCCATTGTGCTCTAAATGCAGCAAAAATCCCACCAAAAAATACTTGTCACAATACTTATTAGGCATTGTAACACAACCACTGTCATTTAATATATCAGATGACGTATAGTTGCTATATCATCTAACAAAAGACTTAACATATTGTCGTAAATGTTGTGCACCATCCCGTCAACAGACTCAACAATGATTGTATTATAATGTGAAGCATTGTCACAAGTATCTCTCAACCCCAATACTTTTTTGTCAAAAAAATCTCTTTTACAGAAAAAAGAAAAAAAAAACAAATGCCACCTCTAGAAAAAAGAAACCAAATTCATAAAAATGCCTCTAGAAAAGAAATGAAAACTGAAAAATTATTGCGAGTTAGGTGTTTCGGTGCAGAAGTGGCACACATTCCTCAATTTCTCGAACACCAGCCGCCAGACCCACCGCTCCATCCAGGAACCTGGAGCTCTTTCGCTGCTCTCCCCCCCCTTCCTGTGCGCTGCGCCTGAAACCCGTACATCGATCGCGAAGAAGCAGGTATTACAAGGCCCAGGGAGGGACTGGGAGCGGAGACAGGGAAGGGTCGCTGCCGAGTGGGAGGGAGGGGGCGCGAAGATGAGGGGATCGAGGAGGTCGCTGAGCGCGGTGGCGGGGTGGGTGCGGCGTCAGCCGCCCAAGGTGAGGGCCTTCCTCGCCGTGGTCGCGGGCATGGCCGCACTCGTCTTCCTCCGCTTCGTCGTCCACGAGCACGACAACATCTTCGTGGCCGCCGAAGCCTGCCACGCCGTCGGCATCTCCGTCCTCATCTACAAGCTCACCAAGGAGCGGACCTGCGCCGGTATTCCCTCCTCCTCTCCTCCTGTCTGCCCTTTGTTTGTTTGTCTTGGTTTTGTTGTTCGGGATCGCCGCGGGGTGGGGAACCTAAATTGGGGGTCGGTGGTGGGTTTTTGCTTTATCCGTATCGTCGATGCTGTTGGGGATTTGATCTGATCGTAAGGATTTCGGTCTGGTTTTTTAGGAGATGTGTCGGGATAGGTTGTCTGATCCGATCTCGTTTCCTTTTCGATAACAAGATGGTTGCAGCATGTGGGATTGGGAATATTCGTGTCTTTCTTAGGGTTTCGCGTGAAGTCATACAACAGTGAAGGGACAGCCGTGGCTGGCGAGGCTTGTTTCCTTTAAAGGATTTATGCATCTGGTTTCGAATGCGATGTTGGGAGGGTCGTTGCTTTGGAGCGTGAGCGCGTTAAAACTTCAGAGCGTTAAGATCTTACGTGCTAAAACCCTGAAATCTGAAACCCTAAAACCTGTTAACGTTGCTGATCGTTCTTGGGAATAAGAACCATGCAGACATTTAGATATTGGTTTGAGTGCTGGAAAGGTGAAACCGTGCGGGCATCGACACAGCAACTTTGTTGAGATGGGAAATCGGAAAGTTAAAGAAAGTGTCTTTGCATCTGTGAAAGATGCTACATGAATCAGGGGAGGAAGAAGACCAGCTCCTACTTATATTGTTGATTTTATCTTTGCTAGACATTGGACACGTGTACTTTACCAAGTGATTGTGGATTGTTCTGTAGAACAAATTCTATTTATTGTCCTTTTGGTGTCCCAGCTCAATCTGACGTGCTAATTAAGTAATCGACCATGATCCTGTCAGTCACCTTTAGTTACATGTGCCTCGTTGCTGCCATGGCTGTTTGGTAGCAGGACGAAACCTGAATTATAGTAGAACTGATGTGCAAACCATCATGGTGATAGGAACATAAATCTTTTGAGGAATTGGTTTAAGATCCTGGTCTTGTTAAAAGTTTTATGCTAGATTGCTGATGGATAAATGAACACTTTATGAACTGGTATACATTTAGTAAATATAAAGATGTACCATGTCCTTTTTTAACAACATGGTGAACAAGGTGACCTAGTTATGGACCACCACCTTCTATTTGGCATCTGGATAATTTTAGTGGGGATAAGCTTAAATCATTTCAATGGCCCATCCTGAATGTGGTATTGTTTGATAGTAGATTTACTTGATCAGAGATAAGATAGCTAACAGCATAGGGATTCCATCAAAGAGGTGGAATAATTTATCCCCAGATTTAACCCTAACAGCGGGGATAGGCCAAACTTACTTTAATCTGGACTTATCCAATACCAAATGGGGTTCTCTATGTGCAAATTTAAGTCTGGAATGGAAATAAGTTTAAGTTGGGATATCCTCTTTTTCTTGTAGGAAAGATGACCGGTTTAGATTTGAAATCAGAACATCTTTAGTTTCTTTTTTTTTTTTTTTGGGGGGGGGGGGAGGTGAGCATCATTAGGAGCCAATTCAATAGCAAAAGAAGTGCATGCTGTGTTTAAAGGTGTCACAAGACTCACAACATGTGTGAACATGCACACAAACATTCTGCAGAGGGCACTAGGTACTCTTTTAAATCTAAACGGAATCTAGGGTACTCTAAATACGCGAAAATATTCTAGGGATAATAAGGAAATAAAAATTGTTTCCCTCAGTAGTTATTATCAAAAAGCACAAAAATTAGTAGCCAAACACTTGAGATATATAATCTTCCACGTGATATGGAATCTTAAACTCTATAATCTATTATGTTTAATCCAAGGTTGATTTTCTCACTTTCTGTCTCTTGCTTTGAATTGCAGTGAGCTAACCTCTTATTGTTTATTACTAAATATGCATCTAGTTTCCTACTATTATATGAGTTGATATTCACTTCATTAAATGTCTTTTCTATTTCCTGAATATAGATAAGTTTTTTTGTCCCTTTGCAGGCCTTTCACTCAAATCCCAGGAGCTAACAGCTTTATTCTTAGCTGTTAGACTATATTGTAGCTTTGTCATGGAGTATGATATACACACACTTCTTGATACGGCCACACTTGTGACAACACTCTGGGTAATTTATATGTTCCGGTTTAAGCTGAAGTCAAGTTACATGGAGGATCAAGACAACTTTGCAATATACTATGTGGTGAGCTTTCTGTTTCTCTTCAAATTTGCATCATTACAGAGTTTGTGGAGAACATCATCTATTCAATTCCGTCTCTTAGTGCTAATAAAATACAACTTTCTAAAAATGCAATTCTAGAAAAAGGGAAAGCTACTTCCTAAGAAGCGTACTCTCTATGTCCAACCAAGCTTTCCTAAAAGGAAAAGACGTAATGAAAAACGTACATCACAAAAAAATTGTGGGAATAACCTTGATAAACATGGTGATCGTCTCCCTATTAGAGTGTCATTGGGATGGGTCGCCGATGATGCTGGTACTTCAGCATGGTGTCCTTACCAATGGTTTTCTTTTAAGCGCATCTACCTTATGTTGATCCCCAAAAAGGGGAGCAGAAGAAATATTCACATTTCAGGCCTATCAGTCTATTAAATGAGTGCTGCAAAATTGCTAACGACAAGTCTAATGATGGTGATTGATAAGCTGGCTGATGGGGATCAGATGAGTGTTTACACTAGCAAAAACTGAGAAAGAATAAGTGCCTGGTTGTGAAATGATTTGAGAAGGCCTGTGGCAGATTAAGCTGGAGGTGCACTAATAGAGTTTCTACATGTCATGGGTTTTGAGCAGAATTGGAAGGATTGGGTACGTGTGTGCATAGAAACAGCAAGATTTTCATTTTACTTAACGGGAAAATAGCACACGGTATTAGGCAAGGGGAACCTGTATCACCCTTTCTGTTCATTCTGGTCAGCCAGATTTTCAGCAAGATGTGGAAAAGGGCAGTCAATAATGAGTGATCAAAGATATGCTGGTTGATACAGTAGGATGGCTGCTATGTATGTGCAGATGATGTAACTTTATTCACCATAGGTGAGCAAGTAGAAGTTCAGAATGTAAAAAATCTTATGACCTTATCCGAAGCAACTACAGGACTACAGATAAATTCTGCGAAATAAGAAAGAGCGAGAATAGGACTTCCTGAGGATTAATTAAAGAATGAAGTGGAGCTTTTTAATTGTGAAATTTCCTCTTTCCCTATCAAATATTTAGGGCCGTCTACTTACACTGATGGACTGATTCATCTACAGGATTGAATGTGATTATCCAGAAAATTGAGTAGAAATTAGAAGACTGGAAAGCCAAGCTATTGTTGGCATGGCTGCATGGGCTCTGTACAAGATGTTATTTTAATTTCTGCACTTATATTTGTCTGTATTATTGATGACAGTGGAAAAGGAATTAACTAGGAGCAAAGGATTGAATCTAGTCAGCTGGAAGAGGCTGTACAGTAGTAAAGAAGAAGGGGGGGACTAGGTTAGTAAGTGTTGCAAACTTTAAACGCGCATTGCTCGCACAGAGGCTTCGGAGATTAAGATGGAAAGGTAGATGCCTTATGGCTAGAGATGTAAAAGGATACATGTCGGGTCGAATAGTGGCTCTATCCTTATCCTTATCCTTTAAGCAATGTGTATATCCTTATCCTTTACAACTTGAAAGTTATCGGAAATGAATACATAAAGGTTGAATTATCGGACAATACTATGTGTAAACATAACCTTAATCTTCTGTCGCTTCTATAGGGAACGAAGAAATCCTACTTTCAAAATATGCATATGTATAAGTTCTTTCTAATTAATACTTATAAATTTAATTATAAATCACGTGACATTTGTCAAAATGAACTTTGTAAACTAGTGAATGAAGGAGAGTAGGGGGTTGAAAGCATGGTGTGGACAGTAAGATATGTAATTATATAGGTACATGATTGAGAATTTCATTTAGAAATGAAAGTTTTAAATAAGATAGATCAATAGATAAGATGAGTGAAAGAAAGTGGCAGATACTTGGATAATCAGACTCGGAAAAAGGTGTATCCTTAGCCTTATCCTAAATCATTTGGATACGGATAGTATCATTGTCCTTATTCTTTAACTCGTATACTTTTATGACCTTTAACTTCGGAAACGGACAGATAAACGAATTTTCGGGTACCATTTACATCCCTACTTATGGCTGAAGATGGTGAGAGCCAAATACTGCAGAAACTGTAGCAATTGGATGCTGGTCCCTTCTAACTCTTCCACGTTATTACAGGCATGGATGAACATATGCATTTTATGAATTAGTCCTTAGTACTTTACTGTCAGGGTTAGAAGAAGGCTTAAATTCTGAGAAGGTACTTGGTATCCTAAACAATCCTTGGCTCATCAATTGAAGAACTGTGCAAGCTGATTACAGACAGGGACAAGAAGATATGATTCTTGTCTTAAGTGGTGATGAATCAAGAACTCATTATAAGTTTTAATTTAGATATGAAGGATGGCAGAAGCTGAAACTGTGGAATTTTCTCAGCTTGTAGAATATTTTGATGGGATCACATCGAACACAAGCATTGAAAATTTAATCCTATGCGACAGCAATTTAGCATGGTGGCTGCATAGTGAGTTGGAACTTGGAAATACCACTTATGTTGCGTGTAATGCCCAAGTCCCGAGCAAGATAAATATCTTTTGTTGGAAAGTAGCTTTTGGAAGACTATTGACAGCTGCCAGCTTGTGAAAGTTTACTACTGGAATTGAGGAGAGTTGTCCCTTTTGTACAGTATTCAAAGAGACAATTGACAATCTATTTATTTCATGCAGGATTACAAAGAGCAGCATGGATTATTAGTTTCCGATATTGGCACTTATGAGTGTGGGAACCGAAGGATATCACAGAATTGATTGAAGGCTGGAAGCAGAGATGTCCAATCTACAACAGAGCATCTGCTGGTTTTTTATTCCACCAGCTATCTTATGGGTTATACGGGGTGGAATGAACGATGGAGCTTTTAGACAAAGATTGGTACATTTTTTAATATATTTAAGTGG
The DNA here is from genome assembly GCA_030544215.1 of Zantedeschia hybrid cultivar. Classification (NCBI taxonomy): domain Eukaryota; kingdom Viridiplantae; phylum Streptophyta; class Magnoliopsida; order Alismatales; family Araceae; genus Zantedeschia; species Zantedeschia hybrid cultivar. Next base: position 11,523,882 of record JARZZO010000015.1, read on the forward strand.
TGCATTAATCAGGTAGGGGATTGGTTGGTGACAATTGGGAAGAAAAGAATAGAAGAGACAACAACATTCCCGATGATCAACGGCTTGAGAGATATGGTCGCATACAAAAGAGCAATGTTCAAAAACAAAACATTGGCATAGAAAGGCCAATTTGTGTTGGATTTGGGTGGGCTGATGCAATCCTAGCATACTTTTCCTGACCTTTTGGCCAGGATTGACAAAATTGACCCTAATTAGGCTAGATCCAGTGCACCGGCCAAGGGCAGGCCTGGATTGAGCTGATCTGGGCAACAACAGCTAGTTTGACTAGTTGTTGGAAACAACAATGGCAGTTCCTGGACATTTCAAAATGCCCAGCAATGGCTGGAGGAGCCTTGGGGGCTTTATTATTTGGGCTGCAAATGAGTCGAGCCGACATCAGTATCCTGTTGCTCATACTCAACCAAGCCATTAAACATCAAGCTTGAACTTGATTGAGTATCTAAGATGACCATTTAAACTTCAGACTTGTTTTCTTTAGATACTTTACGAGTTCAAACCAAACTCATGATTCCAACTCTTTTAACAAGCTAGGTCCAATTCATGAACAAGGCCCAAAGATTCACTTACTGCAATGCTCCAAGGCATTACAGCTGCAACTGCCGTCCGCTCGTGTGGTTGCTGCACAACCCTGCAGGGGGTGCAGCAGTACTAAAAAACTGCACATTGTCCAATTCTGCATTTGGACGGTAGTTGCAACTGCAATGCCCTTGGGGCATTGTAGCAAGTATTAATCAGGCTCAAAAACATCCAACTCTTTTCTTTTCCAACTTATTTGGACTGCTGAAGGGGCAGCCCACTCGGCCAAAGCCCAAAATGTCCCACAGCAAATGCTTGAGCCCTATGGCTCACCACAGTAATATGAGGTGACTTATGCCTACATGGAGTAAAAACATGAAGGGGGGGGGGTGAGCAACGTTAAGGAATTGTGGTTACTGAACTTGACGAAATTGTCCCACATTGGAAGCTGCAAGACTTGAATGCTGACTCCTCAAATGAACGCAGTTGGCTATGTTTGGTCCAAACGGTTTGAAAAAACTGAAAAAAGTATTTGATAAATTAATCCAAACGGTTTGGAAAAACTGAAAAAAGTATTTGATAACTTAACTTATTTTATAACTAAAAATGAATTAAGTTTTAAGTATAAACAATAAAATTATAACCCTAAGTAAATAAAATTGCTTACCAAGCTGTGTGTGAGCCCAAATGAGCCAAGCACATTGGTGCTTGAACTTGGCTGATTAACAAACCAAGCTTAAAAAACTAGTTCAAGCTTGGTTCATTTGCTTAATAAGTGACCTATGTACGAGTTGCAACTGAGTCAAGCTTCTCATTGAATGTATCGGTTTATGTGTACCCCTAACTTTATATATCATCCCCACCCCCCCACCCAATCCACCCCGTGCTCCCTAAGCTTCTCTAATCTCCTCTCTCTCACTTGGTGGCAAAGGCAGAAAGTTCGGAAGGGGGCCAAACAGAATTAGTTTAGTATACCATGATGACTCTTCATATTTTGATATTGCTGTATTATCAGCTCATTATAATAAAAGCAAATCTTTAAGGCACTGTTTGGAATCACCTATTCGGGTGTTTCCGTTGATTGAACCCATTCCCAAATGTCTGGGAGTCCTTGGTTCTCCAACTATCTGATTTTTGAATGGAAGAGAGAAAGACACATGAAGGGGGCTATGAATGGGTCAGAGATGGAGTGTTTCCCCCTCCATTTTGGATAACAAATATCAAAATAAAAAACAAAGTTTGAAAGAATGTTTCTGATAACATTTTCATTTTCAAAGTCTAATAAAAATGCTTTCAATATCCATCTAACAGTACAACTTTAAAATAAGGGCCTGCCCATAGAATGAGCCAGCCTTTTGTGGGGGGGGGGGGGGGGGGGGGGGGGAGAGAATGACCCATTGCACTGGCTGATCCATCAGGGTCCAGCCCCTTTGACCATGAACAAATCAACCCCTTTTACAGTGGTTGGACTCACCCCATAGGGCTTGACCTGCTGGGACTGAGCATGGGGACTTAAGTACAGCCCTCAACTGCCATCACCCTACTTTGGGGGCTACTTCTTTATGCAGTCACCCCCACTCCCTCAAATTTTCAATTGTATGAGCGTGGACCCTAGTTCTTTGGGCTCGTAGTGCTGGGAATTCGGGGGAGTTGGAGGACTGCCCCTATAAAGGGGCAGCCAGGGGATCCTATGCATATCAAGGCATTCTCTAGGAGCCTAAGCATTTAGGCATTACGGTGGTCGCTTAGGTGGCACCTAGGCAGTGACCTCGGTGTACTCTTGAAAACTACTACTATGCAAGATACTAAAGATTAATAATAAACATATGATAAACCTATTAACTATGCTTTGCAGCATTTTCTGGCAGCAGTGCTTGGGGAAGGCCGTGGCAGTGGCACTCAGGGAAGGAGGCATCAATGCTCGAGGAGTCAGCGATGCAAGGTTTTATAGTTTTTTCTGTTTAAGGGTTGGGGTGGTCAAGGGGTTGGGTTAGGTTGAGGTTGTGGGTGGGTGGGTATTTAATCATGAGAAATACTTGCTGCACCACTTTGGGTGCAGCAAGGATGACGTGGAACGTGCCCCCCAACCTAGAGACGCCATGTGCGCACCCCCCCATGTGCCATGGATTGCGGAATCGGCCGATTCGGATCGGAATCGGCAGGTTCCGATCCGATTCGGGGGGGATTTCACTGTTCCCCCCACCGATTTGAAAAAAAAAAAAAAAAAAAAGGCCGAAATCGGCCCGAGATCGGCCGGTCCGGACCCGATCTGGTCCGGTTCGGGCCGGTCCTGATCCCCCCTTTAAGGTTTAAGGGTTTAGGGGTTTAGGGTTTAGGGAGGGTTTAGGGAGGGTTTAGGGTTTAGGGTTTTAGGGTTTTAGGGTTTAGGGTTTAGGGTTTTAGGTTTAGGGTTTAAGGGTTTAGGGTTTAGGGTTTTAGGGTTTAGGGTTTTTTATGGATGTACATGAATTGCATTCATTCTTATTGTACATCAATTGAATAATATGTATGTAATTTTTTCTGATTTTTTTTAAATTTTTTCTGTTTTTTCCTGATTTTACTTGATTTTTTCTGTTTTTTTTTTTCCGGCCGAGTCGGACCGGCCGGACTGAGTCTGGATCGGCCGACTCGGCCGATCCAGATCGGATCGGGTCGGGATCGCCGGGTCCCGACCCGACCCGGAATTCCTTGCCATGTGCCCCTGCAGCGCTATGATGGCACCGACGTCAGCGCACATGGGTGCCCCTTAAAGAAAAATTTGCTTACCCCTGGAGAGCATATACATGCTCTCGGGAGCATATATAAGGTGTGTGGAGCATGTCATGCTCCCGAGAGCACGAACATGCACCTCAGAATTTGTACATGCTCCAGGGAGCATGTTCGTGCTCTCGGGACCACATGCTCCCAAAACCTTGTATATGCTCCTGAGAGCGTGTACATGCTCCCAAAACTCCAAGGCAAAAGCAATTTTTTCTTTTTTTTTAGGGGCATCCATGTGCGCGGACGTCAGCGCGCGTCTTGCTATCATTGCACTGCAGGGGTGCATGGGGTGCGTGCACATGGCGTCTCCAGGTTGGGGGGCGCATTCCACGTCATCCTTGCTGCACCCAGAGTGGTCTTTAATCATTGCAAGGAATATATGCACTTAATGGCCTAGGCAAGCCCAACATGAATGCCTAGACGGGCTAGGCGTGCACTCAACGTGCTTTTTTGACCTTTTGGAAAGGCGGCCCAGCACCTAGCGAGCCTTGAACTGTGCCGCCTAGGCACCTGCCTTGACAACGATGAACCCAGATCACATGGGAGGTCCCCTCCATGTGGCTTGACCTTTACGTTTCAAGGTCTTCGTATTGCTGGGAATTTGGGGTTGGTGGGTGTGGGATGCCAGTCCCTAAGAAGGGTCATCCAGGTGAACCTAGGTGACTTGGGATGCCCCCCTCCAGTGGGCTTGACCCTTAGTTCGAGGTCTTCATTTTCCATTAGTAAAGATATGTAATATTAATATATATTTATAAGTATTTGGCAAAGTACTGTACATTATTGGAAGATAACAGGTAGTCAGATATAAATCATATGTTTCTTTCTCTGTTTCTGTTCTTTATTGGAAACTTCCAATCTCCATTGAATATATTAGTAGTAGGAAAAAAATATGATAAGCTTTGGAATCTGATTCTGAGTTGTTGAAGTTGGATCAGAAATTGGAAATTTGGAGGTCATTCACAAACCAAATTTGCATTTTTCTTTTTTCATTATTAACATTATTTCCTTTTTTAACTTTCAAAACAACATTATTTCCTTTTTCTCTATTTTCTGTCTTCTGTTTTTTTGGTTTCTTGATTTAGCTGATGCCAGACCATGTTGGCATCCCTTGGCTTGGCAAATTTGGCTGATCCAATCAGATATTGATCGGGATCTGCTATGGCTGATATAAACTGGCTAAGCATGGGGTGAATGGCTTTATATAATGTTAGTTACCACACTGTTTCTAGAAAATCTTAGTTTATGATGTGCTAAAACTAAGATTTTAACAGGTGGAGAAAAGGGACTAACTTGTACTCTTTTGTTGGTTTTGAGTCTCATGCAGAATGTTGCTTCCTAGAAAATTTTCTCCAAGTCAGTTGTCTGTTATAGTGTTATATTCAAATCTAGGTTGCCAAATATACCGCATTTGTGATAATGAATTAGATATAGAGCTGACTTTACAGCTATGGTCATGATGGTGATTCTTTAGTTACTATGAGTAACATGCATGTTTAGTCTATGCAAGAATATTATGTTGTCTTCTTTTCAGTGGCCGATGGTTGCATTTATGTTTCACCCTTGCTTATGTTTGCCTAACCTTTCCAAAGTTAATGACGTACTTTATGCCTTGACAAGGCAACACTTTAAAGTAAATGGGCTCCATTTTTTGCCATTGTCACTTTCGCATCTTCTCATTGGCTCCTATATCAAGCAAACTGTTGGGGAAAAAAGTAAGATTGATGAATATCGAGGACAAATATGTTCTCCAGTGGGTCTGCACTAGCAGACTTTGCTTTGAGGACAGGCATGCTTTATCTTCTTTCTCCTAAAGACCAGAGTCAAAGTAAATATTTCTTTCTGGTGTCAAACTCAGTGACATAAACAATGAATATTTTGAACTCTCCGTACTAGAAACCTTATGGCGTTGCTTTTAAGTACATAATCAAGTGCATTGCCTGTGTAAAGAACTGATTTAGGTATGTCAACAAAGTGCATTGCCAATGTAAGTGCATCGACTATCACTATGTAAAGACTGAACTTTATACTTCAAAAGGTGATCTTTAGCACAGTGGATTAGTTGGTCCGGTAGTAGTGAATTACAAATGTTTAGACCTGGAGTCTGCCATCCTTGTCACAAGGGTGTCATTTTTATGGCTATATTGCCATTATCATCATGTTTTTTTTTGCATGAACTACATTTTACTTCAATTTGAAGGATTCAATGAATTAAATAATTGAGATTCAGTCTAGAGTATTTATCTTCCCTTACTATACTGGGTTTCTTGAGCATATGAATCAGCCCTTTAGAAGTGCTGTTCTAGATTGATATGCAAAAGACCAAACTACCAAACATGGCTTAAGAGATGTGCTATTTGTTTGTGGAGTGTGGGATCGTTCATCTTGTATCAGGAGCCATGCAGTAAATGCTGCACATTCTACGTTTCAATTTAAGGCAAAGTGAGAGAATTGTATCCAGCTAATTGGGATAGGAAACATGTTAGATAGTGCTCCCTGCAATTGTTTGGAGTTGGACCACAAGAAAAGTAAAATAGTGACACATTCAGAAAGGAGCTCAGAAACTAACCACGATTAGAAAACATGGAAAATAATGCTCCCTGCAGTGGGTCGGACCACAAGTAGGAGATCAGAGGCCCATTTTAAGCCTTTGTTCTCCCCCCCTTTTTGAGTGGAATGACTTTGGTACAGTGTCTAAAATTGAGAGTTCACATGCCTAGAATTGAGAATTTACATTATTTTCAGATCTGCTCAAAATGGAGAGTGCTACTTGAGAAAGGATTTCATTTCCTTTTCTAATGCAAGGTTCTGTGACTTCGATTCAGAATCCAGAAGTCCTGTGTTGGAGTTGATGCCTTTATTCGTGGTTTCATCTTAAAGCTTCGATGATTGGTTGCTTGATTTTCGTCATCATCATTGTCAGCATGAAGCCTTGTCCTGTCATTCTGGAGTTGGCTTGTAATATGCGGAATTGGGACCCAAAAGATTTAGCCAAGGCTTTTCACTCAGCTGGTAACCAGACACCAAGTCCACCTTTTATGCTAAAAACATGGCTAAACCAGTCGTTGGAGAAAAGCCTTCTTTAAAGCTATGAAAATTCCTTTTTGATGCTAATTGGATAGTAGCAAAGCTAGTAAGTTTTGCAGATTGAGAAGAATTATAAAAGTATAAAGAATTTAAAAAAAAGAGAGGAAGAAAGAAAATAAGGGAAGAGGTAAAAGAAATGTATTAGTGAAAAAGGAAAAGTATAAGCAAATAAGTAGGTATATAAAAATAGAACAAAATAAAACAAGGGAAATATTGCACATTTAATGCTCCATGTAGATAGTCTCTTTGATGTCGATCATTGACTCATGAGCCTTTGGATTATCTTCCCCTTTCAATCATTTGTGATGAAAGTCCACTCTTCCAACATTCAGTTCATTCAGGTCCACTTTTTGTCCAACCAAGTCATTTTAGGGCATCCCCTCCTAATTCCTTCCACATGAGCAGGTGTACCTTTTTAGCTATTGTTACATCTGGTCTGTGATATTTTATGGCCGAACTATTTCAATAGTATGCCAAACCATTTCAAAAGTATCTCCTATATTTTGTCTTCATTTGGCACCACGCCTAGTCTGCTCCTAATGTTTTCATTTTTGTTCTCGTCAATCTTACTGCCAGTCCATCTTAACGTGTGCACTCCTGTTACTTGTCAGTCATATCCTCCAAAATGAGGGGAGGAAACAAACCCAAATCCCTACTCATCAGTAAGAAAATAAGCTTTCACCCATGTTTTGCTAGGAAACAGAATGAAAGTTACTGTTAATAAATAGATGTAGTTTGGCTTGGACTGATAATGAAATTCAAAGGATCACTGCCAGTACAATTCACTGGTAGAAGAGGGAGAAGATAGATCACATGAAGACTTTGTTACTTCTTTTTTTTTTGGAATTTATCGTTGATTTTTCATGTGTTTTCCTTTTTCATTTGTAAATAAATATTTTGGTACGTTATGCATGGTTTGCTGTATCGCTGATCCATACGGATTGTATCTTCCCAGATATGGTCAGTACTGATCTGGCTCGGTCCTATTCACAAGGATCACATGAGTTGGCTGAATTCAGGGTAATGGGTTTGTTAATGTCAATGAGTTTAAGCCACGTCTAAGAGAAATGTATCCTGTTGATATAAAAATGTAAATTTACTTGCCAGATGAAAAAAACTCAATCTAAAACAACTCAATATGCATATACAAGTCAGCACTATCCAGTCGTATACAATGTGTGTCAGTGGGTTGGGCAAACCCAGATACGAGTAGACTCATACTATTCGGCATGATTTGGTACGATACATCGAACCATGGTGATATGTGCATATATTTGTTAACTTGATGTGTCCTCACCTGTACTATCTTCATGTCTTTGTCATCCGAGAGCAAGGAAATTAGTGTTTGTTAGGCATATTGCTTTCTTATGCAATTTGCTTTGGCACATTAGTGTTCACAGGTAGGGTCATGCAAATAGAATATTATGGATCCTTCACTGTTTTATCAAACTTATTGTATTCTAGAAATTCATAAATCTACATGAAGTGTCATTTGTATGAGCTTTTACTGTAATTAGACTTAGTCATGTATGGACGGATATTATCACTAAGTTGTGTGCACTTCGTTTCCTAGTGACTTCCGTGTTTGTTTTTCCTCTAATTATTGGCTGTGCTAACTGTTTGGTTTTACTTGCATACAGGTTGTACCTTGTGCTGTTCTAGCCCTTTTAATTCACCCATCAACAACTCATAACATTGTAAACAGGATTTCCTGGGCTTTTTGTGTCTACCTGGAAGCTGTTTCAGTGCTTCCTCAATTGCGTTTAATGCAAAACACAAAGGTACAAGTTGATACATACTATCCTACATGTTGATTTGGTGGGATATTTGTTTTATAACTGCTGTTGTCTTTCAGATTGTTGAACCTTTTACAGCTCATTATGTATTCGCACTGGGAGTAGCCAGGTTTCTTAGTTGTGCACATTGGGTTCTCCAGGTACAATTTTTAAACTGTATTTTGTGGTTCCTTATGCATTGTTTTTATTTTACTTTAGCAGACTGGTTGGATCTGCATTTGTTTGCATATCATGTTTTAGTTTTATATGCTTGAATTAAAGAAACACATTTATGGTAAACCAAGTTCTTGCATGAAAAACTGCAGAATAGTGAGATTACTACGTAGTGAGTTTGACCCATGGAGCAATTTGGGGATATCTTTACCTTGAGTTGCACCTCTTGACAGAAAACCCTTTTGCATAGGTCGTGTCTGCTTAGGTACCAACAGCTACAGATTGAATTGCACTATTGTCACTACAAGGAATGCATTTGCATGTATTACAGTTCTGAGATTTAATGTGCAAGTCTGCCACATAAGTCATGTGCTGTTTGTCATGTTCAGACATTACACAATATTTCTTTCAAAGAGATGGGAAATTGATTATTGACCAAAGTACCCTCATGTTAGTAGAAGGGTCAAGTTTCCTTCTCTGTTTCTCCCACCATCCCAAGAGATGACGACCTTTTTTGTTACTTCAACCTTCATTTAAGGGTTTACTATGGGTTGGTGGATTGATACGAGGCTGGAGTATGGGCAAATTTTCACATATTATCATGTAATAAAGGTATACACGCACATGCATTTCTTGCACTTTCAAATGTGTGAATCTAATATGTAACAGTGACATAAAACCCTTATGCATGAGTTTTGTATATTTTTCTTCTGTGTTTGAGTGGAAATTATACTTGCCCTAAATTAAATGCTCAACTTCCTAGGATGGTGGGAGAATACACTATAACATTTCTGTTATCAACGTTTGACAATTCCATCAGCCATTCCAAACTATAATCCCCACATTTGTGGTTGTGTGGTCGTGTGGATTTGTAATTTATCCATGCGCCGGAGACTACCCTTAAGATATTCGTGTGGAACAAGCTTTATGCGGAAAAGCAACTGGCTTTCTTTCGTAGTATGTGTTTCCTTTATTGTTTAGAATTGTGATGCTTTACCCAGGATATCTTGTTTTCTGGATTATCAACTTGTGGAGAAAAATTCCACGCAGATGTTTGGGTCCTTCAGGACATACTATGTGAAGGATGAGTATTAAGTTTTGTATAAAAACTATAAATCACACTTTGTATGTATGGATTTAAAACTATCATCCTCCTACCAGATTATTTCATAGTTGCGTACACTGGATTTGCAGTTTCAAAATCCCTTGTGCAGAAAACATCATACTTCTATACACAAAATCCTAAACATGACATCTTTCCGAAAATGTATCTGTTTCTCTTTAGCTGCCCCAGTTTTCATATTTCTTGTTTGCTGTCTCATCTTTTTAAAGTGAGGATCACTTCCTTTACTGTCCTTACCTGAACTCTGTCATCCTGCATATGTATTGCAACATGGACATAATTATGCTTCTGCTATCATCTTTGTGTACCTTCTGCACAAATGAGGGTGGTATGGTCATGTCATGCTTGTTGAAGTAATTCACATTCATGAGAGGATAGCGATTTATCGCCCGTTAGTGTGGAAGTAGTTGAGGATATTAGACATCATAGAGGCTGTTCAATAATTTCTTACAGCCTTCTGCTGTCTTGTAACAGCTAGTAATGTTAAAATATATGACAATTTTTTTTTAAAGAAAGGTAAGTATTTGGTCTGACAGGTATTGGATACCCGGGGACGCCTGCTGACCGCTTTGGGCTATGGATTGTGGCCACCTATGGTCCTCCTTTCTGAAATTGTTCAAACCTTCATTCTTGCTGACTTCTGTTACTACTATGTGAAGAGGTGAGTAGCTCCATGACATTTAGACTCTTGTGTTCTATCTAGTCTTATGCAGGCCTTCCATTCCAACTCCACCCCCACCCCCCAAACAAAAAAGAAAAAAAGAGGAGAAAAAACGTCTCTGATGATTGATGTTATTCTTTTTTTTGTTCTGTTTTTCCTTTTGTTATTGGCGCAGTCTTGTTGGTGGACAGCTGGTGTTACGCCTCCCTTCCGGAGTGGTGTAAAGCTTTCAACGCACCCATTGGTCTGGTTATTTAACACCTGCCAGTTAGAGATGACATTTGGTTGTGTTCATTCTTGATGCGTATTTTCTCGACTCTAAAGTGTTGCATGGACTCTCGTAGCAGTCCTACGTGATCTGAAGGGTTCACCTTGGTTGCTCTGTGCATAAATGCCTATATGTGAACTGGGATGAAGCTTTCTGTACTTTGTCTGGAGGATGCCTTGGCATGAGGGGATGCATAAAAGTCTTTAGGCTCTTGTATCATGTTTCTAAATTGAAGATGCTAGAAAAATCCTTATCAGTTTCAGATAAAAGCTCAGGTATCCTAGTGTCGTGGTTATTTTTTTTCTCTTCTTTTTATATGGCTAGGGATGTAAATTGGGCGGGCTGGACTGGGTTATGTAATAATTTGGGTCTAACTCAAATTCAAAATAGCCCAGCCCAATTTTTGTCCAGCCCACATTCAATCCAAATTCAGCCCAAATGCAATAGTGAGTGGATTGAGTTGGGTTGGGTTGGGCTGGTCTTATTTATAAATGGTTTGTTAGAAATGTTTTACTTTTTCTATGAACTATTAAAATAGCATAGATTAAATTGGGTCAGCCTGTTTTCAGCTCAACTCAGCTCATATTTAACTAATGTCAACTCAAATTTAACCCAACCCAATTTATATAACTTGGGCCAATCCTCTTTTAATATGGATTGGGTTTGGGCCACGAGTTGACCCGTGCGATTGACACTCCTATATATGGTCTAGTATTCTTGGATTTATTGATTAATTTTGTGACAGTTGTTCTGAACTTTACGAAGCTGACTGCTTTGCTACCATTTTAAGGGGGGGGGGGGATGGAATTTGGTGACTTAGGCTCCATTTGATAATGATTCTACTTCAAATTCGGTGGGAATCTGAAAAGTGTAAAAAAAATTCCAAACGAAAAGGTGGATGGATTTTTTAAGAATTCATATTTTATTTGATGTTGAAAAATGACATGTTTTCGATTCCTAGTGAGTTTTTTGAAAATGGGATAAGAGGAGAAGCTGAGGATTCTACAAAGTAATACCTTCTTTCTTTTTCTTTTTATCTTTCTAAAGTTCTTAAAATAGAGTAATATGAGAATAAAATTGTCTTTTGATGTGTCTTTAAATTCAAGTTTCGTAGTCCTTCCAAATGGGATTTTAAAAAGTAACTAACTTCTCTTGAAATTTGAATTCAAGAGATGCTGACGTTATTCTTTTTAAATTCTGAATTCTTCTAAAATTTAGAGTTTTAAAATTGTTACCAAATGAAGATATATTATTGACAAGGGTTGATTGGTTCTGAGCTTTGATAAGGTCTTTTGGGCTGCATATCATCTTGGTCGCCAGAAGCTGAAGGTAAGGCTCACACCCAAGTCCACGACTCTAATGTCGGTAAGAGGAACTTTTTCCCCTGAGTTTAAGAGCCAACCAGTTCCTTTCGATGATGGAGATGATGATGCCTTTCGGTCAACTTAATTTAAATTCTCATTTTTGCACCTAAAAAACATATCTATAAGCAGGGATTGCGGGTTTAATTTGGTGGCTGGAAATGAGCAGAAAATGCAGCATTGACGTGTCCAAATTGTCTGATTTGGGTCTTTCGTTAAATATGCTGTTTTTTCCCAGCTTCTTTTCCTTTTTGATGAGAATGCAGAAAGATTTTCAATTTGGTACAGCGTACTGAAGTTTTATTAGAGAGTTTGTTTATACGTGTGCTATGTGTACCTTCGTATGTAACCCTCATAGTGAACACTGTTATTTTGATTAAATTCCTTCGATTAAAATTGAAGGAATATTTTGTTGAGAACATAAGGTGTAAAGTATAGGGGTCGAAGGAAGAATATAAAAAGCATTTGACTACTCATGTAAACAATTGGGTGTAGGTTAAGCAAGGGCAGGTTAGTCTTTTTACCTCTTTTAAGGGGGCTGTAGTGATAAGAATACATATGATATGATATAGCTTATGAATTGCTATGCAATATGTATGCTGATATAAAAATATGAGAATATGTAATAAAATATAACAATATGTATACGTAATTATCCCTTTTACTATGTTCTGCAGGCACCATCGACCATGTGAGATAGAAAACGTCGAGTGTGGGGCAAGCATTGTTGTTAGGTTCTTCTGTTAGGATCGACTGTTCTAGTCCTAGTAATTCCTTCTGGTGCCGGTCCAATTTGAGGAATGCTCTTTCCATCTGACATACTTCAATTTTTGTGTTCTGATGTACTATTTTAGAGAGATCTTCTGTGAGTACTTGATGTGATCTAACACAGCTCAAGTTGATTCTTGGAAATCCTCTGGACCTCATTGATCAAGTCTCTATTCTTAGAGTTATGTTATCTGATTAACTCTAATTTCTCAAGGACTCTTCAAGATCATGTTTGCTCGGACTTCGCTTTCAAGGAGTGATCATAGATTTGAGGACAATCTGAGATAATATGTATCAAGTGAGGTCTCAAATGTATAGGTGTGGAAGAATTCTGATTTGTGTAGAAAATCTCCACTAAAGAGGAAAATGAGAAAACCCAAAGTGGAGATATCTGCAATAGTGAGGACATACAAATACTCTGCTATTACACTCGACCAAGAAACGTGGAATCGAACGATATGCAATTCCTTTGTTCTTTTCCTTGGACTTTTACTCGGCATTTCTGAAAAATACTTGCAGGTACGAGTCTCACTAAAAGAGTCATTTTAGGGATTGCTTGTTGTAAATATACTCCTACAATATTCTCTACTTTTGCCCATATTTCCTGCAAACGTTGTATTAGAGATAATATATCTAAATTCTACTAAAATGTTGCAGTTATACCTTGTTGATCTACGTACTTGACCACCTACGAGTAGGGCTGCAAACAAATTGATGTGCTAAATGAATAACTTGTGAGAGGACTCGATAATAGTTCAACTCGACTCATTTATTAAACTAAATAAATAAGTTTCAATAAAAACTTAAGCTCAATTCATTCGACAAGTCAAGTTTGAACACAGGCAAACTTGACTCAATCATATTTGTGAACAAACTCGTTTGAGTTCGTTAAGACTCTTTTCAATACACATTAACAACTTGGTTACATGCTCGTTAAAAGCTCATTTAAATATTCACTTGATTACTCTATTCATGAATAAATTTAGTTAATATGATATTTAATATTTTATAGAGTTTTCTATCAAATAAATAGGGGTGCAAACATATTGGTATTCACCATAGGTTGGTTCGAGTTATAAATTCAAGTTTAAAAAATTTTAGATTAATTTATTATGGATTCATTTGGGCTCATGAGCTACTCGATATTTGGCTTGAACTTGTTCAATATCTAAACGAGACAAACTTGAACAACAGTTATCAATATTCGGCTTGAACTCGAACTCGATTAAGAATAGTTAAACCAAATATGGATAGGATAAAAATTGTCATGACTCCGCTCGTTTGCACTCTTACCCACATGAGTGAAAAAATTGTCATTGACCTTAGGTGATATAAATTGAATTCAACTCTCTTAAACTCCTAGCTTATTTGAATTCGGCTTCAACCCATCCAGGACAGCCTATACTCTTTTGCGAGATTAGTCAGACAACACTGTTAATTTGAAGTGCAGACAAAATGGAAATATCTGTGATTAGAAGTTATGTTTTGTAATGGTTGTGAGAGAAAATCCAGCAAAGTATTATCCATTTTAGTCTATAGAAATGACTGCATAGTTTGTCTTTTTGTTAGGAAAAGAGTTCTTATTAGGAGGAAGGTGTGAGATCTTCTTTATAAACATAAAATTACCTTCTCAACAACTAATATGAGATTATTTAGTCCCCATTTTATGTCTTTACACCATCCCCTGAGAAGGTAAGCTTATGCTTATTGCTATGATTTTTCCTTTTACTAGAAAAAGAGTCCTTATTGGGAGGAAGATGTGAGATCTTCTTTATAAGCATAAAATTGCCTTCTCAACAATTAATATAAGATTATTTAGCCTTCATTTTATGTCTTCACACCATCCCCTGAGAAGGTAAACTTATGCTTATTGCTATGGTTTTTCCTTTTACTAGAAAAAGAGTCCTTATTAGGAGGAAGGTATGAGATCTTATTTATAAGCATAAAATTGTCTTTTGAATAATCGATACGTAGTTAGTTCACATTCTATGCCTTTATACAGTCCTCTGACAAGATAAGCTTATATTTATGGCTAGCATTCCTACAGACAATGCCAATATCAAGAGAAGGAATTGTAAGCTCTCTCCAACAAAGTATTGTCCACCTTGACCTATGGAGATGGCCTCTTAATTTTATTTTTTTCTTAAAAAAAGAGTCCTTATTGAGAAGAAAGATGGGATATCTTCTTTATAAGCACAAGATTACCTTTTTAACAACTGATACGAGATTATTTAGCCCCCATTATATTCCTCTGTCGTAGGTATAGATGGATTTGATCATAAAGTTCTTATGCCGTCCCATCTTATTTATGAATAGTTTTATTCATTTTTAACATATTCAAACTTCTCTTTTTTTATTCATATACATAATGTATATGTTATCATGTGATCTTATTTATTTGCTTTCTATGTCAATTATCTTTTTATAATTAATTTTTATGTAGTTGACACAAGACATTGATCAGCTTTTCCAATTTTCACCTTATATGATATCTACTCATTTATGAAGTTCCATTTAACTTATACATCTTATAAATTCATAAATTTATTTATGCATATTCTGCATTTCTCTAAATTCAATGTCTTATACATGTTTGTATTTGGCTTGGATTACTATTTAAAATTTTTAACCTTCCTTCCATTTCCCCCTTTTCCATTTCTTTTTCTCACATCATTGCAATGTTTTGTTACATGTTGTTTGCATTTTGTGTTTATTGTCATCATTTTATTACATGGTGCCACGTCCAAATGGGTGTGATATACCGCACTATATCAAGATGGTTCGATTTATAGATTGGGTGGCTATAAATACTGAACTTGAGTTCAATAAAGATCATATTGTAAGATTGTGTGATATATTATACCCATTTAAATGTGGTAGAGTATGATTCCTCTTGTTTTTTTGCCATTAATTACACTTTATTTTATATTTCCAATATTTCCATATTCTCTTTGCCTTGATGTTAGGGTCCTATCACGAAGTCATTGCACCATGCAATTCGCAAGAAACACAACCAAAGTCTAACATCAGACATTCTCATTTTTCACCCACATGTGCACGGCTTCTCCCTATCTTTTATTCTAGGATTGGACTGATGCCAAGTATTCCCTGTTGTCTTTGTTAGCATTTTTTTTTGGAAATCAAATTGAACTTGGAATTTAACTAAAACCAAAGAGGTAACAAAGTCTATTTGCTGAAGAGCAGAGTTAATACAAACCAAAACTGAAGGAAAGTGCCAGACTTCCTCTAGATTACAGGAGAGGGAAGTCTTTGCTAAAGCATGAGCCACACTATTACAGTTTCTAGGAATAAATTTAAGAGGAAATGACTTCTGGTCCAAGATCCACTGACAATTTCTGATGATATTCTTTACTTTCCATGGGGTATCTGATTTCTTCAAAGCAGCCAATAGAACTTTAAAGCTTCCAACTTTAAAGCTTCCAAGAGGGCAATAACTTCCACAACAACAGGATCTGATTGGACAGTTCTGGAAACACATTGTATTGGGATGCCTTGAGAATCTCTCATAACCACTCCAATGGAACCTTTATCTTCTGGGCATGAGGTAGACCCATCAAAATTGATCTTGAAGCAATTGAGCTCAAGAGGGAGCCAACAAGCATCCTTCATAGAGCTAAGTGAATTTGAAATAGTCTCAGACTGGCAGGAAATCCATAACTCAAAATCAGCAACAACAAGTGAGACAACTGACTGAGGATTAGGAAGTTTACCCTCAAAAAAACTTTTTTGCACTTGGATTTCCAGAGCTGCCACATTAAGGAAAAGCATAATGAGATAAAGGAGACATCCTTCATACTATCCGAAAAAGGTGATTTAAACCAACTCAAAATTTTGTCATTTAGAGATGAATCCTCCATGGAGGAATGGTAATTCATAGGAGAGGCTTTCCATATAGTCCGAGCAAAATCACAGGTGAACAACATATGATCCACACTTTCAGGTTCCTTCCAACAAATTGGGCACCCTCTATCAACCTCAGGGATGCATCGGGCAATAACATCATTCACAGGAATGGCATTATGAAAGGCCTTCCAAATAAAGTGTATAATTTTGGGAGGTTTGCGGAGGTGAGGGTTCTTGTAACGACCCGCCACCCTATAATCGGGGATCCGATTACTAAATAGGTACCGAATCATTAAATTTGGAGCCAAACCAGGATCTTGATAAGTCTGAGAAATAAATAATAACTAAGCTAAACATCCACATCACATCGAATTGTGAAAGAAGTGCAGAAATTAAAAATTATTACAATTTGACTTGACTCAACAATTAATTACATATTCCAACAAAAAAGAAATAATTAAGCGTACAGGCCAGAAAAGAAAATAACAACTACATCGGGGCATACCCCGGAACAGCGGCTACTGGCGCGCAACCTAAGGCAACACCCTCCTCGTTACGCCTGTCAGGAACCCTCACCTGAAAACCGCAGGGGGTGAGTCTCATCGAAAAAGACTCAGTAGGGATCCTTCGATCCCCACCACCCACTCACACACCCACAAATGCAATAATACAAATATAGGAAATTTAAATAAATAAAGCAATAAACACAACTCCCATATTTCAATATGAAACACATGCATTCATAACAGTAACATGCACGACTCTGAAACGACTCCACCACGGAGTCCACAACTAGCGTCTCGGCTAAACACATAAATTACGCGGTCGAACGCGGAAAACACTGACCCGCTGAGACCAAACAACAACCCCTCGGATAGTACGCTGGCTACTCCGGCTTGACAGACTCCAGGTGGTTCTACTTCCCCCAACATGAGTGACACTCCGAATGTACCACCCCCACATCGGTACTAACTATACCCCGGGGTACACCAAGTGACCCTCTCTCTAGGCGTCACCCCACCACTCCCACACGGGCGCCGTGTCACTCCCACACCGACACAGGATGCCTAAGCGCTAACAACTGTCACTCTAGGCCCATGATCGCACAAAACGCAACACGGTGCGACCCGATCATGTAGAAATCATTGTCCTCGAGTATGTTTTCAAACATGCAATTATCCAAACTATCTAACAATGTAAACATATGTTAATTGCATACTTTAATGAGATTCTGTCTTGAATCGCGTTGCCCAAAAGGGTCGCCATTTGAATGGCGTCGCTGTCATTGGACACTATTCAATCTAGAGACAGAGTATGTTATCTGGGATAAATCGCGTCATGGGTGGAAGCCGTCTTTTAAATGGCGTCGCTGTCCCCAGACGCCATTTAACCCTCACAGACAAGTTCTCCCTCCGTCTCCCCCCAACTCACAAGGTGAGATTTTCTCCCCCAAATTACACAAAAATGCAATAAAATAGAGGAGTAGGAGGAGAACCCAAATACCCAATAAAAACCCACCATTCCTCATTTTATAATATTAACATTTTCACCCCGAAAATCCCTTAAACATGCTTGAAAGCGGGAAAACATAGTTTTAAACAAAACATTGCGAGGATCGTCACCCTACCGGTTACTCGAATTCCTCCGAGTTCCAAGCTGCCGAACCGCCACACCACGAGCTGCCGCCGGTACCGCCGTGGACGCCGTTACTCCATCGGGACGTCGGCCGCAGTCCGGAGAGAAATGCATCGCGGAGGAAGTGGTGGTGGTAGTGAGGAGGGAGGATTCGCGGGTCAAACTGAAACTAGATAAAACGTGTCGTCCAAGACCGACGTCATTTAGATGACAAGACGGATCCTACACTGACATACCAGGGTCGTACCCTAAATGGCGCCGTCCATACAAGACGCCCTTCAAGCGATAAGACCGGGGCCATACTCCCGTGGCCCAACGCCAGTCCACGTGGCGTCAACGTGGCACAATTTAAAACGCGTCCACCTCATCGGACGCCGTTTGAACAAAATAACACAAGCCCCAGCCCCACAAGGATCCAAACTAAGGGATATGACTCCGAAACTGACCCAATAACCGGATCCGAAACCTCAATCCTTACAGTTCTAGATGTGCTTCCAGATTGGATTGGGGGAAGAAGGAGAAGCTCCAGAATACAACTCAAAGATATATCTGTAAGCAAACTTAATGGAGAAGGTCCCATTAGTAGTGAGAGGCCAAACTTGAATATCACTAGGATTGTCCACAAGCAAAGGTAGAGGAATTGAAATGATAGCTTTAGCAGACTCACTAGTGAAGATATTCTGAATGATGTTGCCATTCCTCTTGTTATTAACAATAAGTTGGTAAACCCATTTAGGGAGAGGACCTTGATAATCTTGTCTCACTCTAGGAGGACCAATGGAATTAAGAGTCCATCTGTCCTGCCAGATATCAGTAGTGAGTCCATCTTGAAACACATTAAATTTAATGTTAGCAAAAATCTCTCTGACATACAATATAGCAGGACCAAGATCGATAGTGAGAACCAACTTTCGGAGCTTCCCAAAAGGAATGATTCTTTAAATATTTGGTATGAACAATAGAAGACCAAAGGAAATTCTACTCTTGAATAAATTTCGAGACTAATTTCATAATAGAAGCAAGGTTGTATTTGTAAAGGTCTCTAACTCCAAGGCCACCCAAGACCTAATGCTTCATTATAGAATTCCAATGATACAAATGCAATTTCTCATGATCGTTAGAATCTCCCCACAAAAAAGAGCATTGGAATTGATTCAATTTTTGAATGGTAGCTTTGGCATACCCATGACTTGCAGGGGGATAGAAGATAAGATAGAATTGATAAAAGTTACCTTACCTACAAAAGACAAGGTATTAGCTCTCTATTTAGATAGCTTGTTGTTCATCTTGTCTTCCAAACAGGAGAATTGAGCCTTACAACCTCTTAAGGGCTAGAAGGGGACACCTAAATACATGTCCTTCCCTGACATCATGGAAATTTCAAAATAAGAGCAGAACTGAGTTTTAAACATGGAAGGAACATTTGGACTAAAGAAGAGACACGATTTTGATTTATTGATAAGCTGCCCAGACTGTTGACCAGATATCTGAAAGCAAGATAAGAACTCCTCCAGTTCCAATTGAGAAGCTTTGCCAAATAAGAGAATATCATTTGCATACATAAGGTGAGATATGACAGGAGCCCGACTATTAACCTTAAAACCAATAATCTACTTGTCATGGACTTTGGTATTAATTAATTGTGTAAGCATTTCAGCACACAAGATATAAAGGTATGGAGAGAGACGACAGCCTTGTCTTATCCCTCTTGAAGGAGTGATATACCCCACCATTTCTTCATTGATGATAACGAAGTAGGAGACTGTAGAAATACAAGTCCTGATAAGAGTGATAACCTGCTCAGAACACCCATACTTCCTCAGGGAGGAAAGGATAAAACTCCTTTCGAGTTTATCATATGCTTTGAGACATCAAACTTTAGAGTGAAAATACCTTCCTTCTCTTTCATCTATTTCATAGAATGAACTAGTTCTTGTGTCAGGAGGATGTTATCCAAAATTTGTCTATTTTGGATGAATGTAGACTGGTTAGGGGAAATGAGTCTATGAAGGACAGTCTTGAGTCTAGTAGCCAAAATTTTCATACACAATTTGTATAGCACATTGGACAAGTTGATCGGGTTGTAATATCACATTGGACAAGCTCATTCCTTGCCTCGTGAACAACTACTAGAGTCATCCACACATTCCATCCGGCAAATTCTGGGAGTCACAGGTGGTACCCCAAAGAGAGACAAGAGAGACTAAAATGAAGGCTCTTGTGGAGAGGGAGAGAGAGGTAGTTTGAAGAGACAAATTTCTCATATTAGTCTCTCCTCTCTTATATACCTATGTATATATAGCTGTGGATCTCTTATAAACTCTACTACTCTTGAATTCCTCTTTCCACAACGAGTCCTAGAATTTAGTCCAAGTCCACTTGTCTAGATCCACATTCAAAGTGAATGGATAGTCCGAACGTGACAAGGACACATTCATCGAGAGAAAAGCTCTCCAAGGCCTTATGCAACTCCTTGTGAGACAGCGCACCATGATTATTAAAGTCCAAGATCATGACCTCTAGAATGCCACCTCTTGTCCCTCACGAGTCCCACACCATTGACTGCCTAGCACCACTGCCCCCATTCTAATCTCTCTCTTTCTCTCTTCACGCACGCACACATATATATAGTAGTCCTTTTCATGCATGTTGATGCCAATTTCTAAAATACAGTGTGAATATTGTTGTTTTCTAGATAGTTGTTAATTAAGGGACTTACTATAGGTTAGGTTAAGTACATGTGGACTAAAAATCTAAGTATGTTAGATACATAGACTTATTCATAAATCCTTATATTTGCATATGTCAAAATTTAAAAAAATCTATTTAATATTGCTACTAAAAATATACGTTTAGTTTTATTCTATCAATTTTTATATTAATATTATTTAATTTAATGCAGATCTAAACATGTGTCAAGAAATTAGAGTGTAGACTTTGAGAGTCTCAAGATGCTCTCTCTTCCCTCCCCCTTGTCCACCCCCTCTCATTTCCCTTCGGCCGCTCTTCTCCGCATTCTTCTAATATCTATGTTAATACTGATATCTGGAGTTCAAAAATATTATATCAAAATTGATACTACATCAAAACTAACCTTTTCAACTAATTGGGTCATTAAGGATTAAACTTGTTTCCAACTTTGACCTAATTTACCTATAACTCTCTCAGCTTCTTTCGTATGCGATGTAAGCAAAGAGGAACGTTCATCTCTCTCTCTCTTCTCTCTCACACGCGCACGCACGCACGCACGCACACACATTCATACCATGTTAATGCCCCCTGTGTAGATGCACTGTTTCATGCATGCCTACATCAACAACACCCTACTCAAAACGTTAACAGCGACTGCCATTGTATGAAATAATGGATAGTCCACTCGTGGTTCTCTCTCTTACTTGCCTATATCATGCCCTCTGTGTATGTGCACTCTCTCTCATACATTACCTATACATCAATGCCCTACTCAAACCCTAACAGCGACAGGCAGTTGGATAAGATAATGGACAGTCCACAAATGGTTATGCTTAAGTGGGAGAAGATGGGACAATCTTCTAGAAGCTTAGAGTCCTCCAAGACGCCGGATGCAGCTTGGATCAGATCAGCCCTCACAATCTAATCCTGATAATTCTAAGTGAGAGCAGATTAAGGTTTGGCTAAATTCGTTAGAGTTGGGTTAGGAATTTAACATAAATTTGAAATTAGTTTAAGGTTGTGCTTGAGAACACAAATTGAAAAAGTTCCTAAGATAACTCATGATAAAATATAGCTGAAAACATAAGAATCCGACAACTACCTTTTGCATCTAAATCAGATTTTAATTATAAATTGTTTTAATTGTTGACTTTTTTACAATGTCTAGATCCCCACATGAATGATGCTGTACATATACAGCTCATCTTCTATTCCCACAAGGCAAGTATTTTTTTTCTTTTTGGATAATAGAAAAATCAGATTCTGTCAATACCCCTTTCTGAAATTTGTGTTCTAAGGAAGCCTAATTAAGTTGGGATCAACTCTAGTTCCACTTCAACTAGCTAACTCAACTTGACGTTGCAATGATAATATGAACTATATGTGTAGTTGATTGTTATAAAATTACAAAGATACAACGTTAATTAATTGAAAGAGATGAACAATTTGGATTCCATATTCTCCATGGTGTCATTCCTTGCCCTCCCTTCGAAAGGTCTCGTTCAAGCTAGTCAGACGACCTTAAGAATCCTTCCTGCCATTTGGCCTTGGCGTGCCGCGACATTATTTTTTCTTATCTATCAAATTACTTCCCTGTTGCATGAAATATTCTCTCTTTGAGAGAAAATATCAGATTTTGCTCAAGATCAAACATACATATGTATAAGTACTCGTTTTCTGTATGTATGCATACATACCAAACTAATTGAATCATCCTTCCAAAACAAATAAATCTACAACAGTAATTAATGATGAGGCATTCCAGTTGGGGTTCTTAACATGAACTATGAACCAAGTTTATATATATATATAGCAGATTGAATTCAACTGGTTGATTTAGACTGATGTGGCTGAATTCAAGTTAGCCAAATTTGAATTTGACCTATTTCCTATGAATGTGCTTGACAATTAGCACCGGTGATCACTTGGAAGCTGCATTCCCCACTTCCAATTTTCCTACCTCAAAACGTCATTTAAAAGTTTATTAGGCTAACCCAACATAATTTAATGAATAAAATATCTGGTGACCCCCACAATGCAGGTTGCGCAGGAGATGCCTCGGGCCATTTCCACGGTGGCCGTGTTTCCGTCCGTGTGCACTGAGAGGGACGTGCCAGTCTACAGAAAACTCGCTTCACACGGAGGGTAAAAAGGAAAAAATTCATATTTTACGGGGTTGTAGCTAATTTTTCCAGCCGCCCATATAAACGAGACAAGAGAAAATAAAAAAAATAAAAAAATGATTTATTATTAATATGGATATAATGATGCTGTCAACTCTTCCCAGTTCAGACTCTCCCTTCAGCTCATACTTGCAATTATCATGCCTCCACCTGTCCATTAAACATTGGGGAGGTGCACTCCCTCAATATATTTATGGACATGTCTAGGAATACAAAATAAAAAATTCATATTTTAAGAGATTCAGTTATTGAAAACATTTTAGAATTTGAGGAATTTAGAACTAAGGTGGAAGCATGAGTCGCATCATGTATATAAGATTAGCATGTGCATTGATGAGAGTAAAAGTTTTATTTGGACGTAAAATTATTTTTTGGATCAATTTTTATTTGGATGTAAAATTTATTTTTCATATCGGATTGCTATTCATATTTTATTCTTAAAATTTCTTACAATTTTTTTAAGATTTGGGTATCGGAATACAACGTAAAGTTATTGTCAATTTTTCTACGCAACTCTCCTTATTTATGATTATTTATTATTTTTTTGGGGATAATAATGGCCAGTGATTTGAACAGTAGTGGGTGTTTGCATTCTAAAAAAATCTGTACGGAAAATAATTTTCAACTAACTTTCACAATTTTTGCAAACATGGTAAGATTTTGTTGGAAAATAATTCCCCATATTTTCATAGTATTCTCTTTTTTTTCGGAGTTTACTTTCTCACCCTCCTATTTTTCATCACTTTACTTCCCATCATTTTTTTTTTATTTTTTGAGAAAATAGTTCATGTCATTCTCTACTTTCTAGGAAAATGTTAGGAATTCAAATGCCCTCAAGTTCTCAGCCTAAAGAGTAAAGCTCGAATTCGACTATCATCGAAGGTCCGCAAAATCCTTTGGAGAGGATTCCATGTAAATGCTCTGTTTTTGAAATGTCAAGGGGAGCCATACTTCATTCAACAAATGTCACTACAAGGCCTTCTTGGAAGGAAACAAGAGACATACAAGCCCTGACCCTGTCAAAGCACCTATACCCAGCCGTTACCAGTAGGGCCACTAGCCAAGATAAAAAAAAGTAAAGAACACAAGCCCAATAGATAACATGTCAAAAGCAAAAAATGACTACTGCATTGTTGAGTGTGCCATAGAAGCCAAAGGAGCCGAAAGGCACAAAGGAATAACAAGTCCTTAAGGCAGGGTACGGGGAGCATATCATTAAGAATATCAAAGTTGATGGGAAAAATATTGAGTAGATTTGGTTTCCTTCGGTGGCTGCGAGAGACACTCCTCCATAGGGTTCTTCTTTTGTCGTCGCCAGTTTGGGGGAGGGGTTCCCCGTTAGATGAGTCCCTCCCTCCTTCTCCCTCCTTGGGAGGGCTTCCCTTCTCCTTGTTGGGAAAGGTTTTCTCAGGTAAATAACATTTTACCTTGTTTTGTTTTTTTTCCTTTGTGAGGCGTTTTTTTGTGGCCCTTAAGTCTCACTTTGTTTGGAGAATAAGTTATTACGTGGGTCGGAATAGTGTATACTGATTTGATAGTTTCGTGGGGTTCGTTGACGGAATAAGAAGAATAAGTAATTCTTAAGTCTAAAGTGAGATGACTTATTCTCCTTATTCTCTTAACGTCACTTTGATTGGAGAATAGGAGAAGAATAAGACCTCTTATTCTTAGAATAAGATTAATTCTAGTTTGATGGGCAGAATGACTTATACCGCATTAAAATTGTTTATACTAGAATAAGGAGAATAAGTAATTCGACCTTAGACCCAAGAATTGTTTATCCTTCCTATTTCGTCAGTGGGTCCCATAGAACTATCAAAGTTAAGTACCCCTTATTCGTAATTCTGGATAACCTATTCTGCAAACAAATTAAAGTTTAATAGGTTATTTTACATCTGTATAAACCATTCCGCTTGTCAAAATTAAATTAAGTTTATTCTCTCTTTATTCTTCTTTATTCTTCTCTTATTCTCTAATTAAAGTGGCGCTTAGGGTCTGTTGTTCTAACAGGGTCTTGCCAGAGCTTGGCATTGGCTTATTATTCCTCTTTCAACCTCCGTATGCATTTTTGTTCCCTCCTGTATTTCCTTGTACTTCTTCCATTTTTCATTTCATGTTCTTCGGCTCTTTGTTCTGGACCCGCTTCCCTTCTCCCCCCTCTCCCCTGTAGATTACATTGCTGGTAGTTCTATCATATTTTTTTGTTATGGTTGGGTTGGAAGCAGCGCCTTGTCCTTGTCTGGTTGGCGTGCTTGTGATTTATTTCACCCTCTAAAGATCTAGAGTTGGAGTTTCCACTGCTCTTCTTCGAGCTCGATGCCTTGTGCAAGACCCCTCCCCCAGTATAGCGGTGTGCTCATCTGAGCTTGTTCGTTTGCTTCAGCTGCCCTTGGTTGCAGTAGATGTCTACCATTTGGAGAGGACTTTAGTGTTCTCTCCCCCATCTTGATGTTTGGGTCTGCGTAGCAACTCTTGGCACCTTACCTCTTGGAAGAACTTCTTGGTCGACAATGGGCACTCATCTACTTTAGGTTATTTGGACCAGTTGGTCCCTTTACCCTTGTGTGCGCCCCTTCTCCTGTAACGTCTTCTCCCCTAGTAGTACACCTTGTATCATCGTCTTCATGCTTAAGTGATATCAATATCTTTGATTGGCCAAAAAAAAACAAGTGAACAAAGCAAGCTACAAGCAGAGTGACATGGGATGGATGTAGATAATCCAAAGGAGAGGAGAGATAAGGTGAGGGGGAAGGGGTGAAACTTCTTCCTAAATAAATAGAAGACAAGACCATGTTCAAAAAAGTCCCATTTGACTTTTGCAAGTCCTCCAATGAAAAAAGTAGCCAAGATCGTTATATATATATATATATATATATATATATATATATATATATATATATATATATATAAGCACCCATTCACTAACCCTTTTCATTCGACGCCCCATTTCACCAGCCCACTATACCCCACAACCACGAAAACAATAAAATAAAATAAAACATATAATAATGGTAACCAGGAGCCTCCGTCCCCTGCATAATGAAATGTTTGAATGTCATATTTTTTAGTTCTATCAATATCAATTTTAAAAGTGCAATCAATAGTGGATGTTTTTTATATTCAGTTTTGATATTCATATATTATACAATATATTATCATAAAATTTAATGTAACTCTAGACTTATGTTAAAAATGTTAAAATTTAGTCTCTAGGAGTCTAATAAGCTCTCTTGTCCCTTTCTCACTTCTAACTCTCTCCACTATCAATTTTAATATTAATATTGTTGGCCTCAAAAATATTAATATCAGAATTAATACTAATATTGTGGAGCTCAAAAATATTATAGAAATCCTCCTCTCCAATAATTGAAGAAACTAGACAACCACAAGAAACAAAAAAATCGGAGACGAAGAAGATAATTTCACTATCATGAGAAAACAACATCCCATTTTGTTCTCCACTAAACAAGGTAGACAACAACATCCCATTTGTTCTCCTTTGAACAAAGTAGACGGCTTATAATAATTTACAGAGATAATAATCTGTACACTAGACCGTGTCAATAATAATAGTAATATGTTAATTAACAGCCTTGACTGTAATGGTAACGGTAACGGTAACGGCGGTAGCAAGGTCAAAAGGAGGCAACCGGCGAAAAGCCTCCTGTTCCGACACACCACCAGCGCCTCCGTCGCCGTCGTGGAAACCCCCTACCAAAAGCCGGGGAGATCGGCAGCGGGATCCGTCCTTTCCATATCCTCCGATCTGGGATGGGAAGACGACCTGTACGATCTCGGCGGATCTGCTCCACTACCAGCACTGATCCGTCTCCCACGTCCGCCGCCCGAAGCCGGAGGAAGAAGAGGAGGTGAAAGAAGGCGGCGAAGGATAGTAGTGGTAGGCGGCGGCGGCGGCGGCGGCGGCGGAGGAGGAGGAGGAGGAGAAGGGGGTGCGCCGCCGGAGCACCGAGGCCGCTGCGACCCGGCGGTCGTACTCGGCGCGCTTGCCGGGATCCGAGAGCGTGGCGTAGGCGGCGTGGATCCGCATGAACTCCTCGGCGGACGCGCGCTCCCGGCCCGCCGCCGCGACGTCCGGGTGGCGCTCCCTCGCCAGCCGCCGGAACGCCACCTTGATCTCCTGGGGGGTGGCGCCGGAGGACAGCCCCAGCACCTCGTACAGGGTCCCCACCGCCGCCAGCGCCCCGGCGGGATCGCCCGCCCTGGGGCTGCTGTAGTACCCGCCGGCCTTCTCCCGCAGGCGCTCCGCCGTGCAACTGGCACAGGAGGCGGAGATCGGCCTGGGCGGTCGGAGGGATCGGGCGATAATGATCTGAGGGAAAGAAGGAGGTCGCGGGAAGCGCTTGCTCCGGTGGACGTGGGAGGGAGCGGCGGAGGAGGAGGAGAGCGAGGAGGGCGCAGCGAGCATGATGAAGAGAGAGAGAGAGCTGCGTGTCGACGGGAGAATGCGCCGAGGTGAGGGTGCCCTTTTATGGGAGGCCAGGTGGTGTAACCGAAGTGGGACCCATGTTAAAATCCCCCTCACGACTTCACAAGGAGTGGGAAGCGCTTAGGTTAGAAGTAGATTAGGGACTTTTATTTGGTGAAACTTTGGGGGTTAAGGTGTTATCTTTGATCTAGAGTAGTGACATACCTTGAGTCCTGTTGAATAGTATTATTTTATTATAATTTAAATAATTTTAATTTATATTTTTTGTTGAAAGTCAAAAATTAAGTAAAAGCTATGTTTCCAAACTCTACCAAGTCATTTTCTCAAAATGGTTAGCTCTCCACAAGTATTTTTCAATAAATGTTCCATTAAATAAAGGATGAATGTTATCAAATTACATGTTTTACCATCTCATTTACTACATTCATTGAGAGCTGGTTGAGGTTTCGTTAAATATAGCAGTTGCAAAAAAATACGTGTCAAAAGCAACTTAATTTAATGTTAAAAGGGATGGCATAATAACATTCCTCCTAAACGAAGTTAAGTGCTTTATCCTCTTTAAGTTTGCTTCATTTATAACCAAAAGTCTAAATCAATTTCAATTTGAGTTTTTTGAATGTTAAGGTTAAAAAAAAATTGAAGAGATGGGAAGCATTAGATTAAGAGTCTCCTATAATCTAAAAAAATAAGAAGTGTAGAGAATTCTGCATACATGTGGTGTGAGTGAATTAGGAAGCACAACCTCTAAGGAATTTTAAAGGTTTCAAAATTTATAATGATCACACCAAAGTCTTATTTGGCAATTTCTCTCCTTATGACTCTGTTTTGAAACAATAAAAGAATCGAAATTAAAATTTTATATTTATATATTGATCTAGTTATTACATAATATCATACTACAAACATAAATACTTTAAAATTTGTAATGATCATACCAAAATCTTATTGGGTAACGCTCGTTCTCGTGACTATATTTAAACAAGGATGGCAGTGTTGATACCAATCTCGATATCGGTTAATATCGGTATCGAGACATACCAATAACGGTATCTATATCGACTTAGTATTTGGCAGTACTAGCCGATTTCGGTATCTACCAACTGATACCATTTTTTTAAAAAAAATTAATGATTGGTATCGAGATATCCTCCCTCCCCGGTATCGGTTCAGTATCGCCGATACTAGTAACCATGGTTTTGAATCATTAGAAGAGTCAAAAAGCAAAAGTTTATATTTATATGAATCTAGTTATTGAACGATATCCGACTCCAAATACTATTCGACAAATGGGAAATTAACTTTGAATACTAGAACATCACGTTGGCAACTTGGTAGGGTGTTTGTGGTTCCAAAACACATGACCATGACAGCCATTCCTTAGTCAAGATTTCACCTGTCATAGGTGGTGATGCTGCAAGTTTCAGGCTGCCATCTGATTAGTGATAAGGGTAGGGAGTTTGGATAGAGTTAGATAATAGAATCAAGCGTCCAGCCAATCCTGTGCTGGTGGATAAAATCCATGTAGGCTCCAGGGCCACTGGGGGGCAAAGCTTATCCCTTCCCTCTGCCACGCCTGCTCCCCCCCACACAGTCACCTTAAAAGCTCCGTTCTCATTTAGAGGAGAAGACAAGGCTATGAGTTCCTTTGGTAGTACGAGATTCTTTTGATTTCTTTCTCCGCTAAGAATATGAATATTAGATAGAAACAAAAACGAAATTATATGTTTTTATTTTTGCACTTATTTTTTATGTGAAAGGTAAAAAATGGAAATGAAAACAGAAGTATTTATTTTTATTTTTTCCACTCCTCACATATATTGATTCTCATAAGATACATGCAATCTGATGTTTATAAGTTACATGTGTTTTGTGTTACTCCTCATCGAGCATCACGTGTCTATTGTATTAGGTTAATATAGTATCTCTATTATTTAATATCATATTATACAAGAATAAGAGTGAAGAATTTATCTCTTTTTATAAAAGCATCATCATTTATCAAACTAAAGTATTAACAGTCCATCTAAAGTTTGAATCATTGATGGTATTAGTTAACTCTTGTGAAAGGAGAAAATATAGTAATATATTACCAAAATAAATATCAAAAAGCAGATGTGAAAATAAGTCCACATCCATTCACTTATTGGAAAGTTTGGATCTACAAACGTTTTACAATCGGAAAGAGAAAGGTATTTTTGAGTTTTTACATATATTTCTGAAACGTCAGAAATGAATCAAAAATAAAAAAGTCAGAGTACCATTTGTAGTTCTATTCTCTTAGCTTTCATGTGTCACCGGAGGCTCGGACACATGGAAAGGAGATAAATAGGTCAGTTGTTTGTAAAAAGATAGGAAGTACAAATACACTTCATCCTCCATCATGTGTGTCAAATTAGTCCAAGTTCTTTGGACTCAGCTTCTTATTTATTTTAATTTAGGGTGGAGTTGAAGAGCTTCCTAGTTCCAACATAAACTTTATGCATCGTATGGTGCATCTCCTTTTTCCATGGGGGTGTGCCTAGGCCTAGAGAGAGAGAATGAATCCAGAGATACAGACATTGCTTTGAGGAGGGCCTAGAGAGAATAAGATGTTTTGTCCTGTGCCAACCCAGCTTGTTAATCATGTATGTGAAGTTTCTCTCTCTTGGGAGAGAGTTTGGATCAGTTTCTATCTCCTCTAGCATGTCGAGAAGGAGATTTATCTCACAGATTTTTAAGGATTTAGACCTGAAAACCTCTCACAAGTACTGACAGGACTAAGAAAAGAACAATGCTCCATGTTGCATGTTGGGATTTCGAATTCAAAATAATTAATGGAGAAAGATGAAACAATTTGATAATGAAACAAGTTTGCTTTTAAAAGATATGACTTGATTTGAATTGGATCTGATTATCAAATTCTTGACTTATAATTATATTGGTTTAGAGTCGAATCAAATCCACAGATCAAATTAGGTTTTACCATTAAACTTATCCACCTACGAAAGTTAATCTTCACTCCTGCCTAAAGAGGAGAGGATCATGTGGTGCTAATCTTTCTCCCATAACCAGTCAAATCCATTGCATGCCAACCAGTGGTTTGGGACACCACAGACTTCTTTTTTCGGAGAGGAGATCTTATCAGTATATGTTTGCACCGGAGTCCAATAGCATTGAGTGGGAGGGTCTAAGTATTTGTCACTTTTGAGATCATATGAAGAGTGTTTTGTAATATTTGGCCCTCCACCCTTTCTCAATATTGTTGGACTTCGATCTAAAGATGTACTGAGGATTTCCTCTCCTCTTACGCCACACTCTTCCATTCCATGGTTCAGCAGCAGCAGTGGATATATGCAGATCAGCTGATGCCCCTAGGCCTCATAACGGGGGACCGCTCCACCTCCCAATAATAAGAACCTTCCGTTCATGTCGGTGGGACAGCTGAAGCGAACCCATGGGGGGAACAGTAGCCTTAACATCCGTCTGTGGCAATCTGGATAGGCTCGAAGTGGGGCAGATCACAGGTATGGTTCTTGCACATGGATGGGGGTGGGGCATGAGAGAGGTACGTGCATGCACATGTGTGGAGAGCAAACAAGGAACAGACCGGAGTTGATGCCTCTGATTTGACCTCGAGAAAATGGAGAGGAGATCCTCTCAGTACATATTTGGACTGGAGTTCAACAATATTGATAGAAAAAGGAAAGCCAAATATTGTAAAAATATCTCATATGATCTCAAAAGTTGGCAAATATCTGGACCTTTCTCCTCTCAATACTACTAGACTCTGGTCCAAACATATACTGAAAGGATTTCTTCTCGAGAAAATGATACCTTTGGCCACAGCCGACGTACTGCTGGACATGGCGTTTGATCTTGCGACAGTGACTGGGGGGCAGTCATGCTGCATGATGTGTTTGAATCCAGCAACTACTGGCCCTCCTCTGCCTGCATGGAGCAACCAACCATCTTATTAATTCCTCATAGATTGATGTTAATCTAAACGTTTGCACGTATGTCAGCTGAGTCGAAGTGAGGCCATGGGTTTGGAAGCTGCATTACAGAAAATCAATTTGGATTTCTTGCATATATACTTCTGCAAAATCCTGTATTTACGTCTATATTCTTAACTCTCACATATTGTCATAAATATTCTTGGAATCTTCATAGAGTTGTACTTATACTTCTCCATCTAAAGATTTTGCATAGATATTCTTGAACTCACTAAAATTTTGCATATATATCCCTCGATTAACTAAAATTTTTGCATAGGTACCCCCAATTCCCCCAATGTTATCATGATTTATGGAATCTACTTGGCATATTTCGTTGAAATTCACAATGTTTCGATGGAAGAGGATAAATACAACATTTTAAAAAATTTAGAAGTATTGATGATAATATGTGTGAGTCGAAGATATAGAGTAAATATGATATTTTTAGAGATACACATTCAAAGAACTCAATCATTTAATTTGACGCCTAGTATATATAAATAAAACGTTATAAAACATGGTATTTATATGTCTTAATATATAACATTTTTCGATGTTACTTTTTGACCGCGGCAACCTTGATAGCGACGAAGTGGAACAGATGGGGTGGGCGTGCATGGCGTGGGTCCATCGTGCTCCTTGATATATAGGTCACAAGCTCCACTAGGAACAAGGTATGCACGCACAAGTGTATGGCGAGCCAAAAGTCTGGGGACCATGCCTTTGATCCTTGGACAGCAACTCCTGTGGCTAAGCACAGAGATGGAATTCAGTTCATCCACAACTTCTCATAGATTGAACTTGTCTATGAGAAAATTAAAAATCTGTCTGGTTTCTTCTGTATCGTCGGTCGCCAGATTTTTTTCTTTTTTGGTCAATGTAGTCTAGTGACTAAGGTCCGAAAGCTCTTCTGTGCCCACTATCGGCTAGCTATCACTCATTTTCTCTTCATAAAATACTTCAATAATTGGAGATGCCTTTGCACTGCAGTCGGAGTACGATGTGGAAGTTAAGTAGACGACCAAATATGCTGCTCCCTCTATAAATCAAAAGACAGAGAGGATCCGCATCCCCAAAAATAATGACATTTGGGAGGTTGTGTGGACGACGTTGTTGCTTCCTTCTATGTTTTCAGGCGATTGGAAGGAGAGGAGGTGAACATAATAAAAAGATGAGATTCTCTAGACTTTATTTTTTGAATTACTTTGTGTCCTCATTTATATGAAGGAAGAATAAATCAATCATTTCAATAAAAAAGTTTAAGTGTTAAGACTCATTTTCACTCTCTTGTTACATGTGAACGGTGATATACTTTAGTCCAAAAAATAAAATCTACAAGATTTCGTCTGTACAATAGAAGGGGGGTCGCCCCACCTTATCATCTATATCAAGGCGTCATCTATTCCAACATGCCATTTGGTCCCAGAATAGCCATGGTGGGGAAGCCTGTCGGATGGAGATTGAGATCGTCTACTCCATTTCTTCTACACTACTTGTACTCCACTCATTCTGATTGGTCCAATTATTGTGGTACGAGGAAAGTAGAACCTAAAAGAAAGGAAAGTTTCTACTTTCTAAAGATTCTAGACCAATCAGAATGAATGGATTACAAATGGTATAGAAGAAATGGAGTAGACGATCTCAATCCTTCGGATGGTGGGGTTGATGTGCGGCCGAAGCAAGCAGCTGCTGCTGTTGGGAAGCCTTCAAGTTATTTTGAAGAGAAGTTGAAAAGACTTGGGAAGTCCTTAAGCTTCATGTTAAAGCTTCGCAGGTCATTGGAGAGGGCTGAATAGAGAATAAGTTTTCGAAAGTAAAAGTTGAAAGTAATTTCTTTTGCTAAACTTTTAGTTTTGGAAGCAACTTTTCACTTCTTCTAAGATAAAATATATCGAATGAAAGTAGTTATTACTAAGTTTAAATAGTTATACAAATCAAATCTTTCCAAGTAATTTTATTTTTTTCTCTAATTTATGAAGTACTAATTTGAAACTTCATTGAAACTAAAAAAATCGAGATAATGTATAAATGACCTTTACATGTAATCTTTTTCTCTCAAAATAGCTAGGTAGAGATTCAAAAGTACTTTTAATTTAGAAGCAGTGCTAACCATGGGCTAAAAAATTTCATCAAAGACTCACTTAATTAACAACTCTCCCTGTCTCTCTTAGAATTTCAGGTCCTCAATTCAAACTTGAGAAGTTTGACTTTTCTGGCCCTTTCAAGTGTTTTTTTTCTTTTTCTCTTTGTGTTTACTTGATCAAAATCTGACTTTGAAGCCAAATTTCTAAAGTTTGAAAGGGGACCAATGGAGATCCGTAATTCGTAAGGGTAGCGTCATGCTGGTCCTCGGCTCATTGCTCACGTCATTCTTCTTGATAAATGTATGGCCAACACCACAAGCACAAGCTATGCAAGGCCTGAGAGCCCCCTGTGTGGCTCCTTGTTGTTTGCTCAGAAGTGTACCGAAGGATTAGGTTCCCAATCCATGGAATAATTACTTCCATTGAAAATCTGCTTGAACTTAGAATTATTGACTAGTTAGGTAGAATTATTAGCTTCAATAAAATTATCTCCTTATTGGGTGTAAAATACTGATTTTTTTCCGGATTTGAACCTTAGTCACCTGTACATGTTAGTTGGAAGGTCGAATTTAGTTGATCGCTATCTTTCTCGGTCTCGGTTCCTATTCATATAGAGGAATTTGCAAAAAAGACCTTTTGCATCGAGTTTATTGTAGAAGGATTTTTCTTTTGTACAAATTGCTAACTCTTTCCGCTTTCTTTAATAAGTAGTTGCACCACAACCTTTAAGTCCTCCACTGTTATCTCACTTTGATAGCAGAATGAGTTACAATGGGATGGGTTATTTTAGATTACTTACTTCAAAATCATGTCTGCAAATCTCATAGAAAATGAATGCGAAAAGTGGAAAGAGGGTCATTTGTAAAGAGAGAGAGAGAGAGAGATATAAAAGTGCAAAATGGAATGCCAGAAAAAAATTCTCCATGGGAAGGAGATAAGGAAATAAACTCCAGAGAAGAGATAATATTCCCGCAGTTTGAGAAATATTTTTTCAACTAACTTTTACTCAATACGTATAACTTATAAAAATTAGTTGAAAAATATTTTTTTTAAAAAAAAAATAGTGAATGCAAACACCCCCTAAAGGTCTCCCAAGGAGGGTCCCAGCACCTATATCCTCTATTCATTGATCAAACTGTTGTTTACATATATATAGAGAGAGAGAGGTAGAGAAAGAGGAGAACGATTGCCTCCCTTCTTCAAAAATCGTCGAGTACAAAGGGTCCTAAAAAATTAAAGACCGCAGGTCCAAGGACTGAAAAGATCTTCACCTAACCCCTTGAGGCACCACTGTTACTAAAAGAGAATTATTTGTTGCACCGGCAGTCGGCCTAACACAAGCTAATTACATTGGCTGCTAGTGTTTTTAATTTTAAAACAAAAAAATGATTTTTTTTTGGATGACCCTCCACTCGGTCTACACAATCATGCAGTCCGATCTTACAATGGATTTAATTTTTTATTTTTCATCCTTTTAGGATCATCGGATCCAATATTAGATGCTACGGTTGTGTAGGACACCACTACCAAAAAATTTGCTAAAAACGATTCAAAGTTAAAAGCACCGGCAGCCGGTGTAACACCAGCTTCCAGTGCAGCAAGTAATTCTCTATATCGAAATGCTTCCAAACCCCCAATTCTATGTCACAGTGCCCTAAAAGGTGTGTATGCCTCTCGACTTCAACATTGGCAAATGCCCAAGAGGCCAAAACATAGAATGGAAAATCCACCGGTTGACATCCA
Source organism: Zantedeschia hybrid cultivar (assembly GCA_030544215.1). Lineage (NCBI taxonomy): Eukaryota > Viridiplantae > Streptophyta > Magnoliopsida > Alismatales > Araceae > Zantedeschia > Zantedeschia hybrid cultivar. The sequence goes on from JARZZO010000015.1 coordinate 11,559,035, forward strand.
GCCATGAGCAGGTCTGGAGCATGTCCAAAAGAGGCGATCTACTTCAACAGGTTATATGGTAAGGATACAGATCGCCCCAATGCATGTTAATTTGAAGGAGACTCACATAGTCCTCAAATGTCTGAAACTTTTGCACCGTGCACTTGGCAGCTAATTTTTTCCAAAAAAGAAATATATTGACAAATTCGAGGATCTACCCAAGTTCAATATAGTCTATGATTGGACAATTGTATAAAAGAAGAATAGAAAAATAGACAAGAAGAAGGAAAACTGGCTGCCTCTTTTGTCTTAAGCCTACCATATACACATGACATATCGGCATTGAAGATTGCAGAAGTCCCCTCCAACCCTGCATTGAGGTGATCTACACCGTATAATAAGCAGGTTGAAGTGGGACAGTCACCAAGCACTCTAAGACGAGGCTAGATATAGCACCATAGTTCACAAGGCATTCAGAGTAGCATCCTTGAGTAAAAGAGCTTAAGAACCTGCACATGTTCGCTCCCCATGACCCAGCTAAGTTAGAGAGAATAGCATCATCACCCTAAGATCGTGTTTGACGCAGCTTCCACTTGGAAGTACTTTTATATTTTTATTTAGTTATTTTTTATAGAAGTCGTTGGATCTTGGAAGTCATTATGTGGTATTTTACTTGTGTTTTGACTTCCAACCAAAAGCTATAAGAAGGGAGCTTCTAAGATTGGAGAAAAAGTGAGGTTCTTATGAAAGAGTTGACTTTTGTAATAAATCAAAACTAGTTATAACATCTCTCCCTCAACTCATTCTATGTAAGAAGTAGAAGTCAAAAGTAACTTTCAAGTATAAGTTTTGTCAAACACACCCTAAGGCCGTGTTTGACGCAACTTTCATTTGGCAACACTTTTGTATTTTTATTTAGTTATTTCTTATGGAAGTCATTTATGTGGTATTTTACTTATGTTTTGACTTTCAACCAAAAACTACAAAGGAGGAGCTTCCAAGATTAAAGAAAAAATGAGGTTGTTATGAAAGAGTTAACTTTTGTAATAAACCAAAATTAATTAAAATCTCTCTCTATTAACTCATTCTATGTAAAAAATGGAAGCCAAAAGTAACTTTCAAGTAGAAATTTTGCCAAACATGCTCTAAGAGTTGTCATGCTAGAAGCTTATGCTTCTCTCACCAGTTTCCCATGAACATCTTTGGATGAATGTTTCTAGTTGTATGAACATTTGCCTCCACTGTGAGAAACTTCCACGGGGTAGTGATGCAACAATTAAGGATTATTTTTAGGGGACGATAATAGATTTCGGAGGTCGTTAACTACATACTAAAAATAGCTATAATGAGGAAAGAAAAAAACATACTTACATTGTTAAGGAGGGGCAGAGTCGGCTGACTAGTACAGATGTCAAAAGTGAGCTAGATACACTTCCATGATTCCATCCAATAGCTTTAGAAAGTGAAAATTAAAAATAACTTTCAACTAAAATTTAAGCACAAAATTAACGAATAGATGGGATGTAAGAACTTGATGAGTTAGATCTCGTACCTTAATATGGAAGAATTAGAAAATATCTCATAGATGCATGGATGTTTGAAATGTCCACCCTACCGTGTACAAAGGGCCAAATGCCGTAACTCACGTTGTCTCACACTGATTTCCTCTCTCTAGCTTTCCATATGCATAAATGATAAACCCATATGAGAGGACACAAGCATTTTATAGAGGAGAATACCTTGCTGCACCGCCAGGCGGTATTTTCAATTAAAAAAAATTGCAGTGTTTCTTAGTACCCCCTGACCCATGTATTTCTTTACCATTCATTTGGACTCAGTTTTTAATTTTTCATATTTTTTGGATAGTCCAATTCAAGATCGAACTATACAGACATGTAAGTCAGATTAGGGGACACCAAAAAAATTATAAAAAGAAATTAAATTGAAAACACAGCTAGGTAGTGTAGAACCACCTGAGGGTGCAGCAAATGATTCTCTTTATAGAGTGTTAGGACCAGCCCAAAAATCCTGAAGGAATGTAACTTCTGCAACAGTCCCTACCATAACAAGAAACCGAAGAGTCACATGAGGAGTTATGCCCTTACTGCAATTTACACTTTGTGTACCTCTTAATTGAATTATACCGGTGCACCCTTATGGCTAGCCCAAGCCCGATACTGACTCTGATAAGTGGGCCACTTCTTTGGAAAAATCCAACATGGGATTCACATAGGTGGGCTAATGGAGAGGTCTGATATGGAGGGCCTGTGTGCACGCTACTGTGGATTACAGGGTACCAGGTCAGATACTTACATTTGTAATACTATTTTCATCAAAAAATTTGGAGAAGGATAAAATTTCCATAATGGGACGTCTAACACGTTACATTTGCCTGGGGAATACTTGAATTCGTAAAAATGTTTATAAATATTTAATTTCTGCAATTATTTTTAAGTAATATTTAGCACTAAGGAGCACTCGCTGCTGTGAACAGATCTGTCCTCTTTGAACTCATCTAATCCCTTCGAAATATAAGGCCTTGCTGTGATAATCGAATAAATAGAATAAAAGATAGAAAATAGTCTAGATTCTAAAAGATCTACCCAATTTTAATTTGACAACTTAGAGTAGACTTGGAATCCAAGTTCCATTTGAATTAGGATAAAAGTTGGAATCTGTATTCAAGTAAATTGCAACTTCTCATCTACGTTAAAATAAGAGTACGTTCAAGACATATTAGTCATCTATTCTAGTTTTTATTTACTTCTTACCCAAAGTAAATTTAGTTATTGAAGAATAAATCAACATAGAATAGGATCTAACCAACCAAATTATAATTAAAATAAGAACTCAAACATGTATTTTTTATGAATACCTATTCTTGTTCCAGATTTTCTCATTTAATTTGTTGTCAAATCTAGGATAAATGAAGGGGGCTTTAGGTTGGCGGAGTCGTGCACCTATCTTGGAAATCTGTACTGCTGTATGTTTAGAGGCCATGCCGACTCTGAGACGTTTTCAAATAGTGTTGATAGGTGTTGATGCGTATGCTAAAGCCTCGTTAGATGTGTCAACATGTCCAAAAAAAAAAAAAGGAACTCTTTAGGCCATAACAGTTCTACATTCCTTACACATATGCTGCACTCTTATGAAGTATACTTAATTACTGTTAGATACTATACTTCTAAAGACATCTCACCTGAATGCAATCTACTTTTATACAGTGTGTTAATGGAGCATATCTGTAGACAATGATAAGTACTTATGCAGGAAGGGCATAACTCAAAAATATAATCATATACTTTAGTATCATATAAAAATGATTAAAGCACTAAACTCAAAATTTTAAAACAACAAGTGCAGAGAGATTGCAGAGAGATTGACATTTTATTTTCGCCTCCATTTAATATAACTATTATGCACCGGGGGAGGGGAGTTGGAGAGTTGGTAACACGGCTTTCGCTTAGGAGTGGTAACCCAAGAGGTCATGTATTTGGCTCTTGTAGAATGACCAAAATAGCTGCAGTACTAATCAACTACAAGAGTTGGCTCGGAACTTGAGATTACAAGAGAATAAAACAGGGTCTATCATGTCAATCAACAACCAACCCTTATCTTCAACATGCTCCCTCAAGTGAAATTTGGAGCCGCTGCCATAAATTTGACGCGAAGAACAGAGACATGAGTTGTATTAGAAGGCTTACTCATAATGTCGGCAAGTTGACCTTATAGCAAAGAGATTTCACATCCAACTATTTGTGGCCAATGAGTCCACGGAGCAAGGGTCCACTTGGTTTGGCATAGGAAGCTTTGTAAGGAAAAACATATTCCAAAGAGAAATTTCTAATGAACATAAACATAATTTACCTATCTGTTACATTAGAAAACCATTCCCTCAATCTAGTGGGGCTGGCAACCAGAAGACGGCAGAGGGGACAAACTTCACTGAAAGTCCCGCTCGGAAAATAGCATCCATCCTCCTGTGAAGGATGCCAAATCTGATTTAGGGCAGTCACTGCATGATCTTTTCTCTCAGACTTTTTCTTTTCTGTGTACCCAGGCAATCAATCACGACAAGCTTTTCCCAAAAATTTGAACACGTGAGGCATTCTACTCCACACCAAATGGTCCCCAGGTGAGAATCTCGAATAGAAATTGCCCATATGTCTTCTCATTGCTGCAAAAATTGCATACCTCAATACTACTGATCAGAATTAATTGGGATATTCTATCTATCATAAATCGTTTTCCAACTTTCTGACCCCAAGATTAGCTTTATCCAGTGCAGCCCATCATAAGATCAGGTACTATAGTTTAATTAAATTTGACCAAAGACAAAACAACCCATCTAATCAAATATGCAGGAAATCGTTACCAATTACAACAGCTTACTAGGTTTGTCCTGGAAGATAAATATTTGCAACAGCAGTTAAACATTAACCACGCATTCAGTGACATGCCTCGTTCTAATTTAATCCTTTTTTTATCTTGCTCATCTCCCATGTAGGTTCTCTATTCAGATGGCCTCATAACAGCCATCTTGCAAGAACAACTTTGGCGTGCAATAGTTTGATTCTGGTGAGCAGATAACATAGATCCCATGATCAACATCTCTGCCCTTTGGTCCCTAATTTTTTCGAAGATACTGGCTGACCAATTGTTTATGGTCAAAGAAGAGGAATGCCAGACTAAAAACAATCCTCGTAAACAACGTCTGAAAATAACCTGAACAATTTGTATATAGGCCTAGAATTTATTGCTCCTGACTGATCTCATTCATCATCATCCCTTTTCCCTTCATCCCCCATAATAGTATGGCATGCACAAAGAACAAGTTTATTCTTTTACCCTCAAGCTGTGAGAACTGAAAGTGGAAAGGTAATTGCAAAGGTGAAAGGCAAGTGTAGCATTCTTTGCAAGGAACATAAATATAAGACCTCTCCTTGAGCAACTTATCTAGGATAAAGGCTTATATGATGCTTTATGATGACCATATATATGTTAAAATTAGATAGAGAGCATCAAGCAAAGGAAAACACAAATTGTTCAACAGCTCAAGTCAGACCATTGCAGCTGCCCCACATCACAAAGTTTGGATACTTGTACCAAGCACAAATGCAGGTAAAGAAAAATCACACAACCTCAACTTCGGCAAGATTGCAATGGTATCAAAGGTTTTGACCCAAGCATGGAACACAAAGTGCTTTCACCAATGGTGAGACACCAAGACAAACATGTCTGACAGTTTGATGCCGGTGACAAGAAAGAGAAGTTGAACATCAATCATCTATTAGGAAGCACGTGCAATGTCTAAGCATTGGGGGGAGGGGAGTGCATGGAGTACTTGGCAGCATTAATAAACAACTAAAATTGTTAGTCAGGAAATATGCATTACCTTATCGTTATCCGTAGGCCTCCCAAATATTCCTTCCATCTATTTATCATGTGGTCCATGAAACTTACCAACAAATTCTTTTCTCAAAGCCTCCTCTAAATGCTGAAGTATCAATGAAAATCTTCCTGTCAATGTCAAGGAAAAAAGAACATAGCACAAAGGCGTAAATTGACAATTATGAAGAACTATCTAGCACTAAAAAAAAGCTGATGAGAAGTCATGAGCTTCAAAGATAACAAAACGGCATTAGTTACACATTGATCATGGATAACTTACTGCTTTGAGTATCAGCTGTCTTTGTTCAATGTCCAAGTCATGGACTTTTCAGTGGGCTAACCAATCAATTGTTTGACAATAAATTAGTGGATAGAATCAACCAGATGGCTTTTTATTGCTTTCCAGTATGATTTTGTAAACTGAGAGCACTCTGAAAATTTCCCAGGTGAGGCATCTTACAAGTTGATACATTCTGAGTAAGATATAAAACTAAAATGGATTCTAAGGCTACAGCCTAGACTAAGTAGAGGATTGCTCTCATATCATCTAGGGATGCACACATTTCAGAAGGTACAGCTAAAACCTGACATGATAATTTGCAATTAACAATGAAAAAGGAAATGCTTCACCTCTTGAACAGGAAAATGGCAATTTGTTCCGATTAGGGGAACTGGGTACACCATTAAAGGTCTAGGAGTCTATGGTATGTTGGCCATTTGGAAAGAGGAGATTCATATTAGTAACTTTGAGGATTCAAGAGGAAAAGGGATAGGAAGATTAAACATGAATCTACCAAAATAATGTACAGACAGCTACTGATTTTGAAACCCACATATCAACAAACAGAAATTTTTTATATCATGGTCTTTAATAAGGTAAAGTGTCAGCCCCAACAGACCAAAAAGCCCAAGGTAATGAGATAAAACAGTGCAACTATGCAAATAACCAAAATAGCTAAAACTTTTCCTTTCCGAAGAAATGGAAAGAATATAGGGGAGAATATGTTTGAAATCTGCTCAACGCATTTGCTTGGAACACCCTGTCTGTCATCTCCCCTCATCAGTCTCTTTCATCTCTTGCTCATGTTGTTTTTTATCTATTTTAGCCAGCACTTTTAATTCCGTCTAACTTGCTTTCTCACAGGAGAGCTATTTCCCTAACCGAGCTATGTCATCATAGGCAATCACCTCGCTTACCTAGGCAATGAGGCAAAGAAAGCCAAGTGGAAAAGGTCTAGCCTCACCTCATTTGCCTCACTCATCTAAGCGCTTATCTATATCATCTATGTCGAATGCTTCTGTTTTCTTAATTATGTGCTACCACTTTTTCTTATTATTAATTATTCCAAATGGCTAATGCCTCTTTAAACAATGCCTAGTGCCCCTGTTCTCTTATAAGCTGCTGCATTTTTCTTATTCTTGATGATGTTCTCTTATAAGCTGTTCTCTTATAAGCTGCTGCATTTTTCTTATTCTTGATGATTCCTAGGACTATCCATTAGTAACACGAGTGATTTACATAAATTGGTCTTTACATATTGGACATGATTAATGCTTTCCATAGCCTTAGATATATCACCATCTTGGATGTTTTCTTTATTTTCCTCCTACTATTTTCTTCCATTATAGTGATTTATAGGAGAAAACACCACCTCAGACACCTAGGCTCTCACCTAAGTATTAGAGGCTAAGATGAGCCCCTAGTCACCTTGTTCTCCTCTCACCTTTAACTACATAGATACTGAGATTACCTGCAACCACCCTGTTGAGCCAAAAAAAAGGGGGATACTACAAATCTATCTACATGTATGTGCAATATGCACGCATGTATATGGGAGCATGTAAATGAACATATGCATATGTGTATGTATGAAAAAACAAAAAAAACAAAAAGAGGTGCATAGAAATCCTTTTGATGCATGCAAGCACATATAGATATATATGCATCAAACAAAAAATCTATGTGCAGACATGTATCTAAGTGCATACAAGCAAATATGCAAAAGAGGAGAATACCCGGAAGAAGCCTCAAATCTGCAACTATAAACCTCAAAATCCGCAACAGAGGAGCTCCTCAAATCTGCCCCAGCACCCTCCAATCTTGCAAGATCAACAAGAAATCCCCACAAAAATCAACTCCAATCTCCAGCAGCTCTAAGCCTCCAAATCTGCATCAATAGAAGCCTCAAGACAGCAACAGAAGTCTTCAAAACCTGCAACAAGAATACCAAAATACAAGGAAAAGGGAGGATCCATACCTCCAAATCTGCAGCAAGCACCCCTTCGAGTCTGCTCCAACCTCCAGCAAATTTGCAACAAGAGGCCTCTTGCAAGCATCCGGTGAAGCCTCCAACAGCAGCCGAACACTGCTCTAACCAGCAGCAACAAGAAGCCTGCAAGCTTCCTCCAGTAGCACCCCTCAAATCTCCACCAACGGGCCTCCCAAATCTGCAACAAGGAGTTCCTCAAATCTGCCTCCAACGCAGCCTCCAAGTCTTGCAAACCAGCAGCCGTGGCCCTCCCAACAAAACCTGCAACTAGGGATGGCTCGGCCAGCAGGGGAAGGCCCGATCAGCAAACCGCAGGGAGGAAGAGAGAGGACCGCAGGGAGGAAGAGGAGGAATTGGATGGGGGCAGGGGAGACAAACAAAAAAAAAGAAAAGAGGACCGGCCGGCCTCTCCAAGAGGACCGACTGGCTCCTCTCCTACTCCCACTCCAACTCTCCTCCTTCCCATCCTCATCCCGGCTCCAACTCCTCTCATCCTTATCTCCCTCCATCCTCATCCCTTCCCATCCCTATCCTCCTCCATCCTTATCCTCAACCAACCCCCACTCTCTCATCTCTATCCCCCGACCTGCACGCATGCATCTGCCCCCCACCGGCGCCTACTTGGCACCAATGGGGGGTACTACCGGTTCCCCTGCGGCCCTCCCTTCAACGCCTATAAAAGGCCTCCATCGCAGCAGCTCGTGCCCCCGGGATCCCAGCGCCTAAGAGCCCCAAGGCCGCTCCCGATTGGAAGAAACAAGAGGCCCCAAGGCTGCCCCAGCGCGAAGAAGAAATCCCCAAGAGAATCCCAGCGCAGAAGCTTCAGCCCGCGGCCTTCTCCAAAGCTGCCTCCCTGCTCCAAGCTCCAGCCCGCAGCCTTCCCAAAGTCCTGCACAAGCAAAGAAGAGAAAAAGAAGAGCAAGGCCTATATTTTAGGCTTCTATTTTTATTTTGGAGAAATAAAATTCACAATTATACTTCGTCATGTAGATTAATCTCCATTTGTAAAATTAAATAAACGATGGTTCTGCCATATCGGTTGGCCGGCAATCAAACAAAAAAATCAGAAAATTAATAAAGATGGTTCTGTCATATCGATTGACCGGCTATCAAATAAAAAAAAATCATAAAATTAATAAATGATGGTTCTGTCATATCGGTTGGCCGGCCATCAAATAAAAAAAAATAAAAAGATAATGGTTATGTCGTATCGGTTGACCAGCCATCAAATAAAAAAAATTAAAACAAATAAAATAATGGTTCCATCATATCGGTTGGTCAGCCATAAAATTAAAAATCAGAAAATAATAAAAAAATCAGAAAATTAAAATAAATGGTTCTACTATATCAGTTAGTCGGCCATAAAATTAAAAATCAGAAAATAATAAAAAAATCAGAAAATTAAATTAAGTGGTTCTACCATATCGGTTGGTCGGCCATAAAATAAAAAAAAATCAGAAAATAATAAATAAAATTTAACTAATGGTTTAGCCATATTGTTTGGTATGGCCATGAGATTAAAAAGTAAGAATAAAAAAACAAAAAATGGAAAGATAATATCTTTAAATAAAATAAGAAACAGAGAATATAAAGATAATAAAATAAAAAATAAAAAGATAATGAAACTAATAATTCTTAAAACAGAAAATAAAAAAATTAATAATCCTCAAATAAAACAAAGAAATGGAAATTTTAAAAAATAAATAAACTAAAAAGATAATAAAATTAATAATCCTTAAGTAAAAACAGAAAATAAATGGACTAAAACGATAATAAGACTAATAATTCTTAAATAAAAAAAACAGTAAATGATAAAGTTAATAACTTTAAATAAAATAAGAAACATAAAAATGATAAAACTAATGAAACATAAAAATGTAAAATAAAAATAGAAAATAAAAGGTAATAAAATTAATAACCCTTAAATAAAAACAGAAAATAAAAATAAAACTAACATTTCCTAAATAAAATAAAGAATTAATGAATTTTAAATAATATAAAAATAGATAATAAATTAAATTTAGTGGTCCTTCCATATTGGTTGGTTGGCCATTAAAAAGATGGATTAACTTAATAAATTAAATTAAAATCACAAGTTAATTAATGGTTCTTCCATATTGGTTGGTTGGCCATTTAAAAATTAAAAATCATTAAAAAAATCAAAAAATTAAAATTAATGGTTCTACCATATTGGTTGGTAGGCCATTCAATAAAATACATTAAAAAATAATTAAACAGAAAATAATAAAAAAATAAAAATAATGGTCCTACCATATTAGTTAGTAGGCCACTCAATAAAATAAGATTAATAAAGAAAAACAAAAGATAATAAAAACAAAAATGGTTCTTCCATATTGTTTGGTTGACCATATTAATCTAAAAAAAAAGAGAAGTTAAATAAAAAAATTAAAAAAAAATGATTCTCCCATAATATTTAGTAGACTAAAATTTTGCTAATTATTCAATCAAGTTAATTCAATTAATTAAATTAAAAAATATGTTAATCAAATTAACCAATTAAGTTATATAATTAATTTAACTAACTAAGATAACAAACTTAGTCTACCAATTAATTCAACCAATCAAACTAACAAATATGTTAATTAACCAATTAATTTAACCAATTAAGTTAATTCATTAAGTAATTAATCAATTAAGCCAATAAAATTTGTTAATCAATCGGTTAATTTAATTAATTAAGTTAAGTTGTCAGTCAATCAATTAATATAACAACTTTGTTAATCAACCAGTTAATTAGCCAAATCAAATAATTAATCAACCAATTAAATTAAATTGATACTTAATTAATCGATCAAGTTACCAAAAAAATATGTTAATCAATTATTTAATCAACAAAATTTCAATTAATTAAGTTAAATTGATATTTAATCAATCAATTAAATTACCAAAAATATATTAATCAATTAAAATCAACAAGATTTCAACCAATCAAGTCAAATTGTTACTTAACCGATCAATTAAGTTAACAAAATTTATTAATCAATCAATCAATCAAATAATTCAACCAAAACTTGTTAAATTGTTACACAATCAATCAAATTAAGTTAACAAAAACATGTTAATTAATTATTCAATCAATTAAATTAACAAAATTTGTTAAATTAATCAATTAATTCAACACTTAGTTGATTATAACATTTTAACTTAATCAAATCAATTAAATCAAATCAAATCAATTAAATCCAATCAATCAAATCAAATCAATCAATCAATTAAATCAAATCAAATCAATCAATTAAATTGAATCAATCAATTAATTTAACTAATCAAGTTAAAATTCTTAAACCAAATTAACAAATTTGTTACTCAACTAATTAAATCAACTTGGCCCTTCCATTCCGATTGATTAACCAAGGTCCTTCTTTCTAAATAACAACAAAAAATTCAGGTTCATTTATACTGGTTGAGTGGCCTAAATTTAGTGATTCTATCCTATTGGTAGATTGACCACTTGATCAATGATTCACTCTTATTGGTAGAATGACCAAAGGATATGATTATTGATTCATCCTTATTAATAGGTATAATCAATGCCTTCTATGGTTCTATCCTAACTGGGGACCAGGCTATGAAGTCGTGATTATCCTATTGATAGATGGACGAATAAGAATATTCCTTTATTCATTTATATCGATAAGATAACCATTAATTAAAGTGGTTGTTTCATACTGATGGATTAATTATTAAGTCATGGTTCATTTATACTAGTTAAATGACCTAAAATAATTCAAATAATCCTCTATCATTTTAAAGGATACTTAGAAGATAATTTCTAAGAATCTTCCTCAAAGATACTCACCCATTTGTGAGAACTTCAAAATCCTTTAAATATCCTTTAAAGGATACTCATAGACTCCTCTTTACTAAAAAGAACAAAAAAATGATCTGTAAGATGTGTTTAACTCCTGCTTGTTCTTTGTTTATTTCAAGCATTATTTGGATGGTTAATCAAGGGTTACCAATCAGTGATTAGTGTAATTAACACTGACCAAGGTCAGTGGGGAGAGGTCAAGAACACAGATCCACAGTCGATCAAAAAGTCATTTAGACTTTAAGGATTAATCCTAAAAGTCTGCCTAAAAAAAAAGAAAAGAGAACATGTTTTCAAAATTTAAAACTCTCTTTTCAAATTAAGATTTCCCTAAAGATTTTCAAATCTGACAAAAATGATTTTTCAAAATCAAAAGGATAATAATCAAGATGGGAGTCTCACACACCCATAAATTAAACCTAAGTCCCTTCCACCAACTAAACCAGAACCTGTAATTAGGGGTGTTCACTATTTGGTTCAACCCGAAAAACCAAACCGAACCGGATCAAATTTTCGGTTTGGTTCGGTTTGAAAACCAGTTCGGTTCGGTTTGGTTTGTAAACCCCTTCAACCCGTAAAAACCGAACCAAACCGAAATTCCAAAATAACATTATATTAATATTTTTTCAAACTTTGTATCACGCCCATATCAATAAATTTTCCACCAACCAACCCCTCCACGTACTAGACAACGCAGAATCTGTGTCCCTGTTAACACTTATAAAGAAGCATTAGTTTTTACATCCGCCGATCTCAGACTAAACCTGCAGTGACTCCCTGCATAGTGCAGCGCCCATGCCATTCATCTTGGGAATTTTAGTCCGATACCGGACATTTTTTTTTACCTTCTCCTACGTAGGGTCTATAAAGGGAAGGGTCACTGTGTTTTTAATGGCTCGCAGCTGGGCCAGTGGCCCAATAAGAGCTTCAATGCTAAATTGAGTTCAGATATGTATTTTAATGTCAAACTCAAGTAAGTAAATGGGCTCATTAATTTTAATGAAAATTTTCTCCAAATAAGTCGGTTCAAACCGATCCAAACCGAAGTAAACCGAACATTTTCGGTTTGGTTCGGTTCGGTTTTAAGAGTGAGTCGGTTTGGTTTGGTTTGAAATTTTTTTCTTGTAAACCAAACCGAACCGAACCGTGAACACCCCTACCTGTAATCCTAGCCTCAATTTGATTGCAGAATAGGTTAATCCGGAATTATTTATCCGGAATAGCGTATACTAGAATAAGGGGTGCTTAGCTTTGATAATTCTGTGGGACCCAATGGCGGAATAAGAAGGATAAGCAATTCTTAGGTCTGAGGTCGAATTGCTTATTCTCTTTATTCTCCGAATAGACTATTATGTACCGATATAAGCTATTCCGCTTGTCAAAGCTAAATTAAGCTTATTCTCCCTTTATTCTTTCTTATTCTTCTCCTATTCTCAAATCAAAGTGGCGCCTAGTGTTTAACATATTTTTATCTGTTATAGATATACAAGTAATAAGACCAATGGCAACTCACAACAACTCAACACCAACAACAACAACAACAACACAAATAGCAGCGGGAGGGGAAGCACCAGCAACAAGAGAAGCTGCGGCAGCCCACAACTGCAATAGCAGCCACTAATGGATGCGGCAGAAAGAAAAGAAGGAGGGGCCACCGGTTCTCTCAATACCCCCCACCAGTTGGTGGGAGTGTTTTTGTAAGACAAAATAAAAAAGAAAAGAAAGAAAAGAAGAGAGAGAAATAGAGAACAGAATAAAGAAGAGAGAAGAGAGAGAATGGACCGGTGGGAGGTCCCACCGGTTCCAACACCCACCGGTGGGGGGTATCCCAAACGAGAGAGAGAGAGAGAGAGAGAGAAGAAGAAGAAGAAGAAGAAGAAGAAGAAAAAAAGAAAAAAAAAATTAAAAAAAGAATGAAGGAGCAGAGAGAAGGAATGAAGAAAAAGAAGAAAAGGAAAGAAAGAGAGAGGGGATTGTTGGGGGGTACCAACCAGTCCCCCCCCCCCCCCCCCAAAAAAAAAGATCCATCAACCGGTGTGTGTGTGTGTGTGTGTGTGTGTGTGTGTGGGGGGGGGGGGGGGGGGGGGGGGGGGGTTTGAAGAAGGTTTTGGTGACCATCAAAGTGTTGTCCACATATTTTTCAAGGCAAGAAAACCACTGTGTTCTAGACTTAGGCGGATTCACTCATATTGGTTGAGTGATCCTTCGTACAAGTCCATGTTTTTTAGACTTTGTATTGCTATCTGATGACTTATGATTGAGTCATTCATGACGAAATTTTGATTAAGTGGTGATCTTGTGCCACTAATCAAATCCTATGTAAAGTCTTAATGAATTATGATCGTTCAAGCTTTGATCAATCAAGTTATCAAATGATGATAGACTCTTGTCATTAAGTCATTGAAATTATGTAAGAAATGTTGTTGGTCCAAAATGAAATTTATTGAGACCCGTTGGACTAAGGAATGCTTAGTGGGTTATAGTTCATGTTCCTAAAGGATATTTGTATGACAAGTGATCAATAGCACATGTCCAAGTCTTTTGACTCCCTATCCTTTAAGGATTCAAAGAAGAAAGTTATAGATACACTATGCAAACATGTATCTTTTCGATATCCTTTAAGGGTCCGAAAAGGAATGTCACAATGCACCATATGAACGCATATCCTTTAAGGATTTAAAGAGGAATGTCGGTGCCATAGCATGCAAAATCCTTTAAGTATACTTTAAAGATTACAAGAAAGGAACATCCTAAACATATCGTGCATCCTTTAAGGATTCTAAAGGGCATGCCGTGGACACATCATGCAAAAGTGTACCCTTTGAGTATCCTTTAAGGATTTTAAAAAGGAACATCATAAACACGTCATACAAACATGTATCATGTACATGTCCTTTAAGGATTCAAAAAGGAACTCAACGAACGTGTTATGTCAGCATGTATCCTTTAAGGATATAAAGCCATTTAAAAGAACGTAAGTGACTTGTTTCAAAGTTACTTTTGCATAATAAGTCATGGTTTTGACTTATTGACTTAAACCTATAATGTGTTAGTGCGTGACTTCTATTTAAGGGCATCGTCAAACAGTTAAATAAGGGTTGTCAATCATTTAATTGACGTAATTAACACTGACCTAGGTCAGTGAAGAGAGGTCAAATAATGGATCCACTTGCCTGATCTAAAATCCTAGACTCCCTAGGGACTTATCCCAAGTTCTCAAAGTCCAACCCAAAATAAGTAAAACAAAGTGTGTGGGGGTCCCTAAGTCTCCCCCCACGTCTCCCACACCTAGCCTGCAACCCTAATAACCCATCTTTTGCTTAACCAAGCCCTCTAAATATCCGATAACCAATCCTTACGAGACCACTTTTTGATGGAAATCTGAAACTTAGTTCCATTGATAACCACTACCCATACACCCAGCCTAATATTGTCATTCTTCACACATCCAATTGACCAAACAGTCTTTGTTGGTCCAAACCATAATGTACGTCCAATTGTTACTTGGTCCCACTTCTTTGACAGAGATCTGTGGTGGAACAGTAATGTTGATCCCCTGCGAGTGTTCAAAATTGGAGCCAGCCTCCTTGCAAAACTGAGGAGTTAGGCTGCACACAATTGACCTCCCCAGACACTGCAACGGTGGAAACCTCGTCACACTAGCCTGCCTTGCTGATTCATCACAATTCACACCCAACCTGGAGAATACAAAGAAAGCTCTTTGCAATGGCAAGGTTGTGGTGTCACCCAGTGACCTCTTTTCCTCACTAAGACCATCAGCATTATAGTTAGGTAGTTTATTGTTGCCATTTGCGCAAACATTAAAGACATTCAAGACATTCCCATAGTCTATTTTGAAGTGGATCACCATCTGTGGTGGCTGATGCTTCATGCAACTATATAGGGCCTATGGACAGAGCGCAATAGTAGAATCTTTAGGCGGAAGGCCTCGACGCCTCATAGGGTTTTCTCTTTTGTTTGTGATAAGGTTAAAGACAGGGCAAGGATCTCATGCAGAGCGGATCGTTACAATTCCTCTTTGTTTTATCTTTTAGAGGAGAGCTAGTGGGACAGCCACACTAACTTGGTGTTTTGTATGGGGGGCTTCTATTGTTTGCCCTTTATTACTTGTACTTGTTCTTTCCCACTTCCTTTTTATAATGCAAGTGGTACCATCCACATTCCCCCACCCCAACCAAAAAAAAAAAAAACACTTTGTCATTGGAACTCTATCCTTGCTTCCTCCACTTGTCGTCTTTTGAAGATAAGCCCTCCAACTACCAAGTTAAAGCAATGCCTTTTTTTCTTTTTTTCTTTGTTGAGGAACTAGGAGATATCTCCAACTTTTTCAACCTCATCAATAGGGAAAACCCTGACACATCACCAAGAGACACCAAGCCAGCCTTCCTAAGGGGGGCCACATCAATTGGCTCAATTACATGAAGGCAAGCTTCTAAGGCCTATGCACTACACACCTAGGCAAGTTGGAAAGACCTCTGAGTAATTGGGAATCTTAGTTGCCACTTCCTAGGGAAGGTTGACTCATTAGATAATGAATGGACCTTTTTAAGTATCAAGGAGTGTTTTAAATATATTGTAAATACTTTTAATATATTTTTTTATCTTAGGCTTTTGTAGTTAGGAGGTCTGCACCACCTTAGTGTGGATTGCCTTCTTTTATAGAGGGAGTTTTGACAGCATACCAATGGCACGTGTGTACATTTATTCGTTTCTATTATTTAATGCATTTGTGGGGAAAAAAATCTTATTATTTATTATTAAATAAGTAAAAATAATATAATTTACAACATAGTTAAGTATTTAAGTAAAATAGTATAACTAAGTTAAGTAAAACAAGACAAATAAATAAATAAAATATTATTTATAATTATATATTTTAATTATTTTTTCATTTCAGATTTGGTTAGTACATATTATTTACTATTCAATCAGTTTAAAATATTATCTATTATTCAGTTTATTGATCGACTTTCAAATAAGTTATTTTATTATGTTGTATCTAAACAACAATGCTTGGTTTCTGGGAAAGGGATGTATTTTGCAAAATGACCCCTTTTAGATAGGTGAGGGTGGGAACCATACCCACCCTTTGGATTAATTGCCTAGACAGGTCCCAAGAACCCCCATCTTGGGAGATCTCTTTTTCAGGACAACCAAGATCCCACAATCCTGTAATCCATGTTTGAAGTCCGGTCCGTAAGGAGCAATTCTTATGCCAACTACGTCAATTCCATTCCAAGTTTACTTTAACTTGCTATACCTTGATAATTTGAGAGCTCATTCACCTAAATCTATGGTCATGTTTGCATCAGGATAATTTTGACCTACAGCATTAATCATCCCTATCCATAAGCTGCTAAGAAAAAGGAAAAAGAAGAAAATGGGCTCAGATAGGTTATTCCACTAAATTTCACCTTTTGGAAGTAGTTTTTATTTTGAAGCTATTTTAATTTTAATTTTTTTTTCATTCAAAATTGTCTCTATTTTTTAAAATAGTAATCAATTCTTAACTTGTTTGGCAAGATTACCACAGTTCTTAAAAATTGTGGAGACACGGGTGGGTGGAATAGAGAGAAATGAAGAGTCCACACCACACCCTGCATCTCTTTTTTTTTCTTTTCTTTTTTTTTTTTTGGGGGGTGGGGGGGTGGGGTTGTTTCTATTTTGAAAGGGTCTTATGAAGATCCTATCCCTTCCGATCTCCTCCCTTAAAAATAGGAGAAAGGAATCAAATGGGTTACAAGTTAGTTTTCTTTCTAAAATAAAAATTGAGAGAGAAATAGCCTAAAAAAAGTGCAACCGAACACCCTATTAGGTAGCAGTTGGTCCAAACTAAATGGATAATAGGGACAATCTAACATATCCTTGTCTTTTCTGGTACCAAACCTTCCCTACATTATTCTTGCCTGGTTTTGTTTAATACACAGCTCTCTGCCTATAATTTTCAAATTTATGGTATCATGTGCCACTGGTTTGCTGTTAAACTGGTTACATAGGTTTTCTTGATATGTTGAGTGTTGAACTTTTTATTGTGAATTGTCATTCAACCAATTGATTCCTATTTTGAACTTATTATACTCTGGTGCTACAGTATGCTGACACCACTAGCATTGGCGTAAAATATGAGGTTAATTAATCAGGCTCATCAGTGCCACTGCCACCAGGTTTAGGCAAGCATGTAAGGTTAGCAGCAGATGAACAGACAAATGGAAAATCGACAATTCTAGGGCTTGGCATTCATGGTCAAAGTTGGCCTATGTGAAGGCATGACAGGCTAGCCAAAATCTGACTTGAGGGAGGCATTTCCTTTATGCTTTCACATGGTTAATAATTATTTTCAGGTCATTGCACTTCAATGAGGAACAATGCATCAAAAGTTTCCTTCTTTTCCTTTTCTATGACAAATGCATGTGGGAGACTGAATAAACATGTCTAATCTTTTTACTCTCATGGAACTAAACCTTGTATGGCGTGTGGGATTTAAATGTTACTCTGTTCCAACACTAAAATACTGGGGAAAATCATCTCTCTATGAACAATCTAGCATATAACAGGGATGTTTTCTGTTATCAATCACGTTAAGACCATCGGATGCATTATCAGCAGTTGGATTCTTCTGCTGCATGCGAGATTTCTGCCGCAAATCCTGAATGTCACAGGATTCCAAGCCAAGTAGGAATTGCCCAGCACGATAACCAGTGCAGACAGTTCACACCAGCACCATTTTGGGCCACCAATCATTAGATTGACAATCCAGATTTCAAGGATATTTGGATCCCCTTTTTATCTTCCCCTCCACCACCAAATCCTACCCATGAACTTTGGGTGCAAAGGTGCCGCAACCCAAACTCAAACTTTAATAAATTTTAACTTCTTTTATAACCCTTACATTATGTATTTCCGCAATCAGATGGTTAAGAACATGGTAACTTACTTGGTAACAGAAAATCTGTTTTCTATGTAATATGTATAAATATAATACAATATAATATAATAGTCATTTTGTTGTTTGAAGTGTGTAGTTGAGGAATCTCTCCTCTCTACCAAGATTGTACTACCTCATTATTTTTAAAATCAAATTGGTGGTGTAATCCACAATTTCTTTTGAAAAAAATATAACATAATATACTATATAAAACCACATGTCCCTAGCTGATGTAGGTTTTACTGGAAGTCGGTTAATTTGCTGCAATAGGTTGCATTTGGGCTTCTGTAAAGAAGCTTTCTGAACTCAGAGCTGTCTTCTAGTTTTCCATGCACAGCGTCAGTTGAACTTAAACTCGTGAATTGTAGCAAAGTCTAGTGGCTAAGAGAATATAACATGCAAACAGGACTATAACTGGGTAGGAACCTGAAAGTGGGCTCTCTTTATGTAGTAATGATCCTTTCACCAGTAAAGTGCCAGGAATTTGCTCAAAAACCTGCAAAAGAATTAATCGGTACAAAAGCCTCCAATTACTAGAAGACAGTGCTTGTACCAGACATGGATACGCTTTAAGAAAAGAATAATAAATAAAAACTTAACCTGGACATACCGAAATTCTGAAACACAACTCATTTGATCGACCTTGAATGCTAGTCGACCCATTGGATGCTAGATCAGAATCACACAGGTCCTTGTTGACCAGGGCAACAATTTGCTGATTGGACAAAGTTGCCTACAGAAGAACATTTTTTCTACATTAGGAAAAAAAAGAAAGAACATTATTTCAACATAGAAGACTTCCAGTTTGTGAACAGACGAAAGCTTACAGTTACAGAAAAGTTAGAAACATCCAATTTACAGGAGGCACCACAAGCGAGGAAAAATAATTCTACAGCTTTCAATATTTGAACAGCACTATTTTGACGTTTAAGACCCTGCAGCATCAGAAGAATAGTAGTGAGAGACTGCACAAGTGGATAAGTTACAAGAGCTGAAATGAGATGTAAATAGCATATTGCATAGAAACTATGGCTAGACAAAATGACAATAATTTATATATGAAAAAATGTCACAGTTTATCTCATGGCTAACATTTCAACATTGAACTCAACACACATGTACATGTATGAAACATTTTACTTGACACATAAAGAACTGATTTATCTGATAATCAACAAAAGATATCCACATCACCTCCAACATAACCTTTAAGTCCAGATTTTGTTTTGCTGAAGCTTCAAATTTCCCCTCCCCTACATTTGCTGATTGTTGCCTTAGAGATCTGTTGCAAGATATTGAGGCATTCAACCGGAAAACCCGATCTGCATCATCATCTTTTCTCCATGCACTACTAAGGTTTTAAGCGCCCTTTTAACTCCCGACAAAGTCCTTCCACCACCTGGCTTGCAAGGGTATCTACAGCACTCATCCACATCAAATCAGCAGAAGGGACCACCATGCCCTCCCTAATCCCCCTCACCTTTCAAAATTGGTGTCTCCTCAAGGGCATTATCATCCTTACCTTTGTCTAAGAGACAAAGTTCTCCAGTCAAAGCCTTCAATCACATTTGCAGTCACACGCTGATTGGGCTCATAAGCTATAGTGGGCCATGCATGCATAGACTGCTCCATGAGTTAGCAACTTGTCCAGATTCAGCCAAGGTTGACACGCCTGGCTTGTTCATCTTCAACCTCTCACCAGCTCCTTGAAGCTCCCAGGAAACCCTCTATTCCTGGTAAGTTCTAACCAGATCTTTATATGTGAAGTCCGACTCCTGAAAAACTTCTGTGAGAAGACATTCTTCATGAACCTTCACCCAATATAACACTTGTCTCTTCTGGAGCTTCACATAGACTGGAAGGGAAGTCCTCCAATCAATGTCAATCAACATTTTAGCATACTCCGGTGACTGCCAGATCTTTGTAACCCAGTCAGCTTTTGAGAACACAAAAACGAGCTACCACCCTATCACCATGTTGAAGACCTCTACTTCCAAGGAGGAAAAGGAATCCTATAAATTCTTTATCATACAATCCTTCCCACATCAGCTTCTGTGATGCCACCTGTGGTGGTGTTGAACCCCTAATGTATTTATTACGAATGAGTATTGAATTGAAAGAAATAATTAAGGTCATATATGTGATAAACATGCTATAAAAATCTAACTTTACAGCAAATTCATGAAAATTTGCACAAAAAGTATGATATGAACTTCCTGATGCAGCCCTTGATGACAAGTAGTTGTCAAAAGTGCTGAAACAGCAATAAACAAATCCTAAAGGGCCTCCATCTCTTCTGGAGTCAACAACAAAAAGAAAATGCCAAGGAGGGAACCATCAATCATGTAAGAGCTTGGAAGATATCAAAAAGGGAGGGCACCCCCAATACTAACAAAGAGAAAGTGGCACAAGAGAGAGAGAGAGAGAGAGAGAGAGAGAGAGAGAGAGTTGAGTTACACTTCATTGTCTGGGGATCATCCCCGCCCATTGGCCCCATCCTGTGGGAAGCAGTCTCGCCCTAAGGGCCCTGCATGCAGCACCATCGGCTGCATGTAGATGGTGGGGACACCCCACATCCCCCCCAGCTGTGCACAGCAGGTAGAGATGTGCGGGCCTGCACATGAGGCCCACCGGCTACATCCAGTCAATGGGGGTCACATCACATGTGCATGCACACCCCCCCCCTTCCCTGATCTCACCACCCGTCAGGCACACCAGTGGTGGTTAACAATAAAAAAACGAAGAAAAAAGAATGAAAAGGAAAGAAAGGAAAAAGGAAGTTTCTTTAACCAGTGGGACAAGATCCCACCAGCCAGCCATTTCTTTCCCAAGGTGGGAACGGATCCTACGGGCTCGAACCACCACCACCCCCCCCCCCAAAAAAAAAAAAGGAAAAAAAAAAAAACCTCTTGGAGTATTGTTAAGCTTCCAAACACCCCCACCGATGGGTAAGTGGAGAGAGAGAGAGGTCAAACATGCACAAGGATGAGATCAAGCGCAAGGAGGACTTCTAGATTCTTTAGCAAAGCCCCTTTCGGCCTCTTCAGTTGGATGATAATAACGATACTTCGATTATATACTGCAATCAATGTTTTTTATCAATAATTTGTTTATACCTATGCTTACGGGATATGATCATATTTACATTAATATGATCATATACTTCGATTATATACTGCAATCAATGTTTTTTATCAATAATTTGTTTATACTTATGCTTACAGGATATGATCATATTTACATTAATATGATCATATGACATTTGCTCCTAATTTGAACATATAACATTCATATATGTCGATAAATCAATATACATCATGTGGTTGTGGGTTAATGGATCCTTAATAGTCCTACAACTGGTCAATTCTTCAAAATTGTGGGCCTGAAATGGGTCCTCAAGTGTCACAGATCTTATATGGGCCTTAAACAGATCTGTACTGACCCTAACTCATGGTGGATTGATGCTAGTTATAATGGGCCAATGTGCTTAAGTGGGCCCCTTCAACGATCCATTAGGTCACTGAAATTGCTCACAGCCGTCAAAGAAGGAAGATTGACTATATGCAGTGATGGGAGGGAGTCCGAAATTGAAGCCTTCTTAGGATCAGACATCGTCCAGTTCACTATAAACCGTAAGTCCAAAACAATCGACAAACTTTCTGGTAGAATTCAACATTTAGCATGACCCTTGGCCCTAAGTCAATAAAAGCACTCCTATTCTCCACCAAACTCCAATTGTCATTGTCACCATTCACCTCGATGAAGTCTTGTTCTTTCCACTCCCATCACCCGTTGACAGTCTCCTTTGGTCTAGATAAGCTATGTGCACCTTCAGCTAAGCAGTTCTCGCACAAATCCCAACTCCATTCCAATGGCAATGGAACTGTTATGAGAAAATGAACCAATCCATATTATTGAAAAGTTCAGAATTCACTACTCTTAACAAGGTTCTAAGACAACACGTCAAGTGTTATTGGATATTCCCAATTTGACCATCATTACAAATATTAATTAGAAAAATCCTAAATATCATTAGCAACAGAAAATGAAACATGACTCGACATTACAGCTCTTAATCAGATAAGAAAAAGACCAACTCAGAAACCTTTAGACACACCAGTAACTGGACAAGTAATCAGGTTCAGACTTTATCAGATTTATTCCTCTTCTCTGCAATCCTAGTTTTTTTACAAATTCAATCATGTCATTATAGATCCTCAAGTTCCCTACACTCTTTAAGTGCATACTTCCACCAATTCTCAAGTAAAGCATTGATATTCTAACATAAATTTCAGCCATTTTTTAGGAAAACCATTCATATTTATCATGCAAATAGTCACCAACAGACATTAAATCCCTTGTGACATATCCTTATTCAAAGTAGCTCTTCCAAAGATTCTTTTTCATACACTTGTTAAACTGGCACACTGATCCTCTACCTAGATGAAAGGCAAATACTTTAACAAGCAATGCTATTAATTGCATCCTGTCTTCCAAAACAATTATTGTGCAATGTAGAATCATGTTCATAGTTCGACAACATGAAGACCCCCTCTTATTGTGCAGCGATCATCTCATCAGTAAATTACATTAGGCTCAAGTAACACTCGCTAATCCATGCCCCTATCTACCTAGAGTAAAGTGCCTGATGAACAACCCATGAACCACCTATGTGCTCTTCTCAGAATATTCAAATCTTTGCCTTCAAAAAATGATGACAATGTACAGTGGTGCTCTTTGCTGAGTTTTAGATCTCCTTGCATTAGTAAAGCAAATACCCTATAGTAAGGTACCTGATGAACAACCTATGACCCACTTATGTGCACTTCTCAGAATATTCAAATCTCCTTGCCTTCATAAACGATGATAATTGACAGTGGTTCCCTTCGCCAAGCATGGATGGCAGTTTCGGCCGGTACCGGTACGTACCGGTACCGGACCGGACCGGTACCGGTACCCCCATTTAGGGACGGTACCGTAAAAATTAAAAAAAAAAAATGACTGTACCGGGCCGGTACGCCCGTTAAAGGGGTGTTTCACTGTCCCCTCTCACAGAAACAGATCTGTGAGAGGGGATTCTGGTTTTTTGCAGTGGAAGGGAAGGAGGGGAAAGAACCGCCGCCGCCGCTGCCCGCCACCGCCGCCGGAGACGTTTTCACCCTTTTCCGGAGACGTTTTCACCGTTTTGGGTGGAAGAAAAAAAGAAGGTATGATTTATATTTTAATGTAGTGATTATTTTTTAGTTTGTTACATATTTCTTAGATTATTTACGTTCATTTTCTTGATAAAATAGACAACCCCCGATTTTGGCCCTAATTAGTGGTTAAAAATTAGGACTTTTGTCTAATTACTTAAAATAAACATCAATTGGAGCCTAATTAAGCTTCATTGTATGTTTTAAACTAGGAGTGTGTTGTCAATTACGTTGATCGACGGTTAATTAGGGGAAATCCCCAATTTTGGCCCTAATTAGCGGTTAAAAATTAGAGCTTTTATCTAATTACTTAAATTAAACATCAATTGGAGCCTAATTAAGCTTCATTGCATGTTTTAAACTAGGAGTGTGCTGTCAATTGCGTTGATTGACGGTTAATTATGGGAAATTCCTAATTTTGGCCCTAATTAGCGGTTAAAAATTGGGACTTTTGTCTAATTACTTAAATTAAACATCAATTGGAACCTAATTAAGCTTCATTGCATATTTTAAAATAGGAGTATGCTGTCAATTGTGTTGATCGATGGTTAATTAAGGGAAATCTCCAATTTTGGCCCTAATTAGCGGTTAAAAATTGGGACTTTTGTCTAATTACTTAAATTAAACATCAATTGGAGCCTAATTAAGCTTCATTGCATGTTTTAAAATAGGAGTGTGCTGTCAGTTGTGTTGATCGACGGTTAATTAAGGGAAATCCCCAATTTTGACCCTACTTAGCGGTTAAAAATTGGGACTTTTGTCTAATTACTTAAATTAAACATCAATTGGAGCCTAATTAAACTTCATTACATGTTTTAAAATAGGAGTGTGATGTCAATTGTGTTGATCAACGGTTAATTAGGGGAAATCCCCAATTTTGGCCCTAATTAGCAGTTAAAAATTGAGACTTTTGTCTAATTACTTAAATTAAACATCAATTGGAGCCTAATTAAACTTCATTACATGTTTTAACCTATGAGCATAATGCCAAATGTTCTTATATTTGTTTCTACTTTTTTTTTAATGTGTTGTAGGAACATGGCTGAACAACAAGAACAAGACCCAGGGTGGGCCCATATCACCTTAGTTAATACTGCAAAGAGAAGAGTAAAATGCAAATATTGTGGCAAAGAGATGGGTGGTAGAATCACTCGAGGGAAAGAACAATTAGCAAGGAAGATAGGACAGGTGACAAGGTGTACTGTCTGTCCCCGACAAGTTGCCAACGAGATGCGTGAATTGTTGCGTGGCCGAAAAGCACAAAAAGAACAAAAGAATGAAGATGAGGTTGAACTCCAAGGCAAAATTTCAGGTAGACATAATACAAAAGGCAAAGGGATGTATACTGCGGCCAGTGGCATTTCTATACGTAAGAGGCAAATGGTTGAACAAATTGTAGATTCTAGTGATGATGATGATGATGATCCTGAGATGGCTGCAGTTAGAAGAGAGAGTTTGTGGCATCAACAAGAAGACGAAGCCCGAAGGAGAGGTGATGGACCATCAACAAGAGGCACAAGTCAACCTACAGGCCAAGTGGGTCCTATGAACAGTTATCTTTTTAGAAGACAGAGTTCTACTCAACCAAAAATCAAGCAAGCAATGAGAGAAGTAAAAAAGTCAGTTGAAGCGGCAGGACATACTTTTAAAAGCATCTGCAAATGGTTTTGCATGCAAGTGTTCCCTTACATGCTGCTCAGTCTCCTTATTTTCAGCCTATGATTGATGCGATAGCAGATCATGGTCGTGGGTTCAAAGTCCCCACACGTCAAGACATATATGGACCGGGGCTTGATGGAGAATACGAGGAACTTCAACAGTGGGTTGAAAGTTTTAAGATAGTATGGAAGGAGAGAGGATGCACAATTATGTGCGATGGCTGGACTGGTACTACGAAGAAGTCCATGATTAATTTTCTTGTTTATTGCACAGAAGGGACAGTTTTTATGAAATCTGTTGATGCATCAAACTATTCAAAGAATGCACAATATTTATTTGGTTTGATGGATCAGATGGTGCAGGAAATTGGAGAAGAAAATGTTGTCCAGGTGGTCACCGATAATGAACCAAGTTATAAAGCTGCAGGGAAGAAGTTAATGGACAAGTGCAAACACCTTTATTGGGTCCCATGTGCAGCGCATAGTCTGGACTTGATGCTTGAAGACATTGGTAAGGATCCGAGTATCAGCAAGATAGTAAAGAGAGCCCAAAGAATTACCCAATTTATTTATGGTCATCACAGGATCTTGAATATGTTCAGAGAAAAAGCATCTGGAGGTCGAGATCTCATCCGTGCAGGGCCTACACGATTTGCATCTAATTTTATTTCTTTAAAATCTTTGCACAAATTCAAGAATGAGATCAAGGATTTTATGTTTAATAAGGAGTTTTTGGAGTATATGCGGACCACCTCCAATAAATCTAAATCTGAACATTTGGAAGTGAGAAAAATCATAGAGAATAAAAAAAAATTGGAGTAATATGGAGACTTATCTGAAGTTGGTGGAACCTCTCGTACATGTGTTAAAATTGGTGGATGGGGATGATAAGAATTACATGGGATATTTGTACGAGGCAATTGACATTGCCAAGGTGCACATCAAGAACGCATTTCCCAACACTTATATGAAGTGATGGGATCTTATTGATGTCAGATGGGAAAGCACATTACACCACGACTTGTATGCAGCTGGTAAGTGAAGTCTTATATTGTTACATGGGAGATTATTTATTAAATTGACATTAGTAATTTTTCACCTAAATGCAAGTTATTTTTTAAATCATCGAGTAATGTACAGTCGTCAAGTGCATATTGATGGAGAGGTGATTCAAGGCACACTAAATGTGATTGCACGTTTGTCGAGGACAATAGAAGATAGGATTAAGGCAAAGAGACAGGTATACTTAGTGAAGATCTGACTTTAAGATTTATCCAATTACTTGTAATTTGAAAAGCCTATGAATTCTATTAATTGTTAATTCCATCTTTGTAGATGGAGGCTTATAGGCTAAGGCTGGAGACATATAATGAAGACTCTGTGCAAATTGCCGTAGAGAAAGTGAGCCCAGGTATACTTAGTCATTGCATTGTTGTCATATGTGCATAAGAAACGAGAACATACATTGATTAATTTTTTGGTTTCTTTTAATGATGGCACAGCTGAGTGGTGGATAATGGTGTACAACAGAGATAGGTGTTATAATCCATTGGCTTCCGTTGCAGTGAGGGTTTTGAGTCAGACGACGTCGGCAAGCCAATGTGAAAGAAACTAGAGCACGTTCAGCCTTATACACTAAAAAATTTGTAACCGGTTAAAGGCTGAACGATTGGACAAATTGGTGTACTGCCATTACAATATGAGATTGAGGATCAAAAACATCCGGTTGAGACAACAATTGAGGGAGAAACGAGCTGCAGGGCACGCAAAAGATGTTGTTGGCCAAATTGATGTGGAAGAGTTATTTGATGATGATAATCCCTTGCAGACTTGGGTTGAGACACGAGCAATTGTCGATGAGCCAGTTTTTGATCATGATGATACAGAATGGGCATAAGGCATACTAGATGGAGCTGTTGCTAGAGATCCAGAATTAAGAACCTCAAAAAGGCAAAAAGAAAATTCACCTCCTCCTTCACATGAACATCAGAGTCAGACTGAGCATGTGCCTTTATTTGCACCTGATACTGAACTTGAGCCTACTAGACACTCAGAATCAGATAGTAGGTCAGTCACTCCTAGAATGGTTAGGCCACCATCATTCTTAAAAAGGAGTACATCTACATTTGAGAGGACTAATCTGGCTGCCAGAGACGATCCTGCCATTAATGAGATGAAGCAAATTTATATGAGGTGTACACCACGAGGAAAAGGATTATTGAATCGATTGAACTTGCAAAAGGATTTAGAAAGAAAAGAAAGCCAGCAAAAACAGGCATCACAAAAGAAAAAAACAAGTAATGTTAAAAGAAAGTTAATTGTTGATTATGATCAAGATGATGATGATGATGGGACAGAGTCTCCTAGTGATGATGCTGGTGCAGCTGCAGGTGCTACTATCGGAGGCGGAGTGTATGCACCTTCTTTCTCCTTACATATTGACACAGGAAGAGGACAACATGAAAGTCAAGGAGATTATGATTCATAAAGTCAGTATGGACAACAGTCAGGTTATGGAGGTAGCCAACAAGAAGCAGACATGTATAGCTAGGGAGATCGAGTAGAATATGAAGGCTTTCAATTCCATCCACCCAGTAGCAGTTATGGGTCAGGGTCTTCTTCTTATCCTCATGCTACTTCTTTGCATCATGATTCTGAAATTTCATCAAGTCAACAAGCATATACTCCAAGAGGGATTCAAAGAGGGATGCACGACTTGGCTGCATCATTGTTTAGTTATGGTGAATATAGGGAACATATGCAACCTTATTATGGATACCAGCAACAGCAACCAGATGATGAATCAGAAAGATCTACGGGTTATTATCTATATTAGTATACTCACTTATGTTTTTCATAGGTAAGGATCGTTTGATTTCGTCAATATTTTGCATTGTTGTAAATATTTAGTACATTAACATAATATTTTTCATGTTTAATCTGTATACAAATAGTCATTTTGTATGCGTTATGTGTACTTCTTTGTCTTAACCCACTTTTATCACACCCAACACATAGCTAATTAATTGTTTACATTTTTTTTCTGATTTTTCTTATTTTTTCTGATTTTTTTCTTTTTTTCTGATTTTTTTGGGCCCCTTTAAGCCCGTACTGGTCATACCGGTACCGGTACGTACCGGTACCGGCCGGCACCGGTACCGGTACTGCCATCCATGTTGCCAAGTCTATAGATCTCCTTGCATTAGTAAGCATTAAGCAACTATCCTACGGTAACACTCTGTCACCCAAGGAATTATCATCATGAGGTTCTGGGCAGTGGGCACCAAGAAATACCATTATAAAGTTGTTGTATATCAATGGCACTGAACAAGCCAGACCATCAGTTAGCTGGTTCTACATATCCTTAGCCTTGTTTTGGTGTTGAGCATTCAGGAGACAGCTAGATTTTGAATAAGATGCAAGTTGCTTTTACCACTTGTTTCAAAGGTCACACTTGCGCAAGGGCTAACTCATGTCACAGTACATAAGCATGAAATGCATAAATCATGTTGAAATGCAGAAACAGGTTAAACCTTGTTCATTTTGCTTCTTTATTTGCTTTTGAGAAAATCATCTAGACAAGGCTTCAACCAGTATCTATAAACGTTGAAACCCCTTAGCTTGGTGTTTAAATATTGACTTTGCCAGTATTGTGTCCACATATAAGCCACTAATACCTCTTAGCTTGGCACAGGGGTCACATAATCATGCAGAAGCTAATTCATGTCTCAGTAAACTAATTATCAACTGATCCAACTCATGACAAAATCATACATTCTAAACCCTGCTGAACTTGCTTTACTTCTTTTCTTCAGATTGAGGTGGACCCACTTGAGAAGGAGAGGCAGAGGAGGGGAAGGTAAAGGAAAAAAAAGAACAAGAGGAGAACAAGGATGAGGAGGAGGAGAAAAACAAGCTGCCGGTTGCAAATACTATTTTGATTTAAGTATTCTTGCCAAGGATGGCAGTCTCAGTATCAGTAAGTACCAATACCGATACATATTGGTATTGCTATCGGACCACTATCAGCCGGTACCAGTATCTGTACTGGCCAATACAGTTTTTTTGTTAATTTAATAATTGGTATCGGGGGAACCTACCACGATTCTTACAGCATCATTTCAACTAAATATATCTATAACTTCTGGCCTCCATGACTCATCTAATTTTAAAATGTTGCCAAGTTCACTGCCAACCATGATTCGTACAGCATCATTTCAACTAAATATATCTATAACGTCACTTCTGGCCTCCATGACTCATCTAATTTCAAAATGTTACCAAGTTCTTCATTTCTGGCATCCATCACTTACCTAATTTTAAATTTTTGCCAGGTTCTTTTCATTGTTTCATTTTGCAGTAATTCTTGCATGGGATCAGCAGATTCCGATGAGGATCAGGATTCACCCCAGTCAATTCTCATTACACTTCTGTTCCACTCTTATAATTAATCATATTTGATAAGAGTCCTCCAGAACATGTGAACATTCATTGCATAAATCTTTTGAAGTGTGAAAATGAACAGCTTTTGGGAATTCAAATGATTCTAACATGTTTTTAACATGTTCTCAACAAGAAAGGTGATAGGAAGAGTGGAGTCATAATCACCTGCGGTTCTAACTAAGGCTCTTAAAAGAAACACACCAATTGAAGGGTTTTTCCTATGTATAGAAAATTGTAGGAGACAAAGTTCAAAAACCTTGAAAAATGACAGTCAAATGTTTCTGTAAAAATGAGAAGCATAGTGGGCTTGCATAGATGATAATAATTACCTAAAAATTAAATGTATTAGAATAAGCACCTTTAAAGTAGTCTAAAAGAGAATCCATGATGTGAAGTTTCAAACAACTGCAAAGAGTTGTGGCCAGAGGGGGAAATGTTGTTTGGCTTTTCCTTATTTATGGAATGAAAGCATAGACTTCTGCTTCTGCTGAAAGGGAAATGTCAACAATGTAAAACATAAAAACTGAATGAACATAGACCAACTATCACCTAGCAGTAATCTACCATGAATTCATACTGGAAATAAGTAGCCTCCATAAGATATAGCCTGAAAGAATGAGATAAAGCCAAGAACTTAGACATCTAAGAGATGTAGTGGTTCTGAAAGAAACCTCTAGCATGAATGTATAGTTATTCTTTTCTGATGCATGCAATTTGATGGATTTTCTATTTGGAGGCATAAAAGACCATGCAAGTCCCCACCGAGCTGTCTGGCCTTGAACAAATTCTGTAGTCTTTACTATTGAAACACCAACTTCACGAAGCTTCGACACCAAGAATTTCAAGTTGGTTTTTCTCCCAATCATTGATGTGAACCACCTATAGCATGAATTGTCACAATTGAGAAGTAGATATGGCAAAAACAACATGGTGACAACAGCCACTGGTAGATAAAATATGGCACTTGCCTGAAGTGGTGTTTCAGTGCCATGCTATCTTCAATAATGCGGGTGATAAAAGCCCGTTCCCCACCAGGGCAAACCATTTCCTGGTGTGTCCCACCACAGGAAGTCTTTGGATTTAGACCTGCTTCCTCTATGCTCTCAAAAAATGGCGGGTTACACATGCAAAAATCAAACTCCTCACCATCCCTAACAACGCCAACAAGAATGGGAGGACCACGGTAGCAATGTTCCACAGAATCCAACCTGGCTGCCTCCCCCACAAGGTGCTCCGGCCGCACATCCCCCACATCAGCATTCTCTTCAATGCACACCCCCGCTGTCTCCCCCGTAAGGTGCTCCAGCTGCACATCCCTTACATCAACATTCTCTTCAGAGCGCACCCCAGCTTCACCATAACACAATTCAGCATCCGCATTCCTTATCTCTATCAGATGAGAAAGATGGGGATTGCTCTCCACATTCTTTCTGGCCCATTCCAAAGCCACATCCGTAACATCTACGGCAACAAGACAAATCTAAGAAACAACACCAAATTGAACATTTCAACAAGTCTACAAACAATTACATCTACACATGAACAATGGTGAATTCACCTGATCCGACGAAGCTCCAACCGCACAGAGACGCCCCCAGGAGAGGATATATACAATTCGCTCCGGTCCCGATGTCGAAGCCCCTCACCGTCCCATCGGAACCACGATCCCTCCTCGGGATCACATCGGACGCCAGCAGGTCCTCGATCCAGTGAATGTAATTGGACCGATTGGGCACCGTCGGGCAGAGCTGGCCGTCCGGAATCCACCTGTCCAACACCATCCAAAGTCCAAACTAAGATTCCCCGCAGCAAAATGCACGGAAGTCTCTAATCCCCATCCCACCCCCCACGCCCCCGAACAATAACAAAAAACCCTAGTTCTTTGGAGTTTGGAGGGGGTGGGGAAGGGCATTGGACTACTGACCAGTGGACGCCATGGTCGTGCTGGAGGAGGACGCGGGTGAGCTCGCGGGTGGCGCCGAAGTCGGTCCAGTCGAGGGCGGGGCGGCCGGCGCGGGAGAGGAAGACGAAGGGCTGGAAGGAGGGGTAGAGGGAGGCGAGGAGGGCGAAGTCGGGGGGCTTCTCCGCGTAGCGGTTGCGAGGGTGGGTCGCCGGGGGCTCCTGCTGCCGCCGCCTCTTCTTGCTCGGCATCTGCTGCTGCTGCTGCCGAGGCCCCAAGCCCACGGGGGAAATCGACCGTTCGAACTTGATGTTCTACGCCTCCGAGCAGGCGCACGGCCTCAAAGTCGAACCCACCCTTGTTGAACAAAAAAGAGAAGGACTGATATGAATTTGGGGGCTTAGAGATAATTATTATACATATATCCCCCACTCTATCCTATTGTATGTAAACTTCCATAGCATCAAAAAAAAAATGTAAACTTCCATATTTTTATATTTATTTTTATTATAATATAAATTATAAGAATTTTTGTATATGTTCCTCTATTAAGTATTATATTCATATATATACCCCTAGCTCCCACATGCTATTATAAATACCCCTAACATCAATCGAAGAGGACCCCGCTCTTGTCAAGATGCTTTTACGGAGTATATCAAAAAAGGTTCAGATATTTTTGCATATATACTTCTAATTTTTTTATAATTATAATTATAATTATATATATATATATACCTTTGACTTCACCAAAATTTATGGACTCTTCTTGGCATACTTAATTAAAGCTTACAACATTTCAAAGAAAAATAAAATTACAAACTTTTTGAAGGTATTAAGGGTATTATAACAATATGTGGGAGTTAGGGCTATACATAAATATGGTAGTTTACATAGGTATATATACCAAAAATCCCAAATCATATATCATCTTGCAAGAGGAAAAAAAATATTAATTAGCTCTTATTTAGCCTTCTAATATGTTCAAAATAAGGGTAATGATATAACACACTTAATTTTTTGGGTGCTGCACACCTACAATATCTAATAGGGTGTTCGAATATGTTTTTTAGACAAGTTTTTTGTCAAAATTGAAATTAGAAATAAAAAAGAGTCACCTAGTGTTTAGTAGGATTTTCAAAAAATTTAAAGAAGAGTCTTCCTTTTTGTTCATTTCTCTTGGGAAAAAAAATCTATATTTTGTTTTTACTTTGAGAAAAGATCTTGTGAGACATCTCTAAGAGAGCTTCTCTTCATAGTACCACCATTTCTCTTCGAGTTCCTCTCTCTAATAAATCTTCTTCGTCCTCCTCCCACATTATAAGTAGAAATCTTCTTTCTCCTCCAACAGCATAGGTAGAACCTTATCTTCTCTCTCTATCTCTCTTTATATATATATATATATATAGTAGAGATAAGTCGGAACGCCTTATGCAACTAAGACATCAAGGATGCGCCTTCATCATAATAGGTGGAGATGATGTAGAAACCATAGATCTCTTCCCTCTGTCGTAGCAGGTGGGGAAGATATAGAAATCATAGATCTCTCTATCTCTCTCTCTCTCTCTCTCGATATAATATATATATATATATATATATATATATATATATATATATATATAGTTCAATGTCCATGTAGACCATGTAGTGTTTGCCAAACACATCTACATATTATTCAAAGATTGACAATCTTCTCAAATAGATTAACAAGTAATTTATGTCATTTTTAAAATTTTAGTTTAAAAGTAATCAAGTTAAAGATTAAAAGCAAAATAGTTTTAGAAAAAACTGGTCCTAAAGATTAACAAGTGGTTTATGTCTTTTTTAAGATTTTAGTTAAAAAGTAATCAAATTAAAAGTAGAAAGCAAAATAGTGCTAGAAGAAAAAAGCTGCTCCTAAATGTCCTATAAAATTTTATGAAAGGTTAGAACTTAGAGAGTTGGAGAGAAAGGAAGATTTTTTTTTTTTTTAAAAAGGTAGTTTAATCACGTTAATGTTGTAAAGTACATGGGGTGCCCCACCTGCCATGCTAGGAGGTGCACATAGGAGCTTCTCCACCCTACATGCCCCCCCCCCTCCCTCTTTATTCATTTTTTGAATTATAAGATTTGCATTTGGCAATTTTAGATACCATATGCTACTAGCAGATGAAAATCTATGAATCATCAATCATTCTCTCTCTCTCTCTCTCTCTCTCTCTCTCTATATATATATATATATATATATATATATATATATATATAATATAATGAAGGATCGATGTACATAGCCTTGCCCTTACTGAACAGAAAGGCTATTTCCTTGAATTCAAACCTATGACCTCTAAGTTACAATGGGGCAACTTTTACCATTGCTAAGATCTTTCATATTTTTTTATATACTCTTTTTCAAATATTGTATTTTACATCTCAATTATATTTGATAGAATATCATAGTGACAAAAAAAGAAAAATATGAATATTCAAGATTTAATCATACAATTGGTTAGTAGCGTGATGGTCATGACTTATAAGGCGGGTCCGTTCCTCTTTTCCTCTCAAGGACCTTTTCTTGTAAAAAGATAAAGTCCTACCTCTACTTTAGGAACAATATCTCAGCAAAGGACTAACTGCCAAAATATGCGTAACATTTAGCATCATCTACAACAACAATCTATGCTCATGCATGAGGATTTATGTTGTATCTAGATTGAATCTTACATCAAATAACATGATAGCTATTTGCTCATAAGACGGGTCATCCCCCTTTCCATGTCAAGGACTCTTTTCCTATAAAAAGATAAACCCCACCTCCGCTTTAGGGATAATATCTCGACAGTGTGCCATTCACCAAAATAAGCCGCAACAAATATATATAATGATATAATAAATATAAGAATGTATAATAAACCATGAAAAGAGTTATATCTTGACTTTAATCTTATCCTTTTTGTGCCTTTAATTCTATCCTTGTCAAATTAGAAATGAGGACAATTATTAATATGCATGAATGTTGCATGGATAGATTTTCTATTTATAGCATGTTTGCTTTCAACGGGATAGATTTCAAGGCCTCAACTCTTTGGAGAAGCTACAATTCTAATGGTCCATTTGTCTTTAGTAAAGGAAGGATATCAAAATTTTTAACTTTTTATAGAAGCCAGAAGAGAAGTATTAAAAATAAATGTCCAAACATCCCATCAAGTTTTTCAATGTTCACAAATGATGAAAATCTAAAAAAAGGACAATTGTCACACTCTTATTCGATATCTTCTCATCTCTTAGATATTAGGAGAATCTAATAAAAATGGACACAGGGGGAATCCAACCCTTGACTAACTTAGCACGCTAGCTAAGGGTTCTCCCATTGAAAACCAACGAGGCCGTAAGCAGTAGACAAAAGAGCATATGTTTCATCAAACCTTTTGATTCTCCTAAAAGTTAAAATTTTGAAAATACGATGCTTGGCACTTCCACATCTAATATCAATCTCCCATTCGAATTCTAGAGAATCTTTAAGAAATAGATAGTAAGGGAATCACTCCTTAGATAAATTGGCTCACTAGTCAATGTACTTGAGTACTACAAATAAACAAGCCCTATGTAAATATGCAAAAATTGCTTGTTAAATTCATAACTTTTGAGCACACTAAATGTTGTTAATTAGACTTGGGAATATATAGAGTTTCCGTGACAAAAGGGATATATTAGTCATTAATTAATTGTTAGGATGTAAAACATTATATTAGAGGATATATATAATGCAAAGAATAATTGAATGAATTTATAATACAATGTTATATTAAATAAAGAATACAATGCAGATTAATGTTCATTAGTCATGCCTATCAAGCTTATGAATACTTCAATTATGCTATTCAAATATCAACAACTATATAAATACTAAATAATACTTATTGCAAACAACCATGTAGCCAAACTGTTAGTTGTTTTTTCAATAGTAGGCCAAATGACTTGGGACCAACTTATGTACAAGGGCAACCAAGGCTCCAACATTGCTAGGCAAGCCTGAGAATGGACAAATAATAAGATGCCCACATATAGAGAAAACCCAGAGCTCCGTGTCATGTGTAGGGTGTCACCACTGCACTGGGCACAACTAGACATGGTTGTAGCTGTTAGATTGTATCCATAGATGATTTTACAACTTAGATTAATAATCTGAGCTATCAAATCATGCTTGGATGTAATAACTTTTTTTTTTATATATATAGTTTTCTAATCAAGGATCTAATGAAACAAGTGTCAAGTCAAATAGTTTTTGAATTCAATGATTTTTTTTTAAATGAACCTACCTATTTGTTAGGATCAAAAAATGATTCTTTTGCTACCACAGCATGATTATATGAGAAGTATTACTTGTAAATCTCAAGTATCATTCAAGGGATGACCAATTGTGATCCCACAATTCTTTACAAGTCTAATTTTCTTTTGCCTACATTTTAAAATAAATGTACTAATAATAAGAAAAAAACTTCTAGACCTCATTTGTGATAGAGCCATATGTCCTCTTTCACTGTGGGGAGACTCTTATTATATATCTAAATGACACATGCAGAGATGGGAACATGTAGCGAAATAAAAAGAATGGTTCTCATGTATGTGAATAGGTATACAGGTGTCTAGCTTCAAATGAAGTCTAAGGGATCACATTCTCAATAAAACATGTTCATGATAAATCCTCTTAATAGCCCACATTCTTAAAGAATTCCCTTGACTCAAGTTTTAAGGAATCTCAACATCGATTTCATGCAACCTAATAAATGTATCTTAACATCTAGTGTCATCTAGAAGCCGAGATGATATCTTTTGGATCCTTAGGTCAACCTTCATGCGCCTCTCATATTACTTGGGGATAATATTTATCATTGTTGTGATATAATATAAAAAGGCCCTAATATATGATGAAAATTCCCTATATCATACAAGGAAACACATGGAGATCTACTGTAGAAAAGGTCTAGGAGATCACACTCTCTAGAAGACCACTTCTCTTAACATGATATTGCGCCCCATGTTTATGGTGTATTAAAGGTTATAAATTTTTTTCTTCCTTGAAGACAGGATTCTTATAGAGGAAGAAAAATCTCATGTGCATTAATACTAATTATATTAGCATGGTTAAGAGGAGGAGAAAGAGAGATCGACCTAGGAATAGTGAATAAGAAGTACAAAGTGGATGTCAAGGCTGATTTCTAACTAAGAGTTTTGCATAACCATGCTTTTAATAGATAGTCTTTCCCACTTGTCAAATCGCATTTACTAGGATTTTGCAAAACAAATGATGTGTCAATGTCAACGGATGAGAGCCTTGCTTAAATCTATGAGATTTGGTCACCTATATTCGATCTCATTCCGATGAGATAGCTCAATGACGATGATGATCATAGTAATAATAATAATCACAGTGGAGAAATGCTTGCTGTATGGGGCATTGTAGAAGTGTTGCAATGCTATCTAGTAGTCGTTTGATTAATTTTGAATGGATGGCTGCAACAGTAAATATTATTTTGTATTTTTAAAAAGTCAAGAGTGTGGAGACAGTCCTAAAGAAGCCATCCGATCTTTGATTGGATGGACTCAAAATTTTAAAAAAAGGACAAAAATAATTATTTATTATTTATTTTTTTGGGTCATTCAATAAAAAATCGGGCCATCTGGATGATTTCCTTAGAATTGTTCCCACTCTCTAGGTTTCTAAAAAATAAAAAAAATAAAAAAACATTTGTTGTTGTAACTGTCCGACCAAAGTTGATCGAACATATGTTGGCATCATTACGACACTGCTACAATGCCCCCATTGTAACAAGTATTTATCATCACAATAAATGTAAGACTTCTTACAAATTTTGTAAAAAATCCGTTTGCACCAATCTAGATGCAGCGCGGCCTCAGATATTTCTTTGCAGATATTCGAATTTTGGTCTCTTGTATTAGTATTTTGTCCCAACTACAAGGAGAGGATAGGTTAGAAAAAAGATCATGGCAAGATAATATTCAGACCTACTTAAACACATAGGGCTGTTAAAATATGTCTAGACGCAATACGGGATTCATGTAGATCCGAATAATTTCAGATTAAGTATGTTCACTTATTGGCTAACAGACTTGTTATCCTTGGTTACACAAATCAAAATCATACTTCTATAAATTCGGATGGAAATCTTACTTATTTGTCAACTATGTTGGACCTTAAAGAAAATAACTTCTTTTTAAAGTCCATTTGAAGTTGTATATCAAGTAAATAAGAAGCAGCCCGAAACCTAACCCATACACCCAGCTTTGTTGGTTCTGTTATAGGTTTAGATTAACCGTCTATCAAGACTAGGAAGGCAAACGGGTCACATTCTTTTTTTTTTTTTTGGTCAGTAGCCCAGTAGTTATGGGACAAGGTACCCAACTCAGACGAGTTGGAATCGAGCCGGCCCAAGGCCAAATAAATCCCTCCGAAAGGAGAGTAATTTTCTGCACTCGAAAGAGAAGTGTCTACAAAAATCGTGAGAAATTCTCCTATAAAGGAGAGGGTTCTGACGGGATCGATCCCGCGATCTGCTCCCCGAGTGGGAACAGTGAGCGGCGCCCAGTGCCACTGCGCTATGGGCCCGTGCTCAGCAAACGGGTCACATTCGGAGCAAATTCAACGTGGATATGTGATTTTATCCGTTATACTATAGTTTTAAAAATTTTGTAGCTAGTAACCAATCAGACAATCCAATTCTTAGTGTACCGTATCCGTTTGGTTTAGAAGAGATGTATATTTGTTAATTGTTATCTTATCCATTATGCATATTAGTTTAAAAAGATTATCCATTAACTGACGTACAAGCTGATGGTTGGTCGAATAATCTGATTATCATTATGTCCATCTCCTTGAATATACCAAGGAAGAGAAATAATGAGGTGTGCACCAAGTTTTTTATTTTTTATTTTTTTAAATTTATATTTTCAAGTCTGACCCAAGCTGACCTACATGTCCGTATATGGCACATTCTAATTCGTCGGATAGAAAAAATTTAAAAAATAGAAATTGTTTTAATATTATTTTATTCTTTTGATCGATTTTTGAATTTTTAATTTTTTTTGCCATCAAATTAAGATGTGCCTTATATGAATGAGTAAGTCAACTTGGCCCGACCTGAAAACATAAAATTTAAAAAATAAAAATTCAGAAAAATTTGGTCCACATCCAAGGTGTGCACTAAGCTCACCAAGTCATCAAGGAACACTGCCATCGTTATTCCCACCTTCACATGGCCCTCAAGCTAGCTAGCTGGCTTCTTCCTCAACCTTTCCTAACATTTGTGAACCTTTACATCCCATGTTTCCTATGAACATTGTTAGGTGTGATCCGAATAGTGAAACTAGATTTTACCCTGATGCCGGGTAGGGAAGGTAGAGTTTACCTGAGCAGGGCCACCACTAAGGCTGTCAAAATGGGCCCAGGCCCGTTAATAGACTCGTTTGGACCCGCTAGTTATGGATATGGATGTATCCGTTTATTCATTAAGCCTTCTATTGTCATACATTGCAAAAATTTGTGAGCCGATTTCTTATAATTTGAACCTAAAATCAAATTCAATTATCTGGCACACAGAGATTTAAGATAAATAAATTATATACCAAGCTCATTTATTTTTCAACATCAAATAAATAAGAAGTAAGCTCAAGACCTGACCCATTCATCCATTTACCTATGATCCTTATTGGGTCTGAATCAGGTCTGGGTTCACTCATTTTGAGCATGGATCTATGCAAATCTAGACCGTTGACAGCCCTAGCCACCACTATAGTAGGAGACGTTACAACTTACGACAAAAAAAACGAGCAATAGTGAAACGATAGCCCACACCTAACCACTACACGTTTCTACTGCTCTCAGTAATTAATCTTAATGAAATGGCTATTCTAAGTGATTTGATAGGAATGAATGAAATAAAAAATAGAATTAGAAGAATTGGAGGAATTAAACATTCTAAATATAATTTAGAAAATTAAAAAAATTGAGGGAATTAACAATCTCCACAACTAAATTAAACCGAGTTTAGGCCTTTATACCAATTATTTCGAGTCCTATTCCTCGAGCCAAAGTTATAAAATACTCACTTCCATAAATCTATTACCATCTCATTGTATCCACCATCACATGGGCCCATTAGGTTAAACAGCTTCTTCCTCAAGGACTCCCAGCATGGGTCACCAGGGGCCCTTACATTTGAGGTTCCCTATGCCCTCAAGAAAGCCAAATTAACATTAAAGATCAATGGTAGCGTCGCCAAAGTCATTCGATGATAGCCTTTCTAGATCCTGCATAGATTTAAATGTTCTCTTTATCCTTTATCTTTTAAAAGACAAAAAAGTGAAACAGATGAAATAAGAAATTACCCATGCCAACTTATTTCAAGGAGACACAGATAAATCTATAATAGATTATCAAACAAATATTAGCAAACTATGAAAGCACATAATTAAAAGAGTCCACTAATATAAAGGAACTCTATCTACCTCTATTTAGTTTGGACTCATTTACTGACCAAACTTAATATTTTTTTCAATCTCGTTCATTTAATGAAGTAAAAATATCCAAGGTCCTAATTTTATCAACCCCTTCTTGCTTATAACGAATAAAAGAAACCAAAAAGAAAAATGGAGATGGTTTAAAGTCCCGCGACTAAGCTACTAGGTTTTGGTCCTCGGACCATGTGCAATTGCATACATATCCACATCAACGTTCTCCAGTCATGGAGTAATATCCGCTTTTACTTGTATATTTTTGAAATTAAATTTGTTCTCAATATTTCTAGGTAGGTGACGCGGCAATATATAAAGGGCAGCGCACGACAAGATCTACAAGGCGTTGCGTACATGTGGCTTTGTCCCTCCCATACGAGGTGGTTTGACTGGGAAAAACACACGACGACCGCCCGATGCGAAATCCCCTCCTCAATCCAGACCGTCCATCTCCGACGCCGACTTCGCTTTACAATTCCTAAAAATGCGATCTTTGCCGATACCGTAGCAAGGGAGGCTCGAATAAGAGAGAAGGGCGGATCTCTCCACGCTTCCATATGTAGAGGGAGAGAGATGCTCGTGAAATAGATGCCAGTTCCGAATAGGTAGGTAGAGGAGGAAGCTGATAGGGTTTCTGTTGTTCCCTCCCCGCTGCGGCCGCGCGCCTCTCCAGGTCTGTTTTGTCTATTTTCTCAAGTTTTCTTTGGTTTTTTTTTCCACGATTTTGGTGTGGGATTTTGATGCTGCCGCTCAGAATCATCTATATCTAGAGGAGAAATCCTTTTTTGGGATTTTTTTTCAGATCTAGATTTTTAAAGTTGCGTGCTTTTCTGATCTTCCACTAGATGTTCCGCTCAGTGGGGGTGGCTGGGATGTGTGTTTTTGGTCAGTTGTTTTTTTCTGCCTGTAATCTTGTATCTTTCTATCTAGGGTTCGCAAGTTTCCATTTTGTCCATCGGAGCAGATAGGGTTCTGGGTTCTGGTTTAGGGTTTTGGTGGACCTAAGCTGGGACCTGGTATGGAGAACGGATACGAGATGGGGAGTGATGGGTCATGCGTGGAGGAGGAGGAGGTGGCGCCTGCTGGAGGTGATTCGGTGCCAGAGATGGCTAACGGGGATGCGCACGGATCGCCGGAAGTCAAAGGTGTGGCCGAGGATCTTGGAGCGGGGGACGGCGAGGTCGAGTCGAAGGATTCTGAAGATGGAGAGGTGTTCGAGGAGGCGATTGATGACATACAGGCGCAGCTGCAGCAGTGGCAGAGTGGACAGTCCGATAATGAACATGTGGCTTGTGATGCTGATAATGATGATGGCGGTGTTGTGGTGGATGAGGAGAATCAGGAGGCGATCGATGACATACAGGCGCAGCTGCAGCAGTGGCAGAGTGGACAGTCTGATAATGAACATGTGGCTTGTGATGCTGATAATGATGATGGCGGTGTTGTGGTGGATGAGGAGAATCAGGAGGCGATCGATGACATACAGGCGCAGCTGCAGCAGTGGCAGAGTGGACAGTCTGATAATGAACATGTGGCTTGTGATGCTGATAATGATGATGGCGGTGTTGTGGTGGATGAGGAGAATCAGGAGGCGATCGATGACATACAGGCGCAGCTGCAGCAGTGGCAGAGTGGACAGTCTGATAATGAACATGTGGCTTGTGATGCTGATAATGATGATGGCGGTGTTGTGGTGGATGAGGAGAATCAGGAGGCGATCGATGACATACAGGCGCAGCTGCAGCAGTGGCAGAGTGGACAGTCTGATAATGAACATGTGGCTTGTGATGCTGATAATGATGATGGTGGTGTTGTGGTGGCTGAGGAGAATCAGAAACCCCGCTTGGCCCATGAGACTGAGAAGATCGATCATGAATGCAAGAAGTTTGATGAAGCAAAGGGGGTTCATGTTGAAAAACCAATGCTTTCTGATAGAAAGGGTGGGTCTTGGGAGGTTTCAGATGGTGTTCTAGGAGAAGAAGGCAGAAAAGAAGGGGAGCTGACGTGTACAAATGACAAGGAGATGGATGGTGTGGCAGATAGGGGGGTGGTCATTGAAGAATGCACCTCATTTCCTGTGAATGGTAAAGCAAAATTTGAGACTGAAGGTGGGGAAAAACCAGAAAGTGTAGATTTTGGCACCAACAGTGCACCTGTTGACATTCAAGAACATGGGAATTCCGGTGAAGCAACTGCAGTTGAGACGGATGCTCCCGAGTTGAATGAACTAATAGCAGGTCACAATGATATGCATCAAACACAAGAAGCTAGTACTGAGAAGGTTGCTTCATCTGGCAAGGAGACAGAAGGTCTGCGTGGTGGACATGAGAATCCATTGCAACTTATTTCTGGGAAAGGTGATGCAGTGCAAAGTGGTGCTTGTGGATCAAGTGTGGAAGCAAGTGAACCAAAATCTCAGTTTCCAGCTGAAAGTGTGGAACAAAAGCAGAAAGATGGGGAAGGAACACACCATGCAAGTTCCCTAGTTCAGGAAGAATTTAATCAGGATAGCGTGACAGTGGAATCAGGTCAATCATCTTCTTCTGGTGAAGAGGAGAATAATACATCTGTACAGCCTTCATCAGCTACCAGTTCATCACTCAAGAAGTCTTCAGGCCCCTCTCTGCCTTCCAAGCCAGCAGGCCTTGGATCTTCTGCTCCTTTGCTTGAGCCTGCTTCTCGATCTTTTCAGCCAACTAGGACAAATGGATCCACACCTCTTCATCAATCACAGATCTTAGATGAACAAGCCGATGGGGATGCAGAGGAGAATGATGAGACCCGTGAGAAACTTCAGATGATACGGGTGAAGTTCCTAC
The DNA here is from genome assembly GCA_030544215.1 of Zantedeschia hybrid cultivar. Classification (NCBI taxonomy): domain Eukaryota; kingdom Viridiplantae; phylum Streptophyta; class Magnoliopsida; order Alismatales; family Araceae; genus Zantedeschia; species Zantedeschia hybrid cultivar. The sequence goes on from JARZZO010000015.1 coordinate 11,601,976, forward strand.
GTCTTGCTCACAGACTTGGACAGACATCTCACAATGTTGTTGTTGCACAGGTCTTGTATAGGCTTGGACTGGCTGAACAGCTGAGGGGCAGCAGAAACACAAACCGAGCTGGTGCCTTTAGCTTTGACCGGGCAAGTGCCATGGCTGAGCATCTTGAGGCAAGTGGGCAGGAGCCTCTGGACTTCTCTTGTACTATCATGGTTATTGGAAAAACAGGAGTCGGGAAAACTGCAACTATCAATTCAATCTTTGATGAGGTCAAGTTCAGCACAAGTGCTTTCCAGATGGGTACAAAGAGGGTTCAGGATGTACTGGGGACAGTTCAAGGCATCAAGATTAGAGTTATTGACACCCCTGGGCTTTCATCTTCATCCTCAGATCAGAGGAAAAATGAGAAGATACTTCACTCAGTGAAGCATTTCATCAAGAAATCCCCGCCTGATATTGTTCTGTACCTTGATCGGTTGGACATGCAGAGCAGAGATTATGGGGATGTACCCCTGTTACGCACCGTCACTGATATATTTGGAACTTCCATTTGGTTTAATGCAATTGTTGTCTTAACCCATGCAGCTTCTGCTCCACCTGATGGCGTGAATGGCACTCCTTTGAGCTATGAAATGTTTGTGACACAGAGGTCTCATGTTGTACAGCAAGCAATCCGTCAAGCAGCTGGTGACATGCGTCTCATGAACCCTGTCTCCTTAGTGGAGAATCACTCAGCTTGCAGGATGAATAGGGCTGGGCAGAGGGTATTGCCAAATGGTCAGGTTTGGAAGCCTCAATTATTGTTACTATCATTTGCTTCAAAGATTTTAGCAGAAGCAAATGAACTGTTGAAGTTGCAAGACAGTCCACCGGGGAAGCCTTTTGGTGCTCGTGCAAGAGTGCCTCCATTACCTTTCCTTTTGTCTTCTCTTCTTCAATCAAGGCCTCAACTTAAGTTGCCAGAGGAGCAGATGGGGGATGATGATTCAATGGAAGAGGATTTGGATGGTTCATCTGATTCGGGTGATGAATCAGATTATGATGAGCTTCCACCATTTAAGTGCCTGACAAGGGCACAACTTGCCAAACTGAGCAGGGCACAGAAGAAGGCATATTATGAAGAATTAGACTACAGAGAGAAGCTTTTTTACAAGAAACAGTTGAAAGAGGATAAACGGCGCAGAAGGCTTTTGAAAGAAATGGCAGCATCTGCTAAAGATGTATCCGATGATTACAATAATGAGAATCCTGAGGATGAAAACACTGGTCCAGCTTCTGTGCCAGTTCCTATGGCAGACCTGGTACTGCCTGCATCATTTGATTCAGATTATCCCAGTCACCGTTACCGTTTTCTGGATTCTTCTAGCCCATGGATGGTAAGACCTGTGCTAGAAACACAAGGATGGGATCATGATGTTGGATATGAGGGTCTGAATGTTGAAAGGTTGTTCGTACTCAAAGAGAAGGTTCCAATATCTGTTTCCGGCCAGCTTACAAAGGATAAGAAGGAATGCACTCTCCAAATGGAAATGGCAAGCTCAATCAAGCATGGGGAAGGGAAAGCTACTTCATTAGGAGTGGATATGCAGACTGTTGGAAAGGATATGGCATATACATTACGTGGGGAAACAAGGTTCAACAATTTCAGGTGCAATAACACTGCAGCAGGTGTTTCAGTTACCCTTCTCGGAGATTCATTATCAGCTGGCATGAAGATTGAGGACAAGTTAATCCTTAATAAAAGGTTCAGAATAGTCATGAACGGAGGTGCTATGACTGGTCGTGGTGACATAGCTTATGGAGGCCGCTTAGAGGCCATTTTAAGGGATAAGGATTATCCTCTTGTTCGAACATTCACAACTCTGGCATTATCTGTTGTGGATTGGCATGGAGATCTTGCACTTGGTTGCAATTTCCAATCACAGATCCCCATTGGGCGCCATACTAATCTGATTGGTCATGCAAACATAAATAACAGAGGAACAGGGCAAGTTGGCATCCGCATGAACAGTTCAGAACATCTTCAGATAGCTTTGGTTGCCCTCATGCCTATATTGAAAAATATCGAGAGAATGATTTCTGGTTCCTTACAATCCACATAGCTTGCTGCCATGGGTCAGTTTGGGATCGGGAACATCCTAGCTGGAAGAAGAATGATAGGTATCGACCTTCGTATCAACTTCAAGTGGTAGTAAGTTGCTGATATGTGCACTTCTTTTTGAGAATGCTGTTTTCGAAATAAGCTAATTTGTTAGATGACATTTAATGATTTTCAAATATATATCGTCATGGAATTGGCTGATGTGTGATCAATATCTATATAAGCCTTCTTTTCCAATATGGTCATGAAGTTATGCAAAAGAGATTTTACTTCAAATAGTTTCTTTAGGTGCTCTCCACTATAGCTTTGGAAGATAATTTATGGAATAAATAGTTTCCTAGGTTGATATCCCTAATGACAAGTATTTAACCATTCCTTTATGCTTCAAGGTGAATTTTGTTTTCTTGTGATTTTACTTCCTTTTCACATACTACATGACTATGACTATGACTTCAATCTTCAGCATTCTTTTAACATATTGAGTTCAGCCAGACGTTGAAAGCTCTTCTTACATTTCGACAGCATGCGAACTTGACACTGATTACTTGAGCTGCAATTTTCTTAATGGTCAGTGTACCTGTAGGATTTATATTTACAACTTGTTGTTTGGCCATCAGTTGGGTTGTTCTGATCACTAAAAGTGATTGCTATTATGGTGAATTGTGTAAACAACTTTAATCTGCATTATTCTTTGTCTTCGGACAATAATGTAGCTGCCTTCTTTTTCTCTGGAAAAGGAGAGTATGCTATCTGCCTGATTTTTCTCATGCGAAGTTAGGTTTTATCTGTTGCCACTTGCCAGTGCATTTTATGATGGTATACATCGTAAATTAAGGCAAAGTAAATCAAAATCTAAACATATACTGGATGTAGGAAGCTTGTAGGAATTGATGTCTTATGTGTCTGCTAACCTTTTGAGTTCCTATGTAAATTGAACCTATTCTAGGTTGATGATCCAACTCATCTCTCGCACTGCCGTACTTGACCAATGGTGTTTTATGAAACCTGACGATTCATAATGGCTGTTTCTCAAAATCAGTGATTTTTTTGGGTTTTTAATGTAATTCTTTTTTAAGGTATATAAATGTAGGAGAGCAAGTCCGTGTTTGGTTTTTGTTTATGCTTTGACAATGTTGGTATGACGGGACTTGTTTTATGTCAATTCCACGTTCCTATGAAAGAGAACAGGCACAGGAGAGTTCATCATTTGACGTCAATTTCAATTTTTTCTTTTCCCTTACACTTGGGTGTAAGAATCTATTTAGAGTTGGGTGTGAGGTAGCCCAAAACACGGTGTTTCAGTGCTACCTCTTCTGAAAGGTTTAAAGCCTTCAAATCATATTGTACTATCCTCTTCCAAGTTAATTTAGGTCTACCCCTTCCTTTCTTCTCCTCCTCTATCCTAACATGCTCTACTTTTCCAACTGGAGCCTTCTTAGGTCTACGCCTAACATACCCAAACCATCTCAATCTTCCTTCTCTCAATTTGTCCTCAATTGCAGATCTTAATACCACAACTTAATCACAATGAACATAAAGTACACACATGAGAAATTAATGTTGTCTGCAGACGGCTGTGGTACCTGCAATTCTGATCCACGATCCAGGAATCATGTTTTCTTGGGGATCTTGTTTTTCCTCAAAATTTTATTTCTGGGATTCTCTGCACTGGAACCCTATGGCAACCCTGAGGCAATGTTTGGAACAGATTGATAGTGTTCTTTACCAGACTGCTTCTTTTGCTGCTCAGATTTTTCTCTGACTGAAGAAAGGAAAATTAATAACAGATCTTTAACAGGTTGGTCGAACTTATTTTCGTTTTTAGTCCAGTGGTATTGAAAACCAAACCAGAGGCCTTGAAACCAGTGACTGCAAAATCAGGGATTTTATTTTTGTCGGTTTTGAAACCAGTAACCTCAAAACCAATATTTTACAACATTTTACAGCACACCAAACTACCAAATAATCCATACGTTCGCCCCGTCATGCCCCACCAATCTGAATTTAGTTGATATTGTGGGATTCCAATTATTAAAAATTCTGTTCCCACTCTATAGGTTTTACTTCTTACAGAAGGGGCCACAATCTTAATTCACTCAATATTGAGCATGCCAGATAAATTCTATCTTCTTTAAGGATACAAATTTAATCTTATCTAACTCTAGATAATTGGCAATCTTGAGCATGCCAGGTTAGTCCTATCCTTTCGAAGGATCCAAATTGAATCATGATCTTCCTTGTTAATTTAGATAAATAACATATGTTGGAATCACCTTAACTGTATCATTTCCTAGCAGATCTTGGTTGATATATTTGTCCTCTCTAGTCCTCAAATTTTCTCTCTCCCTGAAAAAATTGATTCAGATAGGCATGCTTTCCACATGTTAAGCAGTTTGAAGGATTTAGAATCAGGAAAGATGGGAGATGAGTTGGAGGTGGGGGAGAAAAGATGAATGCTTAGTGATGGAAAAAAACTGTTTGAAAATAGTGCTTTCTTGGGTCCTGCATGATGTTATTCTTCTGTCATTCCCATGTACCATGTTTGAGTCCTCTATCTGGATCATAAATTTTATTTAACTGCAACAGACAGTACATGAGATGATACAAGTACTAGATGACAGAGTTCCCTATTTCACTTACTATTGAACCCAACATTCACTTGTTATTGTATTCAATAATACGAACAAGGAAATAAAGTTTGATCCCTCACTAGAATCAAACTCTGATCTCATAGAACCATTCTGAGGACTCTGAGAGGCATCCTTCTTCACTTTGAGCTGAGGAAGCTTCCTAACCCTTGTCGCCTGCTCAAAGGCATAGGCTATCTCAATAAACTTGGGTTCTGATCCCCTTAAGCCTCCGAAGGATATGCCCAAAGGAGCCCCATCGCTATTATATCCGGCTGGAACGGTGATCCCTGGATATCCACCAATTGCTAGAGCAGCGGAAAGGGTTGCATCTGGGGTTATGACTGCATCTAGATTTTGCTCCTTCGTTAGCTTCTCCAATCCATTTGTAGCTTCTCCAATCCATTTGTTGAAAGCGAACTCAACTGAGCAGTGGCCATTTCCTCCATGGGACCAATGCCGCTTGTATTTTGGGCCCATAAGAAAATTAGCTGACCGAACTCATCAATCCTTTCCCGCAAGACGGACATAGTTTTAGTGAATAGATGCATAGAGAGATGGTTTCATGGGTTCATGTACTGTGTTGGGCAGATTGTGGGTGTGGGAGAAGTAGAATGTGAGTTACCTCAGTGCTTTGTCTATTGTTGAAGTCGATGACATCTGCCAATGTTCTTGCTGGAGAGTAGGATGGCTCTGATAAATACTCATTGAGGGATAACTTGAACTCAGACAGCATTGCAACTAATTGACAGAAATATGAGTTTACTTTAGAGTCTGTCCTCAAAGACTCGAAGCCATTTGCCTAGTTCATATTCCACATTACGTAACAGACTTAGTGGAGAACTTCCATTTACCTTAGCATGTTGAAGTGATCCTCAAAAGCAGTGGCGATAATGGAACCTGCTGAAAAATTAAAGTAGTACTCCCTCAATATCCCGATCTCTTATCCTTCAAGCCACCTGCTCTAAGGAACTGCCCATAGCCACCTTGAGGAATGAACTTTGATGTATTTGGGTTAGCTTCAGAGTCCCTTGGCTCATATCCAACGATCACAGCGAGCAAGTGTACGGCATCCGATACTATCTGCAAATGGGACTGTAGCAAAGATAAGTGATGAGTATTTTTAATCGAGAATTAAGCAATGAGCTTGGAGTCCTGATTCTCTGAAGATTGGAGTGTGGGTTTGCAGGCAGAGGCTTCATCAGTATGCAATATGGAGCCAGGACCTACATGTATGCCTACTATCCTGTTTTTAAGTCCTACTGCATGACTTGCAGAAAACAGCTCCCAATGAGGAGAATGAGACCCTTTGGATCATGTGTGACAGTATCCTATTAGCCAGAGGTTGTGCTAGGATCCTTGATGATCTGCAGTTCATTCACATGGTTGCATGTGTATAAACAGAAACACATGGACGAACATGCATGACTGAACATAATATGCACACAGAAGGGCACAAGTAGGACATGTACCCCTAATCGGAATCTCTTATTGGTTACTGATGGATTCCCCTCCAACTGGTTAGATATTGGACCCAAGCTCATGGGTTGGGGTCGTTCTTACCCGATTGTTTCCTGCCTTGGAGAAATGGGTATGAGAGCAGCAGGACTTGTGAGGCCCACAGTTGGTTTGATCCCCATAATTTCTTGGCAGCGGAAGGGAATATGATGGAACCATCAGTCTCTGTTCTACCGAAACCATGTTGGCTGCAGCAGCTATGGCGGATCTGCTACTCGAACCGCATGTGTCTGCTGATAGATTTTAGGGGTTCTACAAGCAATTTGGGGAAAAATAAAAAAAAGAAGTGTGTGTGTGTGTGTGCATCATGTAAAAATATCAATGACATCCACGAGAAGAATAAGTTGGTGTATGTCTTTTAGACCAACGGGAAACAAGTCACTGATAGTCTCCTTTTTAGACTACCGAATTCAATAAATCAGGCCAATGACTTGAACTGTGTAATTATTGGCATTATCTAAATTAGGGCTGTTCAGTATTTGGTTCAAATTAAAAAAAAAATCAAATCCGGTTAATTCAATTTGTATTATGCTGGAGTAATATGTATTGGTGTATAAAATACCATTATTTGAAGAACAAAAAATAAGTAGTGTAGAGGTCGGGAATGCATAGTGATTTAAACGGCTTCAACACCCCTTTCCACCACTGAGGGAAGCGGATTTCCGACCTTATGAGAGGGACATAGCTCCCAGAGTGTGCTTGTGGAGAATGGGTTGGGTCGATTGAGACCTCCTGTTCCTTAGGGAGCTTTTGGGCCTCGGGATGCTTACTGGCTTTAAGAAGCATTCAGTAAAAGACTTGGGTTTTGGTCGATGTAGACATTTTTTTAACAAGCGGCTGATGGGTTGCCTTGTATTGAGCCCATATTGGCCTGAGCGAGTTTTCCTCCTTCAAGCAACGTTTTAAAATTCTTAAATTGATATACATTTTAATTTTATTAAGTATGATGACCAACATTTAACCACAAGTACAACCATAGTTTCAAGCTAATTATAATAATAGTTTCTACCTTTCTTTTATCTAAATTCTAGTTATTCTAAAATAGTATGACTTAATCATTACTAAAATTAATATATCATAACCTTGAAAAATAGATATACCGAATAATGTTTGATGAGGGACAATTCTCCTTATGGGCTCAGCTCTATAAACCCATTGCTTGGGGGTGGCCTGGGCACGCTCCATCTGCCACAGTCGGCCAATTCAGCCCAATAGCCTTAGTCCATGTAGCCAAGCAAGGAGATGCAAAATTGTATTAGAACTTAGAAATTAGTCCCACATCGGAAGATGCAAAAAATCTCACTTACTCCCTCCTCACGGGAGGGACCTGTTGGGGTCACATCAAAGTAAATCATCCTTTACCCACTTGTCCACTTACATCCTGCCACATCATCCATCTATTGCCTTGAGCATTGGACTGTGCTCCCTGCGAGCCACACTAGGGAGCTGGCTGACATTTGCTAACTACTGATTCGCATGGCCTTAGGCCGCTTCAATGTTTATCAATAAATAAATAATAAGTCTAGTAAAAATGAATTTTTATAGATATAATCTTAATGATATGCATATACTTTAGTTTTGCCTTTGATTTTATTTATGCAGTTTCTTAATTATTTTTAGGAAAAATTACTGTAAAGGGTACAATCACTACTTTCAAAATATCTAATAGGGACATTATAAGTTTAGAATGTCTAAAATGGGCATCTCTCCTAAACTTTATATTTATATGGGACGAATAGATTGACCTAAGATATTTATTTTGACATACAACCTAAGATACCTTCAATCATTTGTCAAATAGATTGACCTAAATCCTATTGATTAAAAAAATCTCAAATTAATGACTAAAATTAATTTATGAACAATTATCAATATGATTATGCTTATTTGATTCAATGAATAAATTCAAAAGTAATGTCATTGCATATTATTTTTGCACATTTGGTTTTTTACTAATTATAAAAATTTAAGAATATATTCTCAATTTTAAATCTTAGGGGAATGACTTTTCTAGATAGTTTTTAGTGTTAGTGTCCTTTTATCTAAATAAAAAATAATAATGGTTTAATTGTATTTTTATCAAAGATATTAAAGTCACATTTTATAGATCTGAATTAAGACAATTTATTAGTAAAGCAGTTGAGAGTATTTTAGGTAGTGTGTTAGAAAAAATATGGCATTTGCTCCATTTGGATGTAAACTTTAGAAGAAGCGCCTTTTTTAGATATTTTGAACTTATAATGGTTCAATTAGACATCATAAATGCAAAATAAATATAATACTTTTGTGTAGCTATATAGTGTGTAAGTATGCTAGAAGCAACAATGGTGATTGGTTTTGGATCCATTGCCGTTACTATTATTTGTGATGGCTAAAAGTTATCCTCTTCTGCTCTTATTATTTTTTTTATTTAAAATTATCTATTTGCAGCCATAATCATTTCAAATAAACTATTTAGGACTAACCTTATCGCTAATCACAAGAAAGTCTACTTGAAGGCTAGAATTATCCATCAAAAGTACAATTTTCTTGGAATGGGTTTTCAGCCGTCGCGAATGCTCTTTATGTGACAACTTAGGCTGCCACAAAGCATTTGAGACGGCACGTGCAACAGATGTGAGCCATCGCAAAAAGAACAATACTTGTCGCATCCGCAGTGAGTTGGATTGACCCCTCCAATTCTATTCTGCCGCTTAGTTAGATCACATACTTTTCTAAAATTAATGACATATCTTTAACAGGTTGTCTAAAGTTATCTTCGTGACTTCAAAACCAGATATTTTGTTTTTGTCAGTTTTTAACCGATAACTTCAAAACCCATATTTTACAGCACACCACCAAATAACTAAATAATCCACATGATCACCCGGTCATTCGTCACCAATCTGAATTTAGTTAAATTGTGGGATTCCAATTACTAAAATTTCTATTACCAGTTTCTAGTGTTTACTTAATTCTTACAAAGCGAACCCATAATCTTAATTCAGCCTGATAAGTGACAAGATTGATCAGGTTAGTTAATCTTATCTTCCTTCAGAGTCCAAATTTAATCTTAGCTAACCCTGAATACGTACATGGCAATATTGAGCGTGCCAGGTTACTCCCATCCTTTTGAAAGATCCAAGTCGATGATGATTGGTAATTTAGATAAATAACATGCGCTGGAATCATTTTTAATCTATCATTACCCAGCAGATGTTTTACTGATATCTTTGTATTCTCTCTTGCTCTCAAGCATCATCTCTTTCAGAAAATTTTGACCCAGACAGGGTGCTTAAGTTCCACAGTTTAAGCAGTTTTACGGATTTAAAATCAAGAAAGATTTGTTTGGGGGGTAAGGGAGAAAAGATTTGCTAGGTTTTAGATATAATTCAAAGAGTACTTCAAGTACTTTTGTTGACACGGAAAGGTCTATAAGAATGAATCCTTAATGATAAAAAAACCCACGTTGGAAATAGCTAGCCTTTTCTTGGGTCCTCCACGATGTTATTCTTCTGACAGTCCCATGGTACCATGGATGTTCAAGTTCTTTGGTCCCACTTTGTGTGCAGAATAAGTTATTACGTAGGACCTACTGACAGAATAACGTATATTAGAATAAGAGGTGTTTCGGTTTGATAGTTTTGTGGGACCTGCTGACGGACTAAGCAATTCTTGGGTCTAAGGTGGGATGACTTATTTTTCTTATTCATTTAATACGCTATTCTGTACCAGTATAAGTCATTTCACTCGTCAAAGCAAAATTAAACTTATTCTCCTCTTACTCGTTCTTATTCTTCTTTTATTCTCCAATCAAAGTGACGCTTGGATTATAAATTTTATTTAATTGCATCAGATTACATGAGATGATACAAATACAGAATTCCCTACTTCACTCAAGAGTTCCATTTAACACAACATCCACTTACATTTAGCTTATTGTATTTGATAACGAGTACATGGCAAATGAAGATAATTTGATCCCTCTCACTAGAATAAGATTATTCTTTATGTCTTAGAACCATCCTGAGGACTCTAAAAAGGCATCCTTCTTTACTCTTGCAGCTGAGGAGGCTTCCTAACCTTTGTTGCTTGCTCAAATGCATAGGCTATCTCAATAAGCTTGGGTTCTGACCCCCTTAACCCTCCAAAGGATATGCCAAAAGGAACCCCATCACTATTATACCCTGCTGGAACAGTGATCCCTGGGTATCCACCAATTGCCAGAACGGGGGAAAGGGTTGCATCTGGGGTTAGAACTGCATCTAGATTTTGCTCTTTCATAAGCTTCTCCAATCCATTTTTTGAAAGCGAATTCATCTGAGCAATAGCCATTTCCTCTAAAGGACCGATGCCGCTGGTATTTTGGGCCAGTAAGAAGAGTAGCTGACCGAACTCATTGATCCTTTCCTGCATGATGAGCATAGTTTTCTTGAATAGACGCACAGAGAAATGGTTTATGGGGTCCATGACATGTACGGTGATGAGGAGACTGAGGGTGTGGGATGAGCAGAATGTGAGTTACCTCAACGCTATTATTGTTGTTGAAGTCGATGACATCTGCCAACGTTCTTACAGGAGAAGAGGATAGCTCTGATAAGTACTTGTTAAGGGATAACTTGAACTCAGCCAGCAGTGCAACCAGTTCTCCACTCGTTGTAGGGTTGAGGATGATGCTTAAATTTGCTATCTCAAGATTGTCCACCAAAATGGCGCCCATTTGCCTTCACAAGGTGATCGTTCACAAAAATATGAGCTTAGAGTAGTCTGTCAGAATTAAAGCCATTTTCCTAGTACCTTTACGAGACCGGATCTCTTCAATACAGGGGTTGAGGAGACTCGCACAATACACTAGAGGAGGGGTGGGAGGGGGTGGAGCCTGCCGAACTTTCCAACTCGACCGAAAACCTTTTTTAAAAAATCCCCCTCCCCCGCGCTTCCAGTGTACTACCGAGTCCCCTCAACCTCTGTACTGAAGGGATCCGTCTCTACCTTTCCACTGTCAAATACACTTATTGAACATCCTGTCCTTACCTTAGCGTGTTGAAATGGTCCTCCAAAGCAGCGGCCATGACGGAACCTGCTGGAAAATTGAAGAAGGAGTCCCTCACTATCCCCAGCCTCTTATCCTTCAAGCCATCCGCTCTGAGGAATCGTCCATAGCCACGTTTAGGAATGAACTTTGATGCGTTTGAGGTTGCTTCGGAGTCCCTTGGATCATATCCAACGATCACATCTAGCACGTGTACAGCATCTGATACTGTGCGGCAAATGGGACTGTAGCAAAGATAAGCGATGAGTCATTTTAATCAAGAACTAAACAATGAGCTTAGGGTCCTAATTCTCTCAAGATTGGAGGGTAGGTTTGGAGGGGGAGTCTTCATCAGTACTCAATAGAGAGGCAGGATCTAGATGCCCACTATCCTTTTTAAGTCATGTTGCAGGACTTGCATGAACGGTTCCCAGTGAGGGGATCAATAAGATCCTCTGGACCATGCATGTCCAGGCGATCATCCTATATATTAGCCAGAGATATATAGCTTCAGTGTCCTGGATGATTTGCATGTGTGTAAAAAGAAACAAATGGACGTGCATGCATGTGTTACGCGAGATATATAGCACCAGACTCCTAGATGAACAAATGGACGTGCATGCATGTATGACCGAACATAATATATGGATGAACGCAGAAGGCACAACTAGGACATGCACCCTAATCGAGATCTCTTATTGGTTACTGATGGATTTCCCTCTTCCTGCAGGTTGGATGGTGGATCCAAGCTCATGAATTGTAGTACTCTTTCCTATCCATTCTGGTTCGTCTCATGTTCTTACCCGATTGTGTCCTGCCTTGGAGAAATGGGGATTACACCAGCTCGACTTGTGAGGCCCACGGTGGGTTTGATCCCCACAACTCCGTTGGAAGCTGAAGGGCATATGATTGAGCCATCAGTCTCTGTTCCCAGTGTTACCGAAACCATGTTTGCCGCAGCAGCTATGGCGGATCCGCTACTCGAACCACATGGGTCTGCTGATAGATTGTATGGGTTCTACAAGCCATAAGAGAGCAAGTGCTTTCATCATGCATGTAAAGATATCAATGACATCATGGAGATTTTATTCTTGTTAGATGGTGGACTATACAGGTTAGTATGTACGCATTGGATACCATGCCAGCATGAAACAAAATTTCCTTCTTCTATTCATATCTATAAATAATGCATGGAGTAGAGGAAAATTGACGCAGCATGGGTCGAGCACATATGGATACCTTTGGTTACACATGAAACATAATAGTTGATCACAAAAATACACAACAAATTTTGTGCAACATGATTCCAATGTATTGAATAGACAATTTTAAGCGAGATGGACTGCACTCATACATTAACGACGACTAACTGCATGCTAAACGTGGAAAAGGGCAGGAAATCATTAGAGACGTGAGAAATCCAAAATGCTTCCCAAATAAACGTAAGATTATAGGGAGTTTTTACTAAACATAGAGGTTACATGGAATTTTTCGTAAATTAAATATATTATAGAGATTAAAAACTAAAATAACCAAAAATTTAATCATAAATACTTCATAATTTAATTAAAAAAATATAAAATTGCTACAGTTGTTTATAGAATCAGAAATAATGCTCTTTATGTTAAAAATATCATTTAAAATAATCAATATACTTGATCAATTAATATTATTTAAAATAATTAAAAATATCACTTAAAATAATCAATATACTTGATCAATTAATATTATTTAAAATAATCAATAAACTTAACAATGAATAATATTTAATATAATTTTTATGAGTTAATATCTATTTTGATGTAGTGATATTGATAATGGATATTACTTATATAAAATACTATTATTTGAAAATAAAATGTAAGCAATATTTTAAAATTAATAAATTGATATAAATTTCAATTTAATAGGTATAGTGACGAACATTAAAGTACAAGTATAACCATGAAGTTTCAAAGATAATGTGAGTTTAATACATAACCAAATCAATATATCTAGCAATGTTTATCAATAAATAGACAATATTAAAATCTAGGAAAATGAATAAAGTAATACCAATAAAATTAAGTTAAATAAATACAAATTTTATGGAAAGAATTTCAATGATTTAAATACTATGCAATTCGTAATTATTTTTGTTAAATTGATAAAAACCGCCTCTCTCACTCTTTGCCCACATGTGTGTAACTCTCTCTCTCCCTCTCTCTTTGTGCACACATGTGATTCTCTCATTCCTCTCTCAATATTCTCATCATTCCCCTCTCACCCACTCTCTCTCATTAGGCTTCTGACGGTTTATACGTATTAATACTTTGTTTAGCTATATATGCTTATATGTTTTTAATATTGTTTAATTTAATATTATTTACTAAGTAATTTATTTAACATTTAATAAGTAATTTAATATTAATAAAATAAATTTAATAAATTATTAAACAAACAATTTAAATTAATAAAAATTATTTAAAAAAAGAATAATAATTAAAATGAAGGAGCATTGGCGACCATTCTAGATCTATATATCGCCATTACTATTGTTATGATTTAACCTTAGCATTTCCAACAATCATAATCATTGCAAATAAATTATTTTTAACAGAAGTATTTGAGATGAGGATCCCCTTTGGAGGGAACCTAAGCAGTCGCTTTTCCTTATGTTACTCGCGTTCATGGGCCATCCAAATGCCCACGTATTGGTCCCCTCTTTTCTTTTTCTAGCAAATTTGACGCTATATTCAAGTTAAGTGTTACATTTTCAGGTGAGTGTTGCATCGATCATTCAAGCCAGCGTTATATTTTTCAAGTGAATGTTGAAGTACAACACTGTCTTAAGAATCCAACAGTCACCTGAAAATATTACATTAGCTTAGAAAACACAGTGGTTGTTTTTTTGGTCAAAAGAAAATACAGTGTTAAACAAGAAAATGCAACACTAGACTGATGAAACTGAAGAAACCTGATAGGAGAAAAGGGGAATCAGTTTGTGAAGTTTTGGAGGACTCACCCAGATGCAGGTTGCATGAAATTAATAAGACAGTTGTGAGGATTAATCCCTCCAAAACCTTACTAAGGTGATCCTGATTCCAGGTAGTTGGGGTGGCATGGCTACCATGGTCAGTTTTATCCCTTCTTGTAATACATTATTAATCTATTTAATTTATTTGCAAGGAAGGTGATATATTATTGCCTCATTAAACCCTTAAATTGATCCATAAATCCAACTAAACTGAATTGTTTTTGTTTGATTTAATTTGATTTAGGAAAATTCCAATTTGATTTGGTTCGTTTAAATAAAAAGGAGTTTTTGCAAATAACCTCCTAAATAATGTCACATTTGTAAATAACCCCCTGCATAATTTGTATTTGCATATAACCCCCTTGAATATGATGTTATTTGCATATAACCCCCTCGACTATATAGTCTTACTTTGAATTTTACTTAAATTAAAATTTCGTTACCTATATAGAATATGTGAACGTTATTAAATAAAAATATTAATAATATCTTCAATTAAAATACATACACCTCTCAAGAAAAATCATATAAATATCTATTTATAAGCTTGTTATATATAAATAACAAAAAAAAATATTTCCATATTTATGTGGGATAAAAATAATTTAACTCAGGTAAAATACAAAACAAATCATATAGTTAAGGGGGTCATGTGCAAATATCTTCAAAGGTTAAGGAGTTATATGCGAATATGAACCATACAGGGGGTTGTCTAGGGGGTTATTTGCAAAAATGCCAAAAAAGGATTAATTGAGTTTCACGAAAATTTCTACGGAACTAAGTTAAATTAAACCATGACCATCCCGATCCCAAACAGTACACAGCCACATGGTGTTGGCGAGAGGACAAACATGCTGTGGCCCAAAAGATTACTATTTGCTCGTTACAACTCACAAGAACATCAAATATTTGAAAAAATGCTTTAAAATTTTTGAAAAAATCTCTAAGCATTTTAAAATATTTTGAAAAATTATCTGATAAGAGCTTTTTTCAAATAAAAACGAAACTACATAAAGTTTTTATCAAATACAGAAGTTATGGGAAATTTTTCCCAAGTTAAGAAGATTAGGGGACTAAAAACAAGCGACCTCCCCCTCTGCTTGTGGAAGAGCTAATCTCAACTCAATATTAATTTTTAATTATAGGGCACATTTACATGTCCCAGCATTGAGGAGGACTCAAATCCGAACTATATATTCTAACACTTTTTGTCACGGATCACATGATTCAGGGAAAAAAAGTAAATTTTGTATATATATATATATTATATGTATATATACTCCTAACTCTCACATCTCACAAATACTCTTGAGTAGTGAGAAACGTAGCAATTAAGTTCTTTTTATTAAAATATTGTGAACTCTAACTGAGTATGTTAAAAGAAATTGTGATACTGTTGCATATAATTTTAGTCTATACCTTTAAAATTTTACGGTATATCTTTGACTTCATTAGAATTGATAAAATCTTTATGACATTAAGTTGGAGGTAACTGTAACTTTTTTTGGAAGATGTCAAGAGTCAGGAACACATGTACAAATATGATAGTTTAACAATATATATATATATATATATCTAAAAAATCCCATAAAAATATTATACGTATTGAAAGATCCTCAAATCCACAAGAAGAATGAACCCATCAAAGTCTCGACCAAAGTATTGCAAAGGGGGGTAACTACGCAGGCTCGGGAGTGAAGTTGCAAGACTAGCCATGGCGCTAGGTCACAGGTCACAGGACACGCAACAGTTTTGGCTTGCGGTAGAGATGTGTGCATGCATGCATGGTAGCTTTGCTTACCTTTCCCTGGCCACCCCGCGCACTCCAGCCGCTGGGCGCGCCAACAGAGCGGAAGTTGGCCCACTCGCTCAGGCTGGCCTTCCCCAGTATGACCGCCCCCGCCGCCCTCAGCCGCGCCACCACCCCCGCGTCCCGGGGCACCACCGACCCCACCAGCGCCAGCGACCCCATCGTGGTGTTGAGCCGGTCCTTCGTGCCCACCATGTCTTTGAGCAGCACCGGAATCCCGTGCAGCGCCCCGCGGCGCCCCCTCAGCCGCGCCCTCTCCCTGTCGGCCTCGGCCGCCTGCGCCGGTGCGTCCGGGTTCACCTCGATCACGGCGTGCAGCAGAGGGTTGAGCTCCGCGATCCGCCCCAGGTAGTACGCCGTCAGCTGCGCGGATGTGAGCTCGCCCCGGTCGAAGGCCTGCTGGATGCCCTCCACCGTGGCCTCCTCGTACTCGAACCCGAGGCATGGGGCGGCGACGCCGAATAGCACCGCTGCCAGCAGCACAGGCATTAGCATTGAGAGGGGGGAGCTGCCGAAGGCCGCGGATGGTGAGGAGGGTGGACGACGAGGAGCCATTGCTCTTGCTCTGCCTTGCTCACTCGGGCTGTGTTCCCTCTCTGGAGCACCCACCACCACCCTGTTATATAGGGTGGTTGAGGAGATCACCACCTCATGCTCTTTATTGGCTTTTTCAATATGATGTCTTGTAAATAAGATCTTTTAGCCTTTGACCCTATCAAAGTCATTTTATAGAACCCCCTTTTTTGTCACACTTCCAACCGGATCTTGTTAGATATACATCTTATGAAAATTCGGAAAAACCACTTCAATATTTTCAAAAACTCCCAGTAAAAGTCCTTTCTTTTTTTTTTTTTTTCTGAAAAGAGTGGGGTTATAGAAAATTTTACTGGGCTTGTAAGTTTTTTTCCCCAAAATTGACTATATTAAAAAACAAAAAAATATAAAACTTTACATATCTTAATTGGGTCTTTTTGCATATATACTCAAATATATCATATTTACATGTATACCCCCAACTCTCACATATTAGCATTAATACCCTTAAAATATTAAAAAGTTGCACTTATACCCTCAATTTAATGATTTTGTATAAGTATCTTTAAATTTACTAATATTTTACATATATACCCCTCAAATTACCAACATCTTGCATTATGTACTTTCGACACCTCCGATGATATCATGATTTATGTAACTTTTTGGCATATTTCGTTAAAATTCACCTATATTTGACATGAGAAGTATAAATACGACATTTTTGAAGATTTTAGAGGTATTAATGATAATATGCAAGAGTTGGGGCATATATGTATGTGAATACAAATGATGATTTTCTTGGGAGTACTATACCAAATAGGATTCCCCTTCCACTCTCTTACCCCTTTCTCCTCCACTCAAAATAACCCTTCTTTAATAAAGGAAAATTTCTTGATGAACACTATTAAAGGTTATATTATTAAACAAATTTATATAATTAACTCTCTCCATAAACTTATGCTGAGATGCATAACCTATAAGTTTTCAACGTAGGTATGATGGGTGCAGATGACAATGTAGGTCTCCCTACGCTTTCAACTTGGACATGATCGAATAGATAAAATGGGATGGTTCATCAACAAAGTTTGAACTTTTTCGTAGGAACTAAGGAGACCACCCTCGGTGCTGTTCATATGGAGATGACGATGGCTTTAAGATGAGAAGAGATTCTTTCAGTGTAATTTTAGACCGGAGTCTAACAGCATTAAGAGGACTTATGTATTTGTACAATTTAGAGATCACATGAGAAATTTAAGTTATACTGAGATGATCTCCTCTCTTTTAAGATCCACTTCAAAAAAAAAGAACTCGGAATGAGCCGAAGGGTCAAGGGAGTGGCCTGTGGGGTTCTCTTTCCTCTGAAGGGGCCCTTTCTCCAGTCCTGGCTGGCTTCCTTCTTGCACGCCTCTTCCTCTCGTATGGTTCTTCTAATTCTTCAGGGACCACGCCATTGCACACCTCGCCTACATGCCGACTCACGCCGCGTCCTTGCTGTCTCCTCAATTTCTTCCTTCTTATCCAGGGCGGCAATTAATGCAGCTGCTCTGCTGAAATAATAATTCTTCCAAACTCAGTTCGATGGATATCTTGATGAGATAAGTGTTAAAAGAATAAAATTATTTCTTCTCTGTTATAACACGTCAAGTATCCATGTAATGAAAAAGAAGTATCTATGTAGGAAAAGATTTATCTAGTTGGATCTAGATGATTCGTTTGCCCGTTCACAATAGATTTGGGGATTTAGTTCAGTGGGTTTTTCTTCTTTTTTGTGTCTGTTGTTTCTTGGTTGATACACAGATGTTCAAAGCTGATTTTCTTTTTTTTATTGCACATGTTTGCAATATATATTGTCTACCGGTGAGAAAGAAGGGGTGTAAAAGAATCTACATAGTAGATTCAGGAAATTCACTTCCCACTCTTGTCTTTTGCTGTTCCACAGTGCACCTCTGAAACTATTCTAGTAATGGAGCTCTCCTCGTCTCCCTAGTGGGATGGAGATGCTGGGCACTTTTGCTTAGTAGACTCTCTCTCCTACTCCTCGGCAGCCACGCGATAGAAGGCACCCGGGCCGAACCTTTCAGAGAAGAGAAGGTCCTTACGAAATATAAACAGATTATGAACATTGACCACAAGATTGTCACAAGGAATCGTCCATGAGGTCTAAATACCCATTTTGGTGATAGTTAATCATGATATGTCGAGTTCTTGTGTATAGCCTCCTAAATATTAGCGTCTACGCCAAAACTCCTCTTATTGCAGGTAAACAAAATCGTCCTTTAATGTGAGCTTAATTCTACATCCATCCATCTCAGTATTAGCAAGCAGCTCCCCACGTGATTGTTTTTCAATCTACAAGTATATGCCTAGTTTCTAGTGATCAAATGAAGTTACAAGATGTAGATGTTACCTTGGTAAATTGAAATCATTTACTTCATTTTCTTTGTATCATGATAGTGCATTCATGTTTATTAGTTTATATAGAACGTGCTTTGAGTTGCATAGGTAATCCTGTGTTGAATCTAGGACCCAGAGACAACCACGCACACAATCATAAGAGAGAAAATGAGAGTAGAGAAACCAGATTTTATTGTGATTAATAAAACTCTATATCTTTTTCCTTGGCACACGTGACGTCTATGGTGGTGAGCCATCCCTTGGGGGGTTACACATATTTATAGAGGGACAACCCCCCTCTAATATGACCATGACTTTAATCCGAGTCTCAATCGAACTTCCCTATGACCTTCCAAGTTCCAATAGGACTACTCCTCATGGCTATTCCCAATCCGATTTGTATTCCTTTGGCCTTGCGAATTTCACTCAGTTCAAGACACTGTACAACATTTTCTATCTTGACTTGAATATGCAAACCATCCTGGAAAACAACCCGATGCCGAATCTGTAACTTGTCCGTCCGCCAACTCTACCAGTATGGCCCGCTTCCTGTACCCAGATGTTCATACCCCACCCCGGTGCCCTGCACAACTCAGCACTGCTACATAGCTCAATGTGACTCCACCTTTTCTTAGTTGACATGAGATACCTCTGCCACCATCGATATTCGAAGCGAAAGTGACATGTCTCCTCCGTGCTCCACCATTGGCAAGTCAAACCTGCTGTTGATCCGTAGTACTCGAACCACACCTATGTCATCCCTCCTTACAAGCCTATACACACCGGTTGTTATAAGTTCCTACAACACAACCTGTGCTCCTCTACAAACCCTAAGAACTCCACTTTCAAGAGTGCATCGGTAATCTCTTGAATACAATATTCCCATCAAGATTAGATTCCTCTTTAAATCTGGTATATGTTGGACCTCCGTCAAAATTCGCATCATTCCATCGAACACATGTGAACTCGCATGGATCCCACTCCGGTAACTCTACAGATCGCGTCGTTTGCCAAGTGGATCGAGATCATCACATGTTTGATACCTGGTGAACTTCTTCCTGTCTGCTCACATGTGAGTTGAACAACCAGAATCTAAAATCCAACCTGAATCTTCCTCACTAGCCAATGTCGCACATAAGACCTTTGCGTATTCCTCATCGCTGTCTTTATCAACTGCCTCGACTGATGACACTTCCACCTTTTCTTTTCCTTTTCTTTTAATGGCCTCTTATCCTCCTTACGCCTTGGACAGTCTCTCTTTATATGGACTTTCTTGTCATAATAGTAACACGTCCGAGGAGTTCGTGACTTAGAGTGACCCTTACTCCCTCTGAAACCTTACCTTTCATTAGATCTCCCTTAACCTCCACCTACAAGCAAAGCATCACTCTCACATGATGTCCTTTCGCCGTTACTCTTCCTTCTCGACTCGTTCATGAGCAACAAAGTGATTGCATCATCTAGGCTAAGAGAATCCTTCTCGAACAGTAGTGTGGTCACTATGTGATCATATGATGTAGGCAATGATGCCAATAGGAGAAGTGCCGTATCCTCTTCATCGATCTTTACGTCCATGACAAGTACCTCCATCAGGATCCTATTGAACTCATTCAGATGGTCCTCCCGTCGTACTCTCTTCAGCATCTTCAAGTCATATAAGTTTTTTTTGAGAAACAACCTGTTCATCATCGACTTGGACTTGTACTTGCTCTTCAACTTCTCCCAAACTTCTGCCGGATCATCTAAGTTGATCACCTTACGAAGCATATTGTCTGACAGGAACAATTGTATCATATTGTTCGTCATGTCTCGCATATCCTGTCACGCTTTGGCCTCAGCTTCTCTGACTTTTGAAATTTCATGTTGAAAGCTTTTACCAGTCTCTCTCGCGATAGGACGTTCTTTACGTGTTGATGCCACAAAGTGAACTCGTTGTAACTGTTGAAGGGTTCCACGGAGAAGCTCGTGACCCTTCCTGCTATCTTCTAATTTTTGACCTCCTTGTCTGTTATCGACGCTTCCCGATCAGGTGCCAGCAACACCGATCTCCTCATTGGATCTTCGTTAATCACTGAACTGACCTACATAAATTAGTCAGAAATAGCAGAATTCACCCCATCCATACTGTCCAACGAATTCGGAGTGCCCAAAAACGTAGGAATGGACTCCTAGATCATCCAATTTTGCCCCCGATCGCCTCCGATCAAGCCGAAACACCCTCAGTTGTCCGATCGCTGGACTTCCAACAGTGGTGAGCTTTTGCCCGTTGTCAACCGCCTTCATTAGCCCGGCGCTATCATCAAATGCAGTGCCCTTGCACCACTGCTGGTGCCGCACCATCGTCGGAGCTCCCTGTGCTGCACACAACTCTCTTCCTCCTCTCCCTTTCTTCTACTTTTCACGACTTCAAAAGGAAAAGGAAGGAGAGCCCCAAACCGGCTCTACCACCCGTCGCTGGCCTTGTCCTGTCGGCAAGCACCGCAGCCGTAGTAGCAACAGTAGCACCGTAGGACCACCAATCACCATGACTGCACCTTCAATGATTGTTCAACGCCACTGTGCCCAAGCGAGCCTGCTGCTAGCGGCCTCCTTAGTACTATCACCACCAGCGTAGCACCACAATTGGGAAGAAGATCTGCCCCTGCACTTGGATCTTCTGTTGCCGCTAGCCTCACAGTAGCAACACTACCATTGCGCCGCCGCTGCATCTAGATGTGCCGCCCACCGCAACACCCACCACCGCCGTCGGAGTACTACTGCCAGTCTGCCACCGCCTTTCGACTCAAACTCCGATGAGTTTTTCTGTGCGACCATGCCTCTCCTAGCTCTGATAGACAAACATACACACACTCATAAAAGTGAAGACAAAGTGGAGAAATCAGATTTTATTGCGACTAATAAAACCGTATACCTTTCTTCTTAGAGGCTCCTCCACACACCTGACGCCCACGGTGGTGAGCTGCCTTTTAGAGGGTTACACATATTTATAGAGGGACAACCGCCAACAACTCCCCCAATTTGAGCAAGACTCCAATCTGAGTCTCAATGGAACTTTCCCCATGACCTTTCGAGTTTCACCGGGACTCCTCTGGCTATTCCCAATCCGATTTGGATCCTTGTGGCCTTCTGAGTTCCACTCGATTCAAGCCACCGCACAATAGTCCTAGAGCCATTTTCTTCCATATTGAAATGAGAGGAGTTTTGGGCCGTTTCGATCCACATCAGCTGATTCTACATATATTCAGCCAGTTTTTGGTACGATAATCCTAGAACTTGTAGATAGTGATAAGGGTGGAGGACAAGGGGCCATTGTCCTTATTCTGGCTTGCTCACCTTCTCTTTCTCTTTCCACAGAGAGCCGCTTGAGCATTTGCTACCTTAATTGTTTAAGGAAACAGTACGTATAACCCCCCTTCCTGGTTTGTACTACCACCTGTACATTGTAGCGGACGAACACGCTATATTCTGTGTCGGCGGGGCTGAAGGTCAAACAAACCTGGTGGTGTTGCCTGATAGAAGCGATCTTTAGTTATTGGATGAAACTCCATTCAACGTCTGTCCCAATGGATCCTACTATACACGTTTATTAGTTTTCTATGAAAACTCTTCTACGTGAAGTGAGAAATTTCGCATCTCAGAGATTAAGATTTCTTAGATTTATTATTTTCTTAAATACTCTTGGAACAAAACATTATCAGTCATGCCCTAGTAGGTGAGGTGCATAAACCTCATGAGAGTTGAACTCATAACTTTTTTAATAAAGAAATCATGAAATATTAGTTGAGCCAAGTCTAGTTGACAAGAATGCTAAATTTTTGTATGAATTTTCCGTCTTTTCCATAAACATTAAGAGGTTTAGAGATTCAACTCCGTGCACAGTAGCACAAATGGACATGTCTTCCGCTCGGGCAGGAGAAACCTAGGTTTGACCACCGCCCGAGGGGTTTTTTCACGGGCAGCCCACGCGTCATCCAGCCGCAGTGCCGAGTTTTGAACTCGGAGTTCTGTGGTCGGGTTCTCCTCCCCTGTTACCCCCCTGGCCACTGAACTAGTTTTCAGATTTTTTATTTCTTTTCACTTTTGTCTTTTGATTGGGACAGATGGCTATAATCCTTATCAGCAAAACATAAAAAAAGAAAAACGTGGACAAACAACAGTGCAAGGAGAGACACGTGTGAGGTTCTCCTTCCTCTCGAAGGACTTTTCCTTCTCCTGTCCTCGGACGCCTCGTCCTGTCGCAGTTCTTCTCCCAACCATGCATGCATGAGAACCCCTGCATGCCGACGGCGCGCCGGCTCCCAGACGTCTTCTCCTCTTTTTCTTCTCGGCCAGTCGCCAACGCCGCCGCCCGGCTGCATCCGTGTGCAGTCTGAAGGTACCATATTAAGGAACTGGGCTTGCGTCTTCTACCTCTTGGGATGGGGATGCATGATGGGCACCTTAATTTGCTTCGTAGACCTCGCCAGCCACGCAACACAAGGCGGCCGCACTGTACCTTTCAGAAGGTTACAGCCTTCTCGCATCCAACCCTACCGCAAAGGGAAGGGAAATAAAAAAAGACAAATCACATTATCACAGGTTGGCATGTTATAGTAGTGTAAGATGGTAACGTTGTCTGCTCGTTCTTCATATCTCCTTGTCTTTCTGCTGGCGATTCGTGAGAGACTGGAAAGCGAGTTCTGGTCCTTTCTGGGGAAGCCTACAACCGAAGATAAGGATACCGTGACATTCTTGAAATTTTCGGATAAGAAGACAATGTTGGCATGTCGTCTAATTCTCATTTTCTACTTATCTATAAATAAAATCTCGACGCATGTCTATTTGGACGGATGCAAAAACTTAGGCGCACGCAGCCTTGGACCAGATGAGTGTAGAGACTTGCAGGTTGACCTTTTCTCTTCCCAGTTCCTCTTTCTTCTCCCTCTGGTCATGGAAGCAATGGGAAACTGGCTCTCCAACTCTATACTGTACCTGTTGGCTCATAGTTGGCGACTAGGGATGCAAATGGTGATCGATTGAAGTAACCACTTGTTGCGCAAAGTTTAAAGGAAGAGAATAGCACAAAAAAAGTGGAAGAACGAAAAAGAATTCACAATTTTTTTAGAAAAAGTCAGACACATAAATATAATTAAATTAGAATTCTATACATAAGTGACGTATATAAATAGATGTAAAATTTTGATTTTCACTAAAAAATAAAAAAATTATCAAATGAAAAAGACTAAATTTTAAACAACTTCTATAAAAGAATCAATGTCAAAATCAAATTTTGAGTCTTCTCAATTCATATCCAAAAAATTATCAAAAATAATATTTTTTTACTAAAATTGATATATTCGTTGTCGAAATGATAGAATTTGAGTTTAAAAAATAACACTCTGTGGCCACATGCATAAACCCCGTTGATTCCGAATTGGAGTCCTGCATGCGAATCATACTCTTGTGCTGAAAGTTATACTTATTTTATTGACAGGTGTCAGATTCCCATTCAAAATCTTCTTTCTCTTTTGTTTCTTCTTATCGATCTTCATATTCTAATCATGTCATTACCATCTAAAGTCCATCACCAATAGTTCGATTATTTGACCATTGGTTATTTTATACATCAGTTAATAGATAATTCTTTTAAACTGACATACGTAATATATAAGATAATAGATACAAATTTGTCTTGATTTATATATATATATATATATATATATAAGCTCATAGGATAGTTAATAGATTATGGTGCATCTACCTTAAATATGCACTAAATTCAACCAGTTTGCAGCATCCCTATTGACGTCTTTTATAAACATGTGAACTCCCCCCTCCCTAATTTTGCTTCAGTTATCCATAAAGTTTATTTTTTAAGTTGAAATTATGCTTTGAATTTACACACACCTCTTGAATAAGCAGGGCCCTGTGGCCTTCTGGACTCGACTTATGTGAAGGTCTATGTCGATAGTACTTTCCGAAAAAGCCTATATAGGGGGACATCGAAGTGAACTCTTCGGGGGACTATCGTGTCCTAAAGTGGTCAAGAATTCATTTTCCTGTCCGATCATTGGAAATATGAGTGGTAGAATAATCTTAATCGGAAAGAAGATCAAAAAATGTTTAATAGACGGTGTCTATTCAACTTATTGTCTTAAAATGTTAAGTTGGATGGTCCAATAACTTTAATACTAAACTAGTTATTAATGTATGCCGCCCTCGTGGCACTCCAAGAAAGATGCGTGTCCCACTGAGGATAAGCTAGCCCTGAGACATGTGTTCACGTCTCCTGCCTAGAAACAGTAATTAGTATAAGCTTTTAACCTTCCACCATGCTAAGATAAGCCATTTGAAGCTCACTCACTCCCTAGAGGCCTCTCATCTTTCATTTTTCCTCTCTTCTGCATTCCTTCACTTAAGCATCAGAGAATTAGCCCCAAGTTTGTCCGAGTCCCCAGATTACCGTCTTCTTTTTCTTGCAAGGCCGCTCCAATTCCACTACCAATTCGAAAACCTTCTTTTCGTCGGTACGACTCCTCCCATGTCCTCCCCATTCGTTGGAGTTGAGATCATCTCAGTGCATCATTGAACAGAAGTCTTGCAATACAGAGAGGGAAGAGGACAGATATTGCAAAAAGACCGTTTACTTGTTCTAATTTTTCTCAAATACTTGAACCATTCCCTTCTCTACATTGCTGGACTCTGTCCAACAGTACACTATAAAGATCTCCTCTCCATTCGTTGTCACGTCCAGCTGGGATCGAAGAGCTCGACCTCTACACAACCAGAAGCTTACGTTACATTATAGATAACTTTACCTGTTGGTTGCAGCGGCGGATTCCAACTGGTTTTAGTGGGATCTTAGGACTTCACTGGAATTTTAGAATCTTATTATAAGAATCTTAATTTAATAAGGTAAATTTTAAATTTAAGTATAAAGTGATCCCACTGAATTTTTTAGATGACCCACATGACCCCAATCTCATTTGGAACTCAATTTCACTAGATTTTTTACATATTATTATGATTTATATTTATGATTTAATAAAAAATTCGTTGAGTACATCTAGAAGAAAAAATTCTCGTAACAAAGTATATCATTTTTATGATGATTAAAATATATTTACTTTTTTTTAATATTTTTAATATGACGAAAATAAAATATCAATAAATTTAATGATAATCCGAATGACTCCACTGGACAAAGTTTCTACGTCTGCCACTAGTTGGTTGTACATAGCCACTAACTGGGTCATATACGCCAAGCATTTTAAAATGTGTTAGTATTTTATCTTGAGTAGCACTGCATCACCCCGGCAGTATACGTAAATCTAATTTTTTTTAACTTTTTTAGGTATGAACCTACTATATTCCACTTGCTTGTATAATGTGATTTTTGATTGGATTACATAAAAACTTAAAAAAAAGATAGATAAACTGAGCCTCAATTAATAGTTAAAAATTAAAAATGCTATCCACGAGTCGATCATGAGCAGAACTCACTAAATTAGGATTGGATTTTTAATTTTTTAAAATTTTCAGATTGTCTAATAACAAATTGGACTATACACTCATGTGGAGCATAATGAAACCAACCTTAAAACTTTTTTAATCTTTTTATAAAATTTTCATGCACAAGGTGCACCAAGTAATACTCATTTATCTTAACTGGTTTCGGAGAAATCGTTTGTATCCACAACAGAATTCAGCGGGGTCACAAAAAAAAACTTTTGAGCCTGAAAAGGCATTATACTATTTTCATAAAATATGCTATGACAAACCCTTAAATGAGAGAAATAAAAGCTGCTAATAACAAGTAACTTTTCAAAATATATAATGAAGTATAACAAGATTAGAATTACATAACACACTAAGGGCAATGCCACCATTCCCAGAATAGTAATACGATGCTCTATTCAATATTATGCAACAATAATTAAAGAGTTGCGACATATGAAAAATAAAAATTAGAAAAATAGTACACTAACATTGTTTCCTAACACCTTATTTTGACATACCTAACTAGGTGGAAATCATACACTGAAGGAAAGTGTTGTTATTTCACACCTCTGACAGCCCAACCTTTTAACACGTGATGCTATGTGAGCATGTCAAAAAGTGGTATTAGAAAAGGGTGTTACTTTATCGTTTTCCTAAAAATTATATGATGTATACAATGGATATGGAAGCTAGAAATTATATGAGAAGGTATATGTCTAAAAAATGATAATCTCTGTTCTAAAGATAGGAGCAAAAAGGTATATAACGCCCGACTTACATAAAATATTGAAAATTTTTGAATTTTTATAAATAGGATTCACTTTGAGAGAGAGGAAAATCAGACCCTAGTTATTCGATGATCACTTCTAATAACAAAAGACTTCCTTCAAATTTGAGAAACAATTACGTGCTGGCAATGTGAGAGGAAGGCGAAGTAAAGATTTAAGTGCCGTTGGTCCAAAGTTATAATAAACCATAAAGGGAAGTTGAATAAAATTTTTAAAAATTAAGAATTATAAATCATAAATTGATAAACAAAGTTCAAAGAATAGAGATAGGGGTACTGCCCAAGATATGGACTACCCTAAGGGGTAAATGAGTAATTAAAAAAAATCTACTCAACAAGCAATATTAATAGAAAAAAAATAAGCTAAGAAGGAGATGAGAGACAATCAGCAAACATAGAATAACATAGGGATTCTTATAATGATTTGGTCTTCAAACCTATGTCTAGTCTCCAAACAATCTCTTGGAAGTTGTACTGATATGAAGACTATATAGAGTACCAACCCCTTGCTGGTTTTACACTACAACATCCAACCTTTGCTGATCTTCCCTTCTCTCAAGAAGAGATAAACTAATCTACCTCAGCAGGTCTTTTCTTCCTCTCGAGGATAAAGTACAATCATATTAAATATGATAAGAGTTACATAACCAAATGCCTCTCAATAGGCTATAGTTTGTGCAATAAGCACAAATATGTAATCAAGACTAAGAAAGAAAGAGGTAATTTTTAGAGTTTTGAGTGCCCGGTGAAAATGCCCCAAAAGCTTGAAGTAGCACAACGAAAGTGGATGCAATGCTTGAAGTCAAAGTAGGCTCTCTAAGTTTTTCTCTTTTCTCTCTTTTGCTAAAGGAAGTTTTGGCATAGAAAGTGAAGTTTTTGAATTTAAATTTCGAAAAAAAGTTATTGTCTTCTATTCCACCGCCTTCAATATATAGAAGATATCAAATGAATCCATTGAGGCTCACCTTTCTCCTTTTATCTATGTTAGATCCTCTTGAGTGTAACTTTACCTCTGTGAGTCTAACATTAATTAGATTGAGTTTTGCCTAGAAGAGAGCTTGAACAAATATTTGTCTTGATTGACTGAAGCTTTTATTCTTTGTCTCCAAGTTTTCCCAATTCGGTTACGTAGGTCCCACCTAACCCTATAGAATTACTAAAACATAAAAAAATTCATCCGATTCTCTGTTAAGGATAGGTGAGTGCCAGAAGATCTATAAAAACAGGCAATACAACAGGGCAAACAATATTTGTAGGTGGCAAGTAGAAGATAAACAATGTTGCACTGAAGATTGATTATAAGGGTCTTGAGAAACTGTCTAAGTTCAAAGGAATCAATCGGGGATAGATAACTGGGTTATTCAACCAACTAGTGGATTCAATCTGCCTGTTTAATCAATGCTCAATCGAATAACATAAGCCATATAATTGATGTGCACTTAATTTGTAATTGAAGTAATCGAGAGAAATAATCAAATGAATAGGCACTGAAAGTAATCGCAAAGATGTCCTTCTAATTGATTAGATTGAGGGAATTTCAATTAGTTGATAACTTATCAGTTTAATTGATAGTCGTCATTGAGAGAATATATAATTGATTCGAAGATATAGATAATTGAAGTAATAAATGAGTTAACTGATGAACTTAATCGATTATAAGGTCATATAATCGATACAATTAATTGATCAAATAGGCCTGGTAACAAGTTCAATCGACAATGGTATCAATTAGATAGCTCGATAGGAGAGGCTTAATCGATGTAAGGATTTGATTATGTAGCCTAAAATCACAGATGACTTACTCCCTACATAATCAATCCAGTGGTGAGATTTGTCGAAGTTCTAGGAGAGACTTAATAGATACAAGGTTTCGATTAAATAGCCTAAAATTAGAAATGACTTACTCTTTACATAATCAATGAGTGGTGAGACTAGCTGAAGTTCCAAGATCTCTTTAATTGATATAAGAGTATTCAAATGGTGATTCCTTGAAATCGGATAAATCTCAAATCACAATATTCAGAACTGAGATATATGTAGTAAATCTATTAAATTATAGTCACTTAAATCACTCATAACTCAAACAAAATATAATATGATTGGTTCTTTTTTATGTGTGCTATTACCAAAGCATGGGGATCCAATTAGGTCAATAATAGTTCAACAAGGAGATAAAGAGGAAATCACACAAAAAAAACATGATATTTGTCGTGATTTGGTCATGTGGTAACCCGCTATGCCTACTTCTCAAATATGTCTTGGATTCCACTACCACAAGCTAATTAATGTAGTGTTAGTTTATGAATTAGACACGCTAGTTGATACAATGTTAGCTCACCAAACATACAAACTAGTTGATGCTATGTTAGCTCACTAAACACTCAAACTAATTGATGTGGTGCCAACTCACCAAAGATACATAAGTGAAACAATGAGGAAGGAAATGAGAGATCCAATAAATATGAAGCCTAGAGGATGAAGCCGATCTCTTCTTCATGATTATGGTAGCCAGTGTAATCATAAAAGGATCCGCTCTTGGGGAATTAGAAGTTGAGATCTTAGATAATTTGGAAGTGGTGGTGTCGACACCTTTGATTAGACTGTGGAAACCTTGAGTCAACATTAATCTCTTGTTTAGTTTGCATAAATTGATATTTTAGAAAAATAATAACTCGATACGAAATATCAGATTAAGTTAATCTTATACTCATCAAAAATATCTTCAAGTCATCTACAATCTTATTACTGATCACATTTTCATATTCATCCATTAAAGTATCTAGAAATGCCATAAGATCGTATTGAAATTACTTGTAATTTTTGTGAAATAGAATTTGCTTCTGTTTATACAGGTATGGATGGAAAAAAGAAATATTTGGATTCGATTCAGATCTGGATATGAAATGTATAGGTGTAACGACCCATCACCTTATAATCGGGGATCCGATTACTAAATGGGTACCGAATCATTAAAATTTGGAGCCAAACCAGGATCTTGATAAGTCTGAGAAATAAACGATAAACTAAGCTAAACATTCCACATCACATCGAATTGTAAAGGAAGTGCAAGAATTAAAAATTATTACAATTTGACTTGACTCAGCAAATAATTACATATTCTAACTGAAAAGAAGTAATTAAGCGTACATGCATGAAATGAAACTAACAACTACATCGGAGCATACTTCGGGACAGTAGCTGCTGGCGCACAATCCGAGACAAAATCCTCCACGCTACGCCTGCCTATAACCCTCACCTAAAAATCGCAGGGGTGAGTCTCATCGAAATAGACTCAGTAGGATCCTTTGATCCCCACCACCCACTCACGCACCCACAAGTGCAACAACACAAATATAGGAAATTTAAATAAATAAAACAGTAAACACAACTCCCAAAGATTTCCAAATTTCGATATAAAACGCATGCATTCATTAATATATCATGCACAATTATGAAACCACTCTACTACGGAGTCCACAACCAGCGTCTTGGCCAAACACACAAACCACACGACCGAACGCGGAAAACATCGACCCGCTGGGACCAAACAGCAACCCCCTCGGATAGTACGCTGGCTACTTCGGCCTATCTAGCTCTAGGTGGTTCTACTTCCCCCAGCGCGAGTGACACTCCGAATGTACTGCTCCCACACCGATACTAGCTATACCCCAAGGTATACCAGGTGACCCTCTCTCTAGGCATTACCCCACCACTCCTACACTGGCGCCGTGACACTCCCACACCGACACAGGGTGCCTAAGTGCTAACAACTGTTACTTTAGGTCCACAGTCGTACCAAACATAATACAATGCGATTCGATCACGTAGAAATCATCGTACTTAAAGTACGTTTTTAAGCATGCATTTAACCAACTATCTAATAATGTAAACACATGTTAATTGCATGGATTTATGAGGTTATGTCTTGAATCGCATTGTCCATGGCCGACGTCATTCAAGACCCCTAAACTGGTTCATACGAAAAACTGGCTTAAATCTCGTCGCCCTTGGCAGCCGCCATTTAAATGGCGTCACTGTCCCTGGACGCTATTTAAAACCGAGATAGAGTTCCTTATCTGGGCTAAATCGCGTCTCGGGTGGAATCCGCTATTTAAAATGGCGTCGCTGTCCCCAGACGCCATTTAGCACTCGCAAACAGGTTCCCCTCGGCCTCCCCTAAGTAAAAAAAATGGGATTTCTCCTCCAAATTGCACAAAAACGTCAAAAACATAAAGAAAGTAGGGGAGAAGCCTAATTACTTTCATAAAGAATCGCCTTAAAACATGTTTTCTACCCCAAAAGCACCCACACATATTTCATACTTTCAAAGCGAGAAAATCATAGTTTTAAACGAAACATTGCGAGGATCGTTATCCTACCGGTTACTTGAACTCCTCCTAACTCTTAGCCGCCAAACCGCCACGCCACGAGTCGCCACCGATATCGCCGTGGACGTCGTTATTCCACCGGGACGTCGGCCACCGTCCGAAAAGAAATGCGTCGTAGAGGAGATGGTGGTGGTAGTGGTGGAAGTTAGGGGGGTTAATGGAGTGGAGGGAGAGGAGAAATGGGGAGAGGAAAGGAAGGAGAATGGGGAAGGGGATGGGAATGGGTCGGAGAGATGGTGGAGAGAGAAGAAGATGAGATAAATGAGGGAGGATTCACGGGGTTAAACCGAAACTAGCTAAAACGCGTCACCCAAGACCGACGCCATTCAGATGACAAGACCGGAGCCGTACTCTCGTGGCCCGAAACCGGCCAACGTGGCACCCACGTGACATATTCTAAAACGCGTCTCCCTAACCAGACGCCATTTAAACCGCGTCGAGCAAGCTCAACGCAATAAAGAATCCATACCCCAGCCCCACAAGGGTCCAAACTAAGGGGACCGACACCGAAACTGACCCGATAACTGGATCTGAAACCTCGATCCTTACAATAGGTCTGCGAGACCATACTTTGGAACTTAAACTTTTAGATCAAACATTTTTCTCAAATAGTTGATCGAAGATATTGATGGGGAATGGGGGTGAAAACGAGCTTTTGAAATCTCCAAATCAAACCTTTAGAATATGAGCTTCAAAAACCTCTAGATCAAATCTTTAAAACTAAAACTGAAGAATATCTCAAAATCAATTGGAGAAAAACAAATCGAGAGAAAAATCTACTCCATGTTTTAAAGTAGGGATTGCATAAAGGGGGAGAGGAAGGTAGGCATGAATAGTATCGGGGTCACAAAAGAGGATAGGGCTTGAATAGTGTGGGGGTCGCAGAAGAAGATTAAGTATGGTTGGCTTGTACAATGTTGGCCTTATACGTAGGTTTGCTTGATGTTGAGTTAGCAGAAGAACACGGTGGATCTGCACAACATCGGGTTGTCTGAGAAGAAGATGAGGATGCCAAGCTTATGCAACTTAGCACTATAGAAAAGGGTGAGGATGGTGGTCGGTAGCCCTGCACAACATCGGTTCCGTTGCAGATGAGGAGGAATCGAAGAAGGGAGCAACCTTTGTTCCAACTTTGAAGGAGAGTTCTACTGCAGAAAGAAAGGAAATGGAAGAGCCAGAGTTCTCCAATAGAAAGGGCTATTTACACTGTAAAAAGAAAAAGTTATTTACGTTGTAGAAAGAATGGGCATGGGAGGGCCAAGGTTCTCTGATCGGGAGTTCTATTTTGGCCATAGTTATCTGATCAGGAGTTCTATTTTGGCCATGGTTCTCTGATCGAGAGTTCTATTTTGGCCAGGGTTCTCGGATCGAAGCTTACCTAGAGCCGACGGAGAGTTGGAGATGGACCTTCTTAAAATCAGGTTGAATCTAATTAGAATCCTTTTTGAGGAGCTTTGGATATTTTGAATCAGACCTCTGATTCTCCGATCTGATCTGCATCCTTATATACATGGTGTCGATACCTTGATAAGAGGCATTAATACTTCTTATATAGAGATGTCTAGAATGCTTTATATATCAATAATTTTATTAAAATTACATCAAATCTTCTTCGAACCTTTTTTTACTTAAACAAATATGTATGTCACTATACAAAATGTTAATTTTATTATCATCAAAATTAATCTATGGGATTCAACATAAAATATAAGAGTCTAATTTATAGTCATTATTCATTAGCTTTCGATGAATTTTGTGGAAAGTGTAGACCAAAATGTTGCAGTACCACACCAAAAAGAAGATTTTAAGGAATTTGGTTCGAGAAAATCAAAAAATCTTTCTCTATAGTCTGTGTACATCTTCCCCGAATTTGTATGTGTGGAGTTTGTTCAGACCATACTACTAAAAAGTTCCTTATAGGGTGTTTGGTTGCATGACAATGTAACTTTTTTTTTACAAATTTATATTTTTATACTGAAAATATATTAAAAGAAGTGTTTGGAGACACTATCAAAATATGTTTTGATAAAGACTCTCACTTACAAAACAAGATAAAAATAAAATGAAGGTGGACCCTATTGTATTTTTTGCAAAGAAGGCAACCCCCAGCAACCCGTCTTATCCTTGCCTCCTCAAAATCATGCCCCTGCCTGCCCCTACCTCCTCAAACCAACCCACAATAATTATATTTATTTTATAATTTAAAAGGTGTTATATTTTTTATTTTAATATAAATTTTTATAATAAAATTATATAAGATATTATAGGACAACCAAACAGCCCATTAAAGAATAAAGTAACGGATTACTTGATTTTTTAACATTCTTGATTTGGTCTTTATCTTGTTATTACCGCATTCTTAATTAGAGATCTGGGCCTGGATCCCACGTACACTTTTATATATCACGTCAAATCTGCTATGCGTAAGGGATTGTTCGTCTCTCTCTATAGTACTGGAGTCCGATTCAAACGTGCACTGAGAAGATTTCTTTTCCTTTCTAAAGGATTACTCTTTGCTTGTTACAACTCTAAAGAATGCCAACTACCATTCCACCTTCTGTTGTTCGTCCATTTTCCTCCCCATTTCCTCCTCCTTATCCTTCTCTTCTTCTTCTTCTTCTTCTTCTTCTTCTTCTTCTTCTTGTAGAATAGTCACTATGAGATAAGATCCATCAAAATCCGATGAAGTTTTTGAAACGAGGCAATAATAATGCAGGGGTGGTGCCTACCATAATTGGAAAACTGGTCATGGCCGTAGGATCACAATGGCTAGGATTATGATGGAGAAGTTTATGGTATACCATGCGGCAACACTTCGTTCTTTTTCAAGCTGTGGAAGGATCTTCATCAATAGGTATACCATGAACGGTTTTTTACGTGCCAATCTCTTTCATTATATGTAGAAGTTATGATCAGTTTAAGTTTTCTTCCAGAAGATTTCTTCTCTGTCCATAGTGGGACCTCTGAACTCAAAATACTGATTCAATGAAGACAGAATTGTCATGGTAGTATAGAAAAAGTTTTTTCAACGACGAGAAAATTAATGCAAGTTCCCATTTTTATACTCTCTGTTAAGAAGACTTAGTAAGTACTTTTGACTAGAAACATCTATCCCTTTCGGCATGGTTATTTTGGTAGTTCAAATTAGGTGGAAATATCTGCTCCGGTTTAATGTTACACGTGCCAGAAGAGGAAGGCAAACATAGTGAAAGGCGAACATAACTTTCAGCTGATGCGTGGTCCTAAGAAGAATCGATAATTAATACTTGTTGCAGTGCCGTGTGTGGAAGGTATCCATATTATGTTCTGTCGGATTGACTCGACAGTGTGCACAAGCTTAAGCATCTTCCACAGAGTGATGTTGCTACTGCACACTATCTGAACTGTGACGACAGATCGTGAGAGCACTGCACCATTATCCGCAAGAGCAGTGTAATAACCATGTAATTGTCTATTTTCGTTTGGATTCACAGTAAATTAAACAACTGGAAAGGTAAAAGAAGATCAGCTACTGCATGCTGTCTAACCTAAAAATTAGACCAGAAAAGTTCATGTGGCAGCTTACCATTCATCACTTCCAAATGGAAGGACCGAAGCATGTTTGATCCATCAATCCATTCGCGCTATAGGAAGGAGTAAAAGAGGTGGATCAGTGATATTGAGAGGGGGAGGAGGGTGGAGGACGAGGAGCCATTGCCCTTGGCTTGAGTTGCTGGCTTTCTTCTCTCTCTCCACAGGGAACAGCAAGACCTCGGCTGTCTTATGTCGAAGCAGTAGATATGTACGGGCTCTCTACGTGGTCTGCACGACCGCCTTTATATTGCGAATGTACATCGTAGACGATCAGTAAAGTTGGAGGGGGGAAGAAAAGACCGTAGACGATCAGTAAAATGGAAAAAAGAGAAACATGAGCAAACAAGGGTGGAACGAAGGAGAGACATGTGAGGTTCTCCTTCCTCCCGAAGGGCTTTTTTTCTCCTGCCTCCTCCTCGCACGATTCTTCTCCGGACCACGCATGCATGCATGCATGAGTACCAAGCGAGAGTGTTCAACATCTCCATCCCAAAGAGGGAAAAGATAGATTCACTGTTGATACTAAGTATAAGTAGCCGTCAACAATTTGTATCCATTTTTCATGATATTTTGCATATATTAGATATATCATGGAAAAGAAGGTGGATGCTTCTTACACAATGTACTCATGCAACACAAGGCAGCTGCAACTGCTGCACTGAACTAAACAAAACCAGGAGAAGTCATAACCTTCTCACATCCAAACATAACGTAGTTGGGAATTCGGCCTGGTTCCGTAGAGAGTGCACAAGTTTTTTTTAGATAAAAAGGATTATCGGGATTCTGGAGAGCAGTGTAGTGTCATTCAAGTGCTGGGCTGTTCGCCCATTAAAGTGGTAGGTGAGTTGGTTTCAAAATGTTGTGCCACAGTTCGCTCCATATTTGGTGCGAGCGATTAGAGCACTGAGAAGATCTTTCCTTGGCACGAGAGAATCGGAAAGAATGCACCTCTGGTGTTCCAACTATGGTACCCAACCGTTGACCAAAAAAAAATCTATGGTACCCAACATAAACGTTAAGTAGCCAAGTGCAGAGCGGATATATAGCTGCTGATTTGAAAATGAATAATACTTGCTGTAATGTATGTGATGCCGTTGTTTTACCGTAAAATCTTCGATTGGATGTTAAAAAAAGATAAAAAAAATTGAGCCTGGACGAAGAGTTAAACAAATATCCTTAATGGGCTAAGCCAAATAAAAGAGGGTTCGATTTTCTGATTTTTTTAATCATCCATTGCCATTGGAGATCAGATAATCTGAACATGTCGGATAAAAAAAAATTAGAAAATAAAAAAAGACTTTATCCTATGTGATGCAGCAAGTATTATTCTTTGAAAATATACTTTCTTTTTCTCTAGAAAAAACACAACAAGAAACTTAGATTACATATGGTAACTTTGCATCTTGGTTGCATATGTAACCGTTATGTAGGGCGTTTATGAATAAAAAATATCTTATGCGAATTTAAGATCAATGATCGGCAACTTTTGATATTGCAGATTTGATATGTGATGGACAGTCGTAATGAACACAAAAGTACATGGTCAGCATGGGTAAAGAATTACCAAATGGTTGGCATCTGCTTATGATTGTAATTTGTGATACTTAGGCCTGTTAAAATGGGTCTGGACCTGCTAGCAGACCCGTTTGAACCCATTAAGATTGGGTCTGGGTATAACCATTTAATTATTCAATAACAATCATGTCACCAGATTTCTACAATTTTGGGGCTGAAATCAAAGTCTATTTCAGTTGTGTAGTAATGTTTAAGTAATAACGTTTAAGATAGGAGTAATGCTTGTAAAATGCACGGCCTCCAGTGCTGCCATCTGGTCACTTCGATGAATTAATTCTCTTTTGAGACTACTTATCTTTTAACCCCTGAAAAAATAAAAGGTAGACGCTAAGATTAGACTCTTTACTCCTTCAGCTGTTAATACTATTGGGCCTACTTGTTATTGGACCCACAATGGTTACGTGTTCTGGTACGGACTTACCCAGTCCGTATCATCACAGCCCTAGGTACTTGTGATTCCGATTCAGAACCTAGTGGGCATTGTGATTAAATCTAGTGGGACTGCATGGGGCCAAACTAGTACTCTGCCGCAATGCTAGGACCATTTTTGGATAGTACGCCACTAGAAATAGCTATTTTTAAAGAGTAATGCTTGCTACAATATCTCCTTCAATTGCAATAGGTACATTGCATTGGATAAAATAATCTTTTTTTAGGTTGACCCTGAGGTACCTTACTCGGCCGGACAATGCAATATCCGATCAGGCGATCCAAAAAACTCTGCAAAATCAAACTGTTATTAGGCTCGGCTCATTAAGATATTTTTTACTGCTGAAGGTCGGTTTTTTATTTTTCGGATTTTTTTTGGATTGCCCGATTAGATAGTGTACTATACTGCCGGGTAGGAAACCTTGGGACCGACCTAAAAGAATCATTTTTTTTTTCTTTTACTCATTGCAATACCCTCGTTACGATTGAGGGAGAAGAAAGGCACATTGCAGCAAGTATTACTCATTTTTAAAATCATACGTTGTCCACCACTCGGAGTCATCGGAGACCCTAGGTGATAGAACAATCCACATATCTTGCTCATGTAAAACAAGCTTTTCTAATTACTGAACATTATACTGTAACTTCCTAGTTTGTACTTAATTCTTTACTAAATGGAAGATCATAACATTAACCAACTCTAGATAATTGGAATGATCTTTTTCTACGGTAAATTACTTAAATAGTTCTAAATTGGAATAATTTTACATTGCCCCGCAGACCTTTAGGCTTTAGTTGATATTTCATATGACCTTGTTTTCACACCTCATCTCTTTCGAGAGTCGTATAGGAAGACTTTCTAGTCTGAGCAATTTTAAAACTTTTTTACTTCTGCTCGAAGATAACCTTAAAAAAAAAAAAACTTCTGTTCGAAGAAGGATTAGTTTAAAGAAGTTTCACGTAGGATAGGTTGGCAATGGCCTCTCAAGTCGAGTAGATTTATTTCAAACAGAAGTCCAAAAATGTCTTGTTGCCCAAATGGCCAAAAGCTTACGAAAATGATCCGAAAAGGATGAAATATCAATCTCTTAGAAATATCCCTTGTTTAAGTCCTGTATGATGTTATTCTTGTGTCATGGTACCATGGTAATTTAGACAATAAGCTTTGTTTAACTACAATGGCTTATAATATTAGGGATTTAGGAATACCTGCTGCGGAAACCATCCCTAACGAGAGGAAGAAGACGACATCAAAGTCAATCCCCTAGCGTCCACAAGCCTCGCGAGCACCGTACGAACACCGGACGAGAAGATAATATAACCTGAGCACCCTCTCCGCTGGTTTCCTCTCTCTATCTCACTTGATGCGTATGGCTTGATGGAGAGTCATAAACTTTTTATATAGAGAGGAGGGACCAATCCCGTTTAACCTTAAATAGATCCCACCCATTATAGGATCCTAATGAGTTCCTTATGGATTAAGCCCAATTACCATATTCCGTCAATTAGATACCTTATGGTATGCTAGTGTGTCGCTCAATAACCACAAGTGGACCACTAATTAGGTAAAAACCTAACATTCTCTCACTTGGTCCAACTTGTCATAAGTATATCAAATCTTCCTTTAAAAATATATTTATAATATATATAGTTTCAAAAAGACTCTTGAAGATTTGACAGTACGGGCATACACCTAAAGGAAGAAACACGATATGCGTGCGCACGATAAAAACAAAACTACACACCTTTCCAGTTAACAGAATCTAAGAATTCAAGAATAGTAAATCAAATGACAGGGGTCATAGCGGCAAATGCATTCAATTACACACCACCTTCCATGTACTACAATGCCACCAACTTACTATAATTGAACAACAACTATGGAACTTCAGATAAACACAAACCTAATATTATATGTTGGTCACTACTTAAACATACAATCTGCCAGCCATAATTCACAACCAATATGTAAAAAACAAATGGAATAGGCAGAATCAATAGAAAAATCATGACATAAATATGATCACAAATAACTGAATGTGTCAAACTGAAAATGTCACAATATATCGAGAGAACTGACAAGACCCATCTGAAGCACATGACTACAAAAAGTACTAGCAGATAGTCCCTTCGTAAGTGGGTCAGCCACCATAAGATCAGTCCCAATATGTTCTACAAACACTTCATGATTCTTCATTCTGTCTCTAAGAGCAAAATACTTGATATCCAAGACTCTACCACCTTTGGACGTCTTATTATTCTTAGAGAAAAAGACCGCAGCGGAATTGTCACAGTAAATCCTGATAGATCTGGAGACAAAATCAACAAACGATAGACCTGTGAGCAAATTCCGCAACTGAATGGTCTGAGCACTTGCCTCAAAACAAGCAATAAACTCAGCTGCCATCGTGGAAGCCATTGTAATATTCTGCTTCTTACTGTACTATATGATAGCTCCTCCTGCTAAAAGAAAGATGTAGCCTGTAGTGTATTAGGATTCGGGCGGGATGCGAAGAACGCAGCGGAAACGACGAATAAAATATTATCCCGTCTGATGCCCGTTGATCCGATTCGGAACAAAAAATTAAAACTGAAAACAGGGTTGTAATCTAATTACCGTGCGTGAATTCGAATCCGCTTCCGTCTCGGTTCCGTCGAGGCGATGCCGCGAGCCGCACAAGTGTCCGGCCTTCAGCGGTATCCACGCGATCCTCCGCGGTGGTTCGTCCTCGCTCCCTCGTCCGTATCAACTCGCTCGCTGAAGATCCGTCGCCGCAACGATTGCCGAAACCCGTCGACGGGAATTCCCGACTTTCGAGAATCATATGCGGCAGAGACGGAGACTGTTCCGGCGCCTCGAACGGGGAGTCCAAAGAAGGAGAAAGAAAGGGGGGATGACGGCCAGCATGGGAAAACTCTTGAGCTTGGCCCAGAGTTTCTCAACAGCGCGTATATATATTAAGCCGGCGCGATTTTTCACAAAAGTCCCCGAGTTAATATAAATCATACTTATGTACCACCGACTGAGAATCTTATTGCGTGTGACCCTCTAGGCCCATTTACCAGTCCGATTTTCAACCCGTTAAGTCCAATAATTAGTTATTGACTTATTATAATTAATTAATATCTAGATATTAACTAATTACTTAACTGAATTGACATCGCATGTAAATTCGGTCGGACTTCCGATCAAGTTGGATGCCAAGCAACACCCTATGATCCCGGAAGGTAATGGGGTTCAGCAACCCACTCATGGAACCTGTCCGTCCACAGTTACCGCGTGGCTATAATCCTTCGTTTGCACAATGCTTTCGAGTTAACCTAGGGTATGGTCAACTGTCAAACCCTAGATGGTCAACTCACTTGAATTAGACTCCGCTGTGCAATATCTGAAAACATCTTTTCTGATATTGTTTATGCTCTGGCCAGAGACTCCTGCGGATCTATTCTAGAGCATTCTCTCTCCAGTTACATGAGAACGAACGATCCTTTATTGAACACACAATCACCTTCGAAGGTCTTCCGCTGGACCCGATCCTTGATTATTAGAGATCCCGTGGATAGGGATTCGTAGGTCAAAGTCAAAGTCCAGAAGTCCACCGACAAGGTGTCTTTGGTGTCTTAAGTCCAAGGATCAACCACGCCACTGTGACGATGAATCAAGCCGATTGACAGTCAGGTAAATTACCATTCGGCGAGTCATGTCGAATCAGTTCAATGAACTCATTCCCCAATGAGCACCTACAAGTTTACCATTGTGTCTCCCCACGAGTAACTAACGAGATCAGTCACCCTCATCATATGAGCTGGAATAACCTGTACTAGTCTTACCGGATGTTTGATGTCCTTCTCAAACATCCTATGACTAGGAACAATTAAGAATATGTGTTTATGAGTCATCAGTCTCATTATTATGATCTCATCATAATCCAATGACTATTGCACACATTCATGGACTTCATTATGCCGCAATTATAAATATACCAATCTACATAATGAATTAAATGCCATTGATTAGTGAACCAGATTGAAATAGGTGCCTTATGATTGGCTTAGAGGACACC
Source organism: Zantedeschia hybrid cultivar (assembly GCA_030544215.1). NCBI lineage: Eukaryota > Viridiplantae > Streptophyta > Magnoliopsida > Alismatales > Araceae > Zantedeschia > Zantedeschia hybrid cultivar. Next base: position 11,643,273 of record JARZZO010000015.1, read on the forward strand.
TATATCCATTAATCTCCCACTTAGACTCAAGCCAATCACTTTCGCATTTGATCTCCATCAAATCTAGGTGATGCTCACATAAAGTCTGTGACTAAGACTTGGTCAGGGATCTGTTAAATTATCTATAGATGGAATATTTTTCATTACGTTATTTCCTTTTATCCTTTGTCTTTGAACTTGTGAAGGAGCCTCAGAATGTTCTGCAACTTCTGAAGAGACTATGGCTCGATCATGTTGGGATCTGGGCGGGACGCGAAGAACGCAGCGGAAACGAAGAACAAAATAAATCCCGCCCGATGCCCGCTGATCCGATTCGGAACCAAAAACGCAAACCGAAAAATCGGGTTGGAATCTTATTACCGTGCGCGGATTCGAATCCGCCGCCGTTTCGGTTCCGTCGAGGCGATGCCGCGAGCCACACAAGCGTCCGGCCTCCAGCGGTATCCACGCAATCCTCTGCGGCGGTTCGTCCTCGATCTCTCGTCTGTTTCAGCTCGCTCGCTGAAGATCCGTCGCAGGCCTCATTAATTAACATTTAATTAGCCCATATAACACATTCCAAGATAATCCACACAAATCACATACCATCACATTATATGAAATAAATAAAGTATATGTTCATGACCATTGCAAATTTTAACCAACCACACATGATAAAGCACATCATATGAAAGCTAAAATTTTGAAAAATAATAATTTTGGTTTTCTTAAAACCTGGGTAACAATCAAAATTGGATAAATTAATTTTTCGAAAATCTTATTTTCAACATACAATAAATCTAATTTAAGGCATCAAACACATCACCATGTGCAAACAAAGCTAAAATTAAAATTCTAAAATATTCCATGCATTATTTAGAACAATTCTAAATTAATTAATCTAACACTTAGATTAATTTTAATTCACATTGATAACAATTATTAATGTTAAATAATCTAACATTTAGAAAGAATTAAAAATTCCAAAATAACATTTATAAAAGAATTTCCAACTCAAATGATTAACCCCTTAACAACTCCTTGTTAAAACCCCTTAATTAAATCATATTTCTCAATAACAATTATTAAGAAATAATAATTAGAACATTTCTAATTAAAATAGTCTAACATCTTAGACTTAATTTAATCTTTTAATAACATTTATAAAGATAAAATTCAAAGTAGATTAGATCAATATTAACTATAATTGAGAGATTCTTGAGAAATATAATTAATTATCTCAATAACCATTATTAAGAGTTTGAAAATAAATAAATAAATCCTTAATAACTGTTATTAAGGGTTAATTCTCAAGAATTAATAAACACATTAAAAATAGTCAATTAAACACTTAATAACTTTTATTAAGTGCCCCTCAATTATGAAATAATTTCCTAACAACTATTGCCAAGAAATTATAAATGTCCAATTAGATAATTAAAATAAAATTAATAACAATTGCTAATTAATTTTAAGATCAAAACATTAATCTAATCACTTAATTAGAATGTAATTAACAACATTTGTTAATATTATTCAAGATCATGACTAAAAATAAATTAATAACATTTATTAATTTAATTTAAGAACACATCTTAAATAATTCCTCATTCTATTAAATTAAAAAGATTTAACAACACTTGTTAATCTTATTTAAGATCTCATCTTAAATAAAAACCCCATTCTAAAGATTTCATCTTTAATAATTAAGTCCCCATTATTTAAGATCATATCTTACTTAGTTAAATCGTGATGTAGCCGAAGCTATCACGACCGGATTCCGAAGCTGGAATCCGAGGTTATGGATCCGGAGCTGGGTCGGATCGTTGTTTAGAGGCCCGACGGGGATCCGGAAGGCAGAGGATGCAGAGGCGAAGCCGAAGGTCCGAAGCCGAGAGCTGCTCGATCGGAGATTGGCTTGTCTTCGGGAAGTCGGGGCCGAAGCTCCTTCGGCAAACGAAGGGGCGGCGCGAGACCGAGTGTCCTCCGGTCTTGGGGCGCAGCCGGCGTACGGCGTTGAGACCAGGGAGAGGAGTCCGAGGTCGGCGGCCGAGACCGACTCGGGAAGGTCGGCGAAGGTTCGAACCGAGCTCCTGCAGGAGGGAAAGAAGAAGAAAACCGGTCAGCAGGAGTCCCGGGCTCCAGCCCTAAGGAACCCCCTCCGACGGTCAAATTAGCTCCTAAAGATGATTCGATTCAGAAGGCAAAGAGTAGCTTTAATGCTTTTTGGACTGTAGTCCTTAAGGGTCTCGGAGGCATAAGAGAGCATACCTTTGGCAATAAATAGCGGTGTATTTATAGCAGAGGATAGAGGATGGTTAACGGTGATAGTCGATATAGGACTATATCCAGGCTTACTGGTAAACCGCCATAGTGCCTAGTCTTCCACCGGAGTGGGCCGGACTCGGCTATCGGGCCGAAGGGGGTTGGGCCGCTGATGGGCCGAAGCCTGCTGGGCCTAGGGCTGCCGTGCTGTTCCCGGACCGTAGACTGATGGGCCGCTGACGGGCTGAAGCCTGTTGGGCCGGGAGTGACGGTGCCGCTTATGGGCCGAGGGCTGTCGGGCCGCTGATGGGCCGAAGGCTCTCGGAAGGCCTTGCACTGCTGTTGCTGGGCAGAACGGGGTTTGGGCTTGTTCTAATGGGCCGAATCGGATTCTGCCTCATCACATAGCCCCCCACTCTTGTCTTCCTCAGTTCTGAGATGGCGAGAGTGTAACCCGAAGCTTGTTGGGGAATAGCGTAACAGGTGTCTTACCCGAAGCTTTCTGTTCCTTTTCTTGAAAGAGGGTGCCCTCGGTCGGCCGAGGGTTAAGTAGCTGCTTCGTCTTCACTCGGGGTGGCGACGAAGGCCTTCACCTTTGAGGGCGAAGGGCCGAGCCCTCTGACTCGTGTCAGACTTCATTAAATGGACGAGACGAGCGTCGCTTCGCGAAGAAGCACGGGACACGTGTCACGTATCCGGCCGCTCCGCAAAAAGCACAAAAAGATCCTGACCGCTCGCGGGTCGCAGATCGCCTCGGCCCTCTGCCCGAGGTCCTGCTCGGACTGCCGCCGCTCCCTTCTTCGGCACGCGGATCGGGATACGTGGCGGGCATCCGAGTGATCAGCCGAAGGGTCGGAGCGCGTTCGGCCGTTGATCGTTCTACTTCAAGTCCCGGAGTCCGTCCGTCATCATTGCTGAAGGACGGTACACGTGGCGGGCATCCGAGAGAAGCGACGAGACGACGGGGACGATCTCGGCCGTCGGCCTCGGCGGGAAGGGCTTCGAACGGGGCCTATAAATAGGAGCCCTTCGCAGAACACTGTTCTTCTTCCTGCTTCTGCGCTTGCGTTGCTTTGCGATCACCCGAGCTCTCCCTCCTCTCTGGCGAAAGGCTAGCTTCTCTGAAGGCGTCGTCCGAGCTTGCTGGCCATCGCGGGAAGATCTACATCCCTCGGAGCGCTTTGTTGGTGGAGTTGGGTGATTTGAGAGGCTGCGCTCCAGGAGAGATCTTTTCCCCCTCTTGAGAGTAAGCCTTGATCTCCTTTCTCGCCTTCCCGACCTTATGGTCCGCAGCTCTTCTTCGAGCGAAATTACTCCTTCGGACGAGGAGTATACTCCGTCCCATTCCCCCAAGTCTTCTGTGTCATCTCCCTATACTCTGGACTCCCTCGCCTCTGCAATGTCCGGAGAGCCCGAGGCTTCTGGGGTCGAGGCCTCCGAGGCCGAGGCGTCCGAGGAGGTTCGAACTCCGGGCCAGGCTTCCACCTCGGGATGTCGTCGTCCCGAGACTTCTTCGGAAGCAGCCTGCGCCCTCTCGGACGAAGAGGTTAGCAACCTTGCTTCGTACTTTCAGCTTCCTTCATGGATGACCCCTTATCGGCCTGGCTCCACCACCAGGGCCAATACTCCCCGCCCGGGTACCTTCTCTATCTATGAAGACAGCTTCCAGGCGGGCTTTCGTCTTCCTCTCCCCACCTTCGTCGTTAACCTCCTTTGCTTCTACGGGCTGGCCCCGTCTCAGCTTTTTCCCAATTCTTGGCGTACCGTATACGGCTTTTTGGCTGTGTTTGCCCGTATACGGACTGTTCCTTCCATTAATATCTTCCGCTACCTTTTCAAAATCCAAAGGCAGGGGAAGTCCGAATGGTATTGCTTCGTCCCTCGTATCGGCCGAAGCATCTTCTCCGGGAAGCCCTCGTCCATTCATGGCTGGAAGAGGAAGTTTATCCTCATTTCTTTGCCGGAAAACGAGAAGAGTGTGTGGCCCTTCCCTACCGAATGGGCACCGCTGGCCGCGGGTCTCTCCGATCCTCCCGTCCTGACTTCCACCCAGAGCACCTTAGTGAGCCATATCGAAGCCATGGCTCCGTACGATATCTGGGGGCTCCTCAGCAAGGCGGAGCTATTTGTGGATGCCGGGGTATGGCCGGACCCTCGGTTCGATCCGGAGCGGGCTTTCCCCTACCTTCCTCCCGGGGAGACTCCGCAGGGCAGCGAAGGAAGTGCTGAGGCCGCTCCTCCGGCCGAAGCTCCTCCGGCCGACGAGGTTGCTGAAGCTTCGGCCGAGGGTAAGTCGGTTGTAAGTTGCAACCTGTTGTTGTTATTCGTTTTTAACACGTCTTCTCTTGCTTGCAGCAATGTCCGGGATCGAGGCCCTCCTCAAACGGATAGCCGAGCAGCGCGGCCAAGGCCAGCTACCACCCCGGCAGGCGGCAGGTGGGTCAGGTCGAGGCATAGTGGCTCTGAGGGCCCGAGCCGGGGCTCCGATGACCGCGGCCTCCTCCGAGGGCCGTGCTGCCGCCGCCGCTCTCGAGAGGGAGCGAAAAACCAAGTCTGCCGCCGGAAGGGGCGGCCGATTGTCGAAGCGGCCCCGGACGGAGGAGCCGGAAGAGGCAGAGCCCGCCCCATTGATAAGGAAAACCGCCGGGGCCCGAAGGGCCGCAAGGCTGGCGTCCCCCGAGGCGCCGAGGGGCGACTCTCCGGCTACGACGGCAGGGGCGGAGGCTGAAGGCGCCGAATCGCAGGCGCCTCGCGCGCGGGAGCGCGAGTTGTGGGTCCCCGAGATGGGGGTCTACAAAGACGAGAGTATGGAGGACTCACAGACGTGCCTCCGTCTGCTTCGCAGCCTCACTCTCCCTTCGGCCTTCGTGGAGCTGAAGGACCATTCGGTCACCGACCTGGCGGCGATGAGCGCCCGATTGGCGGTTCAGGTAAGAAGCTTTTGAGTGTGCTTCAGTCTAGCTTTCCTTAGCTAACTTCAATTTCTCTGATCCTTGTCTGCTTTCGGTCCGCAGGCCGCAGTTACGGGCAGTGTCCTGATTCACCATCAGGAGCTGCTCCGGAACAAACTTTTGGAGGCCGAGAGGGCGTCGGCCTCGGCAGGTTCGGGTGAGGGCCCTTCGGCGGGGCCTAACATCGAGCCCATGATCGACGGGCTTGTGGCCACGAACGCCCGGACGCGGGCGCAGCTGGAGGAGAGGGCAGCAGAGGCCCGTGCTTCTGCCGAGGCCAAGATGAAGGCCGAGCAGGAGAAGGAAGAAGTTGAGCGGGAGCTTGCTGCTGCCCAGACTGAGATCCGGGCCCTTAAGGCCCAGATCCAGGACAAGGACTCCCGGCGGGCTTCGGAGAAACGTTGCCACACCGAGGAGATATCGGCTCTGAAGCAGGAGCTGGAGGAGGCGGTGGACTCGGCCGTGGCCGATTATAAGGCCGGCTCGGATTATGCCGAGGAGATAATCCAGGCCCAGCTTCTAGCGGCCTCCTCGGTCTTCGACATCGGGCTAGCTGCTGCCCAGAAGGCTTGCCCGAACGTGGATTTGACCGGGATTGCCTTTCCTTCGGACGAGGAAGGGAAGGAGCTCATGTCCTGGTGGAAGGGGCTCATGGCCGAAAGGGCCCCGGCCTCGGTGGAAGGCGACGAGGCCATCCCAGCCGAGGAGGCCCCTGTCGAAGCTGCCCCTTCTGAGGCAGTGCAGATCGTCGATTCCCCCTCTCCCTCTCCTGGCCGAAACCCAGTTGAAGTGGAGGAGGAGGGGGTTGTCGAGTACTGATACGGAGGCTTGCCCCGGTTTTTACTTTTCTTCTACTGTAAGCCTGCGGCCAGGCGGATGGCCGGTTTTGTACTTCCCCTTTTTTGTGAATACAGGAAGTGTTTTTGGGCTTTACCTTGATGCTTTGTGCATGATCGACTGAATCTGGCTTTTCAGAAATCCGAGATCCTGTCGTTTTTCGCTATAGCTCGCAAGGCCGAGACCCGATGTAGGTTCGGATAGGAAGTTGATAGAATATCGCCACTGATAGTATATACGGCCGGGGCCTTCACTAACGTGGTTTATAAGATCCGAAGGGATATCCTGCCGCTCTTGACGCGGTTTGTGTGGCCGAAGCCACTCCCTGGCTTGGCTTGCGCGGTCTCATATCTTGCCGCTCCCTGATCCGGTATATGTGGCCGAAGCCACCCTTGGATCAGGTTACCTGCGGACTTTTTGAAAAACCATGCCGCTTCCCGATTGGTACGGGTTAATTGCGGACTTTAATATACCTTGCCGCTTCTCGATCCGGATTATATGGCCGAAGCCATTCGTCGGATCGAGGTACTTGCGGACTTAGAAGAACCAGGCCGCGTCCTGATCCGGATTACATGGCCGAAGCCACTCGCTAGATCGAAGGACCCATGGATTTAGAAAAAACCATGCCGTGTCCTGATCCGGATTACATGGCCGAAGCCACTCGCTGGATCGAAGGACCCGCGGACTTAGAAAAACCAGGCCGCGTCCTGATCCAGATTACATGGCCGAAGCCACTCGCTGGATCGAAGGACCCACGGATTTAGAAAAACCAGGCCGCGTCCTGATCCGGATTACATGGCCGAAGCCACTCGCTGGATCGAAGGACCCGCGGACTTAGAAAAACCAGGCCGCGTCCTGATCCGGATTACATGGCCGAAGCCACTCGCTGGATCGAAGGACCCACGGATTTAGAAAAAACCATGCCGTGTCCTGATCCGGATCACATGGCCGAAGCCACTCGCTGGATCGAAGGACCCGCGGACTTAGAAAAACCAGGCCGCGTCCTGATCCGGATTACATGGCCGAAGCCACTCGCTGGATCGAAGGACCCGCGGACTTAGAAAAACCAGGCCGCGTCCTGATCCGGATTACATGGCCGAAGCCACTCGCTGGATCGAAGGACCCACGGATTTAGAAAAACCAGGCTGCGTCCTGATCTGGATTACATGGCCGAATCCACTCGCTGGATCGAAGGACCCGCGGACTCAAGAGGGCCGTGCCGCTTCCCGATCAGCATATACGGCCGAAGCCATCGTCGGACCGAGTTGCTGCGGACTTTGAAAGAAATCCATCAGGTTTTCTGAAAAAGAAACCTTTATTCATACCTCCCGGCTGAAAGTCCGGGAAAAAGTGATTCACATAAAATAACGCCGAAGGCGCTCTACATTCCAGGTGTGAGGGAGAGGCTGGCCCGAAAGGGTCTCCAACCGATATGCCCCTCGTCTGATCACCTCTTTGACCCGATAGGGCCCCTCCCAGTTGGGGGCAAGCTTTCCTGAGGCTTCGGCCGGTTTGGAAGCATGAGCATTTCTTAATACGAGGCTCCCGATCTCAAAACTTCGGGGCTTCACTCGAGCGTTATGGTACTTGGCCATGCGCTGCTGATAAGCTGCCAGCCGGATACGAGCCCTATCTCGGGTCTCTTCGATGAGGTCCAGATGATCCTTCAAGCCTTCTTCGTTGGCCTCCGGATTGTAAACAATGACTCTGGGAGAGCGAAGGCCGACTTCTACTGGAATAACGGCCTCTATCCCATAAGCCATGCGAAATGGAGTTTCGCCGGTAGGAGTTCGGCTCGTCGTCCGATAGGTCCACAGAACACTCGGCAGCTCCTCTACCCATCGGCCTTTGGCTTCGCCGAGGCAGGTTTTCAGTCCCTGCAGCAGGCTTCGGTTGGTGACTTCGACCTGGCCGTTTGCTCGAGGATGCGCTACCGAAGTGAGTTTGTGGAGAATGCCGAAGCTGGCGCAGTTGTCGCTGAACCGTCGGCTGTCGAACTACTTTCCATTATCCGAAATGATGGCCCGGGGGATGCCAAACCGACAGATGATGGACTTCCACACGAAGTTCCAAGCATTGCTATCGGTTATTGACGCGAGGGGTTCGGCTTCTACCCACTTAGTAAAATAATCTACCGCCACGATGAGGAATTTTCTTTGGCCGGTGGCGATGGGAAAAGGCCCCAGGAGGTCGATTCCCCATTGAGCGAAAGGCCAGGGATCGGATAAGGGGATCAGAGGGGTGGCTGCCTGGTGAATGAGGGAGCTGAACCTCTGGCACTGATCACAGCACCGTACGAGGGCTAAAGCGTCCTCTCGGAGTGTTGGCCACCAGTAGCCTTGCCTTAGAAGCTTGTGAGCCAGGGCCCTTCCTCCCGCATGCGCTCCGCATACCCCTTCATGTACTTCTCTTGTGGCGTAGTTGGCTTCAGTCGGGCCGAGGCACCGCAACAGTGGTCGGCCGAAGGACTTCTTGTATAACACCCCGTCCAGGAGAAGGAAATGGGATGAGCGTTGCCGAATGTGCTTCGCCTCCCTGGAGTCTGGCGGGACTTCTCCTCGGAGGAGAAAAGCGACGAGGGGAGTCATCCATGTCTCGGCTTCGGCCTCAGTGATTTGCATGGCTTCAGGCTCGCCGAGGCTTGGTTCGGCGAGTTCCTCCACTAGGATCATTCGGCCTCCTCCCCCGTCTTGAGTCGATGCCATCCGGGAAAGTGCATCGGCTCGGGCGTTCTCGGCTCTCGGGATCCTCACGATTTCATAAGAATCGAATTGAGCGAGGATCTTGCGAGTCACCTGGAGATAAGATGCCATTATCGCGTCCCGAGCCTCGTATTCTCCGAAAATATGGCTGGCGATCAGCTGAGAATCGCTGAAGGCTTTCAGGTTCCGGACGCCGAGCTTCTTCGCGGCTCGGAGGCCAGAGATGAGGGCTTCGTACTCGGCGGCGTTGTTAGCTGCTGGGAAGGAGAAACGCTACTCCGTGACGACTCCTTCGGGCGACGCCAGGATCCACCCTGCGCCGCTGCCCGTGGAGCACGTGGAGCCGTCTACAAAGAGTTGCCATTTGTCTGTTGGCGTAGGAGCCGAAGTTTCTTCGGCTTCGGGCGCGTCGGCCTTCGGCTGAAGTGCCGAGGAAGCGCTGGGGGTGAGTTCGGTGATGAAGTCCGCCAATGCCTGGGCTTTTATTACCACTTGAGGTGCGTAGGAGAGGTCGAACTCTCCTAGCTCTATTGCCCATTTCGCCAGCCTGCCGGACACCTCCGGCCGGGAGAGAACCTGCCTCAGGGGCTGGTCGGTGAGAACCTTTACTGAATGAGCAAGAAAATAGGGCCGGAGCCTCCTCGCGGATGAGACGAGGGCCAAAGCCAACTTCTCCAGGGCGACATACCGGAGTTCTGCTCCTTGAAGGGCTCGGCTGGTATAATAAACTGGTTTCTGAACGCCCTCTTGCTCTCGGACGAGAACGGCGCTGAGAGCCGTCTCGGAGACTGCGAGGTACAGGCTCAGAGGCTCCCCGGGGACCGGCTTGGACAGAATGGGGACTTTGGAGAGGTAGGCCTTCAGCTGGTCGAAGGCTGTCTGACACTCATCCGTCCATTCGAAGCTATTGGCCTTCTTCAGCAGCTTGAAGAAGGGGAAATAGTAATCTGCCGCCCTTGACATGAAGCGGCTCAGGGCAGCAATCCTCCCGTTCAGCTTCTGTACCTCTCGGAGGTTTGTCGGGGGGCGCATTTGTATGATGGCCGAAACCTTCTCGGGGTTAGCTTCTACCCCTCGGTGGGTGACCATATAGCCGAGGAACTTCCCGGAGGCTACCCCGAAGGCGCACTTGGCCGGGTTCAGCTTCATCTTGTATCGCCTAAGGGCGGAGAATGTCTCGGCCAAGTCGTCCAAATATTCTGCGGCGACGCGGCTTTTGACCAACATGTTGTCTATATAGACCTCCATGTTCCGGCCGAGCTGCGGGGCGAACATCTTATTGACAAGCCGCTGATATGTCGCGTCGGCGTTCTTCAGACCGAAGGGCATCCGGGTATAGCAGTACAGACCCAGATCGGTCGTGAAGCTGGTTTTGCTCTCATCATCCGGATGCATCCGGATCTGGTGATAGCCTGAATAGGCATCGAGGAAGCTTAAGAGCTCGTGGCCGGAGGTCGCGTCCACCACCTGGTCTATCCGAGGCAGCGGGAAGCTATCCATCGGACAGGCCTTGTTGAGGTTGGTGAAATCCACGCACATTCGCCACTTGCCATCCTTCTTTGGCACCATCACCACGTTGGCGATCTAGTCCGGATGATGCACCTCTCGGAGGTGTCCGGCGTCCAGCCCCTTCTGCACTTCGGCTTGGATGGCGGTTCTCCTTTCCTGATTGAAGGTGCGCCGCTTCTGCTTTACCGGGGGCTGATCGGGATCGGTATGGAGTCGGTGCTCTGCTACCTCCGGGTCAACCCCGGGCATGTCCACCGGAGACCAAGCAAAAACGTCGAGATTCTTTTTCAAGAACTCGGTGAGCTTCTCTGCTTCGGTCTTCTCTAGGCCGAAGCCTATCATCAGGGCTCGCCCCTCGCCTCCCGGAACTGGAATGGCGAGGAGCGCTTCTCCCGGGGATGCTTCGGCTGATGATTCGATTACCAGGGTTTCGGCCGCAGCCTTTCCCTTGATCGAAATCATATAGCATTGTCGGGCTGCTTCTTGATTCCCTCTGGCCTCGCCTATTCCATGGCTGGTATGAAACTTCAGCTTTTGATGGAAAGACGAAGGCACGGCTCCGACCCCGCCAATAAGCCTTCGGCCGAAGATGGCGTTGTAGGCCGAATCGACCTTTACAACGACAAAGTCCGTATCAACGGTTAATTGCCGGGGGGCGGAGCCTAAGGTTACAGGGAGCCGAACAATACCCTCTACTCGGCAGGGCGAGCCGTTAAAACCGAAGAGGGGGCCCCAGTGAGGCTTCATATTAGCCTCACTCAATCCCATTTTTTCAAAACAATCATAAAATAAGATGTTTGGGGCGCTTCCATTATCGACAAATATTCTATGTACATCATAGCTATTTATTACAGCGTTTATGACGAAGGCGTCGTCGTGAGGGACCTGAATATCAGTCAGGTCCTCTGAGCCGAAGGTAATATCTTCTTGGCGAGGCCGCTTCGGCTCGACGTCAATCGCTGCTATAGTGGCAGAGCTGCACTGCCGTGGCCTTGATCCTTCCCCCGGCCCTCCGGATATCATCATGATAGAACCAGAACTGGGTCTTTGATGGGATGCTTCTACCGGGGCCAAGGTGACCTTTGGCGGAGGGGCGGCTTTCGCCACCGGGGGTTGTCGTTGCCCGGGCGTCGCAGGGACGTCCCGGTTTCGCTGTGGCGGGGGCTGCTCTCGTCGGTACTGTGGCAATCTTCCCTCCCAGATGAGGCGGTCGATTTCCTCTCGGAGCTGTCGGCACTCATCCGTCGTGTGGCCGATCTCCCGGTGATGCTCACAGTATTTGCCGGGGTCCCTTCGGCGAGGATCCGACTTCATGCGATCCGGTCGCCGGATCATGCCCTTCACCTCCATAAGCATCCGGGAAGGGGGAGCAGGTAAGGGTAGGTACCGCGGCTGCGGTTCCCGTCGCCTCTCCCTGTCCCAGTCCTCCCGGCGATATCGCTTTCGGGAGGGCTCTTGTTCTTCTGGCCGAGGTCGGACCACCTGGGGGGCAGGTGCCGAGGCTGCTTCGACTGCGCCTTTACCTATGGACGTCATCAGGGCCTCCCGGTTGATGTATTTATGGGCCCGGGCCACGAGGTCCTGAAAGGTAGGGGGATGGCGTTTCCCGATGGAGCCGAGGAGCCCTTCGTCCCGACACCCGCTGATCACGGCCGAGACCGCGATCGAGCTGTCGAGGTTCGGGATTTGGGCGGCCTCGGTCCGGAACTTGATGAAGTATTCCTGGAGAGTTTCGGTGGGGCCTTGCCGGATGGCCAGCAGGCTGGCGGAGGTTTTGCACTGCCGGGTGGCATCATAAAACTGGTCGATAAATAACTAGCCCAACTGGACTAGGGAGTGGATGGAGTTGGAGGCCAGTGTCTCGAACCAGGTGAGGGCAGTCTTCTCAAGGGTGAGGGGGAAAAGTCGGTAGCGGACTGCCTCGGCGACCCCTCGGACCATGAGGTATGCGTTGAATCTCTGGAAATGACAGACCGGATCTGTCATCCCGTCGTAGAGAGGGCCCTTCGGCAGTTTGAAATTGGAGGGCACCTCGGTAGCCAGGAGCTCCGCCGTGAACGGGGTCTGCTCCAGGATGCTGCTGGCGAGAGGTGCCCCGTATGGCCGAGACACCATCTGCTGCATTTCCTTGCGCATTGCCGTCAGTCGCCGGTCCAGGTCCGGGGCGGTCGAGGTGGCGACGGATTGTCCTCCGGTCCGCGCCGGGCGGAATTCCGACGAAGCATAGTCCTGCTCCGTCAGGCGATCAGCGCGGGGAGCCCGGGCAGGTAGTGCCGAGGGCTCGCCGTGCGTCGTAGCGGTTCTGTTGGGAGAAACTGGTGTAGGCACTGGCCGGAACCGGGCATCTTGTACTGGGTAGAATGGGGGGAGCGGCGCCTGCTGAGGAAGCTGTCTCATCAGTCCTATGCGCTGGGCGATGGCGGACACCATCTCCTGAAGAGGAGCTAGGGACGTGACGGCAGCTGCTAGCGTTGCTACTTGCTGCTGGAGCACCCCCACCCGGTCTTCCGCAGCGGACTCCGGTATGACTGGCAGAGGCATGCTCGGCGGGGCAGAAGGGGCGCCTTCAGAAGGCAGTATCTGCGCCGAGGCGTCCCGTGCCTCTGCTTCGCTTTGTCCGGATCGTCGGGTAACAGGTCTTTGAGACATGACTTGTTTGTTTGTTTCCCACAGACGGCGCCACGTGATGTAGCCGAAGCTATCACGACCGGATTCCGAAGCTGGAATCCGAGGTTATGGATCCGGAGCTGGGTCGGATCGGTGTTTAGAGGCCCGACGGGGATCCGGAAGGCAGAGGATGCAGAGGCGAAGCCAAAGGTCCGAAGCCGAGAGCTGCTCGATCGGAGATTGGCTTGTCTTCAGGAAGTCGGGGCCGAAGCTCCTTCGGCAAACAAAGGGGCGGCGCGAGACCGAGTGTCCTCCGGTCTTGGGGCGCAGCCGGCGTACGGCGTCGAGACCAGGGAGAGGAGTCCAAGGTCGGCGGCCGAGACCGACTCGGGAAGGTTCGAACCGAGCTCCTGCAGGAGGGAAAGAAGAAGAAAACCGGTCAGCAGGAGTCCCGGGCTCCGGCCCTAAGGAACCCTCTCCGACGGTCAAGTTAGTTCCTGAAGATGATTCGATTCAGAAGGCAAAGAGTAGCTTTAATGCTTTTTGGACTGTAGTCCTTAAGGGTCTCGGAGGCATAAGAGAGCATACCTTTGGCAATATATAGCGGTGTATTTATAGCAGAGGATAGATGATGGTTAATGGTGATAGCCGATATAGGACTATGTCCGGGCTTACTGGTAAACCGCCATAGTGCCTAGGCTTCCACTGGAGTGGGCCGGACTTGGCTATCGGGCCGAAGGAGGTTGGGCCGCTGATGGGCCGAAGCCTGCTGGGCCTAGGGCTGCCGTGCTGTTCCCGGGCCGTAGACTGATGGGCCGCTGACGGGCTGAAGCCTGTTGGGCCGGGAGTGACGGTGCCGCTTATGGGCCGAGGGCTGTCGGGCCGCTGATGGGCCAAAGGCTCACGGAAGGCCTTGCACTGCTGCTGCTGGGCTGAACGGGGTTTGGGCTTGTTTTAATGGGCCGAATCAGATTCTGCCTCATCAAATCCAATTAACTATTAAGATCAAATCTTAATAAATCCTTTATTAACTGGAAAAATAAATTTAAAACAATTTTAAATTATTTAATTTTAATTTCCAGTTAAAAAGGGGTGGGGTTTAGCTTTAATTCAGGAGTTAAAAAGTGTTTAGGGGTTAATTGGGCTAGAATAAATGGGCTAAAGGGGGCCCAATCTGCCTGGGCTCGGGTCCAGCCAGAGCCCGGCCAGGCTCGAACCTAGGCGCCTGGGCTCGGGCCTGGGGGCTGGACCCAGGCGCGACCAGGCCCAGCCAGGTCTGGCGCCTGGGCCGCCCGGGCTGGCCCTCGCCTAGCCAGGCGCCCGGCGCGGGACCGGCCGGTCCAGGCTAGCAGGGCTTGGTTTGACCGGCCCTGTTTTTAGGGTTTTTGGCCCCCTTTTCAGCTGGTTTTGGGCGGCACCACCGGCAGCGAGGGTGGCCGGAGGCTGCAGGGTGGAGTCCACTGCCGGTGATGGCCGGCCAGCGACTCCCTCGCCGCCGGTGACCCCCCAAAGATGGTGGATTGATGCAGTTTTGTAAACCGTGGCCCTTTCTTCCTTGTTTTTTCAACGCTTGAAAAACATAGGAATAAAAACTCCACCGGCCGCTATAGAAATTTTCCGGGGATGGGGATGAGTAGCTGGTCATACCAGCGAATCTATAGGGGTGGTCCAACCATCATCAATACCTCTTCAAACCCCTCAAAGCCTGGTTCTTCATCTCTGTAAGGATTGAGGTTTTCGGGTTCGGTTTTCGGGGTCGGACCCTGTAGTCCTGGCCCTAGTGGGGTCTGGAACTCTGTGTTGTTTCGCGTCGAGCGGGCTCGACGCGGTTTAAACGGCGTCCACCATGGCAGACGCGTTTCAGGTTCTGCCACGCGGGTGCCACGTGGACTGACTTTGAACCGCGAGCGTACGGCCCTGTCAGGTCGTCTGAACGGCGTCCGTGTGGGTCGACGCCTTTTAGACTGAGACTCTGGGTGTGTCAGAGTACGGCCCTGACAAATTGTCTGAGTGGCGTCTGTGAAGGTCGACGCGTTTCAGAATCTTGTCAGAGCAGCCGTCTTGTCACCTGATAGGCGTCCGTGCATGTCGACGCGTTTTAGCCAGCCTCTGGTTAACCCCGCGAGCCCTCCTTCTTTCCCTCATTTTTCTCCTTCTCCCTTTCTCTCTTTCCCTCCGGCGATCTCGACGACAATCCTCCTTCTCCCTCTTTTCCTCACACCATTTCGCCTCTCCCTCCACTCCATCCTCTACCTGGTTTCTACCCCTACCACCTCCACTTCCACTGCGGCGTTCTGCTCTCCGGACGGCGGCCGACGTCACGGTGGGGCTAGGACGACCTCGGCGGTACCGGCGGCGGCGTGGGGCGAGACAGGCGGCGGCTTGAAGCTCGGAGGCGTTCGAGTGTCCGGTAGGGTGACGTTCCCTGTGGCACTGTGTTTAAGATCACGTTTTCCTCAATATGCATGTGGTAGATCTTCGGTTTTGGGGGTTAGAATGAGCATGTTTAGGAATTCTATGGGGGTGTTTGCCTATGAATTGTCTTGCTCTTCGTTTCCCTCCAGTTTGAATGATTTTCGGGGTTATTTGGAATTGGAAAGGGAGCCCTCGGGTTTAGGGGTTCCTGGTTCCTGGGCTTGAAAGACGTCGTGCATGGACGACGCCTTTTTGAAGGGCGTCGGGCCATCACGACGCCTTTTTAGACAGGATTTGACTGACAGACAGTCTGCCCAGTTGGAATTCCTGTGGCTGAAAGACGTCATGGGTAAACGACGCGTTTTTGAACGGCGTCGGGCATCCATGACGCGTTTTAACCACAGAAATACCCTGGTTAAGGCCTTGGAAATTCCGGATTTTCGTGTTGAAAGACGTCTGGGGATGTCGACGCCTTTTGAAAGGCGACCATGAGGGTCGACGCCTTTTAAGGCCAGATTCTGAAGACTGATTTATATGAACCTGTGTGTGGAGCTTGAATGGCGTCTACCTCGGTCGACGCGATTCAAGACAGAATCTCACTAATGCATGCCAGTATAACGTGTTCACATTGCTAGATAAATAGTTTGCACATGTTTTAGTGCACCCGATAGAGACGGATTCCTCACGATCGGATGGTTCTATATGTGTTGAGCGATCGCGGGATTTTCACGTGACCGGATCGCACTGTGTTGGGTTTTCAGTTACTGTGGACCTGGAGTGACATTGTAGCACTTTATCACCCTGTGCTGGTGGGGGCGTGAGCACAGCGCCGGTGGGGGCGTGGGCGGGGTGACGCCTAGTGAGAGAGGGTCACCTGGTGAACCCCGGGGTCAGCTAGTACCGGTGTCGGAGTGGTACATTCGGAGAGTCACTCATGCTGAGGGAAGGGGTAGTCACCTGAGCCGGTTGGGCCGGAGTAGCGAGCGTGCTATCCGAGGGGCTACTCCTTGGTCTTAGCGGGTCGAGGTTTTCCCACCGTTGTTTGTACGGTCGGCGAGTTCTATCGAGACGGCAGTTGTGGGTTTTCTAACGATTGGCTTAGAATGTGCATGATTATTATATTTCAACCGCATGTGTTCTCACGTAGAGAATTAGATATCGTACCTGCCACTACACTTGTTACTTTACTGTTAGCTATACTTTACACTTGTGGGTGTGTGTGTGGGCAGTGGGGATCGAAGGATCCCTACTGAGTCTTGTCTTGAGACTCACCCCTGCGGTTTTCAGGTGAGGACTCCCAGCAGACTTAGAGCAGCGCGTGCGGCCGGGTGTAGTGTGTCTTCAGCGGTTGTTCCGGGGTATGCCCCGATGTAGTTGTTTATTATCTTTGGCCTGTATGTTTAATTATTTCCTTCTGTTGGAGAATGTAATTATTTGCTGTATCGAGTCGCATTGTAATAATTTTAATTCCTGCACTTTCATTTCAATTCAATGCGATGTGAATGTTTAGCTTAGTTTATTATTTATTTCCCAGACTTACTAGATCCTGGTTTGGTCCCAAAATTAATGATTCGGTACCCATTTAGTAATCGGATCCCCGATTATAGGGTAACGGGTCGTTACAATCTCCATGAAGAACAACTCTAAAAACCCATTAAATATAAATTTCTCCACAAAAACAAATCTGAAATTTTACATTCATCTCATGAATAATTTTGTGCTAGAGAAAAATAAAAACAGGCATGGAAATAATTTTAGAAGATTAATTTTATTGTTCCGAAGCGGATCAGAGTGGAACCTGGCTCTGATACCACTGTTGGGATCGGGGCGGGACGTGAAGAACGCAGCGGAAACGACGAATAAAATATTATCCCGCCCGATGCCCGTTGATTCGATTCAGAACGAAAAACTAAAATCGAAAACCGGGTTGTAATCTAATTACCGTGCGTGGATTCGAATCCGCTTCCGTCTCGGTTCCGTCGAGGCGATGCCGCGAACCGCACAAGCGTCCGGCCTCCAGCGGTATCCACGCGATCTTCCGCGGTGGTTCATCCTCGCTCCCTCGTTCGTATCAACTCGCTCGCTGAAGATCCGTCGCCGCAACGATTGCTGAAAACCGTCGACGGGAATTCCCGACTTTCAAGAATCATATGCGGCAGAGACGGAGACTGTTTCGGCGCCTCGAACGGGGCGTCCAAAGAAGGAGAAAGAAAGGGGGGATGACGGCCAGCATAGGAAAACTCTTGAGCTTGGCCCAGAGTTTCTCAACAACGCGTATATATATTAAGCCGACGCGATTTTTCACAAAAGTCCCCGAGTTAATATAAATCATACTTATGTACCGCCGACTGAGAATCTTATTGCGTGTGACCCTTTAGGCCCATTTACCAATCCGGTTTTCAACCCGTTAAGTCCAATAACTAGTTATTGACTTATTGTAATTAATTAATATCTAGATATTAACTAATTACTTAACCGAATTGACATCGCATGTAAATTCGGTCGGACTTCCGATCAAGTTGGGTGCCAAGCAACACCGTATGATCCCGGAAGCTAATGGGGTTCAGCAACCCACTCATGGAACCTGTCCGTCCACAGTTACCGCGTGGCTATAATCCTTCGTTTGCACAATGCTTTCGAGTTAACCTAGGGTATGGTCAACTGTCAAACCCTAGATGGTCAACTCACTTGAATCAGACTCCGCTGTGCAATATCCGAAAACATCTTTTCTGATATTGTTTATGCTCTGGCCAGAAACTCCTGCGGATCTATTCTAGAGCATTCTCTCTCCAGTTACATGAGAACGAACGATCCTTTATTGAACACACAATCACCTTCGAAGGTCTTCCGCTGGACCCGATCCTTGATTATTAGAGATCCCGTGGATAGGGATTCGTAGGTCAAGGTCAAAGTACAGAAGTCCACCGACAAGGTGTCTTTGGTGTCTCAAGTCCAAGGATCAACCACGCCACTGTGACGATGAATCAAACTGATTGACAGTCAGGTAAATTACCATTCGGCGAGTCATGTCGGATCAGTTCAATGAACTCATTCCCCAATGAGCACCTACAGGTTTACCATTGTGTCTCCCCACGAGTAACTAACGAGATCAGTCACCCTCATCATATGAGCTGGAATAACCTGTACTAGTCTTACCGGATGTTTGATGTCCTTCTCAAACATCCTATGACTAAGAACAATTAAGAATATGTGTTTATGAGTCATCAGCCTCATTATTATGATCTCATCATAATCTAATGACTATTGCACACATTCATGGACTTCATTATGCCGCAATTATAAATATACCAATCTACATAATGAATTAAATGCCATTGATTAGTGAACCAGATTGAAATAGGTGCCTTATGATTGGCTTAGAGGACACCTATATCTATCATAGTGGACTTCCTCGAATCAAGACAACATCCAAAATCAGCATCAGAATACGCAATGACCTCTAGCTTATCTGACCTCCTCTATGCGAGCATGAAATCCATCGTGCCTTTGAGATAACGCATGAGTTTCTTGGCAACTTTCCAATGATCCATACCTGGGTTGCTCTGGTACCTGCTGAGCATACCCACGGCAAAACAATGTCTAGACGTGTACAAGTTTGAAGGTACATCAAGCTTCCAACGGCTGAAGCATATGGAATAGGTTTCATCTACTTTTTCTCTAAGTCATTTTTGGGACACTGCAATTCACTGAATTTATCATCTTTTACGATGGGTACTTTATCGGGTGCACATATCTGTATGTTGAACCATTCCAAGACCTTTGAGATCTAAGCTTTCTGAGAAAGACTAAGAGTACCTGAGAGTCTATCTCTAGTGATCTCAATGTCCAAGACATAGTAAGCATCACCCATATCTTTCATTTCAAAGTTTTTAGAAAGGAACGCCTTCGTTTTTTACAATAAACCAAGATCACTGCTAGCAAGCAAAATGCCATCTACATACAGAAGCAAGATAATGAATTTACTCCCACTGATCTTCAGGTACAAACATTCATCAATAATGTTTTCCTTAAACCTAAAGGACAATATGATTTCATTAAACTTTATGAACCATTGTCGGGAGGCTTGCTTAAGTCCATAAATGGATTTCTTTCATTTGCATACTAAGTGTTCTTTCCCTTCAGCACGAAACCCTTGAAGTTGCTCCATATACACTTCTTTATCTAGGTCCCCATTAAGGAAAGTCGTTTTCACATCCATTTGGTGTAACTCTAAGTCAAAATGAGCCACCAAGGCCATGACTATCTTGAATTAGAGCTTCTTAGAAACTGAAGAGAAGGTCTCGTCATAGTCAATGCCTTCCCTTTAAGTGAATCTTTTAGCCACCAATCTAACCTTATATCGTTCAACTTTGTCTCTAGAGTCCACTTTTGTTTTGAATATCCATTTACATCCAACAAGTTTGAACCCTTTTGGCAAGTCAAGGAGATCCCAGACTTGGTTTTTAGCCATTGAGTCAAACTCTTCCTTCATCGCTTCAAACCAATAAGTCGATTTATCATTCTTCATGGCTTGTGAAAACGTCACTAGATCATTAATATCACCCTTGTATACATCGTCCTCCTGTAGGTATACTATGAACTCATCAGATATAGCAGGTGTCCTGACTCCCTCAGAACGCCGCAATGTTGGCCCATGATCCACCTGTAGAGGTGGTTGGTCAACAACTACGACATCCTGTGGCACTGGAGCAACTTGGGGTGGACCAACTGCAACTACTTGTTCATCTAGAATATCATTCCGAGGAATGAATATGGGAACAATGTTGTTAGCTGTTACAGGTGTATCAACCTGATCATGTAACTCCTCAAAAGAAATCTCTCGAGAAGGTTTACTCCCACTAACTCCGCCATCTTCAAGAAACCTTGTTTTATCTGTTTTTATAATGATGGGAACATGTGATGGACAATAGGATCTATACCCTTTTAATCTCTCTGGATAACCAATGAAGAGTCCATTGGTTGTTTTAAGATCAAATGCATTTTCTTGTGGATTGTATGGTCTAGCCTCAGCTGAACATCCCCATGTGTGCATATAGCTCACAAAAGGTTTCCTACCACACCACAACTCATAAGGAGTCTTAGGTACAACCTTCGTAGGAACCTTGTTCACAATATGTGCAGCTATCTTAACGACCTCGCACCACAAGGATAAAGGAAGGGTAGAATGACTCAGCATTGTCCTAACCATTTTTTTAAGCGTTCGATTCCTTCTTTCTGCAACCTCATTCTGATATGGGCTGCCAAGAGTAGTGTACTGAGGTACAATACCCTCCTCTCTAAGGAATCTAGCTAATGGTCCAGGCCTTTGTCCCATCTCTGTATACCTACCATAGTACTCGCCACCTCTATCAGACCTGACTATCTTAATTACTTTTCTTGATTGTTTCTCTACTTTTTTTTTGAAATCCTTAAAGACAGTGAAAACATCCGCCTTTTCAAGAAGTAAATAGAGATACATGAATCTAGAATAGTCATCAATAAAAATGATAAAGTACCTCTCACCAGTCAGACAGGGTGAAAATGGACCACAGATATCAGTATGAATAATTTCTAAAATTCCAGAACTTCTAGTGGCATCCTTATTAGGCATGTGTGTTTGCTTTCCTTTAATGCAATCAATATATGTCTCAAAGTCAGTGAAATCTAGAGTATGTAATACTCCTTCTCCTACTAACCTCTTAAGCCTCTTAATGGAGATATGTCATAATCTCCTATGCCACAATATAGATGAATTTTTATTAACTCTACCACGCTTGTTGCCAATAAGAACTGAAGTATGCAGGGTATTATGAAATTGTTCATTCACATTACTAAGACACAATTTATATAATCCATTAAATATAGAATTAGTACCAATAACAACTGAATCTTTTATTAATTCAACTAAAGAGTTTCCAAGATTAACTTGAAAACCTTTTGAATCAAGTTTTGATACTGAAACCAAATTTCTACTAAAAGATGGTACATAAAGAGTATCTTCTAGGTCTAGAATAAATCATGATTCCATAAAGATACTATAAGTCCCTACGGCCTTGACTTGTGAGTGCGTCTTATTCCCTGAAAAGATGCTTCGCTCACCCTCATTCGGAGGCCTTTGGAAAATGAATCCCTGCACAGAAGTGGCAATATGCACAGTAGAACCTGAGTCAATCCACCATATATCTTTAGGAATATTGACTAAATGAGACTTATAGCAAACATAAGACGAGATATTACCTTTCTTTTCAAACCATGCCTTCCTTTTCAGACAATCTTTCTTAACATGTCCTGACAATTTGCAGAAGAAGCACTTGTCATTTTTACCTTTTGACTTGTTCTTCTTCTTGCCCTTCTTCTGGACACCCTTTTTCTTTCCCAATCTATTTTTCACTTTATGAGAGGTAAACAAAACAGCATTGTTCCTCTCTCGTTTCAATCTATCTTTCTCCTGAACACACATGGTCATCAATTCATTGACTGACCATTTAGCCTGATGTGTGTTGTATGAGATCTTGAATGCCTCATATTCACTAGGCAAAGAGTTGAGAATGAAATAGGCCAGGAAAATGTCTGAAATTGTAACTTCCATGGCATTCAGTTGAGTAGAAATATCCCTCATTATCATTATGTGCTCTTGAACACTGCCACTAGTGTATTTCATCGATGACAGTTTTGCCATTAAAGTGCTGGCTTTGGCTTTATCAGAACTAATGAACTGTTCCTCAATTGTCTTCAGAAATCTATTAGCAGTAGTTTGATCTAGGATAGATCCCTTAATGTTCTGTCCAACATGTCCCTGAAGGAACAAAAGGCAAAGACGGTTGGATTTTTCTCATTTCTCATGATGAGTTTGCTGTTCCATTGAGCTATCTGGAATAAGTGGAGCTGGTTTATCCTCACGCAAGGACAAATCTAAGTCCATGCAACCCAAAGCAAACAGTACTCTTTGTTTCTGATGTAACCGAAGCTATCACGACCGGATTCCGAAGCTGGAATCCGAAGTTTTGGATCCGGAGCTGGGTCGGATCGGTGTAAGAGGCTCGACGGGGATCCGGAAGGCGATGGATGCAGAGATGCGATTGAGGATCCGAGGTCGAGGGTCGCCCGGTTGGATGTTGGCTTGCCTCCGGAAGGTGTGGCCGAGGTCCCTCCGGCTGACGGGCAGGCGGTGCAGAACTGAGTCTCCTTCGGTTGAGGAGCGGCCGGCGCGCGGCGTCGAGACCGGAGGGAGAAGTCCGAGGTCGGCGGCCGAGACCGACTCGGGGAGGTCGGCGATGATTCGAACCGAACCCCTGCAGGAGGGAAAGAAGAAGAAACCGGTCAGTAGGAGTCCCGGACTTCGGCCCTTAGGAACCCCCTCCGACGGTTAAGTTAGCTTCTGAAGATGATTCGATTCAGAAGGCAAAGAGTAGCTTTAATGCTATTTGGACTATGGTCCTTGAGGGTCACGGAGACATACCTTTGGCAATAAATAGTGGAGTATTTATAGCGGAGGATAGAGGATGGTTAACGGTGATAGCCGATATAGGACTATGTCCGAGCTTACTGGTAAACCGCCATAGTGCCTAGTCCTCCACCGGAGTGGGCCGGACACGGCTGTTGGGCCGAAGGGGGTTGGACCGCTGCTGGGCCGAAGCCTACTGGGCCGAGGGCTTCTGTGCCGCTTACGGGCCGAAGGCTCCCAGGGAGCCTTTGACTGCCGCTGCTGGGCTGAACTGGGTTTGAGCTTGTTTTAATGGGCCGAATCGGATTCTGCCTCATCAGTTTCCATTCAGTAAAATTAGTGCCATTCAGATAAAGCACAGTCCTAGTAAAAGGTGCAAACAAAGGAGAAGCAGCTGAAATAAAGACACACATGTTCACATATAAGATAATGGAACAAAATATTGCAAGTTATGAGGCAGTAATTTAAATTGCAAAGTAACTCAATCACTGAAATGAACTACTTTATCAAATCGTCCGATTGTTTTATGAACAAACTCCCCGAATTAACTTAAGTGATAAAACTAAAATTTATAAATATTTTGATGTCAAGATAAAGTACCTTTGGGTACTTAACTCTCAAGAGTCGCCATGCATGTAAAATTTATTTTATCTTGCTCATGACAAGAAAATGTACATTCTTTTGAGAGTTAAATCTACAATCAAGTCAAGAACACAAATATTTGATATCATTTTAATTTCCTAATAAAAACGTTTATCATTTTCCATGCATAAGACTACTTTGGTGATCAACTTACACACTTTGAATTATAAAACATCCTCCCCTTAATTAAAATGATAACAAATAACCAAATACTCATTAATCATACTATTTAAAACCTTAATATGGTTAATTTTATCATTCCTCATGATTAGTGCCACTTTGGTGGTCAAACTAACTATTTAGAAATCTAAAATTTACTACTAAACCACATAAGAGAATCACTTAATACTTAATATGAGTAAAAAAGACATAAACATAATAATTATTGTAATCTGAAATAGAGATATTCATGCATATATAAATACTAAAAACATGTCAAATTATTACAAAAATATCTCCTAAGTTTACAGCAATAATTATTAATCTATAAACAACCTTTATCATACTTAAAACTGCATTAAAATGGGCAAATTCAAGTTTATAACATGCTGTTGCATAAATGTCCTGTTCTGTTTGCAGAAATTAACTAGAATTGCAAACAAATACAGTTATGTTTACATAAATAATTTGAAATTGTAAATATACCCTTATCAGTTTGTAGAAATAACCAGAATAGTAAACTAATCTTAATATATTTGCAGAAATCACCAGAATTGCAAATATGTCCATTTTTGTTTGCAGAATTAATCAGAATCGCAAACAAATCATTTTCAGTTTGTAAAAATAACAAGAATTTGCAAACATATCTAAATATATTTGCAAAAATAATCAGAATTACAAATATATCTATTTCTATTCGCAGAATTTAAACTTAATTGCAAACAGATATATTTCTATTTTTAGAAATAAATAGAATTGCAAACATATCCTCTAAAATTGTATATGTATCCCTACTGTTTAAAAGAATTATCCAGAATTCTTTAAATACCACTAATAGACCTAAAAATAGACTCAGAAATATGGGTCTTGGATCAAAAACTTAATAGATCTAATAACTTATCATTAGTGAACTTTAAAGGATAAAGATAACTAAAGGAATTAAAGTTAAACAGTTTTTGAAAATCTTAAAAGATACACATAACAAAAAACGGATACGGATTCGGATCTTGAATAAGATCGAAATGGATCTAGTACTCCAATATGGATCCGCAACCCGTTAACAAGGATCCGTTATGGAATTCTTAAATGGATTTGGATCCAGGTCTTAATAAGATCCAAATAGATCTAATACTTGAAAATAAATCCAAAAATCATTAACTAAAATCCATTACGGATTTAAAAACCCAACCAAAAATAAAACCCGGAAAGACCCAATAAATTGGATCCATTAACCTTCATTAGATCCTAAATTTTAATTATAACTTAATGGGGGCTTAAAGAGGACTTTATGGTCTTTAACCTCATTATCTTCAACCTCCCCCCACCATTCTCTCCAAAAACGTTATGGAGGAGATGAAAGTTAATGGAGGAGATGAAGAACCCCCTTGCCTTAATTCGTAACAATTGGGAGAGAAACGTACAGGGAGAAACGTACAAGCCGTGAAGCCATGAAGCAGGAAGGGCGTACGACATAGTCTCGCCATGAAGCAGGAAGGGCGTACGAGATAGTCTCCCCATGCGCAGGACAATGAAGGTTCATTTTGCAAACATGGCTGGCAGATGGTGCTGCGGGCCAAGAATTGGTTGCAGAAAAAAAAAAAAAGAAAAAACGTATGGGTGCTCCGCCGGTTCCTTCACGGCAACATCCGTCATCGTCGGACAGCCAATAAAAATTATAATAAAATAACGAAAAGAAAGTTGTATTTTTCTCGTCCGTAATTAGATGAAAACAAGAAAAATACAGTAAATCGGAATCTTAAAATCGCCGACACGGACTCTGATACCACTTGTTAGATTTAAGAATATCTATAGCGAAAATCATCTCTAACGAGAAGAAGAAGACGACGTCGAAGTCAATCTTCACACGTCCACGAGCCTCGCGAGCACCGCACGAACACCGGACGAGAAGATGGTGTAACTTGAGCACCCTCTCCACTGGTTTCCTCTCTCTATCTCACTTGATGCGTATAGTTTGATAGGGAGTCATAGACTTCTTATATAAATAGGTGAGACCAATCCCATTTAATCTTAAATGGATCCCACCTATTACAAGATCCTAATAGACTTCTTATGGGTTAAACCCAATAACCGTATTCCGTCAATTGAATACCTCATAGTGTGTTAGTGTGTCACCTAATAACTACAAGTGGACCACTAATTAAGTAAAAACCCAACATATAAGAGATAATGATGCAAGTACAACATATGCATATATGACAAAACTTCCAAAGAACTAACGACCGTTAAAACCAGCAACTAGATAGTTTTGGCTGATTGCATTCCATAACAAGTACATCCAAAAATAACTTTAATCCCTCCGTGGAATCAAACTCACATATTCTTAATCAAGAAGCCTTGGAACCAGTCCAAGGAGTCCTAGAAAGATATCTTTTTAGAACCATTCCAAGGACTCCTGGAAAGACATTTGTTTCTTGGTTGTACCAGGTGAGGAGGCTTCCTAAACCTTGTTGCATGCTCAAAAGCGTAGGCCATCTCAATAAGCTTGGGTTCTGATCCCCTTAAGCCACCAAAGCATATGCCAAAAGGAACCCCATCACTATTATACCCGGCTGGAACTGTGATTCCTGGATATCCACCAATTGCCAGGACACTAGCGCCGCTTGAATCCGGGGTCACCACCGCATCTAGATTCCTCTCTTTTATTAGCCTCTCCAATCCATCTTTTGATAGCAAACCCATCTGTGCAATGGCCATTTTCTCCACAGGACCGATGCCGCTTGTGTTTTGAGAGACCAAGAAAATAAGCTGGCCGAAATCGTCCATCCTTTCCTGCATGATGAGGGACACATTTTTATTGGCCAGTTAGATGCATAAAAGTATATAGTTTTGTAGCTTCATATATTGGGGTAAGTAAAGAGTGATCAGTTACCTCTATCCTATGTCTGTTGTTGAAGTTGATGACATCTGCCAATGATCTTACAGGCGAATAGGACAGACCTGATAAGTATGCATTAAGGGATAACTTGAACTCAGCCACCATTGCAACCTCTTCACCACTTTTGAAAGGATCAAGAATGATGCTAGCATTTTCTATTTCGAGACCATCGACCAAAATAGCACCCATTCGCCTTCACAAGGTGGTCATTCACAAGAACATGAGTATGGAGCCCAATCTCAAAGACTTAAACATGTAACTCAGAGACTCAAAACATATTTCCCTGGTGCTTTTTGACACAAGCGCGGGTTATTTCTTTGGAAGTATCTTAGCAGGGTTCTAACCATGCCACGTTGTCAGACAAATTTAACATCATCTCGTTACCTTAACATCTTGAAGTGATACTCGAAAGCATTGGCGGCCATGGAACCAGCTGGAAAAGTGAAGAAGGGCTTCCTCAGTATCCCCAACCTCTTTCCCCTCAAGCCATCTGCTCTAAGGAACTGTCTGTAACCACCACGAGGAATGAACTTTGATGCCTCTGAGGTAGCTTTGGAGTCCCTTGGATCATAACCAACAATTGCGTCTAGCAAGTGTACAGCATCTGATACTGTTCGACAAATAGGACTATAGAAAAGACAAAGTGATTATGCCTCCTAAACTGAGAACTAAACACTAAGCTTGGATTGCTAATCTTCCAAGGATTGGAGGAGGAGGGGATCCATCAATACTCAACAGAGGTATCAAGTGGATTGTGACATCCTCCTACTGGCCAGAGTAGTTTCCTATTGTTTACTGATGGGTTCCCCTCCATCTGATTAGAGATTGGATTCAAACTGATAGTTGGTTCATGTTCGTACCCAATTGTGTCCTGCCTTGGAGAAATGGGGATGACACCTGCTCGACTTGTGAGGCCCACAGTGGGTTTGATCCCCACAACCCCGTTGGAGGCAGAGGGGCATATGATTGAACCATCCGTCTCTGTTCCTAGTGACACTGACACCATGTTTGCTGCAACAGCTATGGCGGATCCGCTACTGGAGCCACAGGTGCCTGCTGATAGATTATAAGGGTTCTACATGCCATTGGCAAAAAAGGGTTAGTGTATTCATGTGGATATACCAATGATATTACGAAAATTATTTCATTCTTTGGACCATGTTAGATAGTCTTAGATATGGGTAATTAGGGTATATATTGGCTCATTATGAACCACAGGTTCCTTATTGAAGGAGATTTTTCTAATCATGCATGTCCATCAATTATGCACGGAGAAGAGAAAATTTGGCTAGGATGTATTGTTCATTGCTACTTCATCCCAATTTCCACTTTTACAAGTACTTACTGGAATCTTTATACTTCAAGAAACCAGAATGCCTAAAGCACAATGTTAACCAAGGTTATCCCAGTTTCCACTTTTACAAGTATTCATTGGAATCTTTATACTTCAAGAAACCAGAACGCCTAAAGCACGATGTTAACCGAAGTAGATACTTACTCAGGAGTCATAAATACATATGTTGTAGCACAAACATTGTAGCCTTGAATAGACTTGAAGGTTCGACCAATATTGAGTGCAGTTACACATTAGCTAAAACTATATGGATATTAAGAGTGATGAAGAGGAGGGATTCATTAAAAAGGTAAGAATTCCGAAGCAAATAGATGGTATACCAAGTAGGTGTAAATTAGACTATATGGAAACAAATCATATGAGCCATGCCCTAAACAAATTATATGGAAGCAAATCATATCATATAGGATATGGTTGGAAAGTCAAAATCATTAAGTTTTCTTGGTGCCATTTGGGAATGTTCTTTTGGTGCTATTCACTTTAGTAATGACAGGAATTGAGCTATGATCGCTGCCAATCAACGGTAGATGGAAGGTAACCGCTATGCTGGATCCATACCGGAGATGCCAGCTTAATGATTTTGATTGTGAAAATTACTGAGGATGTTTGTTAGATATATCCCTCTAATTAAGCTATGGACTCTGATACCTAGATGACAGATTCTACAAAAATGGTTTTATATGTATTCTCACAAGCAGCACCATTATAATTTGCATCTACACAAAGGTTATAGGTGCAAATCTTGAGGATTATTTATATCGACAGTATCCTCACAAGCAACACCATTATAATTTGCATCTAGACAAGGTTATAGGTGCAAATCTAGAGGATTATGTATATAGACGATGTTGACAGTGGAGGCGTACATGTACCTTTCCTGTGGAATATACGGATATTAGTTGCAATCCCATGCGATGCACGGTTAATTAACATATTTGAATAAAAAATTATAGTTCACATAAGTAAAGTTAATCTTTTACATTTTTTGAAGGAATGAATAATTATAGAAGAATATATATTCAAAAATACTAACATTTTTTCTACGAATATTAGATTAGTTGTTTGGTAAACATTATAAGTTCAGAACTATTGTATTCAATTGAAATATAGATTGAGACAGAAAACTAAAAAGTGAACTACAGGTTATTATTATTATCGCATGTGATTATCTCAATAAATATTAGGTTGACATATAGATTAAGAGAAAAATGAGAGAGAGATTGGCCTTGTTAATAATGAAATTAGTTATTATTATCCACGAGACTATCCTAATAATGATAATAAACATTAAAATTTATTATTATTATCTCAAAAGATTGTCTCAATAGTTAATAATAATAATAACAATAACAACAACAACAATATTAATAATATGAGTAAGAAAAGTGAGAGAGAGACTGGTCTCGTTGATAATAATAATGTTAAAAATAATAATAATAATATCAAAATTCATTATTATTATCTCATGAGACTACCCTAATGATAATGATGATGATGTCAAAATTAGTTATTTATTATCTCAAGAGATTGCAATAACAACAACAATAATAATAATAATAGGAGATATAAAAATTGGAGATAAAAATATTAATAGGGAGAGAGAAAAAAGTGAAAGGGGAGAAAGATAATAATAATAATAATAATATCAAAATTAGTTATCATTATCCTATGAGACTATCATTTTGATATTATTTTTTAATAATAATATCAAATTAATTATTATTATCTCATAAAATATAATAATAATAATAATTTTAAAATTACCTATTATTATCTCAAGAAATTGCAACAACAACAACAATAATAATAATAATATGGGACAAAAAAAAGATATAGAAATATTAATAAGGAGAAAGAAAAATATGAAAGAAGATAATAATAATAATAATAATAATACTTAGGTAGAGAGAGAGAGGGTAGAGAGAGAATTAATAAGAGAGAGAAGAGAGAGAGAGAGGGGGAGAGAGAATTAATGAGAAAGAGGATGAGAGAGTGAAGGAGAGAACAATGAAGGATTGGGGGGAAGCTCCGATGGCAAACCAAAGAGATCTTCAAGGTAATCTCTTTGTTTCTCACAGTTGTTACGTGTGTTCTTGGAGGGCAGGGAACCCTCCTATAAATAGAGGCATCACCCTCCGTTAGCCACCTCCGCTCCCATGGTAACTGTCTCTTATTAACGTGGGAGACCAAGTCTCATGTAGTTATCTCTCTGCAACAGAGATAAGGATAAGCTCCTACTTTTGTGGATTGGTGGTCATCTCGGTCTAACATCTTCCACTTGACCATCAAGACCAAATAATTCTTAATACACTTCCACTATCAGTAAGATGTATTAATGTTCTGACACATTCTCACTATCTGTGAAATGTATTTTTAATTTTGTAAAGAAAATTTTCCGACTTATATATTCCTAAGTCCCATTAGACTTACATGTTTGACAAAACTTTCTACCGGTATACTTTTTGTCAACGGATCTGCAATCATATCACTGGTGGGAATATAAGTCATCTTAATTTCTCCTTTTTGAACAATATCACGTATATAATGATATTGAATTTCTATGTGTTTTCCTCTAGAGCTATTTGCTCCACTGTTAATCAAGCTAATTGCCGCCTGATTATCAG
This sequence comes from Zantedeschia hybrid cultivar, assembly GCA_030544215.1. Lineage (NCBI taxonomy): Eukaryota > Viridiplantae > Streptophyta > Magnoliopsida > Alismatales > Araceae > Zantedeschia > Zantedeschia hybrid cultivar. The sequence goes on from JARZZO010000015.1 coordinate 11,673,657, forward strand.
AGTAAATCTCAATTAGTTCTTCTACCAAGTTGAGATTTAAATCTGTCAAAAATCGTCTTATCCAGACTGCATGAGTAGTAGCCATGCTACATACAACATACTCAGCTTCTTGTGTGTATCTTGCAACACACCTTTGTTTCTTATTACTCCAAGAAACAGCAGCACCACCAAAGATGAACAAGTGTTCCGAAGTGGACTTTCCATCATCTTTATCTCCTCCGAAATCTGCATCGGAATAACCAAACACCTCTAGTGTATCTGCTTGATATATTAAATTGTGGTGCAAAGTACCTTTCAAGTACTTCATAATCATTTTAACAGCTTCCCAGTGTGCTGGACCAGGATTACTTTGATATCTACTTACTAAGCTTATTGCGTATGCTATGTCAGGCCTAGTACATAGCATAGCATACATTAAACTTCCGACTGCTTGTGCATACGACACTTGCAGTGCATCATGTCCTTCTTCAGGACATTGCTCTTTACTTAATCGTTTTCCATGAACCAACGGTGTTGGTGCTGGATTGAAAGTTTTGCATTCCAAACCTTCTAAGTACTGAATGTAAATACTTATCTTGGTTTATATTCAACATTCTAAACTTTCTATCCCTCATGATTTAGATTCCGAGAACATAGGATGCCTCACCCATATCCTTCATCTCAAATTTCTCACTGAGCTCAGATTTAACTTTATTCAACATTCCTATGTCATTTCCGGCGAGCAAAATATCATCTACATATAAAGATAATATAATAAACATGCTCCCACTCTTCATGACATATACACAATTGTCCAATTGATTTGGAACAAATCCAAGTTGAATAACAACATTATGAAATTTAAGATACTATTGTCTAGAAGACTGTTTCAAACCGTACAAAACTTTCTTAAGTTTACATATTTTATTCTCCTGACCTTCTACCTGAAAACCTTTAGGTTGTTTCATGTATATATCTTCCTCTAATTCTCCGTTAAGGAATGCAATCTTGATATCCATTTGAAAGAGTTCTAAGTCAAGATGCGCAACAATTGCTAAGATCATCCTTATAGATGCAAATTTAGCCATAAGAGAATAAGTTTCTTGAAAATCTATACCTGACATTTATTTGAGTAAATCTTTTGACAACTAATCGGACTTTATACTTATCAATAGATCCATCTACACGGATCTTTTTCTTAAATACCCACTTGCAACCTATAGCCTTCCTATTCTTGGGTAATTCACATAGTTCTCATACATTGTTCCTTTTTATGGAATCAATTTCTTCTTTTATGGCTTTTTGTCATAGATCAGAATCTTGAGATTTCAATACATCATTCAGATTCATGGGATCTATATTATTATCCTCATTTATGTCTACTGTTAGACATGAAGACTCACATAAGTACAAGTGATAATCATCCATCCATGCTGGTGGAGTTCTAAGTCTTTTATTGTCAATTGCATGTTGATTTTCTTGCGTTTCATTCAAATGCATTTGTTCATCTTCCACATTTGGTGGAAGTTCTTCTTCGATTTCTGGATCATTTATAGGTAAATCATTGTAATAGTCATCATCTATTACAGTTAGAGGTTCTTTCTCATGATGAGATTCCTCTTCCTCTATATTTTCTAGAAATGTAGCATCCCTATATTCAATGATTCCTTTTTCCTTATCGAAGAATCTATATCCCGATGATTTGTCACAATAATCTATGAATCGACACTTCAATGTTCTGAAGTCTAACTTGTCTCTCAGTTGATTTGGAATGAGAACATGCGCTACTGACCCCCATTTCTTAAGATGACTTAATTCTGGTTTCCTCCCATTCCATAGTTCATAAGGTGTACTTTCGATAGATTTTGTGTGAGTTCTATTCAATATATAATTTGCCGTGAGCAATGCCTCTCCCCAAAAATTCTTAGGGAGTCCTGAATACGATAACATGCATCTAACATCATTCATAAGTGTTCTATTCTTTCTTTTTGCCACACCATTCTGTTGTGGCATATAAAGCATAGTTACATACCTCTTTATTCCATACTCTTGGCAATATGACTCAAATTCTTTTGAGTTGTATTCCCCACCTCTATCTGTTCTTAACACCTTAATGTTTTTACCCAGTTGCCTTTCTACTTCTGCTCTATATCTCTTAAAACAATTAAGAACTTCTGATTTAGTAGAAATAAGATATACTTAGGCATATCTGGAATAGTCATCTATAAACGTTATGAAATATTCCTTTCTATCATATGTTTTTATACTTAATGGTCCACATATATCTGAGTGGATCAACTCTAGTAATCCTTGTGATCTATGTCCTACTGCGAAAGGTTTCTTAGTCATTTTACCAACTAAACAATGTTCGCATGGTGACAATTATATCTTAGTTAATGACAGTAGGTTCAATCTTATCATTTGTTCCATTTTAGATTTTCCATGATGTTCTAATCTAAAATGCCATAGATCACATTCAGACAGATGACATAAGGAATAATTCATAACAACATCATTAATATTATTCACTTCTGTGTCCACAACAGGAATACAAAATAAACCATGTTCGGGAACAAGTTTTCCCATAGCAAAGACTATTTTGTTCTTTCCTATGGACATCCTTTTATTGTAGAATCGGACTTCTAGACCATTTTTCATGAGAGCAGTTACAGACAATAGATTGCGCCTAATACTCGGCGCATAACAGACATCTTTGAGGACCATGATGTTGTCCCCACGATCTAAATGATATAATCCAACACCTTCTACGTTCAGGTAGATGTTGTTTCACATGTACATTCTCTGCTCTCCAAGTTGCAGCTGCTTGAATTCCACCAACCCTTTCTTCGTCTTTGCCACGTGATAAGTTGCGCCAAAATCCACCCACCAGTCGTTGGTGTCGATAATCACAGCATTACATTCCGTCAAACCGACGAATTCTGTTTTGCTGGTTATCCCTTTTTCCGGGTGTTTACCCTTATTTTCGTGCTTTTCAGGACAATTGACCTTGTAGTGACCAAATTTGCCACATGTATAGCAAGCACCACGGGGAATCTTTTTGCCTTTATAGTGTGATTTTCCTTTGAACTGTGGCATATTCGGTCTAACAGAGTGATTCTGACTTTTGTGATATCCTGATAAGGGCTTCTGGTGAATAGCATTCACTTCCTGCAAATTCAGCTCTTGACCTTTCCTACTGGCAATAATATCATGCTCAATTGCTAGCCTAGCTGGTAAATCAGTGACACGAAGAACGGTACCACTCATCCTTAGGATTGTGGCAGCCATATCTAATGAAGATGGCAGACTATTCAAAATAGTTGCCACATGCATTCTTTCTGGAACCTCTGTTCCAGTAATAGAAAGATCTTTAGCCATAACAATAATTTTATTTACATGTTCTATGACACTATCGTCCTCTTGCATACGGCAAGAATTATACCGATGTAATAGGAGCTGAGTATTCACCTTAGAAGTGGTGTCATATTTCTCCTTGATAGCGTCCCATAATTTCCGGGCAGTCTCATAAGTTTCAAAGAATTTTATGAGATTGTCCTCCATGAACATGAACATTAGGCTTCTAGCCTTGTTGTCCTCTGACAACCACTACTCTCTTTTCCTGATATCTCCCTCTCCGGAGTTATCAGTTAATTCTGGAACAGTACTATAAGTACATGTTCAATATTGTCATGAATAAGACCATATCTAATTTTCCTATGCCACATGTCATAATTTGTACCGTTCAACTTGTCTAATTTAGCCAGTTTAGAAGCAATGAGTTTCTTAGCTATTTTAAATAGGATAAGGCTAAGAGTGGGATCTGCGTGCTGCGCGATGGGGTGCAGTGTAGCTTGGTGCTGTGCTAGCCGCGACGAGGAAGTGTTCTGGTTCGTGAGAGAGAAGCTGGGGTGACGATGCTGCGCGGACGAACGACAGCAGCGGTGCCCGGTACTCGGAAGCCCAGCAGTGGTGGCGCACGGGTCCGATGGCGAGGTGCGGCAACGGCGTGGTGCGACAACGCCGGGGTGTGCAGCGGTGGTGCGGCAGCGGCGCGAGAGGAGGGCGGCGGCTGTGCGCGGCAGCAGCGTGTGCGCAGCGGCAGTGAGGGCAGCTACGGCGCGAGGGGAGGCCGGCGGCTGTGCGCGGCAGCGGCGCTTGAGCAGCGGCGGTGAGGGCAGCTACGGTGTGAGGGGAGGGCGACGTCGGTTCGCGGCAGCGACGAGTAGCAGCAGCGGCGGAGTGTGGCGGCGAGCCGACAGCAGAGGGTGTGACGCGATGTGCAGCGGCGGGTGCGACGCGATGTGCAGCGGCAGTGAGGGCAGGTGTGAGGGGAGGGCGACGTCGGTTCGCGACAGCGGCGGGCAGCAGCAGCGACGAGTAGCGGCAGCGGCGGAGTGTGGCGGCGAACCGGCAGCGGCGGAGTGTAGCGGCGAGCCGGCAGCGGAAGGTGCGACACTATGTGCAGTGGCGAGCCGGCAGCGGCGGGTGCGACGTGATGTGCAGCGGTGAGCGCGGCAGCGGCGGGTGCGGCGGCGATGTGCAGTGTGCCGTGACGCGATGCGCAGCGGCGAGCCGGGTGTTGCAGCGACGAGCGCGGTAGGGGTGCGGCAGCCTGCATGCAGTGGAGGATGAACCCGCTCTGATACCAATGAAGGAGAGAACAGTGAAGGATTGGGGGGAAGCTCCGATGGCAAACCAAAGAGATCTTCAAGGTAACCTCTTTGTTTCTCACAGTTGTTACGTGTATTCTTGGAGGACAGGGAACCCTCCTATAAATAGAGGCATCACCCTTCGTTAGCCACCTCTACTCCCATGGTAATTGCCTCCTATTAACGTGGGAAACCAAATCTCATGTAGTTATCTCTCTGCAACAGAGATAAGGATAAGCTCCTACTTTTGTGGATTGGTGGTCATCTCGGTCTAACAGAGAGAACTAATGAGAGGGAATTGATAGGGACATACATTAATAGGGAAATAAGAGAGAAAGAAAATTTAAGAAGACAATAGAGAATTTTAATGTTGACACGTGATACCAAATAATTCTATTTTATATATATAATATAGATTAGATACAACAACATATTTAGAAGTGTATAACTACGAAACCAAAAGATTGCGTATATATGAATATACAAGAAAACCCAAAATAGTCATCTACTTATTCCACTTCACTTCCATCTAAATAGTACTCGACTTCCGAAGCTCCCACAAACGTGTTCTGACAAGAGCCCCAAGACCCAGGTATTACTTCGTTTGCGCTAAAATGGTAAAGTTCAGACTTCAGACTTCAGACTTCAGTACATACCTTTCCCTGGCCGCCGCGCGCACTCCAGCCGTCGGGGGCGGAAAGAGAACGGAAGTTGGCCCACTCGCTCATGCTGGCCTTCCCAAGTATGACCGCCCCCGCCGCCCGCAGCCGCACCACCACCCCGGCGTCCCGGGGCACCACCGACCCCACCAGCGCCAGCGACCCCGCCGTGGTCTTGAGCCGGTCCCTCGTCCCCACGTTGTCCTTGAGCAGCACCGGTATCCCGTGCAGCGCTCCGCGGCCCCCCCTCAGCAGCCGCCTCTCCCTGTCAGCCATGCGCGCCTGCGCCAGCGCGTCTGGGTTCACCTCGATGACGGCGTGCAGCAGCGGGTTGAGTGCTCGGATCCGCCCCAGGTAGTACGCCGTCAGCCGTGCGGACGTGAGCTCGCCCCGGTCGAAGGCCCGCTGGATGCCCTCCACGGTGGCCTCCTCGATCCGGAACGCGCCGCTGGGGACGGCGCTGCCGAGCAGCAGCGCCACCAGCAGCACAGACATTAGGGTTGAGAAGGGGGAGGTCCTGGTGGACGGTGAGGAGGGTCGAGGGGGAGGAGGAGCCATTGCCCTTCTCACAGAACAGCTAGCCGGACCATGTATTTGCTGACTTTTCTTTTTGTTCTCCACTCCGGGGTCTGCGTTACCACCTTATTTTACAACCAAGTAAGGCCTTTTTGGTGGGATTGAGGAGATCACATTGTGCTCACTGGCTCGCTGGTCTGGATGGGAGGGTGGACTTTGGATTTTTCTATTTAGATATTAATAAAGTATATTATCACAACAGAGTGTCAGAGTTAATATAAGTTTTGAATAAGAATATTTTTAGAGTTTAGTGCATCATTTATATTTTTTGATTTTTCTATTTTCTTATTTGTATGTATACTTCTGACTCTCGCATATTGTTATTAATATTTTCAAAATATATAAAAAGATTGCAATTATGTTGCTCCATCAAAATATTATGAATTCTAACTAAACTTGTTAAAAAAATTTTATAAATTCTGATAAATTATATATATATATATATATATATATATATATATATATATATATATATATATATAATTGTAGTAAATTTAAAAGTATATATGCAAAATTTGAATGAACTCGATAATATATATGTAAAACCCTTCTACCATATTCAGTTAGAGTTCAAGGAATTTCAATGGAGGGGCATGATAGCAAGTTTTTTAAAGATTTTAGGAATATTGATAATAATATGTAAAAGTCAAAGATGTATATACAAAAATCGCTTCTTTTTTCCACAAGTTGCTGTCCTCTTCATTCCTCTAATAGAATTTTTAATATTAATATAATGAACATCATAACTAATGTCAAAGGATACATGATCTGTGAAAAATCAGTAAAAATGAAAAATAATGTCAGATGTTTAATAGAAATTACTCTAATCAAGTTTCCCAAGATGAAATCACGTAGAATGGCAGAAGAAATACGTACGAGCTTCACGAAAAAGACATTTTTATCCTTTAAAAAAACTGTACCATCAGATTTGCTGGAGATCAGGAATCAGGCATCCCCCTTGAAAAAGGAAAAGTTCCTCTGGGAACCATAAAACCTACTCAAAGAGCAAGGCAGGAAATGCTGATGATCTCCAAATGTCGCTTCCCACCACCAGCTTAAAATTAACGAGAGTAGAGCAAGAGAGAAAGAATCATGTCAGAGCATTTAAATCGCGAATAGAGATCTTCTGCGTCCAAATTTAAAATGAACTCAGTCGGTAAAGAAAGGAGAAAATTTTAAAAAACTCTCATATGATATTTTTCCTACTCCAAAAGAGAAGTTTTTATGAAAAAGTCCTTCCTACCCTCTTTATACTGATTGAGTTCAATGAGGAGAATCACATTCTTCTCACTCTGGATCCTTCTCCTTTCTTTCTTTCTATCTGATCTTGGAAAATGTTGACAGAACCTTGGAAATTTTCGACTCTGTGTTGGGGCGTTTCTGTCGTTTCATACATCTCGGCTATAGGAGTTAACCGAAGTTGCGGTGGAGTTAATTGAACGGTTGTTGACGGGAGTGCACGAAGGTGACGATTTAGAACTTTGAAAGGTATTGGAATGGTTTTGTTAAAGGTAGAGGTATATTGTTATTTATAAAGATTATAGGGAATACAAATAAATTTTCCTTTTAAATTTCCTTAGTCACCTGTTTAAAAAAACTTGAAGGCAAAGAAAAAGATCATTTCTAAGGGAATGAAAATGCCTCTAGAGGCACTGTCCAATATTCATATGGCCCACATATTTACATTTTCTGTGCATTAGTTTACTAGGCTTCAACTTTCTGATAATTTTTTTTTGGTTAGAATGACCCTTAAAATAAGTAAGAGTAATACTTGTTATATTGCTCCAAGTTGAGTCATCGTACAATGTAAGATGTTATTAGTCCACGTAGATGCACAGCACATGAGCTGGACAACTTGTCGACAGATGATCTGACAGGCATTTAATGTTGATGAGTTAAATATATGTGCACACTTCGCAGGTGTGCCCACGAAATATTTATCAACATTCGTCATCTTGATACTTGTGTGTACAAATTTTTTTGCATGACGAATATTTTATAAACGTCACAAATAATGCTTGTCATACCTAAAAATCTCCGCCCGCATTAAATGCTTGTCATACCACTTGTAGAAAAACTATCCAGTCTATGTGTTACCTATCTATATGGACTAATGGTATCCTAAGTAGTAACATAAATTAGCTTAATACAATGCAAGTCCTTATATCAAGTATTACTTAATAATTAATACTTGCTGCACTAATGCAACTCATGTGTTGAGTTTTAGTTTTTTGATTTTCTTATTAGAATGATCCTTAAAATAAGTAAGAGTAATATATGCTGCATAGGACAGTTCATTTCCCGATTTCTTTCTTCCCTCCTAGAATTAGCATAGGAAGGGGGCCGTTGACCCAGTCAACTGTGCCCTGGCAGGGATGTAAACGACAGTTCACAGTTCCATAAGCACGTGGTCTAAATCTATCATTAAAATTTAAAAGCTTTTAGTTAGATTTTGGGAACGTTTAGTATATTGTAAACTAAAGTAGAATAAAACTTGCTGTTTACACTGGCTACCGGTACTTTTATTTATTTATTTTTGAATTGTTTTTTGGAGGACCTCTAAGGTCAAATAACCGATCTTGGATTGAATGACCTAAAAACTATTTTTTGTGTTTTATCTTTTTTGCATTGTCTTACCCAAGATCAAATGATACAATCATGTAGGCTGCCGTGGCGGCCTCCAAGTTTTTTTCAAAAAAATATTTTTTAAATCAAAAGCAACGGCAGGCAGCATAACACCGGCTGCAGGTGTAGCAAGTTTTGTCCAAAAAAATATAGTAAAATGTTGACAAATTACTGTTTTACAATATTTTTCTTACATTTGAAACATAATTAGATGTTTTACTATGTTTTCTTATATTCTAAATGCCCGACACTTTTGAAGTTCTAAAACCCTGTCTCACATTGTGTACATTTTCTTCATCCAATTTTAATTTTTCAAAGTTTTTTAAGATAATTTCATATTAATCACTATTGGATGCAAAATATCCAATTTGCCAATGTTATGCTTAATGTCACACATATTCTCCGAAAGTGAGGATATTATCACAAGTGTCATTGCGTGTCCTTGCTCTTCATTCTACAATGTCCTTAATCATGAGCCAGAAAATTTTAGAAAATGGGCAATTGCTACCCAAAAATTAGGAAACAAGATTGCTTTGGAAAGTTCATTAATGACTATTGAATAGGAATAGTAATGTCATTGTGTAGGGTGCTGCTTTTTGGAGTACATTTTTTAAAGGATGTCCAATTTCATCTTTTTATTTTTTATTTTTTAGTTATATGTAAATTAATAAGTAATTAAAAATGTTTATATTAAAACTCAAATGTGAAGTAAACCGTAATCTAAACCATAATTTCTTATTAACTAAATTATATATGAACCATACATGCATTATATGCATTAATTGTTTTGTACTTGCAATTTTTGTATATACTCTTATAAACCACAATATTTATATGTATACTCGTGAATTTAAATATTGTTACGAATAATTCCTAACATCCTTAGAAAAATTGTGTTTATATCTTTCTTGTCAAGATGTAGTGAACTCTAAGGAAATATGTTAAAAATATTTGAGTATTCTTACGTATGTATCCCCAAACTTGTAAGAGTTTTACATATATACCTCCATTAAATATCAGTTTGGCAGGATCCTTCCACACCTATCGGTGGTATGTGAACCTTATTAAGCATCTTCTCTCAGGTAGCAAAGATTTCTCCATCCTTTGCACAGAGGTTAGCGTTCCCGCTTGTCTTAGTGACTTGCCAAGAGGAGTGGAGCCTCCCCTGATGGAGAGAGTATGCAAATTGGCCCCATAGATACCTATGTAAGGATTGCACGGGAATTGACAATATAAAATTTTTAAATATAGAATGCAACAGAATAAAGGGATCTCATGTGGTTGCTCTGATCCGTTTCAGAGAAGCAAGAAGAACAATTGTTCACTTTGCGTAGAATACTTTGTACTGAATAGGATTCGCGTTCCCAGCAGGGTTCCGATAGAGTGATGCTGTTAGCTACATAGATATTTGTAATGACCTGATGTCCCAATGTCTGAGATTGGTGTGGTTATGACAACGGATTGTCGCCTTCGGGTGGGCATTCGGATTGCAAGGTACACGTCTAGAGAAATATAAAATAAATTATACCAAATAACAAGATTATCAGGTTAAGTAGTGCAGTTAAATAATGAAGGAAAATAAATATTGTAGTTTGAATACAGTCCAGCAATAAATACATAGTTCAAAAGTAACAATAATGAGTACATGCTCAAAAAAGAAAGACTACAACTACGTCCGGACATTATCTTATAGGCAATTGGGTATTTTAATCATATTCTTATGTCTCCATTAGCTAGCATCTATATTCTAACCATTGCAATGAATCTCATTAACAGTTCATATTTTTTGGCAAAAATATCATTATTGGTAAAATAAATATTAAAAAAAAATTAAAATTTATCAAAATATTTGGATATGGTCCAGGGGAAAAATTAAGGTCTCCACAAAATTTCATCTCCCTTTTCAAAAAAAAAAAAATCATCTAGTTTTGGATTGATTTGACCTAAAATCAGTCTTCCACAGTAATTTTAAAAACTGAAAAAGAAGTTGGTATCAAATTAACCATGGAATTAATATTAAACTAACTCAAAAAAATTACCAAAACTGACAAGAAAGACTTTTGGTATTAAATAAAAGGTTTTTGCAAATTTTCATGGAATTTTAAGAAGATTTAATCAAAAATTGAATTAGTATTTTTATTTTTGGGAAAATCTAGAAACTGAGATCCAAATCCTCAGATAATAGGGCACTGATTCTTTGGCGATTTTTTTAGATTTTTAACCCAATAATTAGATCATTTGAAAAAATATTTCAGTTTTGAAGAATCTTAAATTAGAAGAAACATATAATTATACAATCTAAACATGCTTTAGGATAACTATCACCTACCTCTCGAAGAAAAATCCAACTTCTAGCCACAAATCTTCTAGCCCTTCTTAGTCCTTTCCGACATCCTCCAAGACTTCTCAAGTTGAGAAATAGCCACCTTCTCTCTTTCTCTCTTTCTATATTTCTTCTCTTTCTCTCTGGAGCTCTCTTGTACACCTAGGGTTTTGGCTTCACTTAATTGGGTTCATTAAATAGAGAATTCTCTCTCTCAAACCTCCTCAAACTCTACTTTCTTCCTCCAAGTCGTAGCTTGCATAGAAGGAAATTTCCTATGCATAGGAAAATTCAATCTAATTCTAAATTGATGTTGGACTCGTTTTGTAGAAAAACTATTGCTGCCCATGTTGTTATATGTTTGACCTCCAAAATGTTCAGAGGAAATGGCTTTCTACCAAATTGTAGGTCGTTGAGTCAGCTTCCAATGACATGTGTCACCTAATTTTGACTTTTCTATGTAAATTTATACTTAAAATACTAAGATCGTGTCATGTAAATCTATCTATGAACAAAAAACTAATCTATGTATGAACTAAACTATGATTTTTCATGAACGAAGTAAACGTCTAATCATACTTAACTTTATTATAATTCTAATCTAATTCTAAAATCCCTCCACAAGTTTTCCAAGTCATAGCTTTCTTCAATTCAACTTTTCTCTCTTTTTTAATTAAGATCCTAGTCTATTAGGACTAGTACATCGTTTTCCTCAATCACCTGCCTGACCCTTCATAAATTTGGCCTTTAAAACATCATAATTAAGAAAAAGTGTTCATGTACAAATTTTTTAGGCTTTGAATGCTCTTTCCAAATGGTGTACTCTCTGCCTTAATCTGAGTTTTCTATGAAGAGTTAACTGCAAAATATCGAGACAATATCCTCTAAGCCTATGAACAGTAACACAATGTAGGTTTCAAATAACAATTTCTTCTATTGACAAATTGATGGTCTAAGTATATTTAGTTTTGTTAACATTCTAATACTAATTGGATTATAATTTACGACATGATGAAACTCTACGCATATTATATTTTTCCTCCTGTGGATCCGATTCAAATTAAGAAATGCTCTTTTTGGAAAGTCTACCAAACCTGTAAATGAGTTTGGTGATGCAACAAAGAGCTAGAGGAAGGTACTATTTTTTGTTATAGTATTATTTTTTAATTATTAGTTAATTGTTTGTCTAGTTGGCATTTTTACTATGCTATCTTCTAGGAAACTCTTACCTTTACATGAGAGTGGTTTAAGAGCTGCAAGATCCCCAATCGAAAACCCACGAATAGGTATGCTCTTGGCAAGAAAGTAGCTAGCAAGGTTCTACTTTTGACTTGACAGTTCAGTGTGGCATCAAAAAGATTGCGACGTTAGGACAAGATTCTTGTAGTCAACCCTAGATAATTGAATAAAGCTCTAATGGTGAAAATGACGATGATGGTGGAGATGAAAACCCATATTAAAAAGTTCTTTAGGTTTATTAAAATTCATGATTTAATATTAAATGATCAAAGTGCGAGGGAATTATTCAAAATGTTTCTTAAGAACCTCAAGTTTAATGGGCCTTGAATGGGTCCAGTGGCGGACACATAAATTTTGTCCAGTAAAATCACTTAGACATTAAGTCATAAACATGATTGGGTCAGTAGAGTCTTGAGTTAGATTATATGGGGTCCTAAGTTGGATTAGTGGGATCCTGGGCTAGTTCTGTGGAGTCCAAACTAGATTGTTTTAAATTAAGTCAATGGGTTTGGCAAAATCTAATAGGGTCTTGGGATCCCACTGGATAAGGCTGGATCCATTACTGAATGGGTCCTTAACATATCAAGAACCTATCCAATAATAACTCTCTATCCTTCAGCCACCGAGGTTCTGCTTTTGCCTGAATATAGCCATTTGAACAATAAGAGGGGCTTTCTGAGGTATATGATCTATAGGATGCAAGATTAAGCTTTCATTGGATTTTCATGTATAGATGCATTGTATTTATACTGTCTTCTCTTTTAGAAAAGTAGCAAGTGCAACGCTTGATTCCAATCTATCAAGCCCAACCCGAGTAGCAACCCTATATCTCTAGTCATAATCTACTTTAAAGCTCTTACTAAATCTTAAATTAGTTATAGTAATTTCTATAAAAAAATTAGTTAAGTTAATTATCTCTTAAATGGGTTTAGTTTCATCTAATTTTGACTATTCTCTGAAAGTTATGATAAAAATAAAATGACTGTGTTTATAGTAAGTATGAAAAAAGTGTTTAACTGAACTTAATAAGTTATCTACGAATAACTTAATGGGTGAAATGAGTTTAATGGATCTATTTATGTGCAATGTTCAAATGGTGCTTCTTGCGCTAGCCAGGTTACTTGCAAATTGGAAAAAACTAAAATTCTTTCCATTTGCAGTATCAGATTCATGCTCCACAATTGCAAAGTGCAAGAATTGTACTTTTGCGAAGTTCAAATTCAAACAATTCTGAGGGGCATTCCACTCGAATTAGCATTTTTTTAAAACATCGACCATCGGCCAGAACATTTTTAAAGTTAAATAAGTTAAATAATCGGAAACATCAGTAGGTGTGGTCTCACAGATTAGTTAAAATTGCGACGTCCCAACTAAACATCAAATTAGACAGTCCAGTGCTGCTTCATCAAAAATGACCATTAGCTCCAACTTAGTATATAAGACTCTCGCGAGTCGATGTCATTGACGTCAATAAACTCATGATCTCTTGATAGTCCCTATTTATTTAGAGTCAAGAGAGACTCCTGATGATAGAACAACTCATCTATCTTGCTCATGTAAACTAAGCTTTTCTAATTACTAGATATTATAATGTAGCCTTCTAGTTTATTCCCCATTCTCCAATAAATGGGGCCCATAATATTTAACCTTGTTTTTGCACATCGTTTCCTTCAAGATTTAGTTAGGGATGCTTTCCACCATAAGCAGTTCTATAAGCTTTTACTTAGGTGGTGTTTGATAGCACTCAAGTCTACTGCCTAAAGTCTCTTTTTCATATCTAACTTCTTATCTTGGTGAAAGGAAGGTTTTGAAACTTATTCATATTTTATGTCATATTATGTTTGATAAACTTCCGATTCTCAAATCTGCATGCCGACATTTTCTTTCCCCTCTGATGGGGTCAGATGGTTTCTTCAGATGGACAGGTTTGGAGTATGATCTTGCGTCTGAAAATAAATAAGTAGTATGTCCCTGATAAAAATTAAGAGCAACTTAAGATATAAGATGGTGAATCAGATGTTGAATTAGACATTTAATCAAACAGTCTAAAACATGAAATATCTGACCGCTTCAGAAGTTAGGCATACATTAAGGGTTATCAAACAGGGTCTTAGGCTTAAAGAAGATTTAGCAAGTTTCACACAGGATCTACTGCAAAAGATTCTGAAGTTCTATAAGATATATTTAGTTTAAAGAAGGCTTCATAAATGTCTTGTTGAGCAGAATATTTATGGAAAATGATTCATAAAGATGAAAAGCTATAGCCCTTTCTCGAGTCCTCCATGATGTTATTCCTATGATACTACCAATGGTATCATGCAAAGCCCTAAGTTTTATTCAACAGATGCATACACGTACGACAAAACTTCAACGCCAACAACTGCATAGTTTTGGCTGATTCCATTTAGTAACAAGCACAAAGCTAAACTTAATCCCTCATCAATACTGGAATCAAACTCTAATATATTCTTAATCAAGATGCCTTATAACCATCCCAAGGACTCTTAAAAACGATCCTTTTTCACTGTTTGAAACTGGGAGGCTTCCTAACCCTTGTTGCTTGCTCAAAAGCATAGGCTATCTCAATAAGTTTGGGTTCTGATCCCCTTACGCCTCCAAAGGATATGCCGAAAGGAGCACCATCACTACCATACCCGGCCGGAACAGTTATCCCTGGATACCCACCAATCGCCAAGACATGCCAGAAGGTGCTCATTGCACCAGGGGTCACCACTGCATCTAGATTCCACTCTTTTATTAGCCTCTCCAATCCATTTTTTGATAGCAAGGCCATCTGTGCAATGGCCATCTCCTCAACGGGACCAATGCCGCTTGTGTTTTGAGCAAGCAAGAAAATAAGCTGGCCGAAATCATCGATCCTTTCCTGCATACATGACGAGCATATATAGTTTTCTTGAGTAGATGCATAGAGATATTGTATGGTTTTATAGCTTCATGTATTGGGATGAGCAAGGAGTGATCAGCTACCTCAGTCCTGTGTTTGTTGTTGAAGTCGATGACATCGGCCAAGGATCTTACAGGCGAATAGGATAGCTCTGACAAGTATGCATTAAGGGATAACTTGAAGTCAGCCAACAGTGCAACTGCTTCACCACTCTTAAAAGGATCAAGGATGAGGCTTGCATTTGCTATTTCGAGACCGTCGACCAACACAGCACCCATTCGCCTACACAAGTTGGCCATTCACAATAACATGACTTGCTACATGAGTATGGAGCTAATCTGATCAGTGGTTTAAAACATAGTTCCTTATTCATTATCTCAAGGACTTGGATATGTTAATTTCCTATAAGTTTGTATCCTATAGCAGGATAAAGATGCTTGAAGTAGGACACATTCACAAATAAATTTAACAAGCATCATCATCTCCTTACCTTAACATGTTCAAGTGTTCCTCGAAAGCATTGGCAGCCACAGAGCCTGCTGGGAAATTGAAGAATGGCTTCCTCAGTATCCCCAACCTCTTTTCCTTCAAGCCATCTGCTCTAAGGAAGCATTTGTAACCACCGCGAGGAATGAGCTTTGATGCCTCTGAGGTAGCTTCGTCCCTTGGATCATAGCCAACGATCACATCTAACAAGTGTACAGCATCTGATACTGTTCGACAAATAGGACTACAGCAAGGGGAAAGTGATTAAGCCTCCTAAGTGGATAATTAAACACTAAGCTTGAAGCAGAAGGTGAGGCGATCCATCAATACCCAATAGAGGCATCAAAATGGGTTGTGACATCTTCCTATTGACCAGAAGAGTAATACTTACTGCAATACCTCAAGACATTGCAGTTGCAATCATTGTCGGATCGTGAGATCGGATGATGTGCAATTGTTGTATCAAATCCCAAGGAATGCAGCCAAACTTAAAGCACTAGCACCGTCCAATCACAGCTGCAATGTCTTTGGCGTCACTTTGTTAGCGGAATAGGATCCAGAATAATTGGTATAAGGGTCTAAATCCGACTTGGTTGTGGGGATTTTTAATTCTTCATATTTTTTAAATTGTATTTGGAATGCCTAATTCTTCCAATTTCTCCAATTGTATCTTTTATTTCACTCTTTATTTTACTCTTTCCTACCAAATCATTTGGAATAACGCAGTATAATTCTTCTTATTTTTTGTAGAATACCAACAACTTATCAAATCAAAATACCTCTTATTATGGTTTAATAAATTTCCAAAACCTTATTCTATAACAAACAATTTTGCAAACAAAGTGAGCCGGTGCTTTGTAGCAAGTATTACTCTCATCAATTTACCCAATAGAGTCTCCTATTGTTTACTGATGGATTCCCTTCCACCTGATTAGATATTGGATCCAAACTCAACAGTGGTTCATGTTCTTACCCGATTGTGTCCTGCCTTGGAGAGATGGGGATGACACCTGCTCGACTTGTGAGGCCCACAGTAGGTTTGATCCCCACAACTCCGTTTGAAGTAGAGGGGCACATGATTGAACCATCGGTCTCTGTCCCCAGTGATACCGAAACCATGTTGGCGGCAACGGCTATGGCGGATCCGGTACTCGAACCACATGGGTCTGCTGATAGATTATAGGGGTTCTACATGCCATTGGCAAAAAGGGTAAGGTGTATTCTACAGTAATACCAATGACATTATGAAAATTATTTTATTCTTAGAACCACCTAAGGTAATCTTATTACACAGCTTAGGATATCCCTATTTCCATTCTCCAAATACGCACTTCAACTTTTATATGTTAACATGAAAGAATGCCTAACATAGGAGTTATCTGGTTTGACGTAAAATATCGTAAAATGCTATATCTTATCTTACAAAAGTGCTGTTGATCTCCATAATGCTGCATCAAACCCAACAGCACCCAATTGGAACAAAACTTTTGAGAGACACGTTGTATCAAACTATTCTTATTAGCCAAAATCATGAATTGTTTAAAAGATACACTATATATTTTGTTCAACATAAATATTTCAGCTTTAGATAGATCTATAGCTCTGACCTGTATTGAGTGCAGTTGCACATTAGCTACAACTATCTGGATACTAAGAATAATGAAGAGGAAGGAGTCGTTCAAGAGGTGAGAATTCTGAAAGCTGATTTTGTTTCTTAGAGTTATAAATCTACTAATTAAAAGGTCAGGAAAACCGGTAAATTAAGTATAAAGAAGGTTAGAAAGCATAAAGTAAAAGTCACAACTAATAGCTGCATAGATATATGGCAAACACATGGTATACCAAATAAGTAAAAATATTTTGTATCATGAGGCAACAAATCATATAAGCTACACCCTAAAAGCCTTTGGCCTATTAGAAAAGCTTCTGTGTTTGTATTTTTTTCGTCAATAGTTTAGTTGGCCAAATACATACAATTTCTCTCAAATGAAAATTATAATCTTGGGAGACACACCCAAAGAGAAATATTCTCTCCGTATGTCTCATCTTATGTGAGTATTAAGTAATACTTGCTGCAAT
Source organism: Zantedeschia hybrid cultivar (assembly GCA_030544215.1). Taxonomy (NCBI): domain Eukaryota; kingdom Viridiplantae; phylum Streptophyta; class Magnoliopsida; order Alismatales; family Araceae; genus Zantedeschia; species Zantedeschia hybrid cultivar. The sequence continues at coordinate 11,691,177 of JARZZO010000015.1, forward strand.
GTCCCTGCGTGCTGCACGCAGGGACATTGCAGTGAGTAAACTAATTTTTTTATTTTTTTTAGGTCAGCTTTGAAGTGTTTTAATTGTCCGTACAATGTAATGTCTGATCGGGTGATCCAGAAAAATCTGAAAATAAAAAATCGAACTCTAATGAAGAGTAAAAATCGTGTCTTTTTACTGTTCATTGGAGATCTTTTCTTCTTTTTTTTAATTTTTTTAGGTCGTCTATTCGGACATTGCACTGTACTGACGGTTAGGATACTTCGGAGACCTAAGGAAAAAAAAAAAACACTGCAATCCCCATGCATTGCGGCGAGTATTACTCGTCAGTATTCGTCATAAGTCTGTACAACATTGTGAGTTAATTTATTAATTCTTTCACTCTCGCACACTGCAAGAGGAGAGGTTTAGATCCATGATCTCTCTCCAGAAATGGTAGGCCTAATTAAGATGCCGCTGAAGCATAGGGATTAGGGCATCTTATTCGCCATTTGTCTCCTTTCCCTTTGAACTGTCTTGGCATTACTCAACCAGTGAAACACGACATGCTCTTAGCCGAAGGATGGTCCAAAAAATAATCTATGCATTTTCCTTCTTATATCTTTTTAAAGCTTGAATGCAACTTGTCATTGGTATAGTTGCACCGTACAGTCACCAAAACATAATAAAAGGTTTCTGTCTGTTAGAACTCTCAACATTGTCAACTAGATTTTCACTTGATTATATGTTCCCAAAATCTTTTATATTCTACTGTATGTTTCATATTTTTTATATCATTAGATATACACTCGCAACAAACAATAAGATTCTATGACAACATAACTAAAGTGTAAAAATACAAGATTTTGGAAGAATACAAAGGAAAGTATATATGGAACATTTTAGGAGTATATTTGTCATGTCACTTCGATTATGTGAGGAGGCTGAACAGCAGCTGGTCAGTACTATATTTCCCCTCTCTTAACCAACTTAGGATTAAAGTAGACAAATGACCGGCAAAGATAGGACTACAAATGATGAAATACATTTACTATGAGCTATATACATAGATGAGTGGTATGGTGCTAACCGGGCCCTCCGTGCATACGGTCTGCACGCACAGTTTGACATCTTTTTTCATGTTGAAAATAAAATAAAAATCATCATAAATATATAAATATTCAACTCTCCTCCTACAATAAATTTCATCTCTTTAGGATAAAATTTCACTGTTAAATCATATTCAAATTGATTATAGTCATCCAATTTTGTACGACTAAATTAGTGATGAATACTAAAACTCTAGGAAATGGAAACAACCTTAAGAATAATCTGACTTTTTTTTTATTTTTTTGACTATTTCTTTATAATTTTTAAAAATTATGATTTGCATGTGCTCAATAGATGACTAAGATTGAATTATGATTGGACGGTGGAAATAAAGTCTTAAGGAATGGAAACAACTCTAAGGAGAGTAATTGAATATTTACAAATTTATGTTAAATTTTATTTTTTTAATATAGAGAAGGAGGTCAAAACAATAAGTGCGACCTGGTCGCATGCATTATAACGATTCGTATTCTAACTTTTATATATATATATATATATGAATGTTCTGGTACAACTAAGGTTATCTGTGCATCCTAGTTGTACAGTATGCGTTGACGCTATCCTCATGTTGAAAAAATAAAATAAAAATTATCATAAAATTTAAATATTTAATTAGCCCCTTAGAGTAATTTTCGCTCCTTGAAGTTTAAATTTCACTCTTAGATCGTATCATAATTGATTGTAGCTGTCCAATTTTATGTGAGTTAGATAATGATGAATACTATAACCTTAGGAGATGAAAATAATCTTAAGTACAATCTCATCAATTTTTTATATTTTTTAACTACTTTTTCATAATTTTTAAAAATCAAGATCTACATGTACCTGATGATTGGGTAAGATTGAGTTTTAAGATCAAAGTATGATTAGATGATGAAAATAAATTCCTAAGATATAGAAACAACCTTATTGAGTATTTAAAAATTTATGATAAACTTTATTTATTTATTGAATATAGAAAAGGGATCGAAAACAACAATGCACGCAACCTAGTTGCACACTGCTAGAGTTTGTAATCTCTTCTTTTCTCCTTTTCTTGTTTTGTAGTAGATAGTCTCACCTTAGATCTATCAAAGTCTAACTATGTGACATACAAGATCCAATGGATCCAAAATGAGGCAAACTCTTGGCACTCTCTCACTCAGTGAAGAATAGTCTCATCATTTTTGACATTGTTTCTTCTTTTGGCTTGATAAATTATGAAAGTGCGTACTGATGATGTGAGAGAGTATAAGGGAGTCCACCCCGATTTAATTGCGGTCCGTAGGATCTATGAGATCAAAAATGCAGGGCAACGTGTATGAGAGTTGCAAAAATGTCCTTGGCCTTGGGATCACAACTAGTTGGCTCATGAGAGAGATGTATATGGTATATGATACGATAATTCCATCTTTCTTGAAACTTAAGGAAGAATCTTCAACAATTGCCATACAAACTAAGGGTGTGTTAGTCGTTGCCTTTCAATGGAAGTATTTTTGTATTTCCATGTACTTTTTAGTTCTACCATTTAGGATTTTTTAGTTTTTGGTCCCTATAATCTACTTAATTTAGGAAACACTCCCTTCTACATTTAATAAAAACTCCCAATAATTTTACTTTTATTTGGAAAGACCATTTTCAAGGAGTTTTTCTACAATGTTACAAACTGTTTACGAACTTTATTCATAATTTTTAAGATATTTTTAAAATAAGAGTAACATTGTAGGGGTTTTTTACTAAATACCAAGGTTATAGGGACTTTTTTCTCTAAATTAAGTGGATTCAAGAGATCAAAAATTAGAAAACATTAACTTTAATGGAGGACATTAGACCTTGAAGGTCATTTATATAGTTTTCTTGGGGGACATTCTATGTTAGAAGAAAAACTAATATTATTAGAGAGAACTTAACCAGGAGTATAATCGACAGTTAAATCTACCTCCATGTAACATTTTTCATGTTAAAACTAGAAGTTAAAGGCTCCTTTCAATTGGAACTTCCGTTAAACACACCCAAAAGTTATGTTTCTTTGAATGCTAGTCAGAAGTAAATTTAAATTTCTTAATGATTTAAACTGTCAAAATTTACTTAGTTTTTTTTTTTTTTTTGGCTACACTATTGCTTGAGATTTGTGCATATCCTCCTCTAAGTAAGGTATGGAAATATTTTACATAGACCCTCACTACGAGCACCATTCTAATTTGCATCTATGCAAGGTTACATGTGCAAATCTTTCAAATTACGAAAGTATACATGCATATGTACGTACGTATACATACAGCGACAAAGATGTCAGAATTTTGAAGAATATTAACCATTTATCTTTAAATTATATTTTTAAATAAACATTTTGTTGACAACAAAAGGTCAAGAGATACCCATTAAAGAATGCCCTTTGGAACCAAATCAATATACTTTTGAGATGAGCCAAATGGCCCACTGATTAATCATGTGGGACAAAAACTGTAGTAACTAGCTAGAGATTAGGGATGCAAATGGTAACTAATAACTTGGTTATTCAATTAATTTATAAATCAGTTAATAGATAATCTTTAAGAGACAGTTTTTCTAACCGAATACATATTCTACACTAAGAATCTAATTATTTGGCCAATTAGTGACATTTTTTGAGGAGCATGGACAAATTATTGACTTATAAAATAGTTAACGGATAATGTTAATAAACCGATAACATATAAATTACCATTAAGAATCTACCGTAGATCTTCACATAATCCGACCAGTTTGCATCCGTGGTAGAGATCAGATCGGCACATTACCTTTGCCTGGCCGCCGCGCGCACTCCAGCCGTTGGGGGCGGAATTAGAACGGAAGGCCGCCCACTCGCTCATGCTGGCCTTGCCCAGTATGACCGCCCCCGCCGCTCGCAGCCGCGCCACCACCCCGGCGTCCCGCGGCACCACCGAGCCCAGAAGGGCCAGCGACCCCGCCGTGGTGTTGAGCCTGTCCCTCGTGCCCAGATTGTCCTTGAGCAGCACCGGTATCCCGTGCAACGCCCCCCGGCGCCCCCTAAGCCACCGCCTCTCCTTGTCCGCCATGCGCGCCTGCGCCAGCGCATCCGGGTTCACCTCGATCACGGCGTGCAGCAGAGGGTTCAGCGCCCGGATCCGCTCCAGGTAGTAGGCCACCAGCCATGCAGACGTGAGCTCGCCACTGTCGAAGGCCACCTGGATGCCCTCCACGGTGGCCTCCTCGATCTCGAACCCGCCGCAGGGGACGGCGCTGCCAAGCAGCAGCGCCACCACCAGTACAGACATCAGCCTCGAGAGTAGAGAGGAGCTCCTGATGAAGGCGGGGGAAGGTGAGGAGGGTGGAGGATCCATTGCCCTTCGGCCTTCACCTTCTCTTTTCTCCGCACCGCAGAGAACAGCTAGACTAGTTCTACTTGCTACCTCTCCTTTACGTTCTCCTCTGAATGTTCTGCACTATGCACCACCAACTTATACACAGAGAGAGAGAGAGAGAGAGAGTGAGAGAGAGAGAGAGAGAGAGAGAGAGAGAGAATGGCTAATTCTGTCGCTTGACAACGGGAGTCTTCTTCTCTGTTCACAAATTTTTACTTTTTAATTTTTTTTAGATCTTCTGATCATGAAAATTAAAATTAGCATTTGATCAGACAAATATGGTTAAAGTTTCCGATTATATGATCAATATTAAGTCTTACGAGATTAGAATAATCTTAAGACATAAATTAAATATTTAAAATTTTATGATAATTTTTTAATTTTTCAATATGGGGAAGGGTCTGCAACGAGTTAAGACCCTTTTGGTGGGATCAAAGAGACCACATTAAGTAAAGTTTGCTGTGCTCTTACAAGCATACTGTATTTTGCCTCCTAAATTATATATTGAATTATAAGTATATTTTGTCTGCTAAATAATATTGGATTATTTTATTTGGCTCTGTCACAATAATTTAATATGACACATCACAATCACGTAGACAGAGATAATATATGAGCATTTATTTCGTCAGTAAGTAATTTGAAACTATTTAGCATGTTTTCACCGACACCACAAGATGCGTAATCTAAGATCATACATGTTAAAATTATTGAACCATCTATCTGTAAATTTTGAGACAACAAGAGAATTGAGTTATGTTTTTGGTGTCGTTTATTTTATTCCTTATGTCCATTTTAAATGGAATGCTACATATTTTTTATGTGATTTTATTGACGTCTGGCAACATTAATATTAAAGTTATATGTTATTGAAGGAATGTAAAGAATTGCAGCCGAATGACAGGGAAAGAGTTAGGATTTGAAAAAGAATAGAAGTATTGAGACTCTCAAGGACTTGATTATAATATTGTTAATATACGTTCACATCTCTTTCAAATTTTCTATGACGAAATATTAGTTCCCACCTCTATTAAGTAGTAACTTTTTCATAATAAGAAATTGGGATTTCATATGTATATCCCGAGAAACTGGTGGATTTGTATCTATACTCTTAAGTCCCATATATTCTATGAAATACTTATGAAAATCTCAGAAGTATTGCGACTATGCCTCTTGTCCAAATATTGTTAAGTCTAACTGAATATACTAAAAATATTATAAATATGTTTACATATATATCTTTAAATTTACTAAAATTTTATATATATGTTCTTAACTTTATGAGAATTTACGAAATCTTTCTGACATATTCAGTTTGAGTTAACGATATTTTGACAGAAAGACATAGCCGCAATGTTTCTGAAGTTTTCAAAGACATTTCATACAATGTATGAGAGTTGAAGATATGGATACAAATATGCTAGTTTTCAAGGGTATACATGCACAAAACCCTATGAAATTTTACCTGCAATAGAGAAGTTCAAACGTCTGCCTTTACTAGCAGTATTATAATTTCTCCTGACATGGCACGAAATAAAGGCCCATCAAACTCCCCATGGAATAATATAGAACCATATATACTCACAGCTCTAATGTTGGATAATTTGTAGTGCAACATGCCTCTTCCTCTTGCACGGTTCTTCTCAAAACCACTCGTGCATCTGTCGCCGGCGTGCATGCCGACGCAGGCCGGCACCCCTGTTTTCTCATCCGTTTCCTCTCCCCCAGACGACAAAGGCCGCCGCCCGGCTCTTCCTCCCTACCATAACACTCCTCTCAAGTCTCAACTATTAAACTAAGGGAGCTCTTCGTCCTTTCCATCTTGGAATGGTGTTGCTGGGCGCTTTCTGCTTGGACTCCCGTCCCCTGCTCCCCGCCGGCAACTCAAGGGAAGGCAGCCGGGTTGAATCTTTCAGAAGAAGGTTTTTGTGAAACTAGAAAATGACAGGAAAAATTAGTTAGAGCCTCCTGGTCAGGGCTGTCAATGGCCTCTGAAGCAAGAAAGCTTGGTCCCGCGATGCCTAAGAATCGGGTTTGGATCGTAAAATTGAACCCACATAAATTTTGGGTCAGATTTTTAAAAAAAAATTGAAGTTCATCTTTGATTAAGCTCGAACCCCTAAAGCCTGATAAACCTGCACTCTTATAATAGCATCTTACTTATAGGTTATTAATGTCCATTGGATCTTTATTATTTTTAGTTTCTAAATTGAAATTATTTATGTCTATTATTTTTTAGTTAACTATAAAGGTATGGTGTTTATGTTAACTTTGTCAATAAACGTTGCAATTATTTCTTGTACCCTTCTTTTTACCTTAAATTGTAGGTGTTTCTAGTATATGTATGAATATGTTCAATTATTTTGTGAGAAAAGATGAATAAGTGTATATTCATTATGTTTGGTTGACAAGTTATATTTTACATATGAGGAGCGATATTCTTTATCCTAGGCCCAAAACCCAATTAATTTTGATTTTGTGTTGGATGTGGGTTTTGGCATAAAATGGGCTTGGGCCGAACTTGAACTTGAATGTTTATAGTGGACCTGGCCTTGGGCTTTGATAAGTCCGACCCACTGACACTCCTACTTCTAGTAGGAATATACAAGCCAATGGCTTAATAGTAATTTTCACATTTTATTAGGTCTTTCTTGCTGGTATGATTGTCCCCTATCATATGGACCGACTTATTTTCCCCACTCATCAATGTTAGAGGCTTAACATGTTAAATATTAACACATTAATACATGTTAACGAATTAAATTTTAGTGCACCAATGTATTATCTCTTTTTTTCTTTTTTTGAGAATGACATGAGTGCATTATCACCCTAAGGTGTTAATGCATTACGTATTAACATATTGCAACATTGTCGAATGAATAACGAGTTAGGATAAAAATAAAAAAGACATTAACACATTAGTATGCTAATACTTTAAAGTGTTCACATAATAGTTTATTAACACTTTGTACTTGTCAAAAGAATAGACAGACTTAGTTGTCAAACGAATAAACAAACGGATAAAATCAAAATCTAGGTGGAAAATAAGTCTATGCTAATAAAACAAGGGGTAGGGGGCAAGTGAAAGATCAGAAATGAGGAATATTGTCAGATTTACAAGAAGCTCTAATTTAATTTTCTCAAACACCCTGTGAGGGGTGGACACGTCGGGCGGATGCCAACATGGCGCCTACGGTTGGGCGGAAGCCACATGGCACATTGGACGAAACCCCCAACGTGTCCGTGCCTCATAGGCGGCTGTCGGTGAGGCAACCTGCATCCCAAAAGATGCACGTGGATGTTTCTTGAATTTTTAAGATAAAAGCAAAAAAGGCAAAGGCATGCCTATTTGCTGGTCTTACTGTCTTTTTTTATAAATTCCCATAATGATGTTCCCACTCAAAATTAGAAAGGCGTTTTTATAAATATCCTTATTCGTAAGCCTTTTAACAACACTTTTCTGACGAAAAAAAAAGGATTCGTTATGAAGGGATGGAAATATTTTTGAAGTCTCCTTACATTTAAAGGCCTTCATATTCGGATTGAGATCATCTACTTTATTTTTTTTACACTGTTTGTACTCCACTCATTCTGATTGACTTAGAATATTTAAAAAGTAAGATTTTTTTTTTTTTTTTAGACTCTATTTTTCTCTCACCACAATAACTGAACCAATCAAAATGAATGAAATACAAGTGATGCATAAGAAGTGGAGTAGACGATCTCAATCCTTCATATTCAGACTTTTCCTCCTATTAGTTTTTGTTGTACTACAATTTTCTCATTCTCACCGTAGAAGGATACCTTAAATATGCCAAGTATCCTATGACAGCCCCATTCTCGTCCTGAATGGCCACCCAGGTTCGTGTCCTTTCTATGAACAAAGTTCTTAGAGGCTTGTTAGTCCAGAGATACCCCTATAAGCCTACATTTGCTTTCATTCGCTAAGCCCCCCGTTTGGAAGTATTTTTTTGGCTGTAGACTTGTCAAAATCAGATTTCTCCGACAGAGTGTTAGAGATGTTGCATTCTGTTGGGCGCACATTTTCTCTCTCTCTTTCTCTCATTTAAACTTTGATCTTTTATCTTTAATTGCCCTCTTTTACTGTTGTCTTTTCTGTGCAAAGTTGGAATATCGCAAGAAAAGTGTCTAAACATACACACACCTATCAGGGATCTACGTCAGGTCGAGTTGACGCCAATCACGGGTACACTTTGGCTACCCCAAAAGTCTTGCTAAAGCCCATCCGACCTGGTAACTAGATCCGAAAACTAAGATTATTACATTGTCATATTTATCTTACATTTGAAATATCATAAGTTACGAAATCTAACGGTAAAAATAAAACTCTAGGAGATGGGAACAATCTTAAGAGAGATTATTCAATATTATAAAAATTATGAAAGTTATTATTATTTTTAAATATGAGGATGGAGCTCAAACACACACTGTAGTTGTTCGTATTCTAGCATTTCTCTCTCTCTCTCTCTATATATATATAGTATTATATATATATATATATAATACTACTGTACGGCCAGAGACTCTTGCGGCCCGGCTGCGCAAAGCCATCCACCCGTAGGATCTTGATCCGATGGCTGGGCGGGTTGGCAGCATGTGCTCCTTTTAAATTGCTCGCCAAAATCATATTTTTTTTCATCTTTTTTTGTTTTAAATACAGGATAGGATCAATTCTAAAAGTTAATTTGACAATTTTTTAATTTTTTTATTATTATTTTAATATTTTTAAGGTGTTGATTTTTGACACTTATTCGATTGGACGGTTAGAATCGATCGTCAAGATTAGACAGTGAAACTTAAGGGGCCTATTTAAATATTTAAAAGTTATTGATGAATTTTATTTTTTTCTAACACGAAGAGAGGAGGATTTCGAAGGGGGCTCGGGGCTCATTTGATCTGTTTATATATATATTTATACAAAGGAAAAGATTCAACTCACGTCGGGGTCCTTTGAAAATCTGCCCTTCCTATGTTTTAAAAAAATAAAAATCATCAGCAGTTTTTAAATATTCAAATGGACCTATTAGGGTTGTCCATATAAGGATCTCGCTGACGGGATCACAGATGCAACAGAAACAAAATTAAAATTACTCCACAACAATTATGATCTGTTTAGAGAACAAAAATTACGAAGAACGGTGATAAACCATCACCTTGTGCGGATTTGAATCTACAGTTAACCGACGGAGTGATGTCGCCAGTCAAGTAGACGTCTGACCTCCAACGATATCCGTACGATCCTCCTCGTGACAAATCTCCTCCAATTCCTCACTCGCATCAACTCTCGTGAATGTCACCGTTCTCCGCAACGATCCCTGCGGCACGCAGATGAATTTTCGATGATCGGGAGTTAGAGACGAAGGTGGGATGGAGCACCGAAAGAGACGCCCCTCTTGGTGCTGAGGAGAGAGAGGGGGGGGATGGCCAGGGCTGCACTCTTTTGCCTTGCTAGGGCAGCCCTCATAGCAAATATTTAAATTAAGTCATCCCAAGATTTTTCCCCTGACTTAATATTAATTCGATTTTCGACCCTTTAGGTTCAACTACTAATTTAATTAATAGTCAACTAAGTCCAGTAACTCTTTACTGACTTAATTAACTAATTGATATCACATATTAACTAATTAATTAACTGAAGTAATGTCACACATAATTCGATCGAGTCTCTGATTACGTTGGATGCGAAGTAATACCGCGTGAATTTAGAAAATATTTGGTTAAGCAACCTACTCATAGAATTTTTTCGTTGACAATTACTGTGTGGATATAATCTTTTATTCACGCAATAATCTCGAGTCACCTTAAGATATGGTAAACTGTCAAAACTTTAACTGGTCGATTCATTTGGATTTGATGCTACCATATAAGATTGAAATTTTCTTTTTCGATATTATTGTTCGCTATAGTTAGGGACTTACTATGCATCCTACTTAGAACATTCTTTCTCTAAATACCAAGGACGAATGATTCAATGTTTAACACTCAATTTCTTTCGACATTATTTTACTGTATACGATTCTTGGCTATTTGGAATCCTGTGTTTAGAGATCCGTAAATCAAGGTCAAAATACAGAAGTCCACCGATAATGTATCTTTGGTGTCTCAAGTCCGAGGACCATCCATACAACTGCAATAATTGAATCAAGTTGGTTGACAATTAAGTTCATTACCGTCCAACGATTAAGTCGGATCAATTTAATGAATTCATTCTTCAATAAGCACGTAGAGATTCGCCTTAATGTCTCTACATATATATGTGACAATGAGATTAGTCATCCTCGTCACATGAGCAAGAGTAATTTGCATTAATCTAATCGGATATCTGATGTCTTTCTCGTACATCCTTCCATTAGAAATTATTAAGACTATGGGTATATAAGTGATAATCTCAATTTGTACGATCTAATTATAATCTAACCACTATTGCCCGTAAACAACTTTTAATCTCCTATACTTTGGAACGCCTAAAAATTAATATATCCTAAAACACCTCAAACCCTCGTCCCCCTCTTGGTGCATTTGGTTGGCTTATTAATTAATTTCATATATCATCATCATACCATTGTGCGGTGGCTACCACAATCTCCTGCTCCATTCCTGGGAGAAGTTGCACCAAACACACAGGAGGGCCACCCCTATTGCATGCCCTGAAATCTCCATTCCCATGCAGCTAGCTAGCGTTCTATCTCTATATAAGGTCCCCTCCATCACCCCTTCCCAGCACAACACAGTCATCTCATCTCTTCCAGTTCTCCTCTCTAGCTAGCTCTCTTCCTTCAGCTTTCCTAGTACTCCTGCCGCTAGCCATGGAGTCCCTCAGCTCCCCGGCAAGGTCCTTCATGGCCCTCGCCTTCTTCTGCCTTGCGTTATTGCTCCTCCCCCAAGCAACATCGCAGGACATCACGCCCTCAGGGGAGGACGCCTTTGCACCCTCGGCGGCGCAGGCCATCACACCACCCTTAGCTGCACAGCCCGCTGCTACCCCATCGGTGGAAGACCCTGCAGCTCCGTCACTGGCGCCGGTCGTGGCGCCCACTGCAGCTGCACAGGCCGTGACCCCGTCAGGGACGATCAAACGCCTCACGAAGCAGCACATCCTGGCGACCATTCCCCCGGGCCCCGGCGCGAGCTCGGAGCCCTTCATCGCCTCCCCCTCGGGGAAGTACACCGGCTACCTCCTTCGCCGGGAGACGGCCCCCGGCGCCGGCGGCTTTGGCAACGACTTCTGTTACATTCAGGTGAGGGACACCAGCTCGGGGAAGAGCGTCTGGGAGTCCGACTGCGCCCCCGCCAGCCTCGCCAACGCGTGCACCCTGCTGTTCACGAGCGCGGGGCTGGAGGTGTTCGACGGGAGCCGCTCGGCGTGGGACGCCGGGGTGGACGACGAGCACCTGGAGACGCTGGAGCTGGTGGACGAGGGCGATATGCGGATCCGGACCCGCGACGGGGAACTGGCGTGGAAGGCCAGCGACAAGCCGCTTGCCAACCAGCAGTGCGGGATGCCGGGGTCCCCCGGGCTGGGCTCGGCGCTGCCGCCCTTCGCGGCGCCGGTGGAAGACAGCAGGAACCTCCCCTTCGGACTGCCTTCGCAGGGCAACCAGCCACAGCAGGCCGGCACAGTGTTCAACCAGCAGCCGCAGCAGCAGCTTGGCGGCTTCGCGCAGTCTGTGGGAGACCAGAGCGGCCAGCAGCCTCTCGTCGACAACACTCCTTTCGACAGTGCGGGCTGGAGGGTGGGAGAGCGCTGGCTTGAGCTCGCTTTGGCTCTCGCCTTCGCAATGGCGGGCTATGGTTTCCTCTTCTGAAGCCCTTGGAGCAGCACATACGTGAATTACATGTTTATTGGATTCATTAGCATATAATATACTGGGCCTTAATTGCATATGAAGTATGCACGTGTATTTTGTGATGCTTGACTATTGACATGCATATGAATTATTGTTATTATCCTTTCTATATCCTTTACGGATGTCATTATGTGCATAAACACATGGATTCATAGGTCCATGTAGAGTAATTTTCTTTAACCTGTTAATATGATGCTTTTTTATATGGTATATTGCATCTATGTGGATGAAATTAATAAAAAGACGTTCTTGTATCACTGCATAAAGCTGTTTGTAATATTCTCATCTCATGAGAAATGAGAAATTATGGCTAACAAGTTATGGTACAAGTGAACCAGTTGCCTAGTGAAGTTGGTTCACCACTTGCCTGTTAGTTGGAAGGTCTCAGACTTGATCCTCGTTGCAGCCTAAAACTTCCCAATCATGCAACTAAAAAAAAGTGTTGTTGGGATCTTTACCCCTTGATCCATAGGACTATTTCTAACTCTGGAGAATATCTCGAGCTCGATCTCTGATCTTGAAGAAGCGGAGGATTTTGAAGGGATTAAGGGGAAGTTTCTGTAGAAGTATAGGGACCGAGTGGGTCTGATCCAATTGCTCATTGACTTGGTCGTAGAGAAAATGAAGCCGGAGGAGGACTTCATTCAATTCATCGATAGATGGAGAAGTATGGCAGAGAACGTCGATGACATGGTGTCAGAATAAAAATCAAGTGAAATTGATAATATCTAACACCATTCCCCAGCTTAGTGGACTATTGGCCTTGAATCCTATTTCTACCTTCCAAGAGCTTTATGGAAGGGCCAGATTCATTCACTATTGATCTTATGTCACATATTGGTAAGACACCATACAGTATGGCTCATGCCGAGTTAGCAGACTTGAAAAAGGAATTGCATGAACTTTTGGACAAAGGTTTTATACATCCTAGTATACCACCGTGGAGTGCACTAGTATTATTTGTTCGGAAGAATGATAGGTCAATGTGCTTATGTATTGATTACCGCAAGATCAATCAGGTCACTATTAAGAACAAGTATCATTTGCTAAAGATTGAAGACTTGTTTGATCAGTTACAAACAGAAAAGGTCTTTTCCAACCTTGATCTGGCTACTATCAGCTGCGGATTAAAGATGAAGACATTCTGTAGACGGCCTTCTGCATAAAGTATGGTCACTATGAGTTGTCATGTCTTTTGGACTAACCAATGTCCCTGCTGCATTTATGGATTTGATGAATAGGATCTTTCAACCGTATCTTAACCAATTTGTTTTAGTTTTCGTTGATGATGTGTTGATTTACTCTCTGAGTGAGGAGGCACATAGAGAACATTTGAAGATTGTTCTGGAGATTCTCAAAGCTCACTAGTTATATACCAAATTCAGCAAATGTGAGTTTTGACTTGGAAAAGTCTAATTCTTGGGGTACATTATTTTTAAAGATGGAGTTTTTGTAGACCCTATAAAAGTAGAGGCTATTATGAAATGGTAGGCTCTAAAGACTATTGTTGAGATTCAAAGCTTCCTTCAAGAGATTTATTGAAGAGTTTTCTACTCTAGCTGCTTCAATGACTAAGCTGACATATAAGCGTGCAAAATTTGTCTGGTCAGTAAAATACGAGCAAAATTTTTAAGAGTTAAAAAAAGAGATTGACGACCGCTTCGGTACTTAATTTGTTGTGTAGTGTTGATGGCTTTGTGGCTTTTGCATCGATACAGCTGAAAGATCATAAGTAGAATTACCCGACTCATGACTTGGAGATGATCGTTGTGTTACATGATTTAAGGATATGGTGGCATTATCTCTACGGAGCTTAATTTGAGGTATTTCCGAACCACAAGAGCTTAAGGTACATATTTTTCCAGAAAGATCTTAATCTGAGACAGAAGCAAAGGGTGGAGTTTTTGAAAGACTATGAATTTACTTTGAACTACCATCCAGGTAAGTCGAATGTGATAGCTGATGTATTCAGTAGAAAGCTAATGGTATTATAGTTACATTCAAATTGGAAGACAATGAAGGATGTCATTGAGAATACACCTCAGGTACATGGTGAGAGGTCGTACTTGATGCATTTGGCTGTTCAGTCTACTCTAATTGACCAAATCATTCAGATTTAGGAGAAAGATTCAGCTATTCATGCTACGATTGATAAGCATATGTTATATAGGGATTTGGTGGCGGGATTCAACTTAGCAACAGGATATGTGTGCCAAATGAACTCAGCAAAGACCTGATGGTTGAAGCCCACAAGTCATAGTTTTTCATATATCTAGGTAGTACTAAGATGCATCACGACTTGAAGAAGAATTTCTCGTGGTCAGACATGAAGAAGGACATTGTTAACTTTGTTTTCAGATGCTTGACATGTCAGTAAGTGAAGGCAGAATATCAGAGACTTGCTTGTCCATTACACACGATGAAAATCTCGTTGTGGAAGTGGGAGCATATCACTATGGACTTCATTACTAGCTTGCCTAAGACTAAGAAGAAGCATGACATGATATGGGTGATTGTAGATAGGCTGACTAAATCTGCTCATTTTTTGGCCATTCATAAGACCCAACCATTAGAAGAACTACTTAAATTGTACATTCATGAGATAGTTAGATTACATGGGATGCCAGTTTTTATTATTTTAGACAAGGACTCTAAATTCACTATTAGATTCTAGAAGAGTTTATAGAAAGCTATGGGCATACAGTTGAAGTTTAGCTCTGCTTTTCATCCACAGACCGATGGTCAGTCTGAGAAGACTATTTAGACACTTGAGGATATATTGAGAGCGTATAGTTTAGAATGGCAAAGTAGCTTGTATGATCAGTTGTCGTTGACTGAGTTTGTATATAACAATAATTATCATTCTAGCATCGAGATGACACCATATGAGGCACTCTATGGTCGGCCATGTAGATCTCCTGTCGGTTGGACGTAAGTTGGTGAGAGGATTTTACTGGGACCACGGATTATTCAAGATTGTTCTAAGAAGATTCACATCATTAGGAAGCGGATGCTCATTGCTCAAAGCTAACAAAAGAGTTACGCAGACAACATGAGACGAGTATTGGTATTTGAAGTAAGAGATTATCTGTTTTTTAGGGCATCTCCTACGAAGGGTGCTGTACGGTTCAGTAAGAAAGGCAAGTTTAGTCTAAGATTCATTAGGAGACGGAAGAAGATATGAAGAGGAAACATCCCTTCTTATTTGGTAAGTTATAATATTTTATAATAATTCTTTAAGGAGGAAAGGATGTTATATCTTAGAACATAAATCCAATATAACTAGTTAATGGGTCATATTTAATTGAGCCCAATATGATTAATTAATAGGTTATGAATAATTAAGTCAAATTATAATTAATTAATTATTAAAATAATAAATAACATATGAAGAACCCATTAGTTTAACTAATAGGCCCATTAAGCCTATTAGGATTCTAAAGCTTGTAAATTGGCAATAACATTTTGCTCAATTGACAAAAACTTATGATCTTCGTAATGTTTGAAAGATGAAATTAATATCTACAACTTTGTAGAAGAAAGTTTTTACTAATTTTAATAGTAACTAAGTCGAATTCGAGGGTTTACAGTTAAAGAAATATTTAAGTGCGGAAATAGAGTTTTACTTGTACTAGAAAGTAGTTTTTTGTTAGAGATTAAGTCATCTGCAGTTGGAGTTCTACTCTAGCATGAAAAATGAGATTTCTTAGTTATATAGGAATGGTAAGAGACTATATATAGCCTTTTGAATTCATACTAGGGGTTCTAGAGTTGCACTTAAACTCCTAAGGTAAGGGCATGATATTCTTGAGAAGACTAGAAGAAATTTTAATTTGTTTCTTTTGGGGATTGATTCTAGGACATTGATTGTATTCTTAGATGATTAGAGAACATAGAGTATGCTCTAGAATAGGAAGATTTCATGGCTAGAACATAAAACATTGATTAGAGAAGGATTGGAGTGGTGTTTTTTAAGAAATAAGATATGAAAATCTATTAAATAATATTTTTAATATAAAACTTCGTTTCGATTTTCAAAAGTGGTCAAACATGATTTTTGAAACCTTAATCTATAAGTCTATGATCTAAGTTCCCATATTGATCCTTCAGTTCCATATGAATTCTTCGAAATATTATAGTTTTAAAAAATTAGTCTAAATCACGTCCAGATCAATGAATGCTATTCAAAAGACATCAGCACGACAAGATGCCTTTCAGATCTAGTGATTTGAAGCGTCTTTTAACCTATTTTTCGCTCTAAAAGGTGTCCACTGTGCCGGATGCCATTTAAAAGGCGTCCACTACTTTGGACGTCACTTAGACTACTATGTCTGCTATCAGTTTGAAAATCTAATCTAACGTGTTTTGGTCATAACTCCTTTGTTTCTAAGCCAAATGACCTAAAATTTTGACTAACGCTTGGTCTAAATGTCTAATTTTGATTTCCAAATTTTAAATTTTTATGGATTTGTTTACTATTTATTTCATGAATATTTGTTCAACCTATACAGTATGTCCGGAATAAAAATAGTTCGGACTTTTAGATGAACTTTGATCGACCATAACTTCATGAATGCTTATCTAGATTATCTAAAATCCTGACCACAATTTTGCATTGATGAATTCTACATGTCTGAAAAATTTTATAATTTTTAAAATTTATTTATCATTACTCTACTATTTATTTATTTGGTCAAAATTCATTCAAGTTCTTCATGTGCAACTCAATACTCTAATTCACTTATTTCATATCCAAATTGTATGAACTTTGTCCACATATTTCATTTAATCTATTGTTATGTTCACCAAGGTTAGCTATTTTTTGAATTTATTTACTATTTTCAGACCTATTTATTAAATTTTACGCATCATAAATTATATTTAATATCTGAAAAATATGTCTATTAATCCAAAATTTTAAAAATATTCTTGAAACATATTCTTCTATTTAGTAACATGTTGGCATCAATTTTGATCTGATTCTTCATCCATATGGCCAGTTGGCTCTTTACGTGACTAATTTATATGTAAAAACATGTATTTTGACTTATACTTATATTTAGTACTTTGCTAATTAAATTTTCAAATCTATGCTTATCTTATGCTCACTGTTACATCATTGTGCCATATTTATATGACTATTTTTGGACATTGCCATCTTAAAGATATGTAGGGTCCGATTGTAAGCATCCGTAATAGATAGAACATTTAAACTCGAGGGCAACGAGTGGAATCTTGATTTTCGGCTTGCTAAACTAAGGGACGGTGATACGTAATGTCCTAATGGTTTAGAATTTGGTGGACTTAGACTCTCCAGTTATGCGTCGTAAGTATGACCACTTTATCATTACTTAAATGTTTTGGTATATGTGTAGGATTCCTTATGATGTAGTTTAGGTGTATGTCTGTTAACAATTTTGTACGATATATTTGATATGTGTTGATTGGCACATTATTTAAAATTCACACTCTATTATGTCTTATTAAAACTCAACTTATTCTTTAAAATTTCATATACGTCATGTCTTTTGAATTTTTTCTATACTTAAAATCTATATTTACTTATATATCTTAATTTGATCTATATTTGCTCATATGTTTGATATGAGTTGATTGGCTGACAACAACTCTTTTTTTTTTTTTTTGAACAAAGACAACAATCTTAATTTAAGTTGAGAAAAATAAAAGGAGTGTCATCCGTCGGATTCCTTTCCACAGAATTGGGAGGGAAATGTGAAATGAAATGAAAAAAGAAAAGAAAAGATGAACCGGCATAAGAAAATGATCTAATTGGTTTTTAGCTTTTAATCAAAACTGTTAAATTTTTTCTATCATGCGAAAATTATATGCATGTAAAAAACCATTCAATTTTTACATCCAAAAATTCTAGATCAAAAAGTAATACATTTAACACTATTTAGATCGTCCACTTTCTACTCTCTTGGTGTTCTAAAAATAAGTATAATGTGTATATGATCTTTGATTTATGAAGAGGCTCTTGGTAGTAGAGAAGGTTTAGTGACTTGGATCAAAATTTAGAAGTTGATTATGCTATTTTTGGAGTACGTGGCATGATACTTATTATGTCACCAATAACAACATCTCTCTCTCTCTCTCTCTCTCTCTCTCTCTCTCTCTATATATATATATATATATATATATATATATATATATATATATATATATATATATATATATATATATGGGGAGGAAATAACACACCTCTAGGGCGCATCTGCAATCTGATCAAGATCGGACGGCAACGTTTAAACAAAAAAATAAAAATAAAAATTCGGACACACTTGGCGAGCGAGCGAATCGTCTAAGTTGTTCATAACTTTTGGATGAACTTTGATCGGCCATAACTTCATGAATGCTTATCTAGATTTTCTAAAATCTTGACCACAACTTTGTATTGATGAATTCTACATGCCTGAAAAATTTTATAATTTTTAAAAATTTATTCATCATTATGCTACTATTTATTCATTGGGTCAAAATTCATTCAAGTTCTTTATATGCAACTCAATACTCTAATTCACTTATTTCATGTCCAAATTGTATGAAATTTTGTCCACATATTTTATTTGATCTATTGTCATATTCATCAAGGTTAGTTATTTTTTGAATCTATTTACTATTTTTAAAACCTATTTATTAAATTTTATGCTTCATAAATTATGTTTGATATCTGAAATATATGTTTATTAATCCAAAATTTTAAAAATATTCTTGGAACATATTTTTCTATTTAGTAACCTATTAGCATTAGTTTTAATCTGATTATTCATCCATATGATCAGGTTGACTTTTTACATGACTAATTTGTATGTAAAAATATGTATTTTGACTTATACTTATATTTAGCATTTTACTAATTGAATTTTTAGATCTATACTTATTTTATGCTTACTATTACACTATTGTGATATATTTATATGACTATGTTTAGACATTATTATCTTGAGGAGATGTAGGGTCCAATTGTAAGTATCCATAATGGATAGGACATTTGAATTCGAGAGCAATGAGTGAAATCTTGATTTTTAGTTGGCTAAATCAAGAGATGGCGATACATAACTCCTTAACAGTTTGGAGTTGGTGGGACTTAGACTCTCAGATTCTGCATAGTAATCATGACCTCTGCATCATTGCTTAAATGCTTTGGTATATGTGTAGGACTCATTGTGATATAGTTTGGGTATATATCTATTAACAATTTTATATGATATGTTTGATATGATTTGATTGGCACATTATTTGAAATTCACACTCTCTTATGTCTCATTTGAAATCAACTTATTTTTTGGAATTCTACATACATCATGTCCTTTGAATTTGTTTCATGCTTAAGATCTATACTTGCTCATATGTCTTAATTTGATCAAATTTGTTTAAATGACTAAATCAGATCAGAGACGTAACAGGTCTCTTCTATCATGCACCAATATCTCAAATTCTCATTTAGGGACAAGATCGTCAAAGTCAAGAGTATGTCGGTATTGTTGTCATTGAAGCCATTAGCCACAATATTCTACCTAGTCTCTCATCCAGGAAGCCTTCGGTCTTAGTCCTAGGAGTCAACTTTCCTTAGGCATACACCTTCACGTCACACCACCTCCCCCTGAGTGTCAGTAGTGTTGAGGAATTTGTACTAATCCGTATTTTTTGTGATAATATACAATAAAAATATTAGAAATTAAAAATTTATTACTTAAGTTAAAAGAATAAATTAATTGATTAATCATTGATAGATTCATTGTATGAACACTTCTACTTTTAAGACTTAGTCGATTTTAACAGTTATTTGATTCTTTTGATTAAATACTAATTAAAACATCGATTCAACACCAACATTATTATATGAAGGGTTTTACAAATAACAACATTTTAAAAGATTTATATTTATCGATAATTTTCTATATGATATGTATTTATATATAATCTCCTTAAATATAGTTGTATTTGCATGTAAACACCTTAAATATAGTGTTTATTTTGAATTTTACTTGAGTAAAAATATTATTACTACATATATAGAATATGTGAAAGTCATTAAATAAAAGTACTGATAATGTATTGAATTAAGATCGAACACCTCACCAAAAACATTGCATAGACATCCACCTGTAACTTTGTTGTATAGATTTAGTATAAAATAGATATTTCTATTTGCAGCATGTATTTGCAAATAGAAATTATTGTGATGTTAAATATACATGTAAAGTTCAATTTAGAACTAGCTTACGGGGTGAACATCAATGCAATTTTCTTGGGAAGTATTTGTATTTGAATTGAATATATTTTGATATTTAATTTTGTTTTATAGTTTTCATACAGTTTATGTAGGATAACAATATTTTACCCAAGTTAAATTCAAAAGAAACACCATAATTAAAAGGCCATACATAGATAGATACGATCATAGTAAAAGGGGTTATATGCAAACATGAATAATGCAGGGGGTTATCTAAAAATATGAAATATTTTAGGAGGTTATTTGCAAAAACCTCTATATATTCTTAATTGCTATCCACCTAGTAAATATTATTTGGATGTTTAACATCTGACAGAGGAATATGGAGAAGAATATTCGTACATGCATGAATTATTATGCCGTTTATCAATGAGATAAATAATTAAAATAAAGAAGATTTTTTAACACAAAGAAATGTATTTTTTATTTGAAGAAAGATTTTGAATATTTTCTGTCTTTTGATAAAATATTATATCCTCTGAATAATTTTATTCTCAAATATTTTAATAATGATATTTTATTTTACCCCCCACTTATTCCGTTGTTGAATAACAATTTTTGGAGCTCATTTACTCTTACTTGCACATGCATCACAGTGAGTAGAATTTAAGGATTCGTGATTAAGTATGGCTCCTCTAAATTCTTAACCATTCTTTAAATCCCTATGGTAATTTGCTCTTTGCAACTTCTTGTAGATCCCTTAATATTAGCCGCTATGTTGCATGCGTCCTCTCATTATCTTATCTGAACTTCCATAGAATGATCACTGAATCAGGGGTTTAAGAAAACTTTTTATTTCGTAAGAAAGTATAAAGAAAATGTCGTTTTACCAGTGTTCAGCATTTCACAAACTGTTTACATCACATGAGGACCAAGAGTTGGCAAATGAATGAGATCTTCAGAAATTGACCAAAGCAGCACAAATAAAACACACTGTAATTTCTTGTGGAGAGAACAACAGAACAAGTGCAAATTACACACACAACAATATCAAAGAGGTAGAGAGGTGTCAGCAGGGATCCTACAGCAGGCCAGCACGCCATACGTATCACCATCCTGCAACTACTCCAAGGCCTTCAGAAGAGGAAACCATAGCCCACCATCGCGAGGGCGAGAGCCAGAGCAAGCTTAAACCAGCTCTCTCCCACCCTCCAGCCCGCACTGTCGAAAGCAGTGTTGTCGATGAGAGGCTGCTGGCCGCTCTGGTCTCCCGCAGACCGTGCGAACCCGCCCAGCTGCTGCTGCGGCTGCTGGTTGAATACTGTGCCGGCCTGCTGTGGCTGGTTGCCCTGGGAAGGCAGCCCGAAGGGGAGGTTCCTGCTGTCCTCCACCGGCGCCGCGAAGGGCGGCAAGGCCGACCCCAGCCCGGGGGACCCCGGCATCCCACACTGCTGGTTGGCCAGCGGCTCGTCGCTGGCCTTCCACGCCAGCTCCCCGTCGCGGGTCCTGATCCGCATGTCGCCCTCGTCCACTAGCTCCAGCGTCTCCAGGTGCTCGTCGTCCACCCCGGCGTCCCACGCCGAGCGGCTCCCGTCGAACACCTCCAGCCCCGCGCTCGTGAACAGCAGGGTGCACGCGTTGGCGAGGCTGGCAGGTGCGCAGTCGGACTCCCAGACGCTCTTCCCCGAGCTGGTGTCCCTCACCTGAATGTAACAGAAGTCGTTGCCGAAGCCGCCGGCGCCGGGGGCCGTCTCCCGGCGGAGGAGATAGCCGGTGTACTTCCCCGAGGTGGAAGTGATGAAGGGCTCCGAGCTCGCGCTGGGGCCCGGGGGAATGGTCGCCAGGATGTGCTGCTTCGTGAGGCGTTTGATCGTCCCTGACGGGGTCATGGCCTGTGCAGCTGCAGTGGGCGCCACGACCGGCGCCAGTGACGGAGCTGCAGGGTCTTCCACCGACGGCGTAGCAGCGGGCTGCGCAGCTAAGGGTGGTGTGATGGCCTGCGCCACGGAGGGGGCAAAGGCGTCCTCCCCTGAGGGCGTGATGTCCTGCGATGTTGCCTGGGAGAGAAGCAAGAACGATAACGCAAGGCAGAAGATGGCGAGGGCTGCGAAGGATCTTGCTGAGGAGCTAATCAGGGACTCCATGGCTAGCAGCAGCAGTACTAGGAAAGCTGAAGGAAGAGTGTTAGCTGGAGAGGAGAACGGGAAGAGATGAGATGGCTGTGTTGTGTTGGGAAGGAGTACTGGTGGAGGGGACCTTTTATAGAGATAGAACGCTAGCTAGCTGCTTGGAATGGAGATTTCAGGGCATGCTACAGGGGTGGCCCTCCTGTGTGTTTGGTGCAACTTCTCCCAGGAATGGAGTAGGAGATTGTGGTGGCCACCTCACAGTGCTATGATGATGATATATATATTTAGAGGAGGGTATAAATTAATAAGCCAACCAAATGCACCAAGAGGGGACGAGGATTTGAGGTGGTTTAAGATAAATTAATTATTAATTAGGTTCCAAAGTGTAGGAGTTTAAACGTTGTCCATTATCATTTCCACGTCTTAAGATTTAGTGAGGTAGGTTAGTAGGGCACATAACCTACTAACCTTTTAAGAAAAAAAAAGAAAGAGATTCACTCAATGCACGTTTGGACCGAATTATAGCAACGCAAAGAGGGACAGACAATGGACAATCTCTTACCCATAAGAAATTTGACGTAACATATAAGGCTCACTTTGTTTGCAGAATAACTTAACCAGAATAAGGTTCTGAGGATTTCTTAACCCAGAATAAGAGGTATTTTGATTTAGTAAATTGTTGGTATTTCATTCAGAATAAGTAGAAAGCTATTCCAAGTGATTTAGTAGGAATAAGTAGAATAAAGAAGAGAATAAAGAGTTCAAAATATCCATGTTATTCCGCTTAACTCCTGGTATAACTCATAGCATCTTGAGTTAAGCACTCCCCTCCACCAAAATGAGTTAAAAGGTTTTAGGAGAATAAAACATCATATTTATGACTTATTCCACAAACAAAGTGAAGCTAAAAATATAGGTGAAGCCTACTTTTCCGCCTCTCTGTACTGACTTCCATCCAACTGAACTTGTACTCTCTAAGAAAAGGATTAGTAGTAGGGTATGCACACAAGAGGTCTAACAAATCCAGTAACATATACGTTGGAACTTTTGAGAGGATCACCTCTAACGTGGAATCCAAGTTTATGGCACCAATGAGTATAACAAGCACATTAAAAAAGAGAGAAGATTCTTTCAGTACACATTTAGATCGAAGTCCAGTAACATTGAGAGAGAGAGAGAGTATTTGTCAAATTTTAAAATCATATAAAAGTTTCTTTTTGTAATCTTTGCCTTTCTACCTGTTTTAATACTGTTGAGTTCCAATATAAACATGTGGTGAGAAGATCTCTTCTCATTTAAAAAAGGTCAAGTAAGGATTAGGAAGATTGGATGTGCCAGGCGAGACGTCATCAGCTTTACCACCAGAACCATCACACGAAGGAAGTCGGAAGTCGTGTCATGGCTTTGACACGTACCGATCATGCAGCACGTACGCTACTATGTAATAATAATGGTTGGGACTCCGCCTGCCGCGAATGAAAACTGCGTTCCAAGGTGTGTTTGGCGCAGTGTAATTTAATTATATGCACTATTTTCTGAAAAGGATTGACCATGAATGTCAAATCCTAGATCTGAAGATGATCATTGCAGTGTCGAAGTTTTTTAATCATCAAATAGTTCATTAATTTCAAGCTTTTCTAAAAAAACTTGTGCATGTCTCAGATTTTACAATGTACCAGGTGCACCTAGAGAAAATGTTTTCCAAAAAAAAAAAGTAACACGACTGCTTATTTGGTAGCTTAAAAACATTAGCCAAAGGAAAATATCACTCATTGACCATTGCCAAATCCAGAGTTTGGAATCTACCATAAGATGTCTGATGCTATTTTCCGAGTGGGGCCAGAAAACAAGACAAATGCAAGCTGTGAAAGCAGGCAAAAAACAAACTTTTAAAAATTACCTATACTTATACCATTAAAACCTAAGATGTTATAATTCTATAACAGTATTCTTAAAACTTAAAGATGTATAATTTTACACTTGCACCATCAGAACTTAAAAAATGTCACAGAAAAACAAATAAATGGAAACTCATTCCTTAGAATTGTTTTCTCCTTCTGATCACATTCTACGTACAACCAAACAGATTTTTAGCGTGAAAGAATATCATAAGAGAGATAAGCTTTGATCAGAGTTTTGATTTGATTCACTTGCAGGAGCAAATAGTTCAGGGACGTCAAGCATAGTTACCGTTAATCTACCAAACAGGATCACACAGTTTTACAGGCATTGAACTTCCAAATTAAGATGTCTGGAACTACCAAACCAGAATAATCACAGACTCTTCTTACTATCTATAGGCTTGGACAACCTATTTTGCTGGAAGGAACTCCCATACCTTCAGTCCTCTTCAATAACTAGGTTGCTTATTTTCTATCTACAATAAAGAACAAAATATATAAGCATAAATATCATTAATGTTTATTTTGATAAAAGTAAACAATTTGAACTTTTTAAATCCGATTGCTTATTCCAGAGTAAGCCTTTCTTGCCCAAGATTATTTCAGAGTAAGCCTGTCTCGCCCAAGATAATAGACCCATGCAATCAAAATAAACAAGCTCGGATAACACAAATAGATCATTTTTATTCCAAGTTTATCTGTTTATCAAAGAGGGCCTTCATGCCTGCAGAGCGAAGCCATGACATGTCTAACTCATAAGATGTACGAGAGATGAGATTGTCTGAATCTTTTTGTCTGGCCGTTGTATACCTCCACTCATATGAAGATAAGATAAGCATGTCATTTGCTATCAAAAGGTTGTATGTCCCCATTTCCAAGCTTATCACGTCATTTACTATGAAAAGGTTGGAGGACCTCTTTCCATGAAGAAAAGATAAGCATGGCATTTGCTATGGAAATGTGGGTAAGTACTAAATCCGCCTCATCCTCAATTAAATAGAAAATTATAAAAGTCTAAAGAAAGAGGTATCTAAAAGAACTCATCTCATTGTATGATAGCACACGGTTGAGAGAAGAGAACGGGGCAGCAAATTAAGCTGCAGTTCTGCTTGAAATTTACAGATATCAGATTCGTCAAGACGACAGATTTATTTTCGGCTCTCGTTTAAGTTCAACTGTTCAACCATGTTTTGAATCATGGAGAAACTCGGCAGTAGTTTAGCTTAATTTAAAATACTGTAATTTCTCAATTTCTTTCGTTCAGATTGATGTAAATCTTTGAAGTCTAAACTCAAGATCAGTCATTTTATAAAGAAATCTCCATTTTTTCTAGAACATAACCATAACCAAAACCAGAGGTCCTGTTTTAACTGGTATCGAAAGTAGTCATTTCAGAATCATAAATTGTAAGTATACGTTGTAGATATGTAGGTGATCCTCCATATGGCTAATCAGTCGTATGAAGCATAAAACTCAAACCAGATACCTGAGCTAAGCGATGATCACCCGAGCAATCAACGAGCATTTATAAACACCAAATGCTCTTCCTAATGGAAGTCTAATCCAGAAGCAATTGAACATTAAGGATTATGGTGCCCTAAAAGTAACTTGGTCTACCAGATAATCAGACTTAATCATCAATTATGACACCCTACATGCAACAGTTTACTCTGATCAAGGATATCATGGCTCATGCAAAAATTAAACCCTCTTCTCCACATATCTTGATATACTGTTACAGACATTAAAGAGGTTTCAGATAGGGCCAATCTATGGCCTTATAATTCAAGGCTTGCAAAGTAACAACATAAAGAAAATAACACAAGCATGTGGATGATAATCCAATTTTAAAAAAGCTAGCAACATTTGTCAAAAATCCAGAGATTAGAACAGTCACCAAAAAGATAAAAAAAATTTGTCACTTTGACCTTCCAAAGAGAGAATCAAGGAGATTTATACATGAGTTGGCAAAGAAGAATTGCAGAATTTAACAATGGCTTTCTCAAAAAGGTGGGTTGAGTCATGCATATAATGGCAAACAAAGTTAAGTAAGTTACCTGTCAAAATCAGTCAGTTTAGGTAATTATGCATTGGCATTCAGATCAAACATTGGATACCTTTACTCCTGTAAATTCCTTTTGTTTTTTTAACATATAAATGTGATGCTATTAACTAGGGCTGTCAATGGGCCGGGCCGACCCGTGGGCTTTAAGGCCGGGCTGGTCGTGGGCTGAAGTTCGGGTGGTTTTAACCTGGAGGCCGAACTCGGGCTGCGCCAAAAAACCCGCACTTCTAACCGGGCCGAGCCCGTAAAGCTATAACCGCGGGTATGTAGGTCGACGAACTCACTGTGTATCATCCACAAAAGCCGTGTATAACCTTAAAATTTGCAAAAAGATGTGTGTGTCATACCTTGAGGATTTTGGTTTGATGGGGATGACAAATTGTGTCATACCTTGAGCAGCATCAACTGAGTTTGGAACCCGCAGTGGCACCGCTCCATTGGCTTGGGCTCATGCTCCTCTGCTGTGTGGAGGAATATCCTTTCCCCATTTGTGTTCTTGGTTTCATGTCCTTCATATGTATGCCTTTATATCTCCACAAATTAACAGGAGATTTTGTTGTTATGAAAGGTTTGTAGTACACGACTGCAGGAGGATTGCAAGCTGTATTGAGTGGTTATAATAAACTTTAAAAGATCTGTGGCATGTTGTTGTGAATTTGGCATACCTCTCATTCCAATTTGTACATTAAAAAAAATCCGGATTTGTATAAAAATAGGATACCTAATTCAAACAGACAATTTACTTATTCTTACTGCCAATACTTTGTGCATTAAATCCTTATTCATCCATTAAGCAGCTTCTTGAGTTTGCCAAATAATGGATGTTAGGTTCAGAATTTACACATTCGTATATAACAATAGGAAAGTATGATGTATACAGAATTTGAAATCTTAAGCACAGGCCATCATCTAAAGGATGTGCCCCATGCTTAAGTCATGTTAGTATGTAGTTGTCTGTAATGCTTATTTCATCACACAGAATGCCAAATTTTCTTTTAAGAAAATTTAAAACTCAAGTGTTATGAATATTTATTAGATGAGAAATTTAGGTCCACCTGATCATCCAATTGTAATGGTAAGTTTCTGGTTGTGTCTCACAGTTTGCCTTTAGAAATGGGTGCTTTTGTGACTCTGTGCAAGTGAGGCTGGCCCGTGTCCAATGGTTGGTTGATATTCAATTTGTGATGACTGATAACAAATGATGTCATATATGGATGTGATTACCAGGTTGATTTTGTCTAATTTAACAACATTATATTTGATATGTTAGCTATTCCGGCTTCAAATGTTGCTTCAGAGTCTACATTTAGCACGGGACGTAGGATTTTGATAGACTTTTGCAGTTCACTATTTCGGAAACAATGGAGGCTTTAGTATGCACTCAGGATTGGTTTAGAAGTGCTCTTAAGGATAAACTAGATACTAGTACGTACTTAATCATCTTTTCCCTTCATTTTCAATTTCTTCTTATAAAAAAATAATGATTTTTTTTCTTTTTGGGGCATTAGGACCTACCATATTTGAGACTCCCAGTGATTTCTTTGGCGTACCATATTTGAGACACTTGGAGCTTTGATTAGTAACAAGTGGCATAGCGATAGACTAGACAACTCTTGTAGTGGGTTTATAATTGGTGTTAGTGGAGAATGCTTCATTCTCTCCACGGTTATTTCAAGGAATTTAGCCAAGGAAGAGGAAGGAAGCTTGGGCTCGAGTATTTCCAGGCAACTAGAGAAATCTGGGAATTCTGGGAATTGAGCGGTGATTCTTCTATTTAAGACAGGTGCATGATAAGCCAGTTCATGTTATTTGTCATCTATATAACTTTATATATGTTTTAATAATTAGAAGATTGTGAAATCTGCATGTGTGAGAACTTAATAGATATTGCTTAAATTACATGTATCGCAGATCAAACATGCATTAGACTTTACATCTGTTTTGATTTTACTGTTAGTATTTAATTAGTAGTTTTATGAAATCAAAAATCAAAATGTTATGCACATTACTTTGTATTCAAATCTTCTTCTATATGTTTTAAAAAAATTGTAGTAAACAAAGTGTTTGTTTTGAACCTTAAGAAGCTGTAATATGCATCGACAGTGCTATCTTAAGGGGGTTGTAGAGATGAACCTGCAGTAAATATATGATGTGGTAGTTCTCAATTATGTTGATGCGATAGATGATGGATCATAGGAAAAATCCTGAAGCTAAACTTAGGTTTGGTGAAGGGTGAGCCAGTCCTCACGTGGGCACTATCTCGTCCAAATGCCAAGGTATTGTAGGACCCCTTCTATTGTGATTAGGATATCTATCCGAAGCATAATAATAACAAACTTGTTAACTAGAATGTGGTTAGATTCCTTTAGACACGATCAGGTTTGATGTAAATAAGTATGTATGATTGCCTGGATAGTAGGCATGTTGAGCACTTCACCCTATGAATTAGTGTGAAATTTTGATTCAAGTGAAAAGTGTTAAGTAGGCAATCTTATGCTATGAATCCTTCTTTGACTTATGTAGCATGTCTATAATCTGTGATGTTATTTAATAAGTCATCATGTGATTGAAAGCTTTAATATTAAGTTAAACATGTTTTTAGTTTGGATACTTATTGAGTCTTAGACTCACACTTGTGAGTTGATATGCTTTCAGTAGATTTCAGGAGGGAGCACTGAGTAGAACTAAGGCTAGAACTTTTGGGACCAGGGCTTAGAGATTCCTGTAGAGCTAGAAAATAGGTCTAGCCAAGGTGGAGTTTGTTCAGGATGTGTTTTGCATCCAGCACATGCGTGGAGGAGAGTCTTCAACTCCTCCGAGCAATCTTCAAGCTGGGTCAATCTAGTTTACTTATTTATTGGATTTGCTAGGCCCTATAGATTATATTGTGATTGGGTTAGGTAATATAGCTAGTGGGCTAGTTCTCTAGGATTTCTTGAGAGGCTATAAATGCTTCTATATAAGTCCTATTGTACTAGGTCATCAAAGAATTCTTAATTTAGAGAGAGGGTTGAGAGGTGTAGAGAGAGGGTTATTCTCTTGTTGTTATTCTCCCCATCATAATTGACTTTCCCCTGTACATAGTCCACGGATGTATGTTGAAAATGGTTGAACTACATAAATCTTTGTCTTCTTCGATAGTGTGTGCTTGTGTGATTTATCATAATAGGTGTTTGCATTTTGATGGATGGGGTTCAAGATGTTGAGTTCTAAACACAGCATGATTCCTACTAAGTTCGATATGGACTTACATGGCCTATAAATTTCAAAACAAAATTGGGATTTCAAGTTAAGGAAAGGTGAACTTGTGCACGATGGGATACAAAAAAGAAGAATTAGCCATTACAAGTTGGATTTCTTTATTTATTTTGTATTAAGCATAATGGTATAATAGGTTAAATAGAGAGAAGTGTACGTCGTACCATGGGATTTAATATTGTGTAATGATATATGTATGGAGTTGAATATGATTATGTAACTAAATTTGATTATGATATAATGATAGAGAAACACTTGCTGCACTGCATGTAGTGCAGCACTATTCGACGTGGATCGCACCGCACTCGAGCAACCGCTCGATCGGTTTGGATCGGATGGCTGCAGCAACAACAATTTTTTTTATTTTTAAATTTTTTTCGGGTCAGCCCCATCATGTTAGACACTTTTTGTACATGTTAATCTCTGATTGGATGATCCAAAAATTTTAAAAAATCAAAAACCGACTCCAATGAATAGTAAAAAAAATATTTTTCATTAGTTCGATTTTTTGTTTTTTAGGTGGACGAGTCGATCATGATAGGGGCGACCCAATTTTTATCTTTATTTTGTCGCACCCCATACGGTGCAGCAACTCACTACATCGCATGTGGTGCAACAAATATTACTGATAATGATATTGGCATGTGATGTAGACTGGATCTATCACGACCGGATTCCGAGGTTGGAACCCGGAGAAATGGATCCGAAGCCGGTTCGGATCGGTGTTATGGAGGCCCGACGGGGATCCGGAAGGCCGAGGAGGCGGAGGCGGAGGCGAAGACGAGGGTCCGAAGGCCGAAGGGCGCTTCGGTCGGTGCGGGCTCGTCTCCGGGAAGTCGGGGCCGAGTCTCCCGTTGCGGGGCAGCCGTCGCACGGCGTCGAGACCAGGGAGAGGAGTCCGAGGTCGGCGGCCGAGACCGACTCGGGAAGGTCGGCGATGATTCGAACCGAGCTCCTGCAGGAGGGAAAGAAGAAGAAACCGGTCAGCAGGAGTCCCGGGCTCTGGCCCTTAGGAACCCCCTCCGACGGTCAAGTTAGCTCCTGAAGATGATTCGATTCAGAAGGTAAGAAGTAGCTTTAATGCTATTCGGACCGTAGTCCTTAAGGGTCTCGGAGGCCAAGAGTTGCATACCTTTGGCAATAAATAGCGGTGTATTTATAGCAGAGGATAGAGGTTGGTTAACGGTGGTAGCCGATATAGGACTATGTTTGGGCTTACCGGTAAACCGCCATAGTGCCTGATCCGCCACCGGAGTGGGCCGGACTCGGTTATCGGGCCGAAGGGGGTTGGGCCGCTAAGGGGCCGAAGCCTGCTGGGCCTTGGGCTGCCGTGCCATTCCCGGGCCGAAGGCTGGCGGGCCGCTGACTGGCTGAAGCCTGTTGGGCCGGGAGCGACGGTGCCGCTTACTGGGCCGAGGGCCGCTGGGCCGCTTACGGGCTGGAGGCTCCCGGAGGGCCTGATACTGCTGCTGTTGGGCTGAACGGGGTTTGGGCCCGCTCTAATGGGCCGAATCGGATTCTGCCTCATCACATAGCCCCCCACTCTTGTCTTCCTCAGTTCTGAGATGGCGAGAGTATAGCCCGAAGCTGTCAAAAGAGCATCGTAACAGGTGTCTTACCCGAAGCTCTGTTCTCTTTTTACTGGGAAGAGGGGGCCCTCGGTCGGCCGAGGGCTACGCGGTTGCTTCGTCCCCGCTCAGAGTGGTGACGAAGGCTCGGAGCCGAGAAGCCGAAGGGGCCGAGCCCTCTGACTCGTGTCAGGCTCCATTAAATGGACGGGATGGCGCGTCGCCTCGCGAGGAAGCACGGGACACGCGTCGCGCATCCGGTCGCTCCGTCGAAAACACAAAAGGATCCTGACCGCTCTCTGGTCGCGGATCGCCTCGGCCCTCTGCCCGAGGCTTCACTCGGATTGCCGCCCTTTTCATCTTCAGCGCGCGGATCGGGACACGCGGCGCGTATCCGGGCGGCCAGCCGAAGGGTCGGAGCGCCCTCGGCCGTTGATTGCTTCGCTGCAAGTCCCGGAGCTGGTCCGTCATTATTGCCGATGGACAGCGCACGTGGCGTGCATCTGAGCGGGGCGAGGGGACGAGCGGGACGATCTCGGCCGTTGGCTTCGGCGGGAGGCGCTCCGAACGAGCTCTATAAATACAAGCCCTTAGCGGGGCACTGTTCTTCTTCCTGCTGCTGCGCTTGCGTTTCCTCTGCAATCTTCCAAGCTCTTCTTCCTTCTCCTGCGGAAAGCTAGCTTCCTGAAGGCTTCGTCCGAGCTCGCCGGCCACCGTGGGAAGGTCTCCATTCCTCGGAGCGCATCGCTGGTGGAGCTGGGAGGTTTGAGGAGCCGCACTCGGCTCAGGAGAGACTTCCTCCCCCTTCCTGCGAGTAAGCCCTAGCTTTCCTCCTTCCCTTCGTGGCCTTATGGTCCGGGATTCTTCTAGTGAGATTACTCCTTCGGACGAGGAGTATACTCCTTCCCACTCTCTGCGATCTCTCCTGTCAGATCCCCTCACCTCAGACTCCTCTGCCCCAGCAATGTCCGAAGAATCCGAGGTCTCCGGGACTGAGGGGTCCGAGGCTTCCAGAGCCGAGGTTTCCGGGGCCGAGACCTCCGGGGCCGAGTACGCCGAAGAGGTCCGGAGCCCAGGCCAGGCTTCTACTTCGGGACGCCGTCGTCCGGATATGGCTTCGGAAGCATCCTGCGCCCTTTCGGACGCAGAGGTTACGCACCTGGTCTCTTACTTCCAGCTCCCTTCCTGGATGACGGTCATTCGGCCTGACTCCGCCACCCGAGCTAACACTTTCCGCCCGGGTTCCTTCTCCATTTACGTTGATAGCTTCGAGGCGGGTTTCCGTCTTCCACTCCCCACCTTCGTCATCAACCTTCTCAGTTTCTACGGGCTGGCTCCGTCTCAGCTCTTTCCCAACTCCTGGCGCACCGTATACGGTTTCTTGAGCGTTTTTGCTCAAGTGAAGATCCGCCCTTCCATCAATGTCTTCCGCTGCCTCTTCAAAATTCAAAGGCAGGGGAAGTCCGAGTGGTACTGCTTCGTCCCTCGGGTCGGGCGAAGCGTATTCTCCGGGAAGCCTTCTTCCTTCTCCGGCAGGGAAGACGGCGCCACGTGATGTAGACTGGATCTATCACGACCGGATTCCGAGGCTGGAACCCGGAGAAATGGATCCGAAGCCGGTTCGGATCGGTGTTATGGAGGCCCGACGGGGATCCAGAAGGCCGAGGAGGCGGAGGCGGAGGCGAAGACGAGGGTCCGAAGGCCGAAGGGCGCTTCGGTCGGTGCGGGCTCGTCTCCGGGAAGTCGGGGCCGAGTCTCCCGTTGCGGGGCAGCCGTCGCACGGCGTCGAGACCAGGGAGAGGAGTCCGAGGTAGGCGGCCGAGACCGACTCGGGAAGGTCGGCGATGATTCGAACCGAGCTCCTGCAGGAGGGAAAGAAGAAGAAACCGGTCAGCAGGAGTCCCGGGCTCTGGCCCTTAGGAACCCCCTCCGACGGTCAAGTTAGCTCCTGAAGATGATTCGATTCAGAAGGCAAGAAGTAGCTTTAATGCTATTTGGACCGTAGTCCTTAAGGGTCTCGGAGGCCAAGAGTTGCATACTTTTGGCAATAAATAGCGGTGTATTTATAGCAGAGGATAGAGGTTGGTTAACGGTGGTAGCCGATATAGGACTATGTTTGGGCTTACCGGTAAACCGCCATAGTGCCTGATCCGCCACCGGAGTGGGCCGGACTCGGCTATCGGGCCGAAGGGGGTTGGGCCGCTAAGGGGCCGAAGCCTGCTGGGCCTTGGGCTGCCGTGCCATTCCCGGGCCGAAGGCTGGCGGGCCGCTGACGGGCTGAAGCCTGTTGGGCCGGGAGCGACGGTGCCGCTTACTGGGCCGAGGGCCGCTGGGCCGCTTACGGGCTGGAGGCTCCCGGAGGGCCTGATACTGCTGCTGTTGGGCTGAACGGGGTTTGGGCCCGCTCTAATGGGCCGAATCGGATTCTGCCTCATCAGCATGTGTTCATTTGCTTTGTAAATTTCTTTGGTCTCAATTGAAATTTTGTTGGATTATTCGTGGTGTGATGTTTTCCTATTCTAATGGGAGCCAAGACAAACTCGATCTAGATAGAAGGCATTACAAAAAGAGTTTTACTTGCTGCATTGCCACCTACTGAGGTGGAACATGCCACCAAGTCGCATCCCATTATTTGAAGACCCGCATATGGCTCTCGTCTCCTATAAATGCATCTTGACGTCTATGAAAAAAATAAAAAAATATATTTACCTTTGGATTGTGATATCAAGAAGATTTCGAGAGCATCTTGAAGGACTCAAGAGCTCCTATTCAAACATCATGCTCTCTAGAACGCCTTGATGCGCTCAAGAGCCCTTCGAGATGCTCTCAAGATCAAAGTTTAAAGGTTTTTTTTATTTATTTTTTCTAACATCAAGATGCATTTGTGAGAGGACGGAGATCATGTGCGGGCCTCTAACTGGTGGGACACGACTGGGCGACATGTTCCACCTCAGCAAATAGCGATGCAATAAGTAAAACTCTTACAAAAATAACTTAAGAGGACATTATGCTTCTGTATATTAAGTAATCTTATCATTTTTAATAAGATTAAAAAAATTTGGAGATCCAAAACTATGATGCATAACTTGTCACTAAGTCATTATTTTTTAGGATGATCAGCTCAGTTACATTTCTTGGGATTTGACGATGACATAATTCCAAGAGAGAGAGAGAGAGGATGTTATACCTTGCATTTCATGCACGTTACTCTTAGTCTGAACAAGTCCATTAGACTTAGCTGTTAGAAGGCAATCTGTCAACTTAGTAGGTCTGGTATTTTATTGATCACTCATTATAGAAAAATTCATATTGATATGAAACTAATCCCATTAGAAAGATTAACTCAAAAATATAGTTATTTCTAATAAATTTTAAAATTAGTTATAAATAAAAAAAGACAAAGAACCCCTCCTCTCCCATTCTCTCTCTCTCTCAACCCTTCCCTAGCACTAGTTTAACGAGGCTCCGCCCTATCCTAACCTTAGTTTTCCCTCGTCACGGTCACTGGAGTGGGTTTACCCTCGTCATTGGAGAGGGCCGCCCACTACCTGCTAACAAGGGGGTTCATCCCACATTTTTAAATAGGTTTCAACTTTGGGTGACTCAATTCGAGTCCTAGCATATCAACTTGATAGTTGGATCAAGTTGAATCCGACTAAAATAAGGTTGGGTTAGGTTAAGGTTGAGAGAGTATTTTAGCTTGACTTTAGATAGGTTGGATCAGATTGATGATATGTCAACCCGACTTAATCCGAATCCAGCATTAATATATATAAATAATAACTTAGATCACTAAAAATATGTTTAAATTACCCAGCATTAATATATATAAATAATAGCTTAGATCACTAAAAATATGTTTAGTTTAATTTTATATCTTCAAACAAAAATTTAGATTACACAATGAATAAAGATGTTTTTAAGCAGTAACCATGTAATTACATTTATATCTTTTTTAATTATTCTATTGAGGTATATAGATAAATTCATTCATTTTTTCTACATGTGATTTTAATAGTGAAAAAGAAAAACTAAAAAATTTAGACTATTGTTAAAAATATAAATTATTAAAGATATAACTCGATTCAACCTAGACGAAAGTTGAGTTACATGAATTAAGTTGATTTGAGACATTGTTGGATGTGTGGGTTAAGGTTGAATAAATTGAGTTGAATGTTTGAGTTGAGATGGATTAAGATTGAAGAACTCTTGACATGAGTTCATTGTCTTCCAGGGCATTCACTCATAATAGGTAAGAATGAAGCAGACATTTTATTAAAAAAGTACGTATAATATTGGACTCACTCCCATCTAAACTGAGTAGAAAACATTTTTCGATCAAGTTTTTGATTATCAAGTTCTAAATCTTTTGATATTACAGATAACTCTCTTTAATCTGATTAATTACAGAAAAAATCCCTCAATCTCAACTTTCTTATAAAAAGCCTCTGTAACCATATTCTGTGACAAATTTCTATTTCCTTTAACAATAAATTTTGTGATACTCAGGGATCTTATACTAATTCATGGGATTCGTGGAGACTTATTTTTAAATAATTGTATTATAATTTTTATAAATAAATTAAATTTTTAAAACTTTTTAAAAATTATATTAAAAATAAAATCCGAATTACATCTCGTCGCGCAAGAAGTGCACAGAACTTATCGCACCGGCGGATGTGAGGGACGTGGACTGCTCGCGCGGACGGATCATGAACTTATCATCCATTCTTTGAGTTTCTTCACCTGAACGGACTCGATTAAACGTACTAGGTCACTGATCAAAAGGAACTACGGAAGGGAAGACCAAGGCAAAGACTATTACAAACGGAGGACCGGCTAATGACGACCGCTCCGAACCCCCCTCTTTTCTAAACCGGCGAGCCGGCCCGGCCGGCAGGGGAGCTGAACGATGCATGACGACCCGGAAAAAGACAAAACAGAATCCTCGTCAAAGCCACCGCAAGTACCCAACAAAGATACCACCTGAACCCAACAACAAAACCTCTCTCTCTCTCTCTGTCTCTCTCTCTAGCTATGTCCAAGAGGCGAGAGCAGAGGACGGCAATGGAGGCAAAGGAGCCCCGATTCCTCTGCTCCACCGTCGCCAGCTTCCTCCGGGACCGCCTCGCCCACCGCTCTCGGCGCCTCCGCCACAAGGACCAGTGCTCCGAGCGCCTCGCCGCCGCCGGCGCCTCCGCCGGCTCCGTCCCCTACTCGGACCAGGCCCTGCTGGCCAACCTCGACTGGGGCATCGACGCCCTCGAGGACGCCATCGCCACCTCCAACCCGGAGGCCCGGCTCGCCCGCCTCGCCCACGCTCAGCGCCTTCTCCAGGTCTGCGCCATGCTCGACCCCGCCCTCGCCACCGCCGGCGTCCCCAACTCCTACCTCTCCGCCTGGGCCCACCTCCACCTCTCCTACCTCTGGGCGCTCCGCGCCGCCGATGGCTCCTCCTCCCCCGACGCGCTACGCCGCCGCTCCGTGGTCCACGCCCTCGAGATGTTCGCCGTGGAGCCCTTCTTCTCCCGCGTCGACTTCGCCCCCGAGCTCTGGGAGGCCCTCTTCCTCCCCCGCATAGGCTCCATCCTCGGGCGGTATTCGGAGTCCCGCCGCCGCGTCCTCGCCAAGGCCGTCCCCGACGCCGGCGGCGATCGCCTCTTCGACGAGTCCCTCGTGGTCTCCCTGGCGCCGGACGAGGCGGAGAAGGTGCGAGAGCTGGAGGCCGCCTACGGTCGCTCGCTGGACGACAGCACCAGGCGCTACGCCAAATACTACCTGGAGTGCCTCAGCTACGGCCCGACATCATCCGGAGGCAAGAAGGGGGTGGCGCCCTCGGCCGAGCCGCCGTCGCGTGAGGTCGGCCGCTCGATACCGGATTACGTCAAGTTCGGGCCCATCCTGCCCAGGAGCGCCGGGTTCCCCTCTGTAGGCAAGGAGAACCAGAGGGACGATGGCAGCGCCGGCGCTGCTTCAAACCCCAGGTTGTTCTTGGACTTCACTTCGTCGTTCCTCTGTTTTCAGTACTGCAGCCACATAATGTTTAAGTGCTGCATCACAAAATCGTGAGTTTATAGGAAAATAGATTTCTTTGCTCCGTTATATGAATAATTAAAATAAACCCCTGAAACTATGGCATATTTACAAAAAATTCATGTAATATAATTATTTACAAATAAGCCTTCACAATCTCCTATGAATTAGTGCAAGGCTCCTGAGTATTAAAAAAAGGTCCTGAGAATGGCACCAAAAAGGTGCTCAAAAAGGCTTTTTTGTAAGAAAGTTGAGATTGTGGGGGTTTATTTATAAATAGTCAAATTAAGTGGAGTTATTTGTAATATGAAAAGTTTTGTATGGTTGATAACTGAAAAGTCCAATTAATTAATAGTTTTTTTATATATATAACCTTACAAACTACCTTATTTGTATGTGTACCCCTGACTCTCACTTATTCTTATAAATGCCCTTGAAATCTTCAAAAAGGTCGCACCTATATCCTTCTGTCTCAAATTGAAAGATTTTACAAATACCCCCAAATTCACTAGTATTTTGTAATAAACCCCTAAATTCACCAGAATTTTACATATGTACCCTTGACTTAAATCATAATTTACGACATCTTTCTAACATATTCGGTTAGAGTTCATGGTATTTTGATGAAGGGGTGCAACTGCAACCTTTCTGAAGATTTTAGGGATTTCATGACAATATGTGGGAGTTAGGGGATGTGGCAGTTTACAAGGGTATATATATAAAAATTCCTTAATTAATTTTGACTTGAATGCTGGAACATAGTATCTTTTGCGTCATTTATTTTGACCCGTTCTTCTTTCTTTCTTATGTGTCCTACCTTTGATGTTATTTTTAGTTTCCATATATGTGTATAAATGAAACTTGATGAGAAGCGTTTTTAGTTTTTATTTCCTGTAAATATTAATGTTTGGAAATAAATTTCCGTGACTTGTATATTTAGTGTTGACTGAACTTATTCTTTCTTAGAAATAAGTCCCTCTAGTTTAATAGTTATTTCAAAGATGAGAATAGATGTTAAGGGCTTTAAACTTATTAAACTTGAATTTAGTGGAGCCAAGGCTAAGGTTCTTTTTTCTAGATTAGATGGTTTAGAGGTACTAAAAGATCAAAAACCCTTATAAGAAAAC
Source organism: Zantedeschia hybrid cultivar (assembly GCA_030544215.1). NCBI lineage: Eukaryota > Viridiplantae > Streptophyta > Magnoliopsida > Alismatales > Araceae > Zantedeschia > Zantedeschia hybrid cultivar. Next base: position 11,729,756 of record JARZZO010000015.1, read on the forward strand.
AGGCTTCTCTGCTCACATACTTAGGGAACTCTATTGCAAACCTTAAGACTATCTTCTATGAAGGGATAGAAGGCTTCAACCGCTTGTAGATGCTTCATGTCAATAAACAGATGTGCCAAGCTATCTTGTTTCCTTCTTGCATTTTGGGGACTTGGCATTGTTGCTATTAGAAGTGTTAGAATTGGTTTCAGTAGAGACTTATTTGTTATTGTGTTAATATAGTTTAGTGGTGTAACACCTCCGTTCCAATGGCCCGGTTCGGTCATGCCAACTTACTGCAAACCGTCGGTTCGGAGACATCACAATGAGAACAACTCACACATTTTACATTGACAGTGAAGAGTATAAGAATGAGACAAGACAATAAACACAACTTTCATGGCCACAAGCAAAATCAAATCAAATCACTAAACTATATTAATCTGAGATAAGCAACTCTCACGGTTAAGTTGCTCCGTTTGTGACCTAGAGGTCACGGGTTCGAACCAAGGAAACAATCTCTACTTAACAGGAGTAAAGTTGCATACATCGTCCCTTCCCCAGACCCCACAAATGGTGGGAGCCTCGTGCACTAGGTACATCCTTTTAAGCAGCTAATACATCCTCCAGGGTCTCCAGTCCAAATAAAAGAAAATGCATCTCATAGCTAAGATAAGTCTAACCTATATATCTCTTGCTAACCTATCAAATTGAAAATAATAACTAAACACCTACTAAAATAGTTTTGAACTCAAAAATCAAGCTTCATGATCCTCATATTCAAGCTCAACCTCTTGATTATTTGAAAAATATTAGTTTAAGTAAGGGTGAGTCACATAGAACTCAACAAGCTCAAAATTCACAAAAGATATAGATTTTGCATATAATATATATAAAGAAAACATTGTATGCATCGATCTAGTATAAGCAACAAGCTAGCATATAATATTACTTCTTCAATCCTAGCATGTTTCGTTTACATTGCAACATGTTAACATGAATAATATGCATGAACTACACGTGGTTTACTAACTTAAACATGAACATGATAACATGTTAACTTCTAAAATATGACTTAATAACAATAAGTAAATATGTACTTTTGAGCATACTAGAATAAGCATAAAGAACATTTAGCATGTTTCTAGCTTCACATAGATATAATATGCATGAATATAAACATGAAATTTCAGTATATATCATGACATGAAAATTTGTATTAACTTCTGTAAATTTACTTCATCTTTCATCATTAGACATCATGAGTAATTACACATATTACATCTTTCACTTTAACTTAAGACAAGCAACCATATAATGCAGGTACTTCTTCTTCTTCTTTACCTAGTGGTTATGATAAACCCACTAGATTTTTGGCTGCGCAGTCGGGGGATGCTATCAGATCCCATCGGGATAGTATGTAAACATACTTCTTGGATTTAACCCGTTGTCTCGAATATCTTATTTATCTCCTTAGTCATTAACCGAGTGAATGAAGGAATCTAGAAGTGACTCTTATGAAATCAAGAGATGGCTCTCACTGCATGGCACTTTGGTCTCGAGGGAATCAAGAGATGGTCCCCACAGTATAACACTTTGATCCACGTGGTACTTAGGACCCACATCACCGGCTTGAGACATCTACTTAGCATCTTAACATTTTAAATTAATCATATGCATGCATGAGCTATTCTGTTTGATGTAGGACATGATCTAATAGATAATGGATATTAATGGCATGACATTAAGTATGAAGATACTAGGAAATTAACTTACTTCTGAATCACGTTAGCCCAGCCCGACGCCATTCATCCAATTAGTCCATATTTTCTAGATTTTCTCCTAAGATATAATTATTGCGGGAACCACAAACATGCATAGATTTTCATGAATCTAAACATGCCGTAATAGATGCATCATGGTCTACACATAGTCATGAATTCGTTATAGAAATAATTAAGAATTAACTAACTTTATGACACAAATATCTTAGTATAGTTCCTTTACAATAATATCATTATCATGGCATAAGATTGAAACAAAGAAATAATTACTTTATGCATGTATGGTTATCCGCTGCAATAACATAACTTGATTTATGCATGATCATTAAACATGAATTAATCATCAAACAACTTGAATCAACTTGCATGAGTCAAGTCGTGCATGGCTGGCGCGATTCACAAATCGCGTCGACCTGTATGGACTCGTTTCACATCTATAAACTGGTTTTCCAAAAAATCTGAAACAATGAAGAAGAGGAAAAAAGAAAGGATCCATGTATCATATATTCACTCCAGAAACTATATCCACGTAGCCATACATCACATACACATACTAGATAGTAAACTAGGTTGAAAATAGAGTTTTTATAAATAAAAATAATATGTTTTGCTCATTCGTCATCACTTGCCTCAACTCGACGCAACTAACTCGAAGAAGACCGGCTCTAGCAAAGCGGCAAGCTTCTACCACGCTTCCACTGTGCTCTCCGGGTCATCTTCACGCCGTGGGATCGTCCTCACATTCTCCTCTTCGCACGTAGTGAAGAAGCACTGCGCCACACCTATTCTCTCTTTGAATCTCTTTCTAAGATTTTCTAATGGCTTGAGAATCAAGAGAAGGGCTTGGACCGCGCTATGGGTGTTTAAATAGGTGTCTAATATGAATCCCAAGAGGGCTCCTACTTTACTCGGAGAAGAGAGAGCTGACCACAGGTCGGACTCAGGAGACACTAAATCGCGTCGGCTCAAACGGACGTGATTCAACTTGCTTGAATTGCGTCTGCTATGGTCGATGCGTTTCAGACAACTCAACAAAAATCTAAAAATTCACGGAATAATCAATAAAGTCGAAAGCTAACCCCACCAATGGGCCTATAGGGTACTAATGGGCATGTAACAGGTCTACTACGATGCTAGGTGTTACAAATGTAATCAATAAAGTTGAAAGCTAACCCCACTAATGGGCCTACCGAGGTATTAATGGGCATGTAACAGGTCTACTACGATGCTAGGTGTTACAAGTGGTTACCTTATAGTGTACCTAGGGTACAATGTATTATGTAGTATTTTTCTTTTCCCTAACGACAAAGCCAGTCCCATCATTTTCCCCAAACAACATGGTATGAGAGCAGCGGAACCCGGGTTAGGGCTCAACGCCGCCGTACCTCCCCTTCTTCCCTCTTCCCGCTCTGCCCCTCCCTTCCTCTGCTCCTTTCTTCCTTCTCCTCTACTTCTTATTCTCCATCGGCTGTGCTGCTGCCTGGACATGGCCTGCATCTCCAATGGCGTGGCCTGGACGTGGTGTGTGTGCCCCCCCTTGCGTCTACCCACCGTTGTGACGAGGACATGAGCCCAAAGCTAGTGGAGGTACGAACCCCTGCGAGCATCTCTAGTAGTGGGCTGCAGCTTGATTGTTCGTGTTGCCACCATAGCCTTGTAGCAGGTCCGCCGCATTCGAGGAGCTCGTCATCGACCATGGTCAGCGCATAAGGGAACTCGGCTATGTCTCTCTCTCCCTATGCGCTAACCACCTCTAGCCGTCGTCGACACTCTATCTCTCCAGCCCGTCATTTATCTAGATTGGGTAGCTTGTTCTTGTTGCCATGGTTGATTCCTCGTCAAACAGGAGTTCCTTGGCCTTTACTCATCTAGTAGAAGGCAAGACCTATCACATGTTGGCCACTTCTGTGAAACTGAATGGTGCCAAGTATCATCAATGGTCAAGGGCTTTTCGATTTATGTTGATGTCGATGAAGAAACTTCATCATATTGACGAAGATCCTCCAGATAAATCAGATCTGAAAGTTTATGAAGCCTGGCAGGCGGATGACGGGACTCAACTGTGATCTCTGTGATTGGAAATAGCTGTGAACCACATATTTTTAATAATGTACTCTTTCTGGAAACAGCAAACGAGATGTGGGACTCTCTGAAAGGTACTTGGGTTCTTGTGCCCCGACCAGCTAATGTTACTCATGTCTCTTGTCGTTGGGTGTTCACAGTGAAATATTCTCCTGATGGGACCATTGACAAATACAAGGCCATATTGGTTGCAAAAGGGTTTACACAAACCTATGGGGTCGACTATTTTGAAACATTCTCTCCAGTTGCTCGATTAAACTCCGTTCGGGTGCTTTTCTCTCTGGCTATTAATCAGGAGTGGCAAATGGTCCAGATGGATGTAAATAATGCTTTTCTATATGGAGATCTTCATGAGGAGGTATATATGGAGCAACCCCAAAGTATGTTGCTCAGGGGGAGTTAGTGTGCCAGTTGAAGAAATGCCATTTATGGGTTGAAACAGAGTCCACGTGCCTGGTTTGACAAGTTTAGTCAGATTGCTCTAGACATTGGATTGACAAGAAGTCAAGCAGATCATTCTGTTTTTATTCGTCACTCCTCAAGTGGTGTTGTAATCTTGATGGTTTATGTTGATGATATGCTTCTTACTGGTAGTGACACAAGTGGTGTTGAAGAAGTCAGGAAATATCTAGAGAAACATTTTGTCACCGAGAATCTTGGAAGGCCATGCTATTTTCTGGGTATCGAAATTGCTCGTAGAAGGGATGGTGTCTCTTTTCTCTCAGAGGAAGTATGCTATTGATCTGCTTCAGGAAATGGGTCTACTTGGGTGTAAACCAGCTGAGACACCCACTATTTCACAGCAAGACCTTGATATTGAGGGCAGTCCCTATTTTGACGATGCTGTAAAGTCTAGGAGACTGTGTGGGAAACTTATTTATTTGACAGTTACTAGACCTGATATTTCTTTTGCTGTGGGAGCAATTAGCCAGTTCATGCATAAGCCAAAAGTATGCCACTGGGAAGCTGCTTTAAAAAATTTACATTATGTCAAGACTGCTCCAGGGAAAGGCCTATCATACAAGAAGCATGGCCATTTGCAAATTGAAGCCTTTTCTGATGCAGACTAGGCAGGCTCTAAACTAGACAGGAGGCCCACCCCCGTATTCTGCACTTATGTAGGGGGAAATTTAGTTACTTGGAGGAGTAAGAAGCAGAATGTCGTTGCAAGGTCTAGTGCTGAAGCTAAGTAGCGGACTATGGCCCAGACAGCATGTTAAATGATGTGGTTACAAAGATTGATGTCTGACTTTGGTATTACATTCTCTGAAGCCATGAAGATGCACTGTGACAATCAGGCTGCTATCCACATTGCAAAAAATCCTATTTTCCATGAGCGAACCAAGCACATTGAAGTTGACTGTCACTTTGTGAGGGATGCTGTTATGTCACAGCAGATATGCACACCTTTTACTCCTACAGATGATCAGCTTACTGATTTATTTACCAAAGCTCTTGGAAGTTCTCGGTTTGCTATTCTTTGCAGCAAGCTGGGCATTTTTGACATATATGCTCCAGCTTGAGGGGGAGTGTTAGAGGTGTTAGAATTGGTTTCAGTAGAGACTTATTTGCTGTTGTGTTAATGTAGTTAAGTGGTCACCTTATAGTGTACCTAGGGTACAATATATTGTGTACTCAGGTATAAGTATTCTTCTTTTACCTAGTGACAAAGCCAATCCCATCATTTTCCCCAAACAACAGTTGCATACATTGATGTCATCCTTGTTGATGAGGGCACATTTAATCATTTGACAATTTTGTAGTGAACTTTGATTCATTGCCATCAGTGCTGGTGTTTAGGCAAGTGTGATCATTGACAATTTTGTTGTGAACTCTGATTCACTGCCATCTGTGCTGGTGTTTAGTCTGCAATGCTCACTTCAGGAAGTCAGGTCATAATTTTAACACCCTTGGAAGGCTGTGGGGGTGGGGGATTGGGGAGAGGTCTTGCTGTCAGGTCTCATATTCCAAGGGTTTATTGGCTTATCCTGCCTCGTGGTTGTAAACGTCTATTACAGGTCTATGAAAGAAGTTGTATTTTGAAATTGTTGGCTGAGTCCCATAGTTGTCTATCTGCAATCAATGATAGTTGGATTTTGGAGTTTCATTTCCCCTTGATCCTATGTTTTAGCTGTAGTTCCTTTTTTTAGTCCGATCTCCTGTATGATTCTTGGTTTTGATGTAAGTTCTGATTAGATATTTTCTTTGTCTTGTTGACTGTGAGTTGATACATGGTTGAATCTGACAAGTTTATTATTTTTCTTTGTATTTCCTTTTCTCCATCTTTGGTGTGTACCAAGCAGCTTCACCATAAACTCATACTCTGAGTGGGAAGGGTCATATTCAGCTCTGCACTTTGAAGTAGTGTCACAACTCTAAGCTCTTGAACTTTTCTGTGTCTTGATATTCTGTTTTACTTTGTAAATTTGTTATCATCACCACAGGAGGCAGTATTTGTGGGGAATGAAGAAAAAATAAATTCCAGAGGATGTGATGTTTCCGCTGATCCAGATAGTAGAGACAACTTTTTGATTGATTCAGACATTGGTACTTGCAACATAGCTACAAACACTACAAAGTCCAATGAGGATGACAGAAATTCAACAACCTATCTGTCAAGAAAGAAGTATGATTCTGGGTTCATCTCTCCTCTTGATCCTGTTGAAGCCTCTTTAAAAGCTCCATGTTCAAAGATAGTTGAGTCTTCCAAGCGAGCACCAGAAAAATTCATACGCCTCTCATCCAGCCGAATCAGAGGCCCTACTCTAAAGGTATCCTCTCCCTTGGATTCTACTGAGACTTCTTCTCCAAAGGTTCTTTCTCCAAAACTGACGAAGAAATCTGAAGCACTTAGTCACCACTTGTCTGGCCATTCTGGGATGTTATCAGAGTCCAGCATTGTAACATCAGTGGATTCTGATGATGTGGTAATCACTATTTCTCTGTCAGATAACTAATGTTCTGTTGAGCCTAATTCTATATAAATCATGGGTTTGCTTGATACTAACATTTGTTTTATAGTGAATTGCAGAAAAGTATCAGGAATAGCTTCAGCGGCATGGTTGTTAGAACTTCTACTGCCAGCATATCAAAACCCAAGTAAGGCTATGATGAAAATGAAGTTTCACTCTTATGTTTTGTTTAGCTTTTGTTGTATTCATTTACTATCTTTGATTATGTAGTTTTCATAAAAAAAATGAGAAACAAGGGATCCAAATCATCCAGAGAAGACCTCCAAAAGATTTTGTCTGCTCTATCACAGGGCTGCTCTTTGATGATCCAGTCACACTGGAGACTGGTCAGACATATGAGAGGATGGCAATTCATGAGTGGTTAAAACGAGGAAACATCACTTGCCCAATCACACGCCAGCCTCTCTCATCTACCATTCTGCCAAAAACCAACTATGTTCTGAAGCGATTAATTACCTCCTGGAAAGATCGGCATCCTGATCTTGCCCAAGAAGCTTCAGACTCTGGCCCGCCAAGTGCTTCTCTCAGACCGATGTGCTATGGAGGATTGTCAAACTCAGCGGACTCACCAGCTATACACCGTCCTCTTCCTCTGACTGCTGATAATACTTTTGAGTATCAGATAAGAAGCAAAAGATTCATGCAGGCAGCAGTCTCTGTATCTCCCACGAGCATGATATGCCAAGCTGCTATGGAAACAGCTATAAATGGATTGAAACAATATGTTTCTTGCCTGTGCACATCTGAAGACCTTCAAGAATTAGAAGCAGCTGTATTGACTATAGCAAGAATATTGAAGGACTCAAAGGCCAACCAAGGAATTTGCATGTATCTGTCAGAACCAACTACTGTAAGTGGTTTGATGGAGATACTACCAATTTCTGTTACTGGAGCAGCCCTCAGGGCATCAATTTACATTCTCTCTAAGCTCGTCTTTGTTAATGGAAGTGTTGGTGAAATTCTCATGTCTGTTGAGTCTGATTTTGATTGCTTAGTCACTTTGCTTAAAAACGGACTGGTGGAGACTGCGGTCCTTATTTACCTGCTAGAACCTGCATTTTCTCGACTTTCTAATTGTGACCTTATCCCATCCCTTCTTCAAGTAATATCACGCCAATGTGATCAAATGGATGAGTTTCAGTTCCCCATCGAGCCAAAGGATGCATCTGTTGCAATTCTTGAACATATCTTGCTTGGAGGAGATAAAACTAGCCAAACTCTGAATGCGATGAGTGTCGTATCATCAAATGGAATTCCTTCTCTTATTGAGTGTTTGACAAGAGTGGAAGGAGGGCCACATGTTATATCTATATTGTTAATCTGTATGCGTGCGGACAGGAGCTGCAGAAATTTAATAGCCAAAGATGCTGATTTAGTGCCCGTCCTTGAATTATTTCAAGCTGGAAGTGATACTGAGAGGCAAATATGCATTGATTTTTTCTATGAGATCATATGCTTGAGCAGGTATTTTTCTTGCCATACGCCAGCTCTATATCTTTAAAACTTACAGATTTATTTATGGGTTACTTGTATTTTTATCATTTCTACTGGTTCTTTGCTGATATACCTCAAAATCTGTGCTATAGTTATATCGCTTAAATCATCATATTTGCCATATCCCCAAAAGTGGACCCTTTTTTTAATCTCCATGTCCTTACTTTCAACATCACTCTCCATAACTACAATTTAGTGTTTAACTCAATTATGAAATGACATGTATACCCTTAACAAGAGAGGAGAAAGCAGAAAGAAAAGGGAAGGTTTCTTTTTTAACATTTAAAAGCTAGAATTGTAATTCATTATCTTTGTTGATAGTGATAGAGAATATTCTCAGCACATACCACCAGAGGGCTATGATTAATAATTTTATTTGAGTTTCAAGGGTATAACAGCCTATATGATTCACCTTCCAAACAAAAACAGCTTATATATTATTTTAGGGGTATAATGTCAAACACAAAATATTTTAGGGATATAGGTGGAAAAGACTTTTATATCTTACTCTAATATCTTGTATGTGCACACAAGTGGATGCTAGATTATTCTTATATCCTTGAACAAATGAATGCTTCACCACTAAGCTATGCGTGATATGTGCATCTAAAATGGGCTAAAAATGTTGATACTTTGAATCTTGATACACCCATGAATCTTAAACCATTTCTGCTTGTCAATAGTTAGAACAAAGTTTCAAAGTGGGAACAAAGAAGGCCCTTTTGGGTTTTTGTTTCCCTATACTCTGACCTATGCTCAGTTTTGAGGATGTATGACATGCTCGCAATGTTCGCCGACTAGAAGAGTCGGAACAAGTCGGATCTCCCATGATCCGGTATGAGTCAGGTCGACTCGTGCCGACTCGAGCGAGTTGTAGTTTCAAATTGCACAGACTCGATCAAGTTGCACTGACTCAGGTTCGTCCTGATACAGTACAAGTCGCCCGAGTCGGCACGAATCGATCCGGTACAGCAAACCATGCTCACTCGAAGTTTCCAAAATTGCAAGCTGCAAATTATATTAAAAAATGGCATAGACCTTCATCAAGTTAAATGTTCTTACCTTTCTATCCACAAATGACTTTCTGATTCGTTGGCAATTTTGGTTGGAAAATTTTGATTCTTCTTTTTAATGATGGTTCAGGGGGGCATTCCGCAAGGAGATTTTGCAGGTAATTAAAGATGGAGGAGCATGTGGTACCATGCATAGCTTTCTTGCATATCTCCAAACGGCCCCAATGGAGCAGAAACCTATTGTTGCCAGTCTTCTCCTTCAACTTGATCTCCTGGTTTGCCCCAAATCTCTCACCTCGACAGTCAGAGAAAAGTGAATAAAATTATAGCAAATATGCTTACACATACATGAAACAAATATAGGAAAAAATAAACAATTAATTTACATCTTGTAGGTAAATGTCTTCTTTTAACCTAGTTCTTTAGGTTTTAACAGCTGGCAATGTTCACACAGGTTGAACCTCAGAAAATGAGCATATATAGAGAAGATTCAATAGATGCATTTATTGAAGCACTATACTGGAAAGACTTCCCCATTTGTCAAACCATAGCTCTCAATGCATTGTCATCTCTATCTGGACGGTTTGATGCTTCCGGGAATTCTCTAACGGAAGCCTGGTTGCTAAAAGTTGCAGGAGTTGAACTGCCAAATACTTCATTGACGAAGGAAGGCGGAACCCAAACAGTGGAGGCCATATCACCAGAAGTGATGGTATGTATTTTGAAAAGTCTAGATATCTTTGCTTCTGTCCTTCCTCCCACACACTTCAGTTTAATGTTAAAATGAATAGGAAGAGGAGGAAAAGGCTAACAGTATCTGGGAGAAACGAATATCCTTTGTTCTCTGCAACCATGACAATGGATCCATTTTCAAAGCTTTAGAAGAATGTTCAAGGAGCCACTCTGTTGAGTTGTTGAAATCATGGCTTGTTTTATCCACCTGGCTCATTCACATGCTACATAGTCTTCCTGACGTTGACACAAGAGTGGTTGCACGCCGTAGCTTGCTTCAACAGTTTATAAATGTCCTCCAAGCAGCAAGGAACTTTGAGGATAGAGTTCTTGCTGGTCTTGCTTTGAAAAGCTTTATTAATGATCAAGGTAATTTTGGAAGCTGTTGTCATTCATTCTTTCTTCGTGCATCTACCCGTAAAACCTTTTTATGTTCAAGATTGCAGATGCACTTAGAGAACTTGGAGTGTATATGGAAAGCATTTTCAAACCCTTGAGGAAGCTGAAAAAGTGTTCGACAGTGGCGGCAGACACATTGAGGGCATTGTTGAACTTACCATCCATAGACACGGTGAGCATAAAGTTCATGCATATGTGGAAACCTTAGTATCAAAAGATATTTTTTTATTGTAGTTTATCCTGTGCTTCAGAGACTATTATGTTGTTGTACCGAAGTCGATATAATAGATTCAAGCATCAATGGGGAATTGCTGTCATTGGCCTATCTGCGAGGCCGGTTATTCAGTGGTCACTCTGATGGATCTATTAAGGTATGAAAGCAAATGGTCCCGAAAGCCTGCATACCTCTGTTCTTTTAATTGTCATTTTATGGAAAGAACCTGGTCACCAATATTGGTTTTATCTTCATGTAGGTCTCCGTTACTGGATGATTTAGGTCGTTGAGACTCATTCTGATGCACATGATTTTCTTTTGTCCGTTTATTGGTAGAAATAATTATTCTGGTATATTTGGAAGTAGATAATGAGCTTGGCCCCCTGAAAATTTACCCTATACTGCAGAACTAAAATGAGTTAGTTAATGTTGATTCGAATATGCTCTTTGCTATGACAAGTTTATGTTTTCTACCCAGGGGTGGGATGCTGGAAAGAGAGGTTTGAGGCTTATTCAACATGTTCGTGAGCATACAAGAGCAGTTACATGCCTATCCATTCCATCTTCAGGCAACAAGTTGTACAGTGGTTCTCTCGATAAAACAATTCGTGTATGTGTTTGCTGATATGAACAATAAACTATCTATTTCTAGGATCTCTCAGGAAAAAAACAACTACTCAGTTTTTGATATGCTTAGGAACCATCCCTATAGGTGTTTTATGGGAAAGTGCTTCTACCCTATGCAACATATCTTTAATGACTTTCTGTTTATGCAGTGAAGATGTTTAGGCACTGACGAATTTAATTTTTTGGTTTCTAAAATTTATGCAAGATACCATAATGATTTTTGCGGGTGAGCGCTTCTTGTCGATGTTTTCTGCTCAGGTTACCGTTGCAAGTATTTATACATGTGATTATGAAATAATTGTTAGGATCTTGGCGGGACGCGAAGAACGCAGCGGAAAAGGAATATAAAATTAATCCCGCCTGTTTCCTGACCCATTTCGGAACAAAGCAACGATAGAGGAAAAAATCTGAGGTGATCACGTCACTTGCGCGGAATCGGATCTGCGTCCGTCTCGGTTCCGTCGAGTCGATGCCGCTGACCGCGCAAATGTCTGGTGTCTAGCGGTATCCATGCGATCCTCGTCAGTAGTTCGTCCTCGCTCCCTTATCCAAATCGAGTATGCCCGTCGATTGTTCTTCGCCGCAACAACATCCACAACAAGCGAATAGAGAATTCCTGATGTTCGGAAAGTGCGTGCGGCGGAGACGGGAAAAGACCGGCGTCCTAAAGGGGATGCCTAGAGGAGGAGGAGAGAGAAAGGGGCGGCCAATATGGAGAAGCCTTGGAGCTTGGCCTAGGATTTCTACATGACGTATATTTATATTAATCCGGTGCGACTTTTCACAAAAGTCTCTAAATTAATATAAAACTCATTCAAACACCACCGACTGAGAATCTTTGTCTATGTGACCCTCTAAGCCTATTTTCCAATTCGATTTTCGACTTGTTAAGTCCGATAACATTTTATCGACTTACTATAATTAATTAACACCACATATTCAATTAATTATTTAACCAAATTAACATCTTATGTGAATTCGGCCGAACTTCTGATCAAATTGAGTGCCAAACAACATCGCATGATCTCGGAAGGTAATGAAATTCAACAACTCACTCATGGAACATGTCCGTCCACAGTTACTAGTAGCTTTAATCATTCATTCATACAATACTCTCGAGTCGATCTAGGACATAGTCAACTGTCAAACCCTAGTCGATTAACTCATTTGAATTATACGTCTTTGTGTGTCTGTTCTGGTCAGAGACTCTCGGGGATCTTTCCTAAAGCATTCTCTCTCCAGTTATCTGGGAACGAATGATCCCATATTGAATACACAATCACCTTCGAAAGTCTTCCGCTGAATCCGATCCTTGACTATTTAGATCTTATGGATAGGAATCTGTAAGCCAAGGTCAAAGTCCAGAAGTCCACCGACAAAGTGTCTTTGGTGTCTCGGATTCAAAGACCAACCATACTACTGTGACAATGGATCACAGTCAGGTAAGTTATCATCCACGGATCTAAGTCAGATCAATTCAGTGAACTCATTTTCAATAAGCACCTATAGGTTCACCATAGTGTCTCCACACAAGTGACTAGTCTCGTCAGATGTTTGATGTTCTTCTCAAATATCCTCTGATTAGGAACAACTAAGAATGTGTATTTATAAGTCATCAGTCTCATTATTACAATTTCATCATAACCTGATGACTATTGCATACATTCACAGACTTTAATATGCATAATAATAAACTCGCCAATCTTTATAATGAATTAAGTGTCATTTATTAGTGAACCATATTATATTAGGTGCCTAATAATTGATTTTAAGGACACTTATATTCAACAATCTCCTACTTTGACTCAAACTAATTATCATCCCATTTGATCTCGATGAAATCTAGGTGATGCTCACAAAAAGTCTGCTACTAAGACTTGGTCGGGGATCTACTATATTATTTACAGATGGAACACTTTCCTATTACGATATATCCTCTGAAAATTATGTCTCTGAATATATGAAAGTAGGGCTGACAATGAGCCGAGCCGAGCCGATCTTTGGATGGCTCGGGCTCAGCTCGACTCAAAGAAGCTTGGCTCGAGCTCGGTTCGAGCTCAAAATTTGGGCTCGAGTTCGGCTCGCCTTATTTTTGCCAAGCTCGAGCTCAAATCACATACATTTAGACAGATTTTATTTGGTTTTAGTCATTTGATGCACAGTTGGAATGATGATTTTTTAGTAAATATACCCACTTAACCTAATTTGGAGAAATTAAAAAAATATACTAAGTATATCGAGTTGGCTTACGAGCTCACGAGTCGAGCCACAGTAAGCTTGAGCTCGGCTCATTAAGCTATTCGAGCTTTAATCTAAACTTGAGCTTGGCTCGTTTGAGATTTCGAGCCGAACCGAACCGAGCCGAAACCGAGCCGAGCCCGAGCAGCTCGCGAGCGGCTCAGCTCATTGCCAACCCTATGTGAAAGTGCCTCAGAACTTCTGATGAGATCATAGCTCTTCCACGATATTAACTACTCCTACTATTGTCACACAACAACAGGACATGATTAGAGATTTTTAGAATTACATCTAGTTCAGGGATGAACTCTTTCATCCATAAGGTTCCAATAACAATATCATCTGTTTATGTCGTCATGTTAGCAGTTAGTTCTGGCTTACAACTCTTCCAATCCACTGCTTCATCGTTAGAGGATAAAATCCAAGTTTAATTTGAAATTTAGGTTAGTGCAACCTCATGGGTTCAAATCATTTTTTCCATATTCTAGGAGTGCACCCTTAGTACTTCTCAAGTATATAGGGATGTGTTCCACTACCTTCTTACAAGGTTCTCTTGGATCCTTTAAGGAATGTTTCCTTAAAAAAATTAATTCCATGTCTCATCAAATGAGACTTTACGTAGAATTTACTATGTCAAACATTTTGACATATATGTCAATATAACTGATAGTAACATCCTCATCGATCTATTTTAATTTATTTCTATTTCCAATATGCAAGATGTTTCATCCAAACTCATTATGGAGAAGTTCATAGATAATAATACTTTTACTGATGGTAACATACTGATGTCATTCCCAATTATTATAGTGTTATTATCACAAAGCATTAACAAAGCGACCGTGCTCCCACTATCAATCTTGTATATAAACAATTTGTGGTCATTCTGAATGATTACACAAGATTTGACCATTAGGTTAAACCTTTGATTCTAATTTTGGGAAGTTTCGTTTTGACTCAAAATGGATTTTTGAAATCATAATATCCTTCTTGGATATTCTATGAATTTAAAACTTTAAGGTTGTATCATATATATCTTTTCCTCAATTATATTGAGGAAATATGTTTTAGTATCCAACTGCCTTTTTCTCATCATCATGATAAGCAGTTATAACAAGTAGAATTCTAATTAACTTATTTATGGTAACTATCGAGGAAAAACTTGTCCAAGTCAACGCTTTGACTTTGATTATTTCCTTTAATTTGTCAGTTTGTCATATAAGTTTTAAATAGTCCATCTGTGCTAATCTTCATTTTGAAGATTAACTTGCTTCTGATGGGTACAGTGCCCTCAAGCAATTCCATCAAGTTCCAAACTTGATTAGTTTTATAGACTATGGCTTAGAATTCTTAACCTCTTGTCAATCCCAAAGTTGTAATAATTGAAAACTTCCTCATAGATTTTGGATCATAATCCACATCTTCGAGTTCCTCTCATTCTGCCATCTTTGATATGTCGAACATATCTTTCTAGTTATTGAGAGAATTTTAAAAAAATATATGATGCTCTTCTATATGTGTCATGATTGGTTCCAAATAACAAAAGATTATCTAATGATCTAGTGTTAATTTGTGGGCTTGGAATACATTCTAATTTTATTAGTTCCCATTGTCTTCCCTAAGGACATATTCCTCTATATAGAAGATAATTTTCTTGACGATAATCACTCATTTATTGTCTAGCCAATAAAAATAATATCCAAACATTTTAGACATCTCCATAAATTCACATTACTCTATGTCCTTCTTGAATCTAATTTCTTTGGATCATGTCTTTTCACAAGATCAAGACATTCTTTGACTTTAATATATTTAAAATCAAGTTTCCGTATAATTTACATCTCATATGAATTATTTTATCTCTATATCTTATATGGACTAAAATGCACTGATTTATTTGGAACTATATGTAAAGTATGAACATCTAATGTTCATACTCATGTTTACAAAGATATAAGAAATCAGGCAAATCTTATTTTGTATCGCACTATATCCGATAAAGTGCAATTCCTCCTTACATCATACTGTTATGATGTACAATGATGGATCAATCGAAAGAGAGTACCTTTATCCTTTAATGAATTGTGTGAATCTTATACTCGAGCATTAATTTTCTCGATCAAATAAAAAAATTCTAATACTCTTTCTAGTTTGTTACTTTAATTAAATCTTAAATTTCTTAGTTCTCTCAAATGAATTCGACTTGTGCTTCAATAAGTATATACAGTCGAATCTTTCAAAGAGATGACCATTAAGGTAGATTAATAAGAGTGATTATCTTTGACCTTAAAAGATATTGAGCTATATACATCAGCATGTATAAGTTCCAATAATTCTTGGTTGCACAATCCAAGTGTACAGTGACATAGATAATCAGGATTTACGTTGTTCTTTTTTATTGGAGACTTATGAGCATTCATTACATGACATGTCACATCAAAAATTCATGGTGCATTTATTTATTTTAAAATCAAACATTTTATTTTTTAAGCCATACGGAACAACGCTTGTTTCTTCTCAGCCAATGTACTATCTTTACTATTCTTGATAATAAATAGAACTATTAACAATTATTTAATTTCATAAAGTCCCCTGAAGACATGCTAAGATTTATTGTCTCATAATAACCTGTGCGATTCTTGCATTATCTTTGAGTATAACTCAACCTGTGAAGCTGTCGATTTCCTTTTACTTGTCTAAATCTGCATACCATTGCAGATCTGATAATCATATTCAATATCTTATACTTGAGATGCCGATTCTCTAATAGACAAGTAAAAGTTGATAATCAGAATATACGAAACTTCTACATGTTTCATATTCTTATTGTCATTTCCAATATCCTTATTGGCAGTATAGGAGTACTTCTTTCTTTCAGCTGACTTACCTTTATCTTTCTTAGATGTTGGTTCAACCGTTTAAGATCTTAACATTTGTCTTTCTCAAAGGCAAATTAACGGTACTTCCTGTGTTATCAAAGGCGCCTGAGGCGAATGCCTAGGCGACGAGGCGAGGTGAGGCGCTGGTATGGCGCCTCGCGTTCCCGCTTTTCGCCTAGGCGATCGCGGGAACCGCTTCGTTCGCCCAGGCGCGCCTCGTCCGCCTAGGCGCGCCTCGTCCGCCTTCGGCGCCTCAGCGAGCCCACGTTAGAAAAAAAGCCCACTGAGCCCACAAAACTCAAACCGTCCAGTTCGTTTCGGGCTTAAATTGGCCCAATAGGTATCGACCCGCCTTATTAACCCTCCTCCCTCCACGACCTTCATAGATTGCCCTAACCTTTTTGTCCCGAGACCCTTCTCCCGAGCGCAGCGGACTTCTCCAGC
Source organism: Zantedeschia hybrid cultivar (assembly GCA_030544215.1). Taxonomy (NCBI): domain Eukaryota; kingdom Viridiplantae; phylum Streptophyta; class Magnoliopsida; order Alismatales; family Araceae; genus Zantedeschia; species Zantedeschia hybrid cultivar. The sequence goes on from JARZZO010000015.1 coordinate 11,746,613, forward strand.
GACGACGGAAGCCCGAGAGTGGGCTACTTCTCCGGCGGCAGCGGGCTACTTCTCCGATGACTTCTCCGGTGGCGGCGGCGGCGGCGGGTAAGCCCTCTCTCAGCCTTACGCACACTCTGTGTCGCTCTCTCTCAATGTCTTACACTCTCCGCCTCTCTCTCTCTCTCTCACGCACTCTGTCTCAATCTCACTCTCTCTTGGTGTCTCTCTCTCTATCACGCACACTGTCTCACTCTCTCCGCCTCTCTCTTGCTCTCTCTGTCTCACTCTCACTCTCTCTTACTCTCTCTCTGTCTCACTCTCATTCTCTCTCTCTCTCTCTCTCTCTCACACGCACATTGTCTCACTCTTACTCTCTCTCTCTCTTTCTCTCACGCACACTGTCTCACACACTCTCACTCTTACTCTCTCTGTCTCTCTCAATCTCTCGGGCTCTGTCTGTCTATCTCTCAGACTCTCAGTCTTCTCACTCTCTCTGTCTGCCTCACTCTCTGTCTACCCGACCCTCACTCTCTGTCTGCCTCACTCTCAGACTCTCAGTCTCCTTACTCTCTCTGTCTGCCTCACTCTATATGTCTGCCCGACCCTCACTCTCTGTTTGCCTCACTTATTTATCTTACATTTGCACAATTATATTGTATTTGCTTAGCATTTCGTTGATAAATTTTCATTATGGTGGATTTAATTAGTAGCAAAATGTCCATGAATTTGTTGATTGCATCTTTGAATGATTAAAATTTATTTCAATTAGTTTGATTTGAAATTATTTGGTTATATTTGATAATTTGAGTGAATGAATATGTCATTATGTATGATTATATTTGTGTTTTTGACATTTTGTATAATAAGTAAATTATAAATATATTTTTTTTTAAAATGGCGCCTCAAACGCCTAGGCCATCGCCTAGGCGTTTGAGGTTGAGGCGACCCCCTGGTCACCTCGGTCGCCTCTCGCCTCTGACTACATAGGGTACTTCTTTATCTTTTGAGGAGTTCTGCCATACCAATCGCTCAGGATCTTTGATCTCCACCCAGACTTGATGAAATAACCAAATAAGAGATTACAGGATATCTGATTTAGGACCAAAGCTATCATTTGGATATAAAGACATTCTTCAAAATCCTGTAGTCAATCTTAATATGAGATGTGTATCAAAGTTATGACATCCAATATGTCAAATTTTGGATTAATTGACGACATTCACATATATTAGAGGAAATAAAGAGATTTAAGCAGACAGTTCTTATAATTCAAATATGGTCTTTTATCTTGAATTATCTTCCACTATTTTTTGACGGACTGTATAACCCTCAGATATACAGAACGGGGTACTCTGACGGTCTCTTAGTAGGGATCATAATTTCTAAGACTCGTAGCATGATTTCGGAGAAACACAAGTATCACATTATGATCTAAAAGTAATTATCTCATGGTAGTTACAACTCCTTGCAATATCTGATCATATTTTGACTCCCAGGTCGATAATGTCTTAGAAAAACATAATAAACCATTATTCTTGGTCTAAGTTTTATCATTATTATGTGACGAGATAAATTAGGATGCAGCTCTTGGAGAAACGCAAGGATAGCTACACCGTTCTTCTATCCCGTTCACATCAGTATGCTATAGTTCTTAGTTTATTCATCAGATATTGACATATCTCGGAGAAACACAAGAAACTGTTAGAACTGAATCGTGGAGAATCACGCGGTGCATTCTCAATAGCTCGCGCTCCGGCTTAAGACTTTAAAATCGAGGATTTTATTCAATTTTTAAGTTGGTCTCGTCCTAGGTGATAGTTTATGAATATATCGTATATATTTAACTATATGATGCGGAACGACTACCGACAAGACTCTGAACCAACGTGTGGGTCCGATACCAGCAACAACACCACAAACGGATAGCACATATTCACCGAATATCCCATATTTCCATGAAATTAATTACGTAATGCAATTGTCAAACGTACTCGAAAATTGTCCGCTCACAGTGAGTAAAATAGATAGGACCGATGGTAGTGAGGACTACCACAAAGCTAGGGCAGCAACAACGCAATCAATAAGCTCAAATAGTGCCATGGGACGGATCTCACACTCACAGTCTAACAACGAATAATAATCAAGTAGCTAGGAACCTAACTCATAAGCACGGGAGCAAATACGATCATATAATAAACGACAAATTGAATGGGATGAGATTCGGTCGTTACTAACCAACCCACTGTCGAGTGGGGCTCCGAGTTCGCATGACGTGAATCCACAAATCACGCAGTGATATCGTAACGCACGTTCCGGCCCTTGAAACTAGGATGCTGTACCAACTCGTAAAGGAGTGAAATTTGGATGTTTAACTTTGTCTGCGGCAGCAGGAACGAGGAAGACGACCGCTATAGCAACGCTCGAGCCGGCGCGGGGACGAGGGACTTGACGGGCGGTGGCGGGAGCCCACACCCGGGCTCAGCCAAGCGTGAGCCGGAAGGGGAGGGGGAAACAGGTTCTGGCCTGGGTGGGCTCGGGCGCCGCGTGGAGCGGCGACCGCTGGGTTCCGCGCGAGGGGACTGCGAGTGCGTGCAGGCGCAGGCATTGAGGCGGGACAACGGGCGTACCCTCCCCGCCTGGGCGCGTCGGCGGCGGCGGGCGCTTGGGGCGTAGGGCAAGCCCGCTCAGGGTACGAACGACAGGGTGGGGCGGCGCGAACGCCTCCGGTCGGCCGCGTAGGTCTGGTGGGGCGCGGTAGGGCCGCGGGCGTATGGGAACGTGTGCGGGAGGTCTCGCGCGTGACACGAGCGGTGTGGGGCGATGGTGGCGGGCCATACGTGGGTTCCTACATGGTCCTTCCGGCGCGAGCGGAGCGAGGGAGGAAAACGGGGGGGGGGGGAGAAGAAGAAAGGGAGGGAGAGAACAGGAATGTGGAAAAGGACAAGAATGTGAACAGGGGGATTCACACCCTAGACGCGAGCATGCACGCGACGGCTACAAATCTTCTTTTTCTTCTTCAATCATCAATACTTCTAAAAGAGGTTTACAAGTCTTTAAATAGAAAAACTTTAACCCTAATGAAGCCCTAATAACATAAATGACTAAACTGACCCTCCTACTACAAAATAGTCAAAGTTCGTACATAAAATGCAGGAAAATAAAAGAAAGATAACTGGGCCTCATAATGGGCCTTACACAAGTTCCAATTGCTCTAAAAAAAAATGATCATGCCAATCAACTCTCAAGTGGGCCATCATCGAGCCATAGGGACGCTGGAACCGCTGTTGACGTCCTCCTCCGTCTGTAAACGTGGGTCGGATCGAACCGGATCAGCGCGTGGGTATCCTCACCAATTCTCCATGGCTGGGAAGAACTCGACCCTGTCGAGTATGGGTCTCGCCCACTTTAATATCGCTCCAGGAGGTCCGGGTCGATCTGCTGTAACTCCTCGCATGTAATCCACGTGTCTTCCGTAGGCGGCCGTCCTCTCTAGTGGAGTAGGTAGTGTTGATAGGCCCCATCCCTAGAAGTAACAACCTGCTCGTCCAGTATATGATCAATTTGCTCTCGCCGTACTGGTAAGGAGGCTGGAAGTGGACATTCAGGGGTGGGTCACTCGCAAGGGAAGTAGAAGGCTCAAACGGATCACTGGGTATCACTGTCGGGTTCTGATAGGCCACCAAATCTGAGACATTGAATGTATTGCTGATGCCATAGTCGGATGGTAGATCTACCACATACGCGTACGGTCCAATCAATTTTAGCACTCTGAAGGGGCTGGCTCCACGAGCTTGCAGCTTCTTGACGGTTCCTGAAGGAAACCGCTCAGGTCGAACCCTGATCATCACGTAATCACCCTCATGAAACTCCTGGGATCGTCGATGTGTATCTGTCATTTACTTGTAACGCTCATTGCTGATCTCGATGTGACGACGGACATCCTCATGCAGACTCCTAATATGATCAGCCAGGGACTGTGCAGACTCAGACGTGCAGAACTGGATGGGTAAAGGAACAAGGTCAACGGGTCCCTTTGGCCTATAACCAGTAACAATCTCGAACGGACACATACTTGTAGACCTATTGACCGAGCTATTATATGCAAACTCAGCCTGCCATAGCACCTGATCCCACCCTCGCACACGCTCTCCCACAAGACACCACAGTAAGTCACCCAAACTCCGATTGACGACCTCGGTCTGTCCATCGGTCTGAGGATGATAGGCAATGGAGAATTTAAGCTTAGTGCCCATCAAATGCCAAAGGGTCTTCCAAAAATAGTTAACAAAGCGAACATCCCGATCTGAGACGATGGTCTTGGGCAACCCATGCAGACGAATCACACTCTCGTGGAATAACTGGGCCACTCGAGACGCATCTGACGTCTTCGAACAAGGGATAAAATGTGTCATTTTGGAAAACCGATCGACGACGACCATGATAGAATCGTACTTTCGGACTGTTCGAGGCAGGCCCAAGACAAAATCCATACTATTGTCCTACCAAGGACAATCCGGCACGGGAAGAGGGGTATACAGACCCGTATTATGCTTCTTCTGTTTCGCCGTAGCGCATATGCAACACTGAGCAATGATACGAGCAACGTCGCGCTTCAAGCTCGACCAGAAGAACCTATACTCTACAAGCTCAATGGTCTTATTCCGGCCAAAGTGACCGGCTAGACCCCTAGCGTGAATCTCCCACATCAAGAAATCACGGACCGAAGTCCGAGAAATGCACAACTTGGACCTACGAAATAGATAGTCTTCCTGAAGGATGTACTCAATATGCTCTCTAGAGGGCCCGGAATGAAGGGCCGAGTGGATCGGACCAAAGTCGGGACAGGTAGAGTACTCGTCATGCAATCTCTCAAATCTCGTGACCTCCACGCTGACAACTGATAGAAGGGAAGATCGCCAACTCAGTGCGTCAGCCACGCAGTTCTCTACACCCGCCTTGTGCTTCAGGATAAATGTATAGGTCTGAAGAAACTCAACCCATCGACTATGTATCGGGTTCAGCTTCTTCTGGGCGTGGAGAAACCGAAGCGCCTCATGATCGAAGTACTACACGAACTCCTGCGGTAGCAGATAATGTCTTCAATATCTCAAAGCCTGCACTACCACATAAAACTCCTTATCATAGGTGGAGTACTTCAGCTTAGTGTCATTCAATTTCTAGCTGAAGTATGCAATGGGATGGCCCTCCTGGCTCAAAACCCCACCTATGCCGACACCAGAAGCGTCACAAGAGACCTCAAACACCCTCGAAAAATCAGGCAGACGAAGGACAGGTGCTTAGGTCATACGCTCCTTGATGTCATGAAAGGTTGAAGCAGCAGCCTTCGTCCAAAGAAAGGCTCCCTTCCGAATGTAGTCAGTGATCGGAGCCGTAATGGAGCTGAATCCGCAGATAAATCGAAGGTAGAACGTCGGTAAGCCGTGAAAACTCCATACATTATGGATATACTGCGGCTCAGGCCATTCTACCACCGCTCTGACCTTTTCGGGATCAGCGGAAACGCCCTTAGATGAAACGATGAACCCTAAGAAGATCACTCGATCTGTCATAAAAACGCACTTCTTAAGGTTCCTATACAGGCTCTCGCGACGAAGAATAAGGCACACCTGCTGAAGGTGCTCCAAGTGGTCCTCCCTAGAACGGCTATAGATAAGGATATCGTCAAAGTATACGACCAAAAATGTACCAATGAAAGGTCGTAGTACCTGAGTCATAAGCCGTATGAAGGTACTAGGGGCGTTGGACAGGCCGAAGGGCATGACCAACCACTCATAATGTCCATCTTTCGTCTCGAAAGTCGTCTTCCACTCATCCCCAGGCCTGATCCGAACCTGGTGATAACCACTCTTCAGATCGATCTTTGAAAACACAGTGGCTCCTGCCATCATATCAAGCATATCATCAAGGCGGGGAGTGGGAAAACGATATCTCACTGTGATGCAGTTGATCACACGGCTATCCACGCACATCTTCCAAGTGCTATCTTTCTTTGGAGCAAGAAGTGCGGGGACGGCGTAGGAGCTCATGCTCTCACAAATGGAGCCCCTCATCAGGAGTTCCTCAACCTGCCTCTGGAGCTCAGAATGTTCCTTGGGATTCATGCGATAGTGCGGCAGGTTGGGTAAAGTGGCTTCCGGAATCAGGTCGATGGCGTGCTGGATATCACGCATAGGTGGTAGACCTTCTGGAAGATCCTCAAGAAAGATATCCTGAAACTCCTGAAGAAGAGAGATGACCTCGGTGGGGTGCTCACTCGGGGTCTCGGCAGTAACCTCTCTAACCGCTAAAAGAAATACTGGATCACTCTCAACCAAGTCATGCTCAAGCTCCCTGGTAGAAATAAGCAGTAAAGCTACAGGTGTGCCAAGGAGGGAAGGCTCGCGAGTACTGGTGATGCCCGATCGGGTCGGACGGGAACTGGAACATGTACTCGATAAAGTCGTGCCGAGAGTGGTAGACGAACCAACATGCGTGGTGCTAGAAGGGGTTGCAGCACCAGAAGGAGGTGGAGGGATACTCGGGGATGCCGAAGAACTCCCTTGAGAAGTCCCCTGCTGAGAGGACGCCCTGTTGCTCTAATACCAAATCTGATGCGGAACGACTACCGACAAGACTCCGAACCAACGTGTGGGTCCGATACCAGCAACAACACCATAAATGGATAGCACATATTCACCGAATTTCCCATATTTCCATGAAATTAATTACGTAATGCAATCGTCAAACGTACTCAAAAATCGTTCGCTCACAGTGAGTAAAATAGATAGGACCGATGATAGTGAGGACTACCACAAAGCTAGGGCAGCAACAACGCGATCAATAAGCTCAAATAGTGCCATAGGACGGATCTCACACTCACAGTCCGACAACGAATAACAATAAAGTAGCTAGGAACCTAACTCATAAGCATGGGAGCAAATACGATCATATAATAAACGACAAATTGAATGGGATGAGATCTGGTCGCTACCAACCACCCCACTGTCGAGTGGGGCTCCGAGTTCGCATGACGTGAATCCACAAATCACGCAATGATATCGTAACGCACGTTTCGTCCCTTGAAACTAGGATGCTGTACCAACTCATGAAGGAGTGAAATTTGGACGTCTAACCTTGTCTACGACAGTAGGAACAAGGAAGACGAACGTTGTAGCAGCGCTCGAGCTGGCACGGGGACGAGGGACTTGATGGGCGGTGGCGGGAGACCACACCCGGGCTCGGCCAAGCGTGAGCCGGAAGGGGAGGGGGAAACAGGTCCCGGCCTGGGCGGGCTCGGGCGCCGCGTGGAGCGACGACCGCTGGGTTCCGCGCAAGGGGACTGCGAGCGCGTACAGGCGCATGCGTCGAGGCAGGACAACGGGCGTGCCCTCCCCGCGTGGGCGCGTCGGCAGCAGTAGGCGCTTGGGGCGTGGGGCAAGCCCGCTCAGGGCACGAACCACGGGGTGGGGCGGCGCGAACGCCTCCGGTCGGCCGCGTGGCTCTGGTGGGGCGCGGTAGGGCCGCGGGCGTGTGGGAACGTGCGCGGGAGGTCCCGCGCGAGACACAAGCGGCGTGGGGCGATGGTGGCGGGCCGTACGTGGGTTCCTACGTGGTCCTTCCAGCGCGAGCGGAGCGAAGGAGGAAAACGGGGGGGGGGGGGAAGAAGAAGAAAGGGAGGGAGAGAACAGGAACGTGGAAGAGGACAAGGATGTGAAGAGGGGGATTCACGCCCTAGACGCGAGCATGCACGCGACGGCTGCAAATCTTCTTTTCTTCTTCAATCATCAATACCTCTAAAAGAGGTTTACAAGTCTTTAAATAGAAAAACTTTAACCCTAATGAAGCCCTAATAATATAAATGACTAAACTGACCCTCCCACTACAAAATAGTCAAAGTTCGTACAGAAAATGCAGAAAAATAAAAGAAAGATAACTGGGCCTCGTAATGGGCCTTACACAAGTTCCAATTGCTCCAAAAAAAATGATCATGCTAATCAACTCTTAAGTGGGCCATCATCGAGCCATAGGCACGCTGGAACCGCTGCTGACGTCCTCCTCTGTTTGTAAACGTGGGTCGGATCGAACCGGATCCGCGCGCGGGTGTCCTCACCACTATACCTAGATAATAGCATATGATTCACAATAAAAAATTAAAGACATGCATCAACCATACATATTCATTATGTGGTGATAGACAGCATAGTAATTAACTAGAGCCAAACAATTAATCACTACAACTAGTATAACAACTATATTCTACTAAACATGCAAACGCATAGGCTCTAGTGATCTCATCTCGACGCCTTGCTGGTTGCACTTGTGGATCATCTTCGCCTCTCTTCAGTCAGCGTGATCAATTACATATAATAATAAATTTGAAACAAATTTCAAATACACATTAATTGTAAGAGAAAGTTTTATGGCCGAGTGCAACAATGGAGGGAGGTAGAAATATATCGAAATGAGAGAGAAGGAGGCATGTAGGTCTCATTAGTTAACAATTAATTAACCCATATCACATTCTAAATATGATCCACATTCACTACACATCATCACATGATATGAAATAAACAAAGTGCATGTCCATGATCACGAACAACTTTAACCATCCACATATGATCGAACACATCACATGAAGATTAAAATTTTGAAAATATAATCATTTTGGTTTTCTCAAAACTTAGGTTCTAATCAAAATTGGACAATTTGAATTTTCAAAATCTCATTTTTTATCATGCATTTAAATCTAATTTAAAGTATCAAACACATCAACATGTACATACAAGGTTAAAATTAAAAATTTAAAATATTCAATGTTGAATTTAGAATATTTTTAAATTAATTAATCTAACACTTAGATTAATTGTAAATCACACTAACAACATTAGTTAATGAGAAGTAATCTAACATTTAGATAAATTTAAATCTCTTAATAACTCTTATAAAAGAATTTATAATGTAAATTAAATTTCCTTAACCACTCTTTGTTAAGAACTCCCACTATTAAATAAAATCTTTCAACAACATTTGTTAAGAAATACCAATTTAGAACAATTTTAAATAAATTAGTCTAACACTTGGACTAATAATCAACCTCTTAACAACTCTTATTAAAAGATTTTCTTAAAAGAGATTTGATCTTTAATAATCTTCATTAAGAGATCCTTAAGAAAATTAATTAACTCTCCCACTAACTCTTATCAAAAGCTAATTAAAATCCTTAATAACTTATATTAAGGGTTTTTCTCAAGAAACAATTAACTCTATTAATAACTTTTATTAAGAGTTAATTTACTCACTTAATAATTCTTATTAAGTGTCCCTCGATTAAATGATTATTTCATAACAACTATTGCTAAGAAATATGTATATATCTAATCACCTAATTAATAGAAAATTAACAACATTTGTTAATCAAATTTAACATCCCTTTAACTTAAAATTATAAATTTAAATTTAAAACAAAATTTAAATAAAATTTAGTTTCATGTTTTAAGTTAAATGGGGTTGGGATTCCTATTAATAAGAGGGTCGGGGTAATTAGGCCTAGAGTTTAGGGAGTTGGCCCCATTTGGGCCCATCGGACCAGGCCAAGGATTGCTCGACCTAGCCAAGCCCAGGCAACGTGGCTCGAACCCAGGGCAGTCCCCAAAGGGACCATCTGGGCCCAGCCCACGTGGGCCGGCCGGCCTGGCCTAGGTCAGGCCCATGTGTAGTCCGTGCGCAACCCGGTATGGGTGGAGCTCAGGCTTAACATGCCTGGGTTTGGGGCCCAATCCTGGTCAAGCTAGGCCCTACATGCTTGGGCGTGCGGCTAAGGAGAAACCCTAGGCGGCGTCCCATTTGTAGCCGATGCCGGCAGGAGGGAACTAACAGCGGCTGCCCACCCTCCCCGTCGCCCCAGACGGGGCTGGCGAGGTCAACTGGCATGGCCAGTGCAGCCAGAGGCACTAGCGGTGCTCTCGGCGCGTCGTCTGACGCCTCTTTCCCCTTCCTCCTCATCACATGAGAGGGAGGAGAGGAGATGATGGCCCGTTGCCGGCCTTTGCCACCCCTACTGGGGCTGGTGCAGCCAGCAATCATTGCCGGTCTCACCGGTGGCCCTGGCGACGGCCTATAGTGGCCCATAAACCCATGCACGTATCCGTTCTTCATTAACATGAAGAGCATGAAAATCACGTCCAAAAAATCGAATTTTTTTAGAAATAAATATGTAATATGATCATAACATTCATCCTATGAATGAAAATCAGAAGGAACAATTGAAAATATTGCATGAAAAATATTTAGAAAATTAATTTCAGCAATTCGAAACGGATCAAAGCGGAACCTGGCTCTAATAGTACTATTAGGATCTTGGTGGGATGTGAAGAACGTAGCGAAAGCGGAATACAAAATTAATCCCGTCCGTTTCCTGATCCATTTCAGAAAAAAAGAACGATAGAGCGAAAAATCTGAGGCATGGTTGGCAGTACTGGTCGATACCGGTACGTACCAGCCAGTACGTATCAGTATCGGCCGGCACCGGTACCACCCCTGTAAAGGGTATCAGCCGATACCGGCCGATACTGGGCCGATATCGGCCGATACGTACCGGTACCGATACCGGTACTGCCATCCATGATCTGAGGTGATCACATCATCATGTGCAGAATTGGATCCACGTCCATCTCGGTTCTATCAAATCAATGCCGCTAGCTGCGCAAATGCCCGGCCTCTAGCGGTATCCATACGATCCTCCTCAGCAGTTCCTCCTCCAAAATTGACATGTTCTTCGTCGCAACAACGTCTACAACAAGCAAACGGAGAATTCCCGACGTTCAAGAAGTACGCGTAGCGGAGATGGGTAGAGACCGGCATCCTGAAGGAGGCGCCCAGAGGAGGAAGAGAGAGAGAAAGGGGCGGCCAACATGGAGAAGCCATGGAGCTTGGCCCATGATTTTTACACGGTGTATATTTATATTAATTCGGTGCAACTTTTCACAAAAGTCTCCGAATTAATATAAAACCTATTCAAACACCACCAACTGAGAATCTTTGTCTATGTGACCCTTTAGGCTCATTTACCAGTCCGATTTTTGGTCCGTTAAGTCCGATAACATTTTATCGACTTACTGTAATTAATTAATATCAAATATTCAATTAATTACTTAATCAAATTAACATCTCATGTGAATTCGGTCGGACTTCCGATCAAGTTGGATACCAAGTAACACCGTATAATCCCCGAAGATAATGGAGTTCAGCAACCCACTCATGCAACATGTCCGTCCACAGTTATCATGTGGCTGTAATCCTTCATTCGTATAATGCTCTCGAGTCGATTAAGGGCATGGTCAACTGTCAAATTCTAGTTGGTTAACTCACTTAGATTAGACGTTGTTGTACAATATTAGAAAACACATTTTCTGATATTATATATGTTTTAGCCAGAGACTTCCGCGGATCTTTCTTAGAGCATTTTCTCTCTAGTTATCTGAGAGTGAATGATCTCATATTGAACACACAATCACCTTCGAAGGTTTTCTGCTGAACCCGATCCTTAACTATTTAGATTCAATGGATAGTCATCTATAAACCAAGGTCAATGCCCAAAAGTCCACCGATAAAGTGTCTTTGATGTCTCAGATCCAAGGACCAACCACCCTACTGTGACGATGGATCAAACTGGTTGACAGTCATAAATTACTATGCAGTGATCCAAGTCGGATCGGTTTAGTGAATTCATTCTCCAATGAGCACCTATAGATTCATCATAGTGTTTTCACACAAGTGACTAATGAGATCAGTCACCTTCATCAAATAAGCTGAAGTAACCTGTACTAGTCTCGCCGGATGTTTGATATCCTTCTCAAATATCTTTCGACTAGGAATAATTAAGAATGTATGTTTATAAGTCATCAGTCTCATTAGTATGATCTCATCATAATCTGATGACTATTGCATACATTCACGGACTTCAATATGCGTAATAATAAATTCACCAATCTTCATAATGAATTAAGTGTCATTTATTAGTGAATCAGATTATAATAAGTGCCTAATAATTGGTTTTGAGGATACCTATATCCAACAATAATATCATGACTAGACTTGAACAATTTTACCTCAAGGGATTGGGAAACTTTTGGTGTGTGCGTTGTTATTTTTTGCCACTTGAAACTACTTCCTATCCAAGGAGTGGTTTCTCATGAGGACTAGATATAATGCTTTACCAGGAGATGTTCAATACTGAAACCACATAATCCTCGTGAAGCACCATGGTCTTGTTGAATCTTTGAGCATTGCAGATATATTTTGAACATGCACAGAATGTTCTTGGGGAGACTTCTACCTGAACATATGTTCGTACACCTTGTCTGATGCTCTATTCCCTAATGAGTAGACGAGACCGAGTACTGCTCCAAGTTGCTTTTCCCTGTTTGTCCCACATACTGGAGATATGCCATGCAGTGAGTTATGCTGCGATGGAATGTGTAGCATGAATGGTAGAATCTCTTCTACCATGTGGTTGCTGCTTTGCTGAAATTGGTAATCCCATTCAACTGAGAAAAATAACCATAAAACATGGAATAGATTATGTACAACAAGGTGTGCCTGAAAGTTTGCATGGATGTATGATATTTTCTAATATTGCAACTCACTCATCATGTATGGGGAAGGTGAAACTTGAATATGTGGTAGGGTGAAGGTGGAATTTGTCAAGGGAGAATATATAAAATACAGAAGCTATCTAGTCGCTGACCAACTCCATAGTGTACAAAAGATATTCTACTGTGAATGTACACAATAAAAAGTTGGAAAATTGCCATAAAAATCCAGTTCAGCCATTTAAATGTCCAAAACAGTTATAGTGCAATATGTACAATGGAATTGAGATACTGGCCTGGAAATGCAATTCAGCATTACCCTTCTGAAAAAGATATCTGGTCTTTGGTTCTTCCAGCATTATTCTAGGCGATTTGGAAGGAAAGGAACGACATAATCTTCAAAGACAATTTTCACAAGCCATCCATTATTATTTCCAAATGCAGTTACTTTGTGAAAGAATGGTATTTCTGTTTTTATGGGGTCAAGTTGAATAACTCTTTCATCATTGACAAGCTATGTAACGGGATGAGCTGGGTGATGTATTGCCTCTTTTACTTTAGGGTGGGGGTGAGAGGGTGTTCCTTTTGACATAGGGGTTCTTTTTTATCACCTCGATAGATATAATTTTTTCTTTCCTTTTTGTACCCATGGAGTTTGTTCTCCATCTATGTCTTTGCTTATTGCATTGAACTGTGGCCATCTTTTTGGTCACCTTGAAAAAAATGCAATTCAATGATTTAAAGGTCCAAAATGGTGCATACTGCTGGTATACTTCCAGCTGTCCAATTTCTATACAAACAATAACCTTCCGTAGTCTCCAACATGTGATCTTGTTTGGAACCTAACCTAGCTGTCTCCTCCTATCGGATTATTTAAAAAAAATCCGTGTCGTTTTGGGTCTTTTTGTTTTTATCTAGAGAAATATAGGTCGGTTTTATGTATTTTATTTTTTGGACTATGAGAACTTGGGATTAGCCCTCAGGGAGTCCGGGACTTCGGATCAGGCGAAGATCCGAGTATATGACCTCTCTCCACTGACCTCGGTCAGTGTTAATTACGTCAAGCAACCGCTCGACAACCCTTGATTAACCGTCCGTTGATGCCCTTATAGCATGCAACATTACTACTACAGGCAGCACATGCATATGAAGATATGTTTTAGGTTAAGCTCTTGGCCTCACCCAAGTTTAGGATTGGTTTATAATTGATTGAGAGACTTTTTAAAAGGTTTTGGATTGACTCCGAGTTATCTGGATTGATTCCAAATATTTTAGACCCATAAGGGTATTTTTGTAATTATGCCAAGTTGGAGGGTATAGGGGTATTATGATCACTTTAGTATGTGCAATGAGTTTTAATGATTCAGGAATGTTTCAAAACCTTAGGAGATATTTTAGAGTTATTTTAATTGTGTTTGGGTTGTAAGGGTATTTTGGTAATTTTATCCGAATTAGATTTCTAGACTTAAAGTCTTTTTTTTTTGGTATTTTTGTAATTAAGTTTTTTAGCATTTTAGGGAAACTAGAAAAACCCTTAGGATGTATTTTAGGATCATTTTAGACATATTTAAGTTATACGGGTATTTTAGGCATTTCGAAAATTTTATATGTTTTCATATTTGGTTTTCTGATTTTTATTGTTTTTACTGAATTTTACTGATTTTTTTATTAATTAATTAAATGTATGAAGGACACTTAAGTCATATTTTTGGTTTAATATGATTTTTAGATTAGGTTTCTGATTTTTGCTGAATATTACTGGTTTTTATAGAAATTTTTTGATTTTTATATTCATTTTACTGATTTTAAATAATTTCTTTACAAGTTTTATTAATTAATTAATCATGAGGGGCATTTAAGTCATTTTTAACTTAAGTATGCTTTTTTATGAATCTATGCTTAGTTATGTATGGGGTGAGGCCAAGATTAAATTAAAAGAATGCGCAGATTTTTAATTCAATTTTTCAAGTAATTAGAAAATTATATATATTAAAAGTATTAAAACATGATATTAATTATTTAATTTGATGACACTCAGGCACACAGTTTGACATAGAATAGTCATTTTTATTTCAGCAGAACTTCGCCTTATGAAGGAGGCTTTTACAACAGACAAATCGGCAGAACTTCCCTTTACGAATAAACCTTAGAAAAAGAGTCCTCCGGGACGAGAGAGTCCTCCAAAACGCAGCAAACACGGATAAGAAACACCGAGTTTGGTCTTGAACGCAGCAGAGCCTCTCCCTTGGAAATTTCCCACCCTTTAAGTATATGGAGTTGGTGTATGCCTTGTGTGTCTTGCATTGAGGACCATGGGGTCCTATTTATAGGCCCCAAATTGGGCCCGGTGGGAGGTGCCACCGGGGAGGCCCGAGGTAGGGGGTACCCACCGGTTTCCCTCTCTCCCCTCCCCTTTTCTTTTTTTATTCAAGAGGGGTGAGAGAGAGAGTGAGAGAGTGGGGGGGGGGGGGGGGGTCGGGTGGACACCCCCCACCGGTTGGGAACCGGTGGGGGGTGCTCCCCTTTCCCCTCTTCTTTTGTTCTCTTTGACTTTTGGCTCTTAATGAGCCATTGCCCATTAATTTTTCCTTTGGCCAAGTGTGAATAGGGTTTAAGATGGAGAATTAAATGAGGGGTTCTTTAGTGGGATCCTTAACCAAGTGTGAAAAGAGTTTAAGAACCCATTAACTCTCCCTTCTTTTAATTAATCTCCCCCCCCCCCCCCCCCCCCCCCAACCGGTGGGGGGGACCCCCACCAATTTCTCCTCCCTCCTTTCCTATTTAAATAAAGGGGGAGAGAGAGAGAGGGGACCACTTGGCTCTTTCCTATTTTGGGCAAATTTCCTCTTTGGGATTTTGAAGATTTTCCCTTTTGGGCTGCAGGTTTTAGAGCCCTGTGGGACTGATTTTTGGGTCTATTTGGACTCCTTATTGGGCCTTATATTGGGTCTCTTATTGGGCCCATTATCCTCGCTATTGGGCCTCCATTGGGGCTGTTTTGAGTCCGATTTGGGACTGTTCTTAGTCCATTTCGGGACTGTTTTGGGCTCCTATTTCGCAGCGTTTAGAGCATTTTTTATTGCTGCGTTTTAGGGCTCTCCTTTGGGCCTCTCCATTAAGGCTATCAAGGAGATTTAGGGGTTGATCTTGGACAGCATATAGGAGTGATTCGGGGCTGTTTCAGGCCTTTGCAAGAGCCTCGATTAAGGCCTCTTGGCCTAGGTATATTTCTTGTCCCATTGCCTTCCTAATATATGCATATAGTCCTATGTATTCCCATGCATATAAGAGGGTCTTCATTTGACGTCAACCCTCATATCATAGGTGCCATTCACTTTTTGTTTTGCACAACATGGTCTCATGCGAACATGAACCTATGCTATGCATATTTTCCACATCATGAGCTCACATTAATGTGAGCATATGCCACGTAGTTTTTTTTTTCCGTACAATCATGTGCATATGCATGCTTGAATAATACTATTGCGCATGAAATTTTTTTCGGGTCAACAGATCTCTCATGCCTTGATCCTTTATGAGTTTTTTCTTTCTGTAATCTTCAAAATATGATCTCCCATGCCTTTATACTTAATGTACTTTTTGAACAATATAGTCATAATAGTACTCTGCTTTTTATAGGTTTGGGCAATTGAAATGGAAGAAATCCATTGTCTGCATGTTTACGACATGAAAGAGGCTGTGCACTGTTTATCTGCTGATGCTAATCTTATTTGCTTCGCTTCACAAGGGACCAGTGTCAAGGTTGACATCTTTGATAGAAATTCAAAATAGGGTGCTACATAAGTGTTAAGATCCTACTGAACCCAGTCCTTTCAGGTTTATAGCTGGCACAATATTCAGAGAAGTATAAATCTTGGCAGAAATATCAAATGCTTGGCTATGACGGAAGGACATCTTTATTGTGGTTGCACTGACTACACAATTCAGGTTATGTATTAGTGAAGGTGCATCGAATTTGGCTGATCATTTCATTTCTATGCAAAAAATAATTTACATCTTGTTGCCTGTAGCCTTGCCATCAACTTGCCTGCTTGAATGTTATTTAAATGACTTAGTTATCTAGATTTTGGGGAGAAGCTCTGCACCATCCATTTGCTTGATATCAGTTGCAACTCTTGCTTTGTTTATCCTCGACTAAGATCATTGTCATTCTTAAATCTGTGAAACACCCGTTTTCAAGTGTTTATATCCAGTTATCTTTTATTCCGTTCATTGCAAATACTTCCTTTTTAGTTGCATCTCCTCGAGAAGTGCTAACACTGGTTCATTGCTTGCACAGGAGGTAGATCTTCTTAAGTTGACATCAACTACACTCTTCTCTGGTATGAGAAGACTGCTGGGCAAACAGACTATAAATTCCCTTTGCATTGACAACGGTGTTCTCTATGCTGGTGGTTCTTCTGTTGATGGCATGGCAGGAAAGGTGAGTTTCTGATACAGCTATATGGTGGGCATTAACAAGAAATAAGGCTGTGGGCTGAGTTTGCAAATTTGAATTTTGTCTTCTCGCTTCTTAGTGGAATCTAGTATGTGAACAAAAGCACCCACTTCTTCATTTATGTTTTACATTTGGGGATGCTGGATGCTGATAGGTCAAGTTTTTCACTTTTACGACCATCTTCCCCCTCCTATAGGAGCCCAGAAATCATGCGGATCATTGTCACGGGAAAGTCCAACATTTTTTCAGGACTTGGGTACTCTGAGCGTGTGAAAAAGGCTTCTTTCTAATAGCCAGCTGTCATCCATGTGTCCCACAAAATCAAATGAAATAACTGATAATAGTAGGGATTGTGCCTCAGAAGGGCTTTGGACTCTATTTCTGTGCTTGTTTGTCCAGACATCTCAAGTTCAAGATTGAAATTATATTATTTAGCTGAAAAGGTAGTCAACTAAAAGGAAATCCTTTTCAAATTAGAATTCTGCTTATATTGAATATAGATGTGGACTTGTTAATTTTATTATCTAAGTTGAGGATCTACAGTTACATGGAACGTTGTGGTATCTGTTATGAAATGCATGAACCTGTTGTTCGAAAGATACATTGAATGCAATGATGGAATCATATCGTTTCAAAAAGGGACATTGAGTTTCAGCAAAGATATTATAAGACATTGAGTTTCAGCAGAAATAACATAATCTCCTATGTGTTCCCGAATGTGATGGTGAAGTATTTTATAAAAATTCCATTTTGTTAATGAAATTGTGTTTGAATTTACCTTGATAAACGGAACTTGTAAGGGAAACCACTGTCAATAATTTTAGGCCTTATGGCACTTAAGTGGTGGATCGTGGTCAAGGGTTATGGTCTCTTGTTTCTATGGTATTGTACATGGACCCATATTCATGGAGTAATTGTATGTTGATTCCTGTTTACATGGTATAACAATTAAGTCTTTTTAACAAGTGATATGCATGTGGACCAATGTTTATGGGGTAAGTGGCCTTTTCGTGAGTTAAAGAGTACCATGTTTGTGGATTAAATGGGATTGTGCATTTACATCTGGTTACATAAAGTGGACTACTTAGATGGAGCCACATAAAATAGATCATGGGAATTAGATCCATGTGTATGATTTATCCAAGTGGGACCTTTTATAAGTCATCATGGCTAATTGCAAATGGAAATATTTTTTCAAGTCTCTGTAATGGCTATATGTAATTTTCTTTATGATGTAACAATGAATCTGGTTATTTATCATATTTATTTAAAATCTTGATAGTCAATTATATCTGTTTAAAATGAGAATTTCAGTAATTTTGCTTAAAATCTTGTTCAGACTTTATTGTATATCAAGAATCATGGATTTTGTTTTTTCTACACAATGACTGATTTGATGCACCACTTATTAGGATATGTAACTAATCCTATATTTTGTTTTTTTCTACAGTGACTGGCTTGATGCACCACTTATTAGTCTATTTAACTAATCCTCTATTTGACTACTTTTAGGATTAATTGTCAATCTGGACATTTTAGATCTAAAATGTAGTGCTTACTTTAGTGCAAAAGGCTTTATAATTGTTATAGATTATCAATAACATTTATATTAGCATTCTCCATTGTGCTATGTATTCTCTACTGTGTCTGAGTGATGTGGATTATCATTTGCATGATGCCTTGATGAGAAATTCTCTTAAAGGCTTTCTTGAGTTGTACTTCAGATTTCTTGTTGGGCAATTTTTAGACAGTTTAGAACACCACAACTAAAATTGGAAGAACCATGAAGTCTGTGCTGAGGTCTACTAGAGCAAGGGTTAGGCACACCTAATATTCTGGTAGTAATCAGCAGTCAACGAACCAAATAGGCATTCGGTATGCTATACAGTATATTATCCAACGTTTGAACCATAGAAATATACATCTTTTGATCCAATGGTAAGTTCCAGTTGGCATCTGCTTGCAGAAACAGGTGTTGAGGTCCTGGTCGCATAGTAATATACAGGAGTTAGTTGCTTGAGCAATGGTCATTGTCTTAGTAGGTAGCATAATCCAGATTTTTTTTTGAAGGAAAAGAGAAATCTCAAGGCTGTACGTGGATTACATACATGTGAAGCTAGTACTTGCTGCCCAAGATAGATAAGTTGCGGAAAGTCAATGTCAAAATTATCATCTCACGAAATAATAGTATAATGAAAAAAAATGAAACTTTGTATATATTTTTTCTATTTTTCCTTTTCATTTACATTAAAATATAATCCAATAAGATGTGAGCTTTTTTCACGGCTGTTATATGATCCTGGGTACTGTTAAGATATATATTACTATTTTTAAAGACTTATCTTGTTGCCCGAGATAAATTATGGTGTTTTCTCCCATATCAGTGAAAAGATATGACAAATTCTTGTAGAAATTTGAATTGAGGATTTTCTTGCCCATTCTCATGAGACATTCAAATTGAGAATGGCAAGGTTCAGGCTGTGAGCATCTTGCATTTTCTTGCAATTTTATCTGAGTGGAGCTTTAGGGGAAATAAAATACCTCGAGTCACTTTGTTGTCTTCTTTTACCCTGGCATGTTTGGAAATGATTCTACAAACATCTTTTGTGCATTAAGCATGGAGAGGACCAAGAATTTCGTAACTTGTATTGCTGCCCAAATAGTTAAAGCCAAATGGAACATTAGGAAAGGGTTTGAATTTATTTCATATCAAGTATATTTTCATTTTTTTTACTTTAATGACACCAAATTTCCGTCGAAGGCTTTGTCGCTGTCAGCAAAGTCTGCAACAGGAACATTTTCTACTGCACTGGATATCACTTCTATAGCTGTAGACAGTGACTTTCTGTTCACGGGAACCAAGTCTGGGGTGGTTGAAGTGTGGTCAAGAGAGCAGCTGAAACGGGTAACCTCAATCAAAGTTAATGGGGGTACAAGCACAAAGATTACATCACTTGCAGTGGATTCAGATGGGGATATGCTCTTTGCTGGTTCTTCTGACGGGAGGATACAGGTCTATATTTTTCATGCTACGATATTACTTTCATTGATGTGACAAACTCTGGTTAACTGGCTTCACTGGAAATGTTTGCAGGTTTGGTCCATAGATTGACATAACAATGCTTCAACTGATGCCATCATTTCTTCTGTGGATAAGAGATGGCTGTGACATTCCTTTTGTTTGTCCATTATGCAGCAAATGGGCATGATGTTGTAACCGCTATATATGCGGACATCTATTAGTTTTGCTCTTTGTGCATGCTTTTATTAGTCACAAGTTCAGTTAATAATGTGGCAGCATGACACGGAGCAAACTCGTACATAAACTAGGATGTTAACGTCATCTGCGAATGTCCACTCCAGGACTCATCCAAACAGGCATCAGGTTTTTATTTTTATTTTATTTTTTTCAATTATCTGAAGATGGGTAGTCTGCAGAAGATGATTTTATGTACTGTTTCTACTAAAAAGGAATTCATACTCTATGATCAAGATGCCAAATTGGTTAGAATTTTCACATATCTACAAAGAGGATGCTTGGTAGAGTTCGTGCAGCATGTCAAAAGTTGCTTGTTTGTGGCATCCTGGGGTATAGGAAGAGCAGCTTTGTCAAAAACTAAGAAAATAGAAGAGACTTGCAAAAGGGGATGTAAGAACAGTTTTGGAATGTTACAAGAAAATAAATGGGTAAGAAGTCATCTTGCATCAACATTTTAGTTTCCTTGGAGAAATCCTCGGCATGCTCCGGGTACTGTTTGATTTTTAGTATTGGGAACAGTAAAAACAATTAATCTTATTTTATTTTTTTGGCCTGAAAGCTTTCTGTGATAATTCCAATAGACTAATGCTGCACCACCATGGAGTTGCCACTTGCTAGAATGAAACATATATAATTTTTTAGTAATACTTGCTGTAGCCATCTGGCTGCAGTGCTTGGATCGTGTGCGGGTCCGATCCTCCCTTTTCTTTAAAATCGTCCGATTGGACAGCCACGTGCTGCTGTCAAATAATTTCCTACGACATTGAAGGCTCTAAGTTCGACTTGTTTGGGTAGAAATTAAAAAAAAAAAATCACACGAATGGCTTTTATGATTATACATCTTTCTCTAAATTTCTAAAAGTACCTCCATTCAGACTTCAATATTGTCAGCTTGTATTCTACTTGTCTCGCACTAAGCATGCTTAAATAAGGAGTATAGCAGACGCACATAACAGGAATTGCTTCTTTGTTCACAAACGAAATTTTATACTCAAACAAAGCAAGCGGCATCCAAGGGTCACTTACAATACAAGTGTTCTAGCATTCCACTGAATTTTCTAGATATTTGAATTGTGCGGATCAGTTTAGGTTATCCCTTTCAAGCTAGAGTATTTTTAGGCCAAGTATCTTAGAAAATAACCTTTCTTAATTAAGTTAATATCATCATTCTTTCGTCCGAAACAGCAACACCTAGTAATTGTTACATGTCCTTAGTCTGGTAAGACTTGAGTTTGAGGTATATTTAATGCTCCACCAAATTATTTTTTACCCGTACAAAATAGACAAGTCATTGCGAGAGTGAGCCGCGCCATTTTGCTATTTTGAGTGGAGTTAACAAAACAGAAAAGAGTTTTTTACTTTTGGTCCCTATAATCTTTTAATATTTCTTAGAAAGGCCCTCCGACTAGCAAACATGAAAAAAGAAATATGTTAGGAATATTCACAAAATATTTGAAGTATATTCTAGTAAAAAGATGATGTATGGAAAGAATATTTTGCGAATATTTCTTTGTTTGACAATTGCTAATTGGAGGGACTTTTAAGGAAGGTTCAAGAATATTAAAAGATTGTCAGATAGAAACATAAAAAATCCAAAGGAAAAACCCACGACATTGGCTTACTTAAAATATTCTCTTAAACTGCTCACGTGTCAACTTATATCCGCACTTGCAGTGATCTCCATCTCGTTATTGTGTTTAACACACAACCAATGGGGAAGACTGTAAAGAATATGTTAAGGCAAAACCGGGGATGAGAAAAAAAAAGCGCTAGCAACAATAGGGTGAGAAAAAAAAAACTATGGTAAAAATGCAAAAAGTATCTTTACTGGGAATATTTTATAAAGTTGTAAAAGATTAAAAAAGTAGCATTGCAAAGCCCTATAAAATATTCAAAAAATTTAACCATTTCAAAAGATTGATCAGTTCATGAACTATAAGGAAGTGACTGAAGAAAATCGGGCTAGCACACCCAATTCGATACCCTATTTGACATTCATACCTAGATTAGTGGCTTGACTCATCATTTTAGGGAAAAGATGAGCCAGGAGGAGGATCTACGTCTGTTGCCTCCCTTCTCCTCCAACACCCACCTCTAGGTAGGCCGGTTAAAACGGGCCCCAACCCTTTAAGGGATTCATTTGGTCTTGAAGGAGAAGCATTTAGTTTGACCCAGAAAGATTCGTTGGCCAGTCCAATAAGTTTGAGTCTGGATTGTCAAATAGATCATTGCAAGCACACAAATCATCTCGTTCATAAAGTTCAATCTAGACACGATTCATGAATGCATCTACGAAATTCGAGATCGTTTCGGATCCATACCCTCAGGACTACCTAATTTGACCTAGAGATTTGCCACACTCGAAAAACAATTTGAATTAGAAAGTCTCGCCTTTCTTAGTACCGATTTGACCACGACCCAGGACAAGTTAGGGCGAACTTGAGGATTCAGCTTGGACCCGACTTTTCCCAAACATGTTCTTTCCTCCTAAGTAACTCTCCCAAATTCAAACATGTTTTTTCCTCCTAAGTAACTCCCCCCAAAAAGGAGACTCGGGTGAGATACTCTTTCTAATAGGAACGGGATCGAAGACCGCCTCTGGACCACTATATAAAGACCCTCCTTAATCGACAGGCTAAGAGACGCAACAACCAGCCCAGCCGCCTTCTCCTTCTTCCTAGCATCCCCTAGCTTTCTGACTTAATCATTAGAGTGAAATCTCCAGGATCACTATCGGGGGTCTTTGGCGTTATTCTCTTTTACCAGAGCACCTGAGATCCCTTTTCTGATCACAAGCAGAGGATCCTGATCGTAGTGGACGAGATTTCAACCCATCATATCTCATTATATTTGGACCCATTTGGATGTGGAAGGTGCGACATCAGATCTAGCATCCCTCCTATTACAAATTAGAATAATGCTTACTGCACCGAGAGTCAATTTAGCAAGTTAAGTCATCTTGTAATACAAGATGTTATTGATCTACCTAGGTGAGGGTCACATGGACTTGATAACTTTTTTCATAGGTGGATTAAACAAGCATTAAATGCGAGTACAAGATTCTGAACAAGCATTAAATGTACGTATGCGTGACAAATATTCCGTCGGCATAGACAAATACTATTTGTCACGTGTATAGAGTATTTATTACACATGAAAAATATTTGCCACACCTATAAATATGTACATACATGCGTAGAGATAACAAATACTTTTCAGGTGTGTCAAATATTTCGTGGACGTGACAAATACTATTTGTCATGCCTACAAATTTTTGTCATGCCTGTTAAATATTTGTCGAGTAAAAAATCTTACATAGATATGTAGAAATGACAAATATTTTTTAGGCGTAACAAATACTTTGTGGGCATAACAAATAGTATTTGTCGCTACTATTTGTCACTCCCACGAAGCATTTGTCGCGTCCACATGTACTTCTCATACTCAGAACCTTTACTCATATTTAACGCTTGTTTGACCTATTTGTGGAAAAAATTAATCAATCCATATGAGCTATGTTTAGGTGGACCAATAACATCTTACATTGCAAGAAGACTGTCAAAAGCATAAGATGTGCATAAGTGAGACCGGGATTCATTGATCTCTTTCTATTGTACTTTCTTACTCTCTTAAATATTTATTGGTCATTTTAACCCACTCACGGAATAATTTGGAGAGAAAATACAAGAGAAAAAGAATTTTAAAGAATGTTATTATACCACAATTTTTTATCACGCTCTTTACTAGGTACCACATTCGTAGAGAATTGTTCGATTAGATAATTCTTATTAAAAAAAAAAATTAGACAATTTTTTGTGCAACTAATGTAATTAATTAGAACTCTTTGATCAAGTGATCAAATAGCTCTCAATAATTGTGATAAAGAGTGCAGTAAAAAAGTGTAGCATAATAGCCTTCCTCTTTTTTTCCTTTAGAGACCATGGAAGATCATAAAAGGAGCATCATAAAATCTCATTCCGTGCGAGTGAGAGCATAGGCGATTTCAACTCTTTGGTTATCTATTCTCTTTATTATTCTAAGAAAGAAAAAAAGCCTTGGGTTCCATTAGACAACATAATTTTGAAAAAACTTTACGAGATAAATCTAAAGATGAAATATAAACAAATATCTAAAAATCTGGATAATGAATTTTACACTTAAATGAGATTTGATTCTAATTATTGCACTCATTGACTCTTTATAGTTCTCTGATCTTTACATGAATGATACCCTTCACTCCACATTCTCTAGCAATCTTAATCTTTTTAAATGATAAAAGATCAACAGATATTTTTTAAAATTAATTATTTTTACTTACCATTAAAAAAACACTTTCCTTTATCTGGAGTCATAACCTCAATTACCTAGGTGGTGTCTTTTTCTTTTGGTTTTAAAACACTCCAAACCAAGCCACCCTCTAACTGGAGAGCCCAAGCCAAAGTCTCTATTCCCCCACAGGCTGACACCAACAATAAAAAGGTTCCCACTTTGCAAATACCAGCAAAAGAAGAGGAAAAACTTGTTCTTTGGACCATGTCCGCGGCCTTCGAATCCCTCCCGCCCCTAATCGCTGCACAGCTCAAGTATCTCCTCTCGCATTCCTCCCTCCCCATCAAGGTAAGACCTCCGTTCCGAGCTCTTAATCTCCCTTAATCGCCAAAATCTCTCTTGAATCCCGGTTCCAATACGATTTCTCTTCGGTGATCCCCCGTAAGAATGTGATCTTTAGGTCGATCAGATATGGTCCGGCTGCAGGAACGCCCAATTTGCCGACCGGTTCACCCTGCTTATTCCCTTCTGCTTGGATTATGTGAAGTGTAAGTGACGGACCCTTTTGTTCCCAACTTGTTATTTCTGTGCATTTTGTGCGAATTTTCTGGAGAAAAATGGTTTTTTGATGCCTCTCACTGTGTGTTTGTGTGCAGGGGATGTAATTTACAACGCCTACTACCCTTCGGCGGCGCCCGACATTGTGTTTTCGCCTGAAGATGAGGACTTCCACCCGCTTCCATTGGGGGAGGATGAAAGGGAAGGTGAAGCCCCGGTGGTGAAGAGCAGCTTGTGCAACTGGGACAGCAAAGACCCTTCGCGGCTGCTCGTGCTGGTTCATGGAATAAGGTTGAAATTTGGTTGATGGGTTTGTAGGATTGGTTGCAACACAGCATTGTTGCCAATTAAGTGGGTTTTCAGTGCATGCTCTTGTGTCCAGGGACCTTTATGCGTATCACCAGAGGAGGCAGGTAGGAGAACTCGATGATGCGAGGTTAAAGTTTGAGATAAGTACAGTTCTCCCCAGGGAGGTAAAAATCTAGGCATGCGAGACAATTGTTTGTCACTACAAAAAATTGCTCTTGGGTCTTAAATGTTCATCTGTCTTATGTGTTTATTACTTGTTTCTATCAATATTGAAACTTAATCCAGATACCTTGATGATGGTGTCATGGCACAGCATATTGCCCTCTCATGTAGTACATAGTCTACTTTAACATGCCTCGTGCCCTGTTAGTCTCCTAGTGTTCTATGTATTTTTGTTAAGCTCATCACTTTTGTTCATGGACTCGCAATCTAATGAATCAGAGGGAGATCTAGAGCCAGGTTCAGCAATGATACTTTCCATAATGACTTTTATCAAATTTTAAATGCGCATAGTTTTTTTTTTCCTAGATAGAAAGGAAGTTTATAAGATTTCAAGGACCAAACAGAACTTTCAAAATTTAAGGTGGCAAATGATTTTCTTGGGTAAAAGTTCTAGTAAATGTGGGCCAAAATGATAAAAGATAAAGAAATCGGGGGGCGGTGATTTGGGGGGGTGGGGGAGTGATTGCCCCCCACACCCTTGCTTTGGATTAAAAGATCAATACTTAATGCTTGATCCTTGCTTATGAAGGGAAAATGTAGCAGTTCTCTTGAAGTGATTGGATCTGTAGTTAATTACTTAAGAAATGTTATACACTTTCCAAGCATATTAGTATTATGGAGATCCACGATGGACCTATTTCTCAATAAGGAAAAAATACTTGTCTCTTCCCAAAAAGTGAAGAATACTCTTTGGCATGTACCCCCTTTCATAAAGCCCAATGAACATTAGCTGCCTCTGCTTTGAACATTGATATGCCATTTCTCTTTAAGTAAATTGTTCCTTAGTTAGTAATCGATCAATGTTTTGCCACCAATTCATTGGTATCTGACCATTTTATAACTACTTTCAACCCACAGCGAAACTACTGCCTTTTGTTTCCTTTGAGATAATTCATAGTCATGTTAACAATAATTCATCAAACTCTCCAATCACTTCCTCGGATCCACTCCCTATTCTGTGCACTAAATAACACTTTAATGGAATTAAATGAATGCCATTGATTGGGTCAAGCAATGTAAAACCTTCACATCCCCTTTGTGACAGTACCAATGGAATGGAAAAGCAGGTGACTATTTGAATCATGTTCTTTACGAAAGCAGCAAAGAATTCTTGTTTAGGAGATGAATCAAGAGCCTTGTGCAACTCAATATTCCACCTTCTATTGGACTAAACCATGGTTTGGCTTCTTCAATGCGTTGCTGCTAAGGATTTTTTTAGTCAATCTTTCACCTATTTTTTCCCTATTGGAAGGGATGAGGCTCAAAGTTTGAGTTTACTGTGGGGTGGCATTTCATTTATGCAAGATTGACTAGGGAAAGTATTCTTTGACATTTCTTACTTTCACATGCACTTAAATAGTACCATCGCAGTCAAGTTAATCTATCTTGTTTTCAGTATCAATATTGAATTTTGATTTGTAAGGAGCTAGACAGGTATTAGATTGTGACTTATATTATGTATTGTTAGATACCTTGAGATGACTCATATGAACAGCATGATAGGTCATTTAGCCCATGTGTCTCATGGATCACATGTCTCAGGTAGTGTATGAGAAGATATTAGCAATAATCATCAATGTACTTCATTTTCTTCCTTAGCCCAGATATTTCATTAGATAACTATCTTTGTACATCCTTTTCACCTTCATTTCCGTCATGTTATAATGAGACTTTTTGATAAAAAGATGTCTTAAAATAACTAAGATGTTATGCTTTAATCTTGGAAGTTTTAATCTCCTGCTTTATTGAGTTGCATCTGATGTGAATCATTTTGTGAGTGATGCCTGTCAGGTTGTAAACCCCCCCCCCCCCCCCCCCCCCCCCCCCCCCCCCCCCACACACACACACACACCCAAAAAAAAAAAAAAAGCCAATTTGAGTAGAGAAAAAAAAACTTCATCTTGACTGAAATTTTGCCATGAAACAGGGAATTGAGGTACGTAAGATTGGGGGTACTGAAAGGGTAAGTCATATTCAGTGGCTGTATATATTTCGATATATACATTCACCATTATGAGATCAGATTTCTTTTGTGGATGTGAGTTAAATACTGCTGTCTCTTTACCACATCTATAACTCACTTTTAAATTCTAGTATAGCCAGAGGAGGTGAAGTTTGCTGTGCCTTTACTGGATATGGACTTGAACAAATTGGTACCTGGATGTCCTTGGGGGGAGCAACAGAAGATCTATTTACAGGTCTTGATCTCTCTTAGTTCCCTGGAAGATAAGCTAAGATGCTATGAGGGCATTCATCTTAGAATAATTTGTTTTGGCGCAAGATATATTTGATATTACCTCATTCATTACTGCTTTTTTTTTTTTTACAAGACAAATGTACTGCAAAAGTGCTCCTTTTTCTCTTGACACTTTGCCTGATAAACTCTTTGGCGTTGTTTGGTTGAAGGGAAAAAATGTGTTTATGCTTTTCATAAATGCACTCCCTTCCTATCCACATTTTGGTTTGTATACTCTTCAACAATCATGGAGAAACTAAAAAATTTCCAAAAATGTAATTTTGGAAAGACCAATGCTCTTGGTTGGTGGCATAGTGAGACTAGGACCGAAGTGTAAATGTTAAACAACTGCCTACTGATAAAAATGTATAGTAAAACTTACATAGTGCAACCAGCACACATTGTCCCAGTAATTTGTCTATCATCTGACTTTTAGAAGTGGACTTCTTATATTTCTTGATGACTAATGCCTATAATCTAGAGCATGCTGGATGGAGTTTGGATGGAAATTATTAGATAAATTGAACAAGGCTTGAACATGAACCCGGGTGCACTTTGAGTTTCACTGGTTGGTTTAATGAAAATATCACTTCTAGTTCTTTTACTTTCTTGAGCATCTCTTATTTGATCCTGAACCTTAGATCGTGTGTTAGGCAAAAAATGATGCTTGTATCCTTTGTAGACATTTCCTTTCTTTCTTGTTTGATGTGACAGTTTTCTGCTCTGTTTAGCCTGCTGAAGGCTTTGTCTTATACTATGCTGAATGTCAATATATCCCACTTAAATTACACACTGTATGAAATTACACAAATCCGTTCTGTCCAATTAATTCCAATGTCCTTGTGTATAATCTATCTACATAGCATATTAGTGAACTGATCTAGCATATGGAAGTTTATTCCATTTGTTATCACAGTGATGACAAAGAGTCGGGAGATTCTGTTTATGATTTTCCTTTTAATTGAAAGGATGAGATGTTTTGATGTTTATTCCATATTATTTTCTTCGTC
The DNA here is from genome assembly GCA_030544215.1 of Zantedeschia hybrid cultivar. NCBI lineage: Eukaryota > Viridiplantae > Streptophyta > Magnoliopsida > Alismatales > Araceae > Zantedeschia > Zantedeschia hybrid cultivar. The sequence continues at coordinate 11,775,507 of JARZZO010000015.1, forward strand.
ATCTTCTTGCTTTTCACAATCACAGTGATAACAAAGAGTCGGGAGATTATATTTCTGATTTTCCTTTTAACTGAAAGGTTGAGATGTTTTGAAGTTTATTCCATATTAACTCACGTGAAAAGAGAAAACAGATGAAGCCATTTATAACAACTCTTATGAAGATGTTCACTTGTATCACATATGGAATTGCTCTGTTAATTGTGCAGCAAGGTCAATATCACCTGTTTCCTTCTTCTATAACCAATTTTGCATGTTTCTTAACTTTGTGCCTTGACATTGGTTTTATCTTCTTGGTCCATAGAATTTTAGACTAAGCTATTTCTATTGCATCAGCTTGTTGTTTTTCTGCGCAAACTTTCTAGGGTATGAAGATGAACAATTGGAGACCACTCTATGGTATTGATCCAGCTCTCAAATTGTAAAATGTGCAGGTTGTATTTCCTGTTAGTAGAAAGTATTCTTCTGCACCTACTGCTCCACAGATAAAGTTAGTTTCTTCCCCGGATTTAAAGACATTGTTCTCCATTGAAGATGTGAAGCTTCCTCCATGGATAGATGCAATGTAAGCTTTGTCTCTTATGCTGGAGTACTGATTATCGTGATCAACATTGTATGTTGCCATCTCTTAGGAATAATCTGCTTTTCAGGTGGTAATTGCCTCTTTCATATTGGGTTGGCTATTTTTGTTGCAGTCATTGATATTGTTTGTTGATAGAATCTCTTGAGTGTACTCAAGTAACATTGGTCAATAGTACCCCCATCTCATGAGGAAGAAGCGTTAGATGAAAACGAAACCCATCCAAGGGAAAATACTCCCACTATGTACGCTTGAGATAATGTTGACGAGACATGTTGTCGAGCAAGAAACTTACCCTTGACAATTTATGTGTTCAGGTTAGGTTCTGGGTTGTCGAGTTAGGAGGGTTGGATTGAATTCCCTCTTTTACTTTGGGCCTTCTTTGCATGGATTTGGCCGATGCCTATCCAATTTCAATGGGTAAAATCTGATTTATATTTTTGAAAAAAAAAAAACAGAAGTAGAAGAATTATTTGGCATGGCTTGCCTGGAATTGGTCTGAAATTAGCCGATCATGAGCCACTTCTTAGCTGATCGTGATCCTGGTTTGGAGTAGACTAGGCCCAACTGATCCTGGGACTCTCTCTGTTTCCATAGTCTTTGCTTCTTTGCCCTTAATCAGGCTGCCACCATGGTGAGACCTTTTCTTTTCATCTTGGGTATCACTCTTTGTATGTGAGGTTTTCCTTTTTTGGGAAAGCCTCGTGTAATTGGTCGATTCCTTCTTTTTTACACTCGTAAGTTTTATTAATTAATTTTACTTAAATGAATAAATGTTATATCCACTCCCCCCCCCCCTTCCCGAAAAAAATCACACCCTATAAGGTGCTTTTTACTGTTGCAGCCTTGGATAGTGCCTCTAAGCAAAAGACTGTTCCTCCTCTGCAAAAGATCCCTAAGCAGCAAGTAATGTAGTTCCTTTTTTGTCATTCATCAGAGTCCAGTCCATCTCTAGTAATCAGTAAGTCAATACCATCTTACCAAGGCCATACAACACAATTCCTTGTTTCCTGGGAGAAGATACAATATCCACATAAGGGCATATCCTTTTTAGAAGGGGCAATACAGATAGAGAGTTCCAGGAATGTCTATTGTTGCTTCACATTTTATTCCAAGTGCAGAACTGCAGATTGGAGATAGATGATTATGGAAGTGGCATAATAATGGGAACTTTTGCTCATGGTTTGCAGAACTAGCCGTGGTTCAAACTGGAACCAGCAGAAGCGGATCGGAACGGGTGGTACCTGATCCAGTTTGAATCGGCTGGTTTTGGCTGGTTCTATCCGTTTTTTAACCGGAACTGGCCCTGACCAGTTCCGGTCCCAGACTCCCAGTTCTAGAAACCTTGCTTTGTTTACTGTCAGGTCCTTCCTAAGGATCTTGGATGATGGTTGTACTAGAGCTTGGGGGAAGAAGTTCATGTGGTCCAGCCTGTTCCCTATCAAGATTAGGAAGACCATTTAGTCTTTGGGTCTTTCTATTTAATGGCAAAACTGGCCAAGTGAACCTTTTCTGGAAAGAAGGCTGGTTGGGGTTTTGTGCATCAAGAACCTTGGGTTCCTCCTTACTTTTCTCCATATTGTGTTTTGTTGATGTACTTTATAATAGATACATTTTTGTTTCATTTTTTCTTTATAGACTAAATAATTTAGGCAGTGTTGAGACCATAGCAACTTTGTATTTACGCACAAATCACTTGTTTTTTTAATTGATGTGTCCTGTTTGTCATTTGTTGTTTTGTGAAGGTGCATGGCTGAATATCTTCCTAGTTTAGAAGAAAAGCTAAGGGAACAGGTCAGTTGTTTATTTTTGTCTGAGCACTTGATCTTTGGAAATGAACCTGCGATTTACTTGTGTCTGCCTATTGGTTGTTGTACTTGATACATATGATTTGCTATTTGGGTTCAGGCAGAATATTTGTACTATAAAAGTAGTCTATTTTGCACCGTTTGTCTAGAATTTTCCATGGATCATCATCACTACTTTTTCTAAACATGTCCTTGAAACATGTGCTGGATCCTTTATGGTAAAAGGTTGAACACAGGTGGTCTGGAGTGTGGTTTTTAATTTGGATGCACTTAAGACTCCATTGTGTGATGAACTGATACCAAATTCAATGGACAATGCTTAAAATTTGCTTAGAGCTGTGCCAGCCCTAGAAGCGCTTGTCGTCAGTGGTTGCTCAATGCCCCGTTCTTCATGTCCTTGTGCATCCTGGGCATCTTTTTCTTCTAGAATTTACAGGGATAGGCACAAACATAAACATAACATAAAAAGATTGAAATATTGGAAATCTTCTGCTGTAGTTAATTTTTGATGCAACACTGTACCATCTGGTATTCTTGAAGATACACTTGAAAATGACTAGAGTCTGATATGTGCTGTATTCTAAGCTAAGGACTTCTTACCTTGGTTTTTCCTTGAAATTTGATTTTTCATCTTTGTTATTTTCTAGGCCTTAAATTGAACCTGAAAGATAAGCATGGTGATTCTGGAAAGGGATATATCATGGGAACACAAAAAGCAATTTTTGAATTTTAATTGCTGTATATTTTAAGTAGAAGATGTACATGTATGTTATTTCTATTCATTCAATGGGCTTGCATCTTCCTAGGTTATGGAAGCAGTAAAAGCAGTTGGCACCAGAAGGCGTTTTATTGAGGCCCTGGCTACTCTATTTGGAAGGCCAATAGAAGCTGATCCAGTAGGCTTCTGCACATTCACTATGTTTCCGTGTCAATTTGTGTTGATGTCTGATGGTTTCTATTTCAGGTGTTTTGCAGAAGTGCAACAGTTCTTTCTGTCTCAGGTGTTTTTACATTTCTGGTACGATATGAACTTATTTTCTTGCTCACTATATAAACTGTGATATAGGCCTTTTAGGTTGTGTTTGATAACACTGAATACTGAACTCTGAAATGTGAGATTCACATCTTAAACCTGAATAGGTAACAGATCTGAGTACTTAATGGAATAGACTGTTTGGTCACCACCAAGTGATGTCCAAGTGACTGACATGTTAATTATCTTATTCACTCAACTAATAAAAATAATTGATAAAATTAATGTAATTAGTATATCTAATAATCTAGTAAATGAAATAAAATATATAAAATAATAATTATTCTAACAGATAAAAATATATTACATTATTAATACTGGGTAAGAATATAAAGAATGACATAAAAATATGAGAATTATACTCTTATTTTGATAATAATAATTTTATGAATAGAACAACTTTATCTAATTAATAGTAACTTCTTGCATAATTATAAAAATATAGCTTAGCATACGTTACCTTAATGCATAATTATAAAAATACTAGCATAGCATACGTTACCTTTTTTTGGCCAATTAGCATATGTTACCTATAATGCAACGTGATTATGTCACATAATTCTTTCCCACCGCCTATTAAATAACTTCCGTAGTACTTGCCGCCAACCAAGTTCTCCAACCAAAGTCCACTTGCCACAAATGTCGCTGGGTCGTGTGCGAGTCCTTCAGCGATAAGCTAATCTTCCCTCCTTAACCATTAAGAGGCTAACTGCTCAATTAACTGTAATTAAGATCTGAATTCTAATATTTTATCAAACAATCTTAATTAATCACCTCTTAGCGCTTCAGACATAATAGGCTAAACAAGTGTTATCAAACACCGCCTTAGTCTCAAATTGGCATGAGGTGTTGGGCCTGGTTGACTTGAGAATCTTGGGTTTCTGGTATTTGATTTTGATTAATTTATGAACTATTTTTGTAGAAGCACTGCAACTCTATTCATGTCAAGGAAACAACAAAACTAGCCTTGATATGTGTTTGTTGAATCCTCCGTGTACCTTAGTTTTTTGCTACATTAGATAGATGCTTCAAAAAAATTATGAACAAATAGATCCTAGTCACATTGGCTAATTGAAGCTTTAAGCCCAGTTAATAACATTTCTTATTAAATTTTTATTTTAAGGGATTCCTTCTGATTCCAACAATGCAGTGGATTTCTGTTTATTCATTTCCTTTATGTAGGAATTTTTTTTGGTCTGATTTCTAGTGGCTAGGGATGCAAATGGTCTGGATTCGATGTGTATCTAAGGTAGATCCGTAACCATATCCATTGTCCTATCAGGTTAAAAAAAAAAACTATCCGTTACCTGTCCTATAAACTAATAATTGGTGGATGATCGGATTCTTAGTGTATATGTATTTGATCAGGAAAAAAAAAATGTAGCCATTACCTTATCCACTATACATATCGGTTTAAAAAGGCTACATGTTAACCAACATATAAACTAAGAATAATACTTGTTGCACCATGTGCGGTGCAGCATTGGATCACGCACTCGCACGATCCGATGACTCAAATCGCACGAGTGCGTGATCTTTTTTTTTTTTTTAGTTTTTTAACTGATCGGATGGTGCGGATGCCGAGCTGGGGGCCTCCCCCTGCTCGGCAATTTTTTTTTAAAAAAGTTGCACTGCTTGCTGCCAGCCGACTAAGAGATCGGACGGCGGCGCTGGCACAGTGGAGCAAGTATTCTTAGATCGGATGGCAGTGCCGGTACAGTGCAGCAAGTGTTATTCATAAACTAATAATTGGGTTATTGGTTACCATTTGCATCCCTACCAGTGGCTGTTTTGATTCATGTCAATGCTGCCTAATAGTGCATATATGTAAGAACTGCCACGAGTTCCTATTTGATTTCGTGCTAGTGCCCGCGCAAACCACCCCCCCCCCCCAAAAAAAAATAAATAAATAAATAAATAAAATAAAATAAAATAAAAATGGTTGGTTTTATGAAGGGTTATGGTCATTATATGTCTGAGTTAATCATATTTGTCATTATACCGTTACAATCAACTTTAATTTACCTTCATACCCTTACTATCAATGTCCACCACCCTAACTTGGCTATAATTGAGTTAGTGGTCAATTCAACTGTGAAACGGTAACTATACCACTGAAAGAGAAAAAAAGAGAAAGATGAGACTTTTGTTTTTAACATTCAAGAGGGTAGAAGTGTAACTCATAGAATATTCTTGCAACAGCTGACTGGTATGCCTATGGGTTTTATTTGAATTTCTGGGGTAAAGCAGCTAACGTGATGTTTTTAGGGGTATAGCATCAAATACATAGAACTTTGAGGATATGCAGGCAAGAAGACCCTTTTTGAACAATATATACATAACGTATGTATGTTTTTATCTGACTTTCAGGGGTGCATGAAATAATGTGATGCTTTTAGGGGTATAGCATCAAATACATAAGATTTCATGGAGGAGGAGGTAGTGTGTCTTTCACTCATATCTTCATATAGTCGCCTTATCCATAGTTATTCACTTATTTGTGGCTGATACTTGATGGTGAAAGAAAAATCCTTAGAATATTTATAGAATAATGAAGCTTAAGATCGTGGTGACTTAAGTAATAAAACAGTTGGGACCCCTTGCACTAATGTTGGATGAAATTAAATTAGAACTTTTTATTTGTTAATATAACTTCCTGATCTTATTACTTTGTTGGTCGCAGTCATTCTTGTGTAATAGGTAATCATTTTGTGTTATTAACGAACATGAAGATGCAATCTTTCCAGGTTCATTTTTCTATCCCAACTCAGTTTCCTAAGCAGCAGCCAATCTTGATGCTGGAAAGTTCTTTGGTGAGAGAGCATTCTCAATTTATGGTGCTTGAATATCATTCTAATTAACTTGTTTATCCAAAAAACATTGGACATACAACGCATCTTATTAGACCATAAATATCTTTTCTTATTCTATGTTTCTTTTCATACTCTATGTTTTCTGGACATGTGTTTCATGCCTTTAATATGTGAATGCATTTCTATTATGTCTTCAACATGCATTTCTATTATGTCTTCAACATGCATTTTCATGCTGTATGTTTCAAGGACATGCATGCATATGCTCCACACGCCCTTCATCTTTCTCTCATTTATTCTGCATGAGTGTGTCGACTATGCTTCAGGTGCTGTTTATAATGAATCTCAGAATTGGATAAAAATATTGCTTGTACTGTTTTGTAACTAGCACACATTTTATTTCCCTGCTGTTGTCCTGGCAATTGATTCAATGACTTTGACTGCTGAAAAGCAGGCATTGAGATATGACAAACCTGACTGCACGTGTAAACGGGCATGCCATGTGTGTATCCTGGCGGGATCTTGAGTCTGTAGGCAAAGTATATTTTGAAATAGGGTTTTTTTGGTTTTCAATCCCTGTAAACATAAATAAGTCCCTGTATCTTGTTTATCTAGGTTTTAATCTTTGTATATTTTAACTTTTGCTCCTTGCTGTTTGCTTTCATGAAATTTCTTTAAATTAGCCATGGTTAAAACTTAGCTCAAATATCAAATTCTCTCTCTCTCTCTCTCTCTCTCTCTCTCTCTCTCTCTCGTGCGTGTTAACCCCGACGACTTTTTCGGAAGGTATGTCCCCATGATGCGTCTTAACGTATTTTTCACAAACAATTCCTGATTTATTGAAAGAATCTTTAAAATATCCATAAATTCAAAAAGTAGCGATTTAATCACATATTTTTCAAGAAAAGTATAACTTTATAAAAGGAACTCATTCCTTTTTATAATATATATTCTTAAATTTTTCATATTATATTTTAAATTTATATTTTATATATTAAAAAAATTCGAGTTTTTCATGAAGTTTTAAGATTTTTTGCAGACTTGAGATTTTTTCCTCATCCCAATTTTTTCCCGAATCCTGACTTAGTGACATTAGTTCTGAGCAACAGGGAGGTTCGAGATGCCCTGGTCAGCACTAATGCTTGCAGAACCAAATCATTTCTAACCAGAACCAGCAAAACTGGATCAAGACTTGCAGCCGGTTTTGGCCAGTTCTATCCCGGTTCACCCAGTTCCACCCTAGTTTGAACCAGAACCGGATCTGGTTCTGCAAACCTTGGTCGGCATTGGTGAGCTCCACACAAAGCCACTCTGCAGCAGCTGCCGTAAGGGCTGGTGTAGTTTGTTTTTTTTCCTTTTTTTTCTTTTTTTTTTTCTTTTTGGGGTGGGGGGGGGGGGGGGGGGAAGGGGGGGGGGGTTGCCACGCAGGGGCAAGTTGATAATGTGTTGGTTATGGAGGACATCAAGTGGACATCCATAGGCAGAGAGGAGGAGGCAACCGGATCGAGCAAGAAGGCCTGCACAGGTGAAGTCGAACAGAAGGGGGACAAGGAGAAGAAGAATCATGGAGAAGAAGGGGATAGCAGTGTCTCAAGGTGGAAGATAACATCAGTGTGCTGGATGTGAATGCGGCCATCCTCTGCTTCTTGTGGCACTTTAGGCGTCAGCACTAGGGTGGGATCAGAGGCTGCTGCCTCCATCCCATCCTCTCTATCTCTCTCTCTCTCCAAGGAGGGCAAAATGGCCATCTAACATTTTTCCATTTATCTTGAGAGTGGTTTACAGTATATTCTGAGAATATTCTCCTCTTTCAGATGAATGTTAACCAAGCTGACTTATTCATAAAAGGAGTTATCTTTCTGAGGACTAAACCTAAATACACAAAGTACTGGGACTTGTTTTGAATTCCTTACATTTGTAACAATCAGCAGCCAAAAAACCCTTTAGAATATTTAGTTCAAATCATATAAAGCTTCTGCCAAATAGTACAACAGATGTTAATACTAGTAAATGGTGGGAATGAAAAATGTCATGGGGTCAATAATTGAAATTCTCACCAAGAAAGGGAAAGCATCATTGCTTCCAAGTTGCATGGATAGATAACAAAGAATGAATAAAGGATACATGAAGTTACTGAGGCAGTGCTGTCATCCTGTAGCATTTTGATTTCCAAGGAAGACCTATAAAGTCGCCACCAATGATGGAGTATCCATGGAGTCCGCGATGGGAGACATCACAGATGGTCGAGCGAATCTTGTAAGTTCCCACCCAAACTCTGATTTGTTCTTTTCGTTCTCATTTAATCAAGATACTCCGCCTTATGTAATGAAAGTCGTTTCAGCGAGTTCCTGGTTGATGAGTGCTTGAACTTCAAGAAATACTGCGGTGATGTCATAGCTCGGCAACAGTGACATAGAGGTTCTTATTTATTGCACAGCCAAAGGAAGTGAAGATTATGAGTATGCATTCCTTATCCTGGAAAACATGAAGGCTCTCCGAGAAGCGTAGTACTCCATCAGATCGATGCTTCCTACTACAACTCTGATCTCACAAATACTTGCGAAGGCTTCAATCATTTTATGAGCCTTTGTCAGTCAAAACTGTACAACGTTGTGTAAGTGCTTGGTTTTTGCCGCCATGTCTAGTGTTACGAATTATTTTCATCTTCTGCTTGTGTTAAAAACTTGATTACTGCAACCCTGCAGCATCCTGTACTATATGTCATTTCCTTTCATCCTTTTTTTTTTTCCTTTTTTTGAAAAGGAGCACAACTCCATTACTTCATTGATTCAAGCGAAATGACCTGGGAAATACAGTTGGGGACTTCACCGAGGTCCCAATGAGGGTTACATTGGGAACTATCCTCTCTGTCTTGGTGACAGTGGGCAAGAGGTGTCGATAACCTTGGAAAACCTGGCTCTGAGTGCATTGAGTGGTAGGGCTCCGCTGATGCATTTCCATATGAAATGTGGAATTTTAGGAGGGAGATTACCACTTTTACCATGTATTCCAAATAATATTCCAAATCCTGCAGGGATTGGAGGTCATAGGGTTGGTTCTATCAGACCGAAGGAGTTGGTATGCTGAGCTGTAGGATAGATTACCATCTTGAGTGTAGCTCCAGACAAGGGAGTTCAATGCTGTGGTGGGAGATCGGGCAGGGGACCGAGAGTTGGGAAATGAGTTCATGAACTTTCAGAGGTATGTTGTGGGAAGCTGGGAATCCGAGAGGTTGTGTTTGGTTGGGAATCCATAAGTCCTCAAAAATGTTGATGCTATTACCGTTGCCCGCATTCCACTGAGCCCTCGACGGATAAGATATCTCGTGTGGAGCATGCTCCCTCAAATTCTGGTTGGCTCTTGTCCTGATTCCAGAAGGCCTTGTTCTTGAGGTACGTGGCTTTCAGAAGTCTAGACCATGAAGAATCTGGGAATTTCAGAATCCTCCAAGCGAGCTTAAGAAGAGCCTGTTTGGTATTATGGATGTCCCTGATGCCTAATCTGCCCACTGCCTTGTAATGAGATTAAATTCCCCCAAAAGTCTCGTTGAATTCTTGTGAATTCAGAGCAGAATTCTTTAGACAGTTGGAAGGAGCCCATGATGTAAATCTGAATGGCAGCAAGAATCAATTTGATCAACACTATTCTACTCGCCAGTGATAAGGTTTTAGCTTTCCAGCCCTACAATTTCTATAGATACTTCTTCAGACAAGCCAGCAATTGGCTGAGACTTCTCTTGAAGAACAAAAGGTAGTCCTTGGTAGGTTTCTGATTGCTGCATTTCCTTGATACCTAAGTGCGCAAGGAGTGTTTCTTTGGTTATCATGTCCCCCGATTTGTTGAGGTTCCCCTGCTGACCAGACCATTGTTCAAGTCTTAAGACACTTCGTAATGTGATTAATTTCCATCTCTGAAGCCTCTCCAAAGATCATAATACCATCAACAATAAGCAAAGGTGTGGTGTGGTAGTCACCTGTGTGTTGATTTTGATACCCTGCTCAATTTTGGATTGAAACAACCTGCTGAGAACCTCGGAACCAAGGACAAAGAGAGAGGGAGATTATGGACATCCTTGGCGAATGCCTCTGGACGGATGAATCCATCCATGAGGTTGGCCATTGATCAAAACTGAGAATATGGCCCGTTGATAGCAATTGGAAATCAAATTAACACCCCTTGCAGAGAAGCCAAATTTTCTGAGAGCCCCTTCAACAAACGGCCACTCCAAGCGGTCATAACTTTGCCGAGATCTAATTTCAAATAGAAGTACCCCTTCTTATTTATGGGGGAGAGAGAGAGTTCTTAATGTACAAGAGGAGGAGTCCATATATATTGATGGGCCCAAGTGAGGTCCTGTGGACGGTCAAATTTGATCGGTCACGTCTCTTATGAAGAGTTATCTCCGTCCTATCTAATTTATCAATTGCTTTATACGTTTGAGCCAAATTGTATTCACAAGTAGGGTAATTTTCTTCCCAACCTCTAATACGTCAGTAAAAGAGGAGAGAGAGAAACAAAGAAACAACACAATGCAATCATGCATAACGCTGCTACAAAAGGACGAAGCACCCTTCATAGAATCACAAAAAACTTCATCAAAGAAGCCCTCCATAACATCTCAAGAGGCTAAAACCGCATGCAAAAGTTTTAAAGCTAACACTTTAACCACTCGTGCTATTCAGTAATCTCTTGATGCCCTAGAGGAGATTATTGGCTCTCGGCTGAATGACATCTTTATCTTTGATAGTAGAGATCATATTAGTAGAATCACCCTTAATACATATGCAATGACAGCTCCCGTCAACTGCCATTTTAATACCCTCCAGTGGAGATACTGATTTCTGTAGTGTCAACATCTCTTCCAATGCAAACCCTTTGGCAAGTTGGTTTGGCTCGTGAATGTGCCCAACCAAACGCCCGGAAAGCTCACTTTGGTGAGACACCAAGAAAGCTGGCCCCGTGAGCAAAAGCACGTCTCCTCATTCAAATACGAAACAAGTGGCCTAGGTCACTTCATACATCACAGGTTTTGAAGCATGCAAGATCTTATTATTATTTGTTCTTTATCAGTGGAAACATACCAAAAGACCTCAAAATCTTATCTAATATCTTGTACAAGGAATCATATCCACTCTCGATCATCTTGGTCTCTGAGCTAGCATATGGGTCCCAAGAGTTTGCATTAAAGAAAGTTAACTTTCATTTGGTAAAACAATGAGTGAGTAAAATCGAATTTTATCCGGTCAGGAGTATTGAAAGTTACTGAAACATGCAGGGAAATATAATATTTTGTCAAAGGAAGGGAATAAATATTCTGTCCACATAATTTTTATTGGGGCTCTCTTCTCGAATAAAAGAAAGAGATCAAACATTCTATCCATAAAAATTATTTTTATTTAACCGATTCTTTCCCACATTTATTTCATTAATCACAAAGAGGGGGAACTTAGGTGGCCCAGCCTCCTGTAAGTGACATTAGCTCGTGTGCCATTTTCCTCCTATAATTTAAAGGCCAAGTACTTTTTGGTATATGGATGTCTCCTGTTGGCTTTATGATAAGTTGGATGTTTCCTTTACTAGTAATGGAAGAACTAGGTAAAATAGAGTTATTTTTAGTTTAGAGATGAAAAATTATTTGATAATAAGAATATTTAGATACGAAAACATCTGGTCAAAGGAGGAAAAAAATAAATGATTTTTACTCAAACAGAAGGAAAAAAAAATAGATATAATGTTCTAATGTTAAAAAATTTTATACACATACTTTTTTCTTCACAACTAACGTGTCACCGACGTTAGCGGAGTTTCTTTTTAAGTACTTTGCACTGAATTGGATCCAAAAGATTTCTTAGCGACTGAGATACTGATCTATCTGAGTCACCTAATCTAATCTTGTCGGAATCTGATGGATTCAAAGCTCTCCTTAAATCAGTTGCCTTGAAAGTTGACTTACTTGTTTGGTAGGCCTCTTCAAGTCAAGCTTGACCTTTTAGTACTTCGACTCCGATTTCTCACACTTCAGGTAAACAAATGTTTTAGAGGGATTTCAGGTCCCGAACCAATGAACAACTTCCGATTTCTCACTAGCATGATGACATGTTTCTAATTCATGTAACACATCCTTGAGTCGAAGCTGTTCTAGTCTAAATAACGACCTTAATAGATTTGATATGAGGAGAATATATAGCTTCCCCTGCCGAGATTAGAGTATAAGGTCGTGTTTGGCGCAGCTTCTATTTGGAAGTACTTTTGCATTTTCATTTAGTTATTTTTTATGGAAGCCAATGGATCTTGGAAGTCATTTATGTGATATTTTTCTGTGTTTTGGCTTCCAACCGAAAGCTACAAGGGGAGAGCTTCCAAGGTTGAAGAAAACGTGAGGTTGTTATGAAAGAGTTGACTTTTATAACAAATCAAAATTAGTTATAACCTCTCTCCTGAACTCATTCTATATAAGAAGTGGAAGCCAAAAGTAACTTTCAAATAGAAGTTTTGCCAAACATGCCCTAAAAGGACTCTAAGTGGAAGTTTAAAAAAACTCACTGTTGTTGCCGGGGACCTGGCCAGCTAATCCACTGAGCCTTAATGGTGTCCCTTGTTACCTTTGGGGATGCATGTATATATATACTATCTATATACTATATATTCCTCTAAAAAAATGTTTACTCCCTTTAGTGAAAATGAGCACTTGAAGCCAAGAAGATGTGGGTAAGGTGATTCATTGAGACCTCTCTATAAGGAAGAAAGACTCAATGTTACACAATTCACTTTGGGGTCCATGTGGAGATGCATAATGGAACATAATTGCACTTAAAACATCAAAATAATTGATTATGGGCAAGGAAGTGTCTTGAGAACCCTACTATATGTTACAACAAACTCCTCAAAATATGTACTTCAATGGAAAGATTGCCATTCGAACATTGATAAATGCATGATCAATCTAGCATGTATGCCATAAATGACTCAAAAACTTCTAAAAATGGGGGAAAAAAAACTTCTGAAAATGAGGGAAACTTTTATGGAGAGAGGGTCATTTAAGGACCATTGTGACTCAGGGACCCTATCCGATAGAAGAATAAACTCTTATTGGTTGGTCCAAACTTTGACTTCTCATTCTAAAGGGTTGTTTGTTTTAGCGTAAAATAGCGTAATTTGAAATAATTATTTCATTTTACATTGTTTTCAGTTGTTTGGAATGATGTAAAACAATGTACAGTAAAATCATGTTTAGGCTTTGTCTGCTCACTTGATAGTCCAATTTCTTTGTTTTGGTTTACAGCAAAGGCCCACTGTAAACCAAAACAAGAAGATTGAAGCATCCCTCTTATTTTATTTTACAAACAACCAAATAAATATTTCATGATTCTAAAATAAGAAAATCTCACTTGTTTTGAAACCAATGATTTTGAAACCGGTGATTTACAAAGTTTTACATTAAAACAAACAACCCCTAAGTGCAAATAACATGATTTAGATACCTGTGATTAAGAAGAGATAGAAATCTAGTGTAAAAGAAAACCATAATATCACAAATTAAACGTCAAAGGAATTGTGGAGTTTGTGCCTTTAAGTGCCTACCCAATGTATTTGCGATAACCCTCTATTGTTGCTACACCTTAGAAGATTGAAACTTGCATCAAAACATGGTGTGAAACAAAAGGATAACAAGCATGCGTGCAAGAAAATATTAAGAACTGGAAAATTTTAAAAATGAAAGTTAATCATTGTATTAAAGGGCTCACTTTAGAATCTTGTGCCTTTGAGAAACCCATGGCAGCTAATCCATTTGGGAAAATTAAACTTACATTGTAATGCATCTGATGGAAACCAGTAAAATGATAAGCATATATATGGTGCAAGAATATAAAAACACAAAAATTCAAAAAATAAAACTTAGAGTTGAGTTGGAGGACTATGTGGAGTCTTATACACTATGGACTCTGCCCCATAAACTAAATAATCTTTAACATGTACTCCACATTAAAGGCCTGCAATTTCCACTCTAAAACAGAGAAAAATATTGATATAGCATGCTCAAATGGAAGGAACTAACATGGAGTGACAAGATTAGAACACAATGTCGAAGCGTGTTCCTTTACCACTACGACCCCATGATTTGAGGAAAGTCCTTAGTAGCTGCTCCAAGAAGAGATTCAACTCCACACACCCTTACAAACCATCCATAGATCCAAATCCATGGATTCATATAAAAAGGGCACACAAAAACTACAAAATTAAACATAAGGAGCTAACTAGAGGGAGTCCAAAGTTATGAGCCTTGGGGCCCTATCATGTAGAAGGAAAAAATTCCAAGCACTTGTCCAACATAGGATACCCTGAATCCCATGCGTTGTAACTTCACCACAATGGTAAATATGATCTAGGTGCAAAGATTAGGAAATTACAACATAGAATACAGTAAAAAAGGTAAAAGAGAAAAGAGAGAAAGGGACCCCGCCCTCCAAATGGAGGGGAGCCCTACATCACCCTTGAAGAGGGTAAAAAGGGCTTATCCCAACGGGAGTACTCTTGAGCAAGCACAACAAATCCAAAGGTCCATGAGAAGAAGCTTTGCTTGGCATTCAAGTCTCAGTCCAAAGACAAACTTATCAACTTTCTCGAGAATTTCACTCGAGAACAATGACTAAGAAAAGTCTATTAGAACTCCTCGATTGACTCACTAGGCAAATGTAACTAAGCGTCGATGCTCGAGGAAAAACAGACCGACAATGTAAGCGTAATGTTTAAAAGTCATTTGCTTGTGAATGACTTTTTCAAGAACTTCACTTGAGAGTAATGATTGAGAAAAGTCCCTTAGAACTCCTCAATCGACTCACTAGGTAGATGTAGCTAAACATTGATGCTCGAGGAAAAAGAGACTGACAACCTAAGCAATCATTGTAATGCTCCGAAAGCCATTAGCTTGTGAATCACAGTAAAACATATGAACATGGTAGGACATGCAGTACATTGACCAGTAAGGCACCCATGATAATTAGTTAGTGAGTGGGTCATTAAGGCCCATGAGCTCACGAACATCAATCATTGAAGAAATCATATTGTTAATGATGATGTGAGTACTAATAGTAATGGAAGACTCCTCCAACTTGTGAGTGTTCAAATTAGGAGTGTGATTATCATGAAAATTTATGTTGATTATGTGACAAATAAACCTATTAAAAACTAAGTGAATGTGATCGCCAGAAACTTTTAACTAAAAAGTTCTAAAAGAAAAGATTAATCGCCTACATGTTTCAGAATTGGGAGATGTTAGAGTCCTTGATTCCCCTCATTCAGCCGGCTGAAGGAAAAGAGCCTTTTTGACTTTGTTCTTACTTTGGATGCTTATGGGGCTTTGAGGATCGTCCAGATTTCCTTTCCTTGTTGATTCTCTCATCTTGATCTTCTTTCGTATCTTTGAACCTTGCAACAAACAAAGATGAAAGAAAATAATAAGAACTCAAACAGATGTAGTATCTATTCTAATGAAGATTCTGATCATGCAACTTAAATAAAGAACTCACTTATTTTGAGGGTCTTTTAAACCTCTTTAAACAAATAAGTTTGAAATTATGCTAGCGAGTGTGTAAAGTATGTAGTGATGTGATGAATGAGATTTTGAACTAATATGGTGATGAAACCAACAGAGATTAATAAAAAGAACTAAATTGAATGGACCCTGGAAAGTCTTGGTTTTGAAAGCTCTTGAATGAACGAAGAATGGATGAAGAAAGGATGCAGACTCCTGAAAATAGCAGCATTTCGGTCCTTCAGCGTTCGGACGTCGTCTCCTTCTTGGATTACTCAGATTATCACTGATCTTTCATAAATTATTACTATCATCACTAACTTTTAATGGCCAAGGGGTTGTGTATTTATAGACTTTAAGTTCACGCATCTGCGGTTACTAACAGATTAACATGAAAGAGTTTGAAGTTAATTCAATTAAGAAATAGATAAACACAACCTAATTCATTTTTATCTGTAATTATCTAAAACGCGTCGCCCATAGGAGACATCTTTTAGCTTAATTAAGATAAGGATAAACATCGAGAAGAAGAGACAGAATCAGCTTAGGAAACCTAAATGGCGTCGTATATGGCAGACGTCTTTTTAGTTTATTAATAAATTAATTAAAAATCAAAATAAGAATAAACTCTAAATGGCGTCTCTACAGGTCGACGTCTTTTAGAATCTTTCATATTTTATTAAGAATCTGAGTTAAAATGAATTTCTTTAATAAATTTAAATTATGTCTGTCTGACCGATGTCATTTAGATAATTAATCCAGAAAGATTAATAAAAATTAACTAATGATTAAATATCAGACCATCCTGAGGCATTATTATATGATATGAAATTTACTCAAAATGATGTCAAAATTAGCGTGTCTACAGCTGCCTCACCTTGGCATCGTCTTTGCAAGGAAATGAAATGTACTGAAAAGGTGATGCCAATGTGTGATGAGACACGCTCTAAACATCACATGTTTGGAATTTTTCTCAAAATTTTCAATGAAGATAACTCAAGGAGATCAATAGAATCAATCATGTCTGGATGAGGTAGACAAGGAAATAAAATAAGGTCGATCAACCTCCACGGATTGGGAAGTACCCTAGGTCATAGACACTGTAGGTTTCATCATGGGGAGCGATTGCCAGCCAATGTGGACGTGCTGCAACCATGATGGATCTTTAAAAAAAAAACAAGAAATGTTGGATAAAGAGTCCAAGAAATGATAGAATTCCGAGAATATCTTTAAGCGAACCTCAAAGATAATCAAGATACTCAATTCAAAATGGAATATTTCATATCATGTTGAAATTTATTTGATCAATGGTCTGAAACTTAATCAAGAATTAATTCTTATCACAGTTATATCAAAGTCCTACATGATGCATGCTGGGCTAAAAGAAAAATATAAAATCAAATGGAATATAAAATAATCAAGGATAATATTGTTAAATTGTCATTAATGAGTCAAGATACCAATTCTTGTAATTCAGTGCTAAGCCGAACCTCGTTTATCCACGCACTGTTTCATAAAAGTGAAACCATCGTCCTCATTAATTAACAATCAAACGGCATATCCGTGCGATTAAAAATTCTCTGAAATTATCACTGTTTTTGTTAAAGGGGAACTCAAATTCCAGTTTCATCAAAATCACAAGGTCCTTGACACAGTCTAATAAATATTTAACATATAGTAATGATGATGTAAATCAATTACATAAAAGAATACAAGGATAAAGATAACCGTCTGTTTAGCTACGGTCGGGACTCATAAACTCCCACAGTGGGATCTTCTTTGAATTTTCAGCTTCACAGTTATTTCTTTGAATTTTCTGCGCTAAAAAATCATCAGTAACTTCAATCAAATGCATTAAAATCTAGATAAACATGTTTTTTTTCGGGAAAATAACAGAAAACCCGGAAACGCGTCGTGTCGAGCCGACGCCATTAACATGAACCAAAACACGTCGCTATTCAACAACGCCTTTCAGTCGCAGGAATAGGTTCTGACTGTGTTTAATCTGGATTCCAACTCCTTTCATATATATGAAACTTTTGAGTTTATAGATTTCTGCACTTCAGCTTTGTGCCTTGTTTGATTCATGTGCCCTGTACATCACTTAACAAACAGGTTAAGTATCTGTTTAGGCTTAGCCCCATGCCCGATTAAATAACCGGCTACTTAATCCTATTATTGGTAGAAGGGTCAAGGGGCATAACCTTTATTAACAAAGGTAATAATAATTGAACTGAAGAAAATAACGGAGTAAGATGCGACATACAAGCTTGCAAATGCTCGCTGAAAATAAAGGAATGAAGCATACCGAATGTTACAAGCAGATGTTAATTGAAATATTTTTTATTTTTGAAATATTCATTTTGTTTGGGTTTTGGAACATGTAAGTTTTTTTTGGATTTTGACATGTCTATTTTTTTTGGATTTTGAGATATGTATTTTTTTTTGGATTTTGAGATATATATTTTTTTAGATTTTGAGCATTGTGCAAACTAAAAGACCAGCATGGTACTCAGATCAAAAGAACATATTCATTTATTAACTTAATTCCCAAATTGTTCTTTAATAATCTAACTTAGACCCATCGTGCTTGAACTTGTGTTTCCATTCGTGATCCCATTTGATGATTTGATCCTTAGTGAATCTAGGCCGTTCTTTAAGTTTGGAGTATGCCTCTTCAAAAAGAAAGGAAGAATTAGTTTAGAAAACCCACGAGAAGGTTCCAGAAACCCAAAAAGATGTTCCTTTCTTACCCTAATATCTGTTGGGGTCCGGTCATTTTCTTTTCGGGGTATTTATTTACCTTGCGTTCCCTTTTATTTCACTTTATGGTCTTAATGTAACGTTTGTAGTGTAATGGCCTTTTGATATTGACATTTGGCTTTTGCCTTTTTGCTTTTCTTTTTCTTTTCATGAGACGAATCTCTCCCTTTTTTTTATGACGGCCTCCTACTAAGATGGAGAGTATTCTTGGTAGTCTATTCTAAACCTCGTTCCGACATCGTGGGCCGAGTGTAAAAATAGAATTTTGTTTAAAAAGAATAAATTGCAGTTTACACTTTTAGTCAAGCTTTCGATATTCTTTAGGACTTCACATCTTTTGTTACTCACGAATCAAATGTGTCAGTGTGTGTGGTAATGCGCTTGAATTAAATTATCTAGACTGATAAGGGAATTTGAGTTTCAAAACTTTCTGATTCCACTGGTCTTTACACCATGCTGATCGACTATTTAACCTAAAGGTAGTATTTCTTAAGATACAGACCATTCTAGGGGTGAGTTAATTCTTGCCCTTCTGCATTAACTAGACGGTAAGCGTTATCATGAAAAGCATGCGATACAACATATGGTCCTTCCCAATTGGGATGGAGCTTAGAACACGGACCACCAGGTTTTACAAAAATTCTTTTGACGACTATTTCACCAACTTTGAACTTACGTTCAATGACTTTCTTTTGATAAAAACGTGCTAATCTATTTTGATATACTCTTGCATGATTAGCAGCTGACCATCTTTTCTCATCTAAGAGTTCCAATTGAGCAAAGAGTGTTGAACGATGTTCATCAATAGAAAATTCATTATTCAATTGTACTCTTAATGACGGTATAAGGATCTCGTATGGAAATACCGCCTCCATTCTAAATATTAAGGAATAAGGAGTCTGCCTGGTGGGCGTGCGGATTGAAGTTCGGTAGGCCCATAGAGCCTCAATCAATTTTTCTGGCCAGTCTGTGAATTTGTTAGATTTACACGTCTTTTTGATGATTTTTATTAAAGTCTTGTTAGTTGCCTCTGCTTGGCCATTACCTTGTAGATAATAAGGGGATGAATGATGCAATGCAATTTTGTACCTATTGCAGAGGTCTTTCAGCTCTTGTGACACGAACTGCAGTCCATTGTCGGTGACGATGGTGCTTGGAATTCCAAATCTTGTGATGATGTTCTTCATGATGAACTTGCAGATGGTTAATACTTTGACTTCCGTGTATGCTTCAGCTTCCGCCCACTTGGTGAAGTATTTCGTTGCCATGAGAATGAAGGACTTCTGCTTAATGCCGGAATTAGGATTGCCAAAGGGTCCAATGACATCGAAAGCCCACATGGAGAAAGGTCATGGGGAGGAAACATGATGGAGTGAAGATGCAGGAGAATGAATCTTATCGGCGTGAAGTTGACACTTGGCACACCTATGGACATATCCTACACAATCTTCTTCCATGGTTGGCCAATAGAATCCTTGTCTAAGGATCTTCTTTGCTAGCATTTGTCCATTAACATGGCCACCACAAACTTCAGCATGAGCTCCTTCCATAACTTTCCAAAGCTCATCTTCGTCTAGACATCTCAGAAAAACTCTATCAAAACCTCTTTTGTATAATGCTCCTCCAACTAGGGTGTATCTCTAAGCAACTCTCTTGATAGTCCTTTTCTCCTCAGCTGTGGCTTCTTCAGGATATGATTGATCTTCACAATATTTAGCAATTTCGTAGTACCATGGTTTCTGTTCATCATCCATCTCTTCTAACAGCTCCATTAACATAATCTCTCTCTTTTGCACAATATTTCTATCTCTGACCTTCTTCAACAGCTTCTCCTTAGTCCTAAGGAATGAATGGTCTTTCACGGCCGGTGAAAGACGCATATGAACGATGATTGATTCGGATTGTCTGCTAATTGGGAATTTAAGAGATGATGCAAGTGAAGCTAGAGCGTCAGCTAAGATGTTCTGATTCCTAGGAACATGGATGAAGATCAATTTTGTGAACAACTTAGCATAAGCAAAAGTGAGCTCTTGATAAGGCTTGAGCTTTGGATCAAGAGTTCGATATTTGGTTAACACCTGGCAAAGAATCAATTGGCTATCACCTACAATTCAGAGTTTGGTGGCACCATGGAGATGAGCAGCCTCGAGGCCAGCAAGGAGTGCCTCGTATTCAACTATATTATTAGTGACTGGAAAGTCAAGTTGAAAGGCTTGTGGAATGGTGACACCTTCAGGTGATAACAAAACAATGCCGATACCATTTCCATGGGAATTCAGAGCTCCGTCAAAATACAGAGTCCACATATCATCTTTGATTTGGTCTATGGACATCAGCTCCTCATCCGAAAACTCTGATCGGACTGGATCAAAACGAGGAGGGGGTGATGAGCGAGATGTTCTGCTATGGCATAGCCTTTTATTGCTTTTCGTTGAATGTAAATGATATCAAATTGAGATAGAAAGCTTTGCCATCGTGCTAACCTATCAGTAAGGACAGATTTCTCAAAGAGAAATTTAATCGGATTCATCCTAGCGATGAGATGGACTTCATGAGCTAGAAAGTAATGTTTCAATTTCTGAACCACCCATACAAGTGCTGCACATATTTTCTCCATCGCTGTGTATCTCTGTTCAGCAGGGTTAAGAAGTTTAGAGAGATAGTAGGTTGCCCTCTCCTTTCCTTCTTCATCCTCTTGTGCTAGGATAGCCCCCATCGCATCAACCAAGACAACAATGTATAGTATCAACTGTAACGACCCGCCATCCTATGACCGGGAACCCGGTCACTAAATGGATGTCGGCCCATTAACTACGGGTCCACTCCCGGATCTCACACAACACATCTGGAGGAGTAAGTGCTAAACAGGGCTAAATATAACAATCACACGGACTACAAAGGTAAATGAGTGCGCAGGAAGGAAAATATCAATGTCCGTATACAGTCCAACAATATTTACAATGTCTAACACATTAAATAAGTACAGGCAGAAGGAAAGTACAACAACATCGGGGCATACCCCGGAACTGAGACAGCTACTGGTCCGCACACCAAGACGACACCACGCTACCGCTGCGCCTCGAAGTCCACACCTGAAACCGCAGGGAGTGAGCCACACCAGAACTGGGCTCAGTAGGGATCATTCGATTCCCTGCCTCCCACTCACACACCCACAAGTGCAACAACAGAGATATATGGCAATTAAGTAAAGCAGTAAACACAGTACTCAACTCAGACATGAAACGCACGATAAGCAGTGTAGCAAGAACAGTACCAAGTAACCCGAAGAACCCAACACAGAGTCAAGTCTCACAACCGAAGTCCACAAGGCGACTAAACCACACAGTCGACCGAAGTCAAACGTCGCCTCCCAACACTACCACCACTGCTCACGCCTGTCCACCCCTACGGTGTTCCGGGGCACTGTAGGGTGAGGCAGTGAGCCAAACTAGGACTAGCTGGACTCAGTGTACCGCCACTGCCAGCTACGTGTGCACACAAGCAGTCTAGACTACTGTCCTACCACCGGATTGCCTCCACGCTAGGCCTCAGCGCTTCCAGGAGGGCCCTGGGGACCAGCGAACCCCTGTCAAGCCGAAGCTACAGGAACTACCCACAAACCCAACTCTCCCGGGCTGCGTCAGGCCAAAGGGCTAAGGGTACCACTCGTAACCTTGATCAAAGGTCACATCAGGCCCAGTGGCTAAAGGGTAAACCAACTCCCACCAGTGCCAGCTCCACAGCAAGAAACGCGCCGGAAGCTGTCACGACAAACAGGGAAACCCCGACCCGCTGAGGCCAAGCAGCAACCCCTCGGATAGCGCACCAGCTACTCCGGCCCGACGGGCTCAAGGTGGTTCTGCTTCCCTCAGCTAAAGGTAAACCACAACATGTACCCCTTCTCCCATCGGTACGGCACAATGCCTCACAGACACCATGACCCTGTCCCCATCGGTCCATGGTGACAAACATAAACCACAGTCGTATCGATCCACAGTCGTGTAAGCACACACACACACATAACATGATGCCATTCCACACACACATAAGTCCTCAGTCTCAGTGTACAACGTAAAACATGCCTTAGAACCGCCAACAGTGAAACATATGTTTAAAAACCAGGGTTAAGACAGTTCTGTCTTGAATCGCGTCGACCGGGGTCGACGCCATTCAAGTCCCTTAGACGGGTTCAGTTAAAAGCCAGATTATCCCTTAAAACGCGTCCACCAATGAAGTCGCCGTTTAAAACGCGTCAGGGTCTCCCGAAGCCATTCAACCCAGAAATCCAGATTGCAGAACCCTCAAACGGGGCATTCCTGCCTAAATGGCGTCATGATGGCCCGACGTCCTTCCAAAAGGCGTCGTCCATCCATGACGTCATTTAGCGCCAGAACCCCTAATTCGGGAAACCTCGGACAGGGAGGTTTCTGCCCTAAAATGCGTCGTACTGACCCGACGTCTTTCGGAAAGGCGTCGACCAGGCACGACGCCATTTAGCGCCAGAAACCAGGTTTCCTGGTTCGACCCGAGGGTCTCTCCCTTGAACCCCAAGCACCCCGAAAACCCCAAAATCAAAGGGGGAAGGAGAGAAGCTCAACCATACGACCATGCTTACGAAAACACGATCACAAACACCGCCATTCCCACATGGAATCCCCCTAAGCATGCTCAATCTAACCCCACACATCACGTCATGCCAAGAAACACACGGGTACACAAGCAAGGTTCGTCCCCCTACCGGTTCTTGAACTCCGCCAAGCTCCGTGCCGCCGTCCCGCCGCACCGCACACCGCCGCCGGTACCCTCGAGGACGCCGCCACTCCACCGGGACGTCGGCCGCCGTCCGGAGAGTGGAACACCGCGAAGGAAGTGGTGGAGGTAGAGGTGAGAGGTAAGGTGGTGTTGGAGTGGTGGAAGAGGAAGAAGAGGAAGGGAAGGGGAAGAAGAGCGTCGGAGAGGGCGAAGAGGGCGAGGAGAGAAAGAGTGAAGGTGAGAATGAGAGAAAGAAGGGGAGGCTCGCGGGGTCAATCCAAAACCAACTAAAACGCGTCGATCGAGGCAGACGCCTATCAGTCTGACAGGACAGCCGTACTGACAGCAGTCTGAAACGCGTCACCCTCCACGGACGCCGTTCAGACGACAGGACAGGCCGTACTGTCAACGCTCTGGCGCCGTGCCCTGACATCGCAGATGTCGCAGTCTGAATCGCGTTGACCAAGATGGACGCCGTTCAGACGAAATGACAGGGGCCGTACTCTCGCGGCCCGAAAACCGCCCACGTGGCGCACACGTGGCACAACATCCTGCGAACCTAAATGGCGTCCACACACCCTGACGCCTTTTGAAAGGCGTCGACGAGCGCTGACGCCATTCAGCCAGAAATCACAAGACCCCTCCAGGGTCCAAACCAGGGGATCCGGCCCGAACCCGACCCGAACACAGAACCCGAAACCTCAGTCCTTACAATCTCCCCCCCTTGAAAGAATTTCGTCCTCGAAATTAGCAACCGCTCAACGCTCGACTCGGCTAACCATCACATGCCGACACGCACCGATTACAACAATCATCCTCACCAATCACACACAGGGCTCCACAGAAATAGCCAAACAAATCCACGCCAAGCTAACCAAGATTCTCAATTCCAACACAAAGCTGAAAGATCAACATGACCACACACTAGCAAGGCACATATTACAAAACCGATTCTCCACCAAACCCAAATACATACAAGTGCCACAAGAGTTCACAACCACCTCTGAACAAGACAAGATAAAAGTGCTCTCCTAGCACAACCTCTCGGACCTCCGCAAGGAGACGCAACTCCAATCACGCCTCGACCACCTACTGTCCACTCGGCTCCTGACCTGCCTTATTCTTCTGGGGACAGTTCCTCGCGAGATGCCCCTTCCGACCACAGGCGAAACAGCTACCAGTGATCAAGGGACATATCCTGTCGCCATGAAACCTGCTACAACGGGGACAACGGCCTGCAGCGTCCTGCCTCGCCTCCTGCTGCCAGCTGACCTCTGTCTGCATCTGCTGAACCGAACCATCCTCATCCTCGTCATAAGGGACCTCCTGGAACTCGACCTCGAACGAACTCGAACCACCTGCCGAAAAAGCCGCTGATCGATCCCTGCTATGCTGCTTCTCCTGTGCTGAATGCTCCGATTCCTTTGCCGAGTGTTGAAACTGCATCTCCACCGCTGCCGCGCACCGAACAGCTGACGCTAGATCCTTACAACAGTGAGCTGCCACAAATTCCCTCAGATCATGCCGAAGTCCATCCACGAACTTCTCCGTCCTCAGATCTTCACGCTCAGAAATGTGTGGAGCAAACCTTCCCAGAGCCACAAATCTCATCTGATAATCTAGAACTGACGTATCACCCTGCACCAATTCCATGAATTCCCTTTCCTTGGCCCTACGAACATGCCTCGGAAGGTACTGTCCACTAAACTCTCTTACAAAGCCTTCCCAAGGAATCTCTCTCAAAGACCTATCTGGAAACATCAACCCCTTGATGGTAACCCACCAATCATAAGCATCGCCCTTCAGCAAGTAGGTCGCCAACAAGGTCTTGTCACTCTCAGCACATTCTAGAACATCAAACACCTTCTCCACTTCCTTAATCCACTGAGCTGCCGCATCTGGAACAGGTTGACCCGTGAAAGAAGGGGGCTTCAGCTTCAAGAACCGCTCCACCACCGTGGATTGGCCACCTCGGGAACTGGACCCCTCACTTCCATCTCCCTGCTGATATCTATACATAGCCCCAATCATAGCTTCCATAAAACGATCCACGTTATGTCCTTCCGCCCCCGGACCACCACCATCTGCTCTCGAACCACGAGCCAACGGAACTCTCCTCTTCGGCGCCATCACTAACCCACAACACGCAAATCGAATCAAAACACGTCAAAACCTATCAATCTACACCAGCAGCCATCGCCTGTACCGACTCGTACTTATTGTTGGACTATAATATCTAACCCAGTTTATCACATACTCGACCAGACTGAGCTCTGATACCAACTGTAACGACCCGCCATCCTATGACCGGGAACCCGGTCACTAAATGGATGTCGGCCCATTAACTACGGGTCCACTCCCGGATCTCACACAACACATCTGGAGGAGTAAGTGCTAAACAGGGCTAAATATAACAATCACACGGACTACAAAGGTAAATGAGTGCGCAGGAAGGAAAATATCAATGTCCGTATACAGTCCAACAATATTTACAATGTCTAACACATTAAATAAGTACAGGCAGAAGGAAAGTACAACAACATCGGGGCATACCCCGGAACTGAGACAGCTGCTGGTCCGCACACCAAGACGACACCACGCTACCGCTGCGCCTCGAAGTCCACACCTGAAACCGCAGGGAGTGAGCCACACCAGAACTGGGCTCAGTAGGGATCATTCGATTCCCTGCCTCCCACTCACACACCCACAAGTGCAACAACAGAGATATATGGCAATTAAGTAAAGCAGTAAACACAGTACTCAACTCAGACATGAAACGCACGATAAGCAGTGTAGCAAGAACAGTACCAAGTAACCCGAAGAACCCAACACAGAGTCAAGTCTCACAACCGAAGTCCACAAGGCGACTAAACCACACAGTCGACCGAAGTCAAACGTCGCCTCCCAACACTACCACCACTGCTCACGCCTGTCCACCCCTACGGTGTTCCGGGGCACTGTAGGGTGAGGCAGTGAGCCAAACTAGGACTAGCTGGACTCAGTGTACCGCCACTGCCAGCTACGTGTGCACACAAGCAGTCTAGACTACTGTCCTACCACCGGATTGCCTCCACGCTAGGCCTCAGCGCTTCCAGGAGGGCCCTGGGGACCGGCGAACCCCCGTCAAGCCGAAGCTACAGGAACTACCCACAAACCCAACTCTCCCGGGCTGCGTCAGGCCAAAGGGCTAAGGGTACCACTCGTAACCTTGATCAAAGGTCACATCAGGCCCAGTGTCTAAAGGGTAAACCAACTCCCACCAGTGCCAGCTCCACAGCAAGAAACGCGCCGGAAGCTGTCACGACAAACAGGGAAACCCCGACCCGCTGAGGCCAAGCAGCAACCCCTCGGATAGCGCACCAGCTACTCCGGCCCGACGGGCTCAAGGTGGTTCTGCTTCCCTCAGCTAAAGGTAAACCACAACATGTACCCCTTCTCCCATCGGTACGGCACAATGCCTCACAGACACCATGACCCTGTCCCCATCGGTCCATGGTGACAAACATAAACCACAGTCGTATCGATCCACAGTCGTGTAAGCACACACACACACATAACATGATGCCATTCCACACACACATAAGTCCTCAGTCTCAGTGTACAACGTAAAACATGCCTTAGAACCGCCAACAGTGAAACATATGTTTAAAAACCAGGGTTAAGACAGTTCTGTCTTGAATCGCGTCGACCGGGGTCGACGCCATTCAAGTCCCTTAGACGGGTTCAGTTAAAAGCCAGATTATCCCTTAAAACGCGTCCACCAATGAAGTCGCCGTTTAAAACGCGTCAGGGTCTCCCGACGCCATTCAACCCAGAAATCCAGATTGCAGAACCCTCAAACGGGGCATTCCTGCCTAAATGGCGTCATGATGGCCCGACGTCCTTCCAAAAGGCGTCGTCCATCCATGACGTCATTTAGCGCCAGAACCCCTAATTCGGGAAACCTCGGACAGGGAGGTTTCTGCCCTAAAATGCGTCGTACTGACCCGACGTCTTTCGGAAAGGCGTCGACCAGGCGCGACGCCATTTAGCGCCAGAAACCAGGTTTCCTGGTTCGACCCGAGGGTCTCTCCCTTGAACCCCAAGCACCCCGAAAACCCCAAAATCAAAGGGGGAAGGAGAGAAGCTCAACCATACGACCATGCTTACGAAAACACGATCACAAACACCGCCATTCCCACATGGAATCCCCCTAAGCATGCTCAATCTAACCCCACACATCACGTCATGCCAAGAAACACACGGGTACACAAGCAAGGTTCGTCCCCCTACCGGTTCTTGAACTCCGCCAAGCTCCGTGCCGCCGTCCCGCCGCACCGCACACCGCCGCCGGTACCCTCAAGGACGCCGCCACTCCACCGGGACGTCGGCCGCCGTCCGGAGAGTGGAACACCGCGAAGGAAGTGGTGGAGGTAGAGGTGAGAGGTAAGGTGGTGTTGGAGTGGTGGAAGAGGAAGAAGAGGAAGGGAAGGGGAAGAAGAGCGTCGGAGAGGGCGAAGAGGGCGAGGAGAGAAAGAGTGAAGGTGAGAATGAGAGAAAGAAGGGGAGGCTCGCGGGGTCAATCCGAAACCAACTAGAACGCGTCGATCGAGGCAGACGCCTATCAGTCTGACAGGACAGCCGTACTGACAGCAGTCTGAAACGCGTCACCCTCCACGGACGCCGTTCAGACGACAGGACAGGCCGTACTGTCAACGCTCTGGCGCCGTGCCCTGACATCGCAGATGTCGCAGTCTGAATCGCGTCGACCAAGATGGACGCCGTTCAGACGAAATGACAGGGGCCGTACTCTCGCGGCCCGAAAACCGCCCACGTGGCGCACACGTGGCACAACATCCTGCGAACCTAAATGGCGTCCACACACCCTGACGCCTTTTGAAAGGCGTCGACGAGCGCTGACGCCATTCAGCCAGAAATCACAAGACCCCTCCAGGGTCCAAACCAGGGGATCCGGCCCGAACCCGACCCGAACACAGAACCCGAAACCTCAGTCCTTACATCAACAGTTTGTCCGGAGATGGTGGTCTCAAAATAGGAAGACTTGCCAAATAATTCTTTAATCCATCAAACGCCTCATGACACTTATCGTCCCAATTGAATTTGATTCCCAGTTTAGTAAGCTCGTAAAACGGCTTACACCTTTGTGAGTGCTGAAAGACAAAACGACGAATAAATTGCAACCTCCCGATCAATCTTCTTAATTCTTTCAAGTTCTTGGGAGGTGGCATCTCTCTGATAGCCTTTGCCTTGTTGGGATCGATCTCAATTCTCCGTTTACTGACAATGAATCAAAGTAATTTCCCTGAGGATACCCTGAATACACATTTCTTAGGGTTCATCTTTAACTGATATTCTCTTGATCTTTCTAACACTCTTGCCAAAACTTTAACATGCTCAACCTTAGTCTTAGATTTTACCAACAAGTCGTCCACATACACTTCTAGATCTATATGCATCATGTCGTGAAATATTGCCATCATAGCCCTTTGATAAGTGGCTCCAGCGTTCTTTAACCCAAAAGGCATGACGACATAACAATATGTTCTCCAAGGTGTAGTGAATGATGTCTTTTCTTGATCTTCCTCTACCAATTTGATCTGGTTATATCCTGAGAATCCATCCATAAATGATAAAGTTTCATAGCTAGTTGTGTTATCGATGAGTACATCAATATGCGGCAATGGAAAATCATCCTTAGGACACGCCCGGTTCAAATCTCGGAAGTTAATGCAGATTCTGACCTTCCCATCTTTCTTTATAACCGGGACTATATTGGCCACCCATTGTTGATAGAGGACAACTCTAATAACTTTGGCTTTATGTAACTTATCGACCTCTTCCTTCATCTTCAAAGCCATTTGTGGGTGAAATAGCCTTAACTTCTATTTAACCGGGCTAGCTCCATCCTTTAATGTCAACCTGTGTTCCACTAGTGATGAGTCTAACTCCGGCATATCCTCATAACTCCAGGCGAAAGTGTCCTTATTATCCTTACGAACTTGTACCATTGCCTTATCATCCACTTCAGAAAGATTCTTGCTAACGAGGACAACTCTAGGTTCGTCTTCAGTCCCTAGATTGATTTCTTTGGTGGGCTCTTCTACGGCAGCTGAGGGTTCATCGAATCTTTTTACTCCACTAGCATATGCCTCAGCTCCGTCCTCGTCATCTTCTTCATCTTCAACAATAGGGTCTTTTTCGTGTATCAATTCATACACCCCATATCCATCATTGACTGTATCATCATCTATACAATCTTCTGGCATCTGAATAGGATTCTCTAACAGCTGATGGATCATAGAGCAAGAAAGGCATTTAAATGCTAAATCCTGGAGGTATCTATCTGAAATTTGTTTACCCTTAGATTTTCTAGACTTCCTAACCTGACTAAGCTGCCTAGAACTAGATTCCCTAACTTCGCTAGACTCCCTATCCTGACCTAATGAAGACGAAGAAGCATGAAAATTATAAGGTACAGAATGTGATACAGGGGAATCCTCTCGATGGGAGGGGCAGAGTAGATCTAGAAGAGAATCTTGACCGCACGACCCGCGCGATAGGGTACAATCGGACACCCCCTCCAAAGAAGATCCGTTGTATAACCAACTTCATAGGGGTCATCTGGCTCCCCTTCATCTGTTTCTTCATACAGTAGAATTCTTTTGTCAAAAATGGCACCAGGCCCTTCAATTAGCTCATTTATTTGTGGCGGCCACTTTGGTTCTGAATGATCAAGAAATAGTCTGTTCAATGCAATGTACAAATCCCTTAAGTCAAACCATCTGTACCATTCACACTCAGGATCTTAGAACTTCCTCCTTTTCATTGGCCGCAGAGCCTCCAAGGACTGGTACGTTAGTAATTCTGAACAATGTCTGGCCAGGTCTTTTCCATATATGTCATGGAGATCAAAATAGGAAGTGATGACCACTGTGTTATCATGACTGATCACGGGCCCCTTGACAAAATGTGTGTATAAGGTCCATGTTAAGGGGTCCCGACCTTCTTTGCATGGTGTAGACATCGTTTCCCAGACCTTCTGGCCGTCTTCATTTTCTTCCTACTGAATGTCGTGCTTCACTTTTCTTGGCCTATATCCCAGGCCATTTCTAGGTGTCCTTCGGTTGTCCTTGAGGGGCGTGGTTCTGCTTTGTAATTGTGTGCCTAAGCCCTTTCCAGGATGATAACCACCCTTCATCATTATTTTCCAACCAGGGATACTCATGGGCTTCCCTCGCTTTATGGCATCCAGTGGATAAGGAGTAAGAGTGGCGGTCTTTAAAGGATCAGCCACCGGACGGTAGACCTGTAATACCGATAGAAAAGGTTGTTGGCCAGGTGAAGGAGTTGGCTTGATATTCAAGGAGTGACCAGCAGCAAGGATTGGCATGCTCATAACTTTAATGATTCGTCCTTTGTAGGAAAATTTGAGGCACTGATGATTCGTAGAGGGAATCGCCTCAAGGGTTTTAATATAAGGACGACCCAAAATAGCTTTCAAGGAATGATCAATTTCCAAAATGTGAAATTCGACCTCGGCATGACATACATGGCCTAATTCTACTTTTAAATAGACCATTCCCAGAGGGGAACGGGTGGAGTTATCATATACTGTAACAGAAATGGGGCTAGGCAGCTATTTTTCCTTGGGTACACCACATAGTTCGAGGTCTTCGGAGGCAGGACATTAATTGAAGCCCCTGTGTCAACCAAGCATGTGTCTACGGCCTTTTTGCAGATATTGACCGTAATACTCAGAGCCATGCTCCTGGCTGCTGGTGGTGCTAGTTCCGAGCCATGAAATAAGATAGAGGGCTGATCCCCCTGAGAAACTAGTAGTGCGGCAATCTTCTCCACCGGCACATCTTCATTGACCATCACTTTTTATAGATATTCCATCAGAGCTTGCTGATGGGTCTTCGATCTCTTGATCAACTCCAGCACAAAGATTCATGCCAGTGTCTTGTCCAATTGTTTCAACAGGTCATATTGAGTGCCTGGTGCACTCTCATCATTATGCGCTTCCTCCGGCGGCTGTGATGGGCCGTCTCTAACTATTGATTGAGGAAAGACCTTATTGAAGATCCTCCCACTCCGGAGTGCATGTTCTTCAGTAGTGGAAGGGCCGGGTGATAACTTGAGCACCGCGGGATTGGTAGACGGCGTAGATAGTGTGGATGGTTGGTATACGGGTGATGGCGTGGGGTTAGTTGATGATGGCATGGTGCGAATGAGGGGTTTAGAGGGTTGGATAGTAGTGTGGTAAGTGGTTGGCGCAGTTGAAGTGGGGAATGGTACGCGGAGTAATGGTTTGGATGGTTGTATGGTATTTGGGTAGGCGGTGGTGGTGGTAGACGATGTGGGGAATGGTACGCGGAGCAGTGGTTTGGATGGCATGAGGGGTGCGTAATTAGCTTGCGGTAGGTTGTTTGATGGAGGCGTAGTGGCGTGGGGTGTAATGGGTTTGAGGAAAGCGGGTGGTGGTGATGGGTTAATGGGCGTGGGTAAACGGTATGCGGGTGTTGGTACTGGTGTGATGGTAACGGGTTGTGG
Source organism: Zantedeschia hybrid cultivar (assembly GCA_030544215.1). Classification (NCBI taxonomy): domain Eukaryota; kingdom Viridiplantae; phylum Streptophyta; class Magnoliopsida; order Alismatales; family Araceae; genus Zantedeschia; species Zantedeschia hybrid cultivar. The sequence goes on from JARZZO010000015.1 coordinate 11,807,338, forward strand.
TTTAGGTATGTGGAGGGTGAGGCGTGGTGGTTGTTCTGCGGTGCTCAGAGTATGACCCGTTGAATAAATAGAGGAAGAGTCCTCTATCCTCCACTGTTGCCCTCGATTAGCCTCAGACCGGCTATTTGTTAAAATGGGGGCAACTTGATTCTGGTTCTGGTGCTCCGGGAGTGGGTTTTGCACTATACCCATGTTTGGAGGCGCCGCTGCCTGCGCCGGCGCTTTTGGTTGTTGCTGTTGTTGGGGCCTTCTCGCCTTCAAGGCGGATATATACTTCCTCATTTCTTCCTAATAATGCCTCCCTACTCGTTGAGATCATGGATATAATCTCGAAATTGGAAGCAGGCGTCTATTGTGTATCCAGGTTGTCTATGGAAGTAACAATACCTGGAAGTGTCGGCATTTTGGGGCCAAACTATTTTTTCTCTTGGCAAAACCAAGGCATTGGCTACCATTAAAGCATTGAAGATATCTGACAAGGATTCTGAAAGGACTGGATATTCTGCCCTTTTCGGGCGTAGAGGCTTCCTCTGCTGGTTATAATCAGCAGGAGGAGGTACATTATGGTACGCCGGCAGTGCGCACGACTGGTACTATTGTTGTTGTGAGGGCTGGTATTGTAACTGCCGTTGTAGCTGCTGTTGTGGCTGCTGGTTCGGCTGCTGTGGCCGCTGGTACTGTGGCTGTTGATATTGTGAATTTGGCTGTTGGGGTTGCTGATACTGTAGTTGTTGTTGTCTGTAACCCTGCTGGTTCAGAGGTCTATAGCCTTGTTGATTCGGAGGTCTGTAATCTTGCTGGCTTGGAGGTTGTTGGGACTGATTGTTGTTCATGCTACTAACCTGCTCATGGAAGAGCGTGACCTCAGTGGTTGGACCCGTGCTAGGAGAATTTGGCACGGCTGGCTTCCGAGATGGTGGCTTGCTAGGTCGGTGAGGATCAAAGACACTAGAGAATGTAGTGTCCTTGAAAGCGTTCTGACAATAACGCGCCCTTTCATAGAGCTCTGCCATGCTGGTCAAGTTGTTCAGGGCGAGGAATAGCTTAAACTGAGGTGTAGCATTAGAAATCAACATCTTTACTTGCTCGAACTCAGACATATGATCTTTAACTTTTTTTGCCATGCCCCTCCATCTATCAGCAAAACTGACGAATTCCTCGTTGGGTTTCATTTTTTCTGCTATCAAGTCAGTAATGGACAGAGAGGGTGCAACTCTATCCTGGTATCGTTGAATGAATTTTCATGACACGATACCATAATCGTCTACTTCATATGGCTCTAAGGAAAAGAACCATTCGAGGGCTGGTCCCTCCATGGATTTCCTGAACAAAAATGCCAACGACCTCTCGTCGTTTTGCCAGAAAGATGACTCATACATGAACTCCTTCAAATGAGTAAAGGGGTTACCAGTACCGTTGTATTTTTTATATACTGGCATCTCAGAGGGCGGCAAATGGAACACGGGCAGACTTGGCATGTTAATCTCAGGTGCAACTTTAACTCCCATCATTTTCTGAAAATTATTGAATTGTTCATCCATACGCTCCATCTTTGCGAGCAGAGCTTGAGTCGTCGGATCGACTGGAGGAGGGGGAGGTACATGATAGGCCTGTTGCCTAGAGCATGTGGGGCAAGGGGGACAATAGAGTTGAGATCCGGCAAAGCTTCCGCCATGCCCGAGGGCATTTTGGTAAGTAGGCGTTGGCGGCCTGACCGGTTGCCTCGAGGAGGACAATTGTGGCTCAGCTGGCCGAGAAGTTGAAACCTGAAGGCCTTCCATGGCCTGATAAATGAATGAAGCATGATGGGGAGGTGGTTGAGGAATAACAGGGGGAGCCGCAGGATTCGGCTCGGCAGACTGCATGGGCGTCTTCCCCTTCAAAATAGACTGGATTGCCTCGAGCTGGTGAGGATCTAGATAGGAGGCCAGAACTCCCAGGGCGTTGACCAGATCAGAAGGATTAGATGAGGAAGGTTCATTCGGGTCCACGCCCCCCTCAAAGACAGGATTAGAAACCGCATGCACATGCGGGGGAAGATCAGGATTGTGCTGATTATGGACAAAAGGAGGAGGGATTTGGAGATTTCCCTCATGTTGAAATGAATAAGAATTGGGATCACGGGGGACATTAGCACCTCCCCCGTTCTCATAGTGATAGTTGGATTCAAGAGGGGCATTAGCATCTCCCTCATAATTGATCAGAGCATCTGAAGCCATACTCAAATCCCTACCTGATCGAAGTAGCATGATATTAAATTTTTTTCAAAGATTTGCAGCCAAGTTGCACAGAGATTACGCAATCAAGTGGATGTTTAACATTATTGCAGGATTTCTTGTTGGGTTATTTGAATTCAATTAATCACAAATTCACTCAATAGGTAGGATCCTAGTTTCAGTTCAATTTCCACCGTTATATTGTATGGCTTTCTCTCACAACGTTATGAAGAATCTATCCAGAACTTCGATTGGTACAACCAGCCCGATGAACAAGGAAGAATACCTTGATTTTGGGGACTTACGGAGGTCTTTAATGCCAACTACTCTAGTCTGATCGAGAGACCGATCCAATCAGAGAGAGGTGAAGACGTCAAGAAAGGTGTTCTTAAGAGAAAAGGGGGGTCTTAGCCCCAATGCATATGACATGTGGCCGGAATGGCCTCTAATGCTTATTACGTAATGTGTAGTAGCAAGTAGATCAGAAATCTGAGAACTGAAGAAAAAAACAAGAAACTGCCTGAATCGCGTCGCTGTGCCTCGACGCTATTCAAAACAGAACCTTATTTTTCTCACAGAAGTTTAGGCAGCAGACATCAGAGAATTTGGCCTAAAAGGTGTCTGGGTTGGGCGACGTGTTATGAAACGCGTCGCTGTTCCTGGATGCTTTTCAGGTCGCAGAATGAACAATTCAGGAGGAATTTCTGGATCGATTCCTCCTCAAACAAACAGAATAAAAGCGGTAAATAATTGACTCATGCGAATCTTTTTTATTTCAATTTTTTAACAGGATGATTTATCATGTAAACAACAAAACGTTCAATCAATCACACATGCTTCTTATCACAATCACAACTCCTCAATCAATCAAACGGAGAGGGCAAGATCTTGCCGCAAAGGTATGCACGTGGTGCACGTCACGTGGGAATAACAACTAAACTAAAAACTCACCAATCGGTGAGGACGTGTCGAGAGACACAGGTGGTGCACCGTGGGTGCCCGATTGATAAAAACAAAAACAAAGATTAAAAGATGGCGAGACCAAGTCCCACCGTGATCGCCAAAAAGCTGTGAGTGCTCAAATTAGGAGTGTGATTATTATGAAAATTTATGTTGATTATGTGACAAATAAACCTATTAAAAACTAAGTGAATGTGATCGCCAGAAACTTTTAACTAAAAAGTTCCAAAAGAAAAGATTGATCGCCTACCTGTTTCAGAATTGGGAGATGTTGGAGTCCTTGATTCCCCTCCTTCAGCCGGCTGAAGAAAAAGAACTCTTTTGACTTTGTTCTTGCTTTGGATACTTATGGTGCTTTGAGGATCGTCCATATTTCATTTCCTTGTTGATTCTCTCCTCTCGTTCTTCTTTCGTATCTTTGAACCTTGCAACAAACAAAGATGAAAGAAAATAATAAGAACTCAAACAGAGGTAGTATCTATTCTAATGAAGATTCTGATCATGCAACTTAAACAAAGAACTCACTTGTTTTGATGGTCTTTTAAACCCCTTTAAACAAATAGGTTTGAAATTATGCTAGCGAGTGTGTGAAGCATGGAGTGATGTGATGAATAAGATTTTGAACTAATATGGTGATGAAACCAACAGAGATTAATAAAAAGAACTAAATTGGATGGCCCCTGAGAAACCTTGGTCTTGAAAGCTCTTGAATGGACAAAGAATGGATGAAGAAAGGATGTAGACTCCTAAAAATAGCAGCACTTCGGTCCTTTAGCGTTCGGACGTCGTCTCCTTCTTAGATTACTAAGATTATCACTGATCTTTCATAAATTATTACTATCATCACTAACTTTTTAATGGCCAAGGGGTTGTGTATTTATAGGCTTTAAGTTTACGCATCCGCGGTTACTAACAGATTAACATAAAAGAGTTTGAAGTTAATCCAATTAAGAAATAGATAAACACAGCCTAATTCATCTTTATCTGTAATTATCTAAAACGCGTCGCCCATGGGAGACGTCTTTTAGCTTAATTAAGATAAGGATAAACATCAAGAAGAAGAGACAGAATCAGCTTAAGAAACTTAAATGGCGTCGTGCATGGCAGACGTCTTTTAGTTTATTAATAAATTAATTAAAAATCAGATTAAAAATCAAAATAAGAATAAACTCTAAATGGCGTCTCTACAGGTCAACGTCTTTTAGAATCTTTTATATTTTATTAAGAATCTGAGTTAAAATGAATTTCTTTAATAAACTTGAATTATGTCTGTCTGACCGATGTCATTTAGATAATTAATGCAGAAAGATTAATAAAAATTAACTAATTATTAAATATCAGACCATTCTGAGGCATTATTATATAATATGAAATTTATTCAAAATGATGTCAAAATTAACGTGTCTACACAACTATCTTCAAAAACTATAAAAGGGAGAGGAATCATCCATAACTAGATACACACACTCGGGGCAACATAAGCCCCTAACAATTTTGACCTTGTCACTTCTTTATTTTATTTTACACTAACTTAAATATCAGAAGATTTTTTGTCAAAAAATAGTTCAAAGCCCTTTGAGCCCTTCTTTGTACACCTTTGCAAGTTCATCATCCACTACGTTTCCATCCATCTAAATCTTTGATTGTGGAGCGATTGAATGACCAAAGTCCACCCAATTTTCGACTTTTAAAATCCCCTTTCTGGGTCTTCACCATGAAGAGACATCACAAAGCATATAAGGAAAGAAAGAAACTCTCATGTCATTAACTAAAGAGAAAATTATATGATGGGGAAAAGGATGTTGTTAAGTTGACTTTTATTGTCTCCATAGCTCGATTTTGGTGATAACAAAATCATGTTTTAGTGTTGACCATATTTTCTAAGTGATTGATAGGTGTAGACTCAATACACAAAACATATGTGAAAGGAATAAAACTCGGAAGGAAGGATTAAGGCCATTGAACCAAACGGTCGACCGATACAAGGGAATTGATCGATTGAACAGAAACTCAGAAGGACCCAAAATAATTCTGTGAGTCTGGTCGACCAAAAAAGGAGAATCAGTCGACCGTTTTGTAAACCCGGGATGGACTAAACAGTTCTGTGAGTCAGGTAGACTGAAACAGGGGAATTGGTCGACCGTTTTACAGGCCCAGGACAGACTAAAGAGGTATGTAAGTCCGATCAGCCGTTTTGGTCGAAACAGTCGACTAGAAATTAGTAATCTGCTTTTTACCTAACCTCTACTTTTTCAAAAAATGGTCAAATTCGAATGTTTTTGTGTCTAACATATCTCTTAGGGTTTGTGCCTATATATACTAATCTCTTCTAGGTTTTTGAGGATGAAAGAAAAAGGGTGAACCTATTAAGTGAGAGCATCATCCCTCTAAGCATCCAACCTTCTTCTTCCCCAAACACTAACCTAGTTACCCATCTTGAGAAGAAGGTCAAGCAAGAAGAAGATAGAGTAAGAAGCTCATCCCCTAGCTCTACGGTAACAATCTTGTTGGGGATAGGACTGTAAGGATCTACAACGACATCTCTCTATTTCTCTCTCTCTCTTTTTTATTTTTGCTTAAATAGATTGTATCTTGTGTGAAGGTTGAGAGTGATAGTGTGTATTTGAGCCTTGTTTGGTATTCTTAAAACACCCTTGTGTATACTTTGAACTAGCCCTTGTGCTAGCATTTATATTTTGTGTATGGTATAATATGTGGTCTACGAGGTGTAGGCAAAGTAGATGTAGATCTTCAGAGATTGAACTACTATAAATTCTTATTTACTTGTGTGATTGGCTCATTTGCTCTCCAACCTCTTTCTTTGCATACTTCTTTTATTGATTTTAGAAAGATATCAAAAAGATTTCAACTTCTTGTTAGTTCTAGTATTTTTAGTCTTTAAAGTTTGAAAAATCTAATTCACTCCCTTCTTGGGTTTAACCATATATCGGGACAACAAGTTTAATATCATATAATGCCAAGTTAACTTTAGTATCATGGTACAAAATTTGCCAGATTGACTTTGACTTTGGAAAGCCTTGATCTTTTGATTTTTGACTTGGTGGAACCTATATATGCATTTTCAATTGATGGCTTATCCGAAGTATAATTTTGCAAAAAGAGAGCACTTACCATAGAAGTACACATTGGAAAAAAAAATGTCCCTAGAGAAATCAAAACTACCTGGGATTGCAACCTAGTTTCACAAAGTGATAACTTATCGCCGGAAAGCCTGTGAATCTGAAAGTCTAGTTCCCCACAGTAGAACCGTTGCTCAAATGATGGGAAAACCTGTACACGGGAAAAGAAATGTTGCATCGATTAATTAGCTGCAGAAGTTGGTCCATAGACAGCATAGGTTGGTTACTCTCATAAATGATAAATTAAGACCAAAGGGAAGACGCATCACTGGAGAGGGCAATCCATACTTGGTTATCTTATCCTGCCGCTAGCTGAAGCTTTTCCTTCTCACATGTTAAGCTAGGTTTGCATTTATGAACAATCCCTTAACTAGCCAAGCCTACAGTTTAAACCGCGAGGAAATGGGCAAGAAGTTAGTGGCACCTTGGCAATTGGAATCCCTCGCGGCTCCATAAAACAAACAAGATCGAGCAATATTGATTTATATATCACGTGCATTTTCTTTCGAGTGTGGTTCAGTCAATGCAAATCAGAGAGGGGGAGGTAGGTCTAACGTGTACTTTTATATATATATCACGTCAAATCTCTTATGCGTAAGAGATTGTTCGTCTCTCTCTACAATGTTGAAGTCATATTCAAATATGTGCCGAGAGGATTTTGTGCTTTTTTTCCGTAGTAGTTCAGTGGATGGACTCTGAGGCTCTAAAGCATAGCAACCAAGGATCAAATCCATGCAGAAACCCATATTTTTCCAAACCCAAATTAACCCCCAACACGGGGCCCACCAGCTCCTCAGGCGCAAGCCTGCCGCCCACCTGGTGGAAAACCATGAGCCCCGCGATGGCACAAGGGGTCGAACACACGTCCCCTCGCCTTCAGGCGAAGCGAGATCAGGTTGTAAAGTATTATTTTGGACTGGATTCTAGTAGTAACTAGTCTCAAGATGCCATATGTAAAGTACCTTCGTCGTTTGAGACGCATCCCACCGAAGTGGGCAACTTTTTTTTATTTCTCTGTTCAACAGGTTCTCAATACTATGCAGAGTATTTAAATACCACTAAGATCATAAAATTACAACCATAATTTAAAATACACCTCTTATGTGCACCTGGATACAACCTAAAATTACAGTACCAATATTACATTAAGGTGTATTTTAAATTATGGTAGTAATCTTGTACTCTTAGTAGTAGTTAAGTGCTCTGCGTAGCATTAAGAACCTGTTGAATCAGAAAATTAGAAAAAGTTAACTACTTCACTGGGATGCATCTCGAAGGACAAAACTATTTTACACATGACGCCTTGAGACTGGTTACTGTTGGAGTTCAGTCCAAAATAATACTGAGTAGATCCGGACTCTAAAAAGTATATTGTACAAGTAGTATAAATAATACTCTCAATTTTTGACTTTCTCATCTCCTCTTTTGTTACTGACGGTGCACTGAAACAATTGAAATAGGGGCACGTATGTTGGGATAGACGAAAACGCCCACCACCATATGTAGAGAAAGATCAAGGTAGCAAGCTTTCTCTTCAATTAAATGTTCAACCACCTTCGTCCAGAAAGATCTTGATCTCTTGATCTAAGAGGATGCTAGGGCCTATCAACTATATAATAAATAAGAGATGTTAATTTTAGCAAATACACCCCCCCCCCCCCCCCCCCCCGGAACTAAAATTTTCTGTAAAATATGTTTATTTAAAAAATCTATATAATCATTGTTTATACAAAGAACATCCATCGTCAAGTCTAACATCACGACTTATTTTAAAATAAAAAGAAAATTTCAAAAAATTTCAACACAACTAGTGCCTCTTCTGCTGCGGCTCAGTGCCGTTGGATCGCACCCTAAATGATCCGTGTCTCATATGATCCAAGTCACCAAATCGTATGCAGATATAAGGTAGATCCATAGGCATATTCATTATGCTATCAGTTTAGAATAATCATCTATTAGCTAACCTATAAACCAATAACCGATCGGATCATCTGGTTCTTAGTATACCATAAATATCTGGTAAGAAGAAATTCGTATTAGTTATCTTATCGGCTATGCATATCGGTTTTAAAAGATGAATTTGTTATTCATTTTCTGACTTATTAAACTAATAATCAATAGAATAATTGAGTTATTGGCTGCTGTTTGCATCCTTAACTGCAGGTGCAAAGCCCCCATGAGGCGCTTGAAGGTCTATGCTAAAGACCTGGAAGTAGAACTCTTCTTATGGTTAGCAAAGTGTGACGGATCATACAACCTGGTTAATTCCCAGCTGGTAAAAAGGAAACTACAGATGAGCTTTTTGCACTCCCACTGGTGCAGACAACAACATGGTGTGTAGATTCCACCTCTATGCATTAACCAAGCCATTCCCCCCCTGCTGCTTATTTGTACATATATACATCACTGCTATCGTACTAACCTAGAAGGCCCAATCACTGTGGCTATATACCAATGCCAAGGATGAAGCAGTACTGTTCGTCCATATTAAATAAATGGACAGATCAGTGTTCGACCCTTCCATTTCCATCTAGCAATTTGATGTTATATATCATTAGAGAGGTCCATGACACCCTGGCACAAGCATCCGTATCATTACACAAGAGAAACGATATATACAGTTCTCTGATCAGAACCACACAAGTAGCACCCAATGAGACCCCTTGGTTTCATCAGAATGCCTGGGAGTAGAATGGCGGGGTCTTGTTGATCTATTGTTTTAGAGCTGTAATAACGATCAAATTCCTGTCGAAACGCCATTCTTCTCCACGGACCAATATTATCAATTCCTGGTTGTGGAATTGTGGCCTCTTTAAGGGTCATCATCAGATGAGCTAGCTAGAGTCACATTCCGACAGCCCAAAAAATAAAATTTGGTGATACAGACGGCATTATGTGCGCAAATCAAGTTTTATGTCTTGCAACAGTTAATTGGGTGGTAAAGATGGATGGCACCAACAAAGTAGTTGTAAGCTCAAACACTAATTACCTCTCCAACATAAGAAATATTGTTCATCTCTCCTTTAATTTACAAAGATAAATTAGACTTGGCAGACCTAAAAAGACATCTGTACATATACTGATACAAATGTAGATGCATGAACTTGGCAGATGTAACAAGGTAAAGGAGTGTGCATTCACTGCAGTTTATTTCTCATTTCTTAGTTCTACTTGAGAATTTTCTCCTCTTTACTTTGTTCAGATGTATGTACACTTTACATATTGATATTTTATTTTTTCTCACCTTTGACGTACGTAATAAATTCTTACCCACAGCTCAGAACACCATAAATAGATGAACCAGTTCGAATATTCTCTGACTCAGTTTTGTTCAGAGATTCTGATCAGAAATATGTACCTCCTAGTCCCAGTACTGCCTTTGTTCTACTCGTATGTGAAGTTAATAAGTCCTGCATGATGCCATTGTGATCTTAGAGTTTCTGCTTCAGACTTCCTCTGCAACTCCTCAATGGTTACTATATATTCCGCAACAACCAGGCCTTGTCAGAGCCTGCAGCGCCGGAGGTGGAAACCCCTGGCAGTACAAGGGTGATTCGTGTAACTGATGTGCTTGCGGGAAGGCATTTATGAGGTGGGAGAAGTAGGTTTGGGAAGGGAAAGAAAGGTTTCAACAGGAAGAAAGGGGGAGATCTAAAAGGCTTCTTCTGATGAGGAAGAGATGGGTGTGGGCATTGAATGGGGGAGAGGGAGCTACCAAACCGGCGCCTGCTGGCGGCCCCTTACTACACAAATGGGGTCTCCTCACATGTGAAGCCTTAAAGAGCAGTGTCGGCGAGCACCGGTTCTCCTCCTTTTATAAGTGGGGGTGTTGGAGCCACTGGGAACTCAGCTCTCCAAGGGGGCAGAAGCCTCGCAGGCTCCGCTTGCTTGCTCTCCTCTAGCTTGTCTCTTCCTCCTGTGTAACTCTTTGGGATATTCTACCACCATGGGGGATCCTCCGCCTAGGAGGGGAAGCCTCGTGGGGGCCTTCTTGGCCTCCATTCTTGTGGCGGCCCTTTGCTCTGCTGATGCTGCTGTTTTGAAGGAGAAGGTCGTCGCCGTGGTTGGTGCCGGGGAGTGTGCAGACTGCGCCTCCAAGAACATTAAGGATGTTGATGTGTTTGAGGGTATGCTCTCTCTCTCTCTCTCTCTCTCTCTCTCTCTTGCATGGGACAGACTTCATGTGAACTGTGAAGGTCTTCTGTTCACAACTACACAACATGGGCAGCGTGCTTGTTCTCGAGCACATACATATAATTCTTCCCTGTTAATTTCTCTGCACCAGGGCTTCATGTGGCGATCAACTGCAAGGCAGGGGAAGGGGAGTACCAGATCAGAGGTGTCGGCAAGCTCGACAAGGGCGGCAAGTTCACCGTGCAGCTCCCAAGCGAGCTGCTCAAGGAGGACGGCCAGCTGAAATCGGAGTGCTACGCCCAGCTCCACGGCGGCTCCAAGAACGTGCCCTGCCCCAACGCCCACGGCCCCGAGGCCGCCAAGCTCGTCCTCAAGTTCAGGGACGGTGACAAGCACACCTTCGGCACGGCCGGCAAGCTGGGCTTCTCGTCGCAGACCTGCGCAGCCGCCTTCCTCTGGCACCATCCCTGGTTCAAGCCCTACCCCTATCCCCCCAAGGTCGTCTACTTCCCCCCCAAGGTCTACCCACCTATCTACAAGCCTCCAGTGTACCAGCCGCCCCCCACACCAGTCTATACGCCGCCTGTTTATCACCACCCTCCAGCGTACAGCCCACCCGTCTACAGCCCGCCGCCCGTCTACAGTCCACCCCCAGTGTACCACCCACCACCTGTCTACAGTCCACCGCCCGTGTACACGCCGCCAACCCCAGTCTACCATCCACCACCAGTGTACAAGCCGCCACCCGTGTACATGCCGCCCGTGTACAAGCCCCCATGCCCGCCTCTGTACATCTACAAGCCGCCCATCCCCAAGTTCCCTCCATTCACGCCTGTGTACACCAAGCCGTGGCCTCCCCTCCCACCCGTGTACACCAAGCCATGGCCTCCCCTCCCACCCAAGTACTTCTACCCGCATCCCAAGTTTGGGTACCCACCCTCCTACGGCTGGCCTCCCATGTCCCCCTACACCAAAGCTAAGCACCCCATCTTCCCCCCAGCCAAGGCTGGCCAGACCCAGGCGAAACCCTAAGTTTAGGATCCGTCCTTTCGTTCCATATAATTATCTCTGTTCATCTCCCTGATCTAGCTTCCAGCGTGTCTCTTTTCCTGAATCGTTAGTGCAATAATGCTGGTGCTAGATGGTTTTTGTTTCAGAAGGCTGTGAGCCAATGTCTTCGTCATCCGTTCCTGTACCAGACTGGTTTTATGTAATTTCTTTTTCTTTTTACTGGCCTGTGCTTACCATTTGTCCGAAGTCTCCGGCAACAGTAGGGTGCAAACTCTGTATGCTGTTGTACTTTTATGTTGGATCTGCACGGTAATTCAAAAGCTCTGCACTTCTTTCTTGTTTAATCCCGTCCAGTACTGCTGCACTAGATCTCTTGTCCTCTGAAATAACTGTGTTAATAAGAGGAAAGTTAGTACGCGAATCGCCACGTCCGGATGGTCCTTTCCTTTGTGCAGACTGCATGGCGTGCGCTATGACGTCCTCGTATAGACCAAGCATGGTAAAAATCAAGTATTTGTTTTCTTTATACATACATAGAGAGAGAAGGGGATGCTATGATGCGGACCATATGGTCCAGACTTAGGAAGTTTGAATTCTTTAAGTGGAGTTCAAAATTAAAATCTTAAGGAATGGAAATAATCTTAAAGATAATTGACATAATTTTTATTTTTTAATTATTTGTTTAAAATTTTAACGCCACATGATAATGAAGACCAAAAGTTGCACCCAATCGGACGATTATCGTTAAATTTCATAATAGGATAATTAATATTAAGCCTCAAAAGATGGAAACAACTTTAAAGAAGTAGTATATATATATATATATAGAGAGAGAGAGAGAGATGATCAAATAAGCTCCGGAGTGTATTTAACTTAGATGCGTCTCCGTCGAATCCTTTTCTCTTCATGTTTAGAAACAATAAAAATCATTAAAAAAATTTAAATATTAAATTAAGTCCCTTAACCTCACTTTTTTTGCGGAATATGGTCAGAATAACCGGTATACATGCCCTATTTTGATTTGATTGCGGGGATGTTTAATTCTCCCAACTCCCCAAACTCTACCTGGAATACTTAATTCTTCCAATTCCTCTAATTTTATCTTTTATTTCACTCTTTATTTCACGTATTCCTACCAAATCACTTAAAATAGCGCAGTGTAATTCTCCTTATTCTTGATGGAATACTAACAACTTACCAAATCAAAATACTTTTTATTATGATTTAAGAAATCTCCAAAACTTTATTCTGATTTAAACTATTCTGCAAACAAAGTGACTATTAGGGTTGTTCTTATTCTTGGGGTTTTTAAGTTTTCATCATGTGATCGTGAAAGTCAATCGTAACCATCCGATCCCATTTATTTATTTATCTATATATGCTCATATATATAAGTATTATATTGCCTTCAATATTTCTATATTTTTCTGATTAACCAAACAGGTGAGATTAAAGGACACGAATGACTAACTAACTCTTAGATTAGCAATTTTGGGATTTCTCTTCCCGTTGTTAAAGGAAATAAATGTGCGAAAAATTCAGGTATTTTTCAAATATTGACATTTTCCGTTAGAACTTCGTGAATATATATTTGCATCCACATCTTTTAGTCAGATGGATATAACAACAACATTTAGATGAAATATAAAGATGTTGAAGTTAATATGGTGTTTTTAAGACCATATGCACAGTTAGACTAGATTATGTATGCGAAACCTAAAAAGAAATACTGGCCGGGTATAAACATTAAGTAGTTCATCTACTCGACTGATCTGAGTTCGTGATTGCTCATGAAGTTTTTATTATTTGAAAATATAAACAATCTAAAAATTAAACCTTAATAAACAATTAATTAAGTTAGTAATACAATGCAAGCCCCAAAATCATCGCTCTCAAGATAGAAAAATAGATTAATTAGAGGGCGGCCGGCCATATATGAAAGGGGACTGGCTCCTTTCATGGCTTTTCTGACAACTACGTACCTCACATCGGAAATCTTCGAAAGGATACAGAGGGCTGATGGAGTGGATCACTTCACTATAACAGCCAAGTGATCTGTGGCAGTCATATGTCCCCACATAAGGTCTTATGTGACAAAGAGCAGTTATTTTTGAGAAGAGATCCTCTATCGGTATTGAGAGGGAAAGGAAGGCCAAACATTACAAAAGAAAATTTCATGTGATCTTAAAATTTAGCAAATACTTAGACCCTTCTTCTATTAGTATGACTAGACTCCAGTCTAAACTTGTACTGAGAGGATCTCTTCTCTTTCTCCTTACTCACACTACAGGAAGGAAGAGAGGGAGAACAGTATGAAGGCTCATGTCACTTACAAGACAGCACGTGGATGACAGCTACATGAGCTCCCTCAACTGTTGCATTGAGGTGATTTACTCTCGAGTTAAAAATCAGGTCTTCTTTCTTAATCAGGCTAGATGACTGAGCCGGTCGTAGCGGTTTCATGAGCTCGAGTTACATAACTCGAGCCCTCTAGCCAATCCCTATCAAGTATTATGAGTTCATGAAGTATCCAAATGAACTTGTTGATATCTAAAGAAATCATGTCTGCATAATCATCATCTTATACACTCTCGTTTAAGTTCTAACTTGGAATTCCAGCTTAATTTTAATTGATTAAATTGAGCCTTAATTAGTAGAAGAACACTCTCAATTTGTCCTAACTCATCTACACACACCTACATAGGGAGGTCACTTATCTTCGGCCTTCTTCTAACAAGAGCAAATCTTCATCATACGAGACAGTGCCACTCGCACGTGTTCGGTGGGTCTAAGACAAAAGATTTTAGAAGTCCAATTCAGTGAGCATAGACGTACGGACTTTAGAGATGGAAAATTGTGAGAGCACCCTCTAACTCTATTATGAAGTGGAATAGAGATCTTTCACGTCTAAGTTTGGATTGAACTCAATCAGTAAAGAGGAAAAATTTTCAAAAAAATCTTTCATATGGTGTTTTTTCCATTCCTGATAAAGAGTTTTTATGAAAACGCCCCTCCTTTCCTCTATGGACTAACTGAGTTCAGTACAAATCCACCACACTCACTCCCTGAAGTGATATCTGATCCTTTTTCAACAGCAGTGACGTGTGAAATAGCCAACGGGGTGAGCCAATAAATCATCTCTGTAAAGAACAAAAAAAAGGACATCATACGTTGCCGTAGGATTCACGGTATCCCATTAATTCAGCTTCAAAAAACAATGTGTTTTATTAGAGACCCGGCTCAGTGAATTCGACCACACCATACGGTCGAACGCCACGGTGAAAGAATTTTTTTTACTTTACTTTTTTCATTTTCTATAGAGAAAGGTAATTGAAAAAAGCTCCTTGACTGTGATGTTTGACCGCATCGAGCTCACTAAATTTTCTTTTGTTATACGGTATATACCATCTGGCAGCGATGCAATTGATGGTGATGGATGTACAAGACAAGAGAATCCGGGAGGAATAGCCGTTACATCTCATAGGCCATCCTTAAGTATTGCTGCAGGAGAGCACCGCCCTCCTCTGGTTAACCAACAAATGGATGACACAGAGGGCACCTGGCATGGTGTACTTAAAAGGGCAAGTCTCCCAGGAGTCCAGAACGAGAGGGCTGGATTCACATTAGATCAGATTAGATGATCGAAATAAATAATCATCATCTAAATCGTTGAAAGAAATTTATTAATGCCAATTTATTGAGGTTTACCTGTTATTGGTATGGTAGGCATCAACAGAGACTTCTTTTGGGCAGGTTCTATTGAGTGGAAGTGAATAGACTAACACTATCTGGAAATAAAGGAAGAGGGACTCTTGCAAGAATCAATGTTTTGACAAATTTGCTCGGTTAGGATGGATTTTGGATTATTAGAATAGGGTTCTTGAAATCTTATTTGGGGAGTTCTTAAAGTGGGCAGATGCAAGATTTAATTTGCTGTCATTTTGTATTATTCAGAATCATTTCATCATTTAGAATAGGCTTTTATTCATGTTTTGCACGCATGCACGCATTTTACCCAACCTATTTAGCACCTTCCCAAAAAGGGGTTTAAAAACAAACCACCTCCAGGTCAGTCTTAATCTATTTGTGATTTATTTTCATGCATTTTGGAGTATGGACATCGCATGAAGAGTTCTAATTATTTCTTTCACTTGTTTCCATGTGTTCATTTGATCTAGGAGAAAATTGAACCATACAAAAGGAAGCTCTTCGTTACCGGTCGGCTAAAAATGAGGAAGACGAAGCCATATCTCGTGCGAAGGAGGTAATTACTTCATTTTCAGGTAAGCAGGGTTTAAAGATTCGTTCTTTAGATTCTATTATCTCTGGTAATGATCACAAGTATTCATTTATGCCATGCATTATCTATGTGTTTTCGTAGAGGTCAAATTATATGTCTACACCATCACAACACTTTTACTATATAGAGTGCCATACAATGAAACCACAATAAATAGATCATTTTTCTTAGGGAAGTAAATTAGATAAAGAAAATCACACACAAGGGTAGTCTCGATACATCTGATGAAGATTGTTTTGGAGAAAGCCCCTCTAATTCATGAATTGGGTTAGGGAATCAAGAATTTGAGATAGATGCTTGTCCAGGATATCAGACTCCTTTTAACTTTATTAGCTAGTTCTAAAGGTATGTTTGTTAACACTATATATGTTCTTTGGATTATGGGATAACTGTAGAATACAGGCAAAAAAAATCAGAATTAAGGTTGGTGTAGGATAATGATTGTAGCTTTTGGAACGTTTAAAGTTCCTCAGCTAATGTGTCATTTAGGTGACGCATCTTCATAATTAACTCTCACATTCTTATCAAGGTTTTCTTACTATTCAACTTGTTCTTTTTTTTTTTTTTGGATTCTAGAAGAAACTATTGCTTTTGTCTTCAAAATCTAAAGGTGCCCTTATTGACATTGGCAACATCCATTAGATGTATACTTGGTCAAAGTATGGTTAATAAGGAAACTAAAGGATCACACCAATCATCTATCTAGTTATTATTAATTCCACCTCTATCTAGTACCACATGACCTATCCAAAGATTGAGCTGACTTGAGCTCAAGTTGCTGCGGCCTCACTGGAGGGTCAGGGTTGAGGGTGTAATTAATCAACATAACCTCCTCCAAATTGGACAGTGCTAATCAAGCAAGCCAACCCTACAAGAGCCCTGAGCATTTTTAATTTCCATACTTGGTACACAAGTGAGTAAATTATGCACAAAACATGGACCAATATCTATTACTTCACTCCTAACACCAATCATAGTCAATAACTTAACCTTCAAAAAAAGGGTTGGATAAGTCCGATGAGTCTGAAAGAATAAACCCATATTACAATTCAGCCCTCTTTA
Source organism: Zantedeschia hybrid cultivar (assembly GCA_030544215.1). Classification (NCBI taxonomy): domain Eukaryota; kingdom Viridiplantae; phylum Streptophyta; class Magnoliopsida; order Alismatales; family Araceae; genus Zantedeschia; species Zantedeschia hybrid cultivar. Next base: position 11,824,161 of record JARZZO010000015.1, read on the forward strand.
GTTGATAATCGAAATGAGTGATGTTGGGGATAAGTTATGTACAAAGCGATACCACTTATAGCCATCTTCCACCCTTCTAAAAGAAATTGTTTGAAATAACTTTAAATTTCTTTATCATTAAAATTCTACCTCAAGAAGCGCAAATGATCAGCCAAGTACTTGACTTCCTTCATGATTGAAATGCTGCCATAGATTGATTCATCGCATTCAATAGACTAATTGATCATGGGTTCTATGTTGTCTACCTCACAGCAATCTGAAATCAACACATTTGTAGGCCTAAACAGTGGGTGTCATCTCCATCGGAGATTTTTACTCACACACAACATTTCCTCAATCCAAAAAAAATACTGAACTGAGACAAATGTATCCCAATGCAGATAATCAATTATATAAAACGAATCTATCGAAGTAGCCTCTTTTATGACCTCCATGTGCACAAAGCCCCTCCATCTACGGTCATGCCAGAAGGAGCAAAGGATGGGGACTACCCTCCCCCCTCCAATCTACAGCATGCTAGAGTGGGGTTTTGGGCTCCCACATTGCAAAGGTGAGGGGTAGGCATAGCCTCCATTTCCCTTGCAATTAGATGATAGGGGATCAAGTTGGATGGAGGAAGGGAATGGGGAAGATAGGGTTTAGGGGATGAGGGAAAGGGGAAGTGGAAAAATAATATCATTTATCTTTAAGATAATTATATATATAACTCTATTAAAAACAAAATTGTAGTTTTATCTATCTTATTTTCATATTATTACAAATAACTTCACTACACTGCAATACTTGCAAAAATGTACTTATATGAGAATGCCACCAAATTGTGATCGATCTATTTACATAAGTGATTGTTAAGTCGCTATGAGGGTGAACATGATGGGATAGACTCAATAGACTTCGTATTCAGTGGGAGTGTGACATGAGTCATAAATCACCTTAGCAAGTGGTTAAGATGAGATTGATGGAAATAAGTCGAACATTGAATCAATATTTTTTTCGTGTAGCATGTGATAGTCGAATCTAAGTGTACCATATGGGCAACCCAGATATGCTTATACACAAGATTATAGATTCATATGATATATAAGCATGGCATATCCTATTTTTAGCTCCACCATAGCATACAAATCATATTGTATGTGCTATTTTGACAACTACTAGAAGAGTGATTGAATAGATCCCTGCTTCGTCACCATGTGAGCCTCTGTACTTTCCTATACCCTTTAGAACTATATACTTTGTCATGAAATGAATACTTGATAATGCTACTTTAGCACATTATCCAAAACCCATAAATCATGTGGTCTAGCAGAGCATGCCAAGGAAAACAATCAACTCTAAGCACATTGGTATGAGGCATGGGAAAGGCTAACTTGTATCACACTCATGTTATCATAACTTGTTTCCTAGACGGTTATGTTAGATGTATCCAATATAATCATAAGTGTAGACACATTGTTTGAGAGATTAGAGCAAAGATCTCACAATTTGACTTGGTGTGAGTTTGTGATTTGGGGTATGAAATGAGTTTAGAGTTGTAGTCTTATGTTAGTCAAGTGATGACTTAATATAATAAATATTCCTCACTTTTTGATCTTCCTTGTCTAGTCATACGCATCATTTTCTTATATGAAAGATAGTTATATGAGATACTATGGAAGAAATTTTGATGACTGATATGTCTAAGTATGAGATGTAGAACGAGTTCAGGTTGAGTTTGAACTTCTCCATCCACATTGATTGTAATAAGGTCAGGCAGGTCTAGACTCAAACTCAGAAGAATCCCTCTCCGTGTGAGAAGAGGAGTTAAGAGTTGTGACGTCTGTAAGAGACTTACATCTACATATAGAGAGAGACATATGAGAGGAGATCCACTGTTACTCTCTCTCTCTCTCTCTCTCTCTCTCTCTCTCTCTCTCTCTCTCTCTCTCTCTCTCTCTCTCTCTCTCTCTCTCTCTCTCTCTCTCTCTCTCTCTCTCTCTCTGATGTACCACCTCAAATCATGAGATCTTGCCACGTGGAACAAGTGGGGGACTTTATTAGCCTCCCCATACAATGGAGACAATCATGTTGCCTCCACTATGACTCTATGTGAATCTCCTCTTTCATGACCTTCAAGTAAAATTTCTCCCTAATTGTCAGATTAATTTTCCAACACTTTTGATTAGCAAATTGTGCCAAAGAGAGAGAAAATATAGATGGAAAGGGAGAGAAAGAGAGTTAAGGAAAAAAAATAAGAGTATTTTAGATATTTTTAATTTTGGTTAAAAATTACCCGGAGTTAAATAAGAGATATTTTAACAGAATGCCAATAGATGGCAACTGTAAGGACACTTTTGCAACAATGGACGTGCAGCAGGGTTATTATAACCAATGCAGAAATAAAATAGATAAAAGTGCAATTTCTTGTTTAATAGACTTTTATATGCAATTATTTCTTTATTTCTTTATTATAATTTACAATAGACGCTTCCAAAATATTTCTCCTTTCTTTTCAATTAGTTGACTCTTGGATTTATGTTAGAAGGAGACAAGATTTTAAGGACGTTTTTTTACAAATACAAATAATAGATGGAGTTTTGAATATAATTTATTGTTTAAGGGGTATTTACCAAATCGCTTATTTTTTATTATTCTACCATCCGATCAACTTTTCTAAAACCATAATCTTTCATTCAAAGATTGCTTATGGTTGTATACTCTCTACAACATATGTCATTTGTGCTTCTTCTCATCTTCTCCGATGACGATCATGTAATAAAATTAGCTATTAAATTTCCTAGCATGTGTCGCCCAATACTTGCCTTCTCATTTTGGGCTTCAAGAAGATACCAAAGGTAATCACCTAACAACGTCAAGTCAAGTCAAGTCGGTGACCTTGTTCGCTCAGGTGAGTTCTCTTTTTCTTATTCTTCTTTAATTATTTTCTATCTGACAAGGTTGTACAATACTCCATCTCCTGATCGGCTCTAAAACTAATGCTCGGCTCTAAAAATAAGGAAATATCTTGATGATCTTGAGATTTTTTTCACTTTTTATTTGGTTAATATTAGTATCTTATTCTTGTTTACTTGACGGTCATTTAGATTTATTTTTCTTTTCTTTTCTAATTATCAGACCGAAGTTGTGCTTTCTTATTTTCAACTCTTTGACGACTTTGATATTTTATATTATTTTATTTTTGCTTAAATATCATTATCTTATCGTCCAATAGACTAGGTCATCTCAATCATCTTTTTCTTCTCATCTTTTCATCATCGAGTAGGCTACAGTCGGCTCCAAGGCCGAGCTTGAGTGGTCCCCAAATCAGTATTTTTTTATATTTGTTATAAAAATTGCATTTTTATTATTTTCAATGAGTACTTTTTACTTTGAGTAATGACACCTCTCATTTGACTCTCCCAAGGAAAAACTTTGTGGCTCCATCGCTTCACTTGAAAGACCAGTATAACTGCCTTCATGGGCTGTTATCAAATCAAGTTGCCATTTATTTGGACTTCCACCAGTGCTGCTGTGCCTGAGCAAACTTGCTTAGATGAGAAATACTTGCTGCAATGTCCTATTGGACACAACCACCATCGTTTTGGCAAATTAGATAGTGAATCATATTTAAGGCATGCTACACTTCCTATACGCAGATGAAGTGACCCCATGTCTTCTTATTCAGTCGATTGGACGATGATTGTACCATAATGCCCCAGAAGCATAGTAACAAATGTTTCTCTTCCTTAATTATAAGCAAAGGAGTACTCGTCGCAGGCTGAAAGCAACCCCCTAGAAAAGCTGCAACAAATACGGGAGATCATTTTCAAAAGTTCAGGATTTGCTCATATAAATTGAGAAGGGATGCCAGAGGGGATAGGGAGGCCTTGCTGAGAACATCTTGTACTGATGAAAATTTTATGGTCTTACTAGATATTCCACCTTATGTTACAGGCAAAGCTAGCACTACGTAGTAGACAGGTCGCCGTGGGCTAAACAGGGAAGAAAGTAAAAGAATTCCGAATAGAATACTATAATTTTAAAATATCTAAGGGGACATTGCAAATTTAAAATAACGAAAAGACGTTGCCCTTAAATTTCATATCCAAAAGAGAAAAAGTCGCATTTTTCTTACATATTACCGAAAATATCTTTAAACCTTTTATAAAAACATTGTCCTAACCAAACAATATGTGATGTGAGCTTTTTAACCTTCTTTATAAAACATCTAAATGAAACTTCTAAATTTTTATAAGTACCAAGAAACATAATAATTCAAAATATCATGACATCTAATGATGATCTATGAGTATCGTCCAACAAAGCTAGAATTAAATATGAGACAGTTTAGTGAGGTCAAGAATAATAAATTATGTAGCTTGGATAGATAATCAAAAATCATTTTATAAATATTCATTAGTTCTATTATCTTGTGTTTATGCATGCTTATGTTGTAAAGTCTTTGTTGATATTTAATGAAATTATTGTATAGGTCCTTATATGATACATGAGCTGGAAATGGTGTTTTTTCCTTGTTCTTTTTAACTAACAGGAAATGGTGTTGTTACTATACTGTTTTCCTATTGGATATACCCGAGAGCTTCCCATACTTCCAAGGGTCATGAACAAAGCTAGAGGAAGAGAATTTGCAGTCACTAAGAAGACAATAAACATAACAAGCCCGAAATTATGGATTGGAAAATGACTTGGTACATTTAAAACAAGTGCCTAAATCATCTCCACCCTCCATCCAACAAGAACAAAAGCACAACTGATGTTGGTCAATCGCAAATGTAACTGTGGATTTGCAACATCTCTAGGACATAGTCAAAAGCTTTCAAAAGGAAGGATCAAGTCCTATCTAGTTTCTGAAACTTCTGCATTGCAGATGGGACAGACCTGCAAAAGCAGACCACGTAAAATGTCAGTCAGAAAAATACGCAACAGTACAACTACTTGACGGCAGCAATCACAAATGGAAATAGGTAGACTGGGCATATCACTGTCATTCTTTTAATACGGTGGCTGCCTGCCATCTACAACATTGAAAGTTAATATTTTCTATATGTCAGGTTTCCAAACTACACCAGAGTCCAAATGGCTAAAATCTCACAAATCAAACAAATGACTCATATCTTCAAAGAGTGCAGAAAGTTTACTTGAAAGAGGACAGTACTGATTATTTGAATCATTTATCTTATTGTAAGTAAAGATCAAAAGCAAAAGCTAAGTAAAGCACAGATAGGTCACCACCAATCTCAATATGAGTACACTGTCAACTCAGCAGATGCTAGAAACTTCAGAGCATGAAAGTCCAGGAACTTAACAGCAGGTGAGCGGCAGAGCCTGAGTTAGCTCTAGCATCAAAATACCTTTCAACATAATTCCATTTTTCGTGCAGTTTGGTGCCATCCCCATTGCCTTCCATCTTCTTTGTGATCTTTGGCATTGGAACTTTGGCAGCTGGCAGCATTAAGCTTTTTGGCAATGGAACTAGAGAGGAGATCCTGAGAATTTGTTCCACTTATCCAGGAGGGTTTCAGGTGCCATTGGAACTTTGGCAGTCAGCAGCATTAAGCTCTTTGGCATCCTGATGTATCTGTGGCATGCCAACATCATGATGCGCCTTGTGGAAAAGTTGGGTGATGTGGTCCAGACCATAAAAAAAATGAATCTTCAGGAGAGCAAGGGACTCGAGCAAGCATGCTCATGGCAGTTGATGTAGAGCTGCAGATGCCAGCAGACATCTTCATTTTCAATTTGGGGATTCCTATTCAAGGTACAGGCTGCTGTAGAGTCTCTGCATGCAATTGACAACTCCAAGTGCTGCACGTTTATGAGCTGTAATGGCAGATGGCAGCAGTCAGTTTAATGTGCACAGGACTGTCCTAGAGGTTGTGAAGCTCAGATAAGATGATGGCCCTGTTGGATGCTGAACCAACTGGTTTGCCCGTGCCAAAGGCAGCAGAATCAAAGACTAGCTCGCGCAGTCAAAACCCAGGTTGAGAATTTTGAATTTGATTTCTAAATCATCAGATTCATGGGGATCAAATGGTAGCAGTTCAGATCAAGAAGATCAAGCATCAGATCCAGTGAGCCATGTTAACAAACTGGAAGTGGCAGGATCCAATCGCTGCAGAGCTTATGGTTGTCTGACCCATTGACCTTGGGAGTTTCTCCTCTTTGTGGGAGCTTACTTCAAAGGAATGCCTCTTTCCATCTAGAGTAGATGACCTGTAGGCGGTTTGCAACCCATGCATATGAAGGGACCGCAAAAGAGGTTGCCATATGCACGGGAGAGGAAGAAGGCTGTGGGAATGCATCACTCATGGCTGCAAGTCTATGATGCAAATACGTCCAAGACCTTCTTGTCGCAGTTCAACTACCCATGCATATGAAGGGACCGCAAAAGAGGTTGCCATATGCACGGGAGAGGAAGAAGGCTGTGGGAATGCATCACTCATGGCTGCAAGTCTATGATGCAAATACGTCCAAGACCTTCTTGTAGCAGTTCAGCTACCGCCTAAAAGAAGCATCAGCTCAACTTCACACGAATTCCAGAATCGTGTTGAAGCAAGCCGATGTGTACTTAGATAAGAATCCAGAACCCCAATTCAGTTTAAAGTTTAGTTCTCTGTGGTCCACCTTCCTCTTCTGCCCAGGATCAAACATCAAAGAGATGGTATGGGTGTAGTTTTGTCCTTGGCAACCAGAATAGCTTTCTATGATGCCATCTGTGGGAAAGAGGAAGACAAGTTGCTGTTGAGCTTGCTGGCTTAGACAGGGATGAAACTATGCCTATAGCTACCATCAGCTCCCAGGAGGGGAAGGCACTCGCCAATGGTATGCCACCAGGTGACCTCAACTCATGTTGCTTGCTGAGCTGTACAAAGAAAAAATTTAAGCCCTTGGCAACCAGCATAGATTTCTATGGCACCATCCGCGGGAGAGATGGAAGTCAAAGGAACATTGGGCTTAGGCAGGGATGAAACCCTGCCTACAGCTACCATTGTCTCCGGAGAGAGAAGGCACTTGCCATGGGGTGCCACTAAGTGACCTCAACTCATTGCTTGCAAAAACCATAGGGACATGTCTGCAAGGCCTTCAAAAGGACATGCAAACCATCTAATAACATGTTTGGAGTCGGTTACATGTCCCGCCATCTTAATCTATCCAATAACATGTTTGTAATTAGAATAGGAAGGTGAAGTTTTCTTACGGTCGAAACATCTAATTTTAGGTCATCCTTGATTCTTTTGCCACCCTCTACTTGGATTTGATCACACCTTCTAACCAATGCCAAACTTGGACAACAATGCACATGTCCAAAACATTCTAAGCATATTTTTCTATGCTTAGCATCAATTGGAGTTTGTCCTTATTTTGCATCCATCTAAGTATCCTCATCTCTACTACATGCATCTTTTTGTGTATGTTTTATCTTCCGCCAAATACTCAAATACTCAGTTCCATACCACATAGTAGCATTCTGTAATGGTTCCATAAAACTTCCTTTTAGCTTCAAAAGGATTTGTCAATCACAAAGGACCTCAGACACACCTCTACTTTAACCAATGACAAAGATCTACACAAGCAACTTAAGGAAGCTTGTACTGCACTTTATTTCTTACCTCTACTTAATGACAGGCATCTCCATTGGATAAACCCTCTGAGCAGTTCAGGCCACATCTCCGCAGATTGCTGATGAGCAAATAGTATGGATTGACCTTGTGACCAAAAAGGCCTCACAACATGGTTATGTAGAATGGGCGAGAAGGCGAGAAGTACCCGCCCCAGTGTTTTAGTTTTTGCGAGGGGTGCACTCCATTGTTCTAGAACCCTATTATCCACACTGTTCTGTGACAAATAGCCTATGACCAATCTGTTCCCCTCAAATGCAGAATATCTCTTAGATAGTCGCTTTTACAACTATAAAGATGCTCACCTGGTGGCAGCCGGCAAGGGAGATCTCTTCTGCCACAGAAACTCTCTTGAGATGGTGCATCTTCCTGTAAAACCCCATGCTGGTCATATTAACCATGATTTTGTTGATTGGTGGTTGCCAAAAAATAATAATTTTGGGCAACCTGCCACTACCATTGCGCAACTTGAAAGGAGCCACCTATTGATGTCTGAATTGCCTTTTTCTGATTGTGATTATACTTGATAGAGGATTTCAAGGGGACAGAAGATCATGTCAGATGCTTATCATGAATGGATAGACATGGGTAATGTTATTTCTACCAAGCCAAGTCATTATTCTGGAAAGATTCTCAATGCTTATGGAAAGATTTCTTTAGGCATGTGTTTCCTCCGGATGATGGGATTGTCCCTAGGCAGAGTATGGGATTTGTCCAGGCGCTGCTCTTGGCTGTTTGCTCCCGCCAGAAACTTCAAACATGATCCAAGGGACAGATAGTGTGCATATCTGATCAACTTTGTGGGTGCATTGGGGCCATTGGAGGAAGTCTTTGTCATTGAGCTGCAAAATCACAGAATCAACCCTCTTACAATAATAATATCACATAAGTTGCAGAGAGGTCCCTCAACTGGAAATTTTCGCACAAGCCGCTACCATTGAAAATGACAGAAATGCCCTCCAAAACAGGATCTCTCAAAGCCTCCACTGGCACTTAAAACATCTTCTAGACCATGGTCAACCCTCAGTATGATCCTCCAACTGGTTCGTTTTAACTCATACGTGCACATCAACCAGCACAAGTCTTGTTTGCATTTATTGAGTCATCTCACAAACAGCATCATGAACAAGAGTTAAGAGTGTTTGCTCATCAGAATGATGTAATTAAGACTAAATAAGATCGAAAGAGATGTCCAATTCACTGATTCACAGACTCGATCCAAAGCCTCAACTTCCACAGGAACCCCCTCCAAACTCCAAAATCATACATGTTTTTCTCTTTATTTTGTAAAGAATGGGAAATGCAAAATAAAGGAAATGCAAAATAAACAAACAAACAATAGAAAAGTAACCCCGCACCACCAGAACCAGGAGGAACTCTCTGGATGAACAATGAAAGTTTTGCCAAAAATGTTAGCCAACACAAGACCTCTTGAACCATGATGGCTGCTAGAGAACTAGTGGCAACCAGGTATCTTTCACTAGCACATAGAGAACATCACTCCAAAGAGAGGATCATGAGTCCCCCAATATGATCTCTCTGTTCAGAAGTACCACAGGCAATATATGTAATTAATTCAGAAATGATATCTTCTTAGACAATACTTTGTAACAAAAGGAGAAAAAAAATGAAGACGGTTAAAACAAGAGAAATGAGTCTCACTATTGCAAAGTCCTTTCAAATCAAAGGAATTTGGAACTGTCCTAAGAATCTCCGAATACATCCATAGATTGAGTATGAACAAAAAAAATAAAAGATAAGTACCTTGTTTATTTGAAGCCACTTGTTTATGCACTCTGGATGGTACATATGTTTGCAGGAAAGAAGAATCAGAGAGTCACCATCCTCATACTCCAGTCGACAGATGACACATCTACAAATGGCTTTGTTATCAGGTTATGTATGTACACACCAAAATAAAAATATGAAGTTTACAACTAACTCACTGTTCAGTGCTTCCTTCTCGGGTATTTGGAACCTTGTAACTAACCGAAGGCAACGAAGCAATTGTGTCAACTGCTAAGCCTCTACTTGCAGTTCCTACAGCTTCACCCAATGCAACCAGTTCCTGAAATAACAAAACCAACTTTCACAAACTTAAGGAAGCACAATATCAATACTAAGCACCATATACTAAAGCATGATTCTCATTACCTCATATGACAATGCATCTGGATCAACCTCGGACCATGCATCCTAAAACAAAAGGACAGACATGAGATAACTTCCATTGCCCAAAATATGCATTAACAATAACCACCATTTTTTCCTCCTCCAAAACCAACTTTCTACGAATGTGAAACATAGCATATCAAACTTTGTACGCAAAACTAGTGTTGGGGAGAAAATTGTCACTGAAAAATAAAAGACCAACATGCCCCTCAACTTACAAAAGGAATGGGAGGGCATAATGGTCCTTTGCCCCAAAAAAAATAAAGTGCCACAGTAGTGCTACAGTAAAAGAGTTATGAACAGTGCACGATTGCGGGAATAGTTCCAAAATCCTTTGGTGGTGCTGCCCCCTATGGCCTGCAGCACCCCATGGGGGGCTGCAGCCCCCAGCCATGCCGCCCCTTCACGGCGGCACTCTCCCAAGCTTCGGCCTACAAAATTTAAAAAAAAAAATAGAAGGAAAAAATAATAATAAGTGGGGCCCATATAAACTTACAAGGCCCAATAGCAAGTTGCCATGGATCACCCCCGCCTCGTCATCACTGCCACGTCATCACCCTGTCAGTGCCAAATGGACCAATCAAAGGGAGCGTACGCATGGATGAATAGGAGATTGCCACCCAGGCAAAGCCTACCTTCATGGGCCAATCACAGGCTGCCACTTGGCAGCTTCCTATTAGTTGTAAACCTCTATAAATACTCCCCCTATGCCCCCTTGTAATGGATGAGTTTTGGTTGGTGGAGTTGGTGTTTGAAAGAAAGAAAAGAAGAAAAGGGTTTGCTACTTGTTCTTCCAAGGTAAAGAACCAAGTCGCCAAGTCTTGGCGACGTGGTCATTGGATATGCCACCACCACTTGGCGGTGTAACCAATGTTCATGTCACCAAGTGACAACCATATTATCCAAGCTTTCCATGAGTTTTACGTAAGTTGAAGCCCTCGTCGGCCCATTGTCGCCTCGATGTGCCAATGGCGAGCTATCGAGTGAAGCTGAAACCAGTCGGCCCATTGTCCGCCTCGACGAGCCAATGGCGAGCTGTCAAGTGGAGCTGAAACCCTCGTCGGCCCATTGTCATCTTGATGCGGCGATGGTGAGCTGTTGAGTTAACATGAAGCCTCACCGGCCCATCATTGTCTCGACGCGACAGTGGCAAGCTGTCGAGTCGAGTAGAGTCAAAGCCGCTCAGCCAGACATCGTATATGAACGATAATTCGGCAAGCTGTGAGAGTTAGTTTATACAAGATGCCGTAAAGTCGTCATCCCCGCCTCCAAGTCTTAGCGGCGTCATCAAGAGCCCTGCCTCCAAGCATTGGCCATCTCATCAAAATCTTTGCCTCCAAGCCTTGATGCCGCCAAGTACCGGCGGTGCAACGCCATCTTCAAACCACGCCATCAAATGCCGGCGGCATTATTTTCAAACCACTTCACCAAGTGTCGGCAATGTCATTTTCAAGTACCACACTATGAATTGTATGCCGTCACCATGAAGAGTACGCCACCGTCATGAATAGTGCACTGCCACCATGAATAGCGCCACGCCGCAGCCGCCGTGAGTAGTGCATCGCTGCCAAGAATAGTGTCGTGCCACCATAGTGCATCGCCGCCATCGCAATGAATTGTGTGACGTTGCCATGAATAGTATCACATCGTCATATTGCCTTGCATTGTTGTCCATCTGTAAGACCTACCCGATACAGTCATCGTCAAGGCATGAATAGTGCATCTTGGCATGAGCACTAAAGAAACAAATCAAAATGAGTTGCATTATGTGCGGCTTGTGCGACTCGTCCCAGATAGTTCTCGCCAAGGGTGAATAGTGCATCCGGAAGCACACCATGCGTGGTTGCAGCGATCAAAACCAATCTGTTAATTCCTTTAAATGCAATGTTGTCTCACGATGTTGTCCATCTGTCAGACCCACCTGGGACAGTTGTCGCCAGGGGGTAAATAAAGCACAACATGTGATCTAATCCAAATGGACAAATGAAGTGTGCAGACGAGGCACAATCCTTAATGAAGGCTCGGTGGAGCTAAATGTCATATGAATAGTACACCTCGATAAACATGCTGCACATCTTTTTATCAAACAAATAAATCAAATCATATCCAAACATGGTTGAATGCTCCGAGATAGACCCGACTAGGGCTAAGATCCACATTGGGATATGAATAGTGCCAATGAATAGTGTCGGTGAATAGTGCCAATGAATAGTGTCGGTGAATAGTGCTAAGGAATAGTACTTTGAATCTAAATAGTCAAAGGCAAGTGAGGCGACCAGGGACTCGCCTTAGCCTCAAATGCCAAGGCAATCGCCTAGGTATTTGAGGCGATGTGTTGTCTCTCATACATTACCATGAAAGAAGAAGATGGTAGAATGAAAAACAATAAAGAAAGCATCCAAGATAGTCAAATGTAAGACCTAGAGAAACATTGATCATGTTCAATGTGTAATGATCAATTTATATAAAGCACTCAAATAAGTGGTGCATGGTCTTAAGAATCATCAAAAATAAGAAAAAAAGATAGCACATGTAAGAAAAAAGGAGAAAAAAAGTGGTATCATCTAAGAGAAAAATGGTATTCGACATTGTTAAAAGAGTATTACCTTAATAACTAGTTATCTTAATAGCTATAAAAAAGAATCCTTTTGTTATACACTAATAATAAAGAAAGAAGACATCGATTATCTGTCAAATCATTTTGCTATAAACATTGCAAGCAGGGTTTCGGGTTTCCCAAGTTCATGGACAGTGTCAAATCATTTTTCTATAAACACTGCAAGCAGGGTTTCGGACTTCCTAAGTTCATAGACACTGTCCAATGTTTTTTTTTTAGAAAATCATGGATTGTACCATCAATTTTATTCAATAAAGGAAGTACAATGCAAAGAAAGCAACGGACAGGAGATTCCTATCCCATCAAAATAAAAATTACAATGGCATTAACTACTTAAATGCCTTATCCAATTTTCAACAGAAAAACCTAAAATATGTTTTGACCAATTATACAAAAGTGTCCAGCTTCTTATGGCAATATTTTCTACATATATTTTGCCTCCTCTGAAGATCGCATCATTTCTCTCTTTCCAAATGTTCCAGCAGATTGCATGCGGGATCATCCCAACAAATCTTCTATGTAGACACGCTAATTTTACTATGAACAACATTTCCAGCAGATTGCACTCACAGCATGTTAAAAGACTATGAACAACATTGGACAGTGGGATCATCACGGCGGGACTTGATCTCACCAACTTTTACTGTTTATTGTTTTTGCTTTTATCAATCGGGCACCCACGGTGCACCATCTGTGTCCTTTGGACACGTCCTCGCCGATCGGTGACTTTTTAGTTTAATTGTTATTCTCATGTGCACCACGTGCACACCCTCGCGGCAAGATTTTGCCCTCCCGTTGTTTGTTTGAAAGTTGTGACTGTGTTAGGAAGAATGTGTGATTGATTGAGTTTAGTTTTGTTTGAATGATAAATTATCCTGTTAAAGATTAAAATTCACATGAGCCGATCATTTATTACTTTATCTTGATAATTTGAGAGGGAATTGATCCAAAAATTCCTTCTTATTTGCTGTTTCTGCGCCTTAAATAGCGTCTTGAAAAGGAGACGCGTTTCCAAATCGCGTCTTCCTAACGCGACGCCATTTAGGCTGCTATTCTTACCGCCTGCTGCCTGAAGTGTTGCGGATAAAATAAAGTTCTATTGTGAATAGCGTCGGGTTACAGCGACGCTATTCAACCAGATTTTTGTTTTGTTGACCAATCCTTAGATCTTTGATTTGATTGCTATCTACCCATTATGTATTAAGCATTAGAAGCCATCCCGACCACAGGTCATACGCACTGGGGCTAACCCCCCCTCTCATAGGAACACATTCTCGACGTCTTCACCTCTCTCTGATTAGGTCGGTCCCTCGATCAGACTAGAGTGGTTGATGTTAAAGACCTCCGTGAGTCCCTAAAATCAAAATATTCCTCCTTGTTCATCGGGCTGGTTGTACCAATTGAAATCCTGATTAGATTTTCATATCATTGTACGAAAGAGCCTTAGAATATAACGGTGGAAACCAAATTGAAACTAGGATCCTACCTGTTGAGTGAATTTGTGGTTAAAAGAATCCAAATAATTTAACAAGGAATCATAAATCAACGTTAAACATCCACTTGTTTGTCTAATCTTTGCACAACTTGTCTGAATTATTTGTCAAAAATCTAATACCATGTTGCTTCGATCAGATAGAGATTTGAGCAAGGCTTCAGGTGCTCTGATAACTACGAGGGAGATGCTAATACCCCTCATGAATCTAATTATCATTCTGAGAACGGGGGAGATGCGAATACCCCCCGTGATCCCCATTCCTACTTATCTAAGTATGAGGGAAACCCCCATATCCCTCCTCCTTTCATTCACGATCAATACAATTATGGTGTTGATCTTCCTTCGCATATGCATGCGATGTCTAATCCTGTCTTCGAGGGAACTTTAGACCCAAATGAACCCTCATCCACCAATCCCTCCGATCTAGTTACTGCTTTGGGAGTTTTGACCTCCCATCTGGATCCTCAACAGCTCGAGGCAATCCAATCCATCCTGAAGGGAAAGATGTCATTACGTTTTGCTGAACCGAATTCCATGGTTCCCCCTCTTGTTCCTCAACCTCCTCCCCACCATACTTCCTCTATTCATCAGGCCATGGAAGGCCTTCATGTTTCAACTTCCCGGCCATCTGGGCCACAGTTATCTTCTTCAAGGCATCCGGCCAGACTACCAACGTCAACTTATCAAAATGCCTTCGGACATGGCGGAAGCGATGTCAGACCGCAGCCTTATTATCTACCTTACCCCGCTTATTCCAGGCAGCAGGCTTATCATGTACCACCACCATCTCCTCCCCAAGTTGATCCGGCAACTCAAGCCCTGCTCGCGAAGATGGAATGCATGGACGAGCAGTTCAGCAATTTCCAGAAGATAATAGGAGTCAAGGTTGCGTCTGAGATGAATCTTCCAAGTCTGCCTGTGTTTCACTTGCCACTCTTAGATTTTTATCAAAGTCTTGTTAGTTGCCTCTATTTGGCATTACCTTGCGGATAATATGGAGATGAATGATGTAATGCAATTTTATACCTGTTGCAGAGGTTCTTCAGTTCTTGTGATACGAACTTTGGTCCATTGTCGGTGACGATGGTGATTGAAATTCAGAATCTTGTGATGATGTTCTTCATGATGAATTTGCAGACTGTAGACGCTTTGACTTCCGTGTAAGCTTCGGCTTCTGCCTACTTGGTGAAATACTCCGTTGCCATGAGAATGAAGGATTTATGCTTAATGCCGGAGTCAGGATTACCAAGGAGTCCAATGACATCAAAAGTTTACATGGAGAAAGGCTATGGGAAGGAAACATGATGGAGTGAAGATGCGAGGGAATGGATCTTGTCGGTGTGAAGTTGACACTTGACACACCTACGAACATACCCTACACAATCTTCTTATATAGTTGGACAATAGAATCATTGTTTAAGGATCTTCTTTGATAGCATTTGTCTATTAATATGGCCACTACGAACTCCAGCATGAGCTCCTTCCATGATCTTCCAAAGCTCATCCCCGTTTAAGCATCTCAAGAGAATTCTATCAAAACCTCTTTTATAAAGTGCCCCTCCAACTAGAGTGTACCTCTAAGCAACTCTCCTGATAGCCCTTTTTTTCCTCAGCAGTAGCTTTTTCAGGAAATGATTGATCCTCACAGTATTTGACAATTTCATAGTACCATGGTTTATGTTCATCATCCATCTCTTCTAGCAACTCTACCAACATAATCTCTCGTTTCTCCACAATATCTCCATCCCTGATCTTCTTCACCAACTTCTCCTTAGTCCTAAGAAAGGAAGGGTCTCTCATAACGGGTGAGAGACGCCTATAAACAATGATCGATTCGGATTGTCTACTGATTGGAAAATCGAAGGATGATGCGAGGGAAGCTAGAACGTCAGCTAAGATGTTCTGATTTCGAGGAACATGGATGAAGATCAATTTAGTGAAAAGTTTGGCATAGACAGAAGTGAGTTCTTGATAAGGCTTAAGTTTAGGATCAAGAGTTCGATATTTGGTTAGCACTTGGTGAAGAATCAACTGGCTATCACTCACAATTCTGAGTTTGGTGGCACCATGGAGATGAGCAGCCTCAAGGCCAGCAAGGAGTGCCTCGTATTCAACTATGTCGTTAGTGACTGAAAAGTCAAACTGAAAGGCTTGTGAAATGGTGACACCTTTAGGTGACAGCAGAACAATACCGATAACCTTACCGTGGAAATTCAATGCTCCGTCAAAATGCGGAGTCCACATATCATCTTTGATTCTGTCTATGGACATTAGTTCCTCATTCGGAAACTCTGATCGGACTGGATCAAAATGGGGAAAGGGATGATGAGCAAGATGTTCTGCGATGACATAGTCTTTGATTGCTTTCTGTTGAATGTAGATGATATCAAATTGGGATAGAAAGCTCTGCCAACGTGCTAACCTATCAGTGAGGACGGATTTCTCAAGGAGAAACTTAATGAGATTCATCCGAGCGAAGAGATGAACTTCATGAGCCAGAAAATAGTACTTTAATTTCTGAACTACCCAGACAAGTGCAGCACAAGTCTTCTCCATCGCTATGTATTTTTGTTCTGCGTGTTGAGAAGTTTAGAGAGATAATATGCTGCCCTCTCCTTTCCTTCTTCATCTTCTTGTGCTAATACAACCCCCACCGCATCATCTAGGACAGAAATATATAGAATGAAAGGTTTGTCCGGAGATGGTGGTCTCAAGATAAGAGGACTTGACAAATATGTCTTCAACCCATCAAATGCCTCCTGACACTTATCGTCCCAATCAAATTTGACTCCCAGCTTAGTAAACTAGTAAAACGACTTACACCTTTGCGAATGTTGGAAGACAAATCGACGAATAAACTGCAACCTCCCGATCAATCCTCTTAATTCTTAAAAATTCTTGAGAGGTGGCATTTTTCTAATAGCCTTTGCCTTGTTGGGATCGATCTCAATACCCCGTTTACTGACAATAAATCTCAATAATTTTTCCGACAATACCCCGAATACGCATTTCTTGAGATTCATCTTCAACTGATATTCTCTTGATCTTTCCAGAACTCTCGCCAAAACTTTGGCATGTTCAGTCCTAGTCTTAGACTTCACTAACAAATCATCCGCGTATACTTCTAGATCAATATGCATCGTGTCATGAAATATTGTCATCATAGTCTTTTAATAAGTGGCTCCAACGTTCTTCAATCCAAAAGGCATAACGACATAACAATATGTCCCCCAAAGTGTGGTGAATGATGTTTTCTCTTGATCATCTTTAGCCAACTTAATTTGATTATATCCAGAGAATCCGTCAGTGGATGACAATGTTTCATAGCTAGCTGTGTTGTCAATGAGGACGTCTATGTGAGGCAGTGGGAAATCATCTTTGGGATATGCCCGATTTAAATCTCGAAAGTTAATACAGATTGTGACATTCCCATCCTTTTTCATAACCGGGACTATATTAGCCACCCATTGCGGATATAGGACAACTCTAATAAACTTGACTTTATGCAGTTTATCGACCTCTTTCTTCATCTTCAAAGCCATTTGAGGGTGGAATCGCCTTAACTTTTGTTTAACCGGGCTAGCTCCATCCTTTAATGTTAATCGATGTTTTACTAGTGATGAGTCTAACTCTGGCATATCTTCATAGTTCCAGGTGAAGGTGTCTTTATAGTTTTTGGGAATTTGGACCACTGCCTCCTCATCTGTTTCAGAAAGATTTTTACTGATGAAGACAACTCTAGGTTCGTCTATAGTTCCTAGATTAATCTCTTTAGTAGGCTTTTCTACGGCAGCTGAGGGTTCATCAAATCTTTTCACTCCACTGACATACGCCTCAGCCGCATCTTCATCATCTTTCTCATCTTCAGTAATGGGGTCTTTCTCGTGTATCAATTCATACACCCTATATCCATCATTGACCGACTCATTATCTTCACATTCTTCTGGCATCAGAATAGGATTTTCTAACAGCTGAGGAATCTGAGAACAAGAAAGTCATCTTAAAGCTAGATCCTGGAGGTATATATTTGGAATTTGTTTATCCTTAGATTTCCTATACTTCCTAACATGACCAACCTGCCTAGAACTAGACTCTCTAACTTCACTAAACTCCCTATCCTGACCTAATGAGGACGAAGAAGGATAAAAATCATGGGGTAGATGAGAGAATATAAGGGAATCCTCCCGAGAGGAGGGACAAAGCATATCTAGAAGAGAATTTTGCCCGAATGACCCACGCGATGGGGTACAATCGGATAAGTATGAGATTTCCTCAACGAGGATTTTGGAGGAAGAAGTTGCCAAATTGGCGTTTGTTTTTGGAATTATTTGAATTTATCATAGAACATGAATGGATATGAATGGGAGAATGGAATGACGGAGGTAATGGCATCATATCCAAAGGATTGGAGGGGATTATACAACAGTATGTCCCAGATCAGATCATAAATCCTCTCCAGATCGAGAGGAGGTTGAGGAATAAGGTTCCGTGGGGACAAAATAACCATAATGGGCGGAGCCCGTGGGATGTCTTCAGTGATGACCTGCGACCAAGTCGGGGTCAGGAGTAGGGTGCGGAATAGAGTGTGGAGGGTGAAGATATGAGAGGGATAAGTTCCTCTCTAGAGAAGATTAGTAATGTAACTAGCTTCATAGGGGCCATCTGGTTCCCCTTTATCTGTTTCTTCGTGCAGCAGAATTCTCTTATCAAATATAGCCTTAGGACTCTCTATCAACTCGTCTATCAGCGGCGGCCACTTCGGCTGCGAGGGGTCAAGCAATAATCAATTCAATGCTATATACATATCCCTCAGGTTGAACCACCGATACCATTGACATTTTAGGTCTTGAAATTTTCTCATTTTCATCGGCCGCAGAGCCTCCAAAGACTGGTATATCAGCAGTTCAGAACAGTGTCTGGCCAGATCTCTTCCGTATATAACATGCAGATCAAAATGGAAAGTGATGACCACCGTGTTATCATCATGATTAATTACAGGTCCCTTGACGAAATGTGTATACAGGGTCCACATCAAGAGATCCCGGCCTTCTTTACATGGGGTGGACATTGTTTCCCAGGCTTTCTGGCCGTCTTCATCTTCTTGTTTTTGGATGATGTTATGCCTGACTATTCTTGGCCTATAACCCAGGTCATTACCGGGTGTCCTTCGGCTGTCTTTGACGGGCGTAGTTCTGCCCTGCAATTGCGTGCACAGGCCCTTTCCAAACTGATAGTCACCTTTTATCATAATCTTCCAGCCATGGGTACTCATGTACTTTTCCCGCTTCATGGCATCAATTGGATAAGGAACAAGCGTTGCGTCTTTCAAAAGATCAGCCATAAGACGATAAACCTGTAATACCGACAAAAGTGGTTGTCGGCCAAGTAAGGGGGTCAGCCTAACGTTCAAAGAATGAGCAGTAGCAAGAATTGGCATGTTCATGACTTTAATAATGCGTCCTTTGTACAGAAATTTAAGGCATTGGTGATTTGTAGAGAGAATTGCCTCAAGGGACTTAATGTAAGGACGGCCAAAGATGCCCTTCAAAGAGGGGTCGATTTCTAAGATGTGGAACTTGACCTCGGTATGACAAATAGGGCCTAACTCTACCTTCAAATAAATCATTACCAGAGGGGAATGGGTAGAATTGTCATAGGCCGTAACAAAAATTGGAGACGGCAGCCACTTCTCTCTGGGTATGCCACAAGATTCTAGAGTTTTTTGTGACAGCACATTTATAGAAGCCCCAGTATCAACTACACAAGCATCTATAGTCTTTTTACATATGTTGACAATAATGCTCAAGGCCATACTCCTAGTTGCGGGTGGTGCTAATTCTGATGTATGGAAGGTTATAGAGGGATGATCCCCCTGTGAAACTAACAGTGCAGTGATCTTCTCCACCGGCGCGTCATCATTGACGATTACCTTCTGCAGGTACTCTATCAAAGCTTCTTGATGGGTCTTAGATCTCTTGATCAACTCAAGCATGGAGATTAGTGCCGGTGTCCTGTCTAATTGTTTCAATAGGTCATACTGAGTGCCTGGTGCACTCTCATCATTATGTACTTCCTCTGGCGGCTGTGATGGGCCGTCTCTGACTGTGGACTGAGGAAATACCTTGTTGAAGATCCTCCTGCTCCGAAACGTATGTTGCTCGTCAGTGGAAGGTCCAGGTGATAATTTGAGTACCGTCGGTTTGGTGGGTGGTTTGGACAGGGTGATGGGTTGATAAACGGGTGATGGCATGGGGTTGTTTGGTGGAGACATGGTGCGGATAAGGAGTTTAGAGGGTTGGATCGTGGGAGGCAGGTGGTTGGTCTGGGTGAAGTGGGGAATGGCATACGGAGCAATGGTTTGGATGGTTGTATGGTACTGAGATAAGTGGTTGTGGTAGATGATGTGGGGAATGATATACGGAGCAATAGTTTAGATGGCATGAGGGATGTATAGTTAGCTTGCGGAGGGTTATTTGATAGAGGCGTGGTAACGGAGGGGGTAATGGTGATGGGTTGTGGTTTGAGTATGCGGAGAATGCGGCGTGGCGGTTGCTCGGCGGTGCTCGGGAGGTGGCCTGTTGAATAAATAGAGGAAGAGTCCTCTACCTTCCACTGTTGCCCTCAGTTAGCCTCAGACTTGCTATTCGTCAAGATGGGGGCAATATGATTATGGTGTTATACTCCGATAGCGGGTTCTGTACTATATCCATATTCGGAGGTGCTACCGCCTGTGCTGACGCTCTTTGTTGTTGTTGTTGCTATTGTTGTTATTGTTGTTGCTGAGGCCTTCTTGCCTTCAAGACGGATATGTATTTCCTCATCTCCTCTCAGTCAATGCCTCCTTATTCGTTGAGATCATGGATGTAATCTTGAAACTAGAAACAGGCATCTACTGTATGCCCAGGTTGTCTATGAAAGACGCAGTACTTTGAGGCATCGGCGTTCTAGGGCCAGACTGTTTTCTCTCTAGGCAAGACTAAGGCATTGGCTGCCATTAGGGCATTAAAGATGTCTGATAGAGATTCTGGGAGTGCTGGATATGCTGCCCTTTTCGGACTTGGAGGTTTCCTTTGCTGATTGTAATCACCTGGAGGAGGTACATTATGATATGCCGGCGGTGCGCGCGGCTCGTACTGTTGTTGTTGTGGCTGCTGGTACTGCTGGATCGATGGTCTATAACCTTGCTAGTTCGGTGGTCGTTGCCCTACATACTGCAGTGGTTGCTAGTTCTTCATGAACTAGGACTGATTATTGTTCATGATGCTAACTTGCTCGTGGGAGAACGTGCCCTCAATTGTCGGACCCATGCTACAAGAATTTGACATGACAGGCTTCCGAGGTGGAGGTATGTTGAGTCGGTGAGGATCAAAGACGTTGGAGAAGGTAGTAGCATCCTTTAAGGCGTTATGGCAGTAACGTGCCCTCTCATAGAGTTCCGATATACTGATCAGATTGTTCAATGTAAGGACCAACTTGTATTGGGAGGTGACATTGGAGATCATCATTTTGACCTGTTCAGATTCGGATAGATGATCCTTAATTTTCTCTGCCATACTCCTCCATCTATCGGCGAATGCGATGAAGTCCTCATCGGACTTCATTTTCTCAGCAACCAGATCAGTTATGGACAGAGACGGTGCGACTCTGTCCTGATATCATTGAATGAATTTCCTTGATACGATACTATAATCCTCCACCTCAGATGGTTCTAACGAGAAGAACCACTAGAGGGCTGGTCCCTCTAATAATCTTCTGAACATGAATGCCAACGACCGCTTGTCGTTTTGCCAGAAGGAGGATTCCTACATGAACTCTATCAGGTGGGTAAAAGGGTTACCAGTACCATTGTATTTCCTATACACTAGCATTTCTGATGGTGGCAAGTGAAACACAGGCAGACTTGGAAGATTGATCTCAGACACAACCTTGACTCCTATCATCTTCTAGAAATTGCCGAACTGCTCGTCCATGCGTTCCATCTTCACGAGCAGGACTTGAGTTGCCGGATCAACTTGGAGAGGAGGTGGTAGTGGTACAAGATAAGCCTGCTGCATGAAATAAGTGGGGCAAAGCGGATAATAAGGCTGCGGTCCGACAACGCTTCCACCATACCCGAAGGCATTTTGATAAGTTGACATTGGCAGTCTGGCCGGATGCCTTGAAGAAGATAATTGTGGCCCATATAACCGGGAAGTTGAAACATGAAGGCCTTCCATGGCCTGATGAATAGAGGAAGTTTTTGGTAAGGAGGAGGTTGAGGAACAACAGGGGGAACCGTGGAATTCGGTTCAGCAGAACGTAAGGACATCTTTCCCTTCATGATGGATTGGATTGCCTCGAGCTGTTGAGGATCCAGATGGGAGGCCAGAACTCCCAGAACGGTAACTAGATCGGAGGGATTGGTGGACGAGGGTTCATTTGAGTCTAGAGTTCCTTCGAAGACAGGATTAGACATCGCATGCACATGCGAAGGAAGATCAACGCCAGAATTGTATTGATCGTGAATGAAAGGATGAGGGATATGGGAGTTTCCCTCATGCTCAGATAAATAGGAATGGGGATCACGGAGGACATTAGCATCTCTCCCGTTCTCAGCATGATAATCAGATTCATGAGGGGCATTAGCATCTCCCCCGTACTTAACCAGAGCACCTGAAGCCATGCTCAAATCTCTACCTGATCGAAGCAACATAGTATTAGATTTTTGGCAAATAATTCAGACAAGTTGTGCAAAGATTAGACAAACAAGTGGATGTTTAACGTTGATTTAGGATTCCTTGTTAGGTTATTTAGATTCTTTTAACCACAAATTCACTCAACAGGTAGGATCCTAGTTTCAATTTGGTTTCCACCGTTATATTCTAAGGCTCTTTCTCACAACGATATGAAAATCTAACCAGGACTTCAATTGGTACAACCAGCCCAATGAACAAAGAAGAATACCTTGATTTTGAGAACTTACGGAGATCTTTAACATCAACCACTCTAGTCTGATCGAGGGACCAACCCAATCAGAAAGAGGTGAAGACGTCAAGAATGTGTTCCTATGAGAGGGGAGTTAGCCCCAGTGCGAATGACCTGTAGCCAGGATGGCCTCTAATACTTAATACATAATGGGTAGATAACAATCAAATCAAAGATCTAAGGATTGGTGAACAAAATAAAAATCTGGTTGAATAGCGTCGCTGTAACCCAACGTTATTCACAACATAACTTTATTTGATCCGCAACACCTCATGCAGCAGGCAGTAAGAATATCAGCCTAAATGGCGTCGCGTTAAGAAGACGCGATTTGAAAACGCGTCTCCTTTTCAAGACGCTATTTAAGGTGCAGAAACAGCAAATAAGAAGGAATTTTTGGATCAATTCTCTCTCAAATTATCAGGATAAAGTAATAAATGATCGGCTCATGCGAATTTTAATCTTTAACATGATAATTTATCATTCAAACAAAACTAAACTCAATCAATCACACATTCTTCCTAACACAGTCACAACTTTCAAACAAACAACGGGAAGGCAAAATCTTGCTGCGAGGGTGTGCACGTGATGCACGTGGGAATAACAACTAAACTAAAAACTCACCGATCGGCGAGAGTGTGCCTGAGAGACACAAGTGGTGCACCGTGGGTGCCCGATTGATAAAAGCAAGAACAATAAACAATGAAAGTTGGCCAGACCAAGTCCCACCGTGATCGCCAAAAAGCTGTGAGTGCTCAAATTGTGATGTGTGAAATCATGAATTTCATGTTGATTATATGACAATGAAACCTATTAAAAACTAAGTGTGATCGCCAGAAAGTTTTTGACTAAAAAACTTCAAAAGATAAAAAATAATCGCTTACCCATTTTGAAGTTGGGAGATTGTTGAATTATTGATTCCTTCTCTTCAGCCGGCTAAAGAAAAAGAGCCATTTTAATCTTGTTCTTGTTTTGAATGCTGATTGGACTTTAAAGATTGTCCAGATCTTCTTTGTTGATTCTCTCCTCTTGATCTTCTGATACTCTTTTGTACCTTGCAAAAAATGAGATGAAAAGAGAAGAAAGACTAATAAGAACTAAATAAGGATAGTATCTATTCTAATGAGAATTTTAATCATACAATTCAAACAAGATGAACTTACTTGTTTTGTGGTCTTTAAAACCCCTTAGCATGTGGGTTAAAAAAATATGCTAGTGTTGTGTGAATAGTATGAAGTGATGTGATGAACAGAACTATGAAACTAATATGATGAAATCAATGAAAAATATGCAGAGATTAATGAGAAATTAATTGAGAAGATTAAGTTGATTAGTCCCTGAAAGTCTTGGTTCTTGAATGATCTTGAAGGATAAAGAAGGTATGAAGATGATGAAGCTTTCTCTTTTCTAGAAGTAGTCGCGTAGCGTCTCGATCTTTTGATGCTTCTTCAATGATTTTTCTACTCTTTCTAACTTGACTCCTTAACCTTTCTCCACTAACTTTTACTACTAACTTTTTTAATGACCAAAGGCTTGGGTATTTATAAAGTTGAGTTCAAGGCTCTCATGCACATCTGCGGCCACTTGTGGATCAACATGAAAGAATTTGGAGTCAATCCAACCAAGAAATAGATAAACACAGGCTAATTCATCATTATCTGTAATTAACTAAAACGTGTCGCCCACGGGAGACGTCTTTTAACTTAATTAAGATAAGAATAAACTCGGGAAGAAGAAACAAAAATACTTCGGAAACCTAAATGGCGTCGTGTAGAGAAGACGTCTTTCAGTTAATTAACAAATTAATTAAAAATCAAATTCATATTCGATTTAAAAATCTGAATTAAAATGAATTTCATTAATAAACTTAAATGACGTCTGCATATACCGACGTTATTTAGACAATTAATCTAATAAAATAATAAAAATTAACCAATGATTAAATATCAGATCATTTTGGGATATTATTATATCATATGAAATTTACTCAAAATGATGTCAAAATTAACGTGTCTACAGCTGCCAGGAAGACAGAATCATAGCACTCCAATCAAAAAAGCTGTGAGTGCTCAAAATTTGTTCGTAGTCTTTTAACATTTGACAGGAAGGCAGAACCATAGCACTCCAAACATGACAGTTTTCATCTCCGTGTATGTATACATATAGAGTTGATCAAATAGCACATCAATCAGTTTAGATTAATTTGATTCAGTTTTGTTGTTGGAAAATATCAATAGAGGCCTACTTTTCAATTCATGATTTTCTACACTTGCTTGCTTGGGTAGAGGGACAATAGAATGAAGGCCCCAAATTAAACTACGAATGATCTAAAGATTATGGAGGTTTAAGTAATTACTTTTGAGGATGGTGGAAGGAAAGTTAAGTTGATTGAAGACCATTGATTCTCCTTGAAGCAAATGTCGCAAGAACGGAACATAAGCAGTAAAAATCTACACCTAAGGGCACTCAATAGAAAAGAGTTCAGTGGGTAAAAGAATGGCTGAAAGAAAAATCATATATAAAGCTCACTTAACAGAACCCTCATATAGAAAATCAGAACTAGAAGAAGAGCAGAATGATACATCAATCCAGACATTAAGAGAACAAATGAAATAAAGATAAAATACGAAAGGGTCCCATAATTCTTTTCTTTTTTTGGTGGGGGGGATTAAATTTGATGGGAAGAAAGTACTAATCATGCAACAGAACAAAGATTTAAAGAGGATATAAGTATTTCATGGACTCTCATAGGGAGTGACAACGGGTGCACTGGACGCAATATAGTCAGTTGATGTGTGCATTCCTGAGATTTGTCTCGTTCAGAAAATGAAAAATGAGCTTGTCAAGTTGGCGCCTCCTGTGCATACTTCTGTCACTTCTATTGGTGGAGCGAGGCCTCTGTCCAGAGATAAGCCATCCTCAAAGATACATAAAGTTATGGTCTGTGAAGTATTTGACCTGTGGATGTCTACTGTCCCTCACCTCCCATAGACTGCTCTATCAAGGAAGCTTCATTGGCAAAGATGGCATGGGACAAGAAGATTGGGCAGGTCGAGTTGGTTGTGCCACTGATGACATCAGTAAATGGATGATGCAGACAACATGTGGAGGACTTGGTCTAAGTGCACTGCTCTCCCAGTCAAGTTGGTATATTCTGCATCTGATGATAAAGTAAGGTCATCTTCCCATGCTAATGATTCAGACCAAAAGGTTGAAATGAGCATGGAACATCCAAAGGAGATGAAGATTAAGCATGGAATGAATAGAGGAGGAAAAAAAAAATGGAGTTCTCAAGAAAGTAGGTAGCCAATTCTATGGGCCGCAAGAGATGGTGGATGCTTCCTTGGCGAAAATTATAGAAAACACAGTACAAACACAAACAAGAAGTCTCTGAAGAGGGAAAGGGATGCGGGGTTGCAAGGTTTTTGTGTTTTGTCCCGAACTGTTTTTCACATATTTTTAAGGTCTCTTTCGCTCGCTTTCTGTCACTCTCCCCCCACCCAAAGTATGTATTTTGTTCCCAGTCTCTCCCCGTTACCAAATGGAACCCTTGAATCCACATCCTCTCTCTCTCTCTCTCTCTCTCTCTCTCTCTCTCTCTCTCTCTCTCTCACACACACACACACACACACACACACACACACACACAAAACATATATATTCTCTTTCCCTGTCTAGCCCCATTACAAAATAGAACACCTTGAATCGACATCCCTCCCTCCCTCTCTCCTCAGTAGGGAGGCAGGGACTTCCTGGCAAACTAGTTGCCAATTGCTCATAAGTGGATAAGAGCAGGGCAGCTGCCATTCTCCAGGGATCTCCTTGTAGATGTCGTTCAACAGGAGGATCAGCTTGCTGAGCTGGGGGAGGTGAAAGATCTCCCTCAGGGTTGACATCATCAGTCTAATCTCCAGCTCCCCACATGATGCAATGGTGAGGACACCAGGGCTACAGTCTGGTTCCATCCGGATCTTGTTTACCGCCGTTGAATGGTCCGTCCAATGTCCTTGTGGCTTGGAGATGAGCTAGTGCTTATGTGAGGCATGAGACACTATTTATTAGCTTTATTAGGACCCTTCATGGTCCATCATGTACTTTGATATTTCCTAGGGATTACATAAACGTAAATAGAGGAGGAAGTCCTAGAGTCTGATAGAAGATGGGAAGGGACGGGAGTTACAGATCTCCCTATATATGTATGATGTTAACAGAATAGTGAGGATGATGAATGATTGAAAAAGAAAATACCTATGTGCGATTAGGCCTCTGTGAGAGAGACCCCCCCCCCCCTCCAAGCTCCGGTGCGACGCCAGAGAACCACCTCGGTGCGACGCCGAGGAGCCTTCCCCCGCTCCGGTGTGACGCCGAACAGGCCACTTCCCCTTCCCAAACTCCTCTTTCTTTCTCCCTCGGGTCGGACCCTAGCCACACCGGAACAGAAGAAGAAGAGAACAGCGGAGAGGAGCCCACAACCGCTGCCACCGGAGTCGACACCACCGTCCGCTTGCCCTGCCGCCTCACTGTCATCGCCGTCTTCGTCCGCGCCCGCCGCTGCCGCCGGAGTCAGCACAGTCGTCCGCCACATCCCCTCCCACCAATCGCCCCGCCCTGCATCGCCACCCGCAGCCCTCCTCGCCATCGCCATCACTCCTCGTAGCCGCCGCTCCCACCACTACCTCCTGCAGCAGCCCTCGTCAACACCACCATCGCCTGCTTCCCCCGCCACCGTCGACGTAGCCGCTCGCCGCCGACGCCGTCGGCGTTCCACCCCGCCATCGGCATTCCACCCCGCCGTCGCCACCACATCACCCGCCCGCTAGAACTCCACCCCTTACAGCCGCCGTCTGGTTCGGTTAGGGTAAGAAAGAAGAAGAAGGGTGGAGAAGAAGAAAAAGGGGTTCGTGCCCCTTTCAAGTGGTCCGGTCAACTTCGTTTGACCCGGTCCACTTAGCCACTTGAACGTGGTTCGAGCCATTAGCAAACATGGTCCGAGCCATGTTCATTGGGTCCGAGCCAGGTACACAGATCTGAACCATCGGCCCTCAAGGGATCTCAAATAAGCTTTCTAGTTCGACCAAGTTGTCGTCTGGTTCAACCCTGGTCCGAGCCACGGTGCGGCCAGGACTGTTGCTAAATGTTATGTGGTACAATTGGAACCGTTATCTCACCGACAACACCACGAACTCGTCCAGACTCCAAATCGCACGTCGTCTGCGTCGTTGGATTCATCTCGACGAGGTCTTCGCAGATTCAGCTGCCAGTATTCCAGCCAGCCTCGTTTTGCGTGCCACTTCTGCACGCATACCGAGGACATCGATCGTGCATCCCGAGGCCCATGCCAGCCATCTCGATTTGCGTGCCAACATCCCAGAGTGCCGATATTGATGCACGCTTCCCGAGGCACCCTAACAGCGACCTTCGCGCCACCACTGACCCGTCAGCTACTGTGTTTACCACCCGATATCATATCATTGTGTTTTTGTAGCCTTTTACCTCCCTACGAGGAGTGGGCCATCATTCTGTTGTATTTAGAGGGTGGTACACAAGCACCGGGTGATCTTCTCCCACGCACCAGTGTGGAGGTACGTGTTGACCCTCTCATTTCGATTTGCTTATCTCGTATGTGCTTTTATCTGCCGCCAAATCGAGAGATAGGTCCTAGCCTGTGATTTTTCATCATTGTTGGCTGTGAGTGCGCTATACCGATCCCGAGTTCCGACAGAACTTTGGGTGGGCCTAATTCCTCGACTTGTGGTAGTTTCTCAACTACCAAACGGTCCCATGCTTCTTCATCGCGAGAGGGACGGCTTTTCAGCTATTTCTACTTATAGGCGTGGTTATCTAACTAGACTATTGTGCGACTAGACTGCAGTTGTCTAAAATTTAAATGCTTATTGCTGAAATTCTATCAACGCCAGTGAGTCTGTTAGTTGTCCCGTATCATGCAATCTCCAGCAAGATGCTCCCTAGAGCCTATTTGCCAGAGATAAAGCGAGCAGGGGCCAGGCAACCAGCCCAGCTTGGCACGGACCACGTCAATGAGCATGTTGTTGTCAAGTTCAAGGTAGGTGAGCTCCGTCTTCATCTTCTTCAGGATCATGGCCACATCAGGCTGCCACTTAAACATTCCATAGCTTAGGAAACCTATTGCAGAACCAATCCCCAGCCAGCCTCATGTTCACCATGTCATTCTCAACTAAAAGGATAAAGATGGATTATCTCCATCTTACTGTCGTGATGCACATTGGGGAGGGGACGGCCTTCTTGCTAATGCCTATCTTGAAGCAGTTGGTACAGTCACCTACTTGGTGAAGACAAGCTGCTCCACCATGGTTCACGCCCTTCTCGAAGTGGACAATGTTAAAGGATGAGCAAGTGGAATAGAGCATGCAGGAGATGCCATCAAGCATGGCAATCATGGCATCTAACTGCGTCTAGTCCTAGAAGATTTTGATGTGAGTGTAGAAAAGGCTGCATTTCATGATGTGTATGTTGTTCATGCAGAGATGGTATGAGCACAAAGAGGTGGACGGCGCCAAGGTGAGCAGAGGACCTATCTCAAAGGACAATGCGATAGAGCTTGTGGATGCAGATCTACTTGGAGCCTATGTACTTAAAGGCAAAAAGCAAGCAAGGCAACCAAGGACTTGCCTCACCTCAAACACATTTGAGCTGATTCCCCCAACTCCCCAACCAAAGAAGGGAAAAAAATGGACGACGGTAATATAATGAATTAAAAAAAACATCCAAGGCAATAATACATAAGGTTCTAAATCATAAATCATGTCCAATACATGATGACTAATCTGTAGGAAGCCACCACTTAAGTATTAGGTGTCCTAGTAATCATGAAGAACAAAAACATAGTCGCACATGATAAACAAATAGCATTGGACATTATTAAGACAGGATTAGCCATCTAGGAAACAATAAGATAAGAGAAAATAGTAGTGTTCAATTCAAAAATTGCAAGCATTAGAGTATAGTAATCAATCCCGTCCCATCCCGGCCCATCCTGGCTGGGATGTCCCGTCCCAGTGAGAAAATGAGACAGGACAGTTTCTTGTTTATCCAAGTAGCTGTCGCACTTTGTCCCTGCCTGTCCCAGCTGCCTCGGTCTATTCTGGCCCGTCCCAGCCTGTCCCACCCTATCCTAGCCAGAATTTGTATTTTAACATGATATTTTCTTAACTACTTAAGCTCCTTGTAAACTTGAGGATTCATTGATGAATATACTCCTTTATAAACTGGTAAATTCATCCTAAATGCTTTTATTGCATTAATTTTGTCTTATTTTCATGTTTATATGTTTATTTTTCATATTATTTTTGTATTCATATGTTTTACATTTGTTGGAATATGTATAGGAAAAATTATGGGACGAGACACTGGGATTGTCTGGGACATCGGGACGTCCCATCCCAGTAGGAAAATAGGACAAGGACCGGGACGGGATTGACAACCATGCATTAGACATAATTAAAAGGTCATTATTCAATGTCCCACCATAACCCGCAAAAAAATGTTTAACGGGACAAGACAACAATATGCCACAAGCAGTAGTGGCAAGAACAACAGAAGGTCACAAGTCACAACTTATCGGAAGCAAGATAACATCAAGCTATGGTTGCCGACAGTAGCAGATATGACATCTGTTATAGAAAAGAGCAAATAATAGTAGCAATCTGTGACTAGCAGCTGGTTGTTTAAAAAAAAAATCTACTCGTGCTAGAATACAGCAACACATAATGAAGAAAAGAAAAACAACACTAGAAGAAATCAGCAGGTTACAGCAGAATGCAATCCAAGTAAGATAGATCCTTCTTGTTGTTTCCATTACATATATATGCGTGCATGTGCACACCCTCACGTGGTTGAGTGAGGTGTTGAAGCAAGGTGTTCGTGGCTCACCTCACCTCATGTCATTGTCAAGGCAAGTGAGGGAACCCCTTTGATAACAGAAGTTGGAGGAGGTGGAAGGCATGGAGAAAGAGACCTCAAAGATGTCAAGGATGGCAAACTCAACAGAGGGTTCACAGTTGAAGACGTCAGAGCACATGAAGAGGCAGAGGTCAGCAAAGGGGGCTTCATGGTAGACCGGTGGACTGCTTAGCAGCATAAAGTTCTTGGAGGGTGGTGAGAGTGATGGGGTCAGGTTTGAGCCTTGAGGCAGTTCCAGAAGGGGAGCAAGGTGCCAGCAGGGTGGTCATCAAAGAGCTAGGGAGGGTTTAAGGAGCTGGGGCAGTGGGATCAGCCCAATGGCGTTTCTCTAACATTGGTGCAGGAGGGGGAGGAAACAGGGAGGAGTGGCGGGTTGGTTTCAACTTCACTCACTCAAGTTCGGAGAAGATTCATTTCCCACTTTATGGTCAGGAAATCCAAACAGGTGTTCTCATTTCCCAGTCACTTTCCCATGAAACTTGTAAATGTGTGTTTTTCCTTTCCAATAAATCATTTAAGGGGATTCTACATATTCTCATGATCCATTTCCTGTGATTCTTCTTTTCCCAGAAAATTCTGATTATGCAACACCCTAATTTTCATGCTTTTGCAGTCTCAAATCCAGTTGTCAAGCGATGACTTGAAAAGGGAAAATAATCTTGTTATACTAGTCTCACATGGAATAAGGAACAAAACAAAAATGTTTCAAAGAGTGAAGCCCTCTCCACTCAATGCCTTAAGCTTTGAGTTGGATGCTCAATGACTTCATTTGGTATCAGAGTCCAAGCTTAGGTTTCTAGGTGGCGCACCCCGTGTTTGTCATTTGAATGTGACAAAGCTTACATCAATCTGTAAGTATGGAGGTGTACTAGAATAGTCTCAAATTGAATAAGGAACAAAATAAAACATGTTGAGAAGAGTAGAGCCCTCTTCACGCAATGCCAAAAAGTTTTGAGTTGAAGGCCCAATTTTTTTCCTTGAAAGTGGATAGTACCATGTATACTATAAAGAAAGAGAGCATGCACAAGTGTAAGGAAGACACAAAACAAAAATCCCCCTTTACAAAGACCCCAAATTGGTAAAGCTCTCCATAAAAACACTCCCAAAAGACAAAAAAGTGAGGAATTGCTATGATTCACATTACAACAAAGGGACACCCATTCCCTCACCCTATTACAAACAAAAGAAGTAACTCTCTCTGCAGTGAAAGCCTCTCTCCTAAAGAGTCTCCTATTCCACTCCATCCAGAGGGCTCAAACAGTAGCATGAAGGATTAACCACCGAAAGATCCCGTCTCCTTTGCACAGCCAAGGTCTCCCTAGAAACGAACAAGCTGCTCCATCGAATCAAAATGTCGGCCATCACACCGAATAGGCCGAAGAATAAGCAGCCAAACCTCTCTGGCGAACAAATAGGTGGAGAAAAGATTATCACAAGTTTCTTCTTCCACCCCCACAAAGATAGCAAAGTGTATAAACTGACTGAAGGAACCTAACAACCCTATCGCAAGTGGGGAGCATGTGCAACGAGGCTCTCCACACAAGGACCTTCACTTTGAGGGGGCTCTCGGATTCCCATGCACTGCTAGCAAACAGGAATCGGTGACCCCTATCAGCAATACAAGAGTAAGTACATTTCACCGAAACCTCCCTGAGGAGGCTCACTGCCACAACCAGCTATCCACAACATTCGGCTCTAAATGGCAAGAGTTCAATAGGTTCAGAACCAGCACTAGATCATCAATCACATCTCTCAAATCTTTTAAAAGTAGAATCCCATTCATTCTCCAACTAGTCAGAACTATAGAGTTGTGCCACAATGGCTAGTTGATCATGGGCTATAGCAGACAACCATGGGAATAACACCTGCAAGGAGCATGGAGCATACCACTTGTCCACTGTGAGACTTCCTTTTATTATTTTTTAGAAAAAATTACTTTTGTTCTTTGAAAAGGAGTCTTTTGATTTTGAAAGAACATTCTTAGGGTTTTGAAAACCATGTTCTTCTTATTTTTTTGTAGACCTTGAGAATTTAGGATTAATCCTCAAGTCTAAGTTTCTTTTGGATCAAGCATGGATCCTTGTTCTTGACCTCGGTCAATGTTAATTACACCAATCATTGATTGGTAACCATTGATTAACCGTCTAATAAGGCACATTAACAAAGCAAGAAATAAACAAATTGCCTAGGTTCAATGCAAACAGGATTTCTTTCTTATTTTTATTAAAAAGATTCATGAAGATCCTTTAAAGGATACTTAAATGACTTTTTAAGTTCTCCTAAGGATATGAGGACTTCGGGTATCTTAGAGTACTAAGAAGATAGGTTTTTAAGGCCCAACCTTCATTAGGACCCTTTGTAGAAAGTGAATTATTTGAAGTTATCCTTTAAGTATCCTTTAAATAGGATAATAGATTATTTGAACAACATGTCCCCACTTTGGGTTCATTTGAGAGGATGAAGACTATTAAAGGATAATCTTAATTGATGGGGCATGAAGGTCACTACATATTTAAAGATATCCCTTAATGGTCCTTCAACCAATATGGAGGAACCATAGTTGTTTTGGCCCATAGATGGCAGTACCGGTACCGGTACCAGTATCGGTGGGTACCGGTATTGGTACGTATCGGCCGGTACCGGCCCAGTATCGGCTGATACCCTCTACAAGAGTGGTACCGGTGCCGGTCGATACTGGTACGTACCGGTATCGGCCGATACTACCAACCATGTTTTGGCCATTCAACCAATATGAACGAACCACAATTATGAAGCAACAACAATAATTTTAATTGAGGCATAACATATACTTTAATTCATTTTTAATAAAATGATCTATGGGTTATATGGCCGTTCTACCAATAAGAGATAACCATATGACCACATGGTCATTCTATTAAGAATGAACCATCAAATTTAAGACTACTCTATCGATAAGAGTAAACTAATCACAACTTAGGGCTAGTTCACCAATAGAAATAAATCCAATTTAAAGGAATCAATAGGTAATAGTCCCTTTAATAGGATGATTCATGTGACATATGGTCGCTCTACCAATAAGAGAGAACCATAAATCACATGGTCATTCTATTAGGAATGAACTATTATAAATCGGTTACTTCACCAATAGGAGTAAACCATACATAGATTACGGCTATTTCACTAATAGAAATAAACTCTTCATTATTTTATTATTGCTTATAACATTACAAGAATAACAGAAAACAATATAGTATCCTTGTCCATTTGTTTCCACACACAGATTCCTTTACAAGAGCTTCTCTTTTTCCTTCTATTTCTGCAGAAAATCTTGAGCAGAGCTTGGCCTCTTTGATTTTCTTTTTTGCTCTCTATGTGTGTGTCTGTGCTTGGGCGTCTGGGGCCTATTTATAAGCCAGCCAAGGGTCCACCGGTGGGGGGCATGGATAGAGAGATAAGGATGGGGGGGATAGAGAGATAAGGATGGGGGGGAGAGAGAGATAACGATGGGGGGAGGATAGAGATGGGAGTGAGGGTAGAGATGGGAGAGAGAGGGGAACCGGTGGCTCCCCCCACCGGTAGGATACCGGGGGGGGGGGTCCTCCTCCTCTCTCCCCTTCTTTTTTCATCTTTATCTCCTTCTCTCTCTCTCTCTCCTTTTTTTCTGTTGTTTTATTTTTTTTGGACTCCCCACCCCCTGGTAGACACATAATAGGGCACTGGTGGGGGGGGAAGAGAGGCCGGTGCTCTCTCTCTCTCTCTCCTTGCTGCGGTTGCCCCTACTGCTGCTGGCACTGCCTCTCTTTCTTGCTGCTGGTTGGTGTTCTTGGTGCTGTTTTTTCTTGGATTTCCGCAGCATTAGGGGCAGGTTCAAGGTATTCTTTCATCCCTTGTCTTTCCTTTTTTTGCATATTGCAAGTTTTTCATGCATATTACTGGGTCCATGAACCCTAATTTATTTCGCATGCATGTAGGCCCACACCTAGGTTTGCTTTCTTGTCTTTTGCGTGCAAGCATGCACACAGACGCATGGGTTTGTTTTAGAAAAAATACCCTAGTATGCATGTCTGAAATTTTTTGGTTCAACATCCACCCAACAAAGACAGCTCTGGCTGTTCGCCCACTTTGATCCTTTCCCCAGCTCTAAGAATGTTCGTACACTAGAGGATAACCTTCCAAGCATATGAGGCATAATCCAAAGTGGGAAGAGCTACATCCCAGCTTAGGACACAGCCATACTACTAAGAAATGAGGTCCCACCATAAGCCTGATTCAGCACTCACCAACTTCCAAAGCCACTTGGACAGAAGAGCAAGTTGAAGTCATTAATATTCTTGAAGCCAAACCCCCCGTTCTCCTTTCTTTTGCATACTCTTCCCCAATTGACAACAAAACCTCCTTCGTGGGATTCTTTGCTACCGTGCCAAAAGAATCTAGCTTGTAAGGATTGCAATCTTTTGGCCACAGTCTATGGGATCCAGAAGACTGACAAGAAGTAAATAGAGAGGCTGTCCAATACCTCCAATAAATCTGAATGTTCTTATTGTGAGGACTAAATAGGAATCATGGAGGGTTAGATTTTCTTTTGGCATGAACTAGGAAGGATTGATGCATTTGGGTGTGGCCGAGAAGAGAGCGGAATGAGTGCATGTATCTTGCTTTTTTCTCCACCCCTCCACTTGTATAATTGATATTTTTCTTCACTTTGTATGATTATGGTCTATGACCACCATCCAAAAAGAAATAAAAGACTGCCCCAGTTCATTGTGAGTATTTGTTAATTTAACAACATTTACACTGCCAAGATGAAACATCCTTGTTTCCCCAATGCTCTCATATGAGGGGGGTAAATTACTCAATCAAAATTCTGCAACAGACATGGCAGCTTGAACAAACCTCTGAAACCCTGTCCATGACTAGAGCTTTGACTTAATATTTCTATCAGCATTTTGAAACTTGGACCAGAGTAGACAATATCATTGAATTTTGAACCTATCTAGGTGCTCGTTCAGGGGAACAAGTGAACCAACAATGTCCAGACTCTAGGTCACAGATTATACCTCTAAGATAAGAAAATACAAATAATCTTTGATGGGATTCAAATGATAGACTTTGCTTCATGACAAGACACCCTACCACTACAGCATACAAAGCTCAACCAAGGCTGGACAAACATTGACATGTAATCCCTATGTTATCTAAGTACAGCTCTGGAGTTGTATCCCATATAGAGATCCTTTAAGTTCCTTCAATTTTTTGGCAAAATTGAACCAGAGCATGGGATAATATTATAGTCAGTATGGGAATGGATGAGGACCATATGCAGGTACTCGGTACTCATAGATAGCATAGCAGCAATCCAAAATGTTCTTTAGATCAATTACACATCCAGGTTTTGAAACCACTCTTTCAATGTACTACGTGAACAAGTTGGATTCTGGTTTTATAAGAATGAAACCTGAACTAAACCAGCTGGTCCATTGCTCGACTCCAAAACTGGCTGGCCTTGATTTTCACTGCATATCAGACATCAAATGCCACCTGACTTTTTGTCTCATTTCTTGTGAAATAATGTGTATGCAATAACTATGACCATCTGCAGTATTCTAACAATTTTTTTGCAAATAACCTTAGCGAACAGGCACACCTCTTCCTTCATTTGCACAATTAAGAATGCAACCATTGCATCTTCCCACCTCCTAAAGCCCGTGAAATTGTATATGAACTATACGTGCATTGACATTATTTGAAGCTGCCATCTCTTGCCTTCATATGGGTCCATCAGATAATCTTCTCATAAAAAGGTACATGAATTGAACAGACAACAATTCGAAAGTACATGGATTGAACAGATATTGACCCCATCTGATTAGCATGCCAGCCTATAATTTTTGAAATAGAAGTACAGCTTTTTAGGCAGAATTCTCGTGGAGAAAAAAAATTGCCTTAAATATGGATAGGATGGACAAAACCGTCCAAAAGAAGGCATAGGATACCTCAAAATTTCCAACAATAAATCCCAGTAACAACTGAAAAGGTATTCAAGGATAACCTTTAATACAAAACAATAATTTTATCCTGCACAATAACCACAACAAATAATGGGCGGACTCCAAGCTAAACTGCTAAGTCCATTTACCTGGTTGTTGCTGCCATAATCTCTTGCATCTTCTGCAACCCCTACATGAATCAACACCAACCGAGGTCAAAACACAACCCAACTGAGGGACAGCATTGGAAATAAAACATCATTAAAAAAACATAAGCTTGTACTGACAATCGTTTATGCCAGCAAAGGCCATCAAGCGAACAGCCAAGTCCCGCTCCTCTGCATCCTGCAGCGCCCTCGCAAATGCCTCGTCATCACCACTGAAATCAGATGGATCAATGCCGGAAGCGGGATCCTGAGCATCGAACGCATCTTCATCATAGTCACTATCATCCACACTACTGTGATCCCCTATCCGATTCTGCTCATGACCCTCATCATCATACTGAAGTTCATACTCGCTTCCAGTCTCAGAGCCCACGGAGTCCCTTCCGCCACCGCCACCCCCCATCCTCAGCATCATGTACGCCCTCTCCTGCGCCAGCACCCCAATAGCCCACAAAACACCCCAACACGATCAAGAAAGCAAGACGAACCACACGATCAAAGAAATCTAAACGGAGAGAAGCCCTACCTGCTCTTGGAGGGTTCTTGCGAGCGCGAGGTCGGCATCGACCTGGCTAAGGCTGGTGAAGGGCGTCCTCGGGTCCCGCCGGGGAGCGGCGAATTCCGACACGTGCTCGAACTCTTCTTCCTCCTCCTCCTCCTCCTCCTCGTCCTCTCCTTCGACGAATTCTTCGTCCTCGTCCTCTTCTCCCCACTCCGACGCCGCTTCCGCCCGTTCTTGCTCCTTCTCTTCTTCCCCGGCCGCGGCGGGCGCGGGATCGGGCTTAGGGTTGGGATCGTTCTTGCGATCGTCCATGTGATCGGAGAAGGCGGAGGAGAAGGAGACGAGGGGCGGGCGAGAGGGGTGGAGGGGAGACTTGCGCCGAGAAGGTAGAAGGGAGAAGGGGAGGAAGCGTTTTGTAAAACAGAGGAGGCAACAGGAGAGAATCCGTGTCGGAGCAGGACGATAAAGTCTTACCCCGTAAGTAGGGCTGTCAACGGAGCGAATACGGAACGGATACAAAGATACAAAATTATTCGATTTTGCTTCGTTTAATAGTATCTAACTTCGAATGCTATCCAACGTACGGATAATAAATTTTTCTATTCGATTCAGTCGGATAATATTCGAATTCGGATAATAATTCGAATACTTAAATATTTTAATTTTATCTTATAACTTAATGACTTGTAAATTTTAATTTTTGTATAGTGTACGAATATCATAGATTTTAATTAATAAATATTTAAGTTATAAATATCTAGATAAATTTTAAATAATTTGAATGCTTTATTAAATATACCTTAGATAATAAAAAATACTTAAATAATTTATATAAATTAGTAAAATCACTAAAAATAAAAAAGTCACAAGAAAATTTATTATTATCGCTCAACACGTCTTAAGTATATTTCAAATATCGATTTATCGTTTATTTAAATATATAAATATCATTAAAATTAAAAGAACTTATTAAAATATATAATCGGTGGAATAATAATCAGAGCGGATATTTATTTTCCGTTTCCACTTCGAATGTTAATCAGATAATTAAACGGATATTCGGATATGTCCGTCGGATGTTTTAATCTGATAAATATCCGACTTATCAGATGTAGATACAAATCGAAGTCAGATATTATCTAGATCCGTTGACAGCCCTACCAGTAAACGAGTCGCAACTAGTAGTTTTTTTTTTCTCTTTTTACCTTTTTGTTTACCATACTAGTGTTTATCTTTTAGTAATTGATTTTTTTATATTTTTTATGTTAATCTTGAAGAGCATTTTTCTTTAGGACTCTGTAACAGGAAGTAAGATTTATTTTTCACTGCTGTTAAATTTATCTTTACCTAGTTCCCTTTACTTTATCAAAACCTTGCCTAGAGCCTTCTACCGCCATCTCCTAACGACTACTCAGTTTTCAAGTGTTATAAAATAACTTTATTAATTTCTTCTTTCACCTTTTTAACACACGCTCACATTTTATCTTCTTCTCCTAAAAAAAATTCTCCTAAAAGTCACCACGTATTCACATGCGTTATCCATCTTAATTTTTAAATTTTAATTAATATTTTTTATAAAATTTTAAATAAATAACATTTATAATTTTTAAATTATTTTTAAATTATGTTATTAAAATAAATATGCCACATAAATCCCTTACGTTTCTTTTTCTCTTAAAAAACCGTCACATTCCTCGTGCATTCCCTATCATAAAACTTTTCTCATGTTTATTTTAATTCATAGTTTATAATTTTAAAAAATAATAATAATCTTAAAGTATCTTACTAAAATATAATGCATGCACTCTCCACCTTTAATAGTATATTATATAATAAAAAGATAACAATATTTTAATACTAAAGTATTCGTAAAGTAAATATCGTAACCCCTTCACATTACAATACTTTAACAGCTGTTAATTTTAAATTGTCTTAGTGTTAAAGTATATTATTATTCACTTTAAAGTATTTTAGTGTTAAAATTTACAGTGTTAAAAGATTTTTATCTTCTCATCATATTGTTAAAATAATATAGTACAATAAGAAAACAAAATACATCAACACTTAGATACTTTAACACTAACACCTCTTATAATATAAAGGTGTTATAATATTTATTTTATAATGTCTTAGTGCTAAAGTCTAATAGTGTTAAAATATTGTATGTTAGTGTTAAAATATTATTCAACAATATAAATACAAATATAAAAATATTTTAATATCGTAAAACTTTAACACCAAGATATTTTAAGGTGATCAATAATGCACTTTAACATTAAAGCAACTAATACTTCTTAAACTATTATAGTGTAAGGGAGTTATAATATTCACTTTAAAATCTTTTAATGTTAGAATGTTACGGTGTCAAAATATTATATCTTCCTATTATACTGTTGAAGTAATATAATGTTAAAGATAAAGAGTACGTGCATGTATTATATTTTAATAAGATAAATATAATTTAAGATTATTAAATACTAAATAGATATTAAATATTTTTAAAAAATAAAAAATAATAATAAGAGAAAAGTTTTCAAGATTGATAGTGCTTGGGGATATGTAGTTGTTTCTCGAAAGAAGACAAAAGATAGAGAGTATGTACATGAATTATATTTTAATAATATAATTTTAAAATAATTTAATATGTTAATTAATCTTTTTAAAAAATTATAAAAATATTAATTAAAGTAAAATATAATTTTTTAGAAAATTTTTAAAGATTAATTATGTATTAACTAAATTTAATAAAATTAATTAAAATATGATGAATAATACATGAGAGTATGTGATGGTTTTTTAGAAGAAGAAAACAAAAGATGAGTTCGTGTTAAAAAGTGACGGAGAAAGTTGAGAAGATTATCTTGTAAACCTTGAAAACAAAAAGAGGTTGGGTAAAGGTCAATATGAAGGAGGCGGAAAATAAATCTTACCATATGCGAGGGGACTGAATTAATTATATCAATAATTATTTTTAAAATAAGTACGAAGATAATTTTGTCATGGTCTCATGGGATTCTGAAAGTTAGAAATGTGCTATTGTGATTTATAGAATATAATAATTATTTAAAATG
This sequence comes from Zantedeschia hybrid cultivar, assembly GCA_030544215.1. NCBI lineage: Eukaryota > Viridiplantae > Streptophyta > Magnoliopsida > Alismatales > Araceae > Zantedeschia > Zantedeschia hybrid cultivar. The sequence continues at coordinate 11,864,675 of JARZZO010000015.1, forward strand.
ACAACTACCTCTTTATGCGATGAATTTGATAATTTCGTGAGCATATTTCCAACTACCTCTTTATGCGATGAATTTGATAATTTCTAATGATCGACGTTGATGTGTTTTATCCTAGAATGATCGATTGGATCCTTTGCTAAACTTACTAAGTCTTAACTACTAGGAGCGTAAAACGGGTTTGATGAGTAATACTTGTTTCACTAAGGATCAATACAATAAATTGAGTCATCTTGCAATGCAGGATACCATTGGTCCAGCCGGATAGAAGGAACGTGGGTTAAACAACTTTTCAACGGTTGAATCATATAAATATTAAATATGAGCGTAAGATTCTAAGCATGACAAATATATGTACTCATAACAAACTTCGTAGGCATGACAAATACTATTTGTCACGTCTAAAAAGATATTTATCATGTTTATAAATCTATACACATATGCGCAAGGATGATAAATACTTTTTAAAAATTACAAATATTTGTCATGCCTACGAGTTATATGTCATACCTGTAAAATATTTGTCATGCCAAACATTTTATACACAGATACGTAGGATGACAAATATTTTTTAGACATGACAAATATTTCGTAGGTATGTCAAATAGTATTTGTCATGCTTACATAATATTTGTCACGCGTACGCACATTTTTCACGTTTAGAATTCTGCGCTCTCATTTGATATTTGTGTGACCTACCCGTTAAAAAAATTGTCCAACCCATGTGCCCTCAACCAACTGGACTAAGACATCTTGCATTGCAAGATGACTCAACTTGCTGCACTGATTCTTAGTGCAGCAAAGATTACTCCAAGTTTGATATATTCCGACATGGCCTAACATTAATATTTTGGAGGAATGGATCAACTCATATAACTCGATTACAAGCATTCATATGCTCCTTATTATAGGGGTGTCAACAGGCCGGGCTAACCCATGAGTCCAGCGGGCTGGCCCATGAGGGGCCGGGCTCGGGCTATATCTTATGGCCCGTCGGGCTTCCTTCGGGCCGGTGAATGAAGCCCGTTATTAGACGGGTTGGGGGGTTCGTCTAGACCCTCACCAGAGCAGAGTGAGAGAGGAGCGGGTCGCCTCCCATCTCCTCCTGCTATTCTCTTTTTCCTCTGCTCCTTAAGAGCACGCACTGCCACCCCATCTTCACCACCGTCAACCACGGAGGAGCTCACCACTAATGTCGCCATGTCCTCCCCCACGGCACCATCAAGCATCTACCGGAGCTGCCCATTTCCCTACTTCCACCATGCCCAGTGGTGTTCTCTCCACCATCACCCTCGTCGCCATCTTCATATCCTACATCACACCGCCACAGTGGCTCCTTGTCTACCTTCAAATTCCATGCAGGTTGCCATTGTCAACATCTCCTGCGGGCCTCTACCGTGACGACGGATCTGCAACGACATGCTCTATGGCTCCGTGTCCTCATCGTCATCATCCTTCTCATTCACGTTATGATCAAGGCCCGCAGCTCACCTCTATATGTGTCCAGCCCCCCACGGCCACCAAGGTGATCCTCTCAAGAGCACCTACCACCACCGCTGGTTTTCATTATCTACGGCGACACTCCCATCACCGTCCCCCTTGGTGATTCCTCACCGTTGTCATCTTCACACCCCCATGGCGTTCCCCCTCATACCACCACCAAATCTAGACACGTGCAGCACCGGTGCCATCATAGGTGCCCTGCTTCCACATTGCCTCTGTGGCATCCCACCACCGTCCTCCATGGTCGCCAGTGGTGGACGCGAGAATTTGGTCCGGTAGAGTCACTTAGATTGAATATTGTGGGTCAAGTTGGAGGGGGGGACAACTAAAGATGCAAACGGGTCGAATTCGGACGTTGGAAATTTGGAATTAATGAGTCTAGTTAAATGAGTTGAGCGGTTGAGCCAAGGTCCAGTGAGTTCTTACGAGTAGATTAGTGAGATTCTAGACATCCATACTTATAGTGGACCTCTGAAATTACAAAAGTTCAGTGAGATCCTAAGACCTCACAACCCAAAGGCTGAATCCACCACTGATGGTCGTCGTGGTCTTCAGCCAGCACCATTATCATGGCTATCTTGCAGTTCATCATCGATGGCTATAGAAACTTCGTCTAGATAAAACTTTTGTTGATTGCTTCTACTAACCCATATATGTTGTTCATGAGCTGCAATCCAACTACTTAGTACTGGAGACTGTTAGGGATTTAGGAATACCTGCAACGGAAACCATCCCTAACGAGAGGAAGAAGACGACGTCGAAGTCGATCCCTATGCGTCCATGAGCCTCGCGAGCACCGCACGAATATTGGACGTGGAGATCTGTGTTATGACTTGATGGGGAATCATAGGCTTCTTATATAGAGAGGAGGGACCAGTCCCGTTTAACCTTAAATAGATCACACCAATTACAAGATCCTAATGAGCTCCTTATGGGTTAAGCCCAATAACCGTATTCCGTCAATTGGATACCTTATGGTATGTTAGTGTGTCGCCCAATAACCACAAGTGGACCACTAATTAGGTAAAAATTCAACATTCTCTCATTTGGTCCAACTTGTCATAAGTATATCAAATCTTCCTTTGAAAATATATATATATATATATATATATAGTTTCAAAAAGACTCTTGAAGATTTAACATCATGGACATACACCTGAAGAAAGAAACACGATATGTGCGCGCACGATAAAAACAAAACTACACACCTTTCCAGTTAACGGAATCTTAAGAATTCAAGAATAGTAAATCAAATGATATGGGTCATGGCGGCAAATGCATTCAATTACACACCACATTCCATGTATTACAATGCCACCAACTTACTATAATTGAACAACAAATATGGAACTTCAGATAATCTCAAACCTAATGTTTATCTGTTGGTCACCACTTAAACATACAATCTGCCAACTATAATCCACAACCAATATGTATACAACAAATGGAATAGGCAGAATCAATAGAAGAATCATGACATAAATATGATCACAAATAACTGAATGTGTCAAACTGAAAATGTCATAACATATCGAGAGAACTGACAAGACCCATCCGAATCACATGACTACAAAAAGTGCTAGCAGGTAGTCCTTTCGTGAGTGGGTCGGCAACCATAAGATCGGTCCCAATATGTTCTACAGACATTTCATGATTTTTCACTCTATCTCTAAGAGCAAAATACTTAATATCCAAGACTCTACCACCTTTGGATGCCTTATTATTTTTAGAGAAAAAGACCGCAGCGGAATTGTCATAGTAAATCATGAGAGGTTTGGAGACGAAATCAACAAACGATAGACCTGTGAGCAAATTCCGCAACTGAATGGCTTAAGCACTAGCCTCAAAACAAGCAATAAACTCAGCTATCATCGTGGAAGCCACTATAATACTCTGCTTCTCATTGCACCATGTGACAACTCCTCCTGCTAAGAGGAAGATGTAGCCTGTGGTGGACTTCCTCGAATCAAGACAGCCTCCAAAATCAGTATCAGAATACGTAATGACTTCCAACTTATCTGACTTTCTATATGTGAGCATAAAATCCATCGTGCCTTTAAGATAACGCATGACTTTCTTGGCAGCTTTCCAATGATCCATGCCTGGGTTGCTCTGGTACCTATTGAGCATACCCACGGCAAAAGTAATGTCTGGACATGTACAAGTCTGAAGGTACATCAAGCTCCCAACCGCTGAAACATATAGTATAGGCTCTATCTGCTTCTTTTCCAAGTCATTCATGAGACACTGTAATTCATTGAATTTATCACCTTTTACAATGGGTACTTTATCGGGTGCGCATGTCTGCATGTTGAACCTTTCCAAAACCTTTGAGATGTAAGCTTTCTGAAAAAAACCAAGAGTACCTGAGGGTCTATCTCTAGTGATCTCAATACCCAAGACATAGTAGGCATCACCCATATCTTTCATCTCAAAGTTCTCAGAAAGGAACGCCTTTGTTTCGTGCAATAAACCAAGATCACTGCTAGCAAGCAAAATGTCATCCATATACAAAAGCAAGACAATGAATTTACTCCCACTGATCTTTAGGTACAAACATTCATCAATAATATTTTCCTTAAACCCAAAGGACAATACGATTTCATTAAACTTTATGAACCATTGTCGGGAGGCTTGCTTAAGTCCATAAATGGATTTCTTTAATTTACATATTAAGTGTTCTTTTCCTTCAGCATGAAATCCTTGAGATTGCTCCATATACACTTCTTTATTTAGGTCCCCATTGAGGAAAGCCGTTTTCACATCCATCTGGTGTAACTCCAAGTCAAAATGAGCTACCAAGGCCATGACTATTCTGAATGAGAACTTCTTAAAAACTGGAGAGAAGGTCTCATCATAGTCAATGCCTTCCCTTTGAGTGAATCCTTTAGCCACCAATCTAGTCTTATATCGTTTAACTTTGCCTCTAGAGTCCACTTTAGTTTTGAATATCTATTTACATCTAATAAGTTTAGACCCTTTTGGCAAGTCAATGAGATCCCAGACTTGATTTTTAGCCATTGAGTCAAGCTCTTCCTTCATGGCTTCAAACCAATAGGTGGATTTATCACTGTTCATGACTTGTGTAAACATCACTGGATCATCAATATCACCCATGTCTACACCGTCCTCCTATAAGTATACTATGAACTCATCAGATATAGCAGGTCTCATGACTCTCTCAGAATGCCGCAATGTTGGCCCCTGATCCACCTGTGGAGGTGGCTGGTCAACAACTATGACATCATGTGGCACTTGAGCAACTTAGGGGGGACCAACTGCAACTACTTGTTCTTCCATAATATCATTCCGAGGAATGAATATGGGAACAATGTTGTTAGTTGTTATATGTATATCAACCTGATCATGTAACTCCTCAAAAGAAATCTCTCGAGAAGGTCCACTCCCACTAACTCCGCCATCTTCAAGAAACCTTACTTTATCTGTTTCTATAATGATAGGAACATGTGATGGACAATAGAATCTATACCATTTTAATCTCTCTGGATAACCAATGAAGAATTCACTAGTTGTTCTGAGATCAAATGCATTTCTTGTGCATTGTATGGTCTAGCCTCAGCTGAACATCCCCATGTGCACATATAGCTCACAGAAGGTTTCCTACCACACCACAACTCATAAGAAGTCTTAGGTGCAGCCTTCGTAGGAACCTTGTTCACAATATGTGCAGCTATCTTAATGGCCTCGCCCCACAAAGATAAATGAAGGGTAGAATGACTCAGTATTGCCTTGACCATTTCTTTAAGCGTTCGATTCCTTCTTTCTGCAACCCCATTCTGATATGGGCTGCCAGGAGTAGTGTACTGAGGTACAATACCCTCCTCTCTAAGGAATCTAGCTAATGGTCCAGGTCTTTGTCCCATCTCTGTATACCTACCATAGTACTCGCCACCTCTATCAGACCTAACTATCTTGATTACTTTTCCTGATTGTTTCTCTACTTCTTTCTTAAAATCCTTAAAGACAGTAAAAACATCCGCCTTTTCAAGAAGTAAATAGAGATAGATGAATCTAGAATAGTCATCTATAAAAGTGACAAAGTACCTCTCACCAGTCAGACAAGGTGAAAATGGACCACATATATCAGTGTGAATAATTTCTAAAATTCCAGAACTTTTAGTGGCATCCTTATTAGGTGTGTGTGTTTGCTTTCCTTTAATGCAATCAACACATGTCTCAAAGTCAGTGAAATCTAGAGTATGTAATACTCCTTCTCCCACTAACCTCTTAAGTCTCTTAATGGAGATATGTCCTAATCTCCTATGCCACAACATAGATGAATTTTCATTAACTCTACTACGCTTGTTGCCAGTAAGAACTGAAGTATACAGGGTATTATGAGATTGTTCATTCACATTGCTAAGACACAATTTATATAATCCATCAGATATAGAACCAGTACCAATAACAACATAATCTTTTATTAATTCAACTAAAGAGTTTCTAAGATTAACTTAAAAATCTTTTGAATCAAGTTTTGATACTGAAACCAAATTTTTACTAAAAGATGGTACATAAAGAGTGTCTTCTAGGTTTATAACAAATCCTGATTCCATAAAGATCCTATAAGTCCCTACGGCCTTGACTTGTGAGCGCGTCTTATTCCCTGAAAAGATACTTCGCTCACCCACATTCGGAGGCCTTTGGGAAAGGAATCTCTGCATAGAAGTGGTAACATATACAGTAGAACCTGAGTCAATCCACCTTATATCTTTAGGAACATTGACTAAATGAGACTCATAGCAAACATAAGATGTGATATTACCTTTCTTTTCAAACCATGCCTTCCTTTTCAGACAATCTTTTTTAACATGTCCAGACAATTTGCAAAAGAAGCACTTGTCATTTTTACCTTTTGACTTGTTCTTCTTCTTGCCCTTCTTCTGGACACCCTTCTTCTTTCCCAATCCATTTTTCACTATATGAGAGGTAAACAAAACAGCATTGTTCCTCTTGTTGGGATCTGGACGGGACGCGAAGAACGCAGTGGAAACAATGAATAAAATATAATCCCGCCCAATGCCTGCTGATTCGATTCAGAACAAAAAACTAAAACCGAAAACCGGGTTGTAATCTGATTACCGTGCGCGGATTCGAATCCGCTTCCGTCGAGGCGATGCCGCGAGCTGCACAAGCGTCCGGGCTCCAACGGTATCCACGCGATCTTCCACGATAGTTCGTCCTCGCTCCCTCGTCCGTATCAGCTCACTCGCTGAAGATCCGTCGCCGCAACGATTGCCGAAAACCCGCCGACGGGAATTCCCGACTTTCAGGAATCACACACGGTGGAGACGGAGACTGTTCCGACACCTCGAACGGGGCGCCCAGAGAAGGAGAGAGAAAGGGGGGATGACGGCTAGCACGGAGAAACTCTGGAGTTTGGCCCAGGGTTTCTCAACAGCGTATATATATATATATATATATATATATATATATAAAGTCGGCGCGACTTTTTACAAAAGTCCTCGAGTTAATATAAATCCTACTTGTGTACCACCGACTGAGAATCTTATTGCGTGTGACCCTCTAGGCCCACTTACCAGTCCGGTTTTCAGCCCGTTAAGTCCAATAACTAGTTATTGACTTATTGTAATTAATTAATATCTAGATATTAATTAATTACTTAGCCGAATTAACATCGCATGTAAATTCGGTCAGACTTTCGATCAAGTTCGATGCCAAGCAACACTGCATGATCCCGGAAGGTAATGGAGTTCAGCAACCTACCCATGGAACCTGTCCGTCCACAGTTACCGCGTGGCTATAATCCTTCGTTCGCACAATGCTCTCGAGTTAACCTAGGGTATGGTCAACTGTCAAACCCTAGATGGTCAACTCACTTGAATCAGACTCCGCTGTACAATATCCAAAAACCTCTTTTCTGATATTGTTTCTGCTCTGGCCAGAAACTCCTGCAAATCTATTCTAGAGCATTCTCTCTCCAGTTACTTGAGAGCGAACAATCCTTTATTGAACACACAATCACCTTCGAAGGTCTTCCGCTGGACCCGATCCTTGACTATTAGGGCCGGTTTGTTTGCGGGATAAGGGTCGAACAGGATGCGTTATTCCACTTATTCGGTTTGGGAGCGCGGACGCATTATTCTTCGCTATTCTGGGCGCGGACGCGTTATTCCTTGAATAAGCGGAATAACTCATTCCATATAAAAGGCAAGAATTAGTTATTCCGTGAACTACTTATTCCACCCAAAGTAAATTCTTCTTATTCTAGTAATAAGAGATCCGGGAACAAGAAATCCGGAATACCTAATCCTCAAAACAAACCAGCCCTTAGAGATCCCGTGGATAGGGATTCGTAGGTCAAGGTCAAAGTCCAGAAGTCCACCGACAAGGTGTCTTTGGTGTCTCAAGTCTAAGGATCAACCACGCCACTGTGACGATGAATCAAGCCGATTGACAGTCAGGTAAATTACCATTCGGCGATTCATGTCAGATCAGTTCAGTGAACTCATTCCCCAATGAGCACCTACAAGTTTATCATTGTGTCCCCACACGAGCAACTAACGAGATCAATCACCCTCGTCATATGAGTTGGAATAACATGTACTAGTCTTACCGGATGTTTGATGTCCTTCTCAAACATCCTACGACTAGGAACAATTGAGAATATGTGTTTATAAGTCATCAGTCTCATTATTATGATCTCATCATAATCTAATGACTATTGCACATATTCATGGACTTCATTATGCGTAATTATTAATATGCCAATCTACATAATGAATTTAATGCCATTGATTAGTGAACCATATTGAAATAGGTGCCTTATGATTGGCTTAGAGGACACCTATATCCATCAATCTCCCACTTGGACTCAAGCCAATCACCTTCGCATTTGATCTCCATCAAATCTAGGTGAATCTCAAATAAAGTCTGTGACTGAGACTTGGTCAGGGATCTGCTAAATTGTCTAAAGATGGAATATTTCTATTACATTATTTCCTCTTAATTCTGTCTCTAAACTTGTGAAAGAGCCTCAGAAGGTTCTGCAACTTTTGATGAGATCATGGCTCGACCACAAAATTGATCGCTCCCACTATTGTCCTACAACAACAAGATTTTATCAGAGACCTTTTAGAACTACATCTAGTTCATGGATGAACTTTTTCATCCATACTATTCCAATAACAGTATCACTTGTCTATGTCGTCATCTTAATATCGAGTTCTGGATTGGAACCCTTCCAATCAATTCCTTTCTTCTAGAAAGTTGAATCCATTATTTGACTTGAAATTTGAGTCAGTATGAACTCATAGTTTCAAATCATCCTCTCCATATATGTGAGTGCATCCTTAGCACTTCTCAAGTGCTTAGTGATGCGTTTCACTCCTGTATCCTTTAAGGAACTTTTTCTCTAAAGGAATAAATTCCATATCTCAACAATTGAGACTTATTATGAAATTTATGCCAAACAATTTTGACACACAGGTCAATATAATATCCTCATTGATCTATCTTAATAGATTCGTATTTCCAATACGTGGGATATTATAACTAAACTTATTATGGAGGAAAACATAGTTAATAATATTTTTACTGATAATAACATCCTGATGTCATTCTCAATGACTTTGATGTTATTATCACAAAGCAATACTAAAATGACCGTGCTCCCACTGTCCTCTTTGAACACACATACACAATCCGTGATCATTCTTAATGATCACGTAGTATTTGACCATTAAGTCAAAACTTTTATTACAACTTAGGAAGCTTCAGTTTGATTCAATATGATCTTTGAAATCATAACTTGCTTCCTGGATATTCTAAAAGCTTTAAAGGTGTATCATATACATCTTTTCCTCAATCACATTGAGAGAACGCTTTTAATATCCATCTGTCATCATTTCAATATAATGGTAGGCAGTATTGACAAGTAGAATTCTAATAAACTTATCAATCTCAAAGTTGTAATGACAGAGAACACCATTATCATAGATTTTAGATCATAATCTATTTTTGAGCTCCTCTCATCTTGCTAAATCAGATATGTCAAACATATCCTTCTAGTCACTGAGAGAATCTCAAAAATTTATAAAGCTCTCTGATGTGTGTTATGAGTGGTTCCAAACAACTAAAGATTATCTAATAATCTTATGTTAACATGTAAATCTAGAACATCTTCTAGTTTTATCAGCTCCTACTGTCTTCTCTGAGGACATATTCCTCTTCATAGAAGACAGCTTTCAGGACGATAATTATCGTCTGGCCAATAAATGTAATGTCCAAACTCTTTAGACATTTTACAAATTCACATCACGGTATAACCTGACTTTAAAATCAGGTTTGTTCATAATTCACATCTCATACGAATTATTTGGTTTCCATATCTTATATGGACACACACTGATTTATTTGGAACAATCTATAAAGTATGGACATCTAATGTTCATACTCATGTTCACAAGGATAAGAATTAGGCAAATCTTATTATATATATTGCATCATATCTTAATAAAGTGCAATTCCTCATTCTATCATATTACTTGATGTTCAATGAAGATCAATCGAGCGAGGATACAATTATCTTTTTAATGATTTATGTGAATCATGTACTGAAGTATTAATTTCTTTGATCTAATCAAAAATTATAATACTTCATATTGATCTTGTATCTTAATTTCTCAGATGCATTCGTCTTGTACTTCAGTAAGTACATACAGTCGAATTATTCCAAGAGTAAACTATAAGGTAAGTCAATGGGAGTGATTATCTTTGGCCTTTGAGCTGTTTATATCAGTATGTATCAGCATCAATAATTCCTTAATGTATAACCCTGTGCACAATACCATAGATAATCAGGATTCACACAGTTCAGTTATATAGGAGACTTGTGAACATTCATCACATGAAATGTCACATCAAGAATCTATAGTACATTGACTGATTTGAACAACTATTATTCTTTCTCAATGTTATTCTTGATATCTTATGCAACTAAATATCAATTATTCAGTTTCATATTTGACTTATATAGATATACAAAGATTTACTGTCTAACAGTAACCTATGAATATCATGAACAATTGTTGATCTTAACTCAGTACTTATATTTTCTCAATTTCCTTTTACTTGTCCAAGTCTGCATACTATCGCATATCTGAGAGTCATTTCCAATATCTCATATTGGATATGCTAATTCTCCAATAGACATGTAAAAGATTGATAATAAGAATACCCGAAACTTCTTTCAAGTTTCATATTCGTTTTGCCTATATTCTTATATTAGTCGCAGTGGGAGAATTGCTACTTCTCTATCTCAGCTGACCTTCCTACATCCTTTCAGATGTGGATTCGACCGTTTAAAATCTTACCACTTGCCTTTCTCAAAGGCACATCATATATATCTCTTCATCTTGGTCTATCTAAATAAGAGATTTCATGACAACCATTGCCTTTCAAAAGGACACACCATGAGTACTTCTTCACCTTGGTCTATCCAAGTAAGAGGATTCATGATATCTGATCAGAATAGTGACTTTCACTTACCGCTGAAGACATTCTTTAGAGTTTTCTAATCAGTTTGAATATGAGAAGTATTGACATCCAATATGTCAAAATCTCGAATAGACGACATTTTAGTGAACGAAGGAAATAACCAGTTTTAAGCAGATAGTTCTGATAATTCAATTATAGTCTTTTATCTTGATTTTATTTCCCACTATGTTTCGACGGACTGTATAACCTTCATGTATACAGAACGGAAGACTCTGATCCTAGTGAGGATCAGAATCTCCAAGAATCACAGTATGACCTCGGCTAAACACATAGTATCATATCATTATCTTAGAGCAACTATCTCATGGTAATTGCAACTCCTTGTAATATCCGATCTTATTTCGGCTCCTAGGTCTTTAGTGGTTCCGGGTAAACACAGTAGACCATTATCCTTGGTCTAAGCTTTACCATCAATACGTGACAGAGTAGAGTAAGAATGTAGCTCCCAGGTAAACGCGAAGATAGCTACACCGTTCCTCTATTCCAATATCAAGGCATCAAGATGCCATAGTTAATAGTCCTTTCATCAGATGGTGGCAGATCTTGGGTAAACACATAGAAACTGCCATCACTAAATCAAGTTCTAAGAACTATATTGATGGAGAGGCAAGCAGTACATTCTCAATGACTCGCGCTCCGGCTTAGACTTTCTGTTGAAGGTTTTGTTTATGTTAAGTTGGTATCATCCTAGGTGATAGTTTTTTGGTCTCATCCTAGGTGATAGTTTATAAATATATCAGTTTATAAATATATCGTATATATTTAACTATACCTAGATATTAGCAATCGATTCATAATCAAAAACTAAAAGTATGCATCAACCATAGATGTTCATTATGTGGTCATGGACAGTACGGTGATTAACTGGAGTCAAACAATTAATCACAAAAACTATATAACAATTATATAATTTAAACATGCAAACACATAGCCACTGGTGATCTCATCTCCTGTCGCCTTTCTGGTTGCATTTGTAGATCATCCTCGCCTCTCCTCGGCCGGCGCGATCAAATACAAATAATATTTATTTTGAAACAATTTCAAATACAAATAAATTATAAGAGAAAGTCTTATGGTCGAGTATAATAATAGAGAGAGGTAGAATTACAATGGAATGAGGAGAGAGAGGGAGGCACGCAGGTCTCATTAATTAACATTTAATTGACCCATTACTCATTCCATAACAATCCACAAAATCACACACCATCACATGATATGAAATTTAACTAAGTATATGTTCATGACCACTATAAATTTTAACCATCCATATATGATAAAACATATCATATGAAGGCTAAAATTTTGAAAAATAATAGTTTTTGGTTTTCTTAAAACCTGGGAACCAAATCAAAATTGGATAATTTGAATTTTCGAAAATTTTATTTTCTAACATACAATAAATCTAATTTAAAGTATCAGATACATCATCATGTGCATACAAAGTTAAAATTAAAATTCTAAAATATTCCATGCTGAATTTAGAACACTTCTAAATTAATTAATCTAACATTTAGATTAATTATTTTACTGCATTAACAACACTTATTAAGCAACCCCAAATAAAATAGATTAATCTAACACTTAGATTAATCGCTACTTCCTTAACAATTATTGTTAAGATTAATCTAACACTTAGATTAATCGCTACTTCCTTAACAATTATTGTTAAGAGTATATCAAGGTAACTTAACATCCTAATAATTCGAGTTAATCAATATTATGCACAGTTCTAGAACTATTCTAAACATAGTAAATCTAACACTTAGATTCACTTAAATTTCATTAATAACTCTTATTAAATGAAACAGTGCACAATTAAGATTAGCGCAAAATTAATTTTAATCTAACCATTAGATTTTATTGAATCTTTTAACAACTATTGTTGAAGATTCATTGACATCAAACATTCTCTTAATAACTATTATCGAGAGGTGCTCCAAGATGTCAATACTCACTTAACAATTAAGTGGACCTTGAAATAATGTTATTTCTTTAACATCCTTTGTCAAAAGAAAATAATTCAAAACTAATTTTTGAATTAATAATAAACACTAATCTAAATAAAAAGATTAATGTCATATAACTAATAACATTTATTAATTTAGATTAACAACATTTGTTAATATAATGTAAAGATCAACATCTTTATGTAACATCTTAAACCAATAGGATTTAAATAATTTTTTTCACTTTAAAACAATTTTAAAAATAAAAATCAAATTTAAATCCTATCAATTTCTTTAAGATTTTAAAGGGACATTAAGAAATGGGGTTTAAGAAGCGGCTATGGGTTAAAGAAGGGTGGATCGGGCAGGCTTGGACCGGGCCTAAGCCGCCTTGTTCGAACCCAGGCCGGGCCAAGGCCAGACCGCTTGGCACGAGTCCAGGTAGGCCCCATCCGGGCACCTGGGCCGGGCCGGCCTGGGCCCAGCTTGCCTGGGTCGGACCTAGGCAGCGAAAACGACGAAGAAAATATAATCCCGCCCGATGCCTGCTGATCCGATTCGGAACGAAAAACTAAAACCGAAAACAGGGTTGTCATCTGATTACCGTGCGCGGATTCGAATCCACTTCCATCTCGGTTCCGTCGAGGCGATGCCGCGAGCCGCACAAGCGTCCGGCCTCCAGCGGTATCCACGCGATCCTCCGCAATGGTTCGTCCTCGCACACTCGTCCATATCATCTCACTCGCTGAAAATCCGTCGCCGCAACGATTGTCGAAAACCCGCCGACGGGAATTCCTGACTTTCGGGAATCACACGCGGCGGAGACGGAAACTGTTCCGGCACCTCGAACGGGGGGCCCAAAGAAGGAGAGAGAAAGGGGGGAAGACGGCCAGCATAGGGAAACTCTGGAGCTTGACGCATTTCAGACTGATTAAGATAAGGATAAACATCCGGGAAAAGTTTATCTTTATCTGTAATTAGATAAAATGCGTCGCCACATGGAGACGCCTTTTAGACTAATTAAGATAAGGATAAACATCCGGAAGAGATAGAAACAACTTAGGAAACATAAATGGTGTCGTGCCATGCAGACGTCTTTTAGCTAATTAATCAATTAATTAAAATTCAAATTTAAATATCAAAATAGGAATAAACTCTAAACGGCGTCTATATAGGTCGACGTCTTTTAGACTTCTTTATATTTTAACTGAAATTTGAGTTAAAATCAAATTAATTAATTAACTTAAATCATGTCTATGTGACCCGACACTATTTAGATAATTAACTCAAAAGATCAATAAAAATTAACCAATGATTAAATATCAGACCATTCTGAGACATTATTATATGATATGAAATTTACACAAAATAATGTCAAAATTAGCGTGTCTACAGCTGCCTCACCTTGGCATCGCCTTTGCAAGGGAGTGAAATGAAATGGAATGTACTGAGAAGGTGATGCTAAGGTGTGATGAGACACGCTTTCAACATCACATGATTGAAATTTTTCTTAAAATCATCGATGAAGATAACTCAAGGAGATCAATGGAATCAATCCTGTCTGGATGAGATAGACAAAGAAATAAAATAAGGTCGATCAACTTCCACGGAGTGGGAAGTATCTCAGGTCGTAGACACTGTAGGTTTCATCATGGCGAGCGATTGGCAGCCAATGTGGACGTGCTGCAGCCATGATGGATCTTAAAAGAAAACGAGAAATATTGGATAAAGAGTCCAAGAAAGGATAGAATTCCAAGGATATCTTCAAGCGAACCTCAAAGATAATCAAGGTACTCAATTCAGAATGAAATATTTCATATCATGTCGGGATTATTTGATTAATGGTTTGAAACTTAATCAATAATTAATTCATATCTCAGTGATTTCAAAATCCTATATGATGCATGCTGGGCTAAAAGAAAAATATAAAGTCAAATAAAATATAAATTAATCAAGGATAATATTGTCAAATTGTCATTAATGAGTCAAGATACCAATTCTTGTAATTTAGTGCTAAGCCGAAACTCGTTTATCTACGCACCGTTTCACAAAAGTGGAACCATCATCCTCACTAATTAACAATCCAACGGCCTATCCGTGCGATTAAGAATTCCCTAGAATTATCAATGTTTTTGTTGTAGGGGAACTCAAATTCCAGTTTCATCAAAACCACAAGGTCCTTGACATACTCTAATAAATATAGTAATGCAAATGATTTACATGAAATAGTACAAGGGTAGAAATAACCGTCTTTTTAGCCATGGTCGGGACTTCCTAAACTCTCACAGTGGGATCTTTGAATTTTCCTGCACTCAAAAATCATTAGTAATTTCAAACGACAAGCATCAAAATATGGAATTTCGGGTAAATGACAGAAAGCTTGAAACGCGTCGTGTCGAGCCGACGCCCTTTAATTGTCTAAAATGCGTCTCTGTTCCACGACGCCTTTTTAGTCGCAGAACCAGGTTCTGGCTGTTCTCTACTCGGATTCCAACTCTTACAATGCTCATCCCTTTTCCAATCCGGAAAAGTCTTCTTAGGATCGCAATTTCCTCTATATAAACATCATTAACTTGTTTCCACGCAATCCTACCACAATCTAGAGATCCAAGGTTGAGTTTCTCTTCAAGGTTCAAGGGTTTTCCAAGGTTTTCAAAGTTTTCAAGCTTCAAGAAGGAAGAAACTCGGGAATAAGATGAGTTCTTCAAACAAAAGGATGAGGATGTCGCTGGAGAAGATTTCCGATGTGGAGAATCACCTTATTGGAAGAGATCCCAACCTCCAAGTAAGTTGAATTAGCTTTCCTTCAATTCTTCTTCTTCAAACTCCTCTTTTTCCTTCATGTTCTTCATGTTCTTCAAATTCTTCAATTGATCCTTTTATTTTTTCAGACATATCCCATGTTTCCCGGCCCAAGGAGATTCACTTCTCTCCCTTGGATTCGCAAGCTTGCCAAGAGTCCCAAACTTTCCATGCAAGCCTTCATCTCCAAGTTGAATCTTCAAGGCTTGGTGGTGCATGCTAAGCACTACAAGAGCTCGAACGTGGATTAGGCGGCCATGGGTGCCTTGATCGAGCAGTGACATCCTCAAACCCACACCTTCTTTTTCCCGGACTTCGAGTGCACTATCCTTTTAGAGGAGGCGGAGCTTTTATTGGATCTTCCAAAGACCAAGGACAAGATGGCTCTGACGAGGGAAAGGATCACCGGCCAACAACTGTTGACGTCAATCATGAAGGATCCCTCAGAAGCTAAAGGGTGCCTTACCAACAGAGGGATCAACCTTGCAAAGCTCGCTGAATGGACCTTGTATGAGATCGATGATTTGAGGGAGGATGAAGTTGAAGACGTGACGAAAGCTTTCGTCACGTGCCTTGCCGGGGCTTTTTTCTTTCTCGCGCAAGACAACGTACTGGAAGATGATCAAGTCAGCGCGATCTGCGCGATCTTCGAGGGGAAATCTATTAGCGCTGCGATCTTGGCCTACCTCTACGGCAGGCTCTCTGCGGCGTCCACGAGTCGTCCTCCTTACGGGTGCATGTTACTCTTCACTTTGTGGGTTGAGCTATACTTCAAATTCGAGTATTGCACGAGGATGTCAGCAAGACCGTCTCAAATCTACTTGAACAACCCGATCTACTGCATCTCCAACATCGTAAAGTTCAACGAGCGGACAATCAACAAAGTACCAACGCTCAAGACCCGGGCCGACTGGAGGGAGTATCTGAGATGCATGTCATCCAACGGGTTTGACTTTTCTCCACTTGCCCTTGTTGGAAAGCCCATTAGAGTGCGCCGCGCATCTGGTGCAGAGCTTAAATTGATCGGGGCACTAAGTTCGTGTTGTACAACCCTCACCGATGCTTCCCTCAACTCAGCTTGTCTCGCAATGAATTCCCCGAGTTCTCTCATACATCTCTGATCAAGAGGCGAGCTTTGGAATCCGACGAAGACTACGAAGCCACATAACTTATTTCTACTTTGTGGAACCTTGGCTTCAGTTATCGTGTAAAATCCTCTAAAAATAGAGATAGATGATTGAAATTTCCATACGTTCGAGCACTTCATGAACTTCTTCTTTAAATGTTCCTTTTTCTTTTTTCTTTTCCTGATGTAATAAAGGATTTCATTGAATAAAGAGTCATTTTTCATGCCTTGAAATCCTTCCTTAACTTCCTGCGATATGCCCATGATTTCTCCTTTAACGAAAACTGGATTTTTCCTTAAAATATGATAGTTCGGGTTTACTAAATCCAAGACGCATCCACTCAGAAAGACGCCTTTCAAACATAATTTATTTTCCAAAAATAAGCCATTAATCCTCAAAATCCCGAATTAAGCTTAAATTGCGTCTACTACCACAGACGCCTTTCAACTCTCTCTCTTACTTTTTCCAGAACTCCGCCATCAATTCTGTGATTAATCTTCTGAAATACGTCTGAATGGTTGGACACCTTTCATAATCATGCCTTGTACGGTTCTGACCATTAATCTTCTGAAACGCGTCGCTCTGTGTAGACGCCTTTCACTCAATTTCAAACAGCTGGCCTTACCGCCTCAATTTATGCGCCATAAAACACGTCGCTGTACCCAAACACGTTTTAGACTTTCTTAATAGAACCCGCGAACGCCCCTTTCTTCCTCACTTTTCTCCTTTGCATTCTCTCTCCTCGAGCTCCGGCGATCTCCTCTCTCTCTCTCTCTCAAAACTCTCTCTCTCAACTCCATGGAACGCGGCGAGGGATCCCGCAAGGCCAAGGCGATGGTGAAGCGCCGTCGAACCTCGGCGAGGGGTGAAGAAGAGTCCCGGCCGAGCTTGCCGAGGTAGCGACGTTTTTGGAGGAGGAGGAGGCTCCTCCGGCGCCTGTGGCCGTGGAAGAAGGAGGGGAGGGCGACCTCCACCTGGTAAGCTCCCTATGGTTTGAATGGAGTGAGGAAAAGGAGGGGGAACGGGGTTCTTGGAAGAACCCGAAATTCGGCCTTGAATGGAGTCCAGACCAGGTGACGCTGTTCAAACGGCGTCGCCCTGGTTCGACGCCATTCAGGCAAAATTCCCAATTTTTTAATTGGACAGAAAATGTTTCAAGTCGCGTTAGGACATGTGGACGCCTTTCAATAGGCGTCCATATGACTCGACGCCTTTTGAACAGTTATTCTTATTTGTTCTTTAACTGATGAAGTTCTTTGTTTTCATTTGCAGGGGACCATGAGAGCGAGGATCAACTGGGATTTGGTCATAGGGGCATATAGAGGGCTCCCGGATTTTCAGAAGGCGCGCCTGTGCCGGATGGGATTCGGTGAGGTTTTAGATATCGAGCCATTTTGGCTCGATCTAGTCCTCCTGCAGGCGCTGCGGGAGAGGTGGCATGCGGAAAGCCAGGCTTTCCTAATGCCGTGGGGCCATATAGTCCCGACCCTAGAGGATGTGGCCAGGATCACTGGCCTTAGGGTAGAGGGCCGACCGGTTAGCGGGGTGACTTACCCCGACTACCGAGGATTGGCAGAGGCCCTACTAGGCATAGAGGTGTCTAGCCTAGGTAGGGAGTCTAGGATGGTCCCCCGGGTAGAGGTGGAGGCCGCCTTAGGACTAGAGGAGCCCCGACGTCAATTAGACGAGACCCGGGAGGAGTTTAGGAGTAGACTAGCAGAGTCATCCTCCTCCGTGTACTGCAGTGATCCGAGTCAGGGGGAGGAGATAGATAGGCAGCTTAGGATCTTTTTAGTCTTTTTCTTTGGTCGGTTGCTCTTTGGTACGAAGGGCGACCACATTCATTGTAGGTTTCTTTATTTGCTAGATGACTTAGATAGTTTAGGAGAGTATGCATGGGGTGCGGCCCTTCTGGCCCATCTGTTCGCCGACCTGTCTGCGGTTACACCCGACCGTGAGACCACCATCAGCGGCTTCTCGCCGTTTCTCCAGGTATTAAATTGTTTTATTGTTTGTTTATGATATGCAATAAAATGATTTTTTCTAACCTATATGTTCATGTATGCAGGTGTGGAGCTATCACTACTTCCCGCTCGGCCGAGCGCAGATAGTACGACCCGGTGCCGTCCCATTGACCTGCCGCTGGCAGCCAATAGTGGACACAGCACCACAGCACCACCAGCTGACGGCCCTCCGCCGTCAGTTCCTTGACTACCCGGAGCTGCTGGTGAGTTCTTAACTTGTTCAATTTTGTTCATTAAATGCAATCTTTCCCTTATTAAATGCAAATTATTTATATGAATGCATCTAACTTATATGCAGGTGATCTGGCGCCCGTACATGGGCATAGGCGAGGAGGGTCAGCCGTGGGTGACGGCTTGCCAGAGGCAGTTCGGCAGGCAGATGTGGCTGCACTGCCTGAACGAGATCGAACCCCTCCGCCTGCGGCTCGTGATGAGGACGCTGGGCCTCCACCAGGAGTGGATCGATGAGGAGGTCCCGGAGGGCGTCGGACGGAGCATGAGGGGGAAGCAAGCCCCCACCGATTGGCGTGCCAAGTTCCCGGAGCAGTACGTGGACTGGCACCGCCGTGGCGTCAGGGTGGAGTCTCGGGCAGAGAGTAGCGAGGCCTACCTCCAGCAGTACCGGGCCCACTACGCCGACCAGCTTCGACTCCTCCGACCACTCGATGTGAGTATGCATTCATGCGTCTTTCGTTTTATTATTATCTTAATTGATATTTGTGAATGAATGTATGTATGGGTGGTATGTAGGATGCACGAAATGCCGTGATCATCGACCTCCGGGCCCGCCTACACGACGCGGAGGCCCAGCTAGAGCAGATCCAGAAGGAGCTCTTCGACCTGGTATGTATGATTGAATATGAATGAATGTTTTTAGTTAATTAATTTATTTTGACGATTAACCGCTGATGATTGTCTTTTGGTGCAGCGAGCCGTCTACACCCAGGCGGCTCCCCCTTCTCACGGAGCTTCATCATCTTCCTACCCGTCTGCTGCACATGAGGCTGCTGTGGCAGACCTCCAGAGCCAGCTTGCCTCCGCTATCCACCGGACTTCCCTCGCGGAGGAGGACCGTGCCACTTGAGTAAGTCTGATCCTTTCCCTTTGTCTTCTGAATTTGATTTTGAATGCTTAGTTGCCTTGGACTAACAACATCTCCTTCTGCAGGTTGCTGAGCTTCAGGAGGCCCTTCAGAGGGCTGAAGCGGAGCTGGAGCATTCTCGCGCAGCAGCTGCTCGTGCCGAGGCCGACGCTGCGCGTATTCGGGCATTGGAGGAGCAGGTGGCTCGCCTCTCCACTGGGGATCTTCCTCAAGAGCTTTCTCACCTCCGGTCCTGACTGGGGTTTATCACCGAGGAGAGGGAGAGGGAGCGTCTGGAGCGGCAGAGGATGGACTCGGAGATGACCTCCCTTCGAGTCCAGTTGGGCATTGCCGAGCACGAGCGCCGGAGCGTGGAGGAGAGGTACAGGCGTGCTCGGTAGCATGCTCAGTAGCGTGGGCAGGCGAGCGCTTTCACAGCCAGCGTGGCCATCTCCTCCAGTCAGGCTGGTCCGAGTGCCATGGGTCCGCTGCCGCCTAGAGCTCCACCGCCAGATGCCCAGGATGAGGCTCAGAGCCAAATGGATGAGGGGGCAGGGGAGAGCCAGCCTTGAGGGCTTATGTATTTCCCTTCTTTCTATGTATCATATGCAGAACACTTTTGATATATGTACAAAACTTTTGCCTTCAACTTCGGTGTTCCATGTGTTTGCCTTGCGTTCCTGTACGTCACTTAACAAACAGGTTAAGCATCTGTTTAGGCTTAGCCCCTTGCCTGACCAAATGAATGGTCAATCAATCTCTTTCTTAGTGGAAGGGTTAAGGGGCATAGCCTTTATTAACAAAGGTAATCGAACTGTAAGCAAAATGCAACATACAGGCAGACAGATGCTCACTGAAAATAAGAAGAATGAAGCATACTAGATGCAATAAGCAAATGTTGATTGAAATATTTTTGTTGTTTTGAAATATTCATTTTTGTTTGGGTTTTGAAATATGTGCCTTTTTTTTGCATCTTTGAAATATGTGCCGTTTTTTTTTGAATTTTTGAAATATGTGTCTTTTTTTGTTTTTTGAATTTTGTATTTTTTTTGGATTTTGGAATATTTTTTTTTTTTTGGATTTTAAACTATGGTATAAACTGAAAGACCAGCATGGTACTCAGATCAAAAGATCATATTCATTTATTAACTTAATTCCCAAATTGTTCTTCAATAATTTAACTTAAACTCATTGTGTTTGAACTTGTGTTTCCATTCGTGATCCCATTTGATGATTTGATCCTTAGTCAATCTAGGTCGTTCCTCAAGTTTGAGGTACGCCTCTTTAGAAAGGAATGAAGAATTGGTTTAGAAAGCTCATGAGAAGGTTCCGAAGACCTAAAAAGATGTTCCTTTCCTACCCTAATATCCGTTGGGGTTCGGTCATTTCTTCCCGGGGTATTTATCGACCTTGCGTTCCCTTTTTATTTCATTTCATGGCCTTGATGTCACGTTTGTAGTGCGATGGCCTTTTGATTTGACGTTTGACTTTTGCCTTTGCTTTGTTTTTCTTTTCTTTTCTTTGGGACGGATCTCCCCCTTTTTTTTTTGACGGCCTCCTACTAAGATGGCGGGCATTCTTGGTAGTCTATTCTAAGCCTCGTTCCGACATCATGGGCCGAGTGTAAAAATAGAATTTTGCTTAAAAAGAGAATGATTTGTACTTTACACTGTCAGTCAAGCTTTCGGTATTCCTTAGGACTTGGCATCTCTTGTTACTCAGGAATCAAACGTGTCAGT
The DNA here is from genome assembly GCA_030544215.1 of Zantedeschia hybrid cultivar. Taxonomy (NCBI): domain Eukaryota; kingdom Viridiplantae; phylum Streptophyta; class Magnoliopsida; order Alismatales; family Araceae; genus Zantedeschia; species Zantedeschia hybrid cultivar. The sequence continues at coordinate 11,886,434 of JARZZO010000015.1, forward strand.
GTGTGTAGTAATGTGTTTGGAATTAAATTATCTAGACTGATAAGGAAATTTGAGTTTCTAAATTTTTTGATTCCACTGGTCTTCGTACCATGCTGATCGACTCTTTAACCTAAGGGTAGTATTTCTTAAGATGCAAACCATTCCAGGGGTGAGTTAATTCTTCTCCTTCTGCATTAACCAGACGGTAAGCGTTACCAGGAAAAGCATGTGATATAACATAAGGTCCTTCCCAATTGGGTTGGAGCTTAGAGCGTGGACCACCAGGTTTTACAAAGATTCTTTTGACGACCATTTTATCAACTTTGAACTTATGTTCAATGACTTTCTTTTGATAAAAACGTGCTAGTCTATTTTGATAAACTCTTGCATGATTAGCAGTTGACCATCTTTTCTCGTCTAAGAGTTCCAATTGAGCAAGGAGTGCTGAACGGTGTTCATCAATGGAAAATTCCTTGTTCAATTGTACTCTTAACGACGGTATAAGGATTTCGTATGGAACTACCGCCTCCATTCCAAATGTTAAGGAATAAGGAGTCTGCCCGGTGGGCGTGCGGATTGAAGTTCGGTAGGCCCATAAAGCCTCAATCAATTTTTCTGGCCAGTCTATGAATTTGTTAGATTTGCACGTCTTTTTGATGATTTTTATCAAAGTCTTGTTAGTTGCCTCTACTTGGCCATTGCCTTGCGGATAATAAGGAGACGAATGATGCAATGCAATTTTGTACCTGTTGCAGAGGTCCTTTAATCCTTGTGACACGAACTGCGGTCCATTGTCGGTGACGATGGTGCTTGGAATTTCAAATCTAGTGATGATGTTCCTTATGATGAAGTTGCAGACGGTTGAAGCTTTAACTTCCGTATATGCTTCAGCTTCTGCCCACTTGGTGAAGTATTTCGTTGCCGTGAGAATGAAGGACTTCTGCTTAATGCCGGAATCAGGATTGCTAAGGGGTCCAATGACATCGAAAGCCCACATGGAGAAAGGCTATGGGGAGGAAACAGGATGGAGTGAAGATACAGGAGAATGAATCTTATCGGCGTGAAGTTGACACTTGGCACACCTACGGACATATCCTACACAATCTTCTTCCATGGTTGGCCAATAGAATCTTTGTCTAAGGATCTTCTTTGCTAGCATTTGTCCATTAACATGGCCACCACAAACTTCAGCATGAGATCCTTCCATAACTTTCCAAAGCTCATCTTCGTCTAGACATCTCAGAAAAACTCCATCAAAACCTCTTTTGTATAATGCTCCCCCAACTAGGGTGTATCTCTAAACAACTCTCTTGATAGCCCTTTTCTCCTCAGCTATGGCTTCTTCAGGATATGATTGATCTTCACAATATTTGGCAATTTCATAGTACCATAGCTTCTGTCCATCATCCATCTCTTCTAACAACTCCATCAACATGATCTCTCTCTTTTCCACAATGTCTCCATCTCTGACTTTCTTTAGCAGCTTCTCCTTAGTTCTAAGGAATAAAGGGTCTTTCACGGCGGGTGAAAGACGCCTATGAACTATAATTGATTCGGATTGCCTGCTGATTGGAAAATCAAGAGAAGATGTGAGTGAAGCTAGAGCGTTAGCTAAGATGTTCTGATTCCTAAGAACATGGACGAAAATCAATTTTGTGAAAAGCTTTGAATAAGCAGAAGTGAGTTCTTGATAAGGCTTGAGTTTAGGATCAAGGGTTCGATACTTGGTTAACACTTGGCGAAGAATCAGTTGGCTATCACCCACAATCTTGAGTTTAGTGGCACCATGGGAATGAGCAGCCTCGAGGCCAGCAAGGAGTGCCTCATATTCAGCTATATTGTTGGTGACTGGAAAGTCGAGCTGAAAGGCTTGTGGAATGATGATACCTTCAGGTGATAACAGAACAATGCCAATACCCTTTCCATGTGAATTCAGAGCCCCGTCAAAATGCAGAGTCCACATATCATCTCTGATTTGGTCTATGAACATCAGTTCCTCATCTGGAAACTCCGATTGGACTGGATCAAAACGAGGAAGGGGGTGATGAGCGAGATGTTCTGCTATGGCATAGCCTTTGATCGCTTTCTACTGAATGTAAGTGATATCGAATTGAGATAGAAAGCTTTGCCATCGTGCTAACCTATCAGTAAGGACATATTTCTCCAGAAGAAACTTGATTGGATTCATCCTAGCGATGAGATGGACCTCATGGTCTAGAAAATAATGTTTCAATTTCTGAACAACCCAGACCAATGCTGCGCAAGTTTTCTTCATCGTTGTATATCTCTGTTCAACGGGGTTGAGAAGTTTAGAGAGATAGTAGGCCATCCTCTTGTGCTAGGACAGATCCACTGCATCATCCAGGACAGAAATGTAAAGTATCAATGGTTTGCCTGGAGACGGCGGTCTCAGAACAGGAGGACTTGCCAAATAATTCTTCAATCCATCGAATGCCTCCTGACACTTATCGTCCCAATCGAATTTGACTCCCGGCTTGGTAAGCTCGTAGAACGGATTACACCTTTGTGAGTGCTGGGAGACAAAACGGTGAATAAATTGCAACCTCCCGATTAATCTTCTTAACTCCTTCAGGTTCTTGGGAGGTGGCATCTCTCTGATAGCCTTCGCCTTGTTGGGATCGATCTCAATTCCCCGTTTGCTGACAATGAATCCAAGTAATTTCCCTGAAGATACCCCGAATACACATTTCTTGGGGTTCATCTTTAACTGATATTACTTTGACCTTTCTAATACTTTTGCCAAAACTTTGGCATGTTCAGCCTTCGTCTTAGATTTAACCAACAAGTCATCCACATACACTTCTAGATCGATATGCATCATGTCGTGAAATATTGCCATCATGGCCCTCTGATAAGTGGCTCCAATATTCTTTAATCCAAATGGCATGACGACATAGCAGTATGTTCCCCAAGGTGTAGTGAATGATGTCTTTTCCTGATCTTCTTCTACCAATTTAATCTGATTGTATCCTGAAAACCCATCTATAAATGATAAAGTCTCATAGCCAGCAGTTTTATCAATGAGTACGTAAATATGAGGCAATGGAAAATCATCATTAGGACACGCCCGGTTCAAATCTCGGAAGTCAATACAGATCCTGACCTTCCCGTCCTTCTTCATAACCGAGACTATGTTGGCCACCCATTGCGGATAGAGGACAACTCTAATAAATTTGCCTTTATGTAATTTGTCGACCTCTTCCTTCATCTTCAGAGCCATTTGTGGGTGGAATCGCCTTAGCTTCTTTTTGACCGGGTTAGGTCCATCCTTTAACGTCAACCTGTGTTCAACTAAGGATGAGTATAACCCCGGCATGTCTTCATAACTCCAAGCGAAAGTGTCCTTATAGTCTTTAAGAACTTGTACCATTGCCTTCTCATCCTCTACAGAAAGATTCTTGCTGACGAGGACAACCTTAGGTTCGTCTTCAGTCCCTAAATTGATTTCCCTGGTGGGCTCTTCTACGGCAGCTGAGGGTTCATCGAATGTCTTCACTCCACTGGCATATGCCTCAGTTGCGTCCTCGTCATCTTCTTCATCTCCAACAATAGGGTCTTTTTCATGTATCAACTCATACACCCCATATCCATCATTGACTAACTCATCGTCCATACAGTCTTCTGGCATCTGAATGAGATTTTTCAATAGCTGAGGGATCATAGAGCAAGAAAGGCATTTATTAGCTAAATCCTGGAGGTATCTATCTGGAATCTGTCTATCCTTAGACTTTCTAAACTTCCTAACCTGACTAACCTGCCTAGAACTAGACTTCCTAACTTCACTAAACTCCCTATTCTGACCTAATGAAGATGAAGCAAAACGAAAATCATGGGATACATATGGAAATACAGGAGAATCCTCCCGAGGGGAGGGGCAGAGTAGATTTAGAAGAGAATCTTGACCGAAAGACCCGTGCGATGGGGTATGATCGGACAAGTAAGAGGTTTCCTCAATGAGGATATGGGAAGAATTTGTTGTCAAATTGGCGTTTTTTTTTTTTGGCAATAGAAGAGTTAAGCATAAAACATGAATGAATATGAATAGAAGGAAAATGAGATGAGGGAAGTGGCACAAAGGCCAAAGGATTAGGGGGATCATACAGCAGTACGTTCCAGATTAAATCATACATCCTCTCTAGATCGAGAGGAGGTTGTGGAATGAGGTCCCGTGGGAACAGAATAATCATGACGGGCGGGGCCCGTGGAATGTCTTCAATAATGACCCGTGACAAGTCGGGGTCAGGAGCAAAGTGAGAAACAAGGTGTGAAGCATGAAAACATGAGAAGGATAAGTCCCCCTCAAGAGCAGATCTGTGGTATAGCCAGCTTCATAAGGGTCATTTGGCTCCCCTTCATCAGTCTCTTCTGACAGCAGTATCCTTTTGTCGAAAATAGCACCAGGACCTTCGATTAGCTCATCGATCTGTGGCGGCCACTTGGGTTCTACAGGATCGAGAAACATCCTGTTCAATGCGATGTAGAGATCTCTTAAATCGAACCACCTGTACCATTCACATTCAGGGTCTTGGAATTTTCTCCTCTTCATAGGCCGCAGAGCCTCCAAGGACTGGTACGTGAGCAGTTCTGAGCAATGTCTAGCCAAGTCTCTCCCATATATGTCGTGGAGGTCAAAACATGAAGTAATGACCACCGTGTTGTCATGGCTTATTACGGGCCCCTTTACAAAATGAGTGTATATAGTCCAAGTTAAGGGGTCCCGGCCTTCTTTGTGCAGTGTAGACATCGTCTCCTAGACTTTCTGGCTGCCTTCATTCTCTGCTTGCTGAACAATGTCCTGCTTCAGTTTTCTTGGCCTATAGCCCAGGCCGCTTCCAAGTGTTCTTCGGTGGTCTTTGACGTGAGTGGTCCTGCCTTGTAACTGTGTACCCAGGCCTCTTCCAGGCTGATAGCCATTCTTCATCATTTATTCTCTATCCTGGGGTACTCATGCACTTCCCCCTCTTTATGGCAAATTAATGGATAAGGAGTAATAGTGGCAGTTTTCAGAGGATCAGCCACTAGATAGTAAACCTGTAATACCGACAGAAAAGGTTATCGGCCAGGTGAAGAAGTGGGTTTGACATTCAAAGAGTGAGCAGCAACAAGGATCGGCATGCTCGTAACCTTAATGATTCGTCCTTTGAAGGGGAATTCGAGGCATTGATGATTCGTGGAGGGAATCGCCTCAAGAGTTTTTATGTAAGGACGACCCAAAATGGCATTCAAAGAAGGGTCGATTTCTAGAATGTGAAATTCGACCTCTGCGTGACTTACAGGGCCTAGCTCCACTTTCAAATAGACCATTCCCAGAGGGGAACGGGTGGAATTATCATATGTCGTTACGGAGATGGGGCTAGGCAACCATTTTTCCTTGGGCACACCGCACAATTCCAAGGTCTTCGGAGGTAAAACATTGATTGAAGCCCCTGTGTCAACCAGACATGCATCCACGGCCTTCTTGCAGATATTGACTGTGATGCTCAGAGCCATGTTTCTGGCCGCCGGCGGTGCTAGTTCCGATGTATGAAATGAAATAGATGGCTGATCCCCTTGAGGAACTAACAGTGCTGTAATCTTCTCCACCGGCACGTCCTCGTTGACCATCACCTTCTGCAAATATTCCATCAGGGTTTCTTGGTGGGTCTTTGATCTTTTAATCAGTTCGAGCACGGAGATCCGTGCCGGTGTTCGGTCAAGATGCTTCAGAAGGTCGTATTGAGTGCCTGGTGCACTCTCTTCATTGTGTGCTTCCTCTGCCGGCTGTGATGGGCCGTCTCTAACTGTTGACTGAGGAAAGACTTTGTTGAAAATCCTCCCACTCCGGAGCGGATGTTCCGCAGCCGTAGAAGGTCCGGGTGATACTTTGAGTACCGCAGGGTTGGATGGTGCGGATGGGGTGGAGTGTTGGTATGTAGGTGATGGCGTGGGGTTAGTCGGTGGTGGCGTGGTACGGATTAAAGGCCTAGACAGTTGGATGGTGGAAGGGTAAGTGGTTGGCGTGGATGAAGTGGGGAACGACATGCGTAATAGCGGTTTAGAAGGTTGGATGGTATCTGGGTAAGCGGTAGTGGTAGCAAGTGAAGTAGGGAATGGTACGCGGAGTAGTGGTCTGGATGGTAGGAGGGGTGCGTAGTTGGTTTGCGGGGGGTTATTTAGTGGGGACGTAGTGGCGTGGGGTGTAATGGGTTTGAGGAAAGCGGGTGGTGGTAATGGGTTAGTGGGTGCGGGTGAGTGATATGCGGGTGTTGGTATAGGGGTAATAGTAATGGACTGTGGTCTGGGTATGTGGATGGTGCGGCGTGGTGGTTGTTCTGCGGTACTTGGAATGTGACCCGTTGAATAAATAGGGGAAGAGTCCTCTATTCTCCACTGTTTCCCGCGGTTAGCCTTAGATCGGCTATTTGTCAGGATAGGGGCAACTGGGTTCTGATTTTGGTGCTCCGGAAGCGGGTTCTGCACTATGCCCATGTTCAGTGGTGCTGCTGCTTGTGCTGGTGCTCTTGCTTGCTGTTGCTGCTGCTGCTGTGGTGGTCTTCTTGCCTTTAAGGCAGATATGTACTTTTTCATCTCTTCCCAGTCAATGCCGTCCTGCTCGTTGAGATCATGAATGTAATCTCTGAATTGGAAGCATGTGTCAATAGTGTGTCCAGGTTGCCTATGGAAATAGCAATACCTGGAGGTATCGGCATTTTGGGGCCAAATTGCCTTTTCTCTTGGCAGGACCAAGGCATTGGCTGCCATTAAAGCACTGAAAATGTCCGCCAAGGACTCTGGGAGGACTGGGTATTCTGTCCTCTTCGGGCCTTGAGGTCTTCTCTGCTAGTTATAGTCAGCAGGAGGAGGGACATTATGATACGCCGGTGGTGCGCACGGCTGGTACTGTTGTTGTTGCTGATACTGCTGTGGCGGAGGCTGGTACTGTAACTGCCGTTGCGGCGGCTGCTGTGGCTGTTGCTGTTGCTGTTGTTGATTCGGGTGCTGGGGCCGCTGAAACTGGGGCTGCTGATACTGGGAGTTTGGCTGCTGCCTGTACCCCTGCTGGTTCCGCTGCTGTGGCCGCTGGTATTGTTGTTGTTGACTCCTCACAAACTGGGGCGAGTTGTTGTTCATACTGCTAACTTGCTCATGAGAGAGCGTGCCCTCGGTAGTCGGACCTGTGCTAGGGGAATTTGGCACTGTAGGTTTTCGAGGTGGAGGCCTGCTAGGTCTGTGAGGATCAAAGACGCTAGAGAACGCAGTGTCCTTGAAGGCATTCTGACAGTACCGCGCTCTTTCATAGAGCTCTGCCATGCTGGTCAAATTGTTCAGGGAGAGGACTAGTTTGAACTGAGGCGTAGCATTGGAAATGAGCATCTTTACTTGCTCCGACTCAGACAGGTGATCTTTTACTTTCTCGGCCAAGCCCCTCCATCTGTCGGCAAAACTGACGAACTCCTCATCGGGCTTCATCTTCTCTGCTATCAGGTCCGTAATGGACAGGGAGGGGGCAACTCTGTCTTGGTATCGTTGAATGAATTTTCGGGAGACGATACCATAGTCCTCTACTTCGGAGGGCTCTAAAGAAAAGAAGCACTCGAGGGCTGGTCCCTCTAAAGATCTCCTGAACAAAAAGGCCAACGACCTCTTGTCGTTTTGCCAGAAGGATGACTCGTACATGAACTCCTTCAAGTGGGTGAAGGGGTTACCAGTACCGTTATACTTTCGATATACTGGCATATCAGAGGGTGGCAGGTGGAACACTGGCAGAGTTGGTAAATTGATCTCTGGTGCAGCTTTGACCCCCATCATCTTCTGGAGGTTGTTGAATTGTTCATCCACGCGCTCCATCTTTGCCAGCAATGCTTGCGTGGTCGGATCAGCCTGGGGAGGAGGGAGAGGTGGAGGTACTTGATAGGCATGTTGCCTGGAGTACGTAGGACAAGGAGGACAATAAAGAGGAGGTCCGGCAGAGCTTCCGCCATGCTCGAGGGCATTTTGATAAGCAGGCGTCAGCGGTCTGACTGGTTGCCTAGAAAAGGAAAGTTGCGGCCCGGTTGGCCGAGAAGTTGAGACATGGAGGCCTTCCATGGCCTGATGAAGGAAGGGAGGATGATGAGGAGGTTGCTGAGGGATGACAGGGGGAGCCGCAGGGTTTGGCTTGGCAGACTGCACGGGCGTCTTCCCCTTTAGAATGGATTGGATCGCCTCGAATTGTTGAGGGTCCAAACGGGAGGCAAGAACTCCCAAAGCATTTACAAGATCCGAGGGATCAGAAGATGAGGGATCATTTTGGTTCATGTCTCCCTCGAAGATAGGGTTAGGAACCGCATGCACATGCGGGGGAGGATCAGAATATTGATCATGAGGATGATAAAGAGGGGTTGGGACATTCCACTCATACCGAACTAGACAAGGAAGAGAATTACGGGAGGCATCAGCATCTCTCCCGCTCTCGAAATGGTAATCAGAATCGCGAGGGGCATTATCATCTCCCTCGTAGTTGACAATGGCATCTGGAGCCATGCTCAAGTCCCTGCCTGATCGAAGCAGCATGATGTTAGATTTTTTTTTCGTTTCAGAGATTGGCAAACAAGTTGTACATAGATTAAGCAAACAAGTGGAAGTTTAACGTGATTTTAGGATTCCTTGTTGGGTTATTTGGATTTAATTAAATCACAAATTCACTCAAGGGGTAGGATCCTAGTTTCAGTTCAGTGTCCACCTTTATTTTCTATGGCTTTCTCTCACAACGTTATGGAAATCTAACCCGGACTTCAATTGGTACAACCAGCCCGATGATCAAGGAGAAATACCTTGATTTTGGGGACTTACGGAGGTCTTTAACGCCAACTACTCTAGTCTGATCGAGGGACCGACCCAATCAGAGAGAGTTGAAGACGTCAAGAAGAGTGTTCCTAAGAAAATGAGGGTGTTAGCCTCAATGTGTATGACCTGTAGCTTGGATGGCCTCTAATGCTTAATACATAATGGGTAATAGCACACAGATCACAAAATCTGAGAACTGAAGAAGAAATAAGAAACTGCCTGAATCGCGTTGCTATTGATCGACGCTATTCAAACATAACCTTATTTTTTTCGCAGAAGCTCAGGAAGTAGACAGCAGAGAAATGAGACTGAAAGGCGTCTGGGTTTAACGACGCAGTTTGAAATGTGTCGGTTTTCCTGGACGCTTTTCAAGTCGCAGATGCAGTTCTCCATGAGGAATTTTTGGATCGATTCCTCCTCAAAACAGAATAAAAATGATAAATAATCAGCTCATGCAAAAATTTTTGTTTCAAATTTTAACATGATGATTTTATTAAATAAACAACTGAAATATCAATCAATCACACAATCTTTATCACAAAAACAGCTTTTCAACTAATCAACGGGGAGGGCAAGATCTTGCCACAGGGGTGTGCACGTGGTGCAACTAAGCTAAAAACTCACCAATTGGTGAGGGCGTGTCGAGAGACACAAGTGGTGCACCGTGGGTGCCCGATTGATAACAGTAAGAACAAAGAATTAAAAAGATGGCGAGACCAAGTCTCACCGTGATCGCCAAAAAAGCTGTGAATGCTTAAAATGAGTGTGTGATTATCATTAAAAAACTATGTTGTTTAAGTGCAAAATAAACCTATTAAAAAGAAACTAAGTGATGTGATCGCCAGAAACTTTTGACTAAAAAATTCCAAAAGAAGATTTGATCGCCTACCTGTTTGGACGTGGGAGATGTTGAGCTCTTGGTTCTCCTCCTTCAGCCGGCTAAAGAAAAAGAGCCATTTCTTGTCTTTGTTCTTACTTTGGCTGTTATTGAATTTTGAGGATCGTCCAGATTCCTTGTTGTTCGCTGTTGATTCCCTCCCTTTGACTCTCCTTTGTATCTTGCAATAAATAGAAAGAAATAAAGAACAATGATGAGAACTTAGGAAGAAATAGTATCCATTCCAGAAAAAATTTTAAACATGTAACTAAGCAGGTGAACTCACTTGTTGGGATGGTCTTTTAAACCCCTTTAACAAATAGGTTTTGAAAAATGATGCTAGTGTTGTGTGTGTTGCATGGAGTGATGTGATGAAGAATGTGTGACTAATGGGGATGAAAAAAATGTGAGAAGTATGCAGAAATGAATTGAAAGCTAAGCTGGATGGCCCCTGGAAGCCTTGGTCTTGAGAGGAGGATGGATGAAAATTCTTGGAAGCAGCAGTACTTCAGCGTTTGGACGTCGCCTTCAAAATTCCTTTGCTCCAATCACCACCAAAATAATTACTAATGATCACTCAACATCACTCTCTGTCACTCGTCCAAGAAGCAGGGTATTTATAGACTTCTTTACATCTGTGGATTTACATGGAGAAATTTTGAGATTTATTCAACTTAACCAACAGATAAATACATATTAATTCATCTTTATCTGTAATTAGTCTAAAACGCGTCGCCCATTAGAGACGCTTTTCAGACTAATTAAGATAAGGATAAACATCCGGGAAAAGTTTATCTTTATCTGTAATTAGATAAAACGCGTCGCCACATTGAGGCGTCTTTTAGACTAATTAAGATAAGGATAAACATCCGGAAGAGATAGAAACGACTTAGGAAACATAAATGGCGTCGTGCCATGCATACGTCTTTTAGCTAATTAATCAATTAATTAAAATTCAAATTTAAATATCAAAATAGAATAAACTCTAAACGGCGTCTATATAGGTCGACGTCTTTTAGACTTCTTCATATTTTAACTGAAATTTGAGTTAAAATCAATTTAATTAATTAACTTAAATCATGTCTGTTTGACCCGACACTATTTAGATAATTAACTCAAAAGATCAATAAAAATTAACCAATGATTAAATATCAGACCATTATGAGGCATTATTATATGATATGAAATTTACACAAAATGATGTAAAAATTAGCGTGTCTACACCCGTTAAGTTCAATAATTAGTTATTGACTTATTGTAATTAATTAATATCTAGATATTAACTAATTACTTAGCCGAATTAACATCGCATGTAAATTCGGTCGGACTTTCGATCAAAGTGGGTGGCAAGCAACACCGCATGATCCCGGAAGGTAATGGGGTTCAACAACCCACTCATGGAACCTGTCCGTCCACAGTTACCGCGTGGCTATAATCCTTCGTTCGTACAATGCTCTCGAGTTAACCTAGGATATGGTCAACTGTCAAACCTTAGATGGTTAACTCACTTGAATCAGACTTCGCTGTACAATATCCGAAAACTTCTTTTCTGATATTGTTTCTGATCTAGCCAAAGACTCCTTCAGATCTATTCTAGAGCATTCTCTTTCCAGTTACCTGAGAGCGAATGATCCTTTATTGAACACACAATCACCTTCGAAGGTCTTCCGCTAGACCCGATCCTTGACTATTAGAGATCCCGTGGATAGGGATTCGTAGGTCAAGGTCAAAGTCCAGAAATCTACCGATAATGTGTCTTTAGTGTCTCAAGTTCAAGGATCAACCATGCCACTGTGACGATGAATCAAGCCGATTGACAATCAGGTAAATGTAGACATGCTAATTTTGACATCATTTTGAGTAAATTTCATATCATATAATAATGCCTCAAAATAGTTTGATATTTAATCATTAGTTAATTTTTATTAATCTTTCTGAATTAATTATCTAAATAGTATCGGGTCAGACAGACATAATTTAAGTTAATTAATTAAATTGATTTTAACTTAAATTTTAATCAAATATGAAAAAGTCTAAAAGACGTCGACATGTGTAGACGCCATTTAGAGTTTATTCCTATTTTGATTTTTAAAGTTTGAATTTTAATTAATTGATTAATTAGTTAAAAGACGTCTGCCAGGCACGACGCCATTTAGGTTTCCTAAGATGTTTCTATCTCTTTTTCCGGATATTTATCCTTATCTTAATTAGTCTAAAAGACGTCTCCCATGGGCGACGCGCTTTAGATAATTACAGATAAAGATGAATTAATCTGTGTTTATCTGTTTGTTAAACTTCAAATTCTTTCATGTTAATCCATTAATAACCGCAGATGTAAAGCCTATAAACCCAACTTCTTGGTCATTGAAAAGAGAGTGATGATAGTGATAATTGAGTGAAATTGGAGCAAAGAATCTTGGCGACGACGTCGAGGCGCTGAAGGATCGAAGTGCTACTACTTCTAGGAGTCTTGAAGCAAGCTACATCCCTTCTTCATCACTTCTTCGTCGTTTCAAGAACTTTCAAGACCAAGGCTTTCCAGGGGCCATCCAACTCAGTTCTTAATTATTCATCATCATATTAGTTCAAAATTTCATTCATCACATCACTCCATACAACACACACTTACTAGCATTATTTTTCAATCCATGTTTTAAGGAGTTTATAAAGACCACAAACAAGTGAGTTCATTTGTTTAGTTGCATGATTAGAATTTCTACTGGAATAGATACTACGCCTATTTGAGCTCTTATTGTTCTCTCTTTCTTTCTTTCCACTTTTTGCAAGGTTCAAAGGTACAAAATAAGATAAAGAGGAGATAATCAATAAGGAAAAAGAATATGGATGATCCTCAAAGTCTGATAAACAACCAAAGCAAGAACAAAGTCAAAAGGGCTCTCTTTCTTCAGCCGGCTGAAGAAGGAGAATCAAAGACTCAAAAATCTCCCAATTCCAAAACAGGTAGGCGATCAATTTTTTCTTTTGAAACTTTTTAATTAAAAATTTCTGGCGATCACATTCACTTAGTTTTAAAAGGTTTATTTGTCACATAAACAACATAATTTTCATGATAATCAATCCCCTAATTTGAGCACTCACAGTAAATTACCATTCGATGATTCATGTCGGATCAGTTCAGTGAACTCATTCCCCAATGAGCACCCACAGGTTTACCATTGTGTCTTCACACGAATAACTAACGAGATCAGTCACCCTCATCATATGAGCTGAAATAACCTATACTAGTCTTACCGGATGTTTGATGTCTTTCTCAAACATTCTACGACTAAGAACAATTGAGAATATGTCATCAGTCTCATTATTATGATCTCATCATAATCTGATGACTATTACACATATTCATAGACTTCATTATACGTAATTATTAATATGTCAATCTACATAATGAATTTAATGCCATTGATTAGTGAACCATATTGAAATAGATGCCTTATGATTGGCTTAGAGGACACCTATATCCATTACCTCTCTCCTTTCAATCTCTCTTCCTCCTGAACACACATGGTCATCAATTTATTGACTGACCACTTAGCCTGATGTGTGTTATAGGAGATCTTAAATGCCTCATATTCACTAGGCAGAGAGTTGAGAATGAAATAGACAAGGAAAGTGTCTGAAATTGTAACTTCTATGGCATTCAGTTGAGCAGAAATATTCCTCATTATCATTATGTGCTCTCGAACACTGCCACTAGTGTATTTCATCGAGGACAATTTTGCCATTAAGGTGCTGGCTTTAGCTTTATTAGAATTAATGAACTGTTCCTCAATTGCCTTCAGAAATCCATTAGCAGTAGTCTGAACTGGGATATGTAACGACCCGCCACCCTATAATCGGAGATCCGATTACTAAATGGGTACCGAATCATTAATTTGGGACCAAACCAGGATCTAGCAAGTCTGGGAAATAAATAATAAACTAAGCTAAACATTCACATCGCATTGACTTGAAATAAAAGTGCAGGAATTAAAATTATTACAATGCGACTCGATACAGCAAATAATTACATTCTCCAACAGAAGGAAATAATTAAACATACAGGCCAAAGATAAATAACAACTACATCGGGGCATACCCCGGAACAACCGCTGAAGGCACACCACCCGGCCGCACACGCCGCTCTAAGTCTGCTGGGAGTCCTCACCTGAAAACCGCAGGGGTGAGTCTCAAGACAAGACTCAGTTGGGATCCTTCGATCCCCACTGCCCACGCACACACCCACAAGTGTAAAGTACAGCTAACAGTAAAGTAACACGTGTAGTGGCAGGTACGATATCTAATTCTCTACGTGAGAACACGTGCAGTCGAAATATAATAATCATGCACATTCTAAGACAACCGTTAGAAAACCCACAACTGCCGTCTCGATAGAACTCGCCGACCGTACAAACAACAATGAGAAAAACCTCGACCCGCTGAGACCAAGGAGCAGCCCCTCGGATAGCACGCTCGCTACTCCGGCCCAACTGGCTCAGGTGACTACCCCTTCCCTCAGCATGAGTGACTCTCCGAATGTACCACTCCGACACCGGTACTAGCTGACCCCGGGGTTCACCAGGTGACCCTCTCTCACTAGGCGTCACCCCGCCCACGCCCCCACCGGCGCTGTGCTCACGCCCCCACCAGCACAGAGTGATAAAGTGCTACAATGTCACTCCAGGTTCACAGTAACTGAAAACCCAACGCAGTGCGATCCGGTCACGTGAAAAGCCCGCGATCGCATAACACACATAGGACCATCCGATCATGAGGAATCCATTGCTATCGGGTGCACTAAAACATGTGCTAACCAGCTATCTAGCAGTATGAACACATTTTACTGGCATGCATTAGTGAGATTCTGTCTTGAATCGCGTCGACCGAGGTCGATGCCATTCAAGTTCCATATATAGGTTCATATAAATCAGTCTTCAGAATCTGGCCTTAAAAGGCGTCAACACCAGAGGACGCCGTTTAAAAGGCGTCGACATCCTCAGACGCCATTCAGCACAGAAAACCAGGATTTTCCGAAATCTCTAAACAGGGGATTTCTGCCTTAAAAGGCGTCATGGCTACCCGACGCTATTCAAAACGCGTCGACCACCCATGACGTCTTTTAGTCCCAGAATCCCAAACTGGCAAACTCTCAGTCAGACGATTCCTGTCTAAAAGGCGTCGTGATGGCCCGACGTCCTTTGAAAAGGCGTCGTCCATGCACGACGTCTTTCAACCCTAGGAACCAGAGTTGCCATGAGCCCGAGGGCTCCCCTTTTCAACCCAAACAGCCCCAAAATACCCAAAAACGGAGGAGAAAGAGGGGCACACAATCCATAGGAAATCTCAATCATAGCAAATCCCCCATATCATCAAAGAACTCCTAAACATGCTCATTCTACCCCCCAAAACCAAGGATCCACAACATGCATAAACGGGGGAAAACATGGTTTAAACACAAAGCCGTGGGAACCGTCACCCTACCGAACACTCGAACGCCTCCGAGCTTCAAGCCGTCCGCCTGTCTCGCCCCACGCCGCCGCCGGTACCGCCGAGGTCGTCCTAGCCCCACCGTGACGTCGGCCGCCGTCCGGAGAGTAGAACGCCGCAGTGGAAGTGGAGGTGGTAGGGGTAGGAGCCAGGTAGAGGATGGAGTGGAGGGAGAGGCGAAATGGTGTGAGGAAGAGAGGGAGGAGGAGGGGGGTCGCCGCCGTCGCCGGAGGAGAAGGAGAGAAGGTGAGTAAGAGAAAATGAGGGAAAGAAGGAGGGCTCGCGGGGTTAACCAGAAACTGGCTAAAACGCGTCGACATGCACGGACGCCTATCAGGTGACATGACGGCCGCTCTGACAAGATTCTGAAACGCGTCGTCCTTCACAGACGTCATTCAGACAACTTGTCAGGGCCGTACTCTGACACACCCAGAGTCTCAGTCTAAAAGGCGTCGACCCACACGGACGCCATTCAGACGACCTGACAGGGCCGTATTCTCGCGGTCCAAAGTCAGTCCACGTGGCAGAACCTGAAACGCGTCTGCCACGGTGGACGCCGTTTAAACCGCGTCGAGCCCGCTCGACGCGAAACAACACAGAGTTCCAGACCCCACTAGGGCCAGAACTACAGGGTCCGACCCTGAAAACCGAATCCGAAAGTCTCAGTCCTTACAGGATAGATCCCTCAATGTTCTGTCCAACATGTCCTTGAAGGAACAGAAGACAGAGACGGTTGGACTTTTCCCATTTCTCATAATGAGTCTGCTGTTCCATTGAACTATCTGGAGTAAGTGGAGCTGGTTTATCCTCACGTAAGGACAAATCTAAGTCTATGCAACCCAAAGCAAACAGTACCTTTTGTTTCCATTCAGTGAAGTTAGTGCCATTCAGATAAGGCACAGTCTTAATAAAATGTGCAAACAAAAGAGAAGCAGCTGAAATAAAGATACACATGCTCATATATAAAATAATGGAACAAAATATTGCAAGTTATGAGGCAGTAATTTAAATTGCAAAGTAATTCAGAAACTAAAATGAACTACTTTAACAAGTCGTCATTTTACATTATTATAATTCCTTAATATGCTAATGGACAGACTCCCCAAATTAACTTAAGTGATAAAACTAAATTTTATAAATATTTTGATATCAAGAGAGAGGACCTTTGAGTACAAAAGTCTCAAGAGTCGCCATGCATATAAAATTTATTCTATCATGTTCATGACATGAAAAATAGATATTCCTTTGGGAGTTAAATTCTACAATCAAGTTAAGAACACAAATATTTGATATTATTTTAATTTTCTAAGAAGAACGTTTTATCATTCTCCATGCATAAGGCCACTTTGGTGATCAACTTACACACTATGAATTATAAAACATCCTTCCCTTAATTAAAATGAGAACAAATAACCAAATACTCATTAATGATATTATTTTAAGCTTAATATGGTTAAATTTTATCAATCCTTGTGATTAATGCCACACTTTGGTGGTCAAACTAACTATTTAGAAATCTAAAATATACCACTAAATCACATAATAGCATCACTGAATACTGAATATGAGCAAAAATGATATAAACATAATAATTATTGCAATCTGAAATGGAGATATTCATGTATAAATAAATGTTAAAAAGAAGTCAAATTATCACAAAAATATCTCCTAAGTTTACATCAATAATTATTAATCCATAAACAACTTTTATCATACTTAAAACTGTATTAAAATGGGCAAATTTAAGTTATAACATGTTGTTGCATAAATGTTCTTTTCTGTTTGCAGAAATTAACCAGAATTGCAAACAAATACAGTTCTGTTTATATAAATAATTTGAAATTATAAACATACCCTTATCAGTTTGCAGAAATAACCAGAATAGCAAACTAATCTTAATATATTTGTAAAAATTATCAGAATTGCAAATATGTCCGTTTCTGTTTGCAGAATTAACCAGAATTGCAAACAGATCCTTTTCAGTTTGCAAAAAATAATCAGAATTTGCAAAAATATCCGAATATATTTGCAGAAATAACCAGAATTGCAAATATATACATTTCTATTTGCAGAATTTAAACTTAATTGCAAACAGATCTATTTCTGTTTGCAAAAATAAACAGAATTGCAAACATATCTTCTGAAATTGTATATGTACCCCTACTGTTTAAAAGGATTATCCATAATTCTTTAAATACCACTAATGGGTCCAAAAATAGACTCAGAAATATGGACTTTGGATCTAGAACTTAATGGACCCAATAAGCTATCATTAGTGAACATTAAAAGATAAAGATAACTAAAGAAATTAAAGTTAAAACAATTTTTAAATCTTAAAGGATACATATAACACTAACGGATATGAACGGATACAGATAATAAATAGATTAACGGATTCGGGTTTAGTTGGATTATCGGATACGGTCGGATATCTAACCAGACTCGGTTTGGGTCTTAATTATCCAAGCGAATCTTGTACCCAAAATCTGAATCCAAAACCCCTTAAGGAAGATCCGTTACGCAATATTTAAACGGATATAGATTCGGGCCCTAAATAAGATCCGAACGAATATCTTTACCCAAATATTATATCTAAAATCCAATAAATAGGATCCGATACAGATTTAAAATTCAACCCAACATAAAATCCAAAAATCCCCATTAAATAAGATCCATTAAATTACATTGGATCCCAAATTTAAAATTCAAATTAGTGGGGACTTAATGGGACTTTAAAGGTCCTTTATGGGTTAATCTTTAACCTCCCCTACCTTAATCCGTTAACTGTTGGGAGAGAAACGTGAAATGAGGGCTTTAATGGTTATTTATGGTTATTTTCATCTCCCCAAACCTTGATCCGTACCAGTTGGGGAGGAGAAAACGTAAGGCCATGAAACCACAACTGACCCCCTCCCAACGCCTCAAACCCACAACTATGAAGCCCAAGCACAACCATTGCTGGGCGGCCATGAAGCTCAAAGGCTTACAGATTTCCAAAAAAAGCTGCGGGAGCTTTCAAAATCTGCATGAGATATGGCGCATAAAGGTTGCAGAAAAATAACCGTACGTGGGTGCATGGGAGTCCATTACAAGATCTACATGCCGGGCGACATCGGTCACCGTCCGACAGTCTAGAAAAATTAAAATAAAATAACGTAAAGAACGTCGCATTTTTCTCGTCCGTAACTGGATGGAAACAAGAAAAATACAGTAAATCGGAGTCCCAAAATCACCGACACGGACTCTGATACCACTTGTTAGGGATTTAAGAATATCTGCAGTGGAAGCCATCCCTAACGAGAAGAAGAAGACGACGCCGAAGTCGATCCCCACGCATTCACGAGTCTCTCGAGCACCGCACGAACACCGGACGTGGAGATCCGTGTAACCCGAGCACGAACTCCTCTGATTTTCTCTCTCTATCTCATTCGATGCGTATGACTTGATGGGGAGTCATAAGCTTCTTATATAGAGAGGAGGGATCAGTCTCGTTTAACCTTAAATGGATCCCACCCATTACAGGATCCTAATAGACTCCTTATGAGTTAAGCCCAATAACCATATTCTGTCAATTGGATATCTTATGGTGTGTTAGTGTGTCGCCCAATAACCGCAAGTGGACCACTAATTAGATAAAAGCTCAACAGAGACATCAAAGAAACATACATTGATATCAAAGTTATGTACGGGCTTACCTGGGCCTGCATGGGCTTTATGATGCTGGACGGGCCAGCTTATAGTTGGAGGCTCGTAGGGCCTAGGCTGGGCTCGAGTTGAGCCAACTAAGCCACGATCCGGATCGGACTGTGGTCGGACCAACTCAAGTCCGCTTCTATCTCTAAGTCACAGATCGGGATCGACCGATTCTGCATTTCATGTTTGACACCCCTAGCCTCATCCTCTCCATCAGTGGAGAAGGCCAGAGGATCCAAAGCCTCAAGCGGCCTGCCACCAGCGCTGATCTCAGCTTACTGCCTTGGGCCCCTCTCCTCCTACTCTGCATTGGCACCTTATCCGCTTCGTCGGTATTGTCGTCTCAGGCCGTCCACCAGATCGCCCGCAAGCTAACGTATGCTCTGACCTGCAATGCTGCAAGCCACAAGGACATCCTCCTCACTGGTACTAATTTCAAAGTCTCCTCCTAATCTAGACCAACTTGATTTAATTATCTGTAGCAATTATTGCTCGTGGCAAAGCACTCGATCATGGGGACCTAAGAGCCCTCACCCTGTCAATGAAGGGTATAAAATTTATGGATCAAGTGTGAACTTTAGGTATGTTGCTAAAGTCTGGAACTAAAATGATCATTTTACTATTGTTGCAGAAGGTAGTATATTACTTGAACTTGGAACTTACCTTGCTGTCACAATAAGGATAAGGTAATTTATAAAACTTGATATCAGGAGTGGCTGAGGCTGTATGCCTCATTTCATTTCTGTTTTGTCATGAGTGCCTGAGGCTCTGTGGATTTTATTCCACATAGAGTTTTATGTTGAAACTTAAAATTGAGTATGGCTGATGGTGATAACAACCTTCTATGCTTTATATGATTTGTAGTTGTGTCACGTGTATGGTTGTGAAGTGAGAACAAATCTGTATGTTTTATGTAGTTTATGTGAAATTGTGAATGAGGACATGTTTCTATGTTCTTGACCATTTTAGAATTTGTGTACCAACTGAGAACATGTCTATGTGATTGAGCAGGTTAAGATCCTTTTGTACAGTCTTTTGGATGATCCTTCCTTTAGATATATTGTTTTAAGTGTGTACGTGTAACAGTTATATTTGAGTCCATTAAGGATCCAGTATTGTGTCCATTACCAATAGGTTCACCCCCCCCCCAATAAGCAAGACACTGAAGAACTTTGTTGTAATGTCCGAAATCAGATGTTTTTATTATAATAAAAAGGAAAACTCCTCCTTTTTAAAAGAAACTTCCAATTAAATGACCCCTCAATGGGTACCCTTAAGACATTATGGTGACCTCATAAGCATAAACAAAACCTTGATCTTCTTTCTCTTTTATAGTCATATGAACAAGAATCCGATCTAAATATACAAAATTTTGATCTTCTTTTTCTTTTGTGGTTATACAAATAAGGCGAATCCAATGTACATTCAAATACAAGAGATATCTCACAAAGAGATCGTTATAACAATTAAATGAAAAGAAAAATGAAACTTCTCAAGCTATATGACAACATGAGAAGCCTTTGCATGTGTCACATTGCCCATGTGTGGACAAAAGTATCATAAAAAGTAAAAAAATATAGTGATCAAAAATTAAAATCTATCAAGTGTAAAAACTATTATCCAAAATTGAAAACTTTTTCCACATTTTATATGCAGGTTATCTCATAGTTTTTTATTTGAGTTTTTGAACACAATATAAAGTAGGTGAAAAAGGAATTTTTTTCCCATAATTTCAATTTTTTTTGGGAAGGCATAAATACAACATAAATCAACAAATCTAAAAACAACAGCTCTTGTTACATTATCTTATAATAGTGAAAGGTAAAGAAGAATGAGATGGAGGAAAGGGAACCATGGCCTGCTTAAACATTTCACAATATTTTCATAATATGTATTTTCACATTTTTAAAAGAGACTTTATATGCATTTTTTCAGACTGATTTTTTAAGAAAATACTTCACCTTCACCTCCCAATTTTTTTTTTCTAAACTTGTAAGAGGGATTGATCGAGGAGGAAGAGAAGGGAGAAGATCAAGTTAAATATCCTTCATTGCTTTCATTCGGACATTAATTTATTTATATTAACAAATCAATATAACTTTTCTATATACAATAACATATGGCCAGATCTCTCGTATGGGGATGAGAGGGGAAAGTAGGTAAGAGAAATTCTAGTGCAATTGAAAGAAGGAGGTGAGGAGTAAGAATTTGGGTTGAGAAGTCATGAGAAGGCAGCTGAATTTAGGTTGCTTTTGAAAACATAAATTAAACAACTATAAAAATGATTCAAGAATAAATGTAGATAGAAGGTTAAGGAATTGGATCCTTTTTAATGGTCAAATAAAATTTGATATAATCATCACAATTTTGACTTTTGATATAGTGAATATTGAACTTTTCTTCCAACTCTATAGAATCTTTCCAGTTGATTGTTTATAGATAAAAATTAACATTTTAAAATGATAATAGCATCAACAAATTTTCCTAGTATCAACCAATTCTTTTTATTTCATGTCCATAAGTGAACCAAGTTTTAGAACAGACAATAGTCAAATTAACTTTAATTCCATTCGGGATTCCTGATGTAATCTTCATCCACTAAAGTCATCATCAAAGCTTTAAGAATCAAAATCAGACATTAATTCTTTTTTCCCCTTATGTTAAACTGCCTAAATTTTTACACTTTCTGTTTGAAAAAAGAGAGTTTGATACCGTGCATCTTCTACTATGTTTTTTCTAAGTGGAACATTTTGTCACATCGTCATAATTACTAGACAGGTAACTAAACATACTATTATTGCGCATGTATTTATTTGTTATCAACATTGAATACAAAAAGCATTTTATGTAAACTATGACTCAAATTCAAGTATCTGATTGTAACAAAAGAAATTTAAGATGGGAAGATGCAGTAAGAATGGATAACATAATCATAATATTCGTAAGTAGGGTGGGGGGGGGGGGGGGGGGGTGACTATATGTAGATCCTTTTTTCAATAAGTAGTCTAGTGGTTCTGGGACATAGTTCCCAACTCTAAGGAGCTGGGATCGAGCCGATCCGAGACCATATATTTTTCATCCTAGAGGAAGATTTTTCCACACTCGAAGCATTTTCCGTCAAACAATGCGATGGTCCGTAGAATACTGTGACATAACTTTCTATAAAGGAGAGAAGTCCGTGGAATCGAACCTGCGAGTGGCTCCCCAAGCGGGAGCACAGTGTCTGCCCAGCGCCACTGCGCTACAGGCCTGCGACACTATATGTAGATCTAAGATTGTTATATACCAATTTTACAATTGTGAAGACTTATAATGTAGGCTTGTTATTTTCGGCTTGATTTTGGGCTTATCTATAATGTATACAGTTCCAAGATTCACTTTTCCAAGGCCTCAAGTCTATTAACACTTTAAAGCAATATAATGTTCGTAACAGGGAACCAAATAGTGAAAGTCTATCTAATTTAAGCAAATGGGTTCTCAATGGAGATAAATCACAAAATAAAATAATAAATAAATTAGGAAAACCGCAACAAAATTACACTTTAGTATCACTAGTCTGACATGCATTTTGAATAACGGGAAAAACTCTGGTTGCATCTTAGCATGGGATGTAAGTTAATCATACAACAAGCTTACGTGCGACTCCATGCAAATATCAAGATAGAATAACTGCGAAAAAGAAAAGACAATAAGAGATAGGTGTGTTCAATAAGGTGGTATTAGATAAGGTTAGGGGTGTAGACAAATCAAGACACTTGACGAGTAGCTCGGGCGCAACTCAATTACTGTTTGAACTCAAATTGTTTATCAAGTAAACGAGCTGAATTTGAAAAAGATTTTGAGTTTGATCCTTAAATGAGTTGAGTTTGAGCACTCATATGCCCGGCTCATTTACTTTGTGAACAGTTCGATCAGTATTTTTATTTTATTTTAATTATAAATTTACCAATTTAACAAAAAAAAATTTTAAATTGGACTGCTCGCTATGCTATCTGGTGTGAGAACATAGTCCAACATCAAAGATTCAGAAGTTTGAAGTAAACGCAGCGGGGGCAGCTTCTTTATTTGGTGCTCCAATTGCTCCACTACATTCAAAGCTTGTGAGATGTAACAGCTCTGTCTTAGGCCTTGCGTTGTTCATTCGTGGTAGCCCAATTAAGGAAAATAAAAGTTTTTAAGAGTTCCGCTTGCTGCACCGCCCGTTGTGCGGGTATGCAGGCAGCCATCCGATTGATTCGATCAGATAGTTGCAGCAACAGTATTTTTTTTAATTTTTTTAATTTTTTTTAGGCTTGTCTAATCATGACCTACACATTTTATATAGGTCTCTGATCG
The DNA here is from genome assembly GCA_030544215.1 of Zantedeschia hybrid cultivar. Taxonomy (NCBI): domain Eukaryota; kingdom Viridiplantae; phylum Streptophyta; class Magnoliopsida; order Alismatales; family Araceae; genus Zantedeschia; species Zantedeschia hybrid cultivar. The sequence goes on from JARZZO010000015.1 coordinate 11,909,628, forward strand.
GACGGCCTAAAAAAATCTGAAATATAAAAAATCGAGTCCAGTGAAAAGCCACTGTTCATTGAACTTTCCTTTTTACTTTTTAAAAATTTTTTTAGACCGTCCAATCAAAAATTAGAATGTACAGACGTGTCGGTCATGATAGAATCAACCTAATTTTTTTTCAAAAAATTAAAAATAAAATTAGGTCACACCGCATACGACACAACAACTCACTGCACCGCGAGTAAAAACTCAAGTTTTAAACTTTCAAGGGCATGGACTAGCTCTTATGTTAAATGAGGCATACTCATTTTTATTAAATGAGTTGGGCTAAGACTCGCGAATTGAGCTTGAGTTCGCGAGTTTGGAGCCGAGTGTGAATGGTCATTTTTAGGCATTTGTTCTCGTTCGAAATCTATTTTGAACGGCCGAGTCAAGTTTAAGCAGAGTGAAACTCGAGTTTCCACCACTAGATAAGGTATTTCATAGGGAATGAAAATTAACTCTTTTATTAATGACTGTGTACGTGGACAGTCTAAAGTTTTTGATGAGCTAAAAGTCTGGCATCACTCTCTTAAAATGCTTTAGCAATTACACTTTCACAAACCAACATGCTTAAAAAATAAAATGTAGTTATAAAAAATAAATAATATTTTGCAATGCAACTATCACACGTTGGAAGTACATGTTAATTCATTTTTACGATATTTTGCTATTGAATAATTAAGAAGAATCATAGATAACTCTCCTAAAAAAATTATTTAACCACCACCCTTGTACAAAGTAACATGAGAAAAATTCATTCGTAGAATGTAAACCGGGAAAAAAAAATTTCCATGACTAAGCTTATGCGAATTTCAAGAACCTAAGACAACTGTAATAATTGCATTGTTCGCAATAATTTATTGTAACATTAGTTGAAAAAAGCGACTTTTGTATATATATATATATTGGTAAAGAAATTAAATATTTACACTGATCTTACACTAAAAACCTTGATTGTAAATGAGCGTCATCACCTCCTCCAGTAAAAAAAGTGTAATACTTATTACACCGCATGTGGTGTAGAGAAATTGGGGTGAATTGCAATATTTCACCTTCTCCCGTCACCTGTTTTGTTTATTTTTTCATTTTTTTGACTTTTTGAGGTAGAGAGAAAGCAAATGTACAACCCTCTAACAATTTTTATTGATGTCTTTTTCTATACACCTCTATTTAAAAGAAGTAATCGATTTATTTCCGTTATTTAAAAAGAGATAATCGATTCCTTCTCATTTAAGTCTGACCGCCTCCCAATTTATCACTTACAATATATATTTATCACTTTTAAATATGAAATTATCACTTCGAAGAACATTTCAAAGCACATTTTTTTCACTTTCTATTATTTTAGTTTTATCACTTACTACTCAATTTTATCACCTCATATACAGTTTTATCGCTATCTATGCAAACCTATCACTTACAACGTATAATTTTGTCACTTACTTAATATTTCAATTTTATGACTTGCTATTTAATTTATCACTTTATAATATAGTTTTATCACTTCCTACATAAACTTATTACTTCCAATCAGAAATTATTACAAAGAAAATGATAAAATATTTGGAAGCAATCATTTTATATAGGAAGTAATAAAAATGTACTTGAGAGTTAAAAGTGATAAAATTAAACTACGTGGCAAAATTAGACTTTAGAAGTGATAGGTTTACGTAAAAAATAATAAAACTGTATTACTAAGTAATAAAATTGAGTAGTAAGTGATAAAATTAAAACAATTAAGAAGTGATAAAAATGTGCTTTAAAAGTGATGCAAATGCGCTTCGAAGTGATTATTTCGTATTTGAAAGTGATAAATCCATACTTGAAGTGATAAACTGGGAGGCGACTATATTAAACGGAAAATAATCGATTACTTTTTTTTAAATGACAAGAGTAAATCGATTATCTCTTTTAAATGAAAGTGAGTGAAAAATGGCAGCAATAAAATATGCCAGAAGGCTCCATCTTTTCTTTCTCTCTACTACAGAAGTCAAAGAAGTGAGAAAGTAAGTGGAACATATGGCTGGACAAGGTGAAGTGTTATAATCTACTTTTGTCTTTCTACACTGCATGTGGTGTAGTAAGGTTTTACTCGAAAAAAAATGTTCCTCCTGAGGAAACGAAGACAGTAAAAAATTGCCTAATATATGAATGTTGGTGAAGAAATTAAACATTTACACTGATTTTAGACCAAAAACTTATTGTAAATGCGAGTCATCACCCCCTGCCTTAAAGGAAATGTTCTCTTGGAGCATGAGGAGATAAAGATAGTAAAAAATTGCCCAAAGTTGCATATGTCTAGTAGGACTTTGTTTGATAATCCTTACGTATTGTATGATGGTTCCATGAACACATCCTATGTAGAGAGAGAGAGAGAGAGAGTTTTTTTATTATTTTTAATTTTTCTTTTGGTCAGTCCTATCATGGCTGACACATTTTATACAGGCCGATCTCCGATCAGATGGCCCAAAAAATTTAAAAAATAAAAAATCGAGTCCAGTGAAAAAACATTATTCGTTGAACTTGATTTTTTATTTTTCAGATTTTTTTAGATCATCCGATTGGAGATCAAATTGTACGGACATGTCAACAGTGATGAGGCCGACCTAAAAAAAAATTTAAAAAATATAATTAATTTGCACCATGTGCGGTGTAACACAGCAACTCGTTGCACCGTGAGTAAAAAATCAAGTTTTAAAATTTCAAAGGTATGGGCATGCTCTTATGTTAAATGAGGCATACTCATTTTTATTAAATGAGTCGAGCTAAGACTATCGAGAGTTCGTCGAGTATCCAAACAAGCCGAGTGTGAATGGTCATTTTAGGCATTTGTTCTAGCTCAAAACCTACTTTGAACGACCGAGTCAAGTTTAAGGAGAGTGAAACTTGTTGAGTTTACACCTCTAGATAAGGTATTTCATAGGCAAAGAAAATTAACACTTTTATTAATGACTTTGTACGTGGACAGTCTAAAGTTTTTGATAAACCAAGAGTCTAGCATCACTCTCTTAAAATGCTTTAGTAATTACACTTTCACAAACCAACATATGTAAAAAAAAAGGTAGTTATAGAAAAAAAATAATGTTTTGCAATGCAACTATCACACTTCAAATAGTTGGAAATACATGTTATAATTCATTTTTACGATATTTTGCTATTGAATAATTAAGAAGAGTCATAGATCACTCTCCTAAAAAATTATTTAACCACCACCCTTGTACAAAGTAACATAAGAAAAATTCATTCATAGAATGTAAACAGGGAAAAAAAAAATTCCATGACTGAGCTTATGCGAATTTCAAGAACCTAAGACAATTGTAATAATTGCATTGTTCACAATAATTTGTTGTAACATTAGTTGAAAAAAGCGACTTTTGTATATATATATATATATTGAAAAAGAAATTAAATATTTACACTGATCTTACACTAAAAACCTTGACTGTAAATAAGCGTCATCACCCCTTCCCTTAAAAAAAAGAATAATACTTATTACACCGCATGTGCTGTAGAGAGATTGAGGTGAATTGCAATATTTCACTTCCTCCCGTCACCTGTTTTATTTACTTTTTTTTCACTTTTTTGACTTTTTGAGATAGAAAGAAAGAAAATATATAGTCATCTGACAACTTTTATTAATGTTCTTTTCTATACACCTCTATTTAAAAGGGATAATCGATTTATTCCCGTTATTTAAAAAGAGGTAATCAATTCTTTCTCATTTTAGTATGGCCGTCTTCCCGTTTATCACTTTCAATACATATTTATCACTTTTAAATCTAAAATTATCACTTTGAAACGTATTTTAAAACACAGTTTTTTTACTTCCTACTATTTTAATTTTATCGTTTGCTACTCAATTTTATCATTTCATATGCAGTTTTATCACTATCTATGCAAATATATCACTTACAAAGTATAATTTTGTCATTTCTTTAATGTTTCAATTTTATTACTTGCTATTTAATTTTATCATTTATAATGTAATTTTTTCGCTTCCTACGTAAACTTATCACTTCCAACTAGAAATTATCACTTTTAAATATTTTATTACTTCATCTGCAAAGAAAGTGATAAAATATTGGGAAGTGATATAAACGTGTTTGAGAGTGATAAATTTACATTAGAAGTGATAAAATTAAACTACGTAAGAAGTGGCAAAATTAGATTTTAGAAGTAATAGCTTTACGTAAAAAGTGATAAAACTGTATTACGAAATAATAAAATTGAGTAGTAAGTGATAAAATTAAAAGCATTAGGAAGTGAAAAAAATGTGCTTTAAAAGTGATAAAAATGCGCTTCGAAGTGATTATTTCGTATTTGGAAGTGATAAATCTATACTTGAAGTGATAAACTGGGAAGCGGCTATATTAAAACGGAAAATAATCGATTACCCTTTTTTAAAAGACAAGAGTAAATCGATTATTTCTTTTAAATGAAGGTGAATGAAAAATGACAGCAATAAAAGATATCAGAGGGTTCCACCTTTTCTTTCTCTTCACTAAAAAAAGTCAAAGAAGTGAGAAAGTAAGTGGGACATAGCTGAAGAAGGTGAAGTGTTGATATCTACTCCTGTCTCTCTACACCGCATCCGGTGTAGTAAGGTGTTACTCAAAAAAAAATGTTCCTCCAGAGTACGAGGAAATGAAGACAGTAAAAAATTGCCTGATATATGAATGTTGGTGAAGAAATTAAATATTTACACTAATTTTAGACCAAAAACTTATTGTAAATACGCGTCATCACCCCTTACCTTAAAGGAAATGTTCTCTTGGAGCATGAGGAGATGAAGATAGTAAAAAATTGCCTAAAGTTGCATATATCTAGTAGGACTTTGTTTGATAATTCTTAAGTATTGTCTGATGGTTCCATGAACACATCCTATGTAGAGAGAGAAAGAGAGTTTCAACTAGAATGGAAGAGAGAATTCTATGAAACCATGCAACGTGGGTAAGTAGAGAGAGAGGGGGGGGAGGGAAATGGTTCCATGAACACATCCTAGAGAATGAGAGAAAGAGAGAGAGATTTTCAGCTAGAATGGTAGAGAGGGCACTCCGGATCCTCTATAGACTACCTTCTTCACTATTATGTACACTCAAAAGGGATTGGTCCACTTAAGCAACTTCCTTCTACTAAGAAAAAGACAGTTTAGGGAGTGATGTAGACTGGATCTATCACGACCGGATCCCGCAAACGGGGATCCGAAACAAGGAGGATCCGGAGCCGGTCCGGATCGAACGGTGACGAGGGGACCCGACGGGGATCCACAACAGGGCGAAGCCGAGGCTATTTCGGAATGAAGAGGATCCGCCCGCGGGGGGCGCGATCTGCCGCCGGAGCTGCTCTTGGATAGTGAGCCGCTGCCCCTTCGGTCGGACGAAGGCGCGGCGCGAGCAGGAGCTCCTGTCGGCGGAGCTGTAGACGAGCGTCGGAGCAGAAGCCGGAAAGTCCGAGATCGGACGGGGGGACGGCTCGCTCTCCGACGAGGGGGTCCGAAGGCACCTTCAGCGCGAGGCCGAGCCTCCTGGCGCGGGGCGACCGACGGGATTGCCCTCGGACGGCGAGTCCGAAGGCTACTTCAGCGTGAGACCGAGTCTCCTGGCGCGGGGCAGCCGGCGTTCGGCGTCGAGACCGGGGAGAGGAGTCCGAGGTCGGCGGCCGAGACCGACTCGGGGAGGTCGGCGATGATTCGAACCGAGCCCCTGCAGGAGGGAAAGAAGAAGAAGAACCAGTCAGCAGGAGTCCCGGGCGTCAGCCCTGGGGAACCCCCTCCGACGGTCAAGTTAGCTTCTGAAGAAGATTCGATTCAGGAAGCAAGAAGAAATAGCTAGAACACTATTCGGACAATAGTCCTTTAAGGGGTTTCGGAAGCTTAGGGGGGCATCCGTTTTTCCCACCTCCCTCCTTGGCCACAAATAGCAGGATACTTATAGCGGAGGGTAGCGGATGGTTAACGGTGGCAGCCGATATAGGACTAAAAGGAGGCTTACTGACAAACCGCCATAGCGTCTGATCCGCCACCAGAGTGGGCCGGATTCGGCTACCGGGCCGAAGGGGGTTGGGCCGCTGACGGGCCGAAGCCTGCTGGGCCGGGAGCGACGGGGCCGCTCATGGGCCGAGGGCTGCTGGGCCGCTAACGGGCCGAAGGCCGCCGGAGGGCCTAATACTGCTACTGTTGGGCTGAATGGGGTTTGGGCCTGCTGCAATGGGCCGAATCGGATTCTGCCGCATCACATAGCCCCCCACTCTTGTCTTCCTCAGTTCTGAGATGGCAAGAGTAAAATCTGAGACCTCCTCGGAAGAGTGATACGGTATATGCTTCGTTTGAAAAACCTTTGCTTTGTATAAAAAAGCCGCTTCAGGTCGGCCGAGGGCTGTTGGCAAACAGCTTCGTCTAAGGCCGGGACCTTGTCGGAGATACCTCCGTCATATGTCGAGACTTGGTGTACATAGAACACTATGTCGCTTCCCGATCGGTACGGGTTATTTGCGGACTTAGAAATATACCGTGCCGCTTCCCGAACCGGTACACATGGCCGAAGCCACTCTCGGTTCAGGTTACCTGCGGGCTTAGAAGAACCGTGCCGCTTCCCGATCGGTACGGGTTATTTGCGGATTTAGAAATATACCGTGCCGCTTCCCGAACCGGTACACATGGCCGAAGCCACTCTCGGTTCAGGTTACCTGCGGGCTTAGAAGAACCGTGCCGCTTCCCGATCGGTACGGGTTATTTGCGGACTTAGAAGAACCGTGCCGCTTCCCGAACCGGTACACATGGCCGAAGCCACTCTCGGTTCAGGTTACCTGCGGGCTTAGAAGAACCGTGCCGCTTCCCGATCGGTACGGGTTATTTGCGGACTTAGAAGAACCGTGCCGCTTCCCGATCGGTACGGGTTATTTGCGGACTTAGAAATATACCGTGCCGCTTCCCGAACCGGTACACATGGCCGAAGCCACTCTTGGTTCGGGTTACCTGCGGGCTTAGAAGAACCGTGCCGCTTCCCGATCGGTACGGGTTATTTGCGGACTTAGAAATATACCGTGCCGCTTCCCGAACCGGTATACATGGCCGAAGCCACTCTTGGTTCGGGTTACCTGCGGGCTTAGAAGAAAACCATGCCGCTCCCGATACGGTTTGCATGGCCGAAGCCACTCCCGGTACGGTTTACACGGACTTAGAGAAAGCCATGCCGCTCCCGATACGGTTTGCATGGCCGAAGCCACTCCCGGTACGGTTTACACGGACTTAGAGAAAGCCATGCCGCTCCCGATACGGTTTGCATGGCCGAAGCCACTCCCGGTACGGTTTACACGGACTTAGAGAAAGCCATGCCGCTCCCGATACGGTTTGCATGGCCGAAGCCACTCCCGGTACGGTTTACACGGACTTAGAGAAAACCATGCCGCTCCCGATACGGTTTGCATGGCCGAAGCCACTCCCGGTACGGTTTACACGGACTTAGAGAAAACCATGCCGCTCCCGATACGGTTTGCATGGCCGAAGCCACTCCCGGTACGGTTTACACGGACTTAGAGAAGACCATGCCGCTCCCGATACGGTTTGCATGGCCGAAGCCACTCCCGGTACGGTTTACACGGACTTAGAGAAGACCATGCCGCTCCCGATACGGTTTGCATGGCCGAAGCCACTCCCGGTACGGTTTACACGGACTTAGAGAAGACCATGCCGCTCCCCGATCCGGTATATGTGGCCGAAGCCACCCTCGGATCAGGATTATCTGCGGACTTTTTAGGAAAGCCATGCCGCTTCCCGATCGGTACGGGTTATTTGTGGGCTTAGAAGAACCGTGCCGCTTCCCGAACCGGTACACATGGCCGAAGCCACTCTTGGTTCGGGTTACCTGCGGGCTTAGAAGAACCGTGCCGCTTCCCGATCGGCACGGGTTATTTGCGGACTTAGAAGAACCGTGCCGCTTCCCGATCGGTACGGGTTATTTGCGGACTTAGAAAAATACCGTGCCGCTTCCCGAACCGGTACACATGGCCGAAGCCACTCTTGGTACGGTTTACACGGACTTAGAGAAAGCCATGCCGCTCCCGATACGGTTTGCATGGCCGAAGCCACTCCCGGTACGGTTTACACGGACTTAGAGAAAGCCATGCCGCTCCCGATACGGTTTGCATGGCCGAAGCCACTCCCGGTACGGTTTACACGGACTTAGAGAAAGCCATGCCGCTCCCGATACGGTTTGCATGGCCGAAGCCACTCCCGGTACGGTTTACACGGACTTAGAGAAAGCCATGCCGCTCCCGATACGGTTTGCATGGCCGAAGCCACTCCCGGTACGGTTTACACGGACTTAGAGAAAGCCATGCCGCTCCCGATACGGTTTGCATGGCCGAAGCCACTCCCGGTACGGTTTACACGGACTTAGAGAAAGCCATGCCGCTCCCGATATGGTTTGCATGGCCGAAGCCACTCCCGGTACGGTTTACACGGACTTAGAGAAAGCCATGCCGCTCCCGATACGGTTTACATGGCCGAAGCCACTCCCGGTACGGTTTACACGGACTTAGAGAAAACCATGCCGCTCCCGATACGGTTTGCATGGCCGAAGCCACTCCCGGTACGGTTTACACGGACTTAGAGAAAACCATGCCGCTCCCGATACGGTTTGCATGGCCGAAGCCACTCCCGGTACGGTTTACACGGACTTAGAGAAAGCCATGCCGCTCCCGATACGGTTTGCATGGCCGAAGCCACTCCCGGTACGGTTTACACGGACTTAGAGAAAGCCATGCCGCTCCCGATACGGTTTGCATGGCCGAAGCCACTCCCGGTACGGTTTACACGGACTTAGAGAAAGCCATGCCGCTCCCGATACGGTTTGCATGGCCGAAGCCACTCCCGGTACGGTTTACACGGACTTAGAGAAAACCATGCCGCTCCCGATACGGTTTGCATGGCCGAAGCCACTCCCGGTACGGTTTACACGGACTTAGAGAAGACCATGCCGCTCCCCGATCCGGTATATGTGGCCGAAGCCACCCTCGGATCAGGATTATCTGCGGACTTTTTAGGAAAGCCATGCCGCTTCCCGATCGGTACGGGTTATTTGCGGGCTTAGAAAATATCCTGCCGATCCGGTACTAAATGGCCGGAGCCGCCCTCGGATCGGGTTGACGCGGTCTTTGAATAATGCCGCTCCGATCCGATACTAATGGCCGGGGCCGCCCTCGGATCGGGTTGACGCGGTCTTTGAATAATGCCGCTCCGATCCGATACTAATGGCCGGGGCCGCCCTCGGATCGGGTTGACGCGGTCTTTGAATAATGCCGCTCCGGTCGGCGGATCAAGTCCTTCATCTCCATGAGCATTTGGGAAGGGGAAGCAGGCAAGGGCAGATGCCGCTGTTGCGGGTCCCGTCGCCTCTCTCAGTCCCATTCCTCCCTGCGATACCGCTTTCGGGAGGACTGCTGGTCTTCGGGCCGAGGGTGGACCACTCGGGGGACAGGCGCCAAAGTTGCGTCGGCTACGCCTTTACCTTTAGATATCATCAGGGCCTCCCGGTTGACATACTTGTGTGCCCGGGCTACGAGGTCCTGGAAGGTAGGGGGATGGCGTTTCCCGATGGAGCCGAGGAGCCCTTCGTCCTGACACCCGCTGATCACGGCCGAGACCGCGATCGAGCTATCAAGGTTTGGGATTTGGGCGGCCTCGGTCCAAAACCTGATGAAATACTCCTGGAGAGTTTCGGTGGAGCCTTGCCGGAGGGCTAATAAATTGACCGATGTCTTACACTGCCGGGCGGCATCATAGAACTGGTCGATGAACAGCTGGCCCAACTGAACTAGGGAGTGGATGGAGTTGGGGGCCAGTGCTTCGAACCAGGTCAGAGCAGTCTTCTCGAGAGTGAGGGGGAAGAGTCGGCAGCGGACTGCTTCGGTGACCCCTCGGACCGAGAGATATGCGTTGAATCTCTGGAGATGACAGACCGGATCTGTCATTCCGTTGTAGAGAGGACCCTTCGGCAGCTTGAAATCTGGAGGCACTTCGGTAGCCAGGAGCTCCGCCGTGAACGGGGTCTACTCCAGGATGTTACTGGCCAGAGGTGCACCGTATGGCCGAGACACCATCTTCTGCATCTCTTTGCACATCGCCGTCAGCCGCTGGTCCAGATCCGGGACTGTCGAAGTGGCGACTGATGGTCCTCCGGTTCTGACCGGGCAGAACTCAGACGAAACACAACCTTTCTTTGTCAGGCGATCGATGCGAGGGGCTCGGGCAGGTAGTGCCGAGGGCTTGTTGTGCGCTAAAGCGGTTTCGTCGGGGGAAACCGGCGCGGGTGCTGGACGGAGCCTCGCATCTCGAACCGGGTAAAGTGGAGGGAGCAGTGCTTGCTGAGGAAGCTGTCCTATCAGTCCCATGCGCTGGACGATGGCAGACACCATCTCCTGAAGAGGCGCTAGGGATTTGACGGCAGTTGCCAGCGTTGCTATCTGCTAATGAAGTACTCCCACCCGGTTGTCTTCCGCGACAAGGAACTCTGGTAAGACTGGCAGAGTCGCACTTGTCGGAGTACAAGGGGCGCCTTCGGATGGCAGTAGCTGTGCCGAGGCTTCCCGTGCCTCTGCTTCGCTCTGTCCGGATTGTCGGGTGACAGGTCGTTGAGACATGACTTGTTTGTTTGTTTCCCACAGACGGCGCCACGTGATGTAGACTGGATCTATCACGACCGGACTCCGAGGCCGGAATCCGGAAAAGAGGATCCGAAGCCTGTTCGGATCGGTGTTGCTGAGGCCCGACGGGGATCCGGAAGGCCGAGGAAGCGGAGGCGGAGACGAGGGTCCGAAGGCCGAAGGGCGCTTCGGTCGGTGCGGACTCGTCCTCCGGGAAGTCGGGGCCGAGGCTCCTTCGGCAGGCGAAGGGGAGGTGCGGATGAAGCTCTTTCTTGGCAATGCAGCCGACAGGCGATGAAGCCGGACGAAGGGACGGCGCGGGGCCGAGCCTCCCATGGCGGGGCAGCCGTCGGACGGCGTCGAGACCGGGGAGAGGAGTCCGAGGTCGGCGGCCGAGACCGACTCGGGGAGGTCGGCGATGATTCGAACCGAGTCCCTGCGGGAGGGAAAGAAGAAGAAGAACCAGTCAGCAGGAGTCCCGGGCGTCAGCCCTGGGGAACCCCCTCCTACGGTCAAGTTAGCTTCTGAAGAAGATTCGATTCAGGAAGCAAGAAGAAATAGCTAGAACACTATTCGGACAGTAGTCCTTTAAGGGGTTTCGGAAGCTTAGGGGGGCATCCGTTTTTCCCACCTCCCTCCTTGGCCACAAATAGCAGGATACTTATAGCGGAGGGTAGCGGATGGTTAACGGTGGCAGCCGATATAGGACTAAAAGGAGGCTTACTGACAAACCGCCATAGCGTCTGATCCGCCACCGGAGTGGGCCGGATTCGGCTACCGGGCCGAAGGGGGTTGGGCCGCTGACGGGCCGAAGCCTGCTGGGCCGGGAGCGACGGGGCCGCTCATGGGCCGAGGGCTGCTGGGCCGCTAACGGGCCGAAGGCCGCCGGAGGGCCTAATACTGCTACTGTTGGGCTGAATGGGGTTTGGGCCTGCTGCAATGGGCCGAATCGGATTCTGCCGCATCAGGGAGTAACAAATTAGAAGAAATCTTCCTCCCCTCTCACGGAAGGAGAGAAGGAACCGTTATGAGGTCGCAACTTCTTCCTTGAGCCTATTGAAGTTATTGAGTTATCCAACTCAAAATTTTTAAGGCAACGAGTGGAGTAGGTATCATTTTCTAAACATTTTTTAATTTTGTCTTTTTTTCAATACATAATTATTCTAACACGTCTCCTCACGTACAAGTCGATTTTAGACTCTGTCACATGGATCTCAAATACGAGGTGACTTGGTTCGTAACAATGGGCTCTCATACCACTTTGTTGGGCTTCGATAACTTAGAATTGGGCGCTAGGTATCCGATTGTTATGCAAAGTTAAAAGATATATGAAAGATTTAAAAGATAAAACTCTTCAACTTAATAACTCATACAAGACGAGAAGTGGAGCACTTAAATAAATTCTTTTCTAATTGACTTGACTTGTCTTGGACTGGGATATGAATGGTGAGAATGGCCTCTTTATATAGACCTTGTACAAGAATAACTCTTGGAGAGTTACTTATTTAACACACCCAAAATTACAAGTTCTTCTTGAAACTACTTCAAATCTACAACGGATGAGAGCTTTTCTTGTAACTCATCTTCCATTTATATAACTCACAAACTCCGACAATATTTATTAAAAGAACTAAATAAGGCAAACTCCTAAATTTAAATTTGCTAACTCCAACATCAGCCGGTGGAGAAGAGACCTCCGTTGTAAACTCCCTTCCTTGCGCAGGCCTTGCTGCATATTCCCACACCTCTGCGCACCTCCTGCCCTCCACGCACATGCCCCTTCCATGCCACGTGCATGCAGCTGCCTCTTTGTCAACGCACGCCCATGCGTCTCCTACAACCCAATGCTGTTGTTGCTCTTGCTGCGCGCTGGTGCCGTGGAAGAAGACGTTTGTTGCTGCTGCTATGGCGGTGGAAGAAGGGTAAAGGAATGGCTGAGGCGGTGGAGGAGGAGAGGTTGTGATGGGGGGAGGTGAGAGAGATGGGGTAGCGTCCATGCCTAATTGGTCCAACAACGGCAGCTCACAAGGTGGCTCCCCTGGCCATCCGGCAGTCCTTCGGCCTAGCGCGGTTGTCGGGGCCTAGATATTTGACAGTCTCCGCATAGATCTTCCACCGCGGTCCTAGATCTGGTGGATAACAGAGATCGGGGGAGATGGAGTGCTGGAAGAAGGAAAGAAGATAGCATCGTAAGGATGATCTGGGTGTTGTTTGGTGCGTCCCAAACAACTATAAGACCTCTTAAACAACCGTAAAAGGTCGTTTTTTTTTCTTCTTGTGTTTAGTATGTTGTAATTCATTTTAGGATACTTTTTCCTGCGTTTGGTGCGTTGGAAATGGTCATATTTCAAAGTCGGTCAACTTTTAAAATCCTCTTTTTATCTAATTTTGGTTTATAGTCTACAATCACTGTAAACTATAACTGACAATTTTAAAATTGGTGGTTTTAAAATTAAAATTTTCATTTTTCGCTGATATTAAAATTAAGATTTTATGACGCACCAACGACACGCTAGTGGATACAACACGTCGTCATCAAGGTCTCTCTTGTGGTGACGGAGTTGGGTGGAAACCTTGGAAGAAGTCCACTTAGAGGTGTAAACGAACTAATACGTTCGATGAACAGCTCGTAAGGCTGCTCGATAGTTCGACTCGACTTGTTTATTAAGTTAAATAGATAAGTTTAAACAAAAATATAAGCTTGATTTATGAAACGAGTCAAGTTTAAATTTAGGTGAACTCAACTCGATTATGTTCGTGAACAAGTTTGTTTAAGTACTCGTTAAGAATTCTTTGTAATAGAATTCGTTTAAGTAATCACTAAGACCTCTTTTAAGTACTCATATACTTATTTTATTTATGCATAAACTTAACTAATAAGATATTTAATACCTTATAATGTTTTCTATCAAATAATTAGGTGTGAAAACAACATGATACTCGCCATGGTCTGATATGAGTTCATAAATTTAAATTCAAAAGATTTTAGATTAAATATATGATGGATTCATTAGACTTGTGAGCGACCTGATATTCAACTCGAACTCGTTTAGTATCTAAACGAGTCAAACTTAAACAATGGTCATAAATACTCTTAGCTCAAACTCGAATTTGATTAAAATTAATTGAATTAAATTTGAATAAGATAAAACTTGACTAGACTCTGCTTGTCTACACCTCTAGTCCGCTCGCTGCTTTCTGCTCGAGGAGGCTGAGGTTAGGGACGGGAGCCATGGGAGCCTTCGTCAAAGTGTGGCAAGGTTGGTCGCTGTCGGTGGCGGTGAAGGCGTCCCCCGGTGGTGAAGCTTCTGAAGCCGGAGATAATCTCCGGTCAGGGAAACTGAGTTGAGAGACACAATGAGAGAGAGAGAGAGAGGGGGGGATAGAAGCGGGTTGGTCTGGTAAGTAACATATGAAAAATTAAAAAGCTACTTTGGAAAACTGTTAAAATTTGAGAAAAGTTTTAGAGATAAGTGTTTTGCTAATTCCTAAAACAAGTGATTTTATCAAACGATCTGAAAATAAATATGTCTGACCACTTTAAAGATAAAAACTTCATGGCAAATGTTTTAAAATTTTAGAGGAGTTTTTAAATTGTTATGATGAATGTTTTACATTTTCAAACGGACAGCTAGATTCTATATGAATTACTGATGATTAACCTCACACTGCGATATCTTCACAAGCAATGGATTGGAACACTCTTATCATATCAAGCTAATTCATATAAAAATTATAATTAAGTTGAAAGCCTGATACCATCACACGGTCAAAGAATTCTACTTGATCATTGCCCAAGAATTTCTGAACATGATTTTTACACATATAAAATATTTTTTTGGTACCCCCTATGATAAAAAATTAATCTTAGTACCTCTCTCAAAAAAATGGTATTAACACACATACTCCTAAAATACACCGTATTTATATATGTATTCCTAACTTCTACGTTTGGTTTTCAATACCCCTGAAATTTTAAAAATGTTGCAGGTATGGTCTTCCATCAGAGTAACGTGAATTCTAACTGAATATGTCAAAAAAATTGTGTAAATCTTAATAAGAATTTTTGCATGTATATTCCTAAAAATTAACGTATCTGTATCTATATACCCAACTCCCATATATTGCGTGAAATACCCCTAAGAACCTCATAAATGTTGCATCTATATCCATCCGTCAAAATGTTGTTAACTCCGGTGAAATATGCCAAAAAGATTATAGATAATTTTACATATAAACTCCTAAATGCAATAGAATTTTGCATATGCACCTCTAACCTTATTAAAATTTATGAAATCTTTCTAACATATTCAGTTAGAGTTAACGATGTTTTGAAAGGTTTCTAAAGTTTTCAGAAGCATTTCATAAAATATATTATAGTCGGGATTATATATACAAATACCTTAATTTTACGGATATGTGCAAAATCTATCTTAATAACATCAAAGATACATATGCAAAATCCTAATGAACTTAGGAGTGTTGTAGGGATGTGGATGCAAAATTTTTAATTTTAATTTAATGACATTTTGACGAAGGGGTAGAACTGTAATATTTTAAAAATTTTAAAAATGCTGAAACAATATATAAAAGTTGGAGGTATATATACAGATACGGTGTATTTTAAGAGTATGTATAAAAAATCTAAAAAAGATCAAATTAAACCCCATACCATGGGACCTACACCCGTTGGCAACCTAGAGCCCCAGTCCCAGGAAGGCGACATCAGTGCGTCAAACGCAACAAGCTCAATTTGTTTAACCCCGCTGACCAAAACGGTTAACGTCCGCACACAACCGACTGCGCCAGTGCGAAGCGAAGACACCGTCGATCGCGTCCGCGTGGAGCGCGCTGCGCGCTGCGATCGCGCCCCGCCCTTTTTAGATTCCGTGCAAATTGGCCGCATCGGTCAGATAAGGCAAACCCCGCGGGCACAGAAGTGGAGCCCCCCCCCCCCCCACCTTTTCTTCGTGCGCGCCCTCCCACGCGCCCGCGGGCTCTGCCGGGGCAAAAGGTTGCCATCCCCCTGACCTCATCACCCCCCACCCCACCGCGGCCTGTGGATTCCACGCGACCTCCACTAAATCTCGCACTCCTCCCCGGCGACGGCGTCCTGAATCGAGCGGCGGCGGTGGGGTCGGGGAGGAGATCTGCGTGCTGCTCGGCGGTGCTCCGTGGGCTGAGGGAATTTGTCTTGTTGCGGCGGGGTGGGGGTTGGGGGGGGGGGATGGATCAGTGGAAGCACGCCGAGGGTTTCTACCAGCCTGCCGTGACGGGAGAGCATCTCACTGGTCCGGGTTTTGTGCAGCCGGCGGAGGACGTCTGCGTGCCTCCCGGCGGGTTACCGGCCTCGTGCGCCGATGCTAGGTTCGTCTGATCTCTCTCTCTCTCTCTCTCTCTTGGGAAATCTAGTTGTTGTTGCTGTTGTCGTGTGGTGCTGCTTCTGTTTGTGCTTTGGTTTCTGTTTATACCTGCGTGGATTTTTTTGTGGGGAATTTTGGGAGGAGGCGGTGGTTCTGCTGGGTGGTTTTGATTTATTTACTCTTTAAGCCTGGAAGCTGATGAATTGCCGTGGATGGGGTCTCTTGGCTGTTCTCTTTTCCTTGGTGTCAATTATACAAATTTTTTTTAGTGGTTTGTGGAGTACTGGGGTTTTTTTTGAGCTTACATGCCCGAAAGGAAAGCCTGAGTCGTTTAGTTGTGAATGCTTTTGCAGGGGGGGAGCAATGGACTTTTCCTGCTTCGGTGTTGAAATAGCAATCCTTTCATAAATAAGGAGTAAATTGCACTTCAGCAGTGTTGTGTACTAGTAAAAGGGTTGCGCGCTAGACGAACAAATGAGAGATGAAAGCAACTATTTAGAAAATAGTGATATAGAGGTGGAGAACCCTTTTATAGATGTAAATTTTCGTCTTTGGTAGATGCTATTTGTTCCAAGTTGAGGAAAAATATTTTTTGGGATCTCTATGCTGTCTGGCCTCACGTAAATCCCTGTCAGTATCACGGCAGAAGACCTACGACCCAACCCCCACTATTTCAGCCTGGGCTTGTTTGAACAGACAAGCTTCACTTTTTGAGGCAAGTGCTGTGGCAAACCGATGTAGACCAGTTGCTCCCAATTTTCACTGGACAGAAATCTCACTTTATCTTGGTCACTGGACAGAAATCTCACTTTATCTTGGTCTCCAGCTCAAAGAACTATCCATATCACCCTGGTCTTGGAGAGTAGCAATATAAACAATAAGCAATAATGTTGTTGTAGTCGAGAATTACTTGTAGCATAGTATCAGATGTCATATGCATTACAGATGTAAACACATACATTCATTTGCTCACTAGCACCAACTCATTGCCCTTTTGCTGATCCTGGTTGGCTGCAAGTTGGCCTAGCTTATTTGCCTATTGACTTCATCATTTAGGTATAGAAGAATCCAGGAGGAGGCAGAGGGGCAAGTAAGGTAGCAAAATATGGGCTAGACAAGCACTCCCATGACCCCTCATTTTGAACTTTGAGGCTGACAAATGGATGTGGGTCAGAAAAAGAAGAGGAGATAGTGATTTTTGAAAGTAAGATAGAGGGTGGAGGCTGGGGGGTTGTAATACTAGTTTTGGCTTGGCCCAGCTAACTACTGCTTGTCACATGGAAAATGTAATTGAGCAATTGATATTCTAGTTTTTCCACTGGTTAAGCAAAACATAAGCCATGGTCCCCAACATGGGGCCAATGCATAAGTTTCCAGATTTGGGAAAGGGGCCAAATTGTGGGGACAAGAGCATTCTAGTGTGGAGGATATTGTATCATTGTATGTAAGGAATGAGCTTGCCCAACGCTAGAGTGCTTACAGCTGTTGTATGCATTAATGTTTCTTTGGTCCTCCTCATCAGGGTTTGGCTTGTTCACAGGCAATCCCACCTGAATGGGTAAACAAAAAAAGGAAAATAAAAGGCATGCATGCTCAATCTGTTCATGGAGTTGGAATGTTTTGCCCATCCATCAAGCGGTGTGGTTTCAACATCATATTTTTATGCTACAATGTTGATAGAATGTGTGGGCTCTTCACTTATATTCATGCTATTCAATGGTCTATTTTGATAACTAAAATTCCTCTTTGAGTTAGGCAAAGCATTTAAAGGCAGTAAATAAACTATGTATGGACCAAGGATGTACTATCTCTATCTATTGCCTTAACAAATTGGTGTACATCCCACACTTGTTCTAAAAAAGAATGCATGGGTCCTCTAAAATAAAGAATTTGTCATTTTCTGTTGTCAAATGAAATGTCATGGGTGCAAATCAGAAATGCTGGCAGTGGTGAACGATTGGGATGATCGATTGCAAACATGTGGATAATGTTTGATGACTTTGATCAACACAGAATGGATTGGAGCTTTACCGAGTCCTTAGTTTTGTCAGTATTTTATTTTGATATGTATGAATTAGTATTTGATCAATTTAGGATTACTGTGTCCTCTGGTTAATTACTAGCATTATTTTCACCAGTCAGTGTTTTAGGAATTGCTTCTTGTGCGAGTCGAGGTTTTCTTAGTCAGTTTTACTTGGAGATCATCACTTTGTTCTAATCCATTCTTCCTTTTTTTTTTCTTTTTTGGTTGATATTCTTCTGCAACTCTGTTCTTGTCTCTGTTTTTTTTTTCTGTCAAACCATGATCCTTCAGCACTGTTGCTGCTTATTCTTCCATCTTGTTCCTGGTGGCCGTGAGCAATCAAATGTGAAAGAAAAATATGAACTAAAGAGATTAGTTGTTCACTCTGTTAAGCACAAAAGAACTGTCATCATAATCAGAGCCTTATCCCATTGTTTGGGGTCAGCTACATGAATCCTGTCCTGCCATTTTAATCTATCCAATGCTATATTTGTAATTGAACAGTCAAACCCTTCCGTACTATGTCTGACCTTATCATTGTAGTCCTTCCTAAGGTTCTCTTACCCTCCTCCACTTGGATTTGATCAGACCTTCTGACTGGTGCCGAACTTGTCTCTCAATGTACGTTACTGAACCACCTGGGCCTATTTTCCCTAAACTTAGTGTCAACATCCTTTTTTGCTGCGCCTTCCTCATCATTTTCTCCTTCCACCTCCCATATCTTCCTCTTTTGACTTTTGTATGGGTAATTGAAGGCTGCAGAGTGCTATGGTGTTCACTATCTCTTTCCTCAGACCCTGCAAGCAGCTGTCTCCATTCTGTTTGCGCAAAAGGGATTCTGGCCATTGAATCTGCTATTCTTGTTTGCCAGATCCCACAGGGGAAAAGGTTAAAAGACAAAAATGCAGAAGAAGCACAGCGAGGGTTATTCTGCCCCGACAAAGAGGGGTTCTTTTATTTTTTATTTTTTAAAACAAAGCTCTCTTATCTCTCACCCAAATATCTACTATTCAATTGCTTTCATGCTTTAACCTTGAACCTGCTACTTCAGCCTGCTAATAAATTGTAAGCAGGTTGTCTTTTAATCTGAAACCTGAAATCAGATCCACTAATAAGTGTTTTCTAGAAATTCAATGCTCGACAGCCATTCTTTGCAAATCTGCTTGATCCAATGTGTTTTGTTTTGTAATGCATCATATGCTAGTCTGAAATGGAATTACATCTACTTGTAAGTTGGACCGTTTTTTTTTCCTGCCTCATCATGTGCACATATGTTGGTTTTTGGATCTTGCCATCTGATTATTTCTATTAATGATTTGATTTGTTTGGTTTTCTTTGACACGTTCATCATGTGTATCGTGATGACATCACTTTCTTTGATACTTGGTGGTGGCAGTAAACTTGTGCAGACATTTTTGCTTTTGAGGAATACTTTCCAGTCTTTTTGTTGAAAATTCATCATTGGTTTTTATCTTTTTAACTATCCATGAGCTTCTAGTGAATTTGAGTTAGTCTACCATTGCAGACATGTTAATGTGATATTGCATCTACCTCTACGGACTTAAATGGCAATTCACAATGCATTATCTTAATTCTAGAGCATTCAAAATTTTGACTGCATATCCCTGGATTCTCATGCAGCATGCCATGCTTTTGGTTCATACAATTTCCTGGTTCAATGGGCTTCTGATTCTGATTCAAGCTCTTATGGAAACCAATCTCTTTAGTGTTCTAGACTGCTTATCCAGCTTAAATTTGCGTCAAATAGAGTTCTTATTCAAATTAAGTGAAAAACTCGATTTTGCTAATGGTTATTTACCCAATTCAACTGTAGTTTGGACCTTCTGTGTGCCTCTTCTGTGCTGCTATCTTGCTGCATTATTCACTTTCACTGCAACCAAGCATATCATCATATTTTCAAGGTAACACTTGACCCATGACAGCAATACGTAACATACTAGTGCCGATTTGATGATAGTCACTGCCCAGGCATTGTCAAGATGCTTACTGGTGCCCAAACCATAAGTAGTGCATTTCTTTACTTTCTCCTCCCCTTTTACTGGGAGGAAGAGTCCTTTATATTAAAATTTAAGTCAAGTCAGAGGCATTGGTGGGATTTCTTTTGCTGTGATTTTTTAATTTTTGTTTGCGTGACAGTTCCTAAGGTACTTCACCTCATGTTATATTGGTTATATTGCCTCTATTTATTGAATAATGAAATTGGTAGTACAGCGCACATGTGTTTCAAGAAAAAAAGTAGAAGGAAAATGTGGAGGAGACTCTAATCAAGGAACTGGAGTAAACGGCATGAAGTGGAGAAGGAAACACTCCATCAAGTGAAGATGAGTTGCAACTGGCCATGCACTCCTCATCGGACCAGTCTCACTGTGCATTTTCAGCCTCATTAGTGGTCATGTGATGTTTGTCTGCTCCACCGTGCTTACTACTTTGTATGCCCATTCACCTGCTAAGGGGAGATGTAACGATCTTATTTTGCCTGAACAGCTGCAGGAATATAGTCGTTGCTTCCTTCTTGGTACTCACTGACTTAGCTGTTCTAGCTACAGCTGAATGGAACAGTGTGCAATGCTGATCTTTGCCATTTCATGTCACTAAGATTGTCTGCAGGCTGGTTAATGAAAACTGTGACCCCAATACAGCATGCTCTGTAGTATATGAAGGAAAGTGAAGAATTATTAAGTGCATGATTATCTCTTTGTTATCAATCTTTGAAAGATAATGAAGTACCACATAGTTGATCTTCTACTGGAATTTCTTACCTTCACTTGCTGAGTGAATCAACCTTTGGCATCTTATAGTTAACCATAATTCCACAACTGCCCACATTTTTAAGGTTCCTGGGAATCTGATGTCAAATAAAAAAAGATAATAAAAGTAAAATGGCAAAACACAGATGATACTGTTACATGCATGGAATGCAGAATCGGCCGATCCCGATCTGGATCGACCGATTTGGATTGTGATCGACGGGTCCCAATCCGGCCGGAATCGGCTGATCCTGACCAATTCTGGCCAATTTCAGCCAATTCCGGCCGATCCGGCCTCCCGATCTGTGCCGGAATTCCATGGTTACATGAGGAATCCAAAAATGCTTTCATTACAATTACTGAATCCCAGTACTGGAGACATGAATTAGTTGAAATAGTGTTATTGTCAAGTTTTAGTTCTGTTATTGATCTACATATGATGATGGTTCTCTTACTTTATCTCATCTTCCTTCGGGCATTTTCATCATATTAGGTTCCTTTTGTACTATTATGCACATGCCCCTGTAGTTTTTTTTTGGGGGGTTTCCCACCTCACCTCAGGTTGAAGGGATAAGGCCACTTCTTCGTGTCCAAGTTGTGGGTTCTCTCTATGTTTTTCATTCACCTTTACCTGTTTACCTTTTCTGTACAGCCAGATGAGGGAACAAGGGATCAAGGATCCCATGGCTGCAAGGAAAGTTCAGAAAGCTGATCGGGAGAAACTAAGGAGGGATCGACTAAATGAGCAGTTTGTTGAGCTGGGAAATGCCTTGGGTAAGCATGCATGCTGGATCTGTCTACGTGATTACTGAATACTGAAATCTTTATATTCGTTTCTATATGCTGAATGTTTCATGTAACTCAAAGATTTTCAATTTTATGTCTTTTTTGTGCTGTCAGTGCTGGTGGTATACAGTTGAGGAAAAAAAAAATCTGATTGCATGCCTGCTAACATTGTTGGGCAGTCATGTACGAACATGTGGTGCCTTTTGTGGATAATGGGAGCCAATCTATTAATGATGAGTTTTGAGCTCAAGCCAATTTATGAATGTTTTGTTCGGAACAGTTGGGAAACAAGGATGACATGAAGAAACTTCATTCATCTCTATGTAGGGTGGGTGGATTGATAGCTTGTACTCTTATCCCATCAATTGGGGTTGGCTACAATTTATTTATTTATTTATTCATTTTTGGAGTGGGGGCAAGGGTTTCCCAACCGTTCACTTTTCCTAGTTTTGACCACAAGCCATGCCAAGTCCTACCCAGTGAATGGGAAAAGTAGAGGAGCCTAGAGAAGGGCCTGTGAGCCATTTGCCAATGCAGAATTACATCATCTTTAAATATTCAGCTAGATTTTGGAACAAGTCTTTGTGAGCATTGTTGTCAATGTCTTCCGATGTATGTTCCAAGACAGTCGATTCACAAGATACGAGGGGAAAACAATCCTAGGTCCTGTCAATACAAGCCTAGAGAGAAACTGGACTATATTTTTAAAACAAATCCCAGGATTTTTTAGGACCATGATACGGGTCATGATCCAATGCTTGTATGCCTCCTTAAATGAGACATGATCCTATTGACAACACCGTTTTCAAGGGCACAGGATGCAAGATTGACAAAGGGGTTTATGATCTTTGCTGCGACACTTGGCCGAGTGCCTATCTTGTGTGAAGGAGATGAACTTTGCCCAGCACAAAAAGTCAGTGGGCCGGTCCAATGACTCTGCCTGTAAATTACCGAACACATCTCTATGGGGGCCCATACCCCGTCGGGGCAAGCTAGAACTATTTTGTTTAGGACTTAGCCCAAACTCCATCTGAGGGCGGCCCTAAATGCCAGGGCCCCTAACAGTCTTAACGGTGAGTGCAGAGGCCGTAAAGTCCGAATATGCTCCCTAATCAAATATCCAAACCAACTCGATTAGATTAAAGGTCCTATCTCACTTGGAAGTCAACCCGGATTGGAAGTCCCTTAGCCATGTCCGATTGCGACTCGGGGTGGATCAAGGTAGACTTAAGAGTCCAACTTGGGTTCGGCTTTCTTCCAGAGCCTCAACATTTTGATTTAGACATCGGAGGGGGATCCCCTGGATTACCACCGGGGGCCTTTAACGATGTTCTCTTTTGCAGGAACAACTAATTCCGACCCTCTGATCACATGAGGAGGACTCTGATCATGGTGGACAAGATTTCGACTCATCATCTTTTGGCACTGTCTGTGGGAATTCAATCTGAGAAGTCATGGCTAGAAAATATCATACAATAGCACTTGGGCAGGGGGACGCTAGCAGGAGTAATATGACCGACCCGCTCCAACCAAACAAATCGTTTGCATGATCTGGGAGGACATCGCAAAAGAAAGCGCACCCACACTTTAGGAGCTCAAAGTACCGGTTGAAAAGTTCCTGCCTATGATCAACCCCCACTTACCAAGGAATCAATTGTCTTCACCAACGAGGACTTGCAAGGTATCATAATTTCCCGTAATGACGCTCTAGTAATTGAAGCTGACATTGCATGACATCGCACTGAAAGGATCGTCGTCGACAATGGAAGTCCCCTGGATATTCTCTTTCGTGATAGTTTTCAACCATTCGGCTCCATCTATATAAACATGAGAGAGAAGGATTCACATGTATATGGGTTCAATGGCCAGCCAATAGCTATCGAAGGCCAATTAGCCCTCCCGGTAACCATAGGGACTCCTCCCTTGTCCATTACTCGGGAGGTCGAGTTCTGTCCCTTCTAGCCTCCACTAAAAGTTCAAATTTTCTACCGTTAGAGGGATCAGAGATGCTTGTGGAGATCAGAACACCTCCCGACAAATATACCTAACGTTAACTGATGCTTAGACAAAGAAATATGTGGACCCGGCCCATGAAGTTCTAGATAGGCCTAAAGAAACAGCTGAGCCGTCTGAAGAGGTAGTCATCGGCAAGGTAGGTTGGCCCTGCTCCCGACCATAAAATGAAGATAGGAGCTCTTCTGTCTGAATAAAGACATGAGGAGTATTAGAAATTCCTGTCTGCAGATGCCCCGTTCCTGGGAGTATCTTAACATATATCAACACTCTCTTAACCTTGATCCAAGGTTCCTCCTAATCCAACAACCGAAGCGTCATTTCGCTACGGATGACATGACACCATCAAAGAGCAAGTAACTTTTTTGTTAAATGTAGGAGTCATACGGGACGCACAATACCCCATATGGGGTAGCCAACGTCATCCTAGTAAAGAAGGCCTCTAGAAAGTGGCATATATGTGTTGACTTCATCGATCTCAACAAGGCCACTCTTAAGGATTGTTTTCCCCTACTCAACGTCGACCAACTGATCAATGCAACGGTGGGACATGAACAACTTAGCCTCCTCGATGCTTTCTCGGGCTACCACTAGATACGAATGAACCTAGTGGACGAGGAAAACATCGCCTTTATCACCGACATGGAGTTGTATTGCTACACTCGGATGCCATTTGGACTAAAAATGTTGGAGTAACTTATCAAGTGCTTGTCAATAACATGTTTGATCGACAGATCGGTCGAAACATGGAGGTATACATCGACGTCATACTAGTCAAGTCTAAGCATGCTACTGACGATTTTGAAGACCTCCTGGAGACGTTCGACACTTTAACGCGGTATGGCATGAAGCTAAACCCGGCCAAATGTGCCTTCGGTGTCACGATCGGGAAGTTTTTGGACTTCCTTATCACGCACCGAGGGATCGAGGCCAATCCGGACAAGATTGAAGTTATACTAGCTATGAAGCTGCCAACATGGTTTAATGATGTCCAAAGGTTGACTGAATGCCTCGCCGCGCTCAGCCATTTCCTATCAAGAGTCGCTGAGCGATGTCTCCTTTTCTTCCAGCTATTACGGATAAAAGATAAACCACCTGATGTTCAAGGACACGTCAACTAAACGTAGGAGTGCCAACATGCGTTCGAAAACTTGAAGTAATATTTAGTTGCCCCATCGGTCCTTTCCAAGCCGCACTCAGGTGAGTCTCTCTTCCTCTACTTGTCCGTAGCTCCTTGCACTTTGAGTTTAGTGTTGGTCAGGGAAGAAGGGAATGTTCAAAAATTGATCTACTATGTGAGTCGAGTCCTTCAAGGGGCCGAACTCCGCTATCCGGTTGCGAAAAAAATTGGCCCAACTCTAGTCATGCATGCACAAAAATTACGACCCTACTTCGAAGCACATATGATCGAGGTAGTTCGCAACCGTTCCATGCGACAGCTCCTACAAAGCCCGGATGCCTCGGGATGGATGGTAAAGTAGGCCATTGAACTATCAAAGTTCGACATCTTTTACCAGCTGAGAG
Organism: Zantedeschia hybrid cultivar; assembly: GCA_030544215.1. Taxonomy (NCBI): domain Eukaryota; kingdom Viridiplantae; phylum Streptophyta; class Magnoliopsida; order Alismatales; family Araceae; genus Zantedeschia; species Zantedeschia hybrid cultivar. The sequence goes on from JARZZO010000015.1 coordinate 11,934,770, forward strand.
GCGTCATAAAAGCACAGGCTCTGGCAGATTTCGTAGCATAATGCACCTTCCCCTATAGGAGCAGCCAATCGAGATTGGACCCAGACCGACATGGTTAATCTACACCGATGGATCATCGCGAACCACTGGTTGTGGGGCTGGACTCATCCTAATACCCCCAGAAGCACCAAAAAGCGAAGGATTGCAGTTCTCTCTCAGATTCTAATTTCGAGCGACAAACAACGTGACAAAATATGAGGCACTCCTCATCGGGATCCGGGTGGCCCGCCACTTGGGGGCAACTCAGATCTGGGCCTTCTCCGATTCTCAGCTCGTTGTCCGATAGTGAAAAGGTGAGTATGAGGCCAAAGATCCTACTATGAAACAATATAAAGAATTCGTCATGCAAATGACCGTTGTCTTGGAGGGATTTGAAATCCTGCACATTCCAAAAAAAGAAAATCAAAGGGCAGATGAGTTGGCCAAGCTCGCCTCTTCGGTACTACCGACTTCACGGACAATATTTGTAGAAGACATGGTGGTGCATGCTCTCCAGCAGGAGGTAGAAGTGGCCCAGGTAGGCGCCAAACCCACGTGGATGGACCCGATCATTGCTTTCCTATGAGATGGACTGCTGCCGCATGACAAGACTGAAGTTAGGTGAGTCAAATATCATGTAGTTAAGTTTACTTTGGTTGGCGCTGAATTATATCGTTGGTCTTTGACTCTTCCCCTGCTCAAATGTCTTACTCCAAAAGAAGCGGTTGATGCCATTGCAGAAGTCTATGAAGGGATATAGGGAAGCCATGCAGGGCCATGTGTCCTGGCTTGGACCTTATTACGCCGCGGATATTGGTGGCCCATGTTGGCATGGGACTATATTAATTACTTCAAGAAATGCGCAAGCTATCAGGTGCATGCGCCAATCTACTGAATCCATGCTGAGGAACTTCACACCATCTCCGAGCCATGTCCCTTCGCGATGTGGGAGATTGATATCTTGGGACCTTTCCCTAAGACTATAGTGCATAAACAATTCGTGCTAGTCTCCATTGACTACTTCACAAGGTGGTCAGAAGTTGAGGCTACGACGAACATCAGGGAAGACACTCTCTGGAAAATCTTCCTTTCTTATGTGATATATAGATTTAGGGTGCCTTCTGTACTCGTCTCCGACAATGGGCATTAATTCACTAGCCAATGGTTCGCCGACGATGTCAGCATTTTAATATTAAGTATTGCTTTTCTTCAGTGACCCACTCCAAGCTAATGGTCTAGTAGAAAATGCAAACTGGACTATAATGAGAGGAATCAAGATTCGACTGCAAGAAGAAAGGAATTGGCTCAAGCAAACCCAAAGGTCCTATAGTCCTTCTAGACCACTGCACGTACAACCACAGGAGAAACGCCTTATTACCTAGCCTATAGGACCAACGTGGTGATCCCGTTGGAGGTCAGCCTGCTTCTGTCCGAGTCCGAAAATTCGACGAGGAAGCCAACAACTAGAGGCTAAGGGAGAACCTGAACCTAGTCGATGAAACTAAAGAAGAAGTTAGGATCTGCACAATCAACTATCAACAGATGGTGGCCCAGCTGTATAACAAAAGGGTACGACCAAGAAGCTTTCTCCCAGGGGACCTCGTCTTATGGAGCATGCACACCTCCCGACCGCTCGAAGTAGGCCACAAGTTAGCTCCAATTGGGAGGGGTTATATGAGGTCATCAAAAGCTATGATAATAGAGCATATCATCTTGTTTGACTGGATATTAGGTTATTAGACAATAAATGGAATGCAGAACACTTGTGCCCCTTTTATCAGTAGTCACTTTCCGAGCATGCCCTTCTTTCTTTGTAATAAGATCACTTACTTTCTCTGATTAATATCATGTTGTGAAATCATTCTTATTTCCAATTTCGAAGTATGCCGAACGAGTCTCTACAATCGACACGGCGAAAAACAAGTTCCGACAATCAGTACCGAGCAGCACTGACCAATGTCGACCGGAATCAGTGGCTTCGCCTTGCCATCCACTTGCACGACACACCAGCCCAGATAAAACACAACCACCAATTGCAAAACCAGCCTAAGTTCCTGACATGACTTAGTCGGTTGGGGGGAGAAGGGGAGATAAGTCGTGCATATCTAAAAATAATTTTCTTATATAAAGATTCTGTGTACAAAAGGAAGCAATAAGGCGACCCAAGATGGACTGTAAAATTGGAGAAGCTCCTAACAAGACGGTATGGAGGCGACGTGGTCCTCACTGCCTCCGTATTTTTAAAGCCAAACTCACCCGAGCACCTTGCACGTGAGGAGCTGGCTTTCCCCCAAGTTTTCTAGGGGACAAACCCTTAAAGGAAAAGCACGAGCAGGAGCCATGTCCGCAGTAGCGGTGCCTCGAGCCCGCCTGAGCACGCTACCAAAAGTGAGCTACCGCACGTTACATAACGATGTCGTTTCCCGTGCCTCCAGTGCAAGCCACTACACCTTCAGAGTAGAAGGCACGAGAAGAGTGAACTCGAGGCACTATAATAAGAGAGTCAAGATGCAGAGGGTGGGCACTGGCGGAAGCCATCAAACCAGCCTAAGTTGAGTCAGCGCGGAACAAAATAGGAGGGCATGTAGCTTGATGTCGGCCTATAGGTCCAACTGAGACAAGCTCGCGGATCCGATGAGCTCGAATAATGACAACAACGCCTCACAACCTAGAACATCCTTGACACTTAGGCTTCGGGGAAAACCAAAAATTCGGCTTTGTGAAGTCCCTCCCCTCGCATCGCAAGTATGGCATCTCCACTAACCCCGAACACTCGGAAGAGGGGGCTTCACCTCCTGGGAAAGCGAAACGGCTCTAAGACAACAACAACCCCCTCACGACTGTAAATGAGAAAGGGTGGCATGCTATTACCTCTTTTTAAAAGGAGAAGCCTACCCTGATGATGGCTCGAATTGACAGCTAACGATGATTCGGAAAAGTCAGGTAGGATTTGCCGTACCAGGAGTGGCCTATGGTGGCAGGGCATAAAGTTGACGATCAACAGGACAAGTCAAGAGGAACGAACCGCCCCCTCATGGGTTGTAGAGCTAGGGGCAGCGCCTATGCCCCTTTCGCGTCATTCACTGATCTTGCAGGACGCCTAGCAAGAACCTAGCACGCCTCGAATAACCCCGTGACCCCCTGTTGCGAGGGGCTAGCCCCGGTCCGGCAAGACGTTGAGCCAGGAATAACTGCCCAGCCAGTTGGCCTGGACCCTGTCATGTCTAGCCACATTAGGCGAAATAAGAAAAGACAGAAGAGAAGGATGACATGGAATGCAAGGACGGGAATTTGTTGCATTACAAAAATGCGACTGCATTATTCGGAAGCGGTGTACAAGATGGCAAAAAAAAAAGAAAAAGAACAGGCACATTCTAAGCTGCCCGACCATCAATGCCTACAACAGCCGCCTTCCTTGCCGTGCGACCGACAGACCACGCAGACCTCTGTTGCCTAGGCCTCCATCTGTGCACCACTCCCCTTAAATAGGCGGGCGCAGGCATGGACAACCCAGATTGCCGCGGCACCTCCTCTGGGCGATGGCGATGGGACGCCCTACCAAGATGAGGGCGAGGACGTACGCGTCCATGTATGACAGCAAAGATATCTCTTGCTTAAAGGGGGCATTGACAGAGAAGTTCTGAAAAGTTGGGGGGAAAGGCCACTTCCCCGAGGGCCCCCCTCGACCCATTAGGAGTCTTTCCACCTCGCATGGGGGAACCTAGAACTCAAGGCCCGCGACGTCTTCTCTCTAACTTCGATTGGACAAAGTTGTGAGCATTTGGGGCAATGCATCGCCTAGTACGGAAGAGGTGGCGAAACATGTCCACCGTTGCTTTCGGATGACCTATGTCTTAGATCAGTGTGGTAAAACCTATGGCCATCCTCCAGGAATTTGGCATTAGTTGAGCAAGAGTAGTATGGAAGTACCACAACAGTTGTTCGAGGAAGGCCGGCATCAGCAGTCTAAACCCTACTTCAAACATGGCCGTGTGAGCAACAAATAAGCCCCAACGCTCTAAAAAAATGCGATTTGCAATGGACGGCACCACCAAGCAATAGTCGCTCGAAATGTGACAGGTTGTCTGAATTTCAGTAAGGAACTCTGTCGTGGCCCGTAAAGACCTCATGGCACGACGATCCTCAGCTACCTTCGCAGTGTAATCTATGACCTCTGCCATAATTCAAGATTATCCGGGAATTGAGACGATCCTCCCCTTTGGAGGAATATAAAGCACCCGACGAAGCCTGAACATCGCACATTACCTGCCTTGAAAAATGCAACAACAGAGGGATTCTTCGGGGATTCATGGCAGGAATACCAAGGGGCGTCAGCTAATCGGCACATGTAGTAGACACGAACCACTCCTTGCCGTATTGAATACGCCAAGGAGGGGGGGGGGGGGGGAAGCGGAGGAGATGAACTTTGCCTAGCTCAAAAAGCCAGTGGGTTGGCCCAATGACTCTGCCTGTAAATTATCAAATGCATCTCTATGGGGGCCCATATCCTGCTGGGGCAAGCTAGAGCTATTTGTTCGGGACTTGGCCTAGACTCCATCTGAGGGCGGCCCTAAATGCCAGGGCCCCTAACAGTCTTAACGGTGAGTGCAGGGTCTGCAGATTCTGAATCCACTTCCTAACCAAATATCTAGACCAACTCGATTAGATTAAAAGGTCATATCTTGCTTAGAAGTCGACTTGGATTGGAAGATTTCGCCTCCCTTAGCCCCATCTGACTACGACTCGGAGTGGGTCAAGGCAAACTTAAGAATCCGACCTGGGTCTAGCTTTCCTGTAACGGTCCTTTCCAACTTAGAACCGCTCCCCGAACCCTGCTTTCTTGAACGGGGTCAGTTTCTCGCTAGACTCCGCTCTATTATGTAAGGGTCTCCAATTCAACAAGCTAAGTTATGCTCCGATCAACCTAATCTCTCTCTGCTTTCTTTTCAACCCCCCGCCTTCTGACTTAGGTATTGGAGGGGGATCCCCGGATTACCACAAGGGCCCTTAAGGATGTTTTCTTTTGTAGGAACAGTTGATTTCCGGCTCTCTCGTCACAGGCGGAGGAGTCTGATCGTGGTGGACGAGATTTCGACTCATTACTGTGAACCTAGTTTAACATCTTGTATTTGGAGTTGTAAAGAAAGCAATGTAATGTTATCCAAGGTTTGCCGTATCGTATTGGATCGGGCTAACTTGTACGAGTCGATTCGTAATTGGGCCGACCCGATCCGTTTGCACGGATCGAGTTGGATCAGATCGTACCGTCTCAATCTAGTCATACATACATAAAGACTTGTTTTAAATTGAGTTTTACTCATTTGATAAGTAAGACCACACTTTTATATGAACTAATAGAGTTTCTTTCTCTAAAATGTAATTTAAACTTGTTATTTTTTTTAATTTTTTTTAACAAACTCATTGGCTTGACTCGTACAACTCGGACCAAGACGTATCGGTATCGTATCGCATATGAGGAGATCCAATCCGATCCAGATCAACGAGTTGGTGAACCTTGATGTTATCCAACCCTATTTAATCGATGATCTTCTCTAAGGCACTCAGTTGAGGGCATATCTTGCAAATCTAGGTAAAATGTCTTGTGGTTGGATTTATAAAGGAAACCATGTGACATTATCTAATGAAATTGTTTTGATCTATGATCTTCTCTTAGGCACTTGGGTGGGGGCTTAGTTTGTGAATCTAGTGTATAATGTCTAGATTAGAGAAAGCAATGATAGATTATCCAACCAAATATCTTCTTTACTCAGGCTTATTATTTGGTTTATTTGATTAAAATCTCTTTTCACCTTGGAAATAATGTTATACTTCTAACAACCACTAATATATGTCAGCGATTTTTTCTTATCTCGACCATAGTTGTCAAGGCGGTAAGGTAACCCAAGGTTTACTTGGGGTCCCTGAGCGCTTAAGCACTTAGGCACTTGCGTAGGCGTCACCTAGGTGTCCTAGTTTATAATAATATATTTAATATTATACTAATACATCATTAATATAAAATACAAGCAAATAACACTAGTATGACATTAATAAATGAAAACTAATAGGTAGTCTATTCGATTGAAGTATCAAAAGTAAATGTGACTGAAAAATAATTATAAAAATGATATTTCATAATAAAAAATACTAACCCGACTGTTTGTCAAATTATTCTTCCAAAATTTGTATATATGATGCAATAATGTAAAACACATAATAAAAATATAATCACCAACAAAAATGAAGTTTCATAATAAAAAAATGCTAATTGGATGTAATCAATGAGAGAGTGAAAGCCTCAAATTGGGTCAGCAGATCTGATACGGGTGCCTGGGCGGGCGTCTTGGGTGCCTTTTGGGCCCGTGGAAAGGCGGCCCAGCGCCTGGCAGACGGAATTCCGCCTTGGCGCTCTAGCCTGCTTTGGCGTGTAACCGACCCATCTTGCTTGGCATGTGGTTTTGTGTTTTGCTAAAACTTTAGGGTCTTTTTTTTTTTTGTAAAATTATGCATGTTACTTTGGAAAGAAACCATTGGACTTTCCTTCCCTTTCCTACTTTCACTCGAACTCTTCCCCAAACATGTCTCTTCCTCTACCCACATGGATGGTTGCATGGTCAAACAGCCTAGGTTTTTCTTCTCTTGATGAGGATGGGGGTTTTGGCATGATTTAGATTTATATTTTTTATTTTATGTTTTTTAAAACTAGTTTGATGTAGTGACTATGTTTGACAATTGACAAGTGGTGAATTATGACAATATTATATTGATGTGCTTATTTTTTGCTTACAATGTTTCAGGTTTAACTTTTCATCTTCACTGACGTTACATTCAAATTCCAATTGGTTCTCTTAATATTATTTTGTTCATGTTTGTCATTTCTTCTATTTTATTGCCTTTTACACATATACATGTGCTGAATATTTGTATTTGTTAGTAGCAATTTTTGTATTAATTGAAGATAGAATGTACATGGTAAAAAATATAGACAGTGATCCTCTTGATGTGTACTTCGTTATAGAAACTAGGCTTCGCCTAGGTGCCTCGCCTTTTCTCCTAAGTGGCAAAGCGGGGGGTCACCGCCTTGGATGCCTTGACAACCATATGCTTATTAGTAGAACTGTAGTCTTTTTGAAAGCACAGATACGTTAGTAACATTTTTAAATTTTAGCTAGCGCAATACAAACCAAGGAAGCAAACTCGAGGATTGGGCTCGGATCGGTCTGGGTCTGGGTCTGGACCGGCTGATCCGATCCGATCCAGTTTGAATCCCCACTTTCTTAAAAAAATAAAATAAAATAAATTAAAAAAATAAATACTCATAAGTTTTTCAAAGTTAATAATATACATAATACATAGTACATGAGTGATGAAACTTAATCATTCTCATTAAAGTCATCAAAAGAAAAAAAAGGCCCATCGTCATCTCCACCATAATTTAACTCAATCTAGCTAGGAGGTGAGACATGTGGCTATCTCTGAATATATTTGACTATTTGAACAAATGATGGTATGTGTACAGCAGTAGATAGAATATGAAACTCTAAAAAGAATATTCATATAACATCTAGTCTCTATCCTAGATCATCCTGCTAACATAGATGAAGATGGATGCTTTTGTGATGTACGTGACTTGACTGTCAACTGTCTATGTACTGTGTAAGATGATCCTTCGTCTTGACGTAGAAACTTTTTGAACTGTACACATATATCATGGGGGACTGAAAGACATGGAGTGCTATCTCTGTGTATCCTCGCAAGATGTTCCGCGAAACGATAGATCTTGCTAATAAGGTGTCTACAGTAAAGACAATGGATATGTCGATCTCCTGGAACTATGTACTTATGGTCCCATGTCGGATGATGTTACCTACGTGGCATCGACCAAGGAATAGATAATAGAATTATCCGATCCGATCCCCTTGGAAAAAATAAAAAAAATTAAAGCAACTCTACCTTGATTTCTTCACTTGAGATTGTTTTATTTTTTTTTCTTTAGTAATTGGTCATTCTATAGCACACACACACTCTCTATCTTTCATCCCTTATATTTTCTTTCTCTTACTTTTTTTTAAACTCTTGTATACATTAATATTAATGGTTCTTAATAGCAAATAAAACAAATAAGTCTACCTGTTATGTTTCAAAGCAAAATTAAGAAATGTATACCACTTCTTTTTCTGTTGAGAATTATTTAGTTTTGCATATAAATGGTCATAAGGATGCTAAATATTTTTGTTAATGACAGAAATCAATATCTTCATTGTTATTTATATCTAAAATCAAGTCACCCTTAACCGAAAAAAAGAATAGTGCATACCACAACTCGGTAAACTTATAGATTTTATTTATTATTGCGGACTATTAATACTAATATATCTAAGGGAAAAAAAAAGAACAAGAGAGAGAAAATTTTAGGGAGATTATTAGAGAGAGAGTGTGTGGTGGAAAGACAACTTACTAAAAAAAGCTCTTTGAACCATCCACCCAATCGTTGTAGAATGCTAGAATGTCATTTAGAAAGAGGGAGAGAAATACTAGATAGAAAAATTTTAGAAAGAGGAAGGGAGAGAAATATTAAGCAGATGAAAAGCAAAAATGTTAGAGAGAGGGAGGGAAATATATTAATAGAATTATTATACATTAGATATATATAAAAAAAAAAATAGAGAGAGAGAAACACTTGGAGAGATAGGGAAGAGAGAGAAAGAACTTAGTGAGAGAGAGAAGTGAGGAAGTGAGTTGGTGGGGATAGGGGAGGGCCTTGGGGGTATTTTTATAAGCTCCCCAAGGCCCTTGCTAGCCGTTGGGCTCGTTCTCAATGTTCCCAACCGCTAGTTCGCAGCTAGCCGTTAGGCTATGGATCGGCCGATCTAAACCGATCTCAGTTGATCCAAATCTATCACAATGGATCCGCCCGATCCCAATAGAGGGGGGGGGGGGGTGTTGGGGCTCGGGATCGGTTCGGTCCGGCTGAAAACCGATTGGATTGGCCGATCCAATCTGATCCACGCCGATTCTGCCTTCCTTGATACAAACACCTCGTATAAAAGTTTTAGCTAACACAATACAAACACCTCCTAGAGCAAAATTGATATATAATTCAAATTGCAGACCCAGATCGTCCCAAGAATGACAAGGCAACCATTTTAGCTGACACAATACAAATTCTCAAGGATTTGACTGCTCAAGTAAACAGGCTGAAGGGTGAATATACGTCTCTGTCGGAGGAATCACATGAGGTAATTCTCCTTGTCAAGGATGCTAATTGCCATAATTGAATTTTCTATTTTATGAATCATGTCTTGCAATTTTATTATTCTCTCTCTTCACAGTTGACACAGGAGAAAAATGAACTCAGAGAAGAGAAGGCAACATTAAAATCTGAGATTGATAGTCTCAATGCTCAATATCAACAGAGGCTTAGAGTTATGTTTCCTTGGGCTACAATGGAACCCTCTGTAGTCATGGGTCCACCTCAGCCTTATCCATTTCCTATGCCTGTTCCCATTCCTTCAGGTCCTATTCCCATGCATCCTTCACTCCAACCATACCCATTCTTTCGAGGTCAGAACCCTGGATCTATGCCTAACCCATGTCCTGCTTATGTGTCATATTCTAACCCCTGTAACCACCAAGCGGAACAGCCATTGGCTCATTGTTCACCAAATCCCCAGCCAAGCGGTTCGAAATCTCATACTTCAAGCAAGCATGATTCAGGAAGCAAATTGCCGGATCGTCAATGTCGAAGCGGTGCGGAGAAAAGTGATGATTTTAGCGATGTGGCAACCGAGTTGGAACTTAAGACACCTGGGTCTGCTTTATTGGCTCCAGAATCAGCACGTGCGCAGGTTAGTTTTCAAGTTGACAATTTATTGGTGCAGCCTGTATCTCTTCTTTGCTACAAACATCATATACCATGCATCTTTAAACTGCCCGCTCATTGGTTCAGTATACCTAACCAAGCATTAGGAATATAACAAATAAGATGCCTTGCCTCCCACCCTTTTCTCTTGTTTAAAAAATAAAAGTAATTTTTTTCACTTTTTGGGTGGTTTGGGATTCGTGTGGAGCTGTAGATTGGGGGTGCCCTTCTGAGATATAGCATAACCTTTGGTTTTTATTCTTAGACCAACACCTATCATTGTTTCAGCAAAACTGGGATACTTGGAAGTAATAAAGTCCAGGATGTATATCCTTTGCAGGACTCATCTTCGGAAGGGAAGAAAGGCCAAGTGTGGCAATCCCAGAGGCAAGGTGGCAGTGCTGTGGAAGGGAGCAGTTCAAGCAGGTGTTCTTCCTCTTATGGCGTGCAAGATAGCTCGTCCACCAATGCAGGCGATGGATCTGTAGCTGAAAACTAGTTGCACTTTTCATGGATATAGCACGTAGTGCTAGATTTTGTATCTCCCGGCTTGTGTTGTGGGATTCATGCCGCCTGTATATAACGCCATGATGATATAATAGTTCTTATATTTCGACTCCAAGTCCAAAGTACCGCGTATCTTCTTACTACAGCAGTTGGTCGGTTGGTGGGTGGTGGGGCAGCTAAAGGAAAAGGGGCCGCAAATCTACTTATCTTTTCAAAAAGCTGCCCAAGAAGTAGGGCGTACGTACCCTTCTTTGTAAGGCAAAATCACTGATTCACTGTCGAAAAATTGCTACAGCATGTCCTTCTGCCCTTAACTAGGAAAGAACAAACATGAATATTGCTGATTTTAAGTCAACAAGCGTTAATGGTAGTTGCAAGGTGATTTAATCGCCTAATATTCGAAACAAGGCACGCCGTAAATGGTCTTGTTAAATGTGAAACCAGTTCAAGAGTGTACGCACATATGCATACCCCACCCTAGAGGGAGTGAAAGTGTAAGACCCCACAAAAACTCAGGGGCATGTTTCTAAATTCTTAAAAAATATAAACACAATTGACAAAAGTTTAAGATTTATAATGTCAGATTATCTTTATAAGATCTTAAATGAAATTATATAAACTCTCAAAAATGTCATTAAAGAATTGAAAAAGATCTATCGGTGATTATTTATTAAAAAAAGAAGGATACATGAACAATTAATAAAAGACAATGGCTTTGATGTAAAATTATTCATTTAAAAATAATAAATTATTGGACCTAAGTGGATTTTATTTAATGGACCTAATGGATCCTAAATTAAAAGGGTTAATGAGTCCTAATTATAGGCCTTAATGATCTATATTTAAGAGACCTAAATAGGCTGAAATAAAAGCCTAACAAGGGACTGTTAACAAGATACATTGGACCTGCTAAATGGGCCAGCAGTGGCCCATTAAGGGCCAGCGCCCCCATTAAGATGGGGGGGGGAGACCCCTCCACCGCCCTTCCCCCTCTATAAATAGGGGGGAAGGGGGCTGCCGTGAGAGAGAGAGAGAGAGAGAGAAGAAGGAAGGAGAAGGAGAAGGGGAGATGACCGGCGGCGGCTCGCAGCGGCTAGCAGCGGTCCGGCGGCGGTAGCCTTCGTGGTAAGAGATAGGATATACTCCCTATTGAATTATTCTCTCGTTTTAGTTTTAAGAAATAGAAAATAATACAATGATTCTTGTAATTTTTAGTAATACTAATAATAATAAACATAATAATCAAAATAATAATAAATAATATTAATATAATATGAAAAATTGGTTTGATTTATTTTATAAATTAAGAAAATTTTAAAATAATAAATAAGAATATATTCCTTGTATGATTTAAAAATAATTATTTATGATCAAAGACATGAAACGTAAGGGAGAGTTTAAAATAATTAATGGACACAATATTGTATATGTACAATAATTTATTTAGTATGTTTTTCTATGTGTTTTTAAATGTTATAAAAGATAGACAATTTGCACAAAAATAAAAATAAGGATGGTTAAAATTATACTAGGAAGTATGCATCATAATATGATTAAGATCATGATTGCGTTGAATGGTTTAATAGTTGTATATATATATATATAGAGAGAGAGAGAGAGAGATAATGATTTATAACACAATCTCATGGCTATGATAATCCCAACAAGCAAAATAAAGACTATGAAATGAAATGAGGTATGGAAGCCTCTATGACAATAAATATGAAACTCTGTTATTGTGATAAATGTGAAATTGGGGCATGAAAGCCTTTGAAATAAAAATGAGTTTTTTTATGAAATGTATGACCAATGTTTTTTATGATGATTTAATTTTCTTTTTATTAAAAAAGAAAGAAAGAAGTGACATTATGGTTAGCGGGACGACGACACGCCTCCCGAAGATAAAGTGGCTTATGGGAAACTTCCTAACAATGTGTGGTGTCGAGGCACGGAGCATTCCTATTGCGGTGATAGTCCAGAGTCCAGGTTTGGGACTTCAACTGGATAGAGGACATAGTTCCTTCTTGAGTGCACTCATACATTGGGATGTGGACGTTGCAATGAAGGAGTGTGGGTGCACTGCAGACACGGCTTAGCCCTTTCCAACTTCCTCAATAGGTTTCCGGAGACCTATTGGGCTGGATAGGCTGAAGGGTGATATGTGCGTTGAAAGAACGACCTACTTATCAGTATGACTGTTAGTTCATGGTTATTCATGTCACTTCTAATGAAAAAGATGAGTCGCCCTACGAGCTCGCGACTTATAAATGATTAATGAACTTTACAACTGATCAGATAAATGGATATGAGAAAACGACCGATCAGATGAATGAATAATGAACGAACGACTCAATCCTTAAATATTATGTAAATAATGAATAGAAGATACTTTTATATTTTATACTACTATAAAGTACGATTAAAATGAAGAAACATATAAAAAGTATGAGAATTATAAGTTTGTTAAACGTTTTCCATTCAGGATTCACGATATTTTGCGATACATGTATTTCATTGCATTATTTCATTATGATTTCATGCATTTAGGTAAATATTATTGGATAATTCTGAAGATTAACTATAGAAGAATAAAATATGTAAATTGCTATAGTTCCACTTAGAAAATTTGACCCTGAAATATTATCACATATATTAACTGATACTTGTAACTGTTAATCAGATAAGTAAATTGATTATTATGAATAAGTTAAAAAAGAAAAAAATATAATGAATATAAATAAGTGTTAATAAGTAGGATATCAGTAGGAATGTAAATGATCCCTACTGATAGTTCAATTTATGGGTTCTCACAAAAGTTATTTAATATATTTTTCAAACTCCCACAGTAGATGACGGAGAAAAGGAAGATATCTTCAGCTTATAAAAAAGAAAAAAATTTCAAGAATGGCCATTTTATATAATTAATTGAGATATGTTGTTCATTCTTTTTGTATTTCTGTTATATGATAGACATGATCTGCTTGTTGTTTCTTTATAGTTATACTCATTATTATTTTGTTTTTCCTTTTTTGCACTTACTAGAGATCTAAAAAAGTTGGGACGTTACAGAAAGATTATGAAATGAACAACAGTTAACGCAAACTTAATGAGATTGACCAAAACGGGTTTGAGGCTAACCCCGAATGCAAATCTAGTTCGGACCTCAAATTGTCCCCTCAAAATGAGAAAGTTATTTCATTCTTCTCGCCTGATAATTGATAAGGGATCATCAGATAGAGTAATGAGCAATATTTTTCATAATGCAAGGCAATGTATATTGCATTCCAGCAAGTTGAGACATTTTGTAATATAAGATGCTATTTGATTCACGTAGGTAGACAAGACATGAGTTAGACCATTTTTTCACATATAGCCTAACAAGCATTTAACATGGTGCAGGTTCTTAGGCGTGACAAATGTATGTTTACATCACAAGTACTTCATGGGTCTGACAAATAATATTTGTCACCACCCATGAAGTATTTGTCACGCTCGTAAAATATTTGTTACGTCTAGAAATCTGTATACATGTGTAAAGATGACAAATACCTTTATTCGTGACAAATATTTGTCATGTCTATGCAATATTTGTAACGTCTGCAAAATATTTGTCATGTCTAAAAATTTATACACACATATATGGAGATGGCAAATACTTTTCAAACGTGATAAATATTTCGTGAGCTTGAATATTTGTCAACACTTGAGAAAAAACTGCTAGTCCATGTGCCGTTGGCCTATGTGGACTAATGGCATATTGCATTATTAAGATGACCAACTTGCTGCAATTGTAAGAATATTACTCCATCGCATATTGATATTGTTTCCTTCTCACATCAGTGTGCACCTTATGTGCAATGAAATGGACTCGACTCCGAGTTTTAGGATCTCAAAATTGGGTACTACAAGCATGCTTGTCTGGTGTTTTTTCAAGTCTCGATAAGACACCAAGAATAAGGTGCCCTAGGGGACCAAACTAAGAGGGGTTGATCCACATATGATCTACACTAGATTAGAGATCAAAATTTTAGTTTAAATATTATTGCGGACATAACCATCTTAAAAAATACATAAAAATTATCAAAAAAATTTAAAATATTCAAATATCATACTCTAGGTTGGTCTCCACTTCTTAGGATTTAATTTTTCACTGTAGGATCGAAAAATGTAACCTAACCATTCAATTAAGTACATTCTTCACTGGGGTCAATTCTTAAGGGTTAATATGACATTTTTTATATTTTTTAATTATTTTTAATATTCTTAGACATTATTTTTTGATACGTCCTTAATTGGACAACTCCGATTGATTTTCAAGATCGGATGGTGAACATTAAACCTGGGAATGAGAATAACCCTAAGGGTCTATTTGAATATTTAGAAATTATTAATAATTCTTATTTTTTAAAATATTGGAAGAAGATGATTTCTTGATCTGTCCCTATTTATACATATGCAAATGGATCGAAAATAGATATGTGGCCTTATTCAATGTATTATTGGTCTTTTTAGACTACTATAATTGACTTATAAGCTAATAACTAACTGAATAATCGGATGCTCAATATACCCATATGTATCCCCTTTAGAAGACATTTGTATCCACTGCCTATGCATATCTATTTAGATCTGTTCATTAAGCGACCTATCTACTATGTTAGTAAGCTAAGAGTGGCAAGTTAAAAAGAGAAAATGAGATACATGAAAAAGTGAGAGAGAGAGAGAGAGAGTGGCGGGGACATTTAAGGAAGGAACTGTTGTGGCCCGCGGGGTAAGTGTTGTAGTAAATTAATAGTTAGTTGAATCATCGAGTTATTCACATCCCTATTGAGTAACATCTTAAATTTAACTTTTATCTATATGAGATTTAATTTTTAAGTAAAATAATGATAAAATTTATTTACTTTTAAAAATATATCTTTTTATTTTAAAAAGAAAAGAATTTCTAACTCATTAAAATAAATAAATTCATAAACCCCTGACCCACCTCTTACAGGCTTACGTATCAGATAGACGACCGTTTTCCTCCTGCACGCATACTGGGTGGCGTCCTAAGCTCGAAGTCGGGAGCGGCCATGGCGAGCGCGGCGGCGTCACTGCGGCGGTGGCCCAGGGCCGCCGCCGCCAGCACCACCAAACCCCGCCATTTCCTCCTCACCTGCGCCGCCGCCTCCACAGCAGCCGCCGCCGCCACCCCTCCTTCCTCCTCCCCATCCCTCCTCACAGCGCCCCACAACTCCCACTTCTCCTCTCTCCTCCGCACCCCACCGCCGCCTCCTCGTCTCCACCCCCAGCACCCACCGCGGCGGCGGCCTTTCTCGTCTTCCGCCCCCCTCTCCGCGCGTTCAGTCGGCTTCCGGACGCAGGGCCTCCGACCGGCCGGGCCGCTACAGGCCGAGGACCGCGCCGCCCGGGAGGAGTCTGACACGGGCTCCGACCCGGACTCACCGATGAAGAGCAAGAACGCGAAGAAGATGGAGGCTCGGCGGGCCGTGAGGTGGGGGATGGACCTCGCCAACTTCTCCCCGACCCAGATCAAACAGATTCTTCGGTAATTTCATGCCAATTTAACCCTAATGCGTGTTCGGTGGTAAGGTGCTCAGTGGGTTCTAACTTTTTGGGGTCTCCACGATTTGCGGTTTGTTGCAGAGTTGTTTCCCTGGAGAAGGAGGTTTTTGATGCACTCATGTTAGTAAAGGTGCAAAAGTTTGATACTTTTTCTTTTCTTTTCTATTCTTTGTTTTGTGTTGTGCTGCAACCACTGAAGGGGTGAAGCATCTGTAGGTTGATATGCGTTTGATCCTTTCTGGTGCAGAGATTGCGCCCCGATGTCCGGGAAGGCAGGCGGAGGCAGTTTAACTATATAGGTTTGTGCTTCTGCTTCTGGTTGATGACCCGTGATTTTTTTATTTTTTTAAACCAACAACTACTCTAGATTTTTAGAAGAGCAAAGTAGTAAGATGAGGATTTCACGAGTCCTGGCACTTGAAAGTGAGATATTCCTGTTCTAGATAGAGATTTCTGTCACCATGTTATATGTCAATGAGTAACGCTGGCATTTTACTTGTGTGTGAAATCCAATTTGTGCATACATGATCGATGTCACATGCTCGCTCTTTAGTTATCTTTTCTTGATGAGTCATTGTTGCATAGCTGAAATGCTTATCCATATTGTTATGACTTTATGCAATCGTGGCCTTTGCTATATCCTCTAGGTAATTGAATTATTTTATCAATGAGGTTACAAATTTTAAATAGTGTGCCTATATTTTAGGCGGAGGGGTTGAAATTTTAAAAGCTTGAGGAAAGTGTACTCCCATGTGCTTGAGGGATCAACATCATCATGATCAAGAATTCTTAATAATATGATAATTTTGGGTAGGCGAGACCGAACTGCAAAGTCTCTTCTTCCATTATTCATGGCACTAGTGAGTGTTGAAACCATGACCTCACTTCCTAAGGCAAGCCTTGCAAGCCAACTGCCCTAAAAAAGGTGGTAACATCATCAAGAAACCTTGTTTCATTAATTGATACACGTTTGATTATGTTCTGGTGAGACAAAACCTTAAAAAGATTTGGTACTGGCTTGCTATCAGCTTGACATCCAACATCCTCTCCTCCTTCTGGCTGCAAAATCTTGCTACACTATAATACAATTGGTTGGTCAGGGGAGGGCCTATGGATGAGTTAAGTTGCCCTTCCAATTGGTAGCTAGTGGATTGCTACCATATTTGTGAATGTGATTTGAAAAGGAAAAGAAAAAGGAGAAGGACAATAAAAAGGTACATGGAAAAAAAGAGAATGGAAGAGAAACAAAATCGGAAGTGTAATCTAAGCTTAAAATAAATGTGTGATCCTGCATATTGAATATAAGGATCATGATAATACAAGACAAAGACTTGTTGTGAGGTGCAATGCATGATCCCATTCTTAGCCTTCTGTATTGGGTCTATAACCTAGAACATTTCAATCTAGAGGCGTCTATTGGAGTTGATATCTTCTGAAATTAAGAACTCCTTGAATCTTGCTTTTACTGCCCCTGTTCAAGTTTTCTGTGATCTCCTTTACCCAGTTCTCCTTTCTATTGTTTTTCAGTTCTATGTTGAGCATGCTTATCATAGTTTACCTTGGATTTGCACCCTAATACTAAATGCCAAGCATTTCCTTACATGTTTATTTCTAGCCTACTTTTGGAGAGTTTACACTCATGATGCATTTATTATTCTCTTATTGACATCTTTTGGGTTATATTCATGTTGTAAAATATGTGCACGTGTGTGCATGTAACACGTAACACATACAAATGTCCTTGGGAATGTACATAAAACATGAATACCTTAAGTAGGTTACCATGGTCTCTCAATGAGAGTTGCTTCAAGCCCATGATCCTGCATATCCTATCTTTTTCTCGTGTCCTCATTCTTGCTCAAACGCTCACACATTCTTTTTCTCATGCAAAACAAGGCAGCACTCCTATAAATAGTTGTCAGTGCTCTTTGTAGCTCACAATTCCTGTAATATGGATGGATGCTTGCAACCAAAACATCCTAAAACTCCTAAAGTGCATGCCATCATCCTCTATTCTTAATCTTTGATTTGATACATAGTTTATGCAGCCAGTCAAGTCCATAGATAGTTAAATACGGTACCGGTATAATACGACACAAATACATTTAAATCTAATTCAATCTAATTTTTGAAGATGGTCAAAAATTCAGTCAAACAATCAACAGATGGTAAAAAAATATAGCAAAATTCATATGCATTTTTTCTAACAAGGTTCAAAAAAATTAAAACAAAAATTAGAACTATACAATAAATAGACACTCAGCACTAAGCTTATCTTAAGAAAATGATAAGTTTTGTTCATATAATATCATAATGTATCAGATTAAGCAATTATAGTTTCAGTTTTAATTATTAATATGGAGTATTAAATGGAAAATATAGACCATTTTTTATTATACATGAAGAAAATATTCAGTAGGACATTTTTCCAAATCACTCTAGAGATTTGACCCCTAAAGATGTTTAAATCAATCAAGAGATGTTTTGGGCATATTGTTATATAAGAAATGGAGATATTTAGGATCCTTTTGACATGGCAGGTTCTATTTGTTCCAAAGATGATTTCCAAGAAGTTGGAGTTTAGTCAGTGCAGGTTCTTTTGGCATGGGAGTGACTTGAGAAGCTTAGAGGCTGGCATGAATAAGGTGAATGGTGCGCTCAGCATCAAGAACATAAGGGATGTAAACATGGCTCTCCTCAGTCCTCACCAAGTGGCTATGGAAGACGGGAATCTTCATGAAAAAATGTGATCAGTCAGGCAGAAGTACTATGGTAGATCTAGGAGATGGGAACTCTCTCTCTCTCTCTCTCTCTCTCTCTCTCTCTTTTGTGTACAACCTCTTCCATATGTGGAAAGATGTACTTTGGAGTCGGGATATCTTATACGTAAGAGTCCAGATTTGCCTTGGCATAGGTGATAGATGCCTTTTCCGGAAGGAAAGATGGTGTAATCATTGTTCTCTTGACATCAGGTTCCCCAGATTATTATCTATTGCTTATGATCGTATGGTACTGGTAGCTCAGGTGTTTGATGATAGCCCCTCAAGAGGAGGATGGAGCCATTGTTTCAAGAGACTGTTAAAGGAGGAGGAGATTAGAGATGGTGAGTTTATCTGCATTTTGTAGGACTACACCTTGGACCCCATCAAATCAAACAAGATGGATGTGAACAATGTTGGGAGACTAAGGGGACTTCCCTGTTAAGTCTGCCTATAATATCATTGTTGACAGGGCAACTCATGATCCTTTGGCTTCCCATGTGTGGTCTCCTAGAAGCCACTAAAGGCCAAAGTTCTCCTATGGAGAATTTCCCATGGCAGACTTCTGCACCTGCGATAGACTGGCATGATACCTAGGGGATATCCCATGGCAGACTTTTTCACCTGTGATGGATTCGTGCGGTACCTAGAGGATAACCCTTCTCTTTGTTGCCTTTGTGGGGTCGAGGAGGAGACACTGGACCACTTGTTTGCTGGATGTATATTTAGCCAGGAGGTCTGACTGCAGCTCTCAACGGAGTACATTGTGTCTTCCAACCATAGGACTCTGTGGACCAACTTCTTTGGCTCTGAGTGAGGAAATGGAGTCTCAAGGCTGACCATTTGATGTGGTGGTTGATTCTCCATTCCACCTTGTGTGCCCTTTAGGGGGGAAGGAATGGTAGAATCTTTATAAGAGAGGCTAATATTTCTGAGAGAGTATTCCCTTTTGTTTATGATAGAGCTAGGCAATGGGCCACAGCCTTGTGTAAAGAGGACACTTGTAACTCCTCCAGTTTTGCCTCATTGGGGGTTTTGGTTGAGGCACACTATCTGGGTGTGCCCATGGGTACTATTTGATAAACATTATAGGAAAAAAGGGGTTTCAAGAAGTTATATGGACATACATCCTTAAGGACTTTATGAAGGAGCAATGACCAATGTGAGGGTGTTTGGTGGAAAAATAAATGATTTTCTGGTTACAGATGGACCACATCAAGGATTAGTTTTGAGTACAGATCATTTTGCATTTGTTTTGGGTGAATTGATTGTGCATGTTCCATGGCTAGTGCTTTAGTTTATGCTATTTGCAAACAATGTGTTTCTGGCAGATACTTTTTTTTCCCGAGAAAGGTGTTTCTAGAAGATACTAAAGACAGATCAGATATAAATTGGGAGTGTGGAAGGATACGTTAGAATCCATGGATCTTAAGTTATGATTTGCTGGACACATACACGAGGTCACACATGATGGGTGCCACAAAGTTTTGGAAACAAGGCAGAAGACAGGAAAGGTATATGGGCTCGGCCTATTCATATGTTCTTATTCATGCATGTAGTAAAGTATGATCAATTGAAGTTTGTCTAAGATGTGAAGAAAGATGAATAAAATATTAATTCAATTATTGCACCTTAACATCCAAACAAGTTATTTGAAGGATTGTGAAAGTGCTCATTTTGAGTGTTGACACTTGCATGAAGTGTTGTTTCCTGTCCAAGCATCTGATGCAGCTTACGTATTTACATAGGAGTGTTCACTGAATCATAGCTTTAAGGTTAATGGAAAATTGGAAATAAAGCAGAACAAATAAGGTGCAATGTAGCAGGAAAACAAGGACCTACTTACAAATTGAGTTATCCAAGAAAAAAAAGGTCATTTTGAAGAGTTTATGTTCGGTCATTGAGGCAGAAGTAGATATATACAGAGATGAGGCCCACAGGATTGCAGCTGCTTGGCTAACATGAGGATCAGTCTTTAAAATACTCTGCAATCATTATATTCCTATTAACTTGAAGGGGAAGTTCTGCGAAACAGTGACTAAGATATTTATGTTGTGTGAAACTGTTATACTAATAGGAAAAGCCATATTGACATTGTTGGGAATTGGGATAGCTAAAATGAGAATGATTAGGTGGATGGATGTATGGAAAGACAAGAAATGATCATATAAGTGACTCTATTAGAGAGATTGTAGGTGTGGCAACAATAGGAGATAAAATCTGTGAAAGGCACTTGAGATTGTATAGGCTTGTGCAATGAAGACCAACAAAGGTACTTCCTAAGAGATATGGTCACTGCTTTTGCAAGGGTTCTAAAAGAGGAAGGGGAAGGCTGAAAATTACTTGGATAGAGGCAGAGAATAAAGATATTTAGATATGTTGAATATAACGTACGATAGAGTGGAACGGTGGAATGCTTCGACCTCAATTAGCGCGATTTGGTGGATGACATGGAACTGTTTGATATGAGAATGATTTGTCACGTGACTCACATCTTATGAGTGAATGATTATTATTTTTTTCTTTCTAGGAAGAAAATCTCATGTCATTGTGAGTTTGTTCAGGCATTGACCCAATAATTAATGTCAATGTTTTATATTCTTGAGGAGTTTCAAAAGATGAGCTTAGTTGGTCATTTTTCTTATGTACTATGTATCAGCAACTATCCATGCATTGTCTCATGCATGTATGATCTTTCATATGGTTATGGCAATGCTTTGTAGGAAAATTGCTACGGAGTGTACAACCTGAATTGATGGATACTCTAATTCAGGCTTCAAAAGATGGTGACAACCATAAGTTGCAAGCTTTGTCTGGTCCAGAAACATTGGCAGTTGAAGATCACTATGAGGAGGAAGAAGAAACTGAGTGCGAGGAGGTAAACATTAATGTCTTGACAATCTTCATGTATTTT
Source organism: Zantedeschia hybrid cultivar (assembly GCA_030544215.1). NCBI lineage: Eukaryota > Viridiplantae > Streptophyta > Magnoliopsida > Alismatales > Araceae > Zantedeschia > Zantedeschia hybrid cultivar. The sequence goes on from JARZZO010000015.1 coordinate 11,956,398, forward strand.
GAATTATATTATTATAGTTTAGGCATGCAATTGTTCTTGAGCCACTTTTTTTGATATATTATAACTTTTCAAGAATGCAGTACCGAAACCACCAGGGGATACATTTTTAATTTGGGAACTTTTTCAGGTATCTCAAAACTATTCTGATATAGCAAAAAGATGGTTTGATGGCCTGGTTTACAAGGATTCATCAATCACAAAAGAAATATATTCAATCCATAATGTTGAATTTGATCGCCAGGTAACATTATCAGATAATTTGAGTATTCCTATGAACAAATTGTGTGTGGATGAAGGGCATACCCATCAATCATCATCTATATTTACTGGTTCCTGGCATTTCCTTTTGTCTATTAATCCATCTCTCTCTTGTAGGAAATTGTTGCTTGTATGTTGCTGTAGCCATTATTTGTCTCAATAAATTGTCTGTATCATAAGTTTATGATTCAAAATCTATGATTTTGATATGCTGCCTTGTGTTTTTCCATATCATCTGAAACACTGGAATTGGCATTCAGATTCCCATATTTGGATGATTATGAAAAACAAAGAGACAGCATTTCAAAAAGACAGGAACATCACAGAAGCATCAACAAAAAATATAGGGGATTGTAAATTGAAATTTACCTTGTTCATCTAAGTCTCACCACATCTTTTGTTTTGGGTTTTCCCATGTCTGAATTTTGGCAGCTTCAGCCATCAATTTCTTCTTAGATGGTGACAACCATAAGTTGCAAGCTTTGTCTGGTAGAATCTTCAGGCGGGAAGTGGCTACCCCACATAGACTTCTCTCTTTTGTTTGTGACAAAGTGATTGAGTGGGCTAAACTTTCTTGTCTTCTAGACTTTGGTAACTCCTCCTTGTTTTGTCTTTTGGAGGAGGCTGCCTAGAGGGACCCACTTTTTGTGTTTTGTACATGGGGGCTTTTTAAGTTGTAGGGGTTGTCTGATACCTACACCAGCTTGGTGTTCTTTTGTTGGCGTTTTGATGGGTGGTATACTTGTGCATCCCCCTTACTTTTGTACCCACTTTCTGATACCTACACCAGCTTGGTGTTCTTTTGTTGGGGTTTTGATGGGTGGTATACTTGTGCATCCCCCTTACTTTTGTACCCACTTTCTGATACCTACACCAGCTTGGTGTTCTTTTGTTGGGGTTTTGATGGGTGATATACTTGTGCATCCCCCTTACTTTTGTACCCACTTTTTTTTATTAATACAATTGTGGTACTATCCACTTTAAAAAAAAAAAAAAAAAAGTCCATCAATTTCTTCTTTCTTTGGCTTTTCTCTGTCATAGATTGTCACTACCAACTTATAGCGAGATCTATTTGCACATAATCATATGTAGGGCGTGCTGCCTGTGCGATCGCCTGCATGTTTCTGGATGTATTTATGTATGCATAAGTGGCAAGTAAACTTCATTTTACCTGGGAAAAGGGTCTTTGAAACCAATTGAAACGCCTGTAAGCTACACATAAGTAAAATCCATGTTCTTTCATTCTTTCGTTGACATGTTCGTGTCTTATTGGCATTATGAAATGTTTAACTTGGAGGATGATAGATTGCTCATGCCCATAGTTACCAATATGGAAAATGAAAGCAAAAGAAGTGAAGTGTGATGTGAATCCAAGAAATAGTTTGTTTAGTAGCATTTTAAATTACAAATTTAGGTGAAATGAGAAACAAATCCAAGAAAGAGGAAGTAGAATGTGATATATTTTAAGGTGTAAATGAGTTTCCCCATAACTGTGTTGAAGCCTCTTTGCATTAATTAGGTTGGATGCTGGAGAAGCTAGGAAGTCTTTGGGCCCTTCAAGTCAGTCGTTGGAATACAACTCAAACAGGCACGTACACATATGGTATCAGCTTCTATGAGACAATTACTCAAATATGATAGAAGTGGACTTGAATTATGACAATTTTTTTAGTGGTAGTAGAACATATATTCATCAAGTTGGATGGGTAAATAATCCTGAATGACGATTTAAGTTGATCCTTTACTAGATTGGTAAGTGATGCGATGGATAGTCTGTCGCTAAGTAATATGTGATGATTTTTTTTGAAGGCAAGATGACGTGCTTTTCCATTCAAAAAAGAAATATGATAAAGTAGCAATGGCAGATATTGAACATTTGAGGTCAATATAGATGCATGTCACATATTCACCATGCAACTAGTGCCTTGGAGGCCGTCAAGTAGACAGATGAGATTTGTTTAGTTAATGACATTCTAGGAATGACCTCACTGCCTCCCCAGCATATACAGGAAGTCCCCAACATATACAGGATATGACCTCATGGACTTGAGAAACTTAAAAATCCTGCATGATTTAGATTGATTTACATCTTTTTCTAACATATCATAAAAGTTGGTATAGTCGCAAAAACAGACACTGAGGGCATCCAGTAGATCTGATGAAGCACCATCTGCAGTTGATAGGTCATAGATGGTGGTTGGTGCTTTATTTCTTCTTAGTGGTATGTAATGTAAATTATTCTAGTTGATTTTTGTATACCTCGGGGAAGGTAGGACACAAACTATTCGTCCATTTTTCCCATGGATGATTTGAACAGACAATATCTGCTTCTTTAGGTGATCTTTGTTCACATTAGGTATCCCTTTTCATTGTACAGTGTGAGGCCTGGCCCACCTTGAACCCTTCTGCTGTCTGGCCAAGGGTTGTTAGTGGGCCAGGCCTGAGTGGACCTGACACTGAAACTTGAACGCTGGATTAAAGAAGACCAGGTAAATTATTGCATTGCTGGGCAAGCAGTTAGATTTCATCTTTACTTATGTAAACCAATAATAAAACCAAATACCAGGCATGGATCCTTCATGTTAAATTATCAGGTCAGGTTGGATTTCACTGTGGCTTCAGACAAATTGATGATATACCCAGCTTGCCTTTCTAGTCTAGGTCTTTTTGTTGGTTTTGGATAAACTGAATGGACCTTCATGTCATTATGGTTGGTACCAAGAAAGCAGGAATTGGATCATTTTGATAGCCTATGAACCACCACTCCTTTCTTTCTCTTGTCTGCTTCTTAGTCCACCTACCTCACTCTCTGAGTTTGTTCCTTTGTAAAACTCCCATTTGGTTTGTCCTTAGTTGTTAAAATATTCACCAGACTATTTACACAACTGGAATGACTGTGTGTGTGTGTGTGTGATTTATCTTTATCTGTCTTTATTTTACTGTGTTTATTTTTTCAAGGTATTGCATTTTGTTTTTGGGTATCCAGTCTAATGTGGAGATATGCTTACCTCCATATTTCTTTAGCGATCTGGAGTTGGGACTAAAAAAGGCCAACTGACCAGAAGAAATTGCGTGCATGGTTGAGCATTTATTCTCTTTTTCAAACACTCGAGGATATACGAGACATCTCGTGTTTGATTGATGTAGTGCATAACACAAAATGTCAGCAGTGGTGTTTTTTTCAAAATCACAGTGCGTTTAAATATTGGTATGTTGCCACAGGAACTAAGAAAGCTTGTTCGCAAGGTGCAATTAATTGAAGAGCGCCATCCTGCTGAGGAAAATGGAGGAGGAGATATGGCATTGACGAGGGCAAAGCAGTCACTTATGCGCTTCCTATGTTTGCTCACAAAGCAGTCAGTCTAAGTAGTTGGACTTGTTCTATTTCACCATCTTCAGTGTATATCATCATCATATGGTGAATGGTTCCCAATATTGATTTGGAAAAGCATATAATTAATCCTTGTCAAGCAAAGATGGGGTCGTGCACATGGAGTATATAAATTATTCTGATCTTCCTTTTTGCTCCATATGACTGCCAGATGTTTTATCTCCAGGAAAAACACCAATTTAGTCTCAGAAAAGCAGCACATGCACTACCAGGCCATGTAAAAGTTTTCCTTCCTTCCCCTATCACTGCAAGGTTTGGATTTTAAATTCAGTTGTCAAGGATTTATAATTGTCATCCATTGTGGATCGGACATGTGAGGTTGAATGCTTTCTGTCAATGACCAAAATGATGAATGTTTATGAATGAGATGACAGTGAGCTTGGCTTCCGTGGGTGGTATGATGGGTTTTGAAGATAGTATTGAAAAATTTGAGCAAATCACAACCGTGTCAAATGCACCACCTGCTCTGGTGTAGACATATACATATTCCCATGATTGGTATTATTGAGGCAGTGAAACTCCACTTGTGCGGGGCACTCAACTTTGCAATCCAAAATCTTATATGAACCTTCACAGTATTCAATGGTGTAAGATGATGGCATTTTCTTTCCTGTCTGATTTATGGTTTCTTGCTGCTCTCTCCATGGTTTCTACAGTTGACCTCCGGAAGCAGATGATTATGAATTCGCTTCTCACATTCCGTGAATAGCCGGGACATTGAGGAAGATCCAAAAAAGTATTTCGGGAATCGATCTGATTCTATTTCTGTTCGTTCCGTTTGACTAAAGGAAGGATCCCAAAGAATCGATCTTTCTTTTAGTTGTTGAATCTCTGTTTGATCGATCAATTTGTGATATTCTTTATTCGCATTTCTAATGGAATCAAAACAATCTCTAGATTGATCAGAAGATCTTTTCAATTGACTAGAATCCGTTACTTGAACGAAAATAGATCATGTGAAATCACATTGAATATTTGAATATTGTAGAGAATGAAAATGCCAAAGGAGATGATTCGTGAAAAGGAGGGGACAGACTTTGCAAGGCCTTTAGTTATAATCTCACTTGACAATTACAGTTTTCTCTCTCTTGTTAGGTGCTAATGGTTGGTTACAATACCACATATGGTCCCTCCCACTCTTGCGTCTTTACGAAGGATCAAAGCCCCATTCCTTGTATGACTTTCTTCTGGGACCTCTGATATTCCTGTTTGTGTTGAATGCGCATCTCTTGAAGCTGACCCTTGAAACAAGAGCAAAATGCCAACTTGGGGTAACTATCTAAGGTTGTATGCACACCCATCAACTTGACAGCGGTAGCCGGCATTCATCATGATACTCCCTCGATCCAATGGGGTCACCTGAAGGCATTGGTGGTTTCCTACGAAGCCTGTATATGACAAGTACTACTAAGGAAAGCTCTGCTTAGCTGCAGTCAGGTGCGACCGGGAGCTGTGGCAGGATGCAGCTCTGCTTAACTGCACATGAAATACCCCTTCACACTCATTTGGCCAAAGGCATCTGTTCGGAGAGAAAATGGATAACAAGAAAGTAGAATTTTTCTTGACCTATTGGCTCCCGAGGCTCTACGAAATCCGGGTCCAAGAGATACTAGTCTCACGAAAGATGGGGTCAAAGTTGAGATGCGCCACAACCCAGGGTGCATGCGCTTGTAGACAATTTCATCTCTTCATCCGCAGGCGTTTTGGAACGGAAGCCTATTATTTTACGAGTAAGACTTGCTGCAATGTGCCCCCGCAAATTTTTTTTTTTTTTTTTTTTCTTTTGAGACCGCCCCCATGCAATATGTTCATACAATCCAATATCTGATTAGATGATCTAAAAATTTTTTTTAAAAAAAATCAAAAACTGTTATTTAACTCGACTCATTAAAAATATTTTTTACTGTTCACTGGGATTCAATTTTTTATTTTTGAAAATTCTTTGAATCGTCCGATCGGAGATTGGATTCTATGAACATGTAGGGCATATGAGACCTGACCTCAAAAATATATCCTTTTTTAACCTGCTGTAAGTCCTACTCTTATTTAACATTATTTCTTTGGAAACATTAGAAGAACTTATCTTGATGGTTTGGAAAGTTTACCTGGGGAATCTGAAGGCTGTTGTTTCCCTAATCATTACCCCCTTACACAGTGCAGGTTGCCATCCGATGAATTAAAAACAGACAGGACAAGAGAACTGCAACTAACAGTCCAAGAGTTTTCCAGCCAATTCGATCCGTCTTTGCGCTTACAATGAGGTCCATACGCACGTTTTTGAGAATAAAATCCCACCTCCGTATACGTATAATCTCATGATAATATCTGAATAAACATTAAAGCATTTAATTACAATTTTTTATATCCACGTGAGCTTTTAATGTGAAAGTACTTTCGAAGTAAAGTGCCTATGATACGGTGAGGGCTTGACACATCAAACACGGTAAAAAAATTATTTGTATCCAACTGCTCAACGGTCAACATGCAAGGATTTTTTTTCTTAAATTTCAAGAGGGCGGCACATTCTAGATTGAAGAAAAAGTGAAGTTAGAGGAGGTTTAACTTTTATGACTTCCTAAAATTAATTATAACCACTTTAATCCATCATTTTTTCTGTCATATGAGGAAGTTAAAAGTGACTTCCAACTAAAAACTATGCTAAACATGCCCTAAAGATCATGTTTAGTGTAACCCTAATTATTTGAGAAAATGATAGGTGTTCAAAACTACTTTCATAAAATTTTAGTTGTTTTTTAGCTTCCGACTGAAAGTACTAAATTAGAACTTCCAAAATTGGAGAAAAAGTAAAGTTGCAAAGAGAAGTATAGCTTTTAAAACTACCTAAAACTAGTTGCAATCACATCCGTCCATTACTTCTCATGTTGTAAGAGAAGGTAAAAAATAACTTCCAACTAAAAGCTACGCCAAGTGCACTCAAAATAGAGGAACATAAAGTTTCATCAATTCAATGCTTACCAACAATGGTCTACCACCACTTTGCACAATTCCATGAATGTATCCATCATATATTATGCATCATCTGCTCAGACCAAGAGTGAATCTCCCCTCCAACCAACAAAAAAAAAGGGAAAAGAAGCGACAAAGTACTTTGCAACATGCCAGGCTCCCACTCACAAGGACCATGGGTGAATCACCCATTTAATCAGACAAGATTAAAAAGACTACCAAATACGCCTTTAACGCATGTGAGTAGTTGCACTGCCGAAGTACAGAGGACATTCTCAGAAAAAGAGAGTGATGCATAGATCTATGACATCACATGTATATTGCTTAAAAATAAAGCAGCCAAATAAAAAAGGAAAATAGTTTTTGAACAACACTTGCAAACCACTTATTTAGACACAGGTCCCGAAAAGACGAAGACACTATCCCAGCCTCCCTCTTGCACCTGGTCATGCGTCAAAATTTTAAACGAGGGAATCCTTTTTGTTATTGTCTGCTTGTGCCTGCTTTAACATCCATTTATATTTATGAACCAGTGTCCAATGCAAGAAGTCCCACCTATAGAGTTTTCCTCTTCACTTATTTATGAAGAGGTGATGAGGACACCAAGGTGATGGAACTGAGACAACCGCTATCAAGCAAATCGTAAGTTAAAGCAACTGATTGGAAAACAAAGTTTGATGCTAGGTGAGGTTATTAACACTTGCTACATATCCAATGAAGAAACACTCACAGAATAATAGATAAGTTGAGGGAAATTTTCTGATTGAGATTATATTCATAACCAAAGATATCAACCTTTAGGACCATTTGTTGTGTTAAAAGTATCTAGGGAAGATAAGATAGATACATGAAAAAGCCTTTCATGAGCAGCTGTTGCTACTCTAATCAGGGAATAAAGGGGAGAAGGGAGCAATCAAACCTACTCTCACGTTCAGCTTTATTCCTTAGCCGAAGTCTACACCCTCCAAATGGTGAACACGCCGCCCATTTTTTCCCAGGCCAACATGTAATGTGTCAATACTTCGGATCTCCCAAGGCAACTTGAACATAATTAGGGACATATAGGAAACTAAATTGAAAAAAATGCTGCACCAGAGAAAACTAATGCCACGAAGTTACCTGTTTGTAGCCAAATGTACAAGGCTCCCATCCACTGTCTGTTTCCTTCCGTTTCAGTGCCATGCCTGAGCCAGCAGGCTGTGAGGCAGACCTCATTTGTTCCTCCATTAAGCCACTGTTGCCTTGAAGAAAGAACTGCTTAAAACTCCCGGCCGTCCTACCCTCACCTTCAGAAGGAATAATGCCCGAGTTCAGATCCAAACCAGGCTGTGAGAACCCGACCATATTCAAACCTGATGGTGCACCTGGTACACCCATGATGAAGGGTGCTCTGGCAGAGGGTGCACCACTGACACCAACTGAGCCTAGCATCTGTGGTATGACTGCGGGCCCTCTTGAATCTACTATGTATGGGATGGATCCAGGTCCACAAAATGTTGGCGGGATTGAAATAGCAGGCCCCATTATAAGCCCATTGTACCCATATGCAGGCGGTGGCATAGGAGGATAAGGCACGGGTCCTCTGGCATTCACTGCTGGATCCACACCCAGGCCATTCCCAAAGAAGGAATGTGGAGTTTCATTAACAAGTGATTTTCTTTCAACTGGCATTCTTGAACCCATGATTGTGACAACAGAATCATCAACCATGTAGCTTCCATACGCGCTTGTTTCTTTAGAAGATTTACTATGACTGCTCGAACCACCAGCATCAAAAAAAGATGGATTGTCATTTAAATCAAAGTCCCTTGTGGAGGGCTGCCTTGAGGAGGAAGAGGAAGCAGGAGATAAGCTAAGGTTTGGATTGTGGAGATGAGGTCTCCAAAATGGCACCTGATTTGGTAATGTGTCCTCATCTCCAATGCGGTTAAGGTCCAGCCTCAGTTTTTCTGCTCTTCTTGAACTCACTTCCATGGAAGACTCTCTTGAAGGGATGCTAGACGATAAAGGAGTCTGTTTATCTAACTGATCCGCTGCAACATCATCCTCGCCTTCAGCCACATTCAAATCAATCCTCAGAAAATTGGGCTTCTGTTTTGGACCAGACACTGTCTTCTCACCATCTGAAGTTCTCCATGGGGACGCAGGCCGAAAAGCACTTGTGGCTGCAGAACCCCTCCAACCATGCGTTCCTTGAAAATGAAGGAGAGCTACTGGAAAACCAGGAGTTCCTTTAGATGCAGCAACAGGTATGGGGGTAGATAATTTGACATTTTGATAAGGTGTTGAGACTATGGGATAGTCCGCTTCTTTGAAATTCTGATTAGGTGTTGAAATTATGGCACAGTCAGCTTCTTCTGGGTGGACATCAACATTCAAATCAAACTCATGCTTATTCTTGTCAGCATAGCTGATAGATTCTTGAACTAAACTGGACTTCGGTGATTCTGGTTTATGTGCATCTTTACTATCAACATCTTCTGATGTTCCTTTCCTGTTCCTCAGGGAGTCCTCAGACATATCTTTTGTACCAAGTGATTCATTTTCATTCAGCTGTTCACTCACAGGTTTCTCGACATTATTTTCCATGGTATCAGGGCTACTAGAGTCCAAACTTTTGCCTTGTGAAATTCCTTCAGGAGAACTACAGAATGGTTCTCTATAGTCAACAACTTCACGTTCTACCTCTATAGCAACTTGCCTTGCAACTTCCAGAGCATCAATCTCACTATAGCCAAGTCCTATTTCTGATCTTCTGTCTGTCTCACTCATATTGCCATCAACTGCCGGTTTCAAAGAGGCACGTGAAATCACAGAATCCAATCCTTTGTTTCCCTTCAATTTGAGATTGCCGTCCACCTCTGTTGCTATATCATCCTTGTTAGAAGAAGTCTCCAATTTAGAAACAGTGCACATCTCTTTGTTAATAGTTCTACAAGGGCTACATTCTTCAATATTCACCTCGATTTCCATTTCCTTAGGACTGTCAGATGCATCTTTTCTGCTAGAAATATTGGATCCATCATCGAAATTTCTTCCTCTGGAGATCAATGAATCACATGTCCCACTAGATGCCACTCCTCCTGAAGGACAGATGGACTCCTTTGCAATACACAAACGTTCTTGACAAGGATATGAGTTAACTTCTCCTGAAATCACATTCACATCCGAGGAGGTTGAATCATGATGCGGGGGAATTTGATTAGATGGATGTTTCACATCCCTGGTAGTATCTTCTGGGGAACAATTTGAGTATGTTTTAGAACTATCACCAGGCTCTTCATCAGGTGGAGAAACCTTTGGACCCGGATTTATTGATTGTACATTCTCCTCTGTAATGGTTGTCTTTGTTGCAGCTTTTGACTCATCATTACAGGAAATTCCATGTTCCACCACACTCCGGCATTTTAAATCACTATCCTCTGCACTGCCCCACTTATCAAACAAATTTCTCGCTTTCTCCTGGATATCATGGCACCTGTAACAAAGAAGTTGTTTGATGGTTGAACCAATTCCAGAAGCAGATGATTTTTCCTTGTCCACAGGAAGCTTATACAGTGCTCCAAGTAATGCATTAATCAATTCCTCCGTAGAGCAGTCACTATTATTTTCATTCCACTTTTGAGCTTCCTGAAGCCAATAGTTCAGAAACAAAAGTCCATTTGACTGTACGAAATGATTGAGACAATCATAGGTTTCTGTGGCTGCTAAGATGCTTGCAACAGTTGCCCACTGTCTGGCTGCATCACCTAAGTTGTTTGAATCACAATCTTTATGATTTCGCATCACAGAAAGCAGTTCCTCAACTCTACCACGAGTTGCAAGCCCATCCTTCATTTCAGTAAGGGTAAAGAAATCTTCAAGTGACATGCTGTCTCACAAATTTGCTATGCAGCTCCAAGCTTGAATTTGAGATTTGCACTCAACTAACAGCCCCATGTACTATATACAAGGAGACAAATTACAACTGTAACATTGCCCCACCATTTTACATGCTTCTTTCTGCAACATGCAAAACAAAATTTGAGTTTGTTCATTCGCTAAACACAAAGTTTTGGAATTGAAGATCAACTAGGGAAGATGACATGAAAGGTGAAGTTCATTAAAAAAAACTCGTGAACAGGTGAGCCATATTTAGGTGTTTAAGACACTAATAGGGTCTAATATCAATTAAAATGGCAATCTAGATGTAGCATGTTTACACAGTAAATATATTGGCAGCCTCTTTTATATAATTAAACTTTAAAGTTTTCAGTTTGCCATGTCAGGTAAATCCACACAAGAAATGTAAATTCTGATGGAACTAGAAAAGCCAATTGCTAGCAGAAAATAGCACTATGTTATAGATGCCCAGAATTAGCAGGCAGCAAGCGTGCGGTTAGCTCAGCATAATTCATGCAAGGACTATTATCTCCATTTCTCATGCTGATACTCTAAATCAGAAGAATGCATGTTGAAATGTGTTGACACTTGACACAAACCCAGATTAACACCAATGGACTCGCTCGCTTGGGTTCAGCTCTCAAGTGTTGGCCAGTTTTTTAAGCCTCAAATATGGCAGAATCTTGTTTAGATAGGGCCCATCAAGTGGCCAGTCATCAAAATGAGCTTTATACTTTAAATGTCTGAGATCTTAATTACAGGCTTCTACACTACAGTAGATTTTAATACTTTAAAAATTCAAGATCATTAAAAAAGAGAGGAAAAATAATTTCAAATTAAATGTTAGAAGCCTAAAGGTTTATCCATCTATGAGACGAGACAAGATAAAGCATGGTTTGCCAATTCGGTGTAACTTGGTACAACTCATACGAGTTGTATCAGTTTCTGAGGTTTAAGAGTCTACTGAGTCGGACAGTCTTTGTGAGCCAGACCGAGTCTTTACGAGTCCGACTCGGATCTGGGAGGATAAGAGTCAATACGACCCACTGCGTCGGCGAACCTTGAGATAAACATTGATAATTAAGCAAGCCGCTCCCCCCCCCCCCCCCCCCCCAACACTAAAAAAAAAAATCGCATACAAAAGGGACTTTTAGCTGTAAGCTCTTACAATCTTCCATATGTAGAAGCCCCATAAATAATTATATTTGTTCCTAAACCCCATGAACTCCAGTATCTTTCAATTCCAACCCTCCCATCATCAAATTTAGTAAACCGTATGAACTAGATTTCAGCTCCATCAAGTTCCTTTAAATCCATAGACAAGACTATCTAACAAATTGATACATATATATTTGCCGAATATGATGATGAGATGGTCATCATATTTGGTAAACACTCCATGAAATGTATAAAATTCATTTCAGCTCCCTCATTCCCTCAAGTAAAGCTCCATGCTTATCTCCTGTTGTCATGATAGACAGCTGGAGATATTGCACATGAATGCACAGGGAGGAAGAGCCTTAAGCATGTCAAGCCTTCCTCAGTGGCGAGGAGGCCAACTCATCAAGATGGAGTTGGAGGAGATTCAGGAGAATGCATCAATTGCCCTTATAAATGGCATATTGACCAAGATAGATAAGCCACATTGGGGGTACACTTGGTCCTTCAAATGAAAGGGCATCTTGACTTCAAGGGGTTGCCATGGCATCACCATAAATAGATGGTGCCAACGGGTAGTGAAATGAGACAAGTGGAGCCATGTCTTGTTCCACTGCCTGGATGAGAGGAAGGAATTGATAAATTTTGACTGTATCGAGCTTGAACAGGGGTAGCCAAGGAGCGGCGGCATCTGGTAGTCGAGGCTCACACAGCAAAGGCATGGATTGAGCTCATTGGCAGCTCCCTCCAAATGCAGGGAAAATGTAATCTGGATAACCAAAACAAAAGAATTGATGCCTTAAATCAATTAGCTCAGTATAAAGAACAATGAGGACCCCCAAGTTGAGGCATTTTTTACAGTCACAGAAAAGGGCAAATTTCCAATGAAGATTACCCTAGAGTACTAAGGTCCCAACTATGTCCTTTGTGCAGTGAGTAGTGTAGATGAAAGTCTATTGGTGAGAGGTAAGTGGTTGTGATAGTGTGAATCAATATCGTAAGAGGAAGACTATGCGATGCCACTAGGAGTGCATAGACCAATCTAAAAGAGGCCATAGGGGAGGTACTTAGCTGTTGGATTTGATCAGCATGCGAACAACCTGGCTGTGTTGGTGACAAGTAAGAAACTGAACCACAAATTAAAATAGACTTAGAAATTTGAATTTAAATAAAAAAATGGCCCGAGATGCAAGTACCACTTTCACTAGCAGATTGACTGGTGTGCAGGCTCAAACATGTTCCAACTAGAGCATGGAAAATAGTATCAAATTGGGCACCTGGATCAGGTAGGCCAGATCTCGATATAATCCAAGTCTGATCGGCTAATCCGAAGGAAGCCAGGCCAAGTCCGACCTAAGTTGGCCCGTTAAAAAAACAAGAAAACATTTAAAAAACATAAAATGAGAAAAAAGTATACATATAAAATCAAAGTATTTATACAAATAAAAAATATCCATATAAAATAAAAAACACAATTTTTTTTAATAGTACAACTATTCTATTAACAAACAAAAGAAGGGGGAAGTGCAAAACACATTATACGATTATAATTTTATAAATATACTTTCTACAAGCTTCCTTTGATTTTTTTTTTTTTTTTTTTGGTGGGGGTGGGGGGTGAGGTGGGGGGGGAAGCTAACCATTTTAAGTAGATGGCACAGATCGCATATGGTGGTAGCACTGCTTGTGGATGACGGCGGGTAACAAGATAAGTCATCTCGCCCCTCCTGGTTGGCTGGTTCTTCTTCTGCTGCCACCTCCTCCTCCTCCCTCCTCTGCTGGTGGCAGCGGACAGTGGCAATGACCTGCAGGAATGGGTGGGGCTATGTCGCAGCTGCTGCTCTGCTATCTGCTGCAACACAGTGGAAGAGAAGGGAGGGGTTTAAAATCCCTTGAACCACAGAGTCGCCGGCTGTCAGGTTGGATCAGTCAATTCTGGCCGGATCTTGAGAGACATAGTCAGATTCTGTTCATTTTTCCTTTTTTTCTAATTTTTGGTCATAACTGGATCGCCCTGGGTGACCCTGATCTGAATCCGGTGATTCTGATCCGGATTGCTCAATTATGCATTCCATGAACTAGAGGTGACATACTGACATGGGTTAGAAAGTTTGACTGCTTTTCGATCGAAGTATCTTAGACAGTAAAGGATCTAGAACCAATATCAGTAAGTCTAGGTCGATGTATATAAGAATGGCAGTCTGTAGGAGACAGCACTATGCCGTGATCATGGCAGAGCATACCTTAAGGCAAGACTGATCGACGTGATCGTGGCCAATGACGGTACAACAACATGGGGGACACATGTATAATGGAAGTGAAGGCAGAAGCTGAGGACAATCCCACTGCTATATGTGGGTTGGTAAGCGATGCAGCATGCATTGCAAGCATAACACAATGCATCTATGGAATTATTGACAAGCAAAGCTCCCACAATAGGGATAAATATCACGGGAACCCTGTGAGGAGATGTGAGGGTCTCGATCATGGTTTGCTTGCTGAGAATGTGACCAACCGATAGGGTGATTTCTTTGATTCGAACACTGGCCTAGTCAGACTGAGCAGGTTCAAGATAGGGGTTTAAAACTTTAAACCAAACATCCACTGGTTTCTCCAGACTCAAGAGGCTCAAATTGAGGGCAAGAAAGGGGATCCTCCTAGCTTATGAAAGCACTAGTGATGCGGGACAGCTAACAGACTCACTAGCGGTGGTAGGAATCAGCAACAATCATTAAATTATTAGGCAGATGCAATTTAGTCACACAATGTTTTAGTTAAATAACCACGCCAACAAAAAGAAATAGCTGATTAACCGTCCCTCTCGTGATGAGGAAGCGTGAGATCGTTTGGTAGTTGAGGAACTACCACAAGTCCAGGAATTAACTCCACCCAAAGTCCTGTCGGAACTCGGGATCGGTATAATGCACTCACAGTCAACAATGATAGTAAATCACGGGCTAGGTCTTATCTCACGATTTAACGGCAGATAAAAGCAAATACGAGACAAGCAAATCGTAGGGAAAGGACTAGCACGTACCTCCACGCTATTGCGTGGGAAAAGATCACCTGGTGCTTGTATGCCACCCTCCAAATACAATAAAATGATGGCCCACTCATCGCAAGGAGGTAAAAGGCTACAATAAACACAATAATATGATCCGGGGTGGTAAACACAACAGCTGACAGATCAGCGGCGGCGCGTAGGTCGCTGGTAGGGTGCCTCGGAAAGCGTGCAACAATATCGGCACTTCGGGATGTTGGCACGCAAATCAAGGCAGCTGATGTGGGCCTCAGGATGCACCATCGGAGTCCTCGGTACATGTGCAACAGTGGCACGCAAAACGAGACAGATCGGGTCCTTGGCTGCTGCGAAATCAATGTGTTGGAAAGTTGGCACGCAAATCGAGGCGATTGATGCGGGCCTCAGGATGCGCGATTGAAGCCCTCAGCAAGGTTTAAAAACTCGGCTCGGATCGGCACGGATCGGCCGAGTCGGAGCGGTTTTGGGCCGACCGTGCCGATCCCGAGTAACCTGGCCGAGTCCAGGCCTCGGATCGGGCGATCCGGGACCGGATCGGGCCGGGTCGGCTCGGATCGGCCCGACCCGGCCCCCAACGGCTAGTTTGACTAGCCGTTGGGGGTCAAACTAGCCGTTGTTGGCCGTTCCCAAACAGCCAGCAACGGCTAGTTTGGGCCTTGGGGGTCTATTTAAACCCCCCCAAGGCCCTCCTAAGGCTCCACAATTGCCCTTTGAGCCTCCTAACATTCTTGCTCTCTCTCCCTCATAGAATTCTCTCTCCATCTCTCCCACGAGGTCACTTCTAGTCTACTACAAGCTCCGCGATCTCTCATCTTCTTGTGCTGTGAAGGAATGGCATCTCAAGGTGCTGCTGAGCGGTCATCTGGGAATCCTCCTAGTGCTGATCCTGCTTGGGGTCATTGCACACCGGTGGACATGGGCTAAAGAAAGGTACAATGCAAATATTGCAACTAGGTTGTCTCTGGCGGGGTCTACCGATTCAAACAACATCTTGCTGGAATAAAAGGTGAAGTTGCAGCATGTGCTCGAGTTCCTTCAGAGGTTAGGATCCAATTTCGAACTTACATGAAGGAGAATGAATCAAGCAAAGCAAGTACTGCCAGAAGAAGACAGGAAATTCGAGAGGAATTGACTGAACCAGCGCGAAGGTCTGATGCTGGAGTCCGGCTTGGTGAAAGTAATCAACCTATAAATGTTGATGATTGGGATACAAGTAAGTTTCTTATTTAACTTATTTTCATGTTCTTCATTTAACGTTTTCAGACAAATAGTTATAGTAGATTAATTTTTTTTCTTTTACATTTAAAGCTGAATTGCGACGTGCAATGGAAGCAAGCCGGCGGTCCTTTGCAGATGAGGACTTATTTCGACACACTGGAAGATATGGAGGACAAAGAAGTGGCTCCACACCTTCTGCACAAGGGAGCACTAGCGCCGGCATAAGCACTAATGTATGTGAGGAGCTGCCTCAGGAGTTCACTAGAGTTGGAGATCCTAGAGTAGGTCCAATAGATCCCTTGCTCACCAAGAAGAGGGATAAACAACCTTCTATTAGTGCTGCATTCAAGAACTTAAAACTTTGTAAGGAGAAGATAGGGAGAACTACATCTAGGTGGTTTTTCTATAACAGTATCCCTGCTAATGCGGCCAAGGGGCCATATTATGAGTCCATGATCGAGACCATACAAGAAGTTGGCAAATGGGTTGAAGGACCTTCTCCATACGAGATATACAACAAGTACTTGGATATGGAAGTTGATGATATCCGAACATACATTAAATCATTTGAAAGGATCTGGGATGAGTATGGATGCACTTTAATGTGCGATGGATGGACAGGTACATAAATCTTATATTCAGTTTCTTATCTTATCTTCATTTTTTCTTAATCAGAATGGGTCTCTTTCTGATTTCTTATCACGTTTGGAATTTTACAGGGATAACAAGAAGAAGTATGATCAACTTCTTAATTTACTGTAAAGCTGGAACCGTATTTTGGAAGTCCATTGATGCATCTGGAAAAATAAAGAATGCCCAGTACTTGTGTGAATTAATGGATCAAATGGTGGAAGAAGTGGGCGAAAAAAGGATTGTCCAAGTGGTTACGGACAATGCAGCGGCGTTCAAGTTAGCTGGACAAATGTTGATGCAGAAGAGAGAACATTTATACTTGGTTCCATGTTCTGCTCATTGTATTGACTTGATGTTGGAAGACATTTGCTCTGATCCGATGGTAGATGGAGTGGTCAAGAGTGGTCGATTTATCACCACATTCATCTACAATCACAACAACATTCTGGATATCATGCGCACACATACTCATGGAAGAGAGTTGCTTCGTCCGGGAGCCACCAGGTTTGCATCTCAATATATATCTCTAGATAGTTTAAGTCAACAAAAGAACAACTTGATTATGATGGTGGCATCGGAAGATTGGGAGAATCACATATTGCGGCATGTACCAACTAAGGTCAGAGAGAAAGGTAAGAAAGTGGCTGATCTAATTCAGTCTAGACCCTTCTGGAGGGGGGTGCAAGCGGTGTTAAATGTTGTAGAACCGCTTGTCCGTGTCTTGCGATCTTGTGATGGAGAAAGAAGATCGGATATAGGTTTTTTATATGAAGCTATGGACAGAGCTAAGGAGCTCATTCAACTGAACAACCCAACAACCTTTGTGAAGTGGTGGGACATAATAGACAGACGTTGGGAACACACTTTACATCACGATCTTCATGCAGCTAGTAAACTACTAACTTTCTATATGTATTATTTGTATACACATTTTTCTTAAGTAATAACTAACTTCGACTTATTTATTTAGGTTATTTTTTCAACCCTCAGTACATGTTTAGAACTGATGGGAAGAAAGATAGCTATGATAGTTGTTCGGAAGTGTTGATGGGGGCTAAGTCTGTTATTAAGCGTATGCTTGCAGATGAGGACAGAGCAATATTGGCATGCAAGCAAATGCATGATTACAGAATGATGTTATACCACTTTGGAACAAGTACTGCTCAAAGAGCTGCCAAAATTTTGAGTCCAGGTTTGAAAATTATTAACTAGATGTTCTACTTAAATTTTAATTATAGCTTGCACATTGTTGACATGGCCAATTTTCTATTTACAGCTGACTGGTGGCTAGATCATGAAAAAACATATGGGTATGAAGATCTAGCCTATGTTGCAATTCGGGTCTTAAGTCAAACAACCTCTTCATCAGGCTGTGAGAGAAACTGGAGCACCTTTGGCTTGATTCACACCAAGCAAAGGAATAGATTGAAGTCGAGCCGTCTAGAGAAGCTAGTATTCTATCATTATAACATGAGGTTGAAGCTAAAGAATCTGGAGCTCATAAGGAACCTTCAAAGGCAGGAGAAATAGAGAATTTCCGGACAAGCCACAGAGACGACACATGCAGAAGAACCCATAGACTTGGATGAGCTGTTCGAGGAGCAACATCCACTAAATGCATGGGTTGATGCAAGCACCTCAAATGAGTCTGAATTCAACCCAAATGATCGGGAATGGGCGGAAGGTGAGTTAGATAATGTTCCATTACTTACTGATTTTCAACCTCCTTCTCCAAAACGTCAGAAGAAGAGCAAAAAATAAGTACCAAGCAAAAGGAAGAGTGGTACTGGAATTCAAATTGCTGATCTGGAGACTATCGAGGAAGATGATGAAACGCCAGAACCAAGTGATGAGGTCCAATATCAAACCTCAAATGACTCGACATCAAAGACGAGCTCCGACAGTTCTGAGGATGGCGGAGATGCTACCAGTGCCCCAGCCCCAACTCCACCAATTCAATTCACTGGAGAAGAAGAATTCACACATGCTACCCAAGATGAACATCATGGTAGCAGAGGAGGACGTGAAGAATCTTCCATTCAAACATTCAGCAGATCAAGGAGGAAGGACAAAGGTAAAGCTCCTCAGGAATATCAGGAGCAACTATCAGATGCATCATCATATAGTCAACCTACTGGATATGTAGTTTACCCTCCTCAACATTCTGATACATCCGACTATTCAGGGGGTTGTCTAGAATATCCACAATTTTCAGTCATTTATACCAATACAGATGACTATAGCCGGTATGTGATGCAGTATGAACAATACTACCAGAACTATATGTCATGGGCTGAGTATGTTAGCCATATGTTCATTCAGTATAATGTACGTTTGAAATAAATGTAAGTTCATAATCATATATGTAAGTTTATTCAAGGTTTTTTTATCCAACAACATCTTATGTACTTCAAATCAATGTATTTCAACACAATTATGCATTAGACTTGTGTTTTATATTTTTTCCACATTTTTTCATATTTTTTTCTATTTTTTTCTGCTATCCGAACCAGCCGAGCCTGACTCAGCCAGGATCGGCCGGGATCGGACTGACTCGGATCGGAATCGGCCGATCCGATCGGTTTGGGACCGGCCGATCCGAGACCCGATCCCGGGTTTCTTAACCTTGGCCCTCAGTAAGCAAACAGAACTGGAATGCAAAACGAGGCTGGCCGGGGACGCAACGCACCGGATCTGGATAGGTCTCGTCGATACGAACCCAACGACTCAAACGGCACGCAAGTCGGAGCAACGATGAGTTTGTGGCGCTGGCGGTGCGATAGGACCTACTAGTGTACTATCTGTGTGCACTGTAGTAGACCAGCAGGCCGGACCACCTGTGATTTAGGCTGGACCCACTGGAGCACTGGTTCACACTCTGGTTGCACCCTAGCTCAGACCAGGGTTGAGTCAAGTAGCTCGAACCACCTTACCTTCTAGAACCTAGTCAGACCAGGTGTCAAAATAGGACCTAGGGTCTCTTTGAAGAAGGTGGCTCGAACCAATGGGCATTGGGCTCGAACCAGTGGCTCGGTTTGACCGGGTTAGGCCTAATAGGGCACGAGCCCTTCCCCTTCTCCTTTTCCTCCCTTCCTTCTTAGCTGTTACAGAAGAGAAAGGGAGAGGGTGGGGCGACGGCTACGGGGCGCAGGAGGGGGAAGGGTTCCGGCGGTGGACGGCGACGGCGGTGGTGGTGTCTAGTGGGGACGGTTGCGGGACGACGGGAACGGTAGCAGCAGCGGCTGGAGCAGGCGGTGGCAGCGGGCGCGAAAGCGACGACGGCGAGCGGTGGTGGCGACCGGTGACGAATGTGGGCGGCGACGCCGGCAACGGTGGTGGCCAGCGACGGCGGCGTTGGTGACTTCGGACGAAGCCCGCTGTCAAGGCGGCGGCTTCGGAGCTTTTCGATGGCAGCGACGTAGGGTAGCTTCAGCGGCCGAGGTTGGCGGTGGCGGTGAAGCCAGCGCTGTCGCTAGCGATGGCGGCGAGGGGATCCGACTCCTCAACCTTCTTCTTCTTCTTCTTCTGCTTCTACCCTAACCGAACCAGCAAGGAGTGACTGGCTACGGGACGCGTTGAGCGGTCCCGGCGGGGGGACGAGGCGGCAAGGCCGGACAGCAGCGGCGGGCTACGAAGGCTGGACAACAGCGGCTAACAGTGACACTGCTGAAGCCGTCGACAAGGGGCGGCGACGGAGCGGCGGTGCAATGGGGAATCGGGTATGCTCTGATACCAAAAATTGATGCAGGACAAAAGGGAAAGAGGGGGAATGGGATAGGGATCCTGCCGGCCTCGCACCGGCAGGGAGAGCTTCCCCGGCGTCGCACTGGGGATGGGGGGAAGGGACGGGGTCGCACCGGCAGATAACCTCCGGCGTCGCACCGGAGTTGGAGTAAAAGGCTCTCTCGTAGAGGCAGAAATGAACATTCAGGTAAAATAACTTATTTTCAAATCTTCTCTCCCTCATTTCTGGAACACATACATATATATAGACTCGTTCTTGTAACTCCTCATGTCTCTTGGACTTCCGTCCTTATCCTCCCACATTTCTAAAACTCCTAGAAAATAAAAAAAAAAACTCATAATGGTTCATAAATGGTCCTAATACATGTACATAAATGGAACTCCATAAACCATGCATCGTCTCCTACATCAACTAGCCTTTAGAGTTTTTCCTCCCCTGCCGAAGCTGCCACTGCCACTCCATCAAGTTGCACTGCTGCTGCTCTTCCCTTCAGCATGGTCAAAACCAACCAAAAAGAAGAAGACAAGAAGAAGGGAGGCTGTGCTGCTCTAACAATTGCTCCAAGAGGCAAGCCTTTCCCTTCTACCACCCCTGCCCAATAGATAAGCCCTCATCTTGTGCATCGTCCCCAAGTGGTGTCATGAAAAAAGAGGAAGACAACGAGGATAAAGAAGAGAAGGGGGGTGGGGGGAGTTGCAGAGGGGTGTATTATCAAGAAACAGCAACAGGGACTGGTTCTTCTTTTTATAGCCTTGGCAATGGAGGTTGGGGTTGGGAAGCCACAATAGTGGCAGTTGGAGGCAGAAGGCCTCGATAAATGTGCGTCACAGGCAATGAGGAGACGCAACATGCACCTTATCCTATCCCTCCTTTGCCTTTCTCCCACTGATAGATGGGGCTGGGTAGCAGTATAATGAGGTTGGAAATTTATCACAAGGCCCCTATAAAGAATTTCAAATTAGTATTTAATATTATAAAAAATCTTTAAGATATAAAGTTAATGTAAGGAGCTGTATGTAAAAACATGATTTTTTTTCTCAAAGTTTATGAAGTTCGAGGTCTAAATAAAAGTGTTAAAAAAGACAATGGATTAAGTGAAATCATCCTTTTGAATCAGGCCTATGGGTCTGAGGTAATGGGCATTAGTTGGATCACTTTTGGGCCAGAAAACAGCCCAATAGATCACCTGTTCCTGAGCCTTAGAAAGATCCTTATGGGCCCACCTTAAGAAGGCCAAAAATGGGCCTGTTAATGGGTTGTGTAGGGGCCCATTAAGAGATCCCACCACCATCCACCTCCTCAGGTGGTATGATAACTGGGGCTGCAAATGCATCAGAGCTGACTGGGAGATGACTTCATCCACACACGAACCATTGCGGATCAAAGGTCAAAAGTTCAACCAAACACTACTACGGATTGGATTAGATCAAGCAAGATTTTTTTGGGCTTCATTCGTGGGCCAAAACTTTAACCAAACACTACTGCGGATTGGATTAGATCAACTTAGATTTTTTTTCTTTTTCTGGCTCACTTATAGGCGACATGAATTTGATCAGGGGAGGGCTTAATCCACATGCAATCCACTTTGATGTGGATTCTATTGCAGGTCCTGAACTATAAAAAAAACATTACTATTTGAAGATTAAACCCATCTATACAACAATAAAAGAAGCCCAATATGCACGGGCATTTGGTTGTCATAAAAGTGATATTAAAGGGGGAAAAATATGGCTTAAGAAAATTTAGAGCCAAGGACTCATTATGCTATTCATATTTTGGCCCTCTTAATCATTAGATGCCCATCATCCAATTGCAAGTTTCCAATTTGAGCAAAGGGAAACAACAATAAAATGGTCTGTATATTCCTAAATTATATCTGTAACTACTAAAATAATCTACACATACTTTTGTTATAAAATACATATCGGAGCAGAGATCTATTGATAGCTGCAGGTTTAAAACTTGGGGATCCAATCTGAGTCAAAAACATTTGCAGATCAGAGTGTGGAATGGATGAGATTTAATTTTAGACTAGTCTATTAACCAAATCCATAAAAAGTGCAAGTCATGTCTTTTGACTAAAACACTAGTTCAGTCTGTAAATTTTATGGATTGGATCAAGTTTTACAGATTAGGGGTCAAATTGGATTGTGTATTAACCTAATCCACTTGCAGCCCTGATGCTAACTCCTCCCCCACTTCTCTATTCACTTCTTCTACAAGGTTCAGAAAGTAGTCTTAGGTGTTGGAGCTAAGCTGCCGCCAATAAAGTCACTGACAATTACTATTATACTCATCTTCAGCCTCTGCAATGCTCTCACTAACAGTCCTCCGCCAATCTCTCTCTCTCTCTCTCTCTCTGCAATGCTGTGGCGGATGTCCATGGGGCAGGATCCGTTGGTTTGCCGGGTGCCTCGGGGCATGGAGCACCCTTTGAGCAAGGAACCTATCTTGCATCCTCTCCATGTCCCTGTCCCCACCACAGTATGGGGATGGCCATGAGTCGGGGGGTGAGCTGTCAATGGTGCCTTGTTCTTGAGCAGGAGACTGAAGCAGAAGTCGATGGTTCAGCTGGTTTAGGAAGGGAAGAAGTGAAGGAGTGCAGATGGCGAAGGGGGAGAAGTCACCTTGAAGGGAAAGGGTGAGCGAGGATGAGGGGAGAAAGGGAAAGGAGGGGGAGGGTGGACATTCGATATCTTCATCATTAGAATTATCTCTTGGATGTGAGGGGGGCATGCGGGGAGGAGAAGAGGCGGGTGGTGAGGGAGTTCATGAGGAGGTATAAGCCGGAAGTGCCGTGTGTTCAAGAGACTAAGTGTGAGGGGGGGTGGGGGGGCACTTATGAGAGACATCGGGGGTGGTAGGCTTACTAAAGGGCTGTGGCTTCCTCTGCTGTAGGGAATGCTGGGGAAATTATGGCCCTCAGAGTAAAGCAGATAAGGCAATCTTGTGGGAGGATCTCCTTGCTTTTCAGTCTCAGGATAGGAGGATATAGTGCATTGGAGGTGATTCTAACGCCACTAGGTTTCCAGAGGAGAGAAGCGGCTATTCTCATCATGCGGGGGAGATGGAGGATTTCAGAGACTTTATTACACGTGCAGCTCTAGTTGATGTGGTTATTCCTAACGCTTCTTTCACTTGGTTCAATCAGAGGGAGAATACTTCTCTCTCTAGGTTGGATAGGTTTCTGATTTTGGTGGACTGGGAGGACCTCTTCCCACATATGCAAGCAGAGTGCTTGGAGAGGACAACCTCCGACCGCAAACCCATTTCGTTGAGATCTCATTGTCCCTCACCCAAGAGGCCGAGCTTCAGGTGGGAGAGATATTGGCCGAGAGAGGAGGGCTTTCATGATCTACTTAGCAGGAATTGGAATGAGATTTCTCTAGGTACTAATGCTATGGCTAAGTTGGTTAGTAAACTCAAGAGACTTGTCAATAATCTTATTGTTTAGGGCTCTGTTATCAAAGGCGAGTGAGGCACTCACCTAGACAACGAGGCGAGACGAGGCGGTGCTAAGTCACCTCGCTTTGCCCTCTGTCGCCTAGGCGAACGACGAAATCGCCTCAACCGATGAGGCGCTCGCCTCCGCGCGCCTCTGGCGCCCCATTTGCCTCAAGTCGATCCACTCGGCCCAATTGGCCCAGCCCAAAAGGCCCAATCCCCACCTATATATCCCTTCGACCCATTAACCCACCCCTCGTCCCGATCAAAACCCTAGCATGTTAGTCCTCTACCTCCTCCACGGTTCCCCCCTGACCCCGAGCGCCCATCTCCATGGTGCCTCCCTGGCGACGGCGACGGCGACGGCGACGACTCTCTACTCCGGCCACAACAACGGCGACGGCGCTCCACTCCAGCTACGATGACGGCGATGGCACTCCACTCCGGCTACGACGACGGCGACGATGACGGCTAAGGTACCTTCCGGCGACAGCGAATCTAGGTAAGCCTCACACAGTCACACTCTCTCTCTCCCCACCCGCTCTTTGCCTCTCTCCACTCTCCCGACCCTCTCACTCTCTCTGTCTCTCTCCCTATCTCTCTCCCCTCCCCCGAGTCCCGATCCTCTCACTCTTCCCTCGACCGTCTCACTCTCTCTGTCTCTCTCCCAGTTTCTCTCCCCTTCCCCGACCCTCTCACTCTCTCTGTCTCTCTCCCTATCTCTCTCCCCTCCCCCGAGTCCCGACCCTGGCTCTCTCTGTCTCTCTCCCTATCTCTCTCCCTTCCCCCGAGTCCTGATCCTCTCACTCTTCCCTCGACCGTCTCGTTCTCTCTATCACTCTCTCTATCTCTCTCCCCTTCC
Organism: Zantedeschia hybrid cultivar; assembly: GCA_030544215.1. NCBI lineage: Eukaryota > Viridiplantae > Streptophyta > Magnoliopsida > Alismatales > Araceae > Zantedeschia > Zantedeschia hybrid cultivar. The sequence goes on from JARZZO010000015.1 coordinate 11,980,996, forward strand.
CTGACCCTCTCACTCTCTCTGTCTCTCTCTCTCTCTCTCTCTCCATGTCTCTCTCCCTTCCGACCCTCCCCCAACCCTCTCACTCTCTCTGTCTCTCTCCCCTTCCCAGACCCTCTCACTCTCTCTCTCTTTCCCTTCGCCCTCCCTCCAACCCTCTCACTCTCTTTGTCTCTATCCCTGTCTCTCTCCTCTCCTCCGACCCTCTCACTCTCTTTGTCTCTCACTCCCTTTCTCTGTCTCTCCCACTCACTGTTTCACTCTCTATCTAGCTCTCCCACTTACTGTCTCACCCTCTGTCCATCTTCCACTCACTCTCACTCTCTTTCATTCTCTGTCCAGCTCTCCCACTTTCACTCTCTGATCTCTCACAGTCACTCATTGTCTCACACTCTCTGCATGTATGTTGATATTATGTTTATAATACGTTTATATTATGTTTCTTTAGTATTCTGTTGATAAAATTTCATTATGATAGGTTTAATTAGTAGCAAACTTAATTTGTTGACTACATATTTGATTGATTAAATTATATTTCAATTGGCTTGATTTAAAATTATTTGGTTATATTTGAATGCATGAATATGTTATTTTGTATGATTTTTTTATATTTTATATAAATATTTGAATTATTTTTATATATATTTTAAAAAAGTCGCCTTAAATGCCTAGGCCATCGCCTAAGCGTTTGAGGCTGAGGCGACCCCCCGGTCGCCTCAGTCGCCTCACGCCTCTGACTACATAGGTTTAGGGTGCCTCCAAGACAGTGCCTGGGAAGGCGGCTAAATACAGAATTGTGGAGCAGTTGGAGCATATGATGCCTTACGAGGAAGCTAGCCTGTTGGATGCGGATGATAAAGCAAGCAGAGAAAAATTAAAGGCCGAGTTTGAAGAAATTCTACTGAAAGAAGAGATCTTCTGGAAACAAAGGTCTAAAGAGAGGTGGATTAAAGAGGGTGATAAAAACACAACCTACTTCTAGAGGGTTGCCTTAGCAAGGAGTAGAGTGAACCATTCACCACTCAAGATGCTCAGGGATGGAGAACCATGTCTTCTTAGGTGAGACATAGATTAGACAACATGTGATGCACTTCTACACTAGTTTGTTCTCTAAAGATAGTTGTAGAAGGCCTTCTATTGCCAAAGGAATGCTTCTATCATTCTCAGTTTAGTACTGAGGAGGATATTAGTAGGGTTGTTTTTGCACTTTCAGGTGATAAGACTCCAGGTCCTGATGGTTTTCCTCTTAGTTTTGTTCATTCTTATTAGGATATTGTTAAAGTAGATGTGCTCCGGGCAAATTTGCAGCTTCAAGAAGGTCATGCCATCTCAAGGGAGTTGACAAGACATTTATTGCTTTGATACCAAACAAAGAAGGGGCGGATTGTCTTTCTAAATTTCTAATTATAGGCCGATCAATTTGCTGAATGGTGTGTGCAAGATCATTACCAAGACAGTAGCACATAGACTGGAAACGGTGGTTGACCAAGGAGCTTTTTATGAAGGGCAAATTCGTACATGATAACTTCCTGGTGGCCCATGAGGCATTGCATTCTATGAAACTGCATCAAAGGAGTGAGTTGGTGCTAAAGCTGGACTTTGAAAAGGCCTATGATAAGGTCAACTGGGAGTATTTGTTTGATGTCCTCTCCAAAATGGGTTTTGGAGACAAGTGGACCAGATGGAGTAAGGATTGTGTCTCCTATACCTCTTTTGCAATGCTCATTAATGGGCAACCCATGCCTTTTTCCATAGTGGGAGAGGCCTTCAGCAGGGAGACCCCATGTCACCATTGTTTTCATTCTAGTTGCGCATACTTTGAATAGATTTTGGAGCAGAGCAGAGATGAAGGGTCTCATTACAAGCTTTCAAACTACTCGATCGGGACTTCACATCTGTAACACCCTCTACTCCAACCATCAATGTATTGTCCGCTTTGGCCCAAAGGTCTCATGGTTTTGTCTTTTTTTCGAAGTAATTGGTTCCAGAGTAGGGACTCCTCGGGAGGTCACCCATTCTGTTACTACTCCCGGTAAGCACGCTTAACTACGGAGTTCTTTACAAGAACCAAACTAATATTCGAAAAGGCGTCTTGACGTTTAGAGATACAACTTGACTATATTTGAGGGATGTTACATTATATCTCCATCTAATATAGGCAATGTAATGACCTCAAACATAAGGGAGATATTCAAAAGAATCCTTATATTTCTAACAAGCATATCAAAGGAAAAGTTTACTTAAGGTTTTCGTGAATTTTTGGTACAACTAAGTTGTTAGTAAGTTTTACTAGAATATGTATAATTGTCAGAAGGGTATATTTATAAATTCTTAAAAGTATAAATATAATTATTAAAAATTTAAGAATTAAAATATGATTGACACTTTCTATATGGTCTTAATTTGAAATTTTCAAGATTCTAAAACTATCTTCGGTTTGCCAAAAGGATGACTCTATAATTCTTTATTAAGAAGAATATAAAATAGAGGTATATAAGCAATAATTTTTTTATGAAAGGGTGTGGTGTAAAGAGGCTGCCACCTATTTCCTTCTAAGGAATTCTACACTTTTCACCTCATCTAGGACACCTATGTATGTCATCATCTCATTTCGTCTCGATATGATCATTAGGTGGACACCTCAGAGGGGGGGGGGACACCTAAGCCTATAACGATGCTAGTTTGTCTTCATCTAATCATTAAAAAAATACTTATGTAGACATTTCTAATTAGGAGCCTAATATGGGTGTCTTGACTTCATTCCCCTCCAACTCAAGAAAGGGAGAAACAGAAATGGGCGTTGCAGGAGCTATAGAGAGAGAGAGCGAGCGAGAGAGAGAAGAAGAAGAAGAATAGGATAAGAAGTAGTCGGGGAGCTAGGGGATTTGATAGCGGCAACCCGACAAGGCTTCGGAAACGAGTTTCCTAAAAAGTAAGGTGATACTCAACCTACTCTTTTTCCCCATTCTTTTTGGATTTTCTTTGAGGGATCGAAAAGATGATATCATGCCATAAGTAAAGGGAGGTTATATCAAAATCTTTTCAAGTATTAAGCGGTGTTTTAACATAATGATGGTTTCATGTTCTTACATCATGCAAGGTTTATTTTTGAACTTACAATATACTATGATTAATTTTTATGGCCTACTCTGATCGTTTTTTCATGACAGAAAGATATATACACCCATGTGGTAATATATGAAGATGAGTACTGTGATTTAACATAAGAAATTGAAATACTCGCCATGAAATGAAATTTTAAGATGGTGAAAGACCTCCTAAAAAAAAAAGGAATAAGACCGAGAAAAGATTAAAGACCCTTTTTCACAAAAAATGGGTAAAGACTGGACATACGATCAAAGTTACTAATTCATAAGAAATTACAATTGTGAACAAGGCCCTTCATAAAGGGGATAAGATTGCATCTGGGATTATGTAAAGACTTTGATTCCTATGGATATACTTTATGATAAATATTATGTTATTAGTGAATTTCTTGAGATATTTTCCCTACTATTAACAAGGTGACAATACTTCACCAATAGGTAAGACCCTCGGATCTGTCCTTGGGGATATGAGACATGGCCACAAGTTAAAAAAGACAGGATGTCTCCTATTGAATTGAAAAAGAAAAAGACCGATCAGGTTGTAACTCAAAATAAGACTGATTATTGAAATTTTGACAGAATTTCATCTTATGAAAAACGATTCTACAATAAAATTTCAATAAAGCTTCCCCTAGGAAAACCTTAGGATCCTAGGAAGAAAACTCAAAAATGAAGCCTCCTCTTTTGCGCGCTTGAACTTGTGCAAAGCATATAGTCTGTAGTCTTCAAACTGGCATCAGTTCCCCTTAGGATTTTTGGACGAAGGAGGCATGACCTTTTGCCTTCTCCTTGATGGGTACTTATAGGGTCTGAGGGCCTTATCCAGTGGGGGTGCCACCATGAAATAAATTGAAAGATAGAGTGAGAGTAATGCTAGAGCAGAGGAGGGAGGGAGGCCCGATGCCCGATGGGGGTGCCACCAGCCAGCACCCCCCACTGGCCAAGGAGCCGGTAGGGGGGGCCCTACTAGTTTTCCCTCTTTTTCTCTATTTTTTTTATTCCCTTCTCTTTTTGTCTTAAATGAGGTGAACCCCATTTAACCCCCTCCCTATTCTAACCATGTGGGAAAAAGAGTTTCCAATCATTGGGCATTTAAATATTCTGTTAGTGGAGACTCCACTAACATGGGGAGCAGAAATGGGTCTTTAAACCCCACTATCAAAGGCTTAAAAGGTCATTACTACCTCCCTCTCTCCCTAATTTGCATTTTTAAATGGGGAGAGAGGAGAGGAGGGACCTCCCACCGGTTCCTCTCTTTGAAGGGAACTGGTGGTGGGGTCTAAAACCGGTGGAGACCCCCACCGGTCCCCTCTTCACTCTCTTCCCCTATTATTTAAAAGGAAGGGAGAGAGAGAGAGAGAAGGGAACCACTTGCCATTTTTTTCTTGCTGCAGTTTGAGCTGTCCTTCTCTTTTTATTTGGGAGCCTTTGGACAGCACACTTGGGCCCATTTTGGACTGCATATTGGGTTCATTAGGACTGCACATTTGGACCACCATTTAGATTGCATATTGGGCCGCCTCGGTCCTGCTATTGGGCCTTCTTTTAGGATGTCCTTGGCCTTATATCGGAGGCATCTTGAGCTGCAGCTTAGGCCCTTATTGTGCAGTCTTCTCAGCCCATTTTCAGGGGGATATCGGACTGCATGGCAGGCCTATTAAGGAAGCTTATTGGACTAGAACAGCATATTGGAGGCCTCGCGGGGTTATTTTGGACAGCATATATTGGAGACATACTGAGGTTATTTTGGACAGCATATCGGAGCCTCGTGGGAATATCTTTATTGACGTATAACCCTCGCCTCTATCTTCTCTCATGCATACATGCATATGCTCCATGATTGCATACATGTGTGTTTTTCATATTGGATGACTACATGTATGTGCATGTTAAATATTTTTTTCATGCATGAAAATATTTTGGGCCAACAAGCCCTCTCATGGTATAGTACTTTGTCTTATGTGGCACTTAACTCCCACACTTTCAGCTGGTTCTTAACTATGATACCATTCTGTAAAACCTTGTACTCTAACCATCAAGGTATCGCCCACTTTGGCCCTTCGGGCCTCACATTTTTGTCCTTTTTAGAGGTAATTGGCTTCAGAACAAGGACTTCCTGAGAGGTCACCCATCCCGTTACTATTCCCGACTAAGCACACTTACTACAGAGTTCTTTACAAGAACTGAGCCAATAATAAAAAAGGCACCTCAATGTTTGGAGATACAATTTAGCGATATTTGAGGGATGTTACATTTTCTATAACGATCCGACCCAACCTTTATGAGGTTTGTCCATTTTGGACCAACCCATATGGTTTTATCCTCAAAAGGCGCCTTATAAGTTATGGATACAAATCCCACATATAGAGTCCAATAACTTCTTTCCGTTTTCCAATACAAGACTAATCCGGTTCATTCTCGCCCCAACCCCCAATCGCAGTGGTATCTCCACACCATGGTGGCTCCAAACCGTGGCAGCTCTACACCGCTTCGCTTGCGGGTAACCCTTTCCTACGGATAGCTCTTTCCTATAGATAGCCCTCTCCTCCTGCCCGGCTCATAGGCCCCCAGTTTCCGTGTGGTTCGTCTCCAAACCAGCCCATATCGTATTACACTGGTCCTACTTTGATGTCATTCTGTAACGACCCGATCTAACCTTTATTATGAGGTATTGTCTGCTTTAGGCCAAGTCCGCACGATTTTGTTCCCAAAAGACACCTCACAAGTTATGGATACAAATCCCATATATATAGCCTAGTAACTTATTTCCGTTTTTCGATACAAAACTAATCCAATTCATTTTCGTTCCAACCTCTAGTCGCAATGATAGCTCCACACCATGGTGGCTCCACACCGTGGCGGCTCCACACCGCTTTACTTGTGGGTAGCCCTTTCCTATAGGTAACCCTCTCCTCCTATCCGGCTCGTGATTGGGTCATTACAACATCTCTCATCTTTAGCATGCCGATAATAGGATAGTATTATCTTGTGTATGGGAGAGCCAAGTTTTTATGGCTAGGCTTATTTTGGAATTCTTAAGAGAGGTCGCCGGCCTCTCAGTCAATTTTCAAAAAAGCCTTCTATTCGGCATCAATATGGGAGAGTTAAAATTGAGGAGGGCTACTGTTATTTTGGGCTATAGAAGGGGTAAATACCCGTTATCGTACCTAGGAATGCCCCTCACTCTCAAAGGTATCCATTGTAGAGATTAGGAGAAGGTGGCGTAGAGGTTTGAGCAGCGACTGGCATGGTGGATAGGGAGATTGCTATCCTACGGAGGTAGACTGACTCGCTGTAGGTTGGTCCTTGACAGCCTTCCTATTTATTATCTCTCCATCTTCACGATCCCCTTAGTAGTTGTAAAAAGATTGGACTTTATTCGGGATATATTTTCTTGGCACTGGGCGGGGGATCCTAAGAAGGGGGATTATGATGTTAGCTGGAGTCGTGTATGCAGATCCAAGGAAAATGGTGGCTTGGGCTTGAAGCATATTAAACTCTTTAATGTGGCTCTCTTCTCTAAGTGGCTTTGGGAGCTTGTGAGCAGTGAAGAGGGTTTGTAGTAGAAAGTTATCTCACAGACATACTATGCAGTTTGTAGGGTGTGGAGCATTCCATTGCCATCTCTAAATAATGTCTGCCTCATTTGGAAGGGCATTCTCTCTTGTGTGGACGTCTTTGTGGCAGGGTCGTGGATTTTGGTGGGTAACGACAGCCCGACACTATTATGGGAGGATGCATGGGGTACCACTCAGCCTTTGTGTAAGATTTATCTGCAGCTGTTTGCCATTTCTTTACAGTCGGTGGCTTTTGTTGCCCAGGTTGCTGAAGGGGTGCACTCTCAAACCTCATGGAGCCCTATGTTCAGGAGAGATTTAAGAGATGATGAGATGAGGGAGCTTCTTTCTTTGCTTCAACTGCTACACCTGCTGCAAGTGGTCCCTGCTGTAGATGACCAATAGACGTACAAATGGAGCAAGGATGGGATTTTCACTGTCAAGTCAACTTATTCATTGATTGCCAATGGGGGTGCCAGATCCTTTTTATTCATCAGTGTGGGATGTCAAAAGCACACCAACAGTGCAGCTTCTTATTTGGAGAGTTTCCCTACATTGACTCCCTGCTTATAATAGGCTGGGTCATTTCATTCATGATATGCCAGTGGGATGTTGTCTATGTGGCCTGGAGGAGACCATGGACCATTTGTTTACCTCTTGCTCCTTTGCGGTTGAGATATGACAGCTATTGTGTACTCATCTTCAAAAGGACTTCATACTATTTGGCTCGGTGGAGCAGCTTCTTTTATCATGGGGGTGACCATGGTCGAGGAAGCAAGATTGTGAATTGTGGTGGTTAATTCTCCATGCCACTATCTGGGCGCTTTGGATGGAGCGCAACAGTAGAATCTTTAAGCAGGACGTTGCTACCTATGAAAGACGATTGCTTTGCTCACCTAGGTTATAAAGTAGGCTGAGGCGGGCAAAAACTCCTCGCCTTGCCTCATGTTCGCCTCACTCACCTAGGTACTTTCCTATGATAACTATGCTAAGTGATTGTTTCTTTTTTTAATCATGTGATGATGCTTTTTCTTATTATTATTTATTTCAAAGTGGCTACACCTCTTTTAACAATGTCCAATACCCTTTTTTTCTTACATGCTGTCACATTTTCTCTTACTTTTTATGATTCTTAAGACCTTCTTAAGACCATCTACTACTTATAGTTATATGAGTGCTTTATACAAAGTGATCATGAAATGTTAGACATGATCAGTGCTTCACAAAGTCTTTACATATGATTACTTTGGATGTTTTCTTTATTTTCCTTGCATTGTCATTTTCTTCTTTCATGGTGATTTATGAGAGAACACATCGCCTCAAATGCCTAGGCAAGGCAATTGCGGTTGAGGCGAATCCTTGGTCCATTCACTAGCCTCTCGCCTATGACTACATAGGCTGCTACCTCGCAAATGATTCTCTTTTGTTTGTGAACATGTAAAAGGGTGGGCAAGGATTTCTTGTAATTTGGATACTTGTAATTCATCTGTATTACATCTTTTGAAGGAGGGTTAAGGGAGCGTCTAACCATCTTGGTATTTTCTATAAGAGGGACTTTTGTTGTGGTGCCCTCTTAATTGTATATCCTCTTTTGTTCTTTCTTATAATGCATAGTGGTAGCATCCACATTAAAAAAAAATTATGGATAAATGCCTATTGTCATGGACTATTGATACAATGTCAGGGAGCCTGAGTCATACGCTGAATTTGTCAGCCAGAACTGCAACAAAATATGATCCTAAAGCTTTCTCATGTAAGACTCAATTTCTAATTTATTTTACTGGTATCAAGTTAGATATGTCAGAGATCATTATCTCACTAAATGTTCATTTCCCAATGGGATTGAGGAAGACTCACATATAAGAGAAAACCCATAATACGTATGCACTTGCCTAATGAGAATGAGTACATAATGACATGCAAGTACATCCTCCAAGCTTAGCCCCAAATTACAAAAACCAGACAGGAACAGAATTCGAAAGACAGCTCAATTAGCACTAAGGATAGCTCCTACTAATAAATAAATAAAAAATCTTGATGTCTTTCCTAGATACCGACACCAATAAATCTTAACATTTGACTTGGAGGGGCAGAAACCATCAGCATTTCATTAACATGATACTGTAACGCAAATAAGTAGAAAAGAAAAGAACCACTAATTCAACTAACTAAACCCAAAAGTCCAAGAGCAGCTGAGCAGGTCTCTAAGCAAAAAACAAATCTTCAGCACCAAAAACCTAGAAAAAATGACAGACTGCAAATCAAGAAGGGCAAAGGACCTGCCTTTAAGTCACCAAATTGAACAAGCTAAGCTAAAATTCAAAACAGAAATGGATCCACCGACATGAGAAACCCTAAAACCAAACCATATCAAGCAACCAATGCAAGACAAAGAAAAGGAATTGGAACACCAGAAAGTGCTGAAAGGGCACCGAAAGACGAGAGAAAAAAACAAAAAAAGACGAGCTACCCTTTTCAAGCTACGCACTTAAAAATGGGGAAAACGCCACCAGGTAAGCAACAGGCCGAGGCGAATGCAAGCAAAGAAGCAGAAAACGGAACAATTGAGGAAGCAGCAGAAGAAAACAAGCTTCTTACCAGAGAGCAGAAGAAGAAATCCAAAGGCGGAAGCAGCCCGAAACCCCAGGGGCCCGCGCCGGAGCTGCGAAAGGGAAAGCACAACCCCTCGCCTTCACCCGCGACTTGCCTGGCAAGAGGCCCTCTCCTTCGCCACCTCTCCTCTGTATCCACCCTGCCCCCTCTCTCCGGTTCGCAGACGCCTCCCAAGGACCTCCCTTTGTGCCTTCACTGCTACGGGACCCTCGCCTTATGGCCGGGGCAAAGCACGGCCACCACCCTCCACCTCCCCCTTTGGCCCCTTCTCCTCTTTCTTTCTCTCTCTCTCTCTCTCTCTCTCTCCCTTCCCCGCCCCCATTCCCCGACCTATTGCTTTTTTTATGTTTTGTTTATTGAGCTAATTATGCAGGTACCCCTCTAATGTTTTATATTCTGAACATATCTCATCGATAATTTTAAGTTGAAACAACCTTGTCCTCTTATGGGCATACAATTTGGGTCATCCTTCCTCATCTCTGTACCAAAGCAACACTTGCATTCTTCATATGGCACTACATCTTGGCATGTGTACAGTCTTTCAAAAAATTAATTTTGAAAGACTATATACAGTCTTTTCCTGTTCAAGAAAAAGTATACAGTCTTTCAATTAATTTTGTGTTTTCGGTTAAAAGGTTTTAAATTAAAATTTCTTAAATTAAATTAAAAATGAAATTATTAAGGAAAATTAGGCTGATGAAATATAATAACTGCCACTATTCATTTTTTTTGCTGAAAATTAAAATAAAAAGTTACTTCTAATTTCCATCCATAATTCAAAAATAAAAACTTATAATTAACAGTTTCGTTAAACACATCCTAAATCAGAACAGATTGATCCTTTTTCTCCCTTACTCCTCAGAGTTGGGATAAACAAATAACAAGTGACGGTAAGACTACAACTGGCAACTATTATAGAAGGATGTATAACAATACGAAAGTGAAGTACTTCTTGGATTCGTCAATTATCGAAATAAACTTTTCTTTGTGGAGGTAAGGATTAGAGTATGAAGCGGAATGGTAAAGAATCGGAGGGCACATGTACAATTATCCCTTCACAGGAGAAACCAGCTGCCCTGGCACTCGGATTTTAGTGCGGGCGTCTGTCACGTGCGTGGGGCGGGAGGTATGGGCGGGGCCGACGTCGGACGAAGGGTCCGGCTCGCGGTCCGCTCCAGACCGACCAGCTGGTCCGGGCCGGCGCCGTACGACACCCGGCGGATAAGGACAGCTGCTGCGACCGAAAAGGACGGCGTGGGGGAGGAGCCGCCGGCTCCCCCTCTGCGCCGCTGCAGCAACAGCTGCTGCGGCTTTGTCGGGGGATGGGAGAGCTTTTTAAGGGAAGGGAAAGAGGGGCCAGGAAGCGGGGCCAACAGGGTCAGGGTTTGGTGGGCCCGGATTTGGATGGGAGGTGAGCCCCGCCAGTGGCATTGTCCCCCTACCGGGGGTACGTGGATGGAAGTGTCCACCCCTGCAGGTTTTCTCTCTCTTTTTTGTTGTTTTTTTCTTTTTTTTTTTTGAAAGGACCTATAGGCCGATTATGTATAATTATTTACAAGCGACCGGAATTTTAATCGGGAATCTGAGATTTTCCTCCAGAGTTGGAGATAATTCCGATACGGTCGATGGGCCTGCCTAATTAGGCAACATTTTCAAGTCCGTCTGATTTCTAGAGAAGTAATCTCACAGACCAAGGGATAAAGATCCCAACAACACTAGGATTACATGGCTGTGAGGTTTTTAGGCCCCCAACTAGAATCGAACATGAGACCTCCTTTTTGAAAGAGAGGTGGTGAACCAACTGCCTTAGGCAACTAGTTCCTCTCTTCTCTATTGTTGTTTGATGTTTCGTTTGTCTATGCTAATGTTAAGGTTATGCGTTTGCGATGTAGAGAAATTTATTTGCATGTGTATCATTACTGATTGAGATCGGCCAGTACGTCAAAATAGTCTGTAGTTGAGTGGCATGGATGCTTCCTCTTTAAAGAAGACGTTTTGAGTTTAAATCTTACTTTTAGTAGTCATGCATGGGGAAGAGTCGATGGTACATGTGTAGAAATAAATTCCTTTCTTTTTTTTTTGGACAAGGTGGCTCAGTGGTTACCGGCCAAAGTTACCAACTCGGAGAGCTGGGATCGAATCCGTCAAAGACCAACGAATAAACCGTCCAAGTGGGCGAAATTTTCGCTCAAGGAGTGCAAGTTCCACGGGAAGACCTCTCGGCCCGCCCGCAAAAATTTCCACGGGAAAGCCCCCCGCCCGCACACAACGTGGGCGGGGTTGATCCCGCGCCCTCCCGCCTTCAGCGCGGAGAGGTGCACTACCACCGCGCTACGCGCGCGTGTGCAACAAATTCCTTTCATGGAAGAGGTCTCAGGGTGCATTTTGAAATGCAGCCGTTCTAGTTCAGTCTGTACATAAATTTTGTTATCATCTTGAGTCTTTTCAAATGAATCATTTTTGTTTGGTTTGCGTGCATGAGTGAATTATGAAAGTGAAGAGAGAATGAGATAACGATGACTTATTTTTTGAAAAATAGAAGGAAATGAACTTTTGGGCAGCTTTTGGGTTATTTGACTCTCTCCACCCCACAGCCTTTCCAAACACACCCTTAAGTTCAAATCTCACTTCTAGTAATTGTGCTAAAGGAAGAGTCTATATGGTTCAAGGGCATAAACACTTTCTTTTTCAAGGAGAAGTTTCTAAATTCAAAATCTCACTTTTAGCACTTAACAAGAGGGTAAGATTTGTCCCATAAGTTCATAGAGAACTATGTCTAAATGCTTTCTGTAGAGGGCGGGACTTATAGAAGAGAATATTGTTCTCTCGAGACAATGTTGCTTTCTATAGTGGGCCCTTTGAGCTTGAAATTATCCATGAAGTACATGGAGTTGTCGCAATTGTGTGAAAATATTCCCTACTAAGGGAAAAAAATGGTAAATGCTCACATTTGTACTATCTCTACTATGGAGGCCTTGTGAATACATCTAATAAAAAGGATCATAATTGTATTTTTCTTACACCATTTGTATTCTAGTTCATCTTATTGAGCTCACTTCTCATGATAGGAGAAAAATAGAGAAGGTAAAAAAAGGTTTCTATTTTTTAGAGATTTTTATCCATTGAGATAGAACAGAATATGATTGGTACAGGAAAAATAGAGTAGATGATCTCAATCATTATTATGGGGTTGTATGTTCAATTCGAAATTAAATATTTAGACATTATCCAAATTCGAGTAAATAAAATTTCTACCTATCAGATATTTGGATAAAATTAAACAGAGTGAAATTAGATAGTGTAATATCCACTTCATTTACTTTGTCAACAACTAAAGAAAGGAGACTACGTTGTACACTAAGGATAAAAATGATAACCAATAATCCGATTGTTTGCCAGATTTATAAGTTTATCAATTCGGTAATTGATAGTCTTTTAAAACCAGTATTTATATTGAATAAGATAATGGATATAAAATTTTGCCAACCAAATGTATATAGTACATTGAGAATCTAGTTAACCTACCAATTATCGGTGCTGCTAAATGGATAGCATAGTAGGTAAGGGTATTGATGGGCTGAAATCTCATCCACCATAATCAGAGTCTTCTATTTTTAATCAGAGGGACGTTACCCGTTGGTCCCTGCAAAACTAAACACCGTTACAGGGCCTCCAACAACGGTCTAGGAGAGCTCCCTTCTATGTCTAAGTCAGAAGGCTGAGAATTCTCTGGAAAAGACTAGGTAGCTTGGGGTCTAGAAAGCATACCTTTTCCGGTTGGGCGTAGAGTCCTTTATATAGTGGTTGGATCTGTATAAAGGGCTGACTTTGGTAAGAAAAGTCTTGTCTGCGGTGAATTTCGAGACTCGACTCTATCCAGGAGTCTGCACAGTCAAGGACCTCAAGCTCCTAGTTCTTGTTGGAACACGGAGTCTGGCCTAATTGGGAAAGACCTGATAGGGGTCCGATCCCTCTCCAAGTTTCCCTCGAAACTTCTAGCTTTGGGCCACCCTTCGTGGGCCATAGCATTTAACAAGTTCATGGATTAGAGAAGAGAGGGATTAGCGGGTCGGCTCATTAGTGCTTTTGGACCAAGTAGTGAAATTCTCTTCCTTCACTTGCCCCCCTCACTCTTTGCCATGTCTGCATGGAGAGGAGCGAAGAGACATTTGAGGAGACACCTCCTGGCTCGATGCCTTTCGACAATTGTCCTTCTTCATTCCCAAGTGGTGATTTCGAAAAGACCTACGAATGGTCGCGTCTGTTACAATGATCAATGAGCTATGCTTCACCTTCCATCTAAGGCTTTAAAACCTTTAGGGGAGTGAACAGAGAGGTTCGCCCCTTGAAATAACATCATGAATTATGTCGGGAAAGTTGCCAAGGATTGCAACGCCATAAGTCCTTCACATATAACACTCTACCTCCTGGCCGAGTTATGAGTGACCTACCATGTCCAGACGAGTACCATCTAATGGTCCCGTCGCCTGAAGACTGCATGTTCTCGAAGAGGCCCAGTGCATTCATGGTGTCTGTGGGTATGTTTGAGGCAGGCTTCCAACTCTCGGTGTTGGTCTTTGTCTCCCAGTCACTGCAGTTCTTTGAGATGGCCTGTACCCAGGTGATGCCGAACTCCTAGAGGAAGATTCTGGAGTTTGGTACGTTGATCTAGGTCCTGCGTCACCCCGATGTGGTGATCAACATGTTCTGCCACGTCTTCTACGCCGGGCGCTGCTCTTCTCTGGGCGCGTGTAGCTTTGTTTAGTTCGAAGCCAGAGACATCATGTCATTGGTGCTTGGCCTCTAGTCCTCCCGTCCGTGGAAGGACGTCTTTTTCTAGGTCGAAGGAGCCTCGTAAGGGGAGTGGCCCTTCTCTACATCTTTTTTAGACCTCTCTGTAGATCCTCCTCTCGAGCGATGGGTTGAAGAGCTTTCGGATGAGGATGCGCACGTCCTTTCCATCCTCCAGTACGGTCGTCATGTAGCTATCGGGCTACATCTCTCGAAGGAGGTGTTAGTATTAGATGGTCTCAAAGCCAATCTGATACTATGTACTGATTCAGATTATTAATAAATGGCAATAATTCATTGTGTGTAATTAATTCGATCTATGTTTATAATATCACGATGAAGTCCATGAACATGTACAATAGTTTTCGGATTATGATGAGATCATAATTACGGGACCGAAGACTTATAAACACATGTTCTTAATTGTTCATAGTCATAGGATGTTTGAGATAGGATATCGAACATCCGGATAGACTAGTATAGGTTACTTCAGCTCATATGATGAGGGTGACCGATCCTATAAGTCACTTGTGTGGAGACACTATGCTGGACCTGTAGGTGCTCATTGGTGAATGAGTTCACTGAACTGATCCGACTATGAATCGCTAGATGGTAAACACCTCACTGTTAACTAGCTCGATTCTTTTGTCACGGTTGCGTGGATGATCCTTGGACCTGAGACGCCAAAGATATCTTGTTGGTAGGTTTCTAAACTTTGACCTTGACTAACGAATCCTTAACCATAGGTTATCAATAAGTCAAGCGATCGGGTTCAGGGAAATGCCCTCGAAAGTAATTGTGTGTTCAATACGGGATCATCCGCTCTCGATAGTTTGAGAGAGAATGTTCCGAGAATGATGCGCTTAAAGTCCCTGGCCAGGGCGGACTCTGTGTTCGATAAGGAGTTATCGGATTCATATTAGCAGCATCTGATTCAAGTGAATCGACCGAATAGGGTTTAATAGTAAATCATACCCTAGGTCGATTCGGGAACATTGCACAGATGAAGGATTATATCCGCGCGCTAACCGATGACAGAAAGGTTCTAATAGAGGGTTGCGATAACCCCAGTGCCATCCAGGATCACGCGATGTTGCTTGGCATCCAACGTGATCGGAAGTCCGTCCGAATTTAGTGTAGGACATTAAATTCGGTTGATTAATTGAATATGAGGATATTAATTAATTCAGTGGGTCAGTAAAGGGTTACTGGACTTAATTGGCCATTAACTGGACTGGTATTTAGGCCTAGAGGGTCACACGCAAAAGGTTTTCAAGTCGATGGATAATCCGATAGGATTTCGAATAAGTCTGGGTTTTTATGAAAAACCGCAAACAGACTTATTATAAAAGAACAGATACTACGTCAAGGGCCAACAACCCTAACCTAGCCGTCGTTCTTTCTCTCTCTCTCCTCTCTTCTGGGCGTGCGACACGAGGCGGCCATCTGGAGGCTCCGCTTCGACTCCCGACTGCTCCACCTTCCGTCCGACGGGAGATTTCGAATCCGCATGTCGCGGCGGATTACGCACAGCCAGACGGGATCTACGAATGCCGCATCGAGCGAGGAAGCGAGGACGATCCATCGCGAGGAGAACCATGTGGATACCGCTAGAGGTCGGGCATCTGCGCGACTTGCGGCATCGCTCCGACGGAACCGGAAAACGAACGCGGATTTGAATCCTCGCAAGGTAAATCCGATTTACTCCGGTTTTAATTTTGTTAATCGAAACAGGATGGATCCGATCCCAAAATTATTTTTATGCCGTTGCGTTTTTGGTCGGATCCCGACACAGTGATCCCAACAATGGTATCAGAGCCAGGTTCCACTGTGTTTTCGCCGTTTCGGTCTCCAAATTAATACGTTTATAATTGATTCCATGCATAGTTTAGATTTTAATTACATGTGTTGTGATCATGTGATGATCACAGTAAATTTACTGTAAATTGCTGTAATTAAAATCAGAATTTACTGGGGTTAAATCGTGTTTTTCGTTTGACGAGGAACGCACAGCGACAACATGTTCATGGGCACCCTAAACGTTGGGTATGGCTTGCCGGGGCATGGGCTTCTTCCCATGGCGTTGTCGGTGGTCAAGGTGAACCGTAGCCGGCGACGGAGAGGACGGCCGAGTCCCCTCCTTCTTCCTATTTTGTTTGAAAAAAGGGGCCGAGGGGATTGGACTACAACGACATGCAGGTTTGGGGGGGGTTCTCCGGCTTCCTTGGGAGGCTTCGGTGCCGTCGTCGGCGTCCCTGGGCGACGGCCAGGGGCTGACGGCGCCGAGCCCCGCCGGCCGACACCTGCGGAGTAGGTGGTCGGCGGCGGCGGCGCCCCCTCCTGCGCCCTGTGCAGCTAGGGTTTCCTAGCTGCGTCGGGCGGGTGGGAGGGGAGGATCCGGCCCCGCCCGGGCCTGGATCCGACCCAGGTTGGGGCCCGACTCGGGTCAGACCCGCCCCCTCAGGGGCGGTCTGAGCCCGGTCTGGGCGCCGGCTTGGGCCGGTCCTGTGCTCGGACCGGACCGGTTCTGCAATTTTTTTTTTTAACCCCCCCCCCCCCAATTTAAAATCCCATTTAATCCATATTAAATTGAAAGTTGGCCCATAAATTACAAACTTTTTATGAAAAATTTAAAATCAGATTTTACACTGTATTTAGGCCAATAAATGATTATTTAATATGGGGATTTGTTATTAACAAATGTTGTTAATTAGCTCTTAATCTAATTGTTAGATTAACGAGGCATTAAAGTGAATTAATTTAATTGTTAAATTAAGTTTTTAATGTCTGAAAAATTATGCATGTATGGAATATTATAAATAAAGTCTATTTGGAGTTTATGCACATTTGATGTGTAGTGATTGGTTATTTAAAATTTGATTGGTTTGCTTGTTTAAATAATGATTTAGATTAGCATGCTTAATATTAATGAAATCTTTTTGGAAAATTCTAAATTTTCCAAAAAAATTTGTTTGGTCCCTGGTTTTATGAAACCAAAATTATTAGTTAATTTTTAAAAATTTTAATTTTCCATTTGATGTGCTATTTTATGTGTGGATTGTTTAATTAAAACACATGGTGGTCATGGACGAGCATTTGTTGTGGATATGGAATGTGATTGTGTGGTTTGTTATTTATTAATAAATAGAGGTTTGTGAACCTCTCCCTCTCATATTCTAATGTATTTCTACCTCCCTCCTTGATGTAATCGCCATAAGACTTCCTTTTTCTATAAATTATCTTGTAATTGCGAATTATGAAGTAATTTGATCGAGGCGGCTGCGCACGGAGCGAGGATGATCCACAACTGCAACCAGATGAAGATGAAGGAGTTCATCAAATCTATGAGTTTGCAGACTCATGATATAAACTGTTATGTTGTGTGTGTGCGCGTTTGACTGTATGGCTCAAGTCAAACCACAGTGCTGTCTATGACCACACTAATGACATGTATGTGATGCGTGTGTTTCTATTTTGATTGTGAATCAAATTAGCTAGGTTATTAGTATTTATAATATATTCGATATATTTAATACTATCACCTAGGATGAGACCAAACTAAATAAGTAAAACCTTCGTAACAAATTCTAAGTCGGAGCACAAGTCATTGAAAATGCACCGCATAGCTCTCCATCAATATGATTTATAGAACTTAATTCAGTGGTGGCAGATACTATGTGTTTACTCGAGATTTGCCATTGACTGATGAGAGAACTATTGATCATGGCATTAGATGCCTTTGGATTAGAGTAGATGAACGATATAGTCATCCATG
Source organism: Zantedeschia hybrid cultivar (assembly GCA_030544215.1). Classification (NCBI taxonomy): domain Eukaryota; kingdom Viridiplantae; phylum Streptophyta; class Magnoliopsida; order Alismatales; family Araceae; genus Zantedeschia; species Zantedeschia hybrid cultivar. The sequence goes on from JARZZO010000015.1 coordinate 11,998,836, forward strand.
TGTTTACCCAGAAACTATATTTCTACTCTACTTTATCACGTATTGATGGTAATGTTTAGACCGGGGATAATGGTCTACTGTGTTTACCCGGGACCATTAATAACCTGGGAGTCGAAATATGATCGGATATTACAAGGAGTTGCAATTATCATGAGAAGATTGCTCTGAGATAGCGGTATGATACTATGCGTTTATCCGAGGTCATACTGTGATGCTTGGAGATTCTGATCCCTACTAGGAGACAGTCGGCGTCTCCCGTTCTGTATATCTGAAGGTTATACAGTCCGTCGAAAATTAGTGGGAGTAAAACTAGATAATAAAAGACCATATCTTGTTTTAGTTAATCTGAATACTTGCTAATTATCATTTGATTATCTCCTGTAGGCTAGAATGTCGCACTATAACCCGTTGCGAGGCATACTTGATGCCAACCGTTTGACAGGCACCAACTATTCAGACTGGCTCAGGAGCCTGAAGATTGTCCTCAGGTCTGAGCAGATTGCCTACGTCTTAGATAATGAACCTCCTACTGAACCAGCATTAGATGCCCCAGAGGAGGAAATAATAGCGTATGAAAAATAGAAGGAAGATTCCATCATGGCCCAATGCTACATGTTAGCCTCTATGAGCAATGAGTTGCAGAGGCAACATGAAGAGATGGATGTTAGATCCATCATTCTCCATTTGAAGGAGCTATTTGGTGAGCAGAGCAGAATCGAACGATATGAGATATCGAAGAATATGTTCAAGGCTCAGATGGCAGAGGGAACTTCAGTGCAGAATCACGTGCTGAAGATGATTGAGTGGGTGGAGAGGCTGGATGCTCTTGGGATTACACTTCCCAAGGAGATGCACACAGACCTTGTGTTATCTTCACAAGGCCACCTTAGCTGAACTACTGAACATGTTAAAGACTGCTGAAAGGAACCTTGTGAAGGATAAACCCTAAGTCCTCATGGTTGGCAAGACCAACAGAAAAAGACTAGCAGTCCAAGCTTTTCGAAAGAATAAGAACAAGGTTCAGAGAAAGGCAAAGGTTGTCAAGAAAGATAAAGGTAAAAGTGCTGAGAAAGGTGATTGCTTTTACTATTACCAAAAGGGCCACTAGAAGAGGAATTGCAAAGAATACCTCAAGGATAAGGCTCGAAGAACTGTGAAGCAGCAGGACGCTTCAGGCACTGACAAGAAGACGTAAGCTGAGAACCGACGAGGTGGAGTTGAGGCTAGGTAACGGCGCAAGAGTTGCGGCGATCGCTGTGGGGAAAGTGAAGCTCAAGTTACCATCTGGAGACACATTTTTATTAGATGAATGTTATTATATACCTAGCATAATAAGGAACATCATTTCTATTTCATGTTTAGATAGAATTAGATACAATTTAACTTTGGGAACAATAGTTGTTCAATTTATTTCGAAAATAAATTAATAGCTTCTGCTATTTTGTCCAATAGTTTGTATCTATTAAATGTGTCTGATGATAATTTACACATCGGTTCTTCAATTAAAAGAAGTAAGTATGAAATGAACAAAGCCTACTTGTGGCATTGTAGGCTTGGACACATTGGTGAAAACAGACTCTAAAGGATGCATAAAGATGGATACTTGGATCCATTTGATTATGAATCATATGCAACCTGTGAGTCATGTTTAATGGGTAAAATGGCTAAGTCTCCATTTAGTGGAACTGGAGAACGAGCCAAAGACATATTAGAACTCATACATTCAGATGTATGTGATCCTATGTCAACCCAAGCCATTGGTGGTTTCTCATACTTTATTACATTCACTGATGATTACTCAAGGTTTGGATATATATACTTATTGAAGTATAAATCTGAAGCCTTTGAGAAATTCAGAGAATTTAAGAATGAAGTAGAAAAACAAACAGGAAAGAATATAAAAACCATCCGATCTAATCGAGGTGGTGAATACTTGAGTACTGAGTTCATTAAATACTTAAAGGATAATGGTATCCTTTCTCAACTTACACCTCCTTATACATCTCAAATGAATGGTGTATTAGAAAGGAGAAATCGCACATTAATGAAAATGGTGCGATCCATAATGAGCATGTCCAAATTACCAGTGTCCTTATGGGGATATACACTTAGCTCGGCTATATATATCCTGAACAAGGTACCCAGCAAGTCTGTTGAAACAACTCCATATGAGATATGGAATGGAAGAAAACCAGACCTTAAACATGTTAAAGTCTGGGGATGTCCTGCTCATGTTAAAAGACATGACGCAGATAAGCTGGAGTCCAGAACTGACAAATACAGATTTGTAGGATATCCAAATGAAATTTATGGATATTACTTTTATCATCCTGACGAACAAAAGGTGTTTGTGGCCAAGAGAGCTGTCTTTCTGGAAGAAGATTATATTCTTCAGAAGGACAGTGGGAGTAAAGTAATTATGGAAGAAATTTCAGACCCACAAACTGGTAATGGTTCATCAGATGAACCGTCAGTTTCTGAACCTATTCAAAAAGATACACAGGAACCTCATAGGTCTGAAAGAGTATCTAAACCACCAAAAAAATATGTAGGACATATTAATTTGGATGGTTCAAGGATACCTTATAATGAGGATGATGATCCTAAGACTTACCAGGAGGCCATTGAAAGTCCAGAGGCCGGAAAATGGTGAGAAGCCATGAATTCTGAAATACAGTCCATGTACATCAACCAAGTTTGAAACTTGGAAGATTTATCCGATGGTATAGTACCTATCAGCTGCAAATGGATCTTTAAAAGAAAGATCAGTGCAGATGGACGTATTGAGACTTATAAAGCAAGATTAGTGGCGAAAGACTATCGTCAAAAACAAGGTGTTGACTATGACGAAACATTTTCACCCGTTGCTATGATTAAGTCTATCAGAATTCTTCTCGCCATTGCTGCCTACCATGATTATGAAATCTAGCAGATGGATGTGAAGACTGCCTTCCTCAATGGAAACCTTGAGGAGGAGGTGTATATGATACAATCAGAAGGATTCACATCCAAAGAATCTCCAGACATGGTATGCAAGTTGCAGAGGTCCATTTATGGACTGAAGCAAGCTTCCCGAAACTAGAACATAAGATTTGATGAGGCGATCAAATCTTATGACTTCATTAAGAATGAAGATGAGCCCTGTGTATACAAGAAAAACAGTGGGAGCGCAATCACATTTCTGATTCTTTACGTTGACGACATCCTACTCATTGGGAATGATGTCATCAGTAAAGATATGACTGTCAAAGAACTTCTCCATGAAGGATTTGGAAGAAGCATCTTACGTATTAGGAATACGGATCTATAGAGATAGATCAAAGAAGATGCTAGTTTTAACCCAATCCATGTACATAGAAACCATTGTCAAAAGGTTTGGCATGGAAAATTCCAAGAGAGGTCTCATACCGATGAGACATGGAATTTCACTCTCTAAAGGTCAGTCTCCTAAGACACCTGAAGATTGGACTGTGATGGATAAAGTCCCCTATGCTTCTGCCATAGGGTCCATCATGTATGCCATGCTATGTACCAGACCTGATGTAGCATATGCTCTAAGTGTTACGAGTAAACATCAGACAGATCCAGGTGATGAACACTGGAAGGCTGTGAAATGCATCTTTAAGTACTTGAGAAGGACTAAGGATCTATTTCTAGTCTATGGAGGAGGAGACTTAAAGTTGCAATGATACACTGACTCGAGTTTTCAGTCTGATCCTGATGACAACAAGTCAACATCAGGTTTTGTTTTCACACTCAACGGGGGAGCAGTGAGCTGGAAAAGTTCTAAGTAGGAAACCACTGCTGATTCGACAACGGAAGCCGAATATACTGCTGCTGCTGAAGCCGCCAAGGAAGTTGTATGGATGAAGAAATTCATCGACGATCTTGGTGTGGTGGAAAGCATATCTGGTCCCGTCCCACTGCTGTGTGACAACAATGGGACGATTGTTCAAGCGAAAGAGCCGAGATCTCATCAGAAGTCAAAGCCCATTCTGCGGCGCTTTCATCTGATCAGAGAGATTATAGCTCGAGGAGATGTCGTGGTGGAAATAGTTCCTTCAGCCGACAACATAGCAGATCCACTTACAAAGCCTTTGTCTCAAAATGTCTTTGAGCGTCACTTAGAGAATATGGGTATTCTGTATAAAAGTGATTGGCTTTAGTCCAAGTGGGAGATTGTTAGTATTAGATGGTCTCAAAGCCAATCCGATACTATGTACTGATTCAGATTATTAATAAATGGCAATAATTCATTGTGTGTAATTAATTCGATCTATATTTATCGTATCACGATGAAGTCCATGAACATGTGCAATAGTCTTCGGATTATGATGAGATCATAATTACGAGACCGAAGACTTATAAACACATGTTCTTAATTGTTCCTAGTCATAGGATGTTTGAGATAGGACATCGAACATCCGGATAGACTAGTATAGGTTACTTCAGCTCATATGATGAGGGTGACTGATCCTATAAGTCACTTGTGTGGAGACACTATGCTGGACTTGTAGGTGCTCGTTAGTGAATGAGTTCACTGAACTGATCCGACTATGAATCGCTGGATGGTAAACACTTCACTGTTAACCAGCTCGATTCTTTTGTCACGGTTGCGTGAATGATCTTTAGACCTGAGACGCCAAAGATATCTTGTTGGTAGGTTTCTAAACTTTGACCTTGACTAACGAATCCCTAACCATAGGTTATCAATAAGTCAAGCGATCGAGTTCAGGGAAATGCCCTCGAAGGTAATTGTGTGTTCAATACGGGATCATCTGCTCTCGGTAGTTTGAGAGAGAATGTTCCGGGAATGATGCGCTTAAAGTCTCTGGCCAGGGCGGACTCTGTGTTCGATAAATCGACCGAATAGGGTTTAACCGTAATCCATACCCTAGGTCGATTCGGGAACATTGCACGGATGAAGGATTATATCCGCGCGCTAACCGATGACAGAAAGGTTCCAATAGTGGGTTGCGATAACCCCAGTGCCATCCAGGATCACGCGATGTTGTTTGGCATCCAATGTGATCAGAAGTCCGTCCGAATTTATTGTGGGACATTAAATTCGGCTGATTAATGGAATATGAGGATATTAATTAATTTAGTGGGTTAGTAAAGGGTTACTAGACTTAATGGGCCATTAACTGGACTGGTATTTGGGCCTAGAAGGTCACACGCAAAAGGTTTTCAAGTTGATGGATAATCCGATAGGATTTCGAATAAGTCTGGGTTTTTATGAAAAACCGCAAACAGACTTATTATAAAAGAACAGATACTACGTCAGGGGCCAACAACCCTAACCTAGCCGTCGTTCTTTCTCTCTCTCTCCTCTCTTCTAGGTGTGCGACACGAGGTAGCCATCTGGAGGCTCTGCTTCGATTCCCGACTGCTCCACCTTCCGTCCGACGGGAGATTCCGAATCTACATGTCGCGGCGGATTACGCGCAGCCAGACGGGATCTACGAACGCCGCATCGAGCGAGGAAGCGAGGACGATCTATCGCAAGGAGAACCGCGTGGATATCGCTAGAGGTCGGACATCTGCGCGACTTGCGGCATCGCTCCGACGGAACTGGAAAACAAACACAGATTCCAATCCGCGCAAGGTAAATCCGATTTACTCCGGTTTTAATTTTGTTAATCGAAATGGGACGGATCCGATCCCGAAATTATTTTTATTCCGCTGCGTTTTCGATCGGATCTCGACACAGTGATCCCAACAGGAGGCACTATAGCACGCGGGTCTGTCTTCTCCAACCCGACCTGATTAGGGAAAGTGGGACTCTGGTAAGGGTCCGACCGGTCAGTCGGCGTTGCGGCGAAGAGGGTGGCGACTGTAGGCAAGCCCATGTTGATTGATGTGGGACAGGAGATGTCCCCCGCACATTTCGTTGCTTTGTTTGTTTTCTCTCTCTCTCTCTTTTTTAATTAACCCATCAACGCCTCGTAGTGCATTAATAAAATAATAACTTTTTATTTAAGGTTTTTTAACACACCTTGGAGTTTCTCTTTACAGGGTAGTGGCCCTATGTTCGGTTAACTAGGGTTGGTCTACGGGCATGTTGAACTATCGTTTTCTATTTCATTGTGGGGCACATCGGCCCGAGATTGTATTGTCTTGTTGTATGTCCTTCCGATTGATCTTTATCATTCGCCAGCCTTGTGGTCAGTCAAAGCTGGCCTAGACATCTTGTCACTCTAGGCTAACTCCTTGCGCGTTGTGAGTGCTCAAAATGGGTGTGTGATTATCATGAAAAATTATGTTGTTTAAGTGAAAAATAAACATATTAAAAAGAAACTAGATGATGTGATCGCCAGAAACTTTTGACTAAAAAGTTCCAAAAGAAAAAGGTTGATCGCCTACCTGTTTGGATGTGGGGAATGTTAAGTTCTTGGTTCCCCTCCTTCGGCCGGCTGAAGAAAGAGAGCCCTTTTTATCCTTGTTTTTGTTTTGGTTGTTATTGAGTTTTGAGGATCATCCAGATTCCTTATTGTTCGCTATTGATTCCCTTCCCTTGATTCTTCTTTCGTACCTTGCAAGAAAATGAAAGGAATAAAGAACAATGAGAACTCAGGCAGAAGTAGTATCCATTCTAGAAGAAATTTTAAACATGCAACTAGACAGATGAACTCACTTGTTGAGTGGTCTTTTTAAACCCCTTTAACAAATAGGTTTAGAAAATGATGCTAGTGTGTGTGTGTGTTGCATGGAGTGATGTGATGAGAAATGTGAGACTAATGTGATGAAAAATATGAGAATGATGCAGAGATTAATAGAAAGCTAAGCTGGATGGCCCCTGGAAAGCCTTGGTCTTGAGAGGATCTTAGATGGACGAAGAACGGATGAAGACTCTTGATGGTAGCAACACTTCGCTCCTTCAGCGTTTGGACGTCGTCGCCAATTATCACTATTGTCACCCTCACTATCACTCAGATCACTTGCGTCAGCATCACTCACAATCACTAACTGTCACTTGACCAAGAGGCTGGGTATTTATAGACTTTTACATCCGCGGATTTACATGAAGAAATTTTTGAAGTTTATCTATCTTAATAAACAAATAAATACATATTAATTTATCTTATCTGTAATTATCTAAAATGCGTCGTCAATAAAAGACGTCTTTTAGCTAATTAAGATAAGGATAAACATCCGGAAAAAGTTCACTATTATCTGTAATTATCTAAAATGCGTCGTCACTTGGAGACGCCGTTTAGACTAATTAAGATAAGGATAAACATCTGAAAAAGAGATAGAAACAACTTAAGAAACCTAAATGGCGTCGTGCCTTGCAGACGTCTTTTATCTAATTAATTAATTAATTAAAATTCAAATTTAAACATCAAAATAGGAATAAACTCTAAATGGCGTCTTTACATGTCGACGTCTTTTAGACTTCTTCATATTTTAATTAAAATTTGAGTTAAAATTAATTTAATTAATTAACTTAAATCATGTCTGTTTGACTCGACACTATTTAGATAATTAATTTAGAAGATCAATAAAAATTAACCAATGATTAAATATCAGACCATTCTGAGACATCATTATATGATATGAAATTTACTCAAAATGATGTCAAAATTAACGTGTCTACACGTGTGTAGGACAATTTTGTTCGTCATAATAGAGAAAGGGATCATACGTAGTTCCTTCTGACCTGGTGTCCCGTAAGGTCGTAACTCGTACACCCCGAGGGTTGCATCAGTCTTTTACTTTTTGGGCCATCATCTGTGACCTTCTGGATAGGACAGGTCTTCGAGTGGTCTCTTCGAATCTTTCCTTGGTGAGGGCTAGTTCTCTTTAAAAGGAGGAGGCTTCATCATCGTGTTCCCTATTGATGGTCATGCAGGGCCTTATCTTCCTTGTAGGGGGTGTTGTCCTTTGGGGATAGAATCTTCTCCCAAAAGGAACTTGATGGAGGTGGAGGCGACCCTTTGCATGGTGGAGTTCAGCGAGATTTTTCGATGTTCAACTCGGGGTTATCATGATTTAATGGTGGAGTTTTGACTCTTTTTGTCCAGGGGAGTTGCCCCGACCCCCCCACCCTTTTTTTTTCAAAGTTCAGGCTCCTCTCGTGGCCTCGTCAGGAAAGGCTTGTGGTCATTGTCTAGCTTCATCTGTGTCATGGACTCTCTCTCTTCTCAGGCCTTCGGGCTGCTATCCAGCCCTAGATTTCCTTTTGCAATTTTGAACAGGCTATTTCAAGCTGGTTCCTTAGTATAATGCGGCTCTCACATTGAGGGGGGTTGGGGCAGCCTACTTTTGTCTGAGGTTATTGGCAAATCCTTTTAACTGACGGATTCGACCCCACAGCCGGTCGATAGAGCTGGGGAGGCTGTCGATATGTTGTAGTGCTGCGCTCCGACCATCATGTGGTTAGCGGATTCCTGGCGCCGCCGCTAGGGTCTTGGTTTTCGGCCAGGTGCCTTTTTGCTCCCATTGGATTGGAAGGCCACCTCTCGAGTGGGTAGTGATGGATATAGGTGTCTTCTAAGCCAATCATAAGGCACCTATTTCAATCTGGTTCACTAACCAATGGCAATAAATTCATTATGTAGATTGACATATTTGTAACTGCACATAATGAAGTCTATGAATGTGTGCAATAGTCATTGGATTATGATGAGATCATAATAATGAGACTGATGACTTATAAACACATATTCTTAATTGTTCCTAGTCGTAGGATATTTGAGAAGGACATCAAACATCCGGTAAGACTAGTACAGGTTATTCCAACTCATATGATGAGGGTGACTGATCTCGTTAGTTACCCGTATGGAGACACAATGGTAAACCTGTAGGTGCTCATTGGGGAATAAGTTCACTGAACTGATCCGACATGAATCGCCGAATGATAATTTACCTGATTGTCAATCGGCTTGATTCATCGTCACTGTGGCGTAGTTGATCCTTGGACTTGAGACACCAAAGACACCTTGTCGGTGGACTTCTGGACTTTAACTTTGACCTACGAATCCCTATCCACGGGATCTCTAATAGTCAAGGATCGGATCCAGCGGAAGACCTTCGAAGGTGATTGTGTGTTCAATAAAGGATCGTTCGCTCTCAGATAACTGGAAAGAGAATGCTCTAGAATAGATCCGCAGGAGTCTCTAGCTAGAGCAGAAACAATATCAGAAAAGATGTTTTCGGATATTGTTCAGCGGAGTCTGATTCAAGTGAGTTGACCATCTAGGGTTTGACAATTGACCACACCCTAGATTAACTCGAGAGCATTGTGCGAACGAAGGATTATAGCCACGCGGTAACTGTGGACGGACAGGTTCCATGAGTGGGTTGCTGAACCCCATTACCTTCCGGGATCATGCAATGTTGCTTAGCATCCAACTTGATCGGAAGTCCGATCGAATTTACATGCGATGATAATTCGGTTAAGTAATTAGTTAATATCTAGATATTAATTAATTACAATAAGTCAATAACTAGTTATTAGACTTAACGGGCAGAAAACTGGATTGATTAATGGGCCTAGAGGGTCACATGCAATAAGATTCTCAGTCGGTGGTACTTAAGTGGGTTTTATATTAACTCGGGGACTTTTGTGAAAAGTTGCGCTGACTTAATATATATACGCGCTGTTGAGAAACCCTGGGCCAAGCTCTAGGGTTTCCCCATGCTGGCCATCCCCCTTTCTCCCTCCTCTTTCTCTGGGCATCCCGTTCGAGGTGTCGAGATAATCTCCGTCTCCACCGCGCGAAATTTCCGAAAGTCGGGAATTCTCGTCCGCAGGTTTTTGGCAATTGTTGCGGCGTCGGATCTTCAGCGAGCGAGCTAATACGGACGAGGGAGCGAGGACGAACCACCGCGGAGGATTGCGTGGATACTGCTGGAGGCCTGACGCTTGTGCGGCTCGCGGCATCGCCTCGACGGAACCGAGACGGAAGCGGATTCGAATCCGCACACGGTAATCTGATTACACCCGGATTTTCGGTTTTAGTTTTTCGTTCCGATTCGGATCAGCAAGCATCGGGCGGGATATTTTGTTCGTCGTTTTCGTTGCGTTCTTCGCGTCCCGCCCGGATCCCAATAGGTAGGAGGGGGTTGTTGCTTCGTCCGTAGGGTGTCCTACCTGTAGGTCACGACAGTGGAGCTGATGGGAGCCACTACCAACGGTGAAGCTGCAAAGTGGCTTAGTTTTCGATGGTGGTCATATCTTGGACTTTTTTCAGTTTCACAGTCGATCTCGACTCTCGTCCATTTAGGACAGGTCTTTAATGTCAGCCTCTAAGGGCACTAATGTTGTTGTTTTGTACATACAAATTTGTACAAGTATTATTGAAAAAATGTATAGTACATACCTTCATGTAGTATGTACCTTCCCCTTCTTCCCTTGAACCAGATAGGCTAAGTTAGCTCGACAACTTAAGCTGCATTCACGTGTGTATGCTATGTAATGACTTGTTGCATTCAAATGGGGATGGTTGTTATAGGTCATGCCATTAATTTTAGTCCCATATGAGGGTGGGGAGCCCCTTCCCTGTAAGGGGAGGCTTAGGAGGGATGTTATCGATCGAATTTAGTCCCATCTGAGGGTGGAGAGCCCCTTCCTTACAAGACAAGGCGAGGCAGGGGTATCGTCGATCGAGTTTTGTCCCATCTGAAGATGGACAACCCCTTCCTTGTGAGGCTCGGCTCGGTAGAAGTAGTGTCAATTGAATTTAGTCCCATCTGAAGATGGGGAGCCCCTTCCCTGCTATAGACACACTAATTTTGACATCATTTTGAGTAAATTTTATATCATATAATAATGCCTAAGAATGGTCTGATATTTAATCATTGATTAGTTTTTATTGATCTTTTTTTAAGTGTCGGGTTTAACAGACATGTTTAAGTTAATCAATTAAATTGATTTTAACTCAAATTTCAGTTAAAATATGAAGAAGTCTAAAAGACATTGATCTGTGTAGACGCTATTTAGAATTTATTCCTATTTTAATGTTTAAATTTAAATTTTAATCAGTCGATTAGCTAAAAGACGTCTGTCAGGCACGACGCGTTTTAGGTTTCTTAAGTGGTTTCTACTTCTCTTCCGGATATTTATCCTTATCTTAATCAGTCTGAAAGGCGTCTTCCATGCGTGACTAGTTTTAGCTAATACAGATAAAGATAAGTCTTTACCGGATGTTTATCTTTATCTTAATCAATCTGAAAAGCGTCTTCCATGGTCGACACGTTTTAGATAATTACAGATAAAGATGAATTAATCTGTATTTATCTGTTGGTTAAGATGGATAAATCCCAAATTTCTCCATATAAATCCGCGGATGTCAGGAAGTCTATAAATACCCTGCATCTTGAATGGGTGAGGGAGTTAGAGTTGGTGATTAGTTAGTGATTGAAGAGTTAATTGAAGATCGAAGCAACAACGTCCAAACGCCGAAGTGCTGCTGTTTGCAGAAGTCGGCGTCCATTCTTCATCCAATCTTCATCCATTCAAGATCAAGGCTTTCCATTCTTCATCAACCGACATAAGTTTTTCAATTCATTTCTGTATTTTTATTTCATTAATTCTGCATTCTTCATCACATCACTCCATGCAACACACACAATACTAGCATTATTTTCAAAACCTATTTGATAAAATAGTTTAAAAGACCATCCCAATAAGTGAGTTTTCTATGTTTAGTTGCATGTTTAAGACTATGTTTAGAATGGATACTACTTTTGCTTAAGTTCTCATTGTTTCTTCATTTCTTTCTATTTTCTGCAAGGTACAAAAAGAATCAAGGGGAGGAAATAAACAAGCAAATCACAAGGATTCTGGACGATCCTCAAACTCAATAGCAATCAAAGCAAGAACAAAGACCAGAAAGGGCTCTCTTTCTTCAGCCGGCTGAAGAGGAGGAATCAAGAGCTCAACATCTCCCACGTTCAAACAGGTAGGCGATCAAACTTTTTCTTTTGGAACTTTTAAGTCAAAAGTTTCTGGCGATCACTTCACTTAGTTTCTTTGTTAATAGTTTTATTTTGCACTTAAACAACATAGATTTTTCATGATAATCACACATCCATTTTAAGCACTTACACCTGCGAGGCTCAGCTCAGCAGGGGTATCGCCAATCGAGTTTAGTCCCATCTGAGGGTGGGGAGCCCTTTCCCGACGAGACGAGGCTCGGTAGGGGTATCGCCGATAAAGTTTAGTCCCATCTGAGGGGTGGGAGCCCCTTCCCTGTAAGGCGAGGCTCGATAGGGGTATTGCCGATCGAGTTTAGTCCCATTTGAGGGTGGGGAGCCGCTTCCCTGCGAGGTGAGGCTCAATAGGAATATCGCCAACCAGGTTTTCTCAAGCCGTCACTATAAAAATTAGCACATATTTCATAGATAGAAGAAAATAGATTTATTTCAGGAGTTTATTAGAAGAAAGGGGGCAAGTTCTCTGTGTTCTACTTGTTGTCAAGTAGACGACCGTTCGTTCAGGCCAGTCGATAAACTCCGTTGTCGTAGTTCTTGAAGACCATGTACGGTCCTTCCCAGTTTGGGGCCAGTTTTCATCCAGCTTTTAGAGGTCGGGAGGCATACATGCTTTGTAGCACAAGGTCTTCTAGCTAAAAGTTCTTTGGTCAGACCTTCCTGTTGTAGAGTCTGGCCACCATAAGCTAGTAGTTGATTGTGTGTATCATAGCCTCCTCTTGCTTCTTCTACAATGTCTAGGTTTTCTCTCAACCTCTGATTATTTGTCTCCTCATCGAACTCCTAGACTCAAACTGAAGGTAGGCCTGTTGGGATCGCTGTGTCGGGATCCGATCCTAAAACGCAGCGGAATAAAGAAGTTCGGGATCGGATCTGTCCCGTTTCGGTCGTTAAAACTAAAACCGATGTAGATCGATTTACCTTGCGCGGATTCGAATCCGCGTCCGTTTTCCGGTTCCGTCGGAGCGATGCCGCAAGTCGCGCAGATGCCCGACCTCTAGCGGTATCCACGCGGTTCTCCTCGCGATGGATCGTCCTCGCTTCCTCGCTCGCTGCGGCGCTCGAAGATCCCGTCTGACTGCGCGTGATCCGCCGCGACATGCGGATCCAGATTCCCCGTCGAACGGGAAGTGGAGCAGTTGGGAACGGCACGCCCAGAGGAGAGAGAAAGTGGGGAAGAACGAATGACGGCTAGGTCAGGGTTGCTGGCCCCGGACGTAGAATCCGTTCTTTTATAAAAAGTCAGTTTGCGCTTTTTCACAAAAATCCAGACTTATCCGAAATCCTGTCGGATTATCCATCGACTTGAAAACCATTTGCGTGTGACCCTCTAGGCCCAAATACCAGTCCAGTTAATAGCCCATTAAGTCCAGTAACCCTTTACTGACCCACTGAATTAATTAATATCCTTATATTCAATTAATCAACCGAATTTAATGTCCCAGAATAAATTCGGACGGACTGCCGATCACGTTGGATGCCAAGCAACATCGCGTGGTCCTGGATGGAACTGGGGTTATCGCAACCCTCTATTAGAACCTTTCTGTCATCGGTTAGCACGCGGATATAATCCTTCATCCGTACAATGTTCCCGAATCGACCAGGGCATGGTTTACTGTTAAGCCCTATTTGGTCGATTCACTTGAATCAGATGCTGCTAATCTGAATCCGATAACTCCTTATCGATTACAGAGTCCGCCCTGGCCAGGGACTTTAAGCGCATCATTCCCGGAACATTCTCTCTCAAACAACCGAGAGCGGATGATCCCGTATTGAACACACAATTACCTTCGAGGGCATTTTCCTGAACCCGATCACTTGACTTATTGATATCCCATGGTTAGGGATTCGTTCGTCAAGGTCAAAGCTCAGAAACCTACCAACAAGGTATCCTTGGAGTCTCAGGTCCAAGGATCATCCACGCAACCGTGACAATTGAATCGAGCTGGTTAACAGTGAGGTGATTACCATCCAGCGATTCATAGTCGGATCAGTTCAGTGAACTCATTCTCCAATGAGCACCTATAGGTTCAGCATAGTGTCTCCACACAAGTGACTTATGGGATCAGTCACCCTCATCATATGAGCTGAAGTAACCTATACTAGTCTATCCGGATGTTCGATGTCCTATCTCAAACATCCTATGACTAGGAACAATTAAGAACATGTGTTTATAAGTCTTTGGTCCCGTAATTATGATCTCATCATAATCCAAAGACTATTGCACATGTTCATGGACTTCATCGTGATTCGATGAACACAAATCGAATTAATTACACACAATGAATTATTGCCATTTATTAATAATCTGAATATATACACAGTATCGGATTGGCTTTGAGACCATCTAATACTAACAAGGCCGACCTCAAGCGGGATTATAGCATCTATTCCATAGGCGAGGTGGTATGTGGTCTCCCCCGTCGCCATCTGGCGGTAGTTCTGAAGGACCACAACACCTTTGGTAGTTGGCCGAGCGAGTTCTACTCGCCTTGTAGTCGTGTCTTTATACTTCGCATTATGGTTCTATTGGCATTTTCTACTAGTCTGTTAGCTTGAGAATGGGCCATCCAAGAAAATCGATGTCGGATATTAAAGTATTGGCATCTGTCGGTGAACCATTGGCTGGTGAACTAGTGTCTGTTGTTAGAGACAAACACTTGGGGTGCACCGAACCTATATATATATATATATATATGAGAGAAAAAAATTTCAAACAGTGTCTTCCCTGTTATTTGCTGTGGAGTTAGCCTTCGGCCACTGCGTGAAGTAGTCGATGGCGACTATGATGAATTGCCTTTGTGCTATTGTCTTAAGGAAGGGCCCCAAGATGTCGATGCCCTACATCGCAAATGGGCATGGCCCCGAGATGGTATGAAGCTTCTCGGCTGGGGATCAAGGGATCGGAGCGTGTGCTTGACAACTTGTGCACTTCCTGAAGTAGTCGATGCAGTCTCGAGCTAGAGTGGGCCATTGGTATCCATGGCGTAGTAGCATACGTGCTAGCGCTTGAGGACCCACATGACTCCTACATAAGCCTTCATGGACCTCTGTGAGCGCATCCATTGCCTCGCGGAGTGGGAGACATCAAAGTAGGGGCATAGTCATAGACCGACGGTACAATTCTCCGTTGACCAAGGTAAATCGGACTACCTGGTATTTAACCCTTCTAATGTTATCCGATTAGCTGGTAGTTGTCTATCTCGTAGGAAGGCTACAATAGGGTCCATCCAACAAGGCTCTGGTCCAATCTGGGCCACTTCCACTAGTTGGATGATCGGCGTCGCCACATCTTCGATGAAGATCGACCAGGAGGCCAATAATGTGGTAGAGGTGAGTTTTGCCAACTCATCTGTTCTTTGATTCTCCGCCCTTAGGACATACGCGATCTTGAACTTCTCGAGGGTGGAGATTGTCTTCATAACCAATTCTTTATATTGCCTTATGTTGGGATCTTTGACTTCATACTCACGTTTAAGCTATCGGACAATGAATTGGGAGTCAGAGAATGCCTTAATCTGGGTCGCCCTCAGTCGATGGGTTGCCCAGATCCCTATAAGGAATGCCTCATAGTTTGTAATGTTATTCGTTACCTGAAACTGGAAACAGAGGGAAAACTACAAGCCTTAGATATCAGAGGCCTCTGGGGGACTAGAATAAGACCTGTCTCGCATCCGGAGGTCCGAGACGATCCGTCGGTGTAAATCAACCACACAGGTCCGCGTTTGATCCCAATCACTTGCTCTTGCATAGGGAGGGTGTACTCGGCCAAAAAGTCGGCTAGGGCTTGGGCTTTTATGGCCGTCCTAGGTTGATAGGAGACGTCGAACTTTGAGAGTTTGATTGCCCACTTTATCATCCATCCCAAAGCATCTGGTCGTTAGAAAAACTACTATAAGGGGTGATCGATTTGGCCATAAACCCCATCCATCATTAGCCCATCGTCAAACCCCTTATCTTAACCCATTAATAACTAAGCCCGTTAACCAATCCCGACTCTAGCCACCTTTTCGTGGAAGGCCAGCCAGCCCGCCTTCCACCGCCCTTCGAAGGCCATCCCTTGCCTTCCACCACCCTTCGAAGGCCAGCCAGCCCGCCTTCCACTACCCTTCGAAGGCCAGCCAACCCGCCTTCCACCGCCCTTCGAAGGCCACCCCTTGCCTTCCACCGCCCTTCGAAGGCCACCCCTTGCCTTCCACCCCCTTCGAAGGCCAACCGGGCCGCCTTCCACCTCTCCGTGGAAGGCCAGCTACCTGGCCTTCCACGGGATTGGAAGGCAAGTTGGCTGGCCGTCCACTCTCCTAACTACCACCTTGACCTCGTCTTCCCCACGATCTCCTCTACTCGCCGCCCTCGTCTCCACTACTCCGATCACTCCCCACTCCAGCGACTACCGCGCGCACCACCTACGATCCTTGACTACTTCTCATTGGCTCTAGGTTGATTTACGGGGATTTAGACCCCTATTTTCTCCTATTTTTCCTTCACCTATTTAAACCCCCCATGTCCCCTCGAGCAAAGGGGTTAAGAAGGAGTTTTTTAGGTGAGAGGTTCGGAGGAGGTTGGCAAGTGAGTCGGCTTTGAGGAGTTGAGCAGGCAAGGAGTCAGAGAGCTTCAGGAGGAGCTTCAAGATGAATCCTTCGCACTCCAAATGGACTTGTCTTCTTAACCCTCTTTTACTTTTCTCCTTTTCACCTCATTTCATTCCCACTTTTCATCCATTCCGTAACATTTCTCTCTCTCACTCTTCTTTCCACTTTCAACACATCACTTCACTTTCCACACACGAGCACCCCCATCTGTATGTATGCATGTTAGGATAACCTAGCAACCCTTCCCCCAGAGGTTTTAAACAAAAAACGGGAGGTGGGTGGCCATAACATATGGTCACCTTCCCTCCCCAAACACCCATCCGGTGCATCTCCCTCCAATTCTAGCTAATTTTTATATTTTTATGGATAGATTCTACATATCACAGTTCTAATCGGGCTATTTCGTTTCTTTGTTTGTCTTCTCTTTTCAGGGGCTCTTACCATATTCTGCGCGCAGACTACCGAGCTCTCCCCCTTCGGCCGGCCGAAGGAAGAGAAGGGGAAACCCCCATCTCCCGCTCCCTCAGAACGCGATCATTCTTACAATCCTGCGGAGCACAGGGACCGTAAGATAATACTCCTGGCGATCACACCTTAATTTCTAACCCTGCTAAATCGCCGCAGTGCTAAGACGAACGGAGAAGCCCTCGATCCGAAGCCCACAACAGTGGCGGGAGACGTTCCGGGCGCCTACAGCCGCAACTTTTGGGCAGCTACCATGAGGGCCAATCTAAACTTCTCTACTGTTGGATAGCATGGTTCTGCTCCTTGGAGGACCCGACTCACATAGTAGACTGGCCTCTGGATTCCCCCATCTTCCCTGACCAGCACTAAACTCACAGTGTGAGGGGATATAAAGAGGTAAAGGGAAAGAGACTCACCTGACTGTGGTTTGGAGAGGACGGGCATGGTAGCCAAATACTATTTTAGCTCTTAGAATGTTTACTGACATTCTGGCATCCAGTTGATGCCTTCTTGGGTGTCGGGGGGGGGATTATCTTTTACCTGTAGCAGCTTGAAGAAAGGAAGGCACCGTCCTGTCGGCGGCTTCATCAAGAATTGGCATCGATTTTATTGGAGTTGGCTTCGATCCCTCGGTGAGTGACCAGGAAGCTCAAGAACTTGCCTGTGGTGACTCTGAAGATGCATTTGGCAGGGTTGAGCTTCATACTGTATTGCCTTAGCGTGTTGAATGTCTCTAGAAGATCTTCAAGGTGCTCATCGGCTTGCTTGAATTTGATCAGCATGTCGTCTATGTATACCTCCATGTTTCGCCCTATCTACTGGTTGAACATTATATTGACGAGCCTCTGGTACGTTGTGCCAGCGTTCTTTAATCTGAACAGCATGCGGGTGCAGCAATACAACCCCATGTCAGTTATCAAAGCAGTGTGTTCCTGACCCTCAAGATTTATTCGAATATGATGGTATCCCGTAAAGGCGTCGAGGAAGCTGAGTTGTTCGTGGTCGGTCGTGGCATCGATCAACTGGTCAATGTTCGCCAGAAGAAAGTAATCCTTGGGGGTTGTTTTATTAAGGTCGCTGAAGTTGACGCACATCCATCACTTTGTGAAGGTTCTTTTTCACCAGAACGACGTTCGCTACCCACACTGGGTAGCGAGCATCCCAAATCACCCATGTATTGAGTAAGAAAGTTACATGTTCTTTGATGGTGTCATGTTGTTCTATAGCAAAATGGCACTTCCTCTGTTGGATCAGTAGGAACCTTGGGTCAAAATTAAGGGAGTGTAAGGCAATATGTTCTGATACCCCAAGCAGCGGGGTGTCCACACAGGTGAACGTGTCTAAGTGGGCAGCGAAATTTTTTTGATATCTTCTCTCTTCTGCTCAGACAGAAGAGTTTCCACTTTAAGTTCCTGGTTGGTCGCAGGGCTGACTCTTACGGCGACCAGCTCCTCAGATGGTTCAACTGCTTCCCTCGGTTTGTGTGGTAACTCATGAGGGGGTTCGACAAACTTCCGCATATGTTCCTCGGTCGCGGCCAAGTACATCTATCTCGAGATGCTTTGGCTTCTACGTACTTCTCCTATCTCACTCTCGGTCAGAACTTGAGCTTTTGATGCAGACTAGAGGGGACGACCCCAAACTACCCTAGGGATCCTCTTCCCAGGATGGCATCATATGGCGAGGAGGTGTCCACTATTTCAAATGTGACCGTCCAAGTAGACGTTAGGGGAAAGGTGCCTATAGTCAACAGGAGAATTGCATGACTTCTGACCAGTCAGTTGTCGTTATTCTGCATATGGTCGAATTGTCGAAAGCTATCGAGAAAGAAGACGCTTATGGAGCTTTCGATGTCGATAAAGACCCTTCTTACTCGTCGTCCTATGATGTCAACTTCGATTACTAATGCATCGTTATGAGTAAGGGCTATACCTTGGAGATCTTATCAGATAAGGTTATCGCTCGTTGGGTGTTGGGAGACCGTCCTATATCCTCTCGGCTAGGATTTTGAGCTTCGCGGGTGTAGGCATATTTTCTCTTACCACTACCTTCATGGGTCGCGTGGTCAACCTTCCCGCTCGGATCATGCAGGTAGTATCTCTCCTGGTCGGTCCGTCGGTGATTTTTCTCGACCATAGTTGTTCATGGTCGTTTTCTGCAGACGGTGCCAAAAGATGATCGACCGAAATCTCGTCCACCATGATCAGAGTCTTCTGTCTTTAATCAGAGAGACGTCATTCGATGGTCCGTACAAATCATAACACCGTCAGAGGGTCCCCGACAACGGTCTAGGGGAGCCCCCTCCTATGCCTAAGTCAGAAGGTTGAAGATTCTCAGGGAAAGACCAGATAGTTTGAGCTCTAGAAAGCATACCTTTTCTGGTTGGGCATAGGGTCTTTTATATAGTAGTCGGACCCATATAAAGGGTTGACTCTAGTTAGGAAAGTCTTGTCTGAAGCGAATTTCGAGACTCGATTCCGTCCACATGTCTACATGGTTAGTGTCTTCACGCTCCTAGTTCTAGTCGAAATAGGGGGTCCAGCTTAATTGGGAAATACTTGATGGGGGTCCAATCCCTCTTTGAGTTTCTCCTGAAACTTCTAACTTTGGGCCTCCCTTCATAGGCTGTAGCATTCAGCAAGTTCATGGACCAGAGAAGGGAGGAATTAGTGCGGCCCATTAGTGCTTTTGAGCCGAGTGAAATTCTCCTCCTTCAGGCATATATCTACTTTGCATCAACATCAAATCCAACCTGTTTTCATTCCCATTGTGCACCTCTCTCCCTTTGCTGGAGGTGGAGGGAGGGGGATACAAAATATTCAGAAAAAATGAAAAGGTTTGGAATACATTTATACGTAAAGATATCCTTAGATTGGGAGACTGTGCAGGGGGGAAAGGTTAGTAGAGGCCTTTCAGTTCACCAATCTTATTGCTGCCATCACCCTTCCCACCAAACAAATGAGGTCTTGGTGTGCTTTTGATGAAGTCGTGGGAACAGGAAGCCAACATTCCAACCATGACCTGAGAAGTACATTCCAACCATGATTTGCGAATTCCATCCAAGTCATCATCTTTTCTACTCCTATCATCGCCACTAACACCGTTGATTCCCCCCATCTTAAGTGCGTTCTTAGGTACATTGTTGTTAATGAACATGATAGTTTTTTATTATTTATATTTTTTGAATTGTCCGATTAGAGATTGAATTGTACGGACACGTGAACATGATGCGGTCTATCATAAAAAAATAAAAAATCAAAAAACTTGCTGACATCGGACGGCTATCTACTTGAGTGCAACAAGTCCGAAATACACAAATTCCTGTATGGTTGGAAGCAAACAGAGAAAACAATATACTGAGGCATTTTGAGGATGTCAAAATTGAGATTTGTCATATTACAAGAAGTCAAATTTACGTTGACTTTTAATTTTACGTGCTACCAAATAAAACGTAGGTGATGAACATTTTTCTCGAAAATCTCATCAAAGAGGAACTTTTCCTACAACCAAATGGACCCTTATTGGGACAGTGGACACTTCTCCCTGCTAGCGGTCGAGAGAATGCGGATCAAAGCTCTCCATTGGCAGGTGGGGGGTTCTCCACAGAATTTTCACCTACGGGTGGAAACTTCGCCCCCTTGGACGACACGAGTACGCACAAAATCTTCTTTAAATGGAGGAACGCTCAACAGATTCATACCCTACTCGTTAGAGCAGGCGTTACACCATGCCACCACTGGACTATTAACTAAGAAAAGAAGAAGCTAGCAATTTGAGCCCTCTCCTCATCTCAGAATGTGCAATCTATGCCTTCTTTACATTAAGGTGCTCTCAACTTTCCTTAGTGCCTATTTCTATCAAAACTACGAAGGATCCCGTTAGACCCTCACCATCAAATGTTCAGTGCATCTAAAGGCACTTCAGACATATGTCTTGTTCATGTTGTGACTTGTGAGACATCCACCTTCATCATCAACATATCTTTCTCTTTCTCTCTCCATACATATGCAGAAGATGCATGTAGAACAAAGGTTAAAACAGGTGGGGATGTATGGGATGAAGAAACTGCCTGGGATATCAGGAGAATTCACCTCCAGGTAAACACGTAAAAACGCTGTGTTTCCTGCGAAGATGGTTATGATTTAGGAACATAGATACGGATGTCTAAGCATCAATACGGCCACGCATGTTGGACACGATAAATTATTAAAAATAAAATGCGATGACACAAAAATGATAATTTTTGTTCCACATATTTTTAAACTATTCTATTAAGTAAGCTATCTAAAGTATGGAGGAACTTTTTAAGAGTTTAAATATAAATATAACATATATAAAGAATTTTTAATAAAGATTTGTTACCAAAAGACTTAAACATAATTATACATTCTAACACCTGTGGCATCCACCTAAACTCTAACTAATACCCCGCTTCGAAGAAGAGAGAAGGACTAACAAGCCTTGTGTAAGGGTGCAAAAAGGTCGGATCCAGATAGGATTCGACCTGGATCTGAATAGGAACCACACCCACAACATCGGATGCAGACCCAGATTCGATTTTCTGCTGCGTTATCTGGGTCTAAATGAGCCTCCCTCCGCTGAAGGTGTTGGGGTTGCTTGAGCTCTACTCCAGGCTATGGAACAACACTTTCCCGAAAGGGTTCATTTGTAGCGACGCCATCGACGTACTCCTCGCCGGAATCACTACGGCATCCTCACAACAGTCGAGGGAGCTTAGTTTAAGGGAGAGTCGAACCCTCCGCAAGTTGCAGGTGACCAAGATGGAGATGCGGCCGGGTTTGTCTGAGTCGAGCGAGAGGCGAGTGCAGTCGTCGTGCCCGACGCCGGAGGAGGAGGGCGAGAGGGATAGGCGGGAGCAAACAGAGATGGGGTCGAAGTTGGAGTCTCGGGGAGAAGCTAGCGCAGGGACGAGTCGATCGAGCAGGATCTCTAGCTCCTGGGAGGACGGACATCCTTGCAGAAGGACTCCTCAAACCAACTGCCACTGCCGAGGACGACTATGACAATCTCTGGGCATCCATGTTGGCGTCGGCGCCGTTCTGCCCCGCCCACTTCAGCCCCAACAGCTCCCTCCACCAGTTGGAGCACTTCGGCGCCCTGGGGGAGAACGCTGCTATGCTAGGATCTGGATGTTATCCTGGGAAGACACACACAACCTCTGCTACTGCAAATAACACATGAGAAAGAAAAACTGATAGCAAAAATCAAAACAGAGAAGATTGAACGTCAATTAAAATTCACATTGAAGAATTACAACCAGGTTGCCTTATATAGGCATACAAGCTAACAACTACTTGTTACATGGGTGGCAGTTCGTGGCCATTTCATAAGAACGTGGGGGCACGAACAGAACATGAGAAAGTGGAGAAAAAACAGGGAAAGACTGCTTAAGAACATGACCCACTACTTGCTCCTAAAGACTAGAAAGACTGCAACTAAAATTGACCCGATCAGATAGACCCAGATCACAACAAATTGATGGCTAGATTTGCATCAAATCTCAACACTCCCCCTTGATGCAAAATCTGAAACGCCAAGGAGAGAGCGGAACTTCACAAACTTCGGATACGAGAGTGCTTTTGTGAAGCCGTCGGCAATCTATTCATTGGTCGAACAATGCTTCAACATGATCAGACCTTCTATGACAGCATCACGAATGAAGTGGTGACGCAATTCAATATGCTTGGTCCGACCATGGCAAACCGGATTCTTTGTCATTACTGTTGTTGCCTTGTTGTCACAGTAAATTGGTGTTGCTTGTGCTTGAGCTTGACCCAAATCTTCTAAGATTCGACGCATCCAAATAGCTTGGCATGTTGCCGATGATGCAGCAACATATCCTGCTTCAGAGGATGACAATGCTGCTGTACTTTACTTCTTTGAACTCCAAGATACAACACCCGAGCCAAGTTGAAAGATAAACCCACTGGTACTCTTCCGATCATCTACTGAACCTGCCCAATCACTGTCAGCAAAGCCAAGTAAATTGAAGTGAGAGGTTGGCTTATACCATATTCCATAATTGGTAGTCGTCCGGATATAACGCAAGATGCGCCTTGCTGCTCCAAAGTGATGAACTGATGGATTGTGCATAAACCTAGAGACTAAACTGACTGCAAATAAGATATCTAGACGTGTATGAGTTAAGTATAACAGCCCACCAACTAATCCCCTGAACAGAGTACTATTGGCATTAGTTGTTCCATCTTTCAAACTCAATTTCTCATTTGCATTCATTGGAGTAGAGAATGCCCTGCAATTCAACATGTTATATTTTTTGAGCTGATCCAATGCATATTTTTCTTGGGAGATAAAAATACCATCATCTGTTTGCATAATTTGAAGGCCAAGGAAAAAATGCAGTAAGCCCAAATCTGACATCTCAAACTCATGCATCATGTTGTTCTTGAATTCATTAATGAGAGAATTACATGATCCGGTGTAAATAATGTCATCCACATAAACACAAACAACAAGCATATCAGTATCTTTCACCTTGATATATAGAGTGGGTTCACTTTTACTCCGGTGAAAACCTTTCCTGTGAAGATATGAGTCAAGTCTCCCATACCATGCTCTCGGTGCTTGTTTAAGACCGTAGAGAGCCTTCTTTAACTTGTACACTTTCTCCTCTTGTCCACTGATGACAAATCCCTGTGGTTGCTCTACATACACATCTTCTTCTAAAGTGCCATTAAAAAAAGCCGACTTAACATCAAATTGAAAAACCTTCCATTTCATATGAGCTGCTAATGCCAATATCAATCTAGCAGTCTCAAAACGAGCAACAGGAGAGAATGTTTCAAAAAAATCAATGCCATGCTTTTGCACATACCCTTTGACAACCAACCTTGCCTTGAGTCTTTGTATGCTCCCGTTGGCTTTGCACTTTACCTTGTAAACCTATTTCACACCAATGGCTTCTTTTCCTTGTGGCAACTTTACAAGCTCCCAAGTGTTGTTTTTCTCAATGATAGCCATCTCCTCTTGCATAGACTTTTCCCATTCCTGTTTACCACATGCCTCCTCATAACATGTAGGTTCTGACACCATAAAAGCAAATATGCTAGATTCATAAATTTCATTCAAGGAACGTACCTTTCTTAGAGGAGTGTCAATTTCAGCATCTTCTATTTTTGTAGTATCACTGTTGCATATTCTAACCACATGTGTTGGAGAATGCTGACCTTCAAAAGACCTTGGAGCTTGTGAAGTATTAGAATGAGTTTGTAGATCTTCCAAAAATGGAGAGTGCTGGGTTTTTGTTTTGTTCCAATCCCAAGAACTATTCTCATCAAAAACAACATCACGTCGGATGATTAAGGACTTAGTTATTGGATTATACAATCGATAGCCTTTTGTTCCATCACTATAACCCACAAAAATGCATTTCTCACTCTTCTTATCTATTTTACTACGATCAGTTGAATCAATCAAAGAATAGCCAATACAGCCAAAAATTCTTAAATTACTCACATTGGGTTTTTGTTTACACCAAGCCTCATACAGGGTCATATTGCGCACTGCTTTTGTTGGAGAGATGTTGAGGAGATGCACTGTTGTAGCCACTGCTTCAGCCCAAAAATCATTTGGAAGGTGTTTCCCATTCAACATGCTACGAGCCATTTCCACCACAATTCTATTTTTTCTTTCCGCAACTCTATTTTGCTCTGGAGTTTTTCTCACTGTCAATTGCCTACGAATGCTATGATACTTACAAAAAAGATCAAATTCAGTAGACAAAAATTCTCCCCCTCTGTCAGTACGTAATACCTTAAGGGAATACCCACTTTCTTTTTCTGCAAATACTTTGAACTCCTTAAATTTTTCAAGAGCTTCTGATTTTGAATAAGGAAAAACACCCAACTCATACGTGAAAAGTCATCAGTAAATAACAAGAAATAACTACTCTTGTTCAAGGATGGAGTTCTTACAGGCCCACAAATATCTGCATGCACTAGTGCTAAGGGATCTTTGGCTCTCCATGCTTTACCAATTGGAAAAGATAGTCGATGTAGTTTTCCATATACACATGCTTCACAAATATTACCATCAGCAGTAACATGAGGCTATTGGGTTTTCTCGGTTTCTCCGGATCACTCACGCAGCGGAAAATAAAATATTAAACAGCGATCCGTTCCCGTTTCGAAAAACTAAAAACTACGATTATCGGATAATCGATTCTCACCGTGTGCGGATTCGAATCCGCAATCGTTCGGTTCCGTCGGTGCGACACCGCAAGCCGCGCAAGTGCCCGGCCTCTAGCGAAGTCCACGCGATCCTCCCCGCGATGGATATCCTCCGTTCCTCGTTCTTCGCAGCCCACGAAACCTCCGCCGGTCGCCGCAACGCGCGGACGATTTCCCGTCGAACGGGATTCGGAGAAGCGGCGGAGCAGATCTAGATCTGTCTGGACGCCAGAGAGAGAGAGAGAAACTGAGGAGGGCGGCTAGGGTTAGCAGTAGCTTGGCCTATTCAACCCGTTCGCTATGTTTTATATTAACCGCGCGATTTTTCATAAAAACCCCCGGTTTGTATAAAACCCACTTATTTATCCATCGCCTTGAGAATCATTTGCGTGTGACCCTCTAGGTCTAAGTACCAGTCCAGTTAATGGCCCAACAAGCCCAGTGACTCCTCACTGGCTTTATTAATCAATTAATAACCCTTTATTAATTAATTAATCAATCGAATTGATGTCGCACATCGAATTCGACCGGGCCTCCGATCACGTTGGGTGCCAAGCAACACCGCGTGAACCCGGAAGGTATTAGGGTTAAGTAACCCACTCTTGGAACCTTTCCGCCGACAGTTACCGCGTGGATATAATTCTTCATTCGTACAATGCTCTCGAGTCAACTCAGGGTATGGCGAGCTGTCAAACCCTAACCGGTCGACTCACTTGGATTTGATGCCGCTGATGAATATCGGTAAACTCCTTTCCCGATATTATCGTCCGCCCTGGTCAGGGACTTTCGAGCATCCTTCCTAGAGCATTCTCTCTCTAAGTACCGAGAGCGAATGATTCCTTATTGACACACAATTCCCTTCGACGGTATTCCGCTGTACCCAATCCTTGGCGTATTAGAATCCCGTGGCTAGAGATTCGTAAACCAAGGTCAAAGCACAGAAGTCCACCGACAAGGTGTCCTTGGTGTCTTAGGTCCGAGGACCATCCACGCAACTGCGACAATAGAATCAAACTGGTTGACAGTGAGGTACAATACCATCCAGCGATTCAGTCGGATCAGTTCAGTGAACTCATTCTCCAATGAGCACCTACAGATTCGCCTTAGTGTCTCCACACAAGTGACTTATGAGATCAGTCACCCTCATCATATGAGCAGGAGTAATCTGTACTAGTCTAACCGGATATCCGATGTCCTTCTCGGATATCCTCCGACTAGGAACGATTAAGAATATGTGTGTTTAAGTGATCAGTTTCATTAGTATGATCTCATCATAATCTGATCACTATAACACATATTCACGGACTTCATTATGAAACGAGAATTAATGCGATTTACACATAATGAATATTATGCCATTATATTAATAAATGAACAAGATTTACATAGTCAGATTGGCTTGTAGGCCACCTAAACTAACAGAGGCAACCCAAAAATCATATTTTTCTAACCCAAGAATTTCAGCCCATTAAAGTGTAAGTGTCCATATCGTAAATGCCAAAGCCAAGAAGCATCTTTCACATTAGCAACCAAAACACAATCATCAAGACTGGATATGTCAATGGGAAACATATTATTCCTGGTCTTGTTAATCTTAATAAGAGGCAGATCTGATTTCTTGTTTTTAATCTCACAAATATCATCATGAAACCAACATGAATAACCTTGTTTCATCAATTGTCCCACACTAAGCAGGTTATGTGCTAAACCAGGAGAATAATAAACATCATGAATCAACTTTTCTGTACCTGATTTAGCCTTTATTGTCACAGTTCCCTTGCCTTCAATCTGAATCAACTTGTCATCACCAAGCCGAACTTGTAACTTTATGGATTCATCCATATTGTGAAAGAGAGTTTTTTGTCCTGTCATGTGCTTGCTGCATGCACTATCTAAAAATCAGACATTAGCTTTTCTTATCTCAGGTTCATAAGTAAGGAAAAGATTACTCTCTTCAGATTTTTCTTCTGTAAAGTTGGCTTGCTCCTTTGCTTTGTCCCAGCAATACGGCTCTGTGTGTCCAAATTTTTTGCAATATTTGCAATACATGTTCTTGTGATTCTGCCTCTAATTTCCATCATCACCATTATCTAATTTATTTCTACCTGCCTCGGACCTTCCACGTCTACGTCCACAGTAGCCACCTCTACCGCGTCCCCGACCTGTATACTTTTGGTCAGAAGTAGCACCTTTTTTTTCTTTGCTATTGTCCTCCAATTTGACTTGGGCTTGGAAGGCTTGCTCTATATTCTTCTCAGTTGACCTGTTCGTCCTTTCTTCATGAGCCAAAAGAGAACCCAACAATTCATTAATAGAATAGGTAGTCAAATCCTTAGACTCCTCTATTGCCGTGACCACATGATCAAATTTGGGCGGTAAACTCCTCAAGACCTTCTCTACAACTTTCTCGTTACTCACAATTTCATCAAAACTTTTCTTTTGATTTACAATTACATAAACTCTTGAGTAAAAATCTTGAACATATTTACTATTTTTCATGAACAAGGTCTTAAATTCTCTTCGGAGAATTTGGAGTTTCACAATCGTTACCTTATTGTCACCATGATATTCTTGCCTGAGGATAGTCCATGCTTCCTTTGATTTGGTGGCGTTGGCAATCCGGAGAAAAATAGCTTCTGTCACAGCTTGTTACAAAACAAGTAGAGCTTTTGCATCTTTCTTACGAAGATCTTTTGTATCCATCTTCTCTGCTGCCTTAGAGTTCTCTTCCTCTGCATATCCATTCTCAACTAGATCCCACAAATCTTACGAAATGAAAAGTGTTCTCATCTTGATACTCCAAAACTCATATTTCTCCCCATTAAAAATTGGTACTATGGATTGAGAGAGGTTAAGAGTGGCCATACCGTTTGACGACATGATGAACACTCTCTAAGAAAACTTCAATCAAACACCTTATGTGCAGGACGAGTTTACCTCTCCTTGAAGCTTCACACTTGCAAGCTTCAATCTCCACGGGATGCTCTGCTGCAGCAAGCACCACTTCTACACAACGACGCCCAGATCTGGTCGAACCCGGAGCTCTGATACCACTGTTATCCTGGGAAGACACACACAACCTCTGCTACTGCAAATAACACAGGAGAAAGAAAAACTGATAGCAGAAATCAAAACAGAGAAGATTGAACGTCAATGAAAATTCACATTGAAGAACTACAACCAGGTTGCCTTATATAGGCATACAAGCTAACAACTACTGGTTACATGGGTGGCAGTTCATGGCCATTTCATAAGAACGTGGGGCACGAACAGAACATGAGAAAGTGGAGAAAAAACAGGGAAAGACTGCTTAAGAACATGACCCACTACTTGCTCCTAAAGACTAGGAAGACTACAACTAAAATTGACCCGGTCAGATAGACCCATATCACAGCAAATTAATGGTTAGATTTGCATCAAATCTCAACACTGGAGACCTCTACCATCGGTTAGAACTGCTGCAGCCCTATGGACGAGGACCCCATGGTGGCCGCTCTAGTGGCGGCAGCAGCTGGGCCCAGGCTACTTAGAGTCCCATCGTAGAAAAGCTTGTTGGCAGGAAGCATCATGGTCAGATCGTCTAGCCAGAGGATCTCGAAGCCCGCCGCGAGGTCCACCCCGGATAACCACCCAGATCCGACTATGGAGATGGAGGCACCAAGGGCGTCACTGTTGTCGCTTCGTCTTGTTGGTTACTCCGGAAGCAGGCAGCGGCGGGTAGATCGGGATTATATTTTGTATTAACAATCAAAAGATGGTCGAAAGAAAAATCTCTATTTGATGGGACTTCTTCCTATACCTACGAATTCCATTGGACCCGCAAATGATACATTGGAAGACTTTTTATCGTCATTGTTAGAGAAGTCATGGCTGAAGGAGATCTAAGGACTGAGCCAGCCACATGAGATGGCGCCGGGGGGGGGCAGCAGAGGAGGAGGGGGTGAGGTCAAGGAAGCCCTCTGCCGCCGCGAGCCCCACGTTAAAGGCCATCTCCGACCATTAATCGATGCCAACGTCCTCCTTGGCATCGTCATCGCTCTCGCCTAAAGTAGATAATCAGAGATTCAGAGGTGAGATGGAGATCCGATGGAGGTGCTTGTGGGCACCCGATTGTCCAGCGTTGGGTATACAAGAGGATCCAAATCTGAGGAAAAGTAATATGGTCGGGTCTTATTTTGATCTACCCGACCTGATTTACACGTCTAGTGGTAAGAGAGAGGAGACAGTGAAGGGATGGGAGAAAGAGAAAATGAAGCAAGAGCAAAACAGCCTAAGAAAAAAAAATGCAATTTCATTTTGAGGAATGATTCAGTGAGGTTGACCTCGCGGTGAGATCAAGTTCCATTGTCAAAGACACTTTTCACTGTCTTTTACGCTTTTCATTGGAGGAGTAAAGTAAAAAATGTCTCTGCCGGTAGGACTTGACCTCAACTGACATGCATGTTCGTGTGAACTAGCGTCTACACAATTCTAATGGTGATTCTGCAGTATCCTAGATCCATGCAGGACATCCGATCACGTTTTGAGAGATATGATCGGTCAACCTTTTTTTTTTTTTCTTTTTCTTTTGTTTGTAAATAGGCATGATTTTAACGGTCCAAATTTTTTTAGAAAGATCTTTTCCATAGTTAGACATCCTCTCCGATAAAATTTTTAGGATTTTTTTTTTTTAACCTTCTAAAACTTTTGATATTACAAATAATTCTTCATAATCTAACTATTTACAAACAAATCTCCACAATCTCAACTTTCTTACGAAAAAGTTATTTTGAGGGAATTTTTTTGTAACTCCCTTAGGAGCTTTTTGTAACATTTTGGGTCAAAAACCAATTCAAGGGGATTGTGAGGGTTTATAAATAATTAGTTGGATTAGAAGGACTTTTTTTATAAATACACTATATTTTCAAAAGTTAAAACATAATTATTTCATTTTAATGTTGCATGTGCATAGTATATAAAAAAAATTGCCATTTGTTTCCAACAAATCAGTTAAAGAAGATAGCACATAATATCAGGAACACAAACTCTCTCTCTCTCTCTCTCTCTCTATATATATATATATATATATAACAGAAAAAAGAGAATGTTATTTTTTTAGTAAAATAGAAATATTTTTATTAATAATTATTTTATTTATGTAAAAGTATTTTAAATATATTTACATAGATATCAACGGTAGTGAGTGAACCACTCATCTAGCTAGTGCAAAATTAGTACCTATATATATATATAGGTATTTTTATAGTAGTCAATATTATGTCCTCTATAACAACGATAGTAATTATTTTTAGAAATTTTTGTGTATATACCCCTAAAAATTACTGTACTTATATGTGTAGCCCTAACTCTTACATTTTGTTATAAATATCCCTAACATCTTTAAAAAAGTTGCATTTCCGTCAAAACAGCTGATTATACTAAAAAGATTAAGATATTTACCATAAATTTCCTATATATATATATATACTCTCCTAACTTCACGGCATTTTGGCGGAAAGATATGATTGCAACAGGAGAATTTATAACAATATGTGAGGGTAGGTGTACACATATATGTATGGTAGTTTACAGGGTATATATACAAAAAGCCTTTCCTTTTACTCTCTACCGAGCGGTAGACATGCGAATATGTGATCATTCTTTATTGGGATTTTTATGTATTCACTCCTATAAATAATCATATTTGTATATATATAATCTTAAATTTGTATACATATAATGCTAACTTTCATATATTGTTATAAATATTCTTGACATCTTTGAAAGGTTCTGGTTATACTCCAAACCCTAACCAAATATGTTAAATTTTTTTTAATAGTTTTGTGTATATACACTAAAATTTACCTGAATTTTGCACACATTTCCCTAACTTCATCAAAATTTAGAAAATATTTTTCGCATGTTTCTTTGTAATTGAGTCAATTTGTCAATGGAAACCGATTATCCGATTTGTCAAAGGTCCCTAAATATTACAAATAAGTTCTTGAGAGTTTTATAAATAAACCCAACAAAAGAACTTATTTGTAAGAAAGTTATGACTGTGAAGACTTATTTGTAAAAAGTTTGATTATAAGGATTTATTAGCAGTATCAAAAGTTTGTAGTGACTTAAAACTAATATGTGAGAGTCAAAAGTATGCATATGTTACAAGGGTATACGCTAAAAGAGTTTTACTTGTTGCAACGTACTAAGTTAACATAGAATGAGCCTCCCAGTGCCATTCCGTCATTTAAAGCACGCACATAGAGTTATCTCTTTACATAGATGCATCTTGATGTTTGCCAAAAAAAATAAAAAAAATTTGCCGCTCTACATGTGATCTCGAGCGCATCCTGAGGCACTCAGGAGCATCTTAATACATGAGTCTAATACACTCATGGGCTGAAGCGTGCCTTGATGCGTTCGAGAGTGCCAGAATGCTCTCGAGTGTCTTAAGATGTGTTTAAGAAACACAGTCTGTAGATATATGTTTTTTTACTGATGTCAGGATATATTTATGCGAGAGGACAACCCCATGTAAGCGGTCTAGATGGTGAAAGAGAACTAGAAATTTCATTCCAAGTCAACTTATTAGGGTGCAGCAAGTAAAACTATACGTAAAAACCCTTCTTTGTTCTACATCCAAACCCTTTCTCCTGCTCCTTCTCTCCTCCGTCTCTCTAGTGTCACAGACTCACAGTTAACATGAAAAAAACTTCTATCTTATAGTGGCGCTGATGATGGTGACGGGAGTCGCCCTTGTGATCCCCATGGACCCACAAGCGGGGGTCGTTCAGCCGTCAAATCGGGGGTCTCCACGTCAACATCCGGACTGCTCTTTCCAAGTGCAGTCCATTTCCGGGGTCCCCGTCCAGGTGGTTTGACGATGGTGGCCCTCAGTGGTCAATTAGAGGCCGGGAAAAAGCGTCACGGCCATCTGATGTGTGAACCCCACAGGTGACTTTTTACATCATCCAAGCTGGACTCTGAGGCGTGCGCTTCCCTGTGCCGTCTGATCAGATTTCTCCAGATGTAAAAGGCCCATTTAACAGGAATTCAGATCCTTTTAAATACAGTTTTGGATCGAACTCGATCAGCACAGAAAGGAAAGTAAGGAGTTTTACAAAAAAAGGCTTTCATTGGGAATGAAAGAAGCTCCATTTGAGGATTTCTTTTAACTTTTCTATCTGTACTTACCAAGTCTGATCCAAAAGGTGCACTTAGAGGATCCTCTCTCATTTAACAGAGCTGCGGATGAAGCAACGTTTCAAAGACCAACCAATGCATGTTGTTATCATGGTTATCCGCAGGAGGAAAAACATTTGCTGCATGGTCCCTATGTGCCGATCAGATGGCATGCGATCACTATATATAATAGGACTTAATCTTACGGCATCGTTTGATCTACCATTAGAACTGCGCAGATGGAGGTGCATGTGGTTGTGTTATACAATTGTAATAGACGGTGTACTAAAGTCTTACTTTGTTTGTAGAATAAGTTATTACGTGAAGTCCACTAACGGAATAACATATTTTAAAATAAGGAAGGTTTCGATTTGATAATTTTGTGGGACCAATTTAAAGTGAGATGACTTATTCTCTTTGCCCCATTTTATTTTCAAAATAAGTTATTACGTGGAGTCCACTGATAGAATGACGTATGCTAGAATAAGAGGTTTTTCGATTTGATACTTTTGTGAGGTCCACTGACGAAATAAGAAGAATTAGTAATTCTTAGGTCTAAGGTGAGATAGCTTATTCTCCTTATTCTTCGAATACGTTATTCTGCACCGATATAAGTCATTTCGCTTGTCAAAGTAAAATTAAGCTTATTCTTCTTTTATTCGCTCTTATGCCTCTCCTATTCTTCAATCAAAGTGGCATTCCCTAAATACGCTATTTTATACCGATGTAAGTCATTCCGTTTATCAAAACAAAATTAAGCTTATTCTCGTTTATTCACCCTCATTCTTCTCCTATTCTTCAATCAAAGTAGCGCTAAGTATTTCTCCAATAAGAGTAATACTTGTTGTAGCTATATGATGACAGCAAAGGCCATTAGATTTCAGTCCTTAATTTTTGTTTTAAAAAATTATTGAACTCATGCCCCACTTTAATAGTAGAATAGGTTGTTCGGAATTACTTATATCAGAATAACGGACGTTTCACTTTGACACTGGTGTGGAGGACGGAATAGACAGAATAAATAATTCTTGAGGTTAAGATGAAATTACTTATTCTCCTTATCCAGATACACAATTCTGACGCTGTATAACCTATGCCGCCTATCAAGATAGAACTAACTTTATTCTAAGAATAAGATCTTTTATTCTTATCTTATGCTCCTATCATAGCGATGCGTACAGTATTTGAATCGTTTGATCAAAAGATTAGATGATTATAAAAAAAAAAAATCACACTCAAATGTGATCTTACGATTCAAGCTGCACGTAAGCATGATCTAACTATGCAGTCGCTGTAAGTATAACTCAGAGAAAATGGGGACGAGTTTTTATAGTCTAATATCTGTTCCCCTACCCAAGATTGATGACTGTTTCAATTAAGTTGTAGTACAAGAGTTTATGCAAGTAACAACAAAATATAAATTTAATGCGATTTCCACTCAATCGAGACAAATAGAAAGATTTCATAACCAATCTAAATTAATTATCACTCATTACTACCTTATAATTTCATAGGTGAATAGATGGCCGCAAGAGTAAATGACTTGAGACAGAATTTTCCTGCATCTTCCAAGGACCAAAAGTATTGATCACCTCTCCCTCATGCATTGTCTACTTTCTTGTCCATTATTAATAAATTAGGTAAAAAAGTTCATCTCTAAAAAAAAAGAGAAAAATTTTGGCCGATCTAATTCAGTTGGTCTTTACTAGGCCATTTTGAATTAAAGCTTCATATATTTTAAAGTCAATTGATTCAAACAAGAAATAGATCTTGTGCATTCTCAAAACATTTAAGTAGTCCATTATAATGCATTTGTCCTATTAATCAAGGAATATTGACTAGGCTTTTAAGACCAAAATTCCGAAAAGGATGGTTAAAAATTAAATTTTCTGCCGACCCTCCTCCTGACACTAAATCGCATTTTATTGTGTCAAAATTCAGAGAGATACTTGCTTGCATGAAAAGGAGTTATTTCATAAAGGTAAATTATTAGTTGCATATATTGAAATATAAGACCCTCCTTGATAACCATATTAGTTATGCCAAAATTATTCATACTGACAAAAGTGATTTTTTTGGATGACTGCGTTATATTTTATTTAGAATAAAATAAATATAATCGACTTCAGTCTAGCTAGGATAGGCAATTTAAATTTTTTGAATGATTTTTTTATTCTAATTTATCTCAAAACAATGCATACTCATCTAGAATAATATGTCCAAACAACTAAAATGAATGAGTTCTGGTAACCTAGATAAGTCATCTTATTCTAGATTTATTCAGTTATTAAATCTAGACTTGTTCGCTTACAAAGGGACTTAAATATATGTGCATGTAGAAGCAGAAAAATGTATATAAAAGAATAAAAAAACACAAACCACCAAAATTTAGGATAATAATAAAAAGCTAATTATCTTGAGCAGATAATTATAATATCTAAGCTCCATTTGCCTGATTCACAACTAAACCCACAAATACAAGCAATGTGAATAATATGGTGAGTTATGTGCAAGCTGATGAGCAAGACATCCCATCAAATTCTGTTAACTCTGCAAAACTTAAAAAAAAATTATCATCACAAATAAATTTCTGGATTGCGAGATTCTTTTTCCCCATCATGAGATTGGTTGTTCGAGACGCATGTCCTACTAGCCTTGCAAATTGATGAACTTTTTTTTTTATATATTTTTTAAAAGTTAGCTCAGTGGTTAGGGATTAATGGGGGGAGGGGAATCCAATCGAAAGACTTTGGGTTCGAAGCTCGGCACATAGGTCGGATAACATGCGGGGAAGGGACAAGTCCACCCGCGAAGAATTTATCGCCGGGGTCAAACCTGCTAGGCGTCCAAGTGGGAGAGGTGTCCATTCACACTACAGTGCACGGACAATTGATCAACTACCCTAACTGTTTAATAACGACTTGAAAATGATCTATGTCTGGTTAAGTGGTCATGTCTGGTTAAATTTCAAGCCTTGGCCTTTTTATTCATCTCAAGCTGGTTAATCACGTGAGTAAGAAGATAAGAAGACCTTACTGTCAAAAAATTGCAAGCGATCAGTACTTTGTATAAACTCTTGTCTCTATTGTGATTGGTCCTTCTTGCTCACATCAACAACTAGATTTCTAATATACAACAAATGGGATGCAAACACAAATTATGAAAAGTTAAAAAGAACAAAAGTAGGTAAACAGAGATTTCTGTGGTTCAACAGTTATCTACATCCACACAGTTCATTCCATTCACCGTTGCCTTGGCACTGTGTTCTCTAAAATACAAGTATAATAACACAATCCTAGAAAGAATCTCCAAAAGCCTTTTTAATATTTTCCTCAAGGTTTGTTTATCCAAATTGCAATATAAATAAGCACCTGATACAAAGTCTCAAAAATTATCTCTGAACCAGTCCGTCACAATAAAACCTCCCCACCACTCAGAACTTCAGATCCTTTGGTTTCAAAAATCAAAGTAGCTTGTTTGGTCTTGTCCTCTATCTCAAGCATTCCACCTCAAAATATTATTTCAGGTACCTGGTGAAAGGATCAAGGATGATTGAGGCTTTTTAGGGAAAAAACAAGGATGATCCAACGCTATAGCGAGATCCATGCAGATGACTCATTATATATAGTGGCATGATTTATGTCATTAGGCAACTCGCATCTAGCTAGGCATTGTATACATTTCTTTCATGAGCAATATTTACTCGTCGCATAGCGTGTGGCACAAAAAAAATAAAATTATATATATATATATATAATATTTTTTTTTATAGTCGATTCTATTTTATTTTACATGTTTGTACAGCGTGATTATGATCCGATGATCTAATTTTTTTAAAAAAAATAAAAACTGAGAGTCAATTTATTGGGACCGACTATTAAGAGTATTTTTACTGTTCATTGAGATTCAATTTTTAATTTTTTAGAATTTCTTAGATCATCATATCACAGATCAGTTGTACAAACATGTTGAGCATGGTAAGGCATCGACCATAATTTTTTGTGTCGCATCTCATACAGCTTCATAGATGACTCTAATTTTAGAAAGAGAGCGAGGTGACTCTAGTATTGGTCTAAAAAAAATTCTTTAAAAACAGTTTGCCATGTTCAGAGATTACTCGAACTCAATATCTGAGCTGTAAGTTAAAAAAAAAAAGGGGCATGTGCAGGCATCATCCGAGGGCTTCGGCTGTGAGTATTACTGCTTAATTTTAAAAATGGATTGATTGTCTCAACATATATGCCCTAGCAAGAGAATGAGTCATATCACAAGTAGGGATGGTATGCTTCCAATGGGCACATAAAATGATCATTTTCTTCTCTTATTTTCCATTATTTTCTCATCTTTTTTGGCTAACTATAAGAAGGTAATTTTTTAGGATTGATAAATATTTGCCTGACTTCTATGTGTAATATTATATACTTGCATGTGGGCTCCTAAAATAGTGCAAAAAAAATTAAGTTCTTTTGCACGACTAGACGGGACAGGGAGGGATGCAGCCGCAGCACACCATCTGATACCTTCACCCATCGGATGGCAAGTGAGCTCTACAACAAGTATCTTTCTTTAGGACTTTGTGACTAAATGTTAGAAAAGCAATTTGGGGATCCTCCTATGAAAAAAAAAAGAAACAATTCGATGTTGGCAGATTGCATACGAAAAGATATCCTGTTGACCAATTATAAAATATTATATAACAATTTTATCTGATTTACAGCATCCTTATATAATGGCGTGTTTAATTGGAGTACTAGTTTTGATATGCTACTATTTTGCTATCAATATTTTTGAGGTCTATAGAAACGAGAAAGGGAGGAAGGATAATTTTTTAGATTCTTAAAGGCTAAATTCTAATAAGTAAAGGTCTTTAAAAACTCAAAAGTTAAACTCTAACAATTTTTAATTTAAGTCCAGTCATGCATTGAATTTGCTATAACAATACATTTTACTAACGCATAAATATCAAAATAGATCTTCAAGCGTAGTCAAAACACCCACTATGAGTAGTAATATGACTAATATCAAAGTTTATATTAATAGTGATATCCAAATATTCAAATATCATTCTAGTGTGACTAGATGACGAAGCCCATGTTTTTGAATCGTATGCTGGATCGATGGCAGAACAATATGAAAAGCAACATCGCCTCCAAATCTGACAACACAACTTTAGGTGAGTTCACAGGAATTGAACATGTCAATCCTATGGTTAGGTTGGACTGAACACGATTAAGTTAAGATTGGCTTAGGTTAGAATTGGAGAGTTTCAACTCAACCTTATATGGGTTGAATTGGGTTGAAGGTCGGCCAATATGGCTTAATTCGAGTTCTACATTAATATATATAAATGATAATTTACATCACTAGAATATATTTTATTTAACTTTTGAACAAAAATATAGTTTACAATATGAACAGGATATTATCAAGGAATAGTTAGCTATGTAATTACGTATGTACCTTCTTTTTTATCACATTGTTAAGGTAGATAGATAAATTCATTCATATTTTAATACAATAAATTTTGGTAATAAGAAAGAAAAGTACATTGATGAGGCAGAATCCGATTCGGCCCATTAGAGCAGGCCCAAACCCCGTTCAGTCCAACAGCAGCAGTATCAGGCCCTCCGGGAGCCTCCAGCCCATCAGCGGCCCGGCAGCCCTCGGCCCCATAAGCGGCACCGTCGCTCCCGGCCCAACAGGCTTCGGCCCGTCAGCAGCCCATCAGCCTAAGGCCCGGGAACAGCATGGCAGCCCAAGGCCCAGCAGGCTTCGGCCCATCAGCGGCCCAACCCCCTTCGGCCCGATAGCCGAGTCCGGCCCACTCCGGTGGCGAATCAGGCACTATGGCGATTTACCAGTAAGCCCAAACATAGTCCTATATCGGCTACTACCGATAACCAACCTCTATCCTCTGCTATAAATACACCGCTATTTATTATCAAAGGTATGCAACTCTTTGCCTCCGAGACCCTTAAGGACTACGGTCCAAATAGCATTAAAGCTACTTCTTACCTTCTGAATCGAATCATCTTCAGAAGCTAACTTGACCGTCGGAGGGGGTTCCTAAGGGCCAGAGCCCGAGACTCCTGCTGACCGGTCTTTCTTCTTCTTTCCCTCCTGCAGGAGCTCGGTTCGAATCATCGCCGACCTTCCCGAGTCGGTCTCGGCCGCCGACCTCGGATTCCTCTCCTTGGTCTCGACGCCGTGCGACGGCTGCCCTGCGACAGGAGACTCGGCCCCGCGTTCGGAAAAGAGCTTTTGGGCTCACTATCCAAGAGCAAGCCGAGTCCGAGACCCTTCCGGCCTCAGACCGTCGGCTTCGGCTTCATCGCCCGTCGACAGTACAGCCAGGAGGAGCATCATCCGCGCCGCCCCTTCGCCCGCCGAAGGAGCCTCGGCCCCGACTTCCCGGAGACGAGCCTGCACCGACCGAAGCCCCCTCCGGCCTTCGGACCCTCGTCTTTGCCTCCGCCTCTTTGGCCTTCCGGATCCCCGTCGGGCCTCAGTGACACCGATCCGAACCGGCTTCGGATCCACTTCTTCGGGTTCCAGCCTCGGAATCCGGTCGTGATAGATCCAGTCTACATCACGTGGCGCCGTCTGTAGGAAACCAACAAAACAAGTCATGTCTCAGCGACCTGTGACCCGACGATCCGGGCAAGGCGAAGCAGAAGCGCGGGAGGCCTCGGCGCAGATGCTGCCTTCCGAAGGCGCACCTTCTGCCCCGCCGAGCCTGCCTCTGCCAACCATACCGGAGTCTCTCGGCTCGGAAGACTGAGTGGGGGTGCTCCAGCAGCAAGTAGCAACGCTGGCCGCTGCCGTCACGTCCCTAGCGCCTCTCCAGGAGATGGTATCCGCCATCGCCCAGCGCATGGGGCTGATGGGACAGCTTCCTCAGCAGGCGCCGCTCCCCCCGCTCTGCCCAGTACAAGATGCCCGGTTCCGGCCGGCGCCTACGCCGGTTCCTCCCAACGAGACCGCGGAGACGCGCAGCGAGCCCTCGACGCTACCTGTCCGAGCTCCTCGCGCTGATCGCCTGACGGAGCAGGATTATGCTTCGTCGGAGTACCGTCCGGCCCGAACCGGAGGGCAATCCGTCGCCACCTCGACCGCCCCGGACCTAGACCGGCGCCTGACGGCGATACGCAAAGAGATGCAGCAGATGGTGTCTCGGCCTCACGGAGCGCCCCTCGCCAGCAGCATCCTAGAGCAGACCCCATTCACGGCGGAGCTCCTAGCCACCGAAGTACCCCCCAACTTCAAGCTGCCGAAGGGCCCTCTCTACGACGGAATGACAGATCCGGTCTGTCATTTCCAGAGATTTAACACTTATCTTCGGGTCCGAGGGATCTCCGAGGCAGTCCGCTGCCGTCTTTTCCCCCTCACCCTTGAAAAAATCGCCCTCACCTGGTTCGAGACTCTGGCCCCCAACTCCATCCACTCCCTGGTCCAGTTGGGCCAATTGTTCATCGACCAGTTCTATGATGCCACCCGGCAGTCCAAAACT
This sequence comes from Zantedeschia hybrid cultivar, assembly GCA_030544215.1. Taxonomy (NCBI): domain Eukaryota; kingdom Viridiplantae; phylum Streptophyta; class Magnoliopsida; order Alismatales; family Araceae; genus Zantedeschia; species Zantedeschia hybrid cultivar. The sequence continues at coordinate 12,038,717 of JARZZO010000015.1, forward strand.
TCCGCCAGCTTGCTGGCCATCCGGCAAGGCCCCACCGAAACTCTCCAGGAATACTTCACCAAGTTCCGGACCGAGGCCGCCCAGATCCCGAACCTCGACAGCTCGATCGCGGTCTCGGCCGTGATCAGCGGGTGCCGGGACGAGGGGCTCCTCGGCTCCATCGGAAAGCGCCATCCCCCTACCTTCCAGGACCTCGTGGCCCGGGCCCATAAGTACATCAACCGAGAGGCCCTGATGCTGTCCAGGGGCAAAGGCGCAACCGAAGCCACCTCGGCACCTGCTCCCCCGGTGGTCCGACCTCGGACCGAGGACCAAGAGCCCTCCCGAAAGCGCTATCGCCAGGAAGATTGGGACAAGGAGAGGCGACGGGACCCGCAGCCGCGGTACCTACCCTTACCTGCTCCCCCTTCCCGGATGCTCATGGAGGTGAAGGGCATGCTCCGGCGGCCTGATCGCATTAAGACCGATCCCCGCCGAAGGGACCCCGGCAGATACTGCGAATATCACCGAGAGATCGGCCACACGACGGACGAGTGCCGACAGCTCCGGGAAGAAATCGACCGCATCATCCGGGAAGGGAGATTGCCGCAGTATCGGCGGGAGCAGCCGCCGCAGCAGAACCGGGACGTCCCTGCAGCGCCCAGACAACAACCACCCCCGGCAATAGAAGCCGCTCCTCCGCCAAAAGCCACCTCGGCCCTGGTTGAATCATCCCATCAAAGACCCAGTTCTGGGTCTATCATGATGATATCCGGAGGGCCCGGGGAGGGATCAAGGTCGCGGCAGCGCAACACCATTGCGGCGGTTGACGGCGAGCCGAAGCGGCCTCGTCTGGAAGACATCACCTTCGGCGCCGAGGACCTGACTGATGTTCAGGTCCCTCATGATGACGCCCTCATCGTCAATGCTGTAATAAATAGCTATGATGTACATAGGATCTTTGTGGATAATGGAAGTGCCCCAAACATCTTGTTTTACGACTGTTTTGAGAAGATGGGATTGAGTGAGGCTAATATGAAGCCTCACCGGGGCCCCCTTTTCGGTTTTAACGGCTCGCCCTGCCGAGTAGAGGGTATTGTCCGGCTTCCTGTAACCTTAGGCTCCGCCCCCCGGCAATTAACCGTTGAAACGGATTTTGCCGTTGTAAAGATCGAGTCAGCCTACAACGCCATATTCGGCCGAAGGCTCATTGGCGGGGTCGGAGCCGTGCCATCATCCTTCCATCAGAAGCTGAAGTTTCATACCAGCCACGGAATAGGCGAGGCCAAAGGGAACCAAGAAGCAGCCCGGCAGTGCTACATGATTTCGGTCAAGGGGAAGACCGCAGCCGAAACCCTGACGATCGAGTCATCAGCCGAGGCATCTCCGGGAGAAGCACTCCTCGCCGTCCCTGTTCCGGGAGGCGAGGGACGAGTCCTGATGATAGGCTCCGGCCTGGAAAAATTTGAAGCAGAGAAGCTTACCGAGTTTTTGAAAGAGAATCTCGACGTCTTCGCCTGGTCTCCGTCGGACATGCCCGGGGTTGACCCGGAGATAGCCGAGCACCGTCTCCACACCGATCCCAACCAGCCCCCAGTAAAGCAGAAGCGGCGCACCTTCAATCAAGAAAGGAGAACCGCCATCCAAGCCGAAGTGCAGAAGGGGCTGGATGCCGGACACCTCCGAGAGGTGCATCATCCGGAGTGGATCGCCAACATGGTCATGGTGCCAAAGAAAGAGGGCAAGTGGCGTATGTGCGTGGACTTCACCAACCTCAACAAAGCCTGTCCGATGGACAGCTTTCCGCTGCCTCGGATAGACCAGGTGGTGGACGCGACTTCCGGCCACGAGCTCTTAAGCTTCCTCGACGCCTATTCGGGCTACCACCAGATCCGGATGCATCCGGATGACGAGAGTAAGACCAGCTTCACGACCGATTTGGGCCTGTACTGCTACACCCGAATGCCCTTCGGTCTGAAGAACGCCGGCGCGACATACCAGCGCCTGGTCAACAAAGTGTTCGCTCCACAGCTGGGCCGAAACATGGAGGTCTACATAGACGACATGTTGGTCAAGAGCCGCATCGCTGCAGAGCATTTGGCCGACCTAGCCGAGACTTTCTCCGCCCTTAGGCGGTACAAGATAAAGCTGAATCCGGCCAAGTGCGCCTTCGGGGTAGCCTCCGGCAAGTTCCTCGGTTACATGGTCACCCACCGTGGGGTGGAAGCCAACCCCGAGAAGATTTCGGCCATTCTGCAGATGCGCCCCCCGGCGAACATCCGAGAAGTACAGAAGCTGAACGGGAGGATCGCTGCCCTCAATCGGTTCATGTCAAGGGCGGCCGACTATTGTTTCCCCTTCTTCAAGCTACTGAAGAAGGCCAACAACTTCGAGTGGACGGAAGAGTGCCAAGCAGCCTTCGACCAGCTGAAGACCTACCTCTCCAAAGTCCCCATCTTGTCCAAGCCAGTTCCTGGGGAACCCCTGAGCTTATACCTTGCGGTCTCCGAGATGGCTCTCAGCGCCGTCCTCATCCGAGAGCAAGAAAGCATGCAGAAGCCGGTTTATTATACCAGCCGAGCCCTTCAAGGGGCAGAACTCTGGTACCTTGCCCTGGAGAAGTTGGCTCTGGCCCTTGTCTCGTCCGCAAGGAGGCTCCGGCCCTATTTTCTGGCCCATTCCGTGAAGGTCCTCACCGACCAGCCCCTGAGGCAAGTCCTCTCCCGGCCAGAGGTGTCTGGCAGGCTGGCCAAATGGGCAATCGAGCTAGGAGAGTTCGATATCTCCTACGCTCCTCGGGTAGCAATAAAAGCCCAGGCGTTGGCAGACTTCATCGCCGAACTTACCCCTGGCGCCTCCGGGGCGCCTCAGCCAGTATCCAACGCGCCCGAGGCCGAGGCTACTTCGGCTCCCGCGCCAGCCGACGAATGGCGACTCTTCGTAGACGGCTCCGCATGCTCCACGGGCAGCGGCGCCGGATGGATCCTGGCATCGCCCGAAGGGGTCGTCACGTAGTACGCCCTGCGCTTCTCCTTCCCAGCAACCAACAATGCCGCCGAGTATGAAGCTCTCATCTCCGGCCTCCGGGCCGCAAAGAAGCTCGGCGCCCGGAACCTGAAGGCCTTCAGCGATTCCCAGCTGATCGCCAGCCACATCTCCGGGGAGTACGAGGCTCGGGACGCAATGATGGCTTCTTATCTCCAGGTGACTCGCAAAATCCTCGCCCAATTCGACTCTTATGAAGTCGTGAGGATCCCGAGAGCCGAGAATGCCCGAGCCGATGCACTTTCCCGGCTGGCGTCCACTCAAGACGGGGGGGGGGGGGGGGGGGGGGGGGCGAATGATCCTCGTCGAGGAGCTCGCCGAACCAAGCCTTGGCGAAACCAAAGCCATGCAAGTCGCTGAGGCCGAGGCCGAGGCCGAGACATGGATGACCCCCCTCGTCGCTTTCCTTCTCCAAGGAGAAGTCCCGCCATATCCGAAGGAGGCAAAGCGCATTCGACAGCGCTCATCCCACTTTCTTCTTCTGGACGGGGTCCTGTACAAGAAATCCTTCAACCGACCACTGCTGCGGTGCCTCGGCCCAGCTGAAGCCGACTACGCCACAAAAGAAGTCCATGAAGGGGTATGCGGAGCGCATGCGGGAGGAAGGGCCTTGGCTCACAAGCTTCTAAGGCAAGGCTACTGGTGGCCATCACTCCGAGAGGACGCTTTAGCCCTCGTACGGCGCTGTGACCAGTGCCAGAGGTATAGCTCCCTCATCCACCAGGCAGCCGCCCTTCTGACCCCCTTATCCGACCCCTGGCCTTTCGCTCAATGGGGGATCGACCTCCTGGGGCCTTTTCCCGTCGCCACCGGCCAGAGAAAGTTCCTCATCGTGGCGGTAGATTATTTCACTAAGTGGGTCGAAGCCGAACCCCTCGCGGCAATAACCGATAACAATGCTTGGAACTTCGTCTGGAAGTCCATCATTTGCCGGTTCGGCATCTCTCGGGCCATCATTTCTGACAATGGGAAGCAGTTCGACAGCCGGCGGTTCAGCGACAACTGCGCCAGCTTCGGCATACTCCACAAATTCACTTCGGTGGCGCATCCTCGAACAAATGGCCAAGTCGAAGTCGTTAACCGAAGCCTCCTACAGGGATTGAAAACCCGCCTCGGCGAAGCTAAGGGCCGATGGGTAGAGGAGCTGCCAAGTGTTCTGTGGGCTTATCGGGCGACAAGCCGAACCCCCACCGGCGAAACTCCCTTTCGCATGGCCTATGGCATAGAGGCCGTTATTCCGGTGGAGATCGGCCTTCCCTCTCCCAGGGTCGTTGCTTACGATCCGGAGGCCAACGAAGAAGGTCTGAAAGACCACTTGGACCTCATTGAAGAGACCCGAGACAAGGCTCGTATCCGGCTGGCCGCTTATCAACAGCGCATGGCGAAGTACCACAACACTCGAGTAAAGCCCCGATGCTTTGAAGTAGGGAGCCTCGTGTTGAGGAACGCTCATGCTTCCAAACCAGCCGAAGCCTCAGGAAAACTTGCCCCCAACTGGGAGGGGCCCTATCGGGTCAGGGAGGTGATCAGGCGTGGAGCTTATCGGTTGGAGACCCTTTCGGGCCAGCCTCTCCCTCGCACCTGGAATGTTGAGCGCCTTCGGCATTATTATGTGTAAGTCACTTTTCCCCCGGGCTTACAGCCGAAGAGTATGAATAAAGACTTCTTTTATCAGGAAACATGATATTCTTTCTAAGTCCGTGTAAACCGTACCGGGAGTGGCTTCGGCCATGCAAACCGTATCGGGAGCGGCATGGTATTCTTTCTAAGTCCGTGTAAACCGTACCGGGAGTGGCTTCGGCCATGCAAACCGTATCGGGAGCGGCATGGTATTCTTTCTAAGTCCGTGTAAACCGTACCGGGAGTGGCTTCGGCCATGCAAACCGTATCGGGAGCGGCATGGTATTCTTTCTAAGTCCGTGTAAACCGTACCGGGAGTGGCTTCGGCCATACAAACCGTATCGGGAACGGCATGGTATTCTTTCTAAGTCCGTGTAAACCGTACCGGGAGTGGCTTTGGCCATGCAAACCGTATCGGGAACGGCATGGTATTCTTTCTAAGTCCGTGTAAACCGTACCGGGAGTGGCTTCGGCCATGCAAACCGTATCGGGAGCGGCATGGTATTCTTTCTAAGTCCGTGTAAACCGTACCGGGAGTGGCTTTGGCCATGCAAACCGTATCGGGAGCGGCATGGTATTCTTTCTAAGTCCGTGTAAACCGTACCGGGAGTGGCTTCGGCCATGCAAACCGTATCGGGAGCGGCATGGTATTCTTTCTAAGTCCGTGTAAACCGTACCAGGAGTGACTTTGGCCATGCAAACCGGTTCGGGAAGCGGCAGGGCATATCTAAGTTCGCGCAAGCAGAAGCATGAGTGGCTTCAGCCACCCGAAATACATCAGAAACGGCAAGATGTCCCTTCGGATCATGTGGACCACGTTAGTAAAGGCCCCGGCCGAGTACTATGGCGACATTCTATCCAAACCTACATCGGGTCTCGGCCTTACAAGCTATAGCGAACGATGACAGGATCTCAGGCTTCTGAAGGGCCACATTCGGTCGATCATACACAAACACCAAGGTAAAGCCGAAAACATTCCTTATATTTACAGAAAAGAAAGTACAAAAACCGGCCATACCCTTGGCCGAGGGCTTACAACAGAAGAAGAAGTGAAAGCCGGCCGTATACTTGGCCGGAGGTTTACGATAGAAGAAGAAGCGTAAACCAGCCATACCCTTGGCCGAGGGCTTACAACAGAGGAAGAAGCGGAAACCGGGGCAAATCCCCGCATCATTCTTCGGCTTCGGCCTCCTCCGCCTCGGCCGCGGCTTGTCCCGGAGAGGGAGAGGGAGAGGGAGAGGGAGAGTCGACGATCTGCACCGCTTCAGGGGCGGCAGCCTCCTCAGCGGCGGCCTCCTCAGGGACAGCCTCCTCAGGGGCCCCCTCGGCGGGCGCAGCTTCATCATCCGGCGCAGGAGTCGAGGTCCTCTCGGCCATAAGTCCCTGCCACCAAGACAGGAGCTCCTTGGCTTCCTCACCCCTCGGTAGGGCGACCCCAGTCAGATCGACGCTCGGGCAGGCCCTCTGGGCGACAGCCAAACCGAGGTCGAAGACGGAGGAAGAAGCCAGCAGTTGAGCTTGGATGATCTCTTCGGTGAAGTCCGGGCCGGCCTTGTAATCAGCTACGGCCATGTCCGCCACCTCCTCCAGCTCCTGCTTCAGCGCCGATACCTCTTCGGCGTGTCGCCGCTTCTCCGAGGCCCGCCGGGAGTCCTTCTCTTGAATCTGGGCCTTAAGGGCCCGGATCTCGGACTGAGCCGCGGCGAGCTCCCCCTCGGCCTTCACCTTGGCCTTGGCGGAAGCGCAGGCCTCAGCTGCCTTCTCCTCCAGCTGCGCCCGCGCCCGGGCACTCGCGGTTACGAGCCCATCGACTAAGGGCTCGATGTCAGGCACCACCGAAGTACCCTCGCCCGAGCCGTCTGACTCCCTCTCGGCCTCCAGGAGCTGGAGTCGGAGCTGCTCCTGATGGTGCATCAGGACGCTACCCGTCACCGCAGCCTGCGGGCCGAAAGCAAACAATGATCAGAAAAAAGAAAAATCAAGAGAAAGCTAAGGAAAGCTCGACTGAAGCACCTTCAAGCTCATTACCTGGACCGACAACCGAGCGCTCATCGCCGCCAGGTCGATGACCGAATGGCGCTTCAGCCCTTCAAAGGCCGAAGGGAGAGTAAGATTGCGGAGCAGACGGAGGCACGTCTGCGAGTCTTCCATACTCTCGTCCTCGTAAATCCCCGGTTCGGGGCGCCACCACTTGCGCTGCGCCCGGGGCGCCTGCGACCCGGCGCCTTCGTTACCGGCCCCGGCCGAAACAGCCGGAGGGGAATCGCCCCTCGGCGCCTCAGGAGACGCCAGCCTCGCGGCCCTTCGGGCCTCGGCACTCCTCCTGACCAGCGGAGCCTCCTCCGCGTCTACGGCCCCTTCCAACCGGGGGCGCTTCGACACTCGGCCGCCCCTTCGAGCGGCGAATTTGGACTTTTGCTCCCTCTCGAGAGCGGCGGCAGCAGCACGGCCCTCAGTAGAGGCCGCAGTCCTTGGGACCCCGCCTCGGGTCCTCGGAGCCCCAGCACCTCGGTCGGACCTGCCTGCCGCCTGCGGGGCCGGTGAACGGCCCGGACCGCACTGGTCGGATATCCGATCGAGGAGGGCGTCGAGATCGGCCATTGCTGCAAGCAAGAAGAGCCTGTCAGAAACAGAACAGTGAGCAAGTATAAACTTAAAGCCGACTTACCCTCAGCCGAAACTTCATCAGCATCCTCAGCCGGAAGAGCTTCGGCCAGAGGAGCGGCGGCCCTTCCTCCGCGGCCCCGCGGAGTCTCCCCGGGAGGAAGGTAGGGGAAGGCCCGCACCGGATCGGACCGAGGATCCGGCCATACCCCGGCGTTCACCAGACGCTCCGACGCGCTGAGAAGCCCCCAGACGTTGTACGGGTCCCTCATCTGGATGCGACCCACAAGGGTGCTCTGGACTGGGGTGAGGACAGGAGGATCCGAGAGGCCTGCGGCCAGCGGTGCCCATTCAGTAGGGAAGGGCCACACGCTCTCCTCTTTCTCCGGCAGGGAGACGAAGACGAACTTCCTCTTCCAGCCATGGATAGACGAAGGCTTCCCGGAGAATACGCTTCGGCCGACCCGAGGGATGAAGCAGTACCACTCGGACTTCCCCTGCCTTTGGATTTTGAAGAGATAACGGAAGACATTGATGGAAGGGCGGATCTTTACATGAGCAAAGACGCTCAAGAAGCCGTATACGGTGCGCCAGGAGTTGGGAAAAAGCTGAGACGGGGCCAGCCCGTAGAAGCTGAGAAGGTTGATGACGAAGGTGGGGAGTGGAAGACGGAAACCCGCCTCGAAGCTATCAACATAAATAGAGAAGGAACCCGGGCGGAAAGTGTTAGCCCGGGTGGCGGAGTCAGGCCGAAGGACCGTCATCCATGAAGGGAGCTGGAAGTAAGAAACAAGGCGCATGACCTCTGCGTCCGAAAGGGCGCAGGATGCTTCCGAAGCCATGTCAGGACGACGGCGTCCCGAAGTGGAAGCCTGGCCTGGGTTCCGGACCTCTTCGGCGTACTCAGCCCTGGAAGCCTCGGCCCCGGAGGTCTCGGCCCCAGAAACCTCGGCTCCGGAAGCCTCGGACCCCTCAGTCCCGGAGACCTCGGACTCTTCAGACATCGCGGAGGCAGGGGAATCTGAGGTGAGGGGATCTGACAGAAGAGATCTCGGAGAGTGGGAAGGAGTATACTCCCCGTCCGAAGGAGTAATCTCACTGGAAGAACCCAGGACCATAAGGCCACGAAGGAAAGGAGGAAAGCTAGGGCTTACTCGCAGGAAGGGGGAGGAAATCTCTCCTGAACCGAGTGCGGCTTCTCAAGCCTCCCAGCTCCACCAGCGATGCGCTCCGAGGAATGGAGACCTTCCCACGGTGGCCGGCAAGCTCGGACGAAGCCTTCAGGAAGCTAGCTTTCCGCTGGAGAAGGAAGAAGAGCGTGGATGATCGCAGAGGAAACGCAAGCGCAGCAGCAGGAAGAAGAACAGTGCCCTGCTGAGGGTTGGTATTTATAGAGCCCACTCGGAGCGCCTCCCGCCGAAGCCAACGGCCGAGATCGTCCCGCTCGTCCCCTCGCTCATCTCGGATGCCCGCCACGTGCACCGTCCTTCGGCAATGATGACGGGCCGGCTCCGGGACTTGCAGCGAAGCAATCAACGGCCGAGGGCGCTCCGACTCTTCGGCTGACCGCCCGGATACGCGCCACGTGTCCCGATCCGCGCGCTGAAGATGAGAGAGGCGGCAATCCAAGTGAAGCCTCGGGCAGAGAGCCGAGGCGATCCGCGACCCGTGAGCGGTCAGGATCCTTTTGTGTTTTCGACGGAGCGGCCGGATGCGCGACGCGTGTCCCGTGCTTCCTCGCGAGGCGACGCGCCATCTCGTCCATTTAATGGAGCCTGACACAAGTCAGAGGGCTCGGCCCTTCGGCTTCTTAGCTCTGAGCCTTTGTCACCACTCCGAGCGGGGACAAAGCAACCGCGTAGCCCTCGGCCGACCGAGGGCATCCTCTTCCCAGTAAAAAGAGAACAGAGCTTCGGGTAAGACACCTGTTATGATATTCTTTTGGCAGCTTCGGGCAATACTCTTGCCATCTCAGAACTGAGGAAGACAAGAGTGGGGGGCTATGTGATGAGGCAGAATCCGATTCGGCCCATTAGAGTAGGCCCAAACCCCGTTCAGCCCAACAGCAGCAGTATCAGGCCCTCCGGGAGCCTCCAGCCCATCAGCGGCCCGGCAGCCCTCGGCCCCATAAGCGGCACCGTCGCTCCCGGCCCAACAGGCTTCGGCCCGTCAGCAGCCCATCAGCCTAAGGCCCGGGAACAGCACGGCAGCCCAAGGCCCAGCAGGCTTCGGCCCATCAGCGGCCCAACCCCCTTCGGCCCGATAGCCGAGTCCGGCCCACTCCGGTGGCGGATCAGGCACTATGGCGGTTTACCAGTAAGCCCAAACATAGTCCTATATCGGCTACCACCGATAACCAACCTCTATCCTCTGCTATAAATACACCGCTATTTATTGTCAAAGGTATGCAACTCTTTGCCTCCGAGACCCTTAAGGACTACGGTCCAAATAGCATTAAAGCTACTTCTTGCCTTATGAATCGAATCATCTTCAGAAGCTAACTTGACCGTCGGAGGGGGTTCCTAAGGGCCAGAGCCCGGGACTCCTGCTGACCGGTCTTTCTTCTTCTTTCCCTCCTGCAGGAGCTCGGTTCGAATCATCGCCGACCTTCCCGAGTCGGTCTCGGCCGCTGACCTCGGATTCCTCTCCTTGGTCTCGACGCCGTGCGACGGCTGCCCTGCGACAGGAGACTCGGCCCCGCGTTCGGAAAAGAGCTTTTGGGCTCACTATCCAAGAGCAAGCCGAGTCCGAGACCCTTCCGGCCTCAGACCGTCGGCTTCGGCTTCATCGCCCGTCGACAGTACAGCCAGGAGGAGCATCATCCGCGCCGCCCCTTCGCCCGCCGAAGGAGCCTCGGCCCCGACTTCCCGGAGACGAGCCTGCACCGACCGAAGCCCCCTTCGGCCTTCGGACCCTCGTCTTCGCCTCCGCCTCTCCGGCCTTCCGGATCCCCGTCGGGCCTCAGTGACACCGATCCGAACCGGCTTCGGATCCACTTCTTCGGGTTCCAGCCTCGGAATCCGGTCGTGATAGATCCAGTCTACATCATACATAATATGGACTATTCAAAGTATAACTCGACCCAACCCAATAAAAGTTGGTTTATGTGGGTTAGGGTATTATTGGATGGGTTGAGTTAGGGGCTAAGGGGATTGAATTGAGTTGTGTTAGGGCTGAAGGATCTCTTATATGAGTTAAGCTAGGGTTGAACCCAATCCAATCTAATCCGATCCAAAGTTACAACCCTAAATGCAACAAAGAATTGTATTGAAGTTATATACAAGGTACAGACCAACTGGATCAAAGACTTGGGACTTCATGCCAAAGGAAGCAAAGGTAAAATGGCTCCAATCTTTGAAACATGATCATCGGAGCTTTTTCTATGTAGCTTCCATGTGAAAGCACTTTTGAGAGAGAAAAATTAGGTGTTAAAAGTTATTTGTATAATATTTTAATATGTTTTGATTTTTTGATTTTCAATTAAAAGTTCTAAATTAAAACATCCTAAATTGGAGTAAAAAATGAAATTACGAGGAAGGATTTGATTTTTGATTTTTATAACTACCTAATATTAATTAGCCATTTCTTCTCCATTCTCCATATTTTTTAGATTGAAAGAGAATGCTAAAGGTGACTTCCCTAGTTAAGAGTTTTACAAAACATGCCCTTAATTTGATAAGCAAAAGGATATATTCAATTCTTTTTTGAATTTTCATTTCTCCGGAAAACATAGCAGGTACATGCCTGGCCCATTAGCTTTTTAGCTGATGGTCCTTAACAAGTTGAATAATACTTTGCTGCCATGCCAGTATTGCAGCAGCCGTCCGATCAGCTTTCATCAAACAGCTGCAGTAAGTATATTTTCCCCCCCCTAAAAATTCAGGAGGATGGGAGGGGAACAACCTGTAACCTTGGATGGTTAAAAAATTTGTAAAATAAAAAATTGAACTAAAAAAGGTGTCTATTTTAAAATTTTAAAATTTCTTGGACCATCCGATCAAAGATCACATAATACAAGACGGCTCCTTAGGATGGCTCCCTCTTACTTGAATTTTTAGAAAATAAAAAAGGAGAAAAAAATACTTACTGAAGTAGTTGTCCGCACATGGGCAATGCAACAACAAGTATTACTCAAGTTTCCTATGGTCTGACTGTCTGTCTCTGTATCATGGTTCACCGTACTTGGTCGACTCGTGTTGATTTGGACGACTCGTACCGTATCATGAAGAACTCAAGTTGGTGCGACTCGACCGAATCTATGCGATTTGAGAGTTCTTTTTCGTACAACTCGGCCGAGTTTGTGCGAGTCGCCCCGACTCGTGTCGGATCATGGAAGATCCGAGTACGCTTCGGTCCGACTCTTCGAGTCGTGAACCCTGCTTTGTATTCTGTCTAGGTTAGGATCCTGGAGAGCTAACCCATCAATGTCCCGGCTTATGCCATTGGGCTATATGTCTACAGGCTGGAGTGTGGAAATAGTAGGGTTAGGTTTTGCTTGAAGAGAAATACTTGTTGCATTGCTCTTGTAACATATCAGATTTGCTGTACCTTTTCACACAGGCACAATGAAACTTAACCTTGTGTCCACTGTCTAATCTATTGATTGAATGACTACGCACGATTGTAGCAAGTACTTCTCTTGCGAGTAATACTTGCTGCACTGAGGGTGCGATTTGCACTGCCCTTCAATGCAGTGGGTAAATAAAAGAAATTTTTTTTTTTTTTTTTTTAGGTGGGTCCTAAGGTGTCTTACATGTCCGTACAAGTCGATTTTCGATTGACTGACTTAAAAAAATTTGAAAGATAAAAAATCGAGCCCCAATGAATAGTAAAAAAAATACCATAAATGGAATTTTTCAGATTTTTTTTTGAGTCGTCCAATCGGAGATCAATATGTACGGACATGTATGGCATTTCGGAGCCCACCTAAAAAAAATCCAGAAAATATTTTTTATTTTACCCACTGCACGCAGGGATGGTGCAAATCGCACCCTCAGTGCAGCAACTTCTCTCGCTTGGCTTGCAGGTGTGGCAACATAAACACATTTGGGCTGTATCCATCTGAACCAATAAATCAGGACCAGAAATATTTACTGTAATATTTTCTAGGTATATTGTATTACAACTGATATTTGATCAGATAAATTTTATGACGTGCAATCGTTATACTGCTGCAAGGGATGCAGCATGTCTTAAAGGGGATATTGCAGTAAGTATTTCTCAAACAAGGTATTGGACAGTTGCCAGGCACAGTTTGGGCACTTGTATTGGATGGGAAAACCTCCAGCATGTGGGCTGGGCTCAAAGCCTTTCGAAGGTCCAATGTCCAACTACGCCCTTTGGAATCAGATGGCTAGATATCATGAGATAACACCAGGTGGAATGAACAATCCCTTACCTTGAATTAATTCCAGGTGGAATGAATTAATAACCTCAGGTGGCTCAAGATATTGTGAGCCTCCAACTTGAATTGCAATTCCACTAATAAAGGGGTGGATTACGGGGCATTTGAGAGAGATAAAAAAGGGTGTAATTAATGCACTTGGGAATGTATAGATGTGGATTGGAAATGTACACAAATCCATATTTGTATAATCATGCTTTATGGAGGAATGCAAATTAGAATATATGAAGATTAGATCAGGAACTATTATTCCTATTTGTCACAAGCAAATTTGATGCAAATTGATATATGAGTTAATGCTTTAATGTAAAGTTTTTAAATTTTTTGGTCCCTACAACGTTATAATCCATATTCAATATTACTCGTTGCAATCTTTCTGTTTATTTTAAACTCCCACAATCTTTGAATGCTCCTTGAAAGGTCCCTCCGGTTAGCAAATCCAGAAAGAAAGAAATATAAAAATATGATATATAAAAAGAACATATCTTTTTCTATGGTTACCTAAGGGACTGAAGGACTGTCTAAAAATTGTAGGGGTTTAAAATAAATATGAAAAATTGCAAGGAATAATACAGAACATTAAAAGATTAATATAGCAACTGAAAAGTGAAAAAAAAAAATCCAATATTAAAATTGATATGGTGAAAGGCTGAGGACGACAGCCAAAGAAAAAAGGAGGCTGGAAGTAGGGAAGGGAGAGAAAAAGGAGTCCTTACACTTCAAAGACCAAATTCTTGAAGTCTTTTACATAAGTTCATATCTCTATTAAATTTGTTAATTAGTAATATACTTTATTATATGAATATCTTATATTTACATAAAGCTAGTTTTCCGACATCAATCTCTATAAACATAGTGAATTTGGAATAAGTTTTGCATGCTTTGCTATTAGTCCTTATATACTTAAACTTTTTAATTTTTTAATCCTTACCATTTGCTTTGATCAATTTTTCTTAACTCTACCGTAATTCAACGTGAGTTTAAGTTTAACTCACTCTAAAAATGTCACTTATACCTTTATTTAAATTTTGAGTTTTACTTGTTGCATCATAATCGATATTGCATCAACTGCCAGTGCAGTCAAAACAAAAAAAATAAAATTTTAATGTCATCATAGACAACTCCACGTGTCTGTATAAATCAGTCTCCGATCAGACGATACAAAAAATTTTAAAAAATCAAAAACTATTATTAGGCTGGACCTATTAAGGTCATTTTTTTATGTTCATCAATACTCGATTTTGATTTTTTAGAGTCATTTCACGTATTTCTGTCTATTTTAACATTGGTTTGAAGAATATTCTACGAATACGTACTTCTTCTAAAATGATTAAAAAAATATTATTAAATTATATTAAGTTTACAGGGACTAGTATCAAAATATGTAAGATACAAAGAATTTTTTCGAATTCACTATAGATCGATATAGAAAAATCCCCATATGTTATTAGTAGCCGTATTGAAATTGATGTGGATAGAGCTATGCAATGTAATAATATACTCTCACTACAAGAAAAGAGAGAACTAGCGTATGCTCCTATCCATTTCTAAAAGTAAGCAAAAGGGATTTTTGTATATATACCCCTCCAAACTACCATACTTGTATCTATATTTTATGAGATACCCTCAAAAACCTCTAAATCGTTGCAGTTATATCATTGGGGTTACAGAACTGTTAACTTTAAAGGAATATTCACAGAATATGTTAACCCTCTTCCAGCCCTCCTCCTGAGTCTTCCTCCTAGTCATCGTCATCGTGGTGTTCTCTGGTGACCCCTCGATCTTGGTGATCTCTCTAGCTCTATGCTCCTAGCCTTCTATAGCTTCGAAGGGGTGCTAAGGATTGATTTTTGCATCTCGATTTTGAGCTCTAGGGGTCATGGCATCTAGGCAGACACTACAATTACGAAGGGATCCCCCAGTTCACCATCCTCCTCCACCTCGTCATCCTCTAGGCTAACGAAGGATGTGGTGGCGACCAATGCCAACGGTGTGCTCCTCAACGTTCTTCTAAATGCACTACCCTGTGGAGTAGGCTCTAATAGATGCTAAGTCTCTCTACAGAGTCGAACTTGTTGCGGTGGTGCTAGACAACATCCTCAACCTTCTTGGCATACCCCCTCGCGCAGAGGGCATGGACGATGGCAACAAATCGGTCGAATCTGCCCGCTCCCCCACCTCACTGTGCGCCCTCCTCGAGCATCTTGAACAGCCGCATGACATCGTCTCCCCTGCTAGATCACACGAGGGACTCGACTGTGCAGGCGAAGATGTAGAGGTCCATCTCGTAGCATTCCCGCTGGAGGTCGGCAACTAGGACCGTCATGGCGTCGGCATTACCCCAGCCATCCCCATAGGCAATCCCACAGGCGGCCCGGCACCGTGACCAAGAGAAGAAGCAGAGAAGCCTCCTAGCGTTGCTATTGCTAGTGGAGGAATCGAACACCTAGGTGACTTAGGCGAGGGAGACCGCGGCCGACAGCTGGTCAAGGGTGAACTCCATGTTATCGAGGCCGTCGACGCTGAAGATGACGATGTCATGGATCATGTGCAGTGGTGAAGGGTCTGAGGGGTGTGGAGGAGAAGGGGTTTGCTGGTGGTGGAGGTGATGGCCCAAGTCTTTGTCGTGCCCCAAGAGCTCCTTGGTGTGCTCCTCGACGCAGAGCAAGACCCAACGGTTGTTCTCAGAGGGCATGCCATTGGAGGCTGATTGGTCCATGGAAAATGTTTCTGTCATATTTTTGATTTTGATCCGTGGAGAGGCTAGTGAGCACCCTTGTCGGAGAGAGAGAGAGAGACATGGGTTGAGGGGTGGCTGCGGGGGTTGGAGAGGGTGATGCTTGTTAACTCAAGGACAAGTTAGGGTTTTCTCACTTTAAACCCTACTTTACTAAATGGACATAACAGCAAGGGCAAGAATAAAACAACTTAGAGGTTTTTTATGGTATCCTATACATTATATGAGAGTTGGGGTATAAATACAAGTAGGAGAATTTAGAGGAGTATATATACAAAAATCCCTAAAAAAGTTCATCCCTAAGAATGTTAGAGATGGCTCTTCAGTTGTCTCTAAAGTTATTGCATTGCTTATAACTGTATTGATAAAATTGAAAGCAATGGATGATAAAACCCTCTCTAAAAATACTATAAGGTACAGCTTTCAAGCATCTCCAAAGCAGCTGCCTCTCGTCGTTTAACAACATATGTGAAGGAATGAAGCCGTCTCTAAAGATTCTATAGGACACAACTGAGAAGGGGCATTTCAGAAAGAAATATCAGCAAAGAATCTCTGTACTCTCCACATTGGAGGAGCATTTCAAAGTCTCTGTAGTTCTTGATCAACCTTTCTATCCCAATCTTGATTGTACTTGAAAAACTTCTAATCTATTGAGATCCTCAGGCTTGCCGGTAAACGAAGTCCACTGCTTTACGATGCCATCATTGCGATTCCCACTCACGATGTTCCACTTTCGTGGATTCCCCATTTATGCCCGCCCCCACACAGCTTGCCACTACAAGCTTATCAGCTCGATCCCTAACAGTCCCATCCTGAACGAACCTACTCTCATCTAGTCCGTAATGGTGGACCAGCTGATCATTCTGCTGAACAGTACTGAACTACGTACTAACTAGACTTAAAGAGTCGTTTTGCAAAGAATAATATTCGTTGTACCTCTCTAATTTGTTTACAGATTAAGTTATTTTAAATTATTTATCTAGAATAATGTATACTAGATATAATAAAAGATGCGGCGTTTAACTTTAGAATCGAATTGTTTATTCTCCTTATTCTAGTATATGTAATTTTAACACGATTTGTCCATCAAACTAGAATTAATCTTATTTTAAGAATAAAAATTTTTATTCTTCTTTGATTATGCAAACAAAGTGTGAAGTGAATAAGCATTCGGATAACTGTACTAATAGAAAATATGAAGATCAGATCACATATTCTTTTCTTTAAAAAAAAAATTAACTGGTCAATCATAGATCAGATAGTACTGATGATTACCTTCGTACTTCCTGAATGGTACAACAATTATTACTCTTTTGCAAAAGCAAAAACCATCCTGAGCTGATTTGAGAGATCAGCTGGAGTGCGGTTCTCACAAGCATTGATCAAATCCGCATTCCTTCTCAGCGATCAGACTCTTTACGGTAGACGAAGTAAGGTGAGTTAATCTGCAAAAGATGCCGTCGCCAAGGTGTTCAACACTACCAAGCTGCTTGGGTTTTTTTTTCAATTAAGAAGGGTCTTCTTGTGAGTTGATTCAACACTACCAAGAATCCTTTGTTCCTCTCAAGTAATGAGAAGAGACTACCCAAGCTATGTCCACTCACACATGGGCAGAAAGAAATTTAAAATTTTGTGGCTAAGTCCAAAGTTACATCCACCAATTTGGAAGATGAGATTTTTTGAACTTTTTTATACCTCTGCTAAGGAGTACTCTCCCACTTTCTCTTGATACATGACTTATTTCCTATAGATTTTATGAGAATGGAGATACAGAGAAAGAGATCTATAGGACAGCTGCCACGGAAAGCTTAGCAAACTATGACCACATGTCCGGAACCAATATTCATGATGGTGCCAGAAAAGTGATTAGTCCGCATAACAATCAGATTCAAGCAGAAGCTCATTGACTAGCTGGCCTTTTGTAAAAAGCAGAAAATTAAGATTCAAACTTTTCGCCATAGATGATCACGAATACAAAGAAAAATCAGAAAAAAGTGAAGAACTTCGAAGGGATCTGAAAGATTCGGATAGGAAACTAATACTCCATGGTTTATTCTAAAAGAGCAGGGTATATGCATGAGCCACAACTACACACACATATCTTCGCTGCCGCCACTGCCTAACCCAGTAGAAGCTATAATAATAGTAAGAAAAGTAATTCAGCGAACTCGATCACATCATGCGATTGAGTACTAAAGTTAGAAGATTTTTTTCACTTATCTCTCTACATAAAGTGAAAAAAGTATCTTCAATGCGACGCTCAACCGTATGATGCAATCGAGTCCACTGAATTGAGTCTCTAATAGTAAACCACATGCGTGCATGCATGCATCAAAATGCTTAGCTTAGCTTAGCTAGACCTGACATATTACCATGCTATTTGAGTAACTACATGCTAAACACTGTAAGATAGAGGCATGCATGCAGCACTTTTCCTCAGTAGGTGCTCTTGAAGGGTTGGTATTCCTTGAGGTCGAGGAGGACGCCGGCGACGGAGCCACAGGCGGCGGCGAGGGAGACGATCAGGCAGGTGAAGCTGAGGATCTGGAGCGCAAGCCAGCGGCTGGACCAGCGGGGGATCTTCTTCTGGGCGATGTACATCTCGACGGGGAAGTAGACGGTGAGGGGCCAGAAGCCGAAGGCGCCGAGGATGCCGACGACGTCGTTGAAGAAGGGCATAAGCATGGAGATGAGGGTGGTGAGCACCACGAAGAGGGTGCGCCACACAAACCGGAACAGGTTGAGCTTGTAGCGGCAGGCGAGGAAGGGGACGGGCACATCGTACTCCTTGGTGATGAAGTCGCTCTTCTGCCACCGCTGCGCCGCCCACTTCTCCACGAAGGCAAACAGAGGCTGGCAGAACACCTGCACGCACCACCGCACTGTTCTATACTCTAGCTCTCTACATAGGAAAATGCCAAACTAGTCGTCTGATCTCTACTTTGTTTAATGTTTCTAGTATATATATACGTATCCTGCGATGCACAGACCGGTTCAAAAGTTTAATAATCATATGATCCCTGAATCACATGATCTGACCAATCGTGGAGCATACGAAAAGGTATCATTAAATTAATTTATGTATTTAAGAGTTTGAATCTCTTGAATGAAGAGGAAGAGGGAAGTTCACGGTCAATAATCTCTGCTTGCCACTTACATCCCTTGAAAGAAGAATTTGGATCTATTCAGTGCAACTGGTTGATCGAGCTCAGTCTAAGGGAGAGGATGAGGTCCATCGAACTTTCTAGTTCAACGGAAATTTTTTTTTCAAAAATCCGTCTGTCTCCAAATACATTGACTGAGCTCGGTGCACTGAGGGGATCAAGATTCTTGAAAGAAAGGAGGCAGTTGGTTTTCCACCCCTCTCTAGTCCGTGATTGATTTAATTAGTGTCGGATTATCTTGTTATATGTAAACAATCTGTACTAGTCAAATTTAATAAGTTTGAGGACCATCTCAATTTAAATATTATACGGTTAAATTTTTGATCAAATGATTATGAAAAAAAAGATAAAAAAAGGAAGGAATTGATTGTGCCTACTTTTGGACCCACTTATATAATTGGCACTCATACCTACTTAATGTGATTTGATATTAATTTTTTCTAAATTATATATGGACTTAGTAGAGTATGGCACCCGATCCCGAGTTGTTAGCTTTTAAATGGGAAATGCTTTTTTTTCTTCCTTGGATTACTCCCTTAACGTGATCCTAATCTCTCAACCAACCAAATGAATTTATTACAATGAATTTTTTTCTAGGATGGTTCAAATACATTCAATTGAATGATGGTGATGGAGGGAGTAATTTAAAATGGTATCTTAAGGGTGCAAGAATAGCATCACCTTTTTAAACAGTGTTTAATGCTGATCAACCCCTATAAACGAGATCTTATAATAACACATACATAACACTGAAGGTGACAGAATTTTACCTGGTAAGCACCGACCAGGTGGATGATGATAGCGAGGTTGGCTATGTCGAGCAGCCAGAAGGGGTTGTAGAACCCGAAACCGGTGAGTAGGTTGCCGGGGGCGTCGTCCCCGAAAGCAGCGTAGCCCATGCAGCCGCAGAGCATGTAGAAGGTCGTGGTGACGACGACGCTCATGGAGGTGGCCTTCCTCATCGTCTTGGACTCGGCTGGAGGGGATCTAATTGTGTCCTACAAATAAGACCAGTCTCCATCAGGTCATTAATTTTCCATTAGAACATACAGGTGAACACGCATCCTTGCAACTGCACCAAAGATTGGGGACAAGTGCCTGGATCTCGATGAGGATGATGGAGTAGGAGTAGGCGAAGGCGATGTTCCCGAGTGCCTGCAAGTTCCTCCAGACCTTCTGCATGGGGGTCACCACGAGGCCGGAGCTGGTCACTGCCCCTATGCTGATGCCCATTAGGCTCCCCCGGAACCGTCCATTCGCTATCGGAGAGGAGCACATTCCACACACAGCGGTCATGTAACATAGCATGCATGGCCAAGGAGAGCAGAAGAAGAAGAAAGAAGAAGGAGAAGGGGTGTGTTTGGGGGGGGTTACCTATGACCTTGGCAATGCCGAGGCTGAGGCCGATGCCGGAGTAGGTGAAGGACATGACGGCGGCGACGATGGAGAGCCACCACACCTGGTCGAAGTCGGGTATCTGGGAGAACAACACCTCCGAGATGCCGAAGATGATCATGTACACGTTGCTGGACATCTTGCAGGGCCCCTTCTCCCCTTTCTGGTGGAAGCAGTTGGACTTCTTTATTGCCCTGCACATGATCATATTATAAGTGTGTAACGAGAACAAAAACTTCTTCCCTTCGAGGCATGCATGCACCTGTTCTTGATCAGAGAGTGGAGTGGAACTTACACCATGCTGATAGAGGAGGCAATCGTGTACCCAATCGCCACGCCGAAGAGGTTTATGTACTGGATGTAGCCACAGAGCTTGACCTTTGCACCACCTGCATGCACGAGGGCGAGCGGCAAGCTTAGCCATGGCAGGGCCGATGCTTGGGACATAGTGGGGGCCGGGATGGAGAGTTGTTCATGTGCATACCGAGGTTGGCCCGGACGGCGTCCGTGTAGGTGTAGTTTCTCCGGCCGGTGACGGGGTCGCCGGAGCGGTAGCAGTCGGAGAGGAGGATGGAGGTGTAGTAGATGACGAAGGCGAAGAGGAGCATGACGGTGGGTCCGGCGATCCAGCCGAGCTGCCCTATGGCCCATGCCAGCGACAGGACTCCGGAGCCGATCACGGCGGTGATGATGTGCGCGGTGGCCGTCCAGAGGGTGCCTGATCAGTGGGTAAGATGAGACCAATTACTGTTAGCTAACTTTGTATCTTTCAACAGAGCCGGGTGATCGTGTGGGTGAGAATTTTAACAAGAGTGGGGGAGCTTTTACATTAGATTAGTGCTATGTTGCGTACACGTTTGGATCGGAGTTCAGTAGTATTGAGAGGGGCACAAATATTTACTAACTTTGAAGATCATATAACTTTGAAGATCATATGAGAGATTTTTGCAATGTTTTGTTCTCCTCTCCTGTTGGACTACGAGTATCTCTTTTTTGTAATGTAACTTTAAGATTTTTAATCTTTCTTTTAAGAGTAAATTTTCCAATAAGAACTTTTTGCCTACGTGCGTCCAAGATATCAGCATTTGGTGTTGATAGTTTGATGCAACTAAAGAGGAATGATTCAGTAAACTTGACCTCACGGTGAGATCAAGTTTGACAGTTATGAATATTTTTTACTTTACTTCTTCCACTTTTTTTTAGAAGAAATAAAGTAAAAAATATTTCTAACTTTGGAGTTCGACTTCATCGTAAAGTCAAACTCACTGAATCACTTTTCGCAACTAAATCTTCTAATACACGTCTTTATGTACCTACTATCATTAATTAACCATTCTTTTAACTCAGTCATAGTAAACTCTTAAGCGAAGTGTGAAATAATTAACAGTACTTGTTCCCCATAGAAACTAATATAAATCCTTGTTCTCTTATACACGTATCTTGATTTTTTTTTTCCCGTAAGATGGCATGAATAAAACCCTCAGTTTTTCAAGGTGGTATACGTCCCCCAGAACTATATTCGGGCTTGTCAAACTGGAGGCTTGTAAAGGTTAATTTGTTTCATTGGATTCTAGGTATAAATAAATCTATGTGGAGGCTTTTTTACGTGATAAACTTATAAAAGTAAGGTAACGATTTTATTCCTAAGAAAAATTATAAATGATTTATGACCTTAGATGAATCAAATTCAACATGTGCATCCAAGACCAGATCATGACCCTCACTCGTGACATGTAGCAGTTTAATTTTTTTATAAAAATACTTTTCTATGTTTAAAAAATCTCACATATATATATAGAAGTCATGACGCTGTCGTGACAAATTTGTCCTATGTATACCACATGTTAGCCAATCCAAAGTCTCCTAGCAGCTCTGAGATCCTCACCTCTACCAAACATTTACAAATATATATAGAGATTCAGAGATAATCATAATTTCTTAAGAAAAAACTTATTCGCTTTGCCTTTAATTTGTCTATTTGGATCACCGGAAAATGTAAATATTTTGTGGTGTTAGTTTCAGCTCAGTGGATACCCTCTAGCATCTTGAGACATGATATTCATATTTTATGATGTTGGTACCTCATAAATGATTAGACCAAGACTATCCAAGATCCGACAATGGGCACTAACTGACCGTTAATAGATACAAAGATTCAAATCTTAGTACGCTGGCCTCCCTCCGCTTGAACCATCTAATCCTCTCTTTTTTTCTCTCTCATTAATTAGAAGTAAATAAAAACAAAAGCTTTCATTTCAGAAGTACAAAAAAATTATTTCCCTTTCGGTTACCATCCTCATTAAAAATCTTGCAAAACGTAAAAGTAAAAGTTAATATTTTTTGTTTTTACGTACAAATTTACAACCATAAAGTAGATTCTCAAAATCACTTCAAAGAATGTGCCGCCACCACCTGGCGCAGCCCAGCACCCCCTCGGGGTTGATGCGCAGCTTGACGGCGTTATAGCAGCTGGGGGCAAGAAAGAATTGTCTTAAAAATAAAAGTCTTTTTTTTTTTTTTTTTGAGAAAGGTTAACGAAGAGTAAGGTAGCTTCTTAAAACTTAGAAGCTATCTTGTCAAATAAACTTCACATCTTATTTTGCTTCTAATTTAAAATTTAAAATAAAAATAAGTAAGCGGAATATATTCAAACACCGTATAAGAGTTTTGTGGTAATAAGAAGAATAGAGATCATCTACGTTTAGATTTAGATTGAACTCAGTCTGAACTCAGTCCGTAAAAAAAGAGAGAAAAGTTTTAAAAAACTTTTTTACATGGTACTTTTTCTATTCTCGAAAAAGGATTTTTACAAAACACTCTCTCCTTTTCTCTCTGTATTAATTGAGTTCAATCTAGTCTAAATTCGTACTGAGAGGAACCCACTCCAATAAGAAAGCTATAGTCCCTATTACTTTGTCATTCTACTGTCTAGTAACTCAGAATCAAACCGCATCCTACATGCATGTTCCATTTTTTCAGAGGAATATACCCCTTCTCTTTGTCTAAATTTTAAGAGCATTAGCCTATATTCTCATACTTACTAAACACATGGAAAGCCAGCATTACAGTCCATCTCTTCCCCTGCTCCTAGCTAGCTATGTCCAACTTACCCGTCCTCTTCAGACGGCCGTCGTCATCAAAGCACTTGGAGTATCCTGGTTGGGCTTCCCCAGCCTGAGTGTCCCGATGGGGCTTGGGCGGCTGGCTTTCCACCTCTAGATACGCCCTGGCATCCCGGTTCTCGTCCAGCTGAAACCAAAACCATCCCATATACATATATATATACCGCCTCCATAACAACAACAAAAGGAACAAGAACATGAGCACTACAAGTTACAGTTCCTACATATTCTTCGAGTATCTAGAAACATACCACACTGTCGTGGATCCGAGAAGGAAGAGTTCGGCTTCTGGGCAACATGGCGGCCGGAGAAATTAAGATCCCCGCGTGCTGCTAAAAGAAGAAATAATGAGAGAAAAAGCAGGAAGCTTTGAGGGTGAGGAAAGGGAAGCGAGGGTGAAGGGAAAGGTGATCATGGACCTTTCTTTATGCAGCATGGGTACCTTTTATAAGTGAAGGGGTGGGGGCACGCTCCAGTGTTCCTGGTGCGGGGCTCTGTGTGGCGCTCACTGTTGCCGAAGTGACCCGTTCTCCTGTCGGACGCAACGTGGGCGAGCGCCCACGCGACCGGGCCGCCATGGGAGGCAGTGGGTGTGGCTTTCTGAGAGGAAAAGATTCGTTTAAGGGTAAGTAGCTAGCTAGTCGTCTCGGGGCGTCTATGGAGAGAATAGATCTTCTCAATACACGTTTGGATAGGAGTTTAGTAGTATTGAAAAAAGAAGATGAGTTAAACATTTAAAAAAATTTCTCATATGATCTTAAAAGTTGACAAATATATGAATTCTCTTTCTTTCAGTACTGATGAACTCTGATCTAAACGTGTACTCGGGGAGGAAGGTGGTCGGAGGGGTTGGGGGGTCTCCACACGCCTGGTGCTTCGTCTCTTACTGTTCTCGGTGGTGCAGTGGGAGAGTGGGGCGAGCTGGGCGTGCATGATGAAGCCCTACCCACCACAAGTGAGTAGCTTTTAGAGAACACTCTGGGTCTTTCCCATTTTAGTTTAGAACGTGGATTATGGAGGATCGTAATCTCATGGGGCTTGTGTTGTATTACATACGTCTAAGAGTATCGACTTTGATGTAATAAATTAATAGTGAATATTTGGTTATGTTCTATCAATTTTGATACTTATATCTCAAGATCACCTCTTATCCTTGTATATATGCATCGTTCTAATACCCATTTCGATATTAATATTGTAAACACTAGAAATATCAATTTTAAAATCAATACTATGTGAAAACTAATTTTTTGGCCAAACATAGCATAATGGTCCCTAATTAATTATTTGAGGATCTATCATATATCCTAGTTCCAAGGCGATATGAAAATGGAACCTGCAATGAGTAGATCAATGATCTGTTTAAAGAGCAAAAGCTTTTTCTTTTGTTTTTTTGTAGGAAAATTTTTGAAATGTCCTCGTACGATTGGAAAATATATTTTTTTAACATTAGTTTCATCCTTATCCGGCCTTATCATTAAAATAAAAAGTTCATCTTTAAAATTATCCTTGTCCTTACGAGCTTAATTATATCCTTATCTTTACCTTTAAAATCATCGAAAATGGAGATACAAAGATAAAATTACAAAGAACAATATAATTCGATATAACTATTTTATGGCATCTCTCATTATCTTTATAAAGTTTCTACATATCAAAAGATTATGCGAATGGGTAAAATTATAACCTTTCTATATATTATATGTATGAACGTACAGTTGTTATATTAGCGAACATATAAGTATCTCTTCCCTCCAAACACATCATCTGAATGAATATATAATGATATATTAAGGTCATATTTATAAAGAAAGTAAATTAAAAATTTAGTTGATAGTTAAAAAAATTAAAAAACACAAAGACAAAAGTGAGCCATGGAAGTAGTGCCTGCATTCAACCTATGAGATCCTTTCCTTGAAAAGGGAAGCATTATGAAGCCTGAATCACCACCTTCTCTAACTTCCACAAGGCATGAGGCCAGTGCCTCATTATTGAAAGAGGATGGATAAGTTTTACCAACAAGGGTGGCTCCTGGTTTATATTTTGTACTTAAGTCAAGCATGTGGCAAAAAAAATAATAATAAAATATCTAGGAATGTTCTTAGGAGAGTGCACACCATTTCACAGAAATGGCATGTTCCCCCTCCACCAAGTCAAATCTAGGTGAAACTATATTGATAACAATCACAAATACACTAGCACCAAGGCATACCCTTGTAGATACATAAGCAAATGGAGACTCCAAACAAGCATCAAAGAGAGATAGGCACTAAGAATAAATTAATGACCCTGATTGCCCCAGTTTAAAGAATGTGGAAAAATAGCTTCATTTGATCAATGAGATTATATATACCTTAGTTACATTGCTAGCAGAATAAATTTTTGATCAATGAGATTTTATGTGACAACAATTAAAGTCATGACTCATTAACCGCTTCGTGAAAAGTTTGTCAATATATGAAAATGTGATGGAATTATAGGTTGTTCACAATGTAATATATATGGAAGAGATTTTAATACAGATTTTTCTATGATGAAAATCTATGTTTACATCTCATTAATCAAGTATTCAATGGCCTTTTATTAAACTAAAAATTATTAACAAAGTATTTTAGTTTAATACTCTAACTTTTTTTAATAAAAAGAACAACTTTATTTTCAAACTTTTATAATCATCTGCTTTTCAAATCTGTGCTATTTTTTCAAAATTTGTCTTAAGATGAATTATTGAGAACATCCCCTTCCCATGTTTCTCTCTTCTCTCACTTAAAATCCCTCTTCATGCAAATTGAAGCTCTGCGTTTTCATTTGTGAATGATTAGCAGCACTGGAAGCACCTTTCAAAGGTATAGATATCCACCAAAAGTCGATTCTGAAACTATGATTAATAATTAAGTTTAAATAATCATGTTGACTTCAATAAATTAATTTACTAATTTATCTTAGGTGAAGAACATTAAACGTAGTATGAGAATGAATGAAAATTTCTTATAAAACCACGTTCACAAAACTAGCCTTAGGTTGCTTACGAAAAAGAATACTCTCTCTTGCTCTCTCTC
Organism: Zantedeschia hybrid cultivar; assembly: GCA_030544215.1. Classification (NCBI taxonomy): domain Eukaryota; kingdom Viridiplantae; phylum Streptophyta; class Magnoliopsida; order Alismatales; family Araceae; genus Zantedeschia; species Zantedeschia hybrid cultivar. The sequence continues at coordinate 12,064,846 of JARZZO010000015.1, forward strand.
ATTTTTCAAAAGGGGGTAATTAAAAATCAAAATCAATAAAACATCATTTAAAATATTTTTGAAACATTAAAGGATTCAATAAGTATAATTCAAACAATCTATCCTACATGACAAAATTCAAATTATATTTACTAGAATCTCCTCATCATCTTTGGCAGAGTACCAACCCTTCTAATAGATTCAATGTCGACAAAGAAACAACTAATGTAGTTTATAGACCACATTAGTTCGAATATAAATGTTGAGAAAGAGATGCCTTCTCACCATCTATACATAGAATTGATGAAAGAAGAAGGGAAGACTAATCATCCTAAGCTGCTGTAATTTTTTTACATAATTCAATAAAGAGTTTGCCTATGTTCAAGGCCACAGTAAGTTTCACAGTATATTTTGGAGTTACAATATAAAGGATAATTCCCCTTGTTTAAACTTAAGGGGATTTTAACATTTTGAATGTCACAATAATCATCCACATTCATCTATGATTGTAATTGATGTAGTCGAAGCTATCACGACCGGATTCCGAGGCTGGAATCCGAAGTTGAGATCCGGAGCTGGGTCGGATCGGAGAAGAGGCCCGACGGGGATCCGAAAGGCGATGGAGGCGGAGACGCAGCCGAAGATCCGAAGCCGAGAGTTATCCGGTCGGATGTGGGCTAGCCTTTGAAAGGTGCGGCCGAATTCCTTCCGGTCGAAGGGCAGCCGATATGGAGCCGAGGCACCTTCGGGTGAGGAGGACCAGCCAGCGAATGGCGTCGAGACCGGAGGAAGAAGCCCGAGGTCGGTGGCCAGGACCGACTCGGAAAGATCGGCGAAGATTTAAACCGAGCCCCTGCAGGAGGGAAAGAAGAAGAAGAACCAGTCAGTAGGAGTCCCGGGCTTCGGCCCTTAGGAACCCCCTCCGACGGTTAAGTTAGCTTCTGAAGATAATTCGATTCAGAAGTCAAAGAGATGGAAGAAGCCGCTTTAATGCTTTTCAGACTGTAATCCTTAAGGGTCATGGAGACATACCTTTGGCAATAAATAACGGTGTATTTATAGCGGATGATAGAGGATGCTTAACGGTGGTAGCCGATATAGGACTATGTTCCGGGTTTATTGGTAAACCGCCATAGTGCCTAGTCCTCCCACCGGAGTGGGCCGGACACAGCTATTGAGCCGAAGGGGGTTGGGCCGCTGATGGGCCGAAGCCTACTGGGCCGAGGGCTGCTGAGCCGCTAACGGGCCGAAGGCTATTGGGCCGCTGACGGGCCGAAGAGCACTGGACTGCTTACTGGGCCGAGGGCCGCCGGGACGCTAACGGGCCGAAGGCTCCCAGGGGGCCTTTTACTGCCACTGTTGGGCTGACCACAGCGTTGGGCTTGTTTTAATGGGCCGAAACGGATTCTGCCTCATCATATATCCCCCCACTCTTGTCTTCCTTAGTTTTGAGATGGCGAGAGTATAGTCTGAAGCCTCCTTGGGGAATAACGTAACAGGCGCTATCTGATGCCTCTTGTTTCGTTAAGAAGAAATAATGCCCTCGGTCGGCCGAGGGTCAGTAGCCATTTAACCGTCTTTGTTCGGGATATAGTGACAGAATACCTTCGTCCTTAATTGCGAAGGGACGAGCCTTCTGACTATGTCAGGCCTGACAAATGAACGGGACAGACGTCGAGTTCTCCGTTAGAACGGTCGTGTCGTGAAGAAACACAGGACACGCGTCGCGCATCCGGCCGCTCCGTTAGAAACACAAAAGGATCCTGGCCGTACGCGGATCGCGGGTCACCTCGGCTCTCTGTCCAAGGCTATACTCGGATTGCCGCCGCTTCCTTCCTCGGCGCGCGGATCGGAACACGTGGTGGGCATCCGAGGGATCAGCCGAACGGTCGGACCGCTTTCGGCCATTGATTATCTTGTCTCGATCCCCGGAGTCGGGCCGTCATCATTACCGAAGGACGGTGCACGTGGCGTGTATCTGAGAGAGGCGACGTTGATGAGGGAGATGATCCTGGCCGTTGATTTCGGCGGGGGATGTTTTGAACTTAGCCTATAAATAGGAACCCTTCGCAGGGCACTGTTCCGCTCCCTCCTTCCTGTGCCTACGTTTCCCTGCAACCATCCGAGCTTTCCTGCTTCTCCGGCGAGGGGCTAGCCATTTGAAGGTGCTTCCGAGTGCGCTGTCTGTCGTCGGGAGTTCTCCATCGCCTGGAGTTGTTTCTGGGGAAGTTTCCATCGCTTGAGAGGCGGTGGGCAATCGAGGAGATCTTTTTATTTAGGGTAAGCCTCAATTTCCTTTCTCTGTTCCTGCGGTCCATGTCCCACAGTTCCTCCTCGGCTGATAGTGGTTCTCCGGCCGAAGGCTATACTTCGTCTCAGTCTTCTGAATCCTCCTTAACATCTCCCCTTTCTTCGAACTCCCCTGCTTCTCTTATGGCGGACGAGGCCGAATCGTCTGCCACCGAGGGGGCCGAAGAGGTTCTCGCCACGGGCCAGGCTTCCTCCTCCGGTCGTCGTCGGCCGGAGACCGCTTCGGAAGCGGTCTGCTCTCTTACTGATGATGGGGTCAGATACCTTGCCTCCTACTATCAATTCCCATCGTGGATGACCCCCTATCGGCCCGGTTCAAACACCAGGGCCAATTCTCCTCGTCCGGGTAGCTTTTCCATTTATGAGGAAAGCTTCCGGGCGGGTTTTCGCCTTCCTCTTTCTACCTTCGTCATCAATCTTCTGTGCTTCTACGGGTTAGCCCCGTCTCAATTTTTTCCTAACTCCTGGCGTACAGTCTATGCCTTCTTAGCTGTGTTCGCCCTCATCGAAGTTACCCCTTCGGTTAACATCTTTCGCTATCTCTTCAAGATACAACGGCAGGGGAGATCCGAGTGGTACAGTTTTGTCCCTCGCCTCGGCCGGGGTATCTTTTCCGGGAAGCCCTCGTCCATTCATGATTGGAAGAGGAACTTCATCTTGGTCTCTCTCCCGGAGAATGAGAAGAGTGTGTGGCCCTTTCCCACTGAGTGGGCACCACTGGCCGAAGGCCTCTCCGATCCGCCCACTCTCAACTCCGATTAGCTTCACATTGTGAGCCTCATAGACACCGCGGCTCCGTACGATATCGCGGAGCTTTTCAATGAAACGGAGCAGCTCGTGCGGGCTGGGGCGTGGCCGGATCCGACGAAGGATCCTCTGCGGGCCTCTCCTTATCTTCCTCTCGAGGAGGTTCCGGGGGAGACTGAAGGAACTGTCGAGGTCGCGCCTCCGGCCGAAGCTCCTCCGACTGCCGAGGGTGCTGAGGCTTCGGCCGAGGGTAAGTCAATCTTGAACCGCGGAGTTACGCGGTGTAAGATCTTAATCCCTTCTTCTGTTTGCAGCAATGTCTGGGATTCGAGGCCTCCTCAGCCGGATGGCCCAGCAGTCCGGCCGATCTCAATCGTCCCGACCGCAGGCGGCGGGAGGGGCCGGACGAGGCGTGGCTCCGAGCGTCCGGGCCGCGATAACGACAGCGGCCTCCGTCGAGGGCCGCGCTGCTGCTGCTGCTCTCTCTCGAGAGAGAAAAGGCAAGTCGGTCGCCCGAAGGGGCGGCCGACCATTGAAGCGAGGCCGGGTGGACGAGCCTAGCGAAACAGAGCCTGCCCCGGCAGCCAAGAGGCCAACTGCTGCCCAAAGGGCCCCACTCTCGTCGCCTCCCGAAGCGCCGAGGGGCGATTCTCCTTCGGCCACGACGGCGGGGGCGGAGGATTTTGGAGGGTCCGGGTCGCAGGCATCCCGCGACCATGAGCGCGAGCTATGGGTCCCGGACCTGGGGATTTATAGGGACGAGAGTCTGGAGGACCCTCGGACGTGCATGCGCCTGCTTCGAGGCTTGACCATAGTTAGTTAAATACGGTACGGAAAAAATACGGTACGGGATACGTACGAGTATAAATCGGTCTTCATTATTTTCAATACGGTCAAATATTCGGTCAAACATTCGCATTCGGCAAATATTCGGTACGGAATACGTACGATGTTTAATACGTCCCTAGTTGAAAAAATCGGCACAAAAAATACGGATATATATGACATAGCTAAATTTATTAGTTATCTTATCAGAAGTGGATAGGCCCAACTGAAATTGGTACTTACCATTATTTTGTTTTAGCAATCAACATTAGCTAAATTTATTAGTTATCTTATCATTATTCTTCACAATTGGCAGAGCCTGGATTAGAATGTAAGTCTACATTGGACATTCTTGAAGCCGCATGTCCCAATGGAAGCTGCATATGAAGGTCTATGGTTCAAAATAATGATGTTGAATTGGTTTAAGTCTTGGGTCGAAAACTGCTATGCAAGGAAACAAATACATGGTAGCTGAAACTTCGATGTGGTTGGAAACTATTGTAGTATCAACTGAGCAAAAGTTCAAAGATGGTGAAGCAACAATTGAACCATCTAAAACTACTGTGGTATCAACTGAGCAAAAGTTCAGAGATGGTGAAGCAACAATTGAACCATCTAACTTTTTCAAATTGAACATAGTTCAACTCCATCGAAAAGAGGAGGGAAAAGTTCAGCAGTGCACTGTGACATAAGTTGTTTAGGTTGATCTCATGGAAGAGTACTCAAAGGAATGATACATGGAAAAATTGAAAACATTCTTCTTATAGACATTTTTGCAAACATCTAACATTCATTATCACCGTCCACCATTGCCAACATATTCATCTGCCACCATGGCCACTATCGTTGGTGCTGTTGGTGCCTCCAAAGTCCAAACCACCACCTACAGGATCTCGAGCTGAGGCCTCCAAGTTACGAGCCACTGGTGCCACCAATGCCGCTGGGGATTCAAGATGGTGATCAACACCCACCATAGCTAATGCCACTGTGCTTCCAAGCCACCAGCTAATTGGTTCCTCCAAGGCCCTCATTCTCAGGCCTCCAAGCCAGCAGAAGCGAGTGCCACTAAGGATCAAATAGAGGGGTAGTGGTCACTGGTTTAGTTGCCGGCGTAATGAAGCATCAACCGAGTACTATATGTCATTCTAGTTGTCCTTACTAAATAAACATAAATGGTTATGAAGGGGGAGAAGAACGCGACCAGATGGCGTTGGTGCGGCCGCGGAGCTCGGCCGGAAGCTTCCGCTCGCCTATGCAGTGCTGCTCCGGCTCGCCGGCAGGAGGCGGTGCTTCGGCGATGGCCGCGGTGCTCGCCGGCTGGCGGTGGCGTTGGTGCGGCCGCGGCTGCTCCGGCTCGCCGGCAGGAGGCGGTGCTTCGGTGATGGCCGCGGTGCTCGCCGGCTGGCAGTGGCGTTGGTGCGGCCGCGGAGCTCGGCCGGAAGCTTCCGCTCGCCTATGCAGTGCTGCTCCGGCTCGCCGGCAGGAGGCGGTGCTTCGGCGATGGCCGCGGTGCTAGCTCGGCCGGCGGCGCACCTAGGTTAGGTTACAGGCATAGAACCGTGGAAGAAGAAGGGAATTTGGGGGTTTTTGGTAAGAGGCGTTTTTAAACCAACGTATTATACGTTTCGCGTATGATACGCGTATAATACGTCGGGGGGGTTAAAAACGCGTATAAAACGTGGGTTCTCTGTTTTGTGCGGCAGACGGGAGTTTAATACGTTTTATTATACGGACGCGTATAATACGCGTATTAAACGCGTATTTGCAAACTATGGGCTTGACCCTCCCGACGGCCGAGGACCATCTGAAGGATCTGTCCGCCAACGAACTGGCGTTGCTGAGCGCCCGACTGTCAGTCCAGGTAAAAAACTTCTTTGTGTGCCTCGGTCTAACATTTCCCTTGGCTCGTTTTGGGGTTGCTAATTTCTGTTTGCTTTTGGCTGCAGGCTGCGGTCACGTGTGGCATCCTGATTCGTCGTCAGGCGGCCATCCATCAGCAACTCCAGGACGCCGAGCAGGCATCGGACCCGTCGGCTTCTGGCGAGGGCTCTCCGGCGCGACGCGATTTTGAGGCCAGCGTCGACTGGCTCTTGGAGGCAAATGCTCGGATGCGGGCTAAGCTGGAGAAGCAGAAGGAGACGACTCGTGCTGCCTCCGAGGCCAAATCAAAGGCCGAGCAGGAGAAGGAGAAGGCCGAGAAGGAGCTGGAGGCAGTCCGGGCCGAAAATAGAGCTTTTAAGGCTGAGATCTCGGACAAGGCCGCCCAACGGGTCTCGGATCGCCGCCGCCATGCCGAGGAGATGTCAGCTCTGAGGCTAAATCTGGAGGCTAAGGCCGTAGAGGCTGCTCGTACAACCGTTGCCAGCTACAAGGCTGGCCCAGAATATGCCGAGGAGATAATCCAGGCCCAGCTGTTAGCGGCTTCGTCCGTATTCAGCATAGGGCTGGCCGCTGCTCAGAAGGTGTGTCCGGCCGTGGACCTGACCGGCATCTCCCTTCCGACGGACGAGGAAGGCGAAGAGCTCCTATCTTGGTGGAAGGAGCTCAAGGCTGAAAGAGCTTCGGCCTCGGCGGAAGGCGATGCGGCCATTCCCGACGATGCAACTCCTGCGGATGCTGCCGCTGCCGAGGCCGTTCAGGTCGATGATTCTCCCTCCCCATCTCCGGGCCAGAGCCCTGTTGATGTGGATGGTGAGAACACCGAGGGCTAATACGGGGGCTTGTCCCGGTTTTTGCTTTGACTTCACTTGAAAGACTGCGGCCAGATATACGGCCGATTTTGTACTTCATTTTTCATGCATATATAAAAAGTACTTTGCTTCTTCTTTGCGTTCTGAATGGATGACCGAGTCTGGTTCTTCTTGTGTCCGAGACCTTATTTCTGTTTAGATGCGGCTCGCGCGGCCGAAGCCTAATCCAGATTCGGATACGAACTTGAAGAAGAATGTTGCTCCCGACATGTTTTGCGTGGCCGAGGCCACTACCGATACGGTTTATTCGGTCTTGGAGAGAATACCATGCCGCTCCCGATACGGTTTGCATGGCTGAAGCCACTCCCGGTACGGTTTACACGGACTTAGAGAAAATATCATGCCGCTCCCGATACGGTTTGCATGGCCGAAGCCACTCCCGGTACTGTTTACACGGACTTGGAGAGAATACCATGCCGCTCCCGATACGGTTTGCATGGCCGAAGCCACTCCTGGTACAATTTACACGGACTTAGAGAAAATACCATGCCGCTCCCGATACGGTTTGCATGGCCGAAGCCACTCCCGGTACGGTTTACACGGACTTAGAGAGAATACCATGCCACTCCCGATACGGTTTGCATGGCCGAAGCCACTCCCGATACGGTTTACACGGACTTAGAGAATACCATGCCGCTCCCGATACGGTTTGCATGGCCGAAGCCACTCCCGGTACGGTTTACGCGGACTTAGGAGAATACCATGCCGCTCCCGATACGGTTTGCATGGCCGAAGCCACTCCCAATACGGTTTACACGGACTTAAGAGAATACCACGCCGCTCCCGATACGATTTGCATGGCCAAAGCCACTCCCGGTACGGTTTACACGAACTTAGAGAATACCATGCGTGGCATCTTAACAGGAGAGATTTATTCATGCCTTCCGGCTAAATTCCGGGGGTAATAACTTACATGAAATAACGCCGAAGGCGCTCCATATTCCAAGTGCGAGGGAGAGGTTGGCCCGAAAGGGTTTCCAACCGATAAGCCCCTCGTCGAATTACCTCCCTTATGCGATATGGTCCTTCCCAGTTGGGGGAAAGCTTCCCTGCGGCTTCGGCTGGTTTAGATGCATGAGCATTCCTCAACACGAGGCTCCCGGTTTCAAAACTTCGGGGCTTCACTCGAGTGTTGTGGTATCTGGCCATGCGTTGTTGATAAGCTGCTAGCCGAATGCGAGCTTTATCTCTGGTTTCTTCTATGAGATCGAAATGATCCTTTAAGGCTTCCCCATTGGCTTCCGGATCATAAGTAAGGACTCTCGGAGAGGGAAGGCCGATTTCAACAGGAATAACGGCTTTTATCCCATAAGCCATGCGAAACAGGGTTTCGCCGGTCGGGGTTCGGCTTGTAGTCCAATATGCCCAGAGAACACTTGGTAGCTCTTCCACTCATCGGCCTTTGGCTTCGCCGAGGCGAGTCTTCAATCCTTGTAGCAGACTTCGGTTGGTGACTTCGACCTGGCCGTTTGCCCGGGGGCGTGCTACTGAAGTAAACTTATGGAGAATGCCGAAGCTGGCGCAATTGTCATTGAACCGACGGGTGTCGAATTGTTTGCCGTTGTCTGAGATAATGGCTCGGGGGATGCCGTACTGGCAGATGATGGACTTCCAGACGAAGTTCCAAGCATTGCTATCGGTTATGGACGCGAGGGGTTCGGCTTCTACCCATTTAGTAAAGTAATCCACCGCTACGATGAGGAACTTCCTTTGACCGGTGGCGACAGGAAAGGGCCCCAGGAGGTCGATTCCCCATTGGGAGAAAGGCCAGGGGTCGGATAAAGGGGTTAGAAGGGTTGCCGACTGGTGGATGAGGGAGCTGAACCTCTGGCATTGATCGCAGCGACGGACGAGGGCAGTTGCATCCTCTCGGAGCGTCGGCCACCAGTATCCCTGCCTGAGAAGCTTGTGAGCCAGGGCCCTTCCTCCCGCATGCGCTCCGCATACCCCTTCATGCACTTCTCGCATGGCGTAGTCGGCTTCGGCCGGGCCGAGGCATCGCAAGAGTGGTCGGCCGAAGGATTTTTTGTATAACAGCCCGTCCAAGAGAAGGAAGTGAGATGAACGCTGCCGAATTTGTTTTGCTTCCTTTGGATCGGGCGGGACTTCTCCTCGGAGGAGGAAAGTAACTAGGGGAGTCATCCAGGTCTCGGTTTCGGCTTCGGTCACTTGCATGACCTCGGGCTCTTCGAGGCTTGGCTCGGCGAGTTCTTCTACAAGAATCATCCGGCCTCCTCCCCCGTCCTGAGTTGATGCCAGCCGGGAAAGAGCATCGGCTCGAGCATTCTCAGCTCTTGGGATCCGCACGATTTCATAGGAGTTGAATTGGGCGAGGATCTTGCGAGTTACCTGGAGATAGGATGCCATTATTGTATCTCGTGCCTCGTATTCCCCGGAAACATGACTGGCAATTAGCTGAGAATCGCTAAAAGCTTTTATGTTCCAGACGCCAAGCTTTCTTGCGGCCCGGAGGCCGGAGATGAGAGCTTCATACTCGGCGGCATTATTGGTGGCTGGAAAGGAGAAGCGCAGCGCATACTCCGTGACGACCCCTTCGGGAGACGCCAAGATCCATCCGGCGCCGCTGCCCGTGGAGCACGCGGAGCCGTCTACATAGAGCTGCCACTCATCCGCTGGTGTGAAAGCTGAAGTATCCTCGGCCTCGGGTGTGTCGACCTTCGGCCGAGGTGCTGAGGGTGCTTCAGGAGTGAGCTCGGCAATAAAGTCGGCTAACGCCTGGGCTTTTATCACCATCCGAGGCGCATAGGAGACATCGAACTCTCCCAGTTCGATCGCCCATTTCGCCAGTTTGCCGGACACCTCCGGTCGGGAGAGGACTTGCTTTAGAGGCTGGTCGGTAAGGACCTTTATCGAGTGGGCGAGGAAGTAAGGCCGGAGCCTCCTCGCGGATGAGACGAGGGCCAAAGCCAGCTTCTCAAGAGCAAGATATCGAAGCTCTGCTCCTTGAAGGGCTCGGCTTATATAGTAGACAGGCTTTTGGACGCCGTCTTGCTCCCGGACGAGGACGGCGCTGATAGCTGCCTCAGATACCGCGAGGTAAAGGAATAGCGGCTCTCCGTGGATCGGCTTGGACAGTATGGGAACTTTGGAGAGATAGACCTTTAGTTGTTCGAAGGCCGTCTGGCACTCATCTGTCCAGGAGAAGCTATTGGCCTTCTTTAGTAGCTTAAAGAAGGGGAAGCAGTAATCCGCCGCTCTGGACATGAAGTGGCTTAAGGCGGCGATCCTTCCGTTTAGCTTTTGAACCTTACGGAGGTTAGCCGGAGGGCGCATCTGAACGATGGCCAAAACTTTTGCGGGGTTAGCTTCCACCCCTCGGTGAGTGACCATATAGCCGAGGAACTTCCCGGAGGCCACTCCGAAGGCGCATTTGGCTGGGTTCAGCTTCATTTTGTATTGCCGCAAGGCGGAGAACGTCTCGGCTAAGTCGGCCAAATGGTCTGCAGTGACGCGGCTCTTCACCAGCATATCGTCGATGTAGACTTCCATGTTGCGGCCGAGCTGCGGGGCGAATACTTTGTTGACGAGGCGCTGATATGTCGCGCCAGCGTTCTTCAGGCCGAAGGGCATCCGGGTGTAGCAATACAGACCGAGATCGGTCGTGAAGCTGGTCTTGCTTTCATCATCCGGATGCATTCGGATCTGATGATAGCCCGAATAGGCGTCGAGGAAACTCAGGAGCTCGTGGCCAGAGGTCGCATCCACCACCTGATCTATCCGAGGTAGCGGGAAGCTATCCATCGGACATGCTTTGTTAAGGTTGGTGAAGTCCACGCACATTCGCCATTTGCCGTCTTTCTTGGGCACCATTACTACGTTGGCGATCCAGTCCGGGTGGTGTACCTCTCGGAGGTGCCCGGCGTCCAACCCCTTTTGAACTTCGGTTTGAATGGCGGCTCTCCTTTCCTGATTGAAGGTACGCCGCTTCTGCTTGACCGGGGGCTGGTTGGGATCGGTGTGTAGCTGATGCTTTGCTATTTCCAGGTCAACCCCGGGCATGTCTGTTGGAGACCAGGTGAAGACGTCGAGATTCCTTTTTAGGAATTCGGCGAGTCTCTCTGCTTCGGTTTTCTCCAGGCCGGAGCCTATCATAAGGGTTCGTCCCTCGCCTCCCGGAACTGGGATGGCGACGAGTTCTTCTCCCGGGGATGCTTCGGCTGAGGATTCGATCGACAGGGATTCAGCCGCAGCTTTTCCCTTGACCGAAATCATATAACATTGCCGAGCCGCCTCTTGATTCCCCTTAGCTTCGCCTATTCCATGACTGGTATGGAATTTCAGCTTCTGATGAAAAGACGAAGGCACAGCTCCGATCCCGCCGATAAGCCTTCGACCAAAGATGGCGTTGTAGGCCGAATCGACTTTTACAACGGCAAAATCCGTTTCTACGGTTAATTGCCGGGGAGCGGAGCCTATGGTTACGGGGAGCCGGACAATGCCCTCTACTCGGTAGGGCGAGCCGTTAAAACCGAATAGGGGGCCCCGGTGAGGCTTTATATTAGCCTCATTCAATCCCATCTTTACGAAGCAATCATAAAATAATATGTTTGGAGCGCTTCCATTATCAACAAAAATACGATGAACATCGTAATTGTTTATTACAGCGTTCACAACGAGAGCATCGTCATGAGGGACCTGAATATCAGTCAGATCCTCTGAGCCGAAGGTGATGTCTTCTTGATGGGGCCGCTTCGGCTCGACGTCAACTGTCGCTATTGTTGCGGAGCTGTGTTGACGGCGCCTCGACCCTTCTCCTGGTCCGCCGGATATCATCATGATAGACCCAGCGCTGGGTCTTTGATGAGATGTCTCCACCGGGGCCGAGGTAATCTTTGGCGGAGGAGCGGCTTCCTTCTCCGAGGGTTGCTGCGGCCTGGCCGCCTCAGGGACGTCCCGGTTCCGCTGTTGCTGGGGCTGCTTTCGCCGGTACTGCGGCAGTCTGCCCTCCCTGATGAGGCGGTCGATCTCCTCCCGAAGGTGCCGGCATTCGTCAATTGAATGGCCGATCTCCCAATGATACTCGCAATATTTACCGGGGTCCCTTCGGCGAGGATCTGTTTTGATGCGCTCTGACCGCCGGATCATGCCCTTCACCTCCATAAGCATTCGGGAAGGGAGAGCGGGTAGCGGTAGGTACCGCGGCTGCGGATCCCGTCGCTTTTCTCGGTCCCACTCCTCCCTACGATATCGCTTACGGGAGGGCTCTTGATCTTCAGGTCGAGGGCGGACCACCTGGGGGGCAGGCGCCGATACTGCTTCAGCTGCACCTTTGCCTTTGGACATCATCAGGGCCTCCCGGTTAATATACTTGTGGGCCCGGGCTACGAGGTCCTGGAAGGTAGGGGGATGGCGTTTCCCAATGGAGCCGAGGAGCCCTTCATCCCGCCACCCGCTGATTACGGCCGAAACCGCAATCGAGCTGTCGAGGTTTGGGATTTTGGCGGCTTTGGTCCGGAATTTGGTAAAATACTCCTGGAGAGTCTCGGTGGGGCTTTGCCGAATGGCTAGTAGGCTGGCGGAAGTCTTACACTGCCGGGTGGCGTCATAAAACTGGTCGATAAATAACTGGCCCAACTGGACTAAGGAGTGGATAGAGTTGGGGGCCAGTGTTTCGAACCAGGTAAGGGCAGTCTTCTCAAGGGTGAGGGGGAAAAGATGGCAGCGGACTGCTTCGGCAACCCCTCGGACAGAGAGATAGGTATTGAACCTCTGGAAGTGGCAGACCGGATCTGTCATTCCGTCGTAGAGGGGGCCTTTCGGCAGTTTGAAGTTAGGAGGTACCTTGGTAGCCAGGAGTTCTGGCGTGAACGGGGTTTGCTCCAAGATGGTGCTGGCAAGGGGCGCTCCGTACGGCCGAGACACCATTTGCTGCATCTCCTTCCTCATAGCCGTCAACCGCCGGTCCAGGTCCGGGGCAGTTGAGGTGGCGACCGAGCGTCCTCCGGTTCCGGCTGGGCGAAACTCGGACGAAGCATAGCCTTGCTCCGTCATCAGGCGATCGGCGCGAGGGGCTCGGGCAAGTAGTGCCGAGGGCTCGCTGCGCGCCGTGGCGGTTTCGTCGGGGGAAACCGGTGAGGGCGCCGGCCTAAACCTTATATCTTGGACTGGATAGAGTGGAGGAAGCGACACTTGCTGGGGAAGCTGGCCCAGCAATCCCATGCGCTGGGCGATGGCAGACACCATCTCTTGCAGCGGTGCAAGAGAGGTAACGGCAGCGGCTAGCGTTGCCATCTGCTGCTGAAGTACTCCTACCCGGTCGTCTCCTGCAGCGAGGGACTCTGGTATGATAGGCAGAGCCGCGCTTGGTGGAGCAGACGGGGCGCCCTCGGAGTGCAGTGGCTGTGCTGAGGCTTCCCGTGTCTCTGCCTCGCTCTGTCCGGATCGCCGGGTTACAGGACGATGAGACATGACTATTTGTTTGTTTCCCACAGACGGCGCCACGTAATGTAGCCGAAGCTATCACGACCGGATTCCGAGGCTGGAATCCGAAGTTGAGATCCAGAGCTGGGTCGGATCGGAGAAGAGGCCCGACGGGGATCCGGAAGGCGATGGAGGCGGAGACGCAGCCGAAGATCCGAAGCCGAGGGTTACCCGGTCGGATGTGGGCTAGCCTTTGAAAGGTGCGGCCGAATTCCTTCCGGTCGAAGGACAGCCGATATGGAGCCGAGGCACCTTCGGGTGAGGAGGACCAGTCAGCAAATGGCGTCGAGACCGGAGGAAGAAGTCCGAGGTCGGCGGCCGGGACCGACTCGGAAAGGTCGGCGAAGATTCAAACAGAGCCTCTGCAGGAGGGAAAGAAGAAGAAGAACCAGTCAGTAGGAGTCTCGGGCTTCGGCCCTTAGGAACCCCCTCTGACGGTTAAGTTAGCTTCTGAAGATAATTCGATTCAGAAGTCAAAGAGATGGAAGAAGCAACTTTAATGTTTTTCGGACTGTAGTCCTTAAGGGTCATGGAGACATACCTTTGGCAATAAATAACGGTGTATTTATAGCGGAGGATAGAGGATGCTTAACGGTGGTAGCCGATATAGAACTATGTTCCGGGTTTATTGGTAAACCGCCATAGTGCCTAGTCCTCCCACCGGAGTGGGCCGGACACGGCTATTGGGCCGAAGGGGGTTGGGCCGCTGATGGGCCGAAGCCTACTGGGCCGAGGGCTGCTGAGCCGCTAACGGGCCGAAGGCTATTGAGCCGCTGACGGGCCGAAGAGTACTGGACTGCTTATTAGGCCGAGGGCCGTCGGGGCGCTAACGGGCCGAAGGCTCCCAGGGGGCCTTTTACTGCCGCTGTTGGGCTGACCACAGCGTTGGGCTTGTTTTAATGGGCCGAATCGGATTCTGCCTCATCAGTAATGTTTTATATATTATAATAATAAGAAACGCAAATGAATGAGATCAACATTTGAGACTACTTAATACATCTCCTCTCTCTATCTTTTGAAGTGATATCTTGTCTTTGAACACATGCGCTAGCGCAGTTGGTTCACCCCCTCCATTGGGAGCGGAGGATTCCGGGGTGGATCGAAATTTGCTAGTGCTCAAGGCGCTTGTGTTGCCTCCTGCCATGTTGGCGGGAGGCAGTTTTCGTCTATTTAGGTTCACCTTGTTTGCAGAATTGCTTATCCCATAATAAGGTTTTGAGAATTTTTTAAATCAAAATAAGAAATATTTTGATTTAGTAAGTTGTTGGTATTCCACCCAGAATAAAGATTTAATAGGAAGGAGTGGAATAAGGAATAGAATTGAAGGAATTAGAGGAATTGGGAGAATTAGGCATTCTAGGTACAATTTAGAGAAATGAAGGAATTAAGATAATTATGAATCTCCGCCACCAAATCGGGTTTAGACCTTTATACCAGTTATTCCGGGTCCCCCGACCACTATGCTACATACTGAAAAATAAAAAAGTTATGTTCTCTTTCTTTCTGTCTCTCTCTCTCTCATTATTTAAAGTTTGATCTCTTTAGCAATGCATCCAGAGGATCATGGTAATTGTTACTATTTAAAAAGATTGTCATTTTCTTACACACCGGGCATACCTATCCAAAAAAAAGAAGCTATCTTATTACATGCTGCATATTTTACTTTCAACACCCATCTCATTGGTTATAAGGCAACACTGCAAGTAAAAAAAATTCCCGATAGACGTGATTTGATGTGAATGCCGTAGTACTATGGTTGCAAAGTGGTGAAAGATATCTTCCCGACAGATTTGCATTGATGTGTATCCATATGATTATGTTGTGTTAGATATTTATAAGCCAACATTTATCCATGGCATGTACAGCAGCAGCACTTTGTGAGATTCTATATGCTCATGAAGGAAATGTAGCTGTGTTTCGGGATAAAAGTGCCTTTAGATTTTGGATGGGACTTGAACTTTTGGGCATGTCTTTGTACCGAATTCAGTGGAATGCACCTGTATGGAGTGATAATGGGGAAAATTAGCTTTTCGAGATAAAGGTCTGAAAGTCTCAAGAAAAAATCTGAAGGTTTTGTGAAGAAATAGTAAAAAATATTAATCTATTGTATAAGATTAGTTTTTAAGATGTAGTTTTTTTTAGTTTTGGCCCCTCAAATCTAGCGACTTTAGGGAAAACTCCTTAGAATCTTTCTATTTAGTAATATTTTCTAAATTCACTTTTATTTGAAAAATACCCTTTTTTGGATTTTTTTGCAAAGAATTCAGAGATTTTTTTTCAAACTTTTTAGAGCATTAATTTTACAAATAAAAGTGAAATTACAAGAAGTTTTTACTAAATATATAAAACATAGGGAATTTTTCCTAAATTAAGTAGATTAGAGAGACCAAAAACTAAAAGTGTATAATATAAATTTCTAAACATGTAACATAAAATGCAGTTAATTTCTTTCAGAAGAAAGGATTCCTCTGAGAAGTACATGATTAAATTGTGACTTTTTAAAATTTATGAAGATTTTAAATGTTTAAATAAATCACAATCTTTTCACAAAAAAAAAATTGAGATGAATATACGATCAAATCGTGATCTTTTTTAAAAATGATAAATTCAGGTGACACTCCTTATATGAGTTTACATTGGGGCACTTTACTAGGTCTGCCTTGGAGTACTTGGGGTTAGTTTGACAAACATCCCTCTCAATCACCTTTATATGGACAAACTTCAGTGGGACTTATAATTAGAACTGTTAGTGGCCATACCTGCAGGCCTAACTTACCTGATTAGGCCATACATGTAGGCCTAAATTACCTGTTTAGGCCATACATACTTTCAAAGCATGCATGTATGGGTGGACCTCTATTTTGAGATAAGTGCCCAAAGATTTTGATGGGACTTGTCTTTGCATCCCAATTCAGGGGAATGTACCTGTATTAATGATGGGTAAATTAGTTTTAGACAAAGATCTCAAAAGCCACAAAAAGGGGCAGGACACATGGTTAGTAAATATGTGTACATATGAAGTTTCTAATAAAGCTTTCATATATCATACTAAATTGAAAGATAGGGGAAAGTATTAAATATTTTTTGTTTAGTACTCCACATTAATGAAAAAACTAAATATTTAAATCTCATAAATATGACATTACATGATCAGAAATCTATTATTTCTTAAAGATACGTTTGGAATTTGATGAGTATCTATTGTTACATAGTTATAATTTCGGTACAATTTTTTTGAAGCTTGTTAGAAAAGATTTATACGTATTTTTCAATCCCTTTACCATTTTCGACTGTTTGACTGAATTTTTAACCCTCTAATGTAAATTTTAGGTCGAACAATACCTGGACATATTTTTACTATATTATATTATACCATATGTAACTAACTATGGTCGGATATATCTTCTAATTATGAAAGATAATGAGTCTGTTGTCAAATAAATAGTATACTCAGACCTAGTATCCTAGGGGTATGAATGTGCCAGATACCGGCCCCAAGACCCATCTTTACCTACCCTAGTTTCAATTATATCAAGCTTGATTAGTGAGAAGTGACTCTTGATGCAAACCAAGTATCAAGCTTCATTAGTGAGGCATGACCTTTGTTGCTAACAAAGTCAACTCATACCTGCAAACTTTTACCTTTGGGGACGCAGGCAGGCTTGTTTATGTGGGTCTGCCTCTTGGCACCACAGTAAATTTGCTGTTTTGGATGACCTGCCCTCCTTATGTACACATAATTGCAAAGAGTGTAATATGCCGCTTCACTGCCTACATGGAGGGCAGCAACAAAAGAGAGCTTAAAAAAAATGAATAATTTTATATTAACCACTCTTCTAATCTTAAAAATGTCATGTTTACTTGCATATCATCTTAGGCACACTTACAAACTAACACATCTATCAGATATGCTATTTTAGTGACATATATGAAATATTTATATGTATCAAATAAGATACTAAAGTAGCAATTTTGAAATATTATATCTATTAGGATGATATGTAAGATAATATACATATAAGTATGGTATTCTTTAAAGTTAACATATAAAAGTGGTTGATACAGAATTATCCCTAAAAAGTTTAAAAACATTGTCAGAGTTTGGAGAGGATGTTAGGAGATCAAAGAGCCGGGAGAAAGAGCAATTCCAAATTTTAGTAGTCCCCATTTATCAATTAGGGGTTTGTGATTGTTGTCAAAAGAGAGTTGCTTGAATTTGTTGGATAGAAAGCGTGAAGCTTCTCTTGCCGCCAGAAGAATGATGGATTCAAGACTTCTAGATTTTTGATTGAACATGATAGCATTCTGATTTTTCCACCAATAACTAGAGGGCATATCTGACACATGAAGCCTTGTAGATGGAGGCGACCTCTCTTTTGCATATGGGGGTTATTGTTGCCCAAAGTTAGCTCAAGTTATCAGGTACATTTGGCCATCCAACCTGGGTTGCAAGGTTCTCCGAAAATGTTTGTCTAGCCCAACAACTGAAGAAGATGTGGTGGATATCTTCAAGTCCATTCAAGTAGATTGTGCAGGTGTCATCTGCAATTATATACCTTTTTCTTGAGGAAAAACTATAGAAGTAAGGTAATCCTATAGCATTCTACATAGGAACATCCGTACATGGCTCTCTGTAGACCATGCCCAAATAATATTCCATTTGGATTTGGTACAATCTAAATCCTCCCCTATAGATTGACTCCGAAAAAACATATAAATTTATTTCATTGTAACTTTTCCATTGTTCAAGTGTTTTCATATCTATCCATCTTGTTCTGCCTTGAAGGAAATAACATCTGATTGCATCTGTTAGATAAGGTCTTGGCTGATAACATTATGCATGATTGATGTGTCCTATGTCCCATCTATGGATTTCCAAGTGGATAATTTGGTACCTTAGGAAACCTCAAGATGGTTAATAGGGCAAGGCCTACTCCTGAGAGCACCATCCTGTAGCCAAGAATCTTCATGTCAATCAATGGAGTTACCATCTCCTACCTTCTAGATGAATTGATCCTTAGTGTATCTAATGAGTTTCATAATGTGCCTCCAGAGTAGTCTGCCCACCCATTTGAGAATAGCTGCCATGTTTCAATTCCCCCAGTGCAAAGACTCTCAAGCCTCTAGCATCTCTATGTTTGGTGATGATCAACCAACTCCTGAGATGAATGTCTTTCTTATTCTTGTTCTTTTCCCATAAGAAATTCCTACCAATCTTCTCAATGTTCTTAGCAGTGTTGGAAGAAAGTCAGGAGGTGCTTGCCCAATAAGTGGGAATGGCACTCAAACTGTGGACAAGTAGTGTGCATCTGCCTACCAAACTTAAAGAGCCTCTTTTTCAATCTGAAAGTTTCTTGAACATTTTCTTAGAGAGCATGGTGTCAATTTGAAAGGAGTTTCCACCTCCCGAAATTGGAACTCCTAGGTAAGAAGATAGGTAAGATTTCTTAGAGACACAAAGCACTTGTCTAGTTCTGGCTGACATTAAAGTAGGTGTAGAGGGGCGTAAGATGATGGAGAACTTGTTACAATTAATTTTTTGGCCCGAGCATATACAATATTCAGCTAATATTTCTTGAATCTTCTTAATTTTCTTGACGTTAGCTTTTGAGAAAATAATATATCAAATGACTAATGAGTGGAGCTCTTGAGTTCTCTCGATAATCAGAGATGAACCTTGATCTGATTGCTTGCTTGAGGGAGGCAGATAAGACTTTAGCATAGAAAATGAATAGATAAGGTAAAAGAGGATCCCCTTGCCTAATCTTCTGTAAAGAAGTGAATCAACCCGGTACTCCATTAGTTAGAGTACTAAAAGATGGGCCAAAAATATAAAGATCGATCCATCGGATCCATATACTCCTAAAATTCATTTTTCTAAGCAACCCGGTACTCTATTTTACTAAAAGATGAAGTCCCATTTTAAATTCCCCAGAGCTTTTTTCATATCTATCTCTAAGGCCATAAGCTTCCTCCTATGAGTGATGGCAAGGGAGTGCATAGCTTCCTAAGCTAGCTAACCCCTTCCCCAGATTGAGATGATCTATAAACTACCTAATTGCTCGACAGTTAAAAGGGAAGAGAGGGCTGCTCTCAGCCTGCCAGTAAGGATTCTAGAGATAATCGTATAAAGTTTATTATAAATACTGATTGGTCTAAGATCCGCATAGCTCTTACGGTTGTTGGTCTTAGGAATCAAGGCAATGAATGTAGCATTCACGTGAGGCTAGATAGTACAAAAGTTGAAAAATGAGGCAAGAGCTTCCATAATGTACTACTTAATATTGTGCGAATAATATTTCTAAAATATACCAAAGAATCCATCCAGTCCAAGGGACTTGTCAATAGGTATCTTGTGGATGACAACTTCTATTTCCTCCATAATGACATTCCTCGCTTAGCATTGGCAAGGGGAGAGAGCTTATTCATGATGATGTGGTTAGGAAAACATTTGAAATCTAGTAACTACTCTTGCAATGTTGGTGTACCCCTAAACTAACATATAATTCTCATCCTCAATAGCTTTGATTTTATTTATGCTTTTTCGAATTATAGTGAGAGGTGAAAAAGCTTTGAATTATTGTTATCTTCAATGAGCCACTACACCTTGGATCTCTGCTTCCACCACATTTCTTCTAACCTATAAAGTGTATGAAGTTCAGCAGATTTATTGTAGAGTGTTTTCAGATGACGCAGTAAAAGAGGATAGAGTCATTCCAATCTCTGTAACTCTTCAACATCTTGTCTTAGGTGCTAAATTTTGAGTTTAAGATCTCCTAACTTAGTTTTGTTCAAGCATCAGCTCTCCTTTAATTTTGTCGGGCTTTAGTTTAACTTTGTCATAGATGCCACCTGCAGGTTGCTCCAACCAGGATTACCGAATGATCTCTTCCACCTTTTAATGATGGGTCCAGAAATGCTCAAAACAAAAAGGGAAAGGTCTCATGTTCATTGTTAAGAGTATTTGAGGATATGAGGAAGAGATTGTTATGCCCCGTACTTTTACAACTTATTAATGAACTCAATTAATTAACTAATTATGAGAGTCGATTAGTGAGTTTAAGTAATTTGATTTAGTACGATTAACCCAATTATGAAAGTCTATTAGCCGAATGATGTTAATAAAAACAACCCACTAACTTTGTTAAAATTTTGGATTTAGGTGCATTGGACAGCAGTATAGTAAAATAATGATAACTTTCTATAGATAATTTAGATTAAGGCATGATTGGTACCGTTGTAAAGTGAATGAAAAGATCTATAACTTTATAGAAGACTAATTTTGCTACTTCATATATTTTAGGGATAAAAAATATCGATGATCAATTTTATAAAGTACTACCAATGATAAACAAGTCTTAATAGAACTATGATTCAAATTAGAAAGCAAGAGAAAGTATAATTAAACTTAGCTACAGTCTGCAAAGTTAAGTAAAACATATTTGAGTTAGATTAGAAGTAGAATACAATAAATTTGAATCATTGTGGAATTCAATCCTAAGAAAATAGTGTGCTGAGTCCATGTCCCGTACTGTAAATTCATCATTGAGTGCTTAAATAAGTGAGGTTATAGTAGAGACAACATCTCCTATAACAAAGATGTCATTTACGTACACCAACACATAGATGATGGAACTAGCTTGCCGACGGAAGAAGAGAGAAGTGTCCGTTTTAGATGCAAGGAAACCAAAATCCAAAAGTCAGGTACTCAGCCGATGAAACCATGCACGAGGAGCTTACCAGAGACCATATAAAGACCGATGTGGATGACAAACATAAGAGGCCAACTGCAGATGAATGAAACCAGGGGGTTGTTTCATGAAGATTGTTTCCTCTAAATGCCCATGTAAGAATGCATTAGAGATGTCGAGTTGATGAACAGACCAGCCGGAGCAGATGGCAATTGAAAGAATAAATCAAATTGTTGCAATCTTGATGACGAGACTAAAAGTCTCGTTGAAATCAACTCTAAGTTGCTATCAGAAGCCCTTGGCCATGAGATGAGCTTTGTAATGATCAATGGATCCATCTGGGCGTCGCTTGATTTTAAAAACCCACTTACATCCTATATTATTCATATGAGAGTACAAGGCACCAACGACATGGCATATAGCAATTTACTTAGTTCTCATATCATCAAGTTAGAGTTCATAAAAAAAAATAGTCCAAAGAAAAAATCCCAGTCGACTTAAAAAAAATAAATCGCAGGGTTATGTTACACTAGTTAGTTGTGGGTAAAAGCTTTCAAATTTTGAAGAGAGTGTGGGACACATTTAATTATGGCACTTTGTAAGGAGCAGCCTGCAATGGGCATTTCCACAAATAACACTATTTTTTTTTGAGGAATTGTGTTTGACTAAGGGATATAAAGTACCTTTCATAGCTAGCTAGATGGTGAGGCTGAAAAGTTTCTTCCCATTTAACAATTTGTACGCTACTCTAATAAAAACGTTGCCAATCCTCTAAGAGTGACTGTACGTATGATCAGCTTCTCTCCAAATAGGGTAGCAGCTATGAAAGAGTGGTGATTTGTGTAGCTATCCTCTGCATTGAAAATGTCCTCCGTTAGTTTCTCTTTCCACTAGATTAGAGACCTACTTAGGGATGTCTCTCCTTTGAATTTTGGACTGAGAATGGGTTGATTGATGAGCCTAAATATGTAATTACTACCACCAACTCTTCTCTCATGCTAATTGTTGCAAACTCGAAGTGAGAGTAGTCGCATGCATGCTGATCTTCTTGGAATGAATATTTGTGTTACATTTGTTTGATATATATTTGAGACAATATCATCTTAAGGAGATTTGGGCTCATTCAACAAGCGTCCATAGATAAGTTCCACCTGTGGGCGACAAAAAAATCCTGTTAATTTTGAATTTGTGATCAGTTATTCGGGTGGGTCATGAAGCCCCGACTATGTATGTGCGATGACCTTACTATATTTACTTATATACTCTGGTATTTATTTGTTCGGCTCATTATCTTGTGGTTGGATGCATATCTACTTGATATGTTTGCATTTGATATGTTTGACACATAATTATGAAACTTAGTTTACTATTTAATCATATGACTTTATCTTATAATTTGCTTAGTTTGTTCGTTTAATATCCTTATTCAGTTACACTTTGATCTCAGCTTATTCGTTTCGAAATCTAATATTCGGTTCGATTAGATATCTTTTAGAAAGTTATAAATATATTCTAACTATATGATCTTCGACATGAATATGATTTGATAAACTACTATGCCATGATAATTTACTATATGTTCAATTCGATATATGATATGTTCTATTTATGATTAGTAGATTTGTTCAGTAAGATAAGAATCCGATCATGCTATATATATTATATGTTAGTCGATCTGTTCATACTATCAGAAAACACATCTAATTTAGTAAATTCTATATTTGACCATATTTTGTATCATGTTCTTATTTGAGCTATATGTAGAATTTGTTAGTTTAGGTGGCCTACAAGCTAATCTGACTATGTAAATCTCGTTCATTTATTAATATAATAGCATAATATTCATTATGTGTAAATCGCATTAATTATCGTTTCATAATGAAGTCCGTGAATATGTGCTATAGTGATCAGATTATGATGAGATCATACTAATGAGACTGATCGCTTAAACACACATATTCTTAATCGTTCCTAGTCGAAGGATATCCGAGAAGGACATCGGATATCCGGTTAGACTAGTACATATTACTCCTGCTCATATGATGAGGGTGACTGGTCTCATAAGTCACTTGTGTGGAGACACTAAGGTGAATCTGTAGGTGCTCATTGGAGAATGAGTTCACTGAACTGATCCGACTGAATCGCTGGATGGTATTGTACCTCACTGTCAACCAGCTTGATTCTATTGTCGCAGTTGCGTGGATGGTCCTCGGACCTGAGACACCAAGGACACCTTGGCGGTGGACTTCTGTGCTTTGACCTTGGTTAACGAATCTCTAGCCACGGGATTCTAATACGCCAAGGATTGGGTACAGCGGAATACCGTCGAAGGGAATTGTGTGTCAATAAGGAATCATTCGCTCTCGGTACTTAGAGAGAGAATGCTCTAGGAAGGATGCGCGGAAGTCCCTGGCCAGGGCGGACGATAATATCGGGAAAGGAGTTTTCCGACATTCATCAGCGGCATCTAATCCAAGTGAGTCGACCGGTTAGGGTTTGACAGCTCGCCATACCCTGAGTTGACTCGAGAGCATTGTACGAATGAAGGATTATATCCATGAGGTAACTGTCAGCGGAAAGGTTCCAAGAGTGGGTTACTTAACCCCAATACCTTCCGGGTTCACGCGGTGTTGCTTGGCACCCAACGTGATCGGAGGCCCGGTCGAATTCGATGTGCGACATCAATTCGATTGATTAATTAATTAATAAAGGGCTATTAATTGATTAATAAAGCCAGTGAGGAGTCACTGGACTTGTTGGGCCATTAACTGGACTGGTACTTAGGCCTAGAGGGTCACACGCAAATGATTCTCAAGGGGATGGATAAATAAGTGGGTTTTATACAAACTGGGGGGTTTTATGAAAAATCGCGCGGTTAGTATAAAACATTGCGAACGGGCTGAACAGGCCAAGCTGCTGCTAACCCTAGCCGCCCCTCCACTGTTTCTCTCTCTCTCTGGCGTCTAGACATATTTAGATCTGCTCCGCCGCTTCTCCGAATCCCGTTCAAGGGGAAATCGTCCGCGTGTTGCGGCGATCGTTGCGGCGACTGGCGGAGGTTTCGTGGGCTGAGAAGAACGAAGAACGTGAGGATATCCGTCGCGAGGAGGATCGCGTACACTTCGCTAGAGGTCGGGCACTTGCGCGGCTTGCAGTGTCGCACCGACGGAACCGAACGGTTGCAGATTCGAATCCGCACACGGTGAGAACTTCGATTATCCGATAATCGATTTTTGTTTTTCCGAAACGGGAACGGATCGCTATTTTAATATTTCTTTTTCCGCTGCGTGAGCGATCCGGAGAAACCCAACAGTGGTATCGGAGCCAGGTTCCACTGTTTCTCGTCCCGTTTCGATCTCCAAATTAATTTTTTCACGAATTATTCCATGCATTTAATCCGATTAAAATGATGGAATAGTGTTCATGAGATGAACACAAATAATTAGATTATTTTTCTGTGATTTTTGGGGTTTTACGTGTTCTTCGTGGGACGAAGAACGGCGGGTGTTTCGGTTTCGTTCGGGTATCCCCAATCGTTGGGGAGGTGAGTCGGAATCCAAGAACGTCTTGGAGATGTCGCCGGTCACCACCAGCCTACAGTCGGTGCCGGAGAAGCCACTAAAGGTGGCCGGACAGGAGGGCATCTCTTCTTCTTCAAAAGGTTTGAAGAAAAACCAAAATAAAGAGAGGCTCGAGCCAACTATTTGTTGATTTTTGGGCTCACCGCCGGCGAGCTTCGTCGCCGGCTTGGCCTGGCGGCGCCGGCGGTGCCGGGGCACCGGCCGCTGGCCGACCCTGCAAACCCCTACCGCTGGCCACCATCTGTAACAGCCGCAGCTTCAAAGGGGTTAGGGTTTTCCCTGTTGCAGGTGGTAGGGGCGTCGGGTGGGGGTGATCCGGTCCAAGGCTAGGCCGGACGGACTAAAGGGAGGGTATTTCGACCCGGTTGGACCGGGCCGCCCTGGCTGGTCCAGGCGCCTGAGCCAGGCCCGGGCCCTGGCTCGGCACAGGGCCAAACCCTAGCTCAGCCAGCTAGCTGAGCCGAGGACCCGAACCAGGGGCATGGTTTGGCCCTGGCTCATTTGACCGAGCCATAGTTCTGTTTTGGGCTGGGCCCATTCCTTTTATTACCTTCCCCATTAATTCCCTTATTACCCCGATTTTAACCCTTAATGACCTAATTAAATAAGATTTGGATTTTAATTTTAAATTCAAAAGTGTTTTGAAATTAAAATTATTTTTCAATTTTACTTAATTAGTGTTTTGATGATTTTGAATCATCAAGTTAATTCAGGGATTATTAATTAGCAATTAATTGTTATTTGATCAGGGTTAATGTTAATTTAAATGTTAAATTAGTTATTAACCTTTAATATGACTTATTTAAGGAATTACAGTTAGTGGTTAATAGTTTTAATCTAATTGTTAGATTATTAACTGTTACTTGATTATCTAATTGTTAATTCATTAGAGTTAATTATTAATTTAAGAGTTAAATTAATAATTAATTCTAATAGTTAATTTAAATGTTAAATTAGTAGTCATTGATTAATTATTGTTAGTCATTAATTTGATAGTTAAATTAATGATAACTTTAATTATCTAATCTAAGAGTTAAATTGATTAGTTATTAATTAGTTAGTGTTAATTATTGATTTAAGAGTTAAATTAATAATTAACATTAATTGTCTAATCTAAGTGTTAGGTTAGTAATTAATAATTAATTATAGTTGATTAATAATTTAAGTGTTAAATTAGTTAATTAACTTTTATAGACTGATCTAAGAGTTAGATTAGTGATTAATTATTAATAATCTAATTGTTAGATTATTAATATCATTTAATCTAAGTGTTAAATTTTTAGAAATGTTCTAATTTGTATGGAATAATCTGGAATTATTAATTTGGAGTGTGTGCGCATGTGATATGTGTTTAATGCTTTTAAATTTTGATTTAATTGTATGTTAAGCTAATTAAAAGTGTTTTCGAAATTCAAATACTAATTTTGATTGGATCCCAGCTTTCTGAAAGCCAAAACTTATTTATTTTGAAAACTCTTTTATTTTAACCATGTGATGCGTTGAATCTTGTGTGGATGTTTAAAACACACCGTGGTCATGGATATGCACTTAATTAATTATTCATGTGATGAATGGATTGTGTGGATCGTGGATGTATGATTGTTTATTAATTGTTAATAAATAGAGGTCTACGCACCTCTCTCTCTCATACTCCGATGTATTTCTACCTCCCTCTCTCTCTTGTACTCGCCATAAGACCTTCTTCAATTTACTTGTAAATTCTAGAATTTAAATGTAATATGATCAAGGCAACTGAGGAAGGAGCGAGGACGATCCACAGCTGCAACCAGGAAGGCGAAAAGATGGAGATCTCTTGCCTATGTGTTTGCAGGTTATCTAATATAATTGTTGTGTTAGATTGTGTGTGCGTTTGACTGTTGGCTCCAGTCAAACCCACTGTGCTATCCATGACCACACTAATGACATGTATGAGATGCATTGTTTTATTTTGATTATGAATCAAAGCAGGTATAGTATTTAGTAAATATATACGATATATTTATATATTATCACTTAGGAGAGACCAAGATAAAAGTTATCTAAATACTCTCAGATAAATTCTAAGCCGTAACGCGAGTAGTTGAGAACTTGCCGCGTGGTCCACCATCGTTATAGTCATAGGATTCGAATCACTTTAGGCAGGTTTGTTGTGCTATCCACAAGGCTTGCTTAATTGGGAGGAGAAATTGTGGCTATGGCATTAGATGCCTATATGATCGGGGTAAAGGAACCATGTAGCTTTGTTGTGCTATCCACAAGGGTTGCATGCAAATCTATGCTCGTCGCGTAACGATAGTTAGCTTAGACCAGAATTACTGGTTTGTTGTGCTATCCAGAAGACCATTAAATCTCTGGGGACCGAAGCTATGATCAGATATTGCAAGGAGTTGCAAGTCCCATGAGTTGGGTGCTCTTTGATTGTATTACAGTTTGTTGTGCTATCCACAAGGCTGTAGTGCAAGTCATTGAGATTCTGATCCCCACTAGGAGACTGTCGACATCTCCCGTTCTGTATAACTGAGGGTTATACAGTCCGTCGAAAATTAGTGGGAGTTAAACTTGAACAAAAGACCATGTCTTGTTTTAAATTTTAATAATTGAATATCTGCTAAGTAGATTTTGCTTATCTCCTGTAGGGAATTATGTCGTCGAATAACCCACTCCGTGGCATACTTGATGCCCTTTTGACTTACCTGATCTACTCGGATTGGTTCAGAAACCTGAAGAATGTCTTCAGATCTGAGCACAATAACTTTGTCCCTGGAGCTGATCTTCCTGCTGAATCGGCATTGGATGCCCCTGAAGCAGAGATGATAACTATCGATAAAAGATCGAAGGACAAAGGTAAAAGAGTAGTGAAGGGTGACTGCTTCTACTATAAGCAGTATGGTCACTGGAAGAGGAACTGTAAGGAGTTCCTTAACGATAAAGCTCATGGAAGAGTTAAGCTATCTGAAGCTTCAGATATCTATATGATAGATATTAACTTATCAGTTAGAGATTCAACATCGTGGGTATTAGATACCGGATGTGCTTCTCATATCTGCCATGATGTGCAGATGCTGACAAGTAAGCGCAAGCTGAGACAAGGTGAGGTGGAATTGAGGCTAGGAAACGGCGCAAAAGTTGCGGCGATTGCTATTGGGACAGCAAACCTCAGGCTTCCATCGGGAGACACCTTACTATTGGAAGATTGTTATTATGTTCCTAGCATAATAAAGAACATCATATCAATATCTTGTTTGGACAAGATAGGATATAGGTTGACTATTGAGAATAGAAGTTGTTCGATTTATTATGGTAATAAATCAATAGTTTCAGCATCTTTAGTCAACGGTCTATATCTATTAGATGTTTCTCATTACAATCTTCAGATTGACAAAGCTCTTAAGAAGAGCAAGAATTGTGTGAACCAAGCCTACATGTGGCATTGTAGACTTGGGCACATTGGCGAAAGCAGGTTGCAAAAGTTGCACAAGCATGGTTACTTAACAGCATTTGATTATGAATCGTTTGCGACATGTGAATCCTGTCTTATGGGAAAGATAGCAAAATCTCCATTTAGTGGACATGGAGAACGTGCCAAGAACATTCTGGAACTAATACATTCGGATGTATGTGGTCCAATGTCCACCCAAGCCAAAGGTGGCTTTTCCTACTTCATCACGTTCACCGATGACTTCTCAAGATTCGGCTATGTGTACTTAATGAAGTACAAGTCGAAAGCATTTGAGAAGTTCAAGGAGTTCAAGAATGAGGTAGAGAAGCAGTTAGGAAAGAGTATTAAAGCTCTTCGATCAGATCGAGGAGGAGAATACTTGAGTACTAGCTTCACACAATTCTTAAAGGATAATGGTATCCTTTCTCAGCTGACCTCTCCATATACACCACAGATGAATGGTGTATCAGAAAGGAGGAATCGCACCTTGTTGGACATGGTGCGATCCATGATGAGCTTTTCAGGATTATCAGTGTCCCTCTGGGGGTATGCTCTAGAGTCAGCAGCATACCTACTGAATAGAGTACCCAGCAAGTCTGTGGCCTCTACTCCATATGAGATATGGAAAGGCAGGAAACCAGAATTTAAACATGTTAAAGTCTGGGGTTGTGCTGCTCATGTAGAGAGGCATGATCCATACAAACTGGAATCACAAACTGATAAATGCAGGTTTGTGGGATATCCAAAGAAAAACTTTGGATACTATTTTTACCATCATGGTGAACAAAAGGTGTTTGTCGCCAGGAAAGCTGTCTTCGTGGAAGAGAAATACCTTCTCCAGGAGGACAGTGGGAGTAAAATAGTACTGGAAGAGGTTCCAGATCCCCAAACAGCTACATTATCATCAGATGAGATATCAGTTCCTGAATCTGTTCAGGTACACACAGATGAGTCTCGTAGATCTGGTAGAATACCTAGACTACCCGAACGATATGTGGGACATATCGCTGAAGGTGAGTCTAAGGTACAATATAATGAGGATGATGATCCTAAAACCTACCAGGAGGCCATAGAAGGCCCAGAAGCCGGAAAATGGCGAGAAGCCATGAACTCAGAAATCCAGTCCATGTACACTAACCAAGTTTGGAACTTGGAGGACTTGCCTGAAGGTATTGTACTCATCGGTTGCAAGTGGATCTTTAAGAGAAAGATCGGTGCTGATAGACGGATCGACACTTATAAGGCAAGGTTGGTGGCAAAGGGATATCGTCAAAGGCAAGGAATTGACTATGACGAGACTTTCTCACCAGTTGCCATGATAAAGTCGATCAGAGTTCTACTCGCCATTGCTGCACATTTTGATTATGAAATCTGGAAGATGGATGTAAAGACCGCCTTCCTCAATGGTAACCTTGAGGAAGAAATGTATATGATACAACCAGAAGGTTTCACATCCAAAGAATCTCCAGATAAAGTGTGCAAGCTTCAGAGGTCCATTTATGGACTGAAGCAGGCTTCCCGAAGCTAGAACATAAGATTTGACGAGGCTGTCAAGTCTTATGACTTCATTAAGAATGAAGATGAGCCTTGTGTGTACAAGAAGACCAGTGGGAGTGCAGTCACTTTTCTAGTTCTTTACGTAGATGATATACTACTCATTGGGAATGATGTAGCTATGATGTCATCAGTAAAGATCTGGCTATCGAAAAACTTCTCCATGAAGGATTTGGGAGAAGCATCCTACGTATTGGGAATATGGATCTACAGAGATAGATCAAAGAGGATGCTTGGAATGACCCAATCCTTGTACATAGATACCATAGTCAAAAGGTTTGGCATGGAAAATTCCAAGAGAGGTCTCATACCGATGAGACATGGAATTAGTCTCTCAAAGGAGCAATCTCCTAAAACTCCTAATGAGAGGGCATTCATGGATAGAATACCCTATGCCTCTGCCATAGGATCTATCATGTATGCCATGCTATGTACACGGCCTGATGTTACATTTGCTCTAAGTGTTACGAGCAGATTTCAGGCTGATCTAGGTGAAGAGCACTGAAAGGCAGTGAAATGTATCGTTAAGTACTTGAGAAGAACTAAGGATACGTTTCTTGTCTATGGAGGAGGTGACTTGAAACTGCGAGGCTTTACTGACTCGAGTTTCCAGTCATATCCAGATGATAGCAAGTCTACATCTGGATTCGTGTTTACTTTGAACGGAGGGGCAGTGTGCTGGAAGAGTTCCAAGCAAGTAACCACTGCAGATTCGACGACTGAAGCTGAGTACATCGCTGCAGCTGAAGCCGCCAAGGAAGCAGTGTGGTTGAAGAAATTCATCACCGACCTCGGCGTAGTTCCCAGCATCTCTGAGCCTGTTCCACTGTTGTGCGACAACAATGGAGCAATTGCGCAAGCGAAAGAGCCGCGGTCTCATCAGAAATCGAAGCATATTCTGAGGCGCTTTCACCTTATTAGAGAGATCATATCCAGACGAGATGTAGTAGTGGAAAGAGTTCCATCCGTCGACAATGTAGCAGATCCATTGACAAAGCCGTTGGCTTCAATTGTGTTTGAGCGTCACCTAGAGTCTATAGGCTTATTGTATAAAGGTGATTGGCTTTAGTCCAAGTGGGAGATTGTTAGTTTAGGTGGCCTACAAGCCAATCTGACTATGTAAATCTCGTTCATTTATTAATATAATGGCATAATATTCATTATGTGTAAATCGCATTAATTATCGTTTCATAATGAAGTCCGTGAATATGTGCTATAGTGATCAGATTATGATGAGATCATACTAATGAGACTGATCACTTAAACACACATATTCTTAATCGTTCCTAGTCGAAGGATATCCGAGAAGGACATCGGATATTCGGTTAGACTAGTACAGATTACTCCTGCTCATATGATGAGGGTGACTGGTCTCATAAGTCACTTGTGTGGAGACACTAAGGTGAATCTGTAGGTGCTCATTGGAGAATGAGTTCACTGAACTGATCCGACTGAATCGCTGGATGGTATTGTACCTCACTGTCAACCAGCTTGATTCTATTGTCGCAGTTGCGTGGATGGTCCTCGGACCTGAGACACCAAGGACACCTTGGCGGTGGACTTCTGTGCTTTGACCTTGGTTAACGAATCTCTAGCCACGGGATTCTAATACGCCAAGGATTGGGTATAGCGGAATACCGTCGAAGGGAATTGTGTGTCAATAAGGAATCATTCGCTCTCGGTACTTAGAGAGAGAATGCTCTAGGAAGGATGCGCGGAAGTCCCTGGCCAGGGCGGACGATAATATCGGGAAAGGAGTTTTCCGACATTCATCAGCGGCATCCAATCCAAGTGAGTCGACCGGTTAGGGTTTGACAGCTCGCCATACCCTGAGTTGACTCGAGAGCATTGTACGAATGAAGGATTATATCCATGAGGTAACTGTCAGCGGAAAGGTTCCAAGAGTGGGTTACTTAACCCCAATACCTTCCGAGTTCACGCGGTGTTGCTTGGCACCCAACGTGATCGGAGGCCCGGTCGAATTCGATGTGCGACATCAATTCGATTGATTAATTAATTAATAAAGGGCTATTAATTGATTAATAAAGCCAGTGAGGAGTCACTGGGCTTGTTGGGCCATTAACTGGACTAGTACTTAGGCCTAGAGGGTCACACGCAAATGATTCTCAAGGGGATGGATAAATAAGTGGGTTTTATACAAACCAGGGGTTTTTATGAAAAACCGCGCAGTTAGTATAAAACATAGCGAACGGGCTAAGCAGGCCAAGCTGCTGCTAACCCTAGTTGCCCCTCCTCAGTTTCTGTCTTTCTCTAACGCCCAGGCAGATCCAGATCTGCTCCGCCACTTCTCCGAATCCCGTTCGACGAGAAATCGTCCGTGCGTTGCGGCGATCATTGCGGCGACCAGCGGAGGCTTCATGGGCTGCGAAGAACGAGGAACTCGAGGATATCCGTCGCGGGGAGGATCGCGTGGACTTCGCTAGAGGCCGGGCGTTTGCGCGGCTTGCGGTGTCACACCGACGGAACCGAACGGCTGCGGATTCGAATCCGCACACGGTGAGAAAAGATAATCCGATTATCTTGTATTTTGGATTTTGAAAATGGGAACGGATCGCTGTAAATATTTTGTTTTCCGCTGCGTGAGCGATCCGGAGAAATCGAGAAAACCCAACACATTTTGATTATGAAATCTGGCAGATGGATGTGAAGACTGCCTTCCTCAATGGTAACCTTGAGGAAGAGGTGTATATGATACAACCAGAAGGTTTCACATTCAAAGAATCTCCAGATAAAGTATGCAAGCTTCAGAGGTCCATTTATGGACTGAAGTAGGCTTCCCGGAGCTGGAACATAAGATTTGACGAGGCTATCAAGTCTTATGACTTCATTAAGAATGAAGATGAGCCTTGTGTGTACAAGAAGACCAGTGGGAGTGCAGTCACTTTTCTAGTTCTTTACGTAGATGACATGCTACTCATTGGGAATGATGTAGCTATGATGTCATCAGTAAAGATCTGGCTGTCGAAAAACTTCTCCATGAAGGATTTGGGAGAAACATCTTACGTATTGGGAATACGGATCTATAGAGATAGATCAAAGAGGATGCTTGTAATGACCCAATCCTTGTACATAGATACCATAGTCAAAAGGTTTGGCATAGAAAATTCCAAGAGAGGTCTCATACCGATGAGATATGGAATTAGTCTCTCAAAGGAGCAATCTCCTAAAACTCCTAATGAGAGGGCATTCATGGGTAGAATACCCTATGCCTCTGCCATAGGATCTATCATGTATGCCATGCTATGTACACGACCTAATGTTGCATTTGCTCTAAGTGTTACGAGCAGATTTTAGGCTGATCCAAGTGAAGAGCACTGGAAGGCAGTGAAATGTATCCTTAAGTACTTGAGAAGAACTAAGGATATGTTTCTTGTCTATGGAGGAAGTGACTTGAAACTGCAAGACTTTACTGACTCGAGTTTCCAGTCATATCCAGATGATAGCAAGTCTACATCTGGATTCGTGTTTACTTTGAACGGAGGGGCAGTGTGCTGGAAGAGTTCCAAACAAGTAACCACTGCAGATTCGACGACTGAAGCTGAGCACATCGCTGCAGCTGAAGCTTTCAAGGAAATAGTGTGGTTGAAGAAGTTCATCACCGACCTTGACATAGTTCCCGGTATCCTTGATCATGTTCCGCTGTTGTGCGACAACAATGGGACTATTGCACAAGTGAAAGAGCCGTGGTCTCATCACAAATCGAAAGATGTTCTGAGGCGCTTTTGTCTTGTCCAGACGAGATGTAGTAGTGGAAAGAGTTCCATCCGTCGACAATGTAGCAGATCCACTGACAAAGCCGTTGGCTTCAATTGTGTTTGAGCGTCACCTAGAGTCTATAGGCTTATTGTATAAAGGTGATTGGCTTTAGTCCAAGTGGGAGATTGTTAGTTTAGGTGGCCTACAAGCCAATCTGACTATGTAAATCTCGTTCATTTATTAATATAATGGCATAATATTCATTATGTGTAAATCGCATTAATTATCGTTTCATAATGAAGTCCGTGAATATGTGCTATAGTGATCAGATTATGATGAGATCATACTAATGAGATTGATCGCTTAAACACACATATTCTTAATCGTTCCTAGTCGAAGGATATCCGAGAAGGACATCGGATATTCGGTTAGACTAGTACAGATTACTCCTGCTCATATGATGAGGGTGACTGGTCTTATAAGTCACTTGTGTGGAGACACTAAGGTGAATCTGTAGGTGCTCATTGGAGAATGAGTTCACTGAACTGATCCGACTGAATCGCTGGATGGTATTGTACCTCACTGTCAACCAGCTTGATTCTATTGTCGCAGTTGCGTGGATGGTCCTCGGACCTGAGACACCAAGGACACCTTGGCGGTGGACTTCTGTGCTTTGACCTTGGTTAACGAATCTCTAGCCACGGGATTCTAATACGCCAAGGATTGGGTACAGCGGAATACCGTCGAAGGGAATTGTGTGTCAATAAGGAATCATTCGCTCTCGGTACTTAGAGAGAGAATGCTCTAGGAAGGATGCGCGGAAGTCCCTGGCCAGGGCGGACGATAATATCGGGAAAGGAGTTTTCCGACATTCATCAGCGGCATCCAATCCAAGTGAGTCGACCGGTTAGGGTTTGACAGCTCGCCATACCCTGAGTTGACTCGAGAGCATTGTACGAATGAAGGATTATATCCATGAGGTAACTGTCAGCGGAAAGGTTCAAAGAGTGGGTTACTTAACCCCAATACCTTCCGAGTTCACGCGGTGTTGCTTGGCACCCAACGTGATCGGAGGCCCGGTCGAATTCGATGTGCGACATCAATTCGATTGATTAATTAATTAATAAAGGGCTATTAATTGATTAATAAAGCCAGTGAGGAGTCACTGGGCTTGTTGGGCCATTAACTGGACTGGTACTTAGGCCTAGAGGGTCACATGCAAATGATTCTCAAGGGGATGGATAAATAAGTGGGTTTTATACAAACCGGGAGTTTTT
The DNA here is from genome assembly GCA_030544215.1 of Zantedeschia hybrid cultivar. Classification (NCBI taxonomy): domain Eukaryota; kingdom Viridiplantae; phylum Streptophyta; class Magnoliopsida; order Alismatales; family Araceae; genus Zantedeschia; species Zantedeschia hybrid cultivar. Next base: position 12,099,157 of record JARZZO010000015.1, read on the forward strand.
ATGAAAAACCGCGCAGTTAGTATAAAACATAGCGAACGGGCTGAGCAGGCCAAGCTGCTGCTAACCCTAGTTGCCCCTCCTCAGTTTCTGTCTTTCTCTAACGCCCAGGCAGATCCAGATCTGCTCCGCCACTTCTCCGAATCCCGTTCGACGGGAAATCGTCCGTGCGTTGCGGCGATCATTGCGGCGACCAGCGGAGGCTTCATGGGCTGCGAAGAACGAGGAACTCGAGGATATCCGTCGCGGGGAGGATCGCGTGGACTTCGCTAGAGGCCGGGCACTTGCGCGGCTTGCGGTGTCGCACCGACAGAACCGAACGGTTGCGGATTCGAATCCGTACACGGTGAGAATTTCGATTATCCGATAATCAATTTTTGTTTTTCCGAAACGGGAACGGATCGTTGTTTTAATATTTCTTTTTCCGTTGCGTGAGCGATTCGGAGAAACCCGAGAAACCCAACAGAATTGCGTAAGATTATGCTTAGTATAATTATATAATGTGATTTGTAAAATTTTGCTATATGTTAAGTCATGTGAATGGTCTGAAACCTACTGAATTGTGGACTCATAAATCCAACCAACTGTTTTTTTAAAAAGTCATTTCAGGATTTGTCTAGATGGGGAATCGAGGATGTTGAATTTTTAGAATATTTTTTTATTTATCAAATTAATAGTTTCATGTAGTAAGGAATTATTAGAGATTGATATACTTTTCTTTATTTAGTATGATTGAGAATTATAAACAATTGATGGAGGTACAAAGGTAAAACAAGTATGAAGGTAAAACAAGTGCAAGAAAAGGTTTTCTTAGTTTTCTACCAAGAAGATAAAATGGGAAAAGGTTTGAAATAATGACATTGAGAAATGATTTTACTATGCCCTAGGGCCGAAGCCAAAATTCCCAGCTAGTTCTTCACCTAGTAAAGCTTCGTTGTTTCAAGAGCATGTTGTAGTGACAGACATAGAAGTTTTGTTCAGTAAGGTCACTCAGACAATGGACTACTGGAGTCACTCTATTGAGTTAGAATTTATGAATCAATGGAGTCATTCTAATGCATTGGAATCAGTAGCCAGTCATTCTAATAGGCCAAAATAGAGGGTGCCTTAGTAAACTTTATAAAATCCAATGAGGTCATGAGATTCCACTGAATATATGTTAGATCTGTCACTAGCATGTTGTTCTCTTCTGCAGGGGCCTGCAAATGCCATCAAACTAGCATTGAGGTGTTTCACCAAAATGGCTAAAAAACCTGCGATTCAGCGACATCAGATCTTGGATTCAAGTTTTACCTTCCATAGTTTGTAGGAAGAGAACTTTGTCCCACGAACTCATGTAGCCTATGTCTGAGTATCTTCCATATGTGGCAGGTTCTGAAAATTATTACTTTGTATGGTAGGACTCTAAACAATCAATGGATAACAGCAGAACCATTGCGGGCTATGCAGAAAAGTTCTTTAGTGAGGAAAAACTGGTATAAGTGTTCAAATTTGTACTTTTTTCCGCTGAGGGAGTCTTGTGAATATTTTGACCAGAAAAGGAAGTATTTCACTAAAGGGTTTTTTTTACATATAAGTCTCTATAATCTTTTGATATTAGAAATAAGTTCTGCTAATCTGATTGTTTACAAATAATCTCCCACAATCGTAACTTTCTTACAAATAGGTCTTTTTAGGGGTTTATTTGTCACACTCTCAAATACTTATTTCTACGTTTTAGGGGCCTTTTATTAATTCATGGTAGATTGTGGGGGCTTACTTGTAAATAATCAGATTATGAGAACTTATTTGTAATATCAAAAGATTATAGGAGTTATATGTAAAAAAACCCTTCACTAAAATCTCATTGAATGAAAAACTCTTTAAATTGATGTTTAAACTAAAAGAATAAAACTATGGTTTCGGTGAGTGAACATGCTTGTAATGGGACAGGAATGAGCTGACATTATAAATGTCTCCTCGAGCCATATTTATTCGATACACGATTCTGCCCTCTTCTGCCTGAAATTTTTCCAATTTTAACTTCACTTTTTCCTTTCCTCATGACTTGATATATGTTCAAACCTTCAGTTGATCAATGTGTTTTTTTCCCGCACTTGCATCTAGGTAGACCCATTTGATTTATCTACAGGGTGATTGCTTGTTTGGTTTGATGGACCTACATCGGGAAATTTGGTATTGCCACTCTAAGATGTTTGTCATCCTTCAATTTTGATATTTATCTATTGATAAAATTTGGTAGATATACTAAAATACTACAATTTACTCCTAAGCCTCAGTTTGTTTGCGGAATAGGCCTGGAATAGAGTCTTTTATTCCACTTAAACCTTTTAACCCAGTTTGGCGGAGGGCATTGCTTAACCCAGGGGTGGAATACTTTATATCCGGTTTAAGTGGAATAGGGGCAGAATTACATGTTCTTAATAAATTATGATTAACGTTAATTGTTATTCAAATTTCTTATCAATAAATGGAGCAAAAAAATTTTATCTTAATAATTAAATATGATTAATGTTAATTAATATTAGTTAATCAAAATAATATTAAATAATATTTAGTAATTAGTATATTACTATTTAAATTAATAATAAACTATGATTAACGTTAATTGTTATTCAAATTTCTTATCAATAAATGAAGCATAATAAATTTTTTTAATAATTAACTATGATTAATGTTAATTAATATTAGTTAATCAAAACAATATTAAATAATATTTAGTAATCATACTAATATTTATTAATATTAATATTTATGAATTAATATTTATTATTAATATGAATTAATGGTGATTAATAATATTTATTAACATTGTTAATAATAATTAACATTTATTACTTAACATTTTTAATATTTAATACTATTTAAATGGTGCATAATAAAATTTATATTAATAATTAACTATGATTAATGTTTGCTAGTATTTATTAATCAAAATAATAATAGTTAATATTTATTAATCATAATAATCTATATTAATATTGTTTAGTATGTATTAATCACAATAATATTTATTAATATTATCAATATTAATTAACATTTATTAATATTAATTAATATTTATGAATATATATTAATCAATATAATATTTTATTAATAAATGTATTAATAATAGTTAACATCTATTACTTAACATTTATTGATATTTAAATATTAAATAATATTTAGTAATTAGTATATTACTATTTAAATTAATAATAAACTATGATTAACGTTAATTGTTATTCAAATTTCTTATCAATAAATGGAGCATAATAAATTTTTCTTAATAATTAACTATGATTAATGTTAATTAATATTAGTTAATCAAAACAATATTAAATAATATTTAGTAATCATACTAATATTTATTAATATTAATATTTATGAATTAATATTTATTATTAATATGAATTAATGGTGATTAATAATATTTATTAACATTGTTAATAATAATTAACATTTATTACTTAACATTTTTAATATTTAATACTATTTAAATGGAGCATAATAAAATTTATATTAATAATTAACTATGATTAATGTTTGCTAGTATTTATTAATCAAAATAATAATAGTTAATATTTATTAATCATAATAATCTATATTAATATTATTTAGTATGTATTAATCACAATAATATTTATTAATATTATCAATATTAATTAACATTTATTAATATTAATTAATATTTATGAATATATATTAATCAATATAATATTTTATTAATATTATTAATAATAGTTAACATCTATTACTTAACATTTATTGATATTTAAATATTAAATAATATTTAGTAATTAGTATATTACTATTTAAATTAATAATAAACTATGATTAACGTTAATTGTTATTCAAATTTCTTATCAATAAATGGAGCATAATAAATTTTTCTTAATAATTAACTATGATTAATGTTAATTAATATTAGTTAATCAAAACAATATTAAATAATATTTAGTAATCATACTAATATTTATTAATATTAATATTTATGAATTAATATTTATTATTAATATGAATTAATGGTGATTAATAATATTTATTAACATTGTTAATAATAATTAACATTTATTACTTAACATTTTTAATACTTAATACTATTTAAATAGAGCATAATAAAATTTATATTAATAATTAACTATGATTAATGTTTGCTAGTATTTATTAATCAAAATAATAATAGTTAATATTTATTAATCATAATAATCTATATTAATATTGTTTAGTATGTATTAATCACAATAATATTTATTAATATTATCAATATTAATTAACATTTATTAATATTAATTAATATTTATAAATATATATTAATCAATATAATATTTTGAACTCTTTATTCCACTCTTTATTCTCTTCTTTATTCTACTTATTCCTACCAAATCACTTGGAATAGCGCAGTGCAATTCTACTTATTCTGGGTGGAATACCAACTACTTACCAAACTAAAATACCTCTTATTCTGGGTTAAGAAATCCCTTCCTCCTTATTCTGGTTTAAGCTATTCTGCAAACAAACTGATACTAAGAGTGTCAAGATTCTCTGCCGTCTCTTCCCCACTAACTCGCTTGTTCGCCTTTAATTGTCATCCTATGTGTTCTTCTAATATCAATTTTAATATTCATACTATATATTTCATCTTTAGGAGTCTGAAGATTTATGCCCTCCTTCCCATCATTAGTTTTATCCTTCTCCTTCAATTGTCATCCTCCCTACTAATATCAGTTTCAATATTTAGTACTATAAACTTGTTATCAACACATCAAAACTAATATTGGTAAAAAAAAACACATCAAAACTAACACAATATTAAATCTAATATCCCAACTAAATGGAGGCATAATTCCTTGGTTCCAGCCAGTCCAGTCATCAGAAGGTTAATCCCAAAAACTCAAAACATTGCTGGGAACTGATCTCAAAGTAAGCAAGACAGCTCGGATTCTTTCTTTCATTGCACCCACTTTGATCTCATTCTCACCCCCACAAATATATATATATATATATATATATATATATATATATATATATATATATATATATATATATATATATATATATATATATAATTATTATCCTTACTTCAGATCTTATTGTGTACCTTTAGTCACTGACACATCATTCCGCGCATGCTGTGCTTGGTACCTGTGTGGATGAGGCCACCTTTCATGCCTATCTGGAGGACCTGAGCCAGCACAGGTCTTCCTCTTGGAATTGAGTGTCAATAGCATGTCCCCTTCAGAACCGGACTCATCCCCCAAGTGGAACACATACTTGTCATTTCCACAGGGGAATGGAGCTCCTTTGTATCTCACCCTCAAGCACTTTAGTAGGACTGCATTGGTGCTGGGTGCTTTTGGGGACCTCCACTGAAGCCTCATGCCTTCCGGATCTATTCATGTAGCAGGTTCTATGTTCCTGGAAAATACAAAGTGGTTATTCCTCTTCTTCTCAGGCCAGGAAGATGGAGAGTATTCACAACTCATGTCCATCCTCCCTGACTGTTAATTTCCCATGTGAGATAGATTTTATTGTTATGGTCATGATCACAGGTTAAATCTACTTGGGCATGTGTATTAATGATTTAAAATGTCAGATTCTTTGTACTAGCTTGTTTTAAGACTGACTTAAGATTTAGATTTAAGGGTTTTTTATATCAATCCTTATGACCATAGCGAATTCGAAATAAGTATTTGTATCTTATATATTTTGATATTGATCCTTATAAAATTTGAGTTTTTAATCCCTATTATTTGCTTTTGTCAACTTTTCTTAATTCTACCATCGTCAAACATGAATTTAAGTTTAACTTACTCTGAGAAAGTCACTTATACTCATGTTTAGATTTTGAGTTTTACTTGTAATATCGGTGATCCGCCAGTGGTCGGTGCAGCAAAATAATAAAAAATAAAATTATTTTGGGTTGTCCCAAATATACTTGATGTATCTGTATAATTCGAGCTCCAATCAGAAGATCCAAAAAATATAAAAGATCAAAAATTATTATTAGGCTTGACCGGTTAAGGTCATCTTTACTGCTCATTGAGGCTAAGTTTTTTCCGTCCATTTCAATATTGACTTGAAGAATATTCTATAATTTTTTTCTTTTAAATGATCCTTAATTGGAATGATTTATTATTAAATTATGTTAAATTTATAAGGACTAACATCAAAATATGCAAGATACAGGATTTATTTCAAGTTCATTATATTTATAGGGACCAATATAGAAAAAGCCCTATATCTAAAGGCTATTTTGGTTGATGCAAAATGTGAGTTCTCCTATATTTGTTCCATTTTTTGGGATTTTATGGTTGTTTCAGTTGATGTCAACGCTAAGAAACTATACTCAAAGCTGATGTGGCAGCTATTTTTCTTGGCTGTAGTTTTTTTTGGGGACAAAAAAGGCTGCAAGATTTTGAATTCTCTGGTTTTGAAACCACTGATTCTATAACCTGCTGATTTCAGCATTTCATGGCAACCCAAGCAGTCGCTCACAGGCAAAACAAGGGAAAATGGAATTGGCAGAGCGTTGTCCAATTAACAACTGATTTCCCAGATTAATTTTTTTCAGAACAAAGAAAAAAGATGCAGTAAAGTGAAACCAGGAATCATCCATCCAAGGGCTCAAATTCTGTTTATACATTATTTTTTTTAAAGGATAGATCAGATGGCCAGCTATTTACAGTGGTTCTCAAATGGGTATGTTCAAATCTCACAAGACTCAAATTTCTCTCTATTCTGGGGGTAAATATGCACAAAGACACTTCTGTCTATACAGGCAAGGTTGAAATTTCATGAGACTCAAATTTCTCCCTATTTTAGGATAAATTTGCATGGCAACACTTCTGCTTTTCTGCTTTATTCAGGCGAATATTTTGAATCTGAAATTATCACTAAGAAAGAAATCTCACGGACTGCACGCACTACATAAAAGAATGTTCTTATTCACTTAGATGATTCTCCAACCGTGACCTCCCACTTGGGGAAGCCATTCTTTACCATCTAACCTACAGGTTGATGGTGGTTCAAATTGCATTTTCTGATGCACTGTTGGTAACTAAACGAAATGTAATAGAAATATGTGTTCATCAAGGTAAGTACAAGTCTAGTTGTGAATCCCTAGTCCAAGACTCCAAGCCAATGATGACTGATGAGTGCTGTAGAGTGCCATGTGACCTGTCTAAAGAGAGAGCAGTCGTAATTACTAAAAGATAAGGAAAGAGCAGCCTTGTTAAGAGGGATTGAGAAAGAGAGAGGATTGGCTCAAATTAGTGATTAGGTGAAATCCCATTAGCACTTGAGCCTACACACACATCAATGTGAGGAGGGTAAAAAAGAAAAAGAGATTAGATTAAGTCATCAAGATAGATTATCATCTGACTCACTAAGCCTATGTAGTGTGCACAATGTGATAGAATTAAATGACATCTTGATCATCAAACTTTTTTCACTGATTCCAACTTAACAAAACCCCTATTAAACTAACAAGAGAGCGATGTAAGTAAGATTATCTATTGTTTCGTTTTCAAGAAACTAATACAAAGTTTCACCTAAAAAACTCGATTCAACCCCTAAACTAGGCAAAGAAGAAGAGGAACAAACAAAAACTAAAGGACCTGAAGAAAGAGAGAGCCGAGATGGAACCTCGGCCCCTCATCATTCTCTTTTAAAAAAGAGGAGAAGAAAGAAGAAGATCGGATCTCCACTAGCGAGGGAAGGGGACAAGCCCCTCCTCACCACTCACACAACTGATGTGGGTTCTAAGTACCACGTACGAGCCTCCTGGAAGTTTCAGAAGGCCATTTTATAACGTGGGTGATGTGAAGTCGGCACCCTTTGCAGCCATGGGATGTGGGGAGCAAGCTTTTGACGCAGATGCCCATGCTTTTGTTTGCGAGGCCCCCCACTTATCCCACTGAGAAATGTTGGCTCTAATGCGTTCCCGAGTTCTTGCAGTACAATTAATCATTCGTTCAATATGGCAATCAGATAGTGTGTGCCATTTAAGACATATTGTATTTCTCATGGGGTAGTAGAGCCACCATCTGTCCTACAATCTACTCAATCAGTTGGCGACTATATTATAGTACTCAATTTCACTTTGTTTACAGAATAAGATTCCTTATTTTCATAATAAGGTTAATTGTAATTTGAGCCAAGGAATTAGTTTATACCAGATAAGGAGAACAAGTAATTCTACTCTAGATCCAAAAAATTGCTTATTCTTCATATTATGCAAGTAGGTCCCACATAACTATCAAATCTAAATGTCCCTTATTTCCGAATAAGTAATTTTGGATAACCTATTATGCAGACAAATGTTAAAATTACTTATTCTCAAAGTTAAGCACTACTTTGACAGGAGAATAAGAGAAGAATAAAGGGTCTTATTCTTAAAATAAGACTAATTCTAGTTTGCTAGGCAGAATAAGTTATACCGCGTCAGAATTACTTATTCCTTAGATAAGGAGAAAAAGCAATTTCGCCTTAGACTCAAGAATTACTTATTCTGCCTATTTCGCTAGTGAGTCCTACACCATTATTAAAGTGAAACATCTACTATTTTGATATAAGTAATTCTTGTATAAATAATCCCAAATAACTTATTCTACTGTCAAAGTGTAAGTGAATAAATAATTCTATCCTACGTCTAAGAATTTAGTATTTTACCTTACATTCTGCCCCACTATCAAAGTGACAACTCTCCTTATTTTGAAATAAGTAATCTAAAATAAGTAACCCTATCATAACTCATTTTACCATGAAAGTAGTAAAAAGTATTACAGCAAGTACTTCTCTTCAACTTATTTACAAACTTGGGCGGTTAGTACTTGAGGCTAGGGGTGTTCACTATTTAGTTCAACCGAAAAATCGAACTGAATTAAACAAAATTTTCGGTTTGATTCGGGTTAAAAACATGTTCGGTTTGATTCGGTTTTCAAACCTCTTCAACCTGTGGAACCGAACCAAACCAGAAAAATCAAAATAATATATATTATTTATACTTAACTCACGCGGCGTACAAAACAACACGCCATCCTTTTGGACAATTCATATGCTGATGCAGCGTGCTAGAACTTTTAAAGAGGTAAAAAAAAATTATCTTGTCGGTGCAGGACTAAAAGCTTTGCATGGTGTGGCACCAAACATCCGTGGAAATCTTAGTCTGATATCGGACGCATTTCTTTCGCTCCTTCTGCGTAAGGTCTATAAAGAGGCACCCATCTGGCTTGCCAGCATTCAAGTGGGCCGGTGGCTGATGGCCTTTTTGACTGGATTAAAATCAATAAAAATTAAATAAATGAGTTCCAATTAATTGAAAGAAAATTTTGCACCTAAGTCGGTTCAAACCGAAGTAAACTGAACATTTTCGGTTTGATTCAGTTCGATTTCTAAGATGAGCCGTTTGGTTTGAAAAGAAATTTTCTTAAACCGAACCAAATCAAACCGTGAACACCTCTACTTGAGGCGGTATGGGTCTGTTTGATTACTTGAAGGTGAGGCCTGAAATAGGTCAATTAATGTGTTACTCGCTTACTTTGCCCACTTTCACTGGCTTAATTGTATGAATATGTAAAAAAGAAATGTTGGAATTCACCTCTCTAAAGAAGCTCAAAAGAAATTGAAGTAATTTCTTAAGTAAAAACTTGGAGGACGTGTTCATATAATTGACCTCTTTCTATTCAATATGATTATCATTTTTTTAATATCTAAATATAATCACACAATCAAGTTGATTTGATGAAAGTCAGTTGCACACAAGTAGTAACAAAACTATTTTTTTAAAGTAAGCTACATATAACCAATATGCCATAGTTTGAACTCACTTACATGTAATTTACTCTTACAAACTCACATCCATTAATGTAAATGAGTAACCAAGGGCTCTCAATTGCAATGGACAATCGCTAACTTTGCTATTTTCTTTTTGTTTGTAGGGATATTGAGCTTAGTTTGCATTCGTTTGTGGTGATCTTTTCTCTAAGGGTCTCTGATACGTGATCTCTGTTGTGTTGTGAAATATCATAAAAATACCAGAAATATTTTTTTCCTATCTGTGAAGCATTATAAATTGTTAGATTTTAAGATTGTGTCGACTCATGTGACACTTTTCTATTCAATTTAACATTTTAATCTAAAACTATTAAAAACATATTTAAAGTTTTAAAACTGAATTTCGAAATCAGATATTTTTATTTTTTTCAGTTTTAAGATTTTGATGACTTCTAAACTGATATTTTACAGTATTTATGTCAAATCATATGAATCCTAAGTTAGAAATAAACTCACGCATCACAGAGATGACCCCGGATTAAAGGCCAAAAGTTTGATCTGATTCAATTTCCGGCATAATCACTACTTTTGCCATATTTTTCATAATTTACAAAAGTAATTTTATATAATATATCTATATATATATATATATATTTCCTTACCAGAATATAACTCTAATTGTAAGATATAATAACTTAATCACATATTGTAATTTATCCTACTTGACAATTTGTTTTTGCTTCTTAGAATATCAACCCCAACCAAAGTGACAAAATTGAGTCTGGATTGATATAGTCTACCAGTTTGAACCACGGAGTGAATACCATGTCTGTGACAAACGCGATGGTTGGGCCGCGGAGAGACTCACCGGAGCCTAATATGGGCCGGTGTCATAAACGTGGGCCTATGTTTTATCCAAGCCCACATTTTATTCCTCCTGCAAATGACTCTGACTTGCTACATTGGCCCTCAGTGCTGCACCAAGGGTGAGTGCAGTGGATTAAAAAATATATTTTTTTTTGAAATTTTTCTAGGTGGACTCTAAGGTGTCCTACATGTCCATCCATATAGGCCGATCTTCGATCGGACAACCAAAAAAAATCTAAAAAATCAAAACCATTATTGGGCTTGGCCCATTAAACACATTTTTTACGATTCACTGGGGCTAGTTTTTTATTTTTCATATTTTTTTTGGATCGTCTGATAGAAGATCCGCCTATACGGACGTGTTGAGCACCTCAGGGCCCACCTAAAAAAAATTTCAAAAAATAATTCTTTTACCCATTGCACTCACCCTCAGTGCAGTACTGGGATCAGTGTAGCAAATATTACCCCTTGCGAAGAAGTCGGATGGGCTTGACCCAGCATTCTGGTTGAGAAAGTAGCCCGCCCAGGGCCCATGTCCACTTACAGTGCAAGTGATGCAATAGTTGAACATATACAATTGTCTTTGTAATACTTGCTGCAATGCCCATGTAGCTGAACTGCCGGGCATTGCAACAACTACTAAAAAAATAAAGAAACGCAGTGGGATGGTAGCTTTGGCTTCGCCAACGCTAAACACAGATCGTGAGGTGGGAGCTGCCTACCTTGCAGAATCCTCGTCGGGATTTCCGGTGGACACTTTGCTAGCCTTTGGTGGTTCATTATCGTAGACGGCGTCTTCCCCAGGTGGGAGGAGGCCCTTCAAGGACTTCTCACACCTCCATCTCCATGTTTGTTTTCCCCTTCCTTCTCTTTCTCTTTCCTTGTTTTTCTGGGTTTGGCTCACCCATCTGCCACCATCGCCCACATCCCATTTGATCTGCTGCTGCCCACATCCTCTACCGCCTTCCAACCCATATGTTCACCCCCTCCCCTTGCAGATTCCTTCACCTTGTAGGTCGACCCTCCATCTCCTTCACCCCCTCGCCTCTCCTGTTGCCCCTTCTCTAGTTTTATTGGGATGTTCCCTTGTCAGATGGATTCTCTTCCTTCGACGTTTTGGCTCACCCTTGTCGGCTCTGACTTAGTGGTCCTTCGCTTCTCCTCTAATACCTCTAGACCCACCTCTCCTACCCTTGTATTCAACTCTCTCGTTTTATCCAGGCTTGCCTCTACTCCTCCTTTTTATTCCTATTTTGCACCCGCCTTTCGACTTGCTTTACCCGCCCTATGTCTTCAAACTAAGTTCTGGAGGATCATCTCCACCATCCACTGTCTCTTGGCTATAGTCTCTGGTTGTCTCTCTAGGGACCTACAACTCTCCTTGAAGCTCGAGTTTCCGTGCCGATCACATGCCAAGGTTAGTGCGTGTTCATCTGAGCTTCATCCACTCTGGTTGCATTTGCTACGCAACTTTATCCATCCTTGTTGGTGTTGCTCTTCCTGCAACTTTCTAGACAAGAAGTGTTAGCCCTTCCCGGCATGTTGATGGTGGCTTTTAGGCGATCACCACGCTCTCTGGTTCGGATGGTATTTCTGTAATTTTGAAGGTAGCGTGTTTTATTATGCACTTTTCTATCTCGGGTATGGTCAGTATGGGCTCCCCTTCCATCTCTGTGATGTACTCTATTGCTTTTTTTTCTCTCTCATTGTGTACTATTTTCTTCATTGAAATGATATGGCGACTGTTATTGATAAAAAAAGTATAATTTTTTTTTTTGAATTTTTTTGTTGGGCCCACATGGCCTACGTGTTCATATAGGCCAATCTAAAGGATCTAAAAAATTTTAGAAAATAAAAAAAGTTACTTGGCCGAATCTATTAAGGGTATTTTTTTTAGTATTCATTAGAGCTTAGGTTTTTATTTTTTTAAATTTTTTTATCATCCGATAAGAAATTAGGCTATACAAAAAAGTAGGGCACGAGAGATCTGACCTAAAAAAAATTCAAAAAATACTATTTTGTACTTACTGCAATGCCCTGTAATAGTTGTTGCAATGCCACCTATAATAGTACCACTGAGCCTTCAACAAGTTCCTTTTATTTTTTATTTTTTATTTTTTTAAGGTCAGCCCCAATCTAACCTACATGTTTATATAGCCTGATCTACAGTCGTACGATCCAAAAAAAATCTAAATAATTAAAAATGTGCCCCAAAAATGGTTAAAAAAATCTTAATGGGCCTAGCCTAATAAAAGTTTTTAATTGTTTTAGATTTTTGGAGGGGCGTCTAATCAAATATTAACGTATACAAACACGTGAGGCATATGGGGTCTAACCTAAAAAAATTGAAAAATTTGACAAAAACTTACTACAATGCCCAATGGTGCAGCTACATGGGCATTGCAGTACTACTCTTCTTTTCTCACGTAGTCTTGTTGAGTGAACTAGGTGGGGGGTGGGGGGGAGATTCTATCACAAACTAGAGTAAGAGTTATACTTTGCTGCAATGCCAGACCGTGCAGCATCATCGAGCATTGCAGTAAGTATGTTTTTTTTATTTTCTTAAAATTTTTAAATCGGGCCCCACATGCCTCGTGTATCTGCATAAGTCAATCTTTCTGATCAAACAATCTAAAAATTCTAAAAAATTAAAAAAAATTGCCTAATGAATAGTTTAAAATGTCATTCGTGGTCGGAACACAATAATAATCACTTGATAGAATCAAAACGATGCACATAAATTTTAAAAACCCAACTAATTTAAATAAATAACCACATCAAAATAAAAAAACAATAATGAGATTGAGACTTCAAATACATTCTCATTCTATCATTTCTCACCTCATTCTCTGAATGTCTTTTTACAAAATATGCCAAAGAGATTTAAATAGGCTCATTCCTCATTTTAAGGTAAGTAAGAATACTTTATTTATGGGAAGAGAAAGACTTATTGCAATACCTAGCATTCAATTCCGGTTGATTGCAATGCCTTTGGGGCTGCTGTTTGATCATACGGCAATCCGAGACACGTGCTTGCCCACGTCTCGAGATTGCACTCCATGTGATCTAAGCCCTCCAGATTGACAGGAATGCAATCTCCTTTTCTTTTTATTATTTTTAATCGTCCGATCAAATATTGGATAGTACAGAACTAAAATAATCTCCCAATCATAATTATTTTAAAATAAGTTTTTTGTGTACTCTGCACTACCATCCGATCAAACCAAATGTAGATGGTCACACTATAAAAGTGGATGTCAAAGATGATTCCAGAGACAGAGAGAATGAAGTCTTAAAGTTCTCATCGCCAGAGTTCACAAAAGATATGTTTTCAAACAGACTTCTCTTAATTCACCGGATTCAAACCATAGAGACGCCTTGCAACTGCACCATCCTATTTGCACTCCGCATGCAATGAGAGTTGAATAATACTTGCTGCACTGCCGGGCACAATGCAAGACACAGTCAGACAGTTGGACCAGATGGACATGCCAGGGGAGTAGTATGGTTTTCTCTTTTCTTTATTTTCTGCGCAGATTTTTTTAATTTTTTGGAGATCTGATCAAAAATCAGACAGTACTGTCAGTGAGTTCAGGTCAACTTCAAGCTAGTTGTATTTTTTTAAAAAAAATGGTATAGACTTCGATTTACGTGTAAAAAAATTCATAAAAAATATACAACCAGTTCAAGACTGACCTGAAGTCATTAGATGTAATGTCTGATTTTTTATCAAACGTTCTAATTTTTAAAAAAAAACTATGAAGAAAACAAAAAAAAAAAAAAAAAAAAAAACCACAATGCTCTCCGCCCAGCGGGGAGCAAGCCCACCGTTCGATCTATTTAAAGCAGTGCAGGACGCAACAAGTATTACTGATGAGAGTTTGTAAAGTTACTCTAAAAAACACAAGATACTTTCCGCTCAAAACCCTTCTTGATGTTGTTGGAAGGTGCAGACACGGTAATGGCCCTTCCATGTTAGGCCTTCTATCTCCAACTCCTGGTTTGCATTAGATGCGTTCAGGCTCTCGGTTTCTTTCTCTCACTGTTTCTAATTTTAACTTCTTTCATACGCTCTCTTTAAGAATTATGTGGTTAATTATATATGCAAACAAGTTTTTATGACATATCACATGTGGTGTGTTCCCTTCAAAACATGCATGCATGAGTTTTTGTGACAGGTCACACGCTTCTGTATCTCCCTTTACTCTCTTTTCTCTAATTTTTCTTTCATATGTTTAGAGTGTCCTTTAATTTAATAATTACTTTAAGCTTTTCTATCATTCCTATTATCCTTTTCCTAACACAGTCAAACGAGGTGGACCTCTTTGGTCCATCATTGCTTTGCCTCCTTTCAGTTTCTTTGTAAAGATGTTTAGATTATTCTCCATATTTAATAGTTTCTTATGAACAATTAAGCTCCATTTAAAGTAGACATATACTGACAAGAGGAATGATAGCACGTCAAGTATTTGTGCCATGCCTTTTTGTCATTCTAATAAGATAAGCGTCATATAACATTTTTGAGTTATTCTTAGCCCCAATAATGGGAACGACTAACGGTGCATATGTGGCACTCGTTTTGTTAAAGTAGTGGCAAAGAGGACAGCAAAGAGGCTATGCATTCTAGCATTTCTTTACTAACAAAATGACAGATCATTAGAACTTATTATTTTGATGTTTAACATCGTGCATTTCTTCTAAGCAATTAGTTTGAGATTGTCATTTGGTGCTTTACATAAGATATATGCTTATGAAGTTTATGCATCATTTTATATTTTTATTGTGTATATTTATTTCAAAGTCCTCATTTAACTTTGTACCGCATCATGAGGTGGATATATATGTATATATGGAGAGACAGACTTCCTTCAGTCTTGTTTCCATCCCCTGTTATCACCGTCCTATTGTGTCTAATCGTGAAATTCATTCGTAGCCGTCTATTAGGTACTTGCAAATCTAATTTTTAAAATTATGAAAAATAACTAAAAAATAAGAAATTTGCTAGGTTACCCTTAAGGTTGTTTCCATCCATTAGAATTTTAATATTCATCACCAATTGGCTTGCACTCAATTGGATGGCTACAATCAGATCGGAAACAATCTTATCGTAAAAATTAAACTCCAAGAGATAAAAATAACTTGAAGTAATTGATACTTAAAAAAATTATGATAATTTTTATTTTTTAGCATGGGGATGGAGTCAAAACCTAGTGTGCAGTTTAATTGCACAAATGTATGTATGTATATATGTATGTGTGTGTATATATGTATATGTGTGTGTACATACGTATCTATGTATGTATATATATACGGTCCTACGGCTAGACCCCACGGGTTTAACTCCCTTAATTAGTGATCAAATTTAAAATTTCAAGGGATGAGAACAACCCTTGGGATATTTAGAGTAAATTTTTTATTTTTCATAATTACTTTAAAGTGTTCACACTGTGAAACTCAATCATAGTACCAGATCAAACCACTACAATTCAATTTCGTGATCGGACAATATAAATAAAAATCATAAAAAAATAAAAATATATTCTAATTAGCCCTTGGATTGTTCTGATTCCTTAGGATATTAATTTTGATCACCAATTAAGGGGTTTAAACTTCTCAAAAATGTGTTTGACTGCAAACTACATAGTAGCATCTCTCTCTCTCTCTCAAAAGATTTGGTTACAGTATGCTCCAACACCAGCAATGGACTGAATCGGGAGGCAGAATTCCCCCATCCCTGTATTAAAATAAAATAAAAATTATTATAATTTTTTAAATATTCAATAACCCTCAAGACTGTTTCCCTTCTTTGGGGTTTAATTTTCATTATCCAATCATAAAACTCAACTCTAGTCATCCGATCAAGTGTGCACAAAAAGTATTTTTTTTAAGCCCTTAGGGTAAACGTTCCACAAACACACGCATATATATAGGGGGAGAGAGAGAATCTTTGAATTAAAAACGTATATTTTAGTATCTAAAATATGTGTAGTGCGATGCAAAAGTATGCATTTTAGTATGTGAATAAGCTAACAATTTATTGCTATAAAAATGTGTATAATGCAAAATTCAAGTGTGTATATCTAAATTAGAGAAGTATATTTCAATTAGAAGTATAGAAAAGTATATAGAATTTAAAATATTTTAGTCTAATTATATTTTAATAATTATTCAATAAATGATATTATTTTTTAAACAAAATCTCTTAGCCTTAATAAAATTGACCAATGTCATTTGTGTAAGATGAGATCCTCTTGACTTCATTATTTTGATTAGGATGTGCTTCTACTAGAAAGACCAAGAGCAAATCTAGTATTGTACTTACTTTTTTTATTAAATGACTAACTAGCCACAAAGCTCTGTGAGTAGGGACACATATTGGTTCAAAGAATAAAGTCTAGATGATCTCCTCTATTTGATAATAATAGGAACTTTTCTCATTTTCTGATCTCTTATATATCCCCACTCTAGAGGCTCGAAAGGATTAATTAAGAGTGTATTAATCATTTGATTAGAAAAATAAAAGGTGGAATATCACATTCACTCTTACCCCTCGCCCGCGGGGGTGTACAAGGTCGAAAAGATCTCATTCTATAGGCTTGAAATGTGAAGTATCTCTCCACCAACATAAGTCAGAGTTGAATTTAGTACTATAATTTTTTTAATAAGATAGTGTCCCATCCATGGTCTTACTGAGAGGATCCTGATTCATATGTTTTGAACACTTCAAAGAAAATCAGATGACAGAGTCCAGAACATTGTGCAATCACAAGGAATGGATGCCAGAGATGCCCTTAATCTATAGAGAGCATGTCTAAAGATTCTAATCGGGTGTCTTGAAGGACAAGTTTTCAAATAGACTTCAGCTCTTTATTCATCAGACGAACGGCTCTTTACTCTCCAGACTCAAACGTTTGGGACTGCACCGTCCTCTCTGCTCTCCAAGTGTGCAACAGAGCAGTAATCCTAAACCCCCAAACCACTCTTCTCGATCGAAGCCTTTCGGCAGAGCAAGCTAGACCAGTGGTATGCTCCCTTTCGGCACCGCTCCCATGGTAGGGAAGTTATTGGAGCAGGAGTGGATTGAGACGACAGCAACATATGCATATAAACAAACAAATCCAAAGCCGATAGAAAGGGGCATGACAAGATCGCTACCCCAATACCGGGTGCAGCATTGGAGGAGATCCCCACTAATTTAATGGCGCCCTCTCCATATCGGCAAGATACGGTGCGAAAGGCGCGCGCTTGCGCAGCCACTGCAATGGGTTCCGATTCGTCCTTCTCCTCGCGGCGCCCACTGGGGTCGCCGCCCCTCCCCAAAAGGCGACGACGAAGCTTCCAAAGGAGCCTTCTTTGTGGGTAAACAATGCCCATATGCTCATATGGTTGCACCCATCGCCTCCCCTGTTATCCACGGCGATAAAGCAGAGAAGGGTGGGTGGGTGGAAGCGTAGAACTGTAGATGGGTTTCTGAGCAATGGGGAATATGGGGGCGGATCGGGACGAGCACGCCGGATTTGAAAAATGGGAGCAAATCCGCGATGGGGAGGTGGGACGTGACGGGGAGGATGGAATAAACAACCAAGCCCATCGTGGGAAATCCATACTCCCGTGCTTTTCCCGTCGTTCCTACTCGGGCGCTCCCTTTTTCTTGGCCGCGGAGGCTGTCTTTGGGTGGAAAGGTGCGAGCTTGGGATGGCGGCGATGGCGGAAAAGGCCCGTCCGCGGTCTGCTGCGGCGAGGGGGAGGCGGCTTCGTCGGTGCTTGGAGCCGTTCTGCGGCTTCGCTGCAGCGGAGGAGGACGGGGCTTCTTCGAGCTCTCGGCATCGGCGAATTCTCCGGCGGGAGATGGAGGAGGAGGAGGATTTTAGCTATGGGTCCGCCCGGTGCCTCTCCTCATACTACAGCGTCTTTGTCGCACGCTTGGCGATCATGGTAGTATTGGATCTTTAGCTATGTTATTATTATTATTATTTTTTTCCAAAGACTCTAGTAGAAATCACTCTTCTTGTTTGTGGTAAGACTTGAGTTCTAATGGGGGAGGAGAAATTACCCAGAGATGGTAGTCCAAGAATTTAGAGTGTTGACACATCACCAGAATCAGTATTGCTGTCCAAAGACCTGCATCACAGGTGTTATAGAATTAGTCGATGTTCTAAGGCACTTCACTTAACATTTCATATGTTATTATAATTTCTGAGTTTTGACTCTTGTATACTTGGTAGATGTTGAAATTCTATACATAGTTAATTAATCCATTATGTTTTAAGGCCAACCTCAGTAATTTCCCCCGTACAACAGTTTTCAGAGCAATTTATGTAGGTTGAGAGCGAGAGAGAGTTCCTGAGTTCTCATATGCTGTTACTCGCAGGTCATGCTGGCTATGTTGATTGGAATAATGACCATAGTGACATGGCATTTCACTAGGGTCTATACCACACGCTCCATACATAGCTTAGCTTATGGTCTTAGATATGAGCTTCTGCAGCGACCCATACTGCGAATGTGGAATATTCTAAATTCCACTGTGGAGATAACCGTGGCTCAGGTTAAGCTCTCTGAATATGTGATCGATCGCTACGAGAAGCCACAAGTCGCAGAACAAGAGGCTGAGGTATGTCTTCCTCCCATTCAGTGCTAGAAGTTTAGATTCCAGAACTCACAACTTAATTGTGTTTGGCACTTATGGTACCGGGCAGCTGTATGAGGTGATGAAGAACATAACATGGGCACTCTTTGCAAGCAGAAGAGCTCTTAATTCAATAACTATAAGTTACAAATACGGCTTTGTCCAGGCATTTCATAGAGACCACAGAAGCAACAGCACATTCTATATCTACTCTGACCTTTCAAATTCTTCAATGGTGCACAGTGAAGCCGGTAGTGCTGACATTTGGCAAAACAACTCTGGTAACAGTAATGTCTCAGCGGTATGGTACAGAGAACCACTTGATCCTGCAACAGGACAGAAGATGGGTGATCGAAGACAAGTTCCACCTGATGACTTGATCAACATCGCAGGCTTCTCGGAGGTGCGCGATGGCATGGCTTCTTGGCATGTTTCTGTGAGCAAATTCACAGACTCTCCCCTCCTCTCAGCAGCACTCCCTGTTAGGCGGCCTTCTGATGGAAGCATAGTGGCAGCCGTTGGGGTTACTACATCACTTTATAGCGTAGGCCAGCTCATGCATGAACTGGTGGAATTCCATAGTGGTTACATGTATTTGACATCCCGAGAAGGTTATGTACTTGCCACATCAACAAATGCTCCCGTGCTAAGGAATTCTACCAGCGGCCCGAAGCTGATGTTGGCTACCGACTCAAAAGATCATATGATAAAGGCAGGAGCACAATGGCTGCAGAAAGCATATGGAGACAAGTTTCCAATCAATCATGAAGTTCATGTTGAGGATGTCAAACTGGGACATCAAAAATACTATATTGACTCATTCTTTCTGAACCTAAAAAGACTACCCTTGGTGAGTTCATTTAGCGTCTTCCTTTAAGATGTAATTTTCATTTTTTAAAATTTGAGAAGTGCATTGTCTTCCTACGTGTTAAAGTTTCAGTTGATTAGAAACTTAAGATGCTCAGATTGAATGTGTGCATCCATGCCTATCTGCACCAATATATTTGAGCACTAGGATCAAGAATCAGTAGCATTCTGTTCAGCAAATATAGTGCATGTATGTTACATAAGACAATGTGCATGCCAACGCTGATCCATGTGGTTAGTTGGTGGAGCTTTGTAGAAGATATTTAGATTTTTGATTCTTTGTAGTCTTTCATTTATTTTTATTAAATAGCAGTCACTTGCACCGGGGTTATTGTTAGTGTAAACCTATTGAAGCTAAATGTATTGTCAGAAAGGAAACACAAGTCACTACTCTCTTGTTAAGCCTGAGTGATAACTTAACCCCCCATAAACACACAAGTGCCTAAAGGGAATGGGAAAAGGCACCCTGGTTTCAGGGAGTTGAAAAATAAAGCATGTTGAGGGGGTGTTTCATTTTCAAGGTGTTCTTTTTTATATATTTGCGAGAATTTCTAATGCAACATGCAATTTAAATTTTAACTTCAGAGAAAAATACTTTCTTACATCTCATGAGTCTACAACCTTCTACCATTTGTCACATGAAAAAGGATTTCTGTTGTGAGTTAAAGGAATTGTAGAATAAGTTAAACATAACTGTCAACTGGCCTGCAAAAACATGCATACATACATGGATACATGGTGATTCTGCAAGGCATCTAGTGCACACAAGTTGCAAGTATGAAGCAGCAAAAGCCCACCGCTACAAGTTGTATTGCAGAGGGAGAATGTGCAATGCAATATAGATTTATTGCATGAGAATATATTTACAAGGGATTCAAGCCAGCTGCGGACTTAGCCTCCTTTATTTGTAACAGATCTAAGGAATGGGAGAGGCTTTTATGTAATGCTAGCCTCTCACAATTCTCCCTTTTGTTTTTGTTAGGAGGGGTTTGAACACACCTTCTTGGTGTCATTTGTACAAAGGATTTTTGTGAGCTTTTATCTCATATACTTGTAAATTCCCATTTTACTTTTAATACATCTTGCGGTACCATCCTCAACTCAACTAAGCCTTAATCCCAAATTAATTGGGGTTGGCTATATAGATTCTCTGTCTCCACTTTAAACGATTTTGGACTACCTCTTCTGAAAGGTTTAAAGCCTTCAAATCATATTGTACTACCCTCTTCCAAGTTAATCTAGGTCTACCCCTTTCTTTCTTTCCTTCCTTTATCCTAATATGCTCCACTTTTCTAACTGGAACCTCTCTAGGTCTACGCCTGACATGCTCAAACCATCTCAATCTTCCTTCTCTCAATTTGTCCTCAATTGATACCACTTCCACCTTTTCTCTAATATACTCATTACAAATCTTATCTAGCCTAGTATGTCCCCGCACATCTACCTTAACATTCTCATCTCGGCAACACTCATTTTGGAGACATGTTTCACCTTCATCGCCCAACACTCGCTACTATACAACATTGCGGATCTTATCGTCGTACGGTAGAAATTTTCTTTCAATTTCATTGGGATCTTACGGTCATACGTGACTCCCGTGGCAAGTTTCCACTTCACCCATCTTGTTTTAATCATATGGCTAACATCCTCCTCGCACTATCTATCTTATTGGAGGATCGAACTAAGATATTTGAAATGGGTACTTTGGGGTATTGCCATCCTATCCAAGTTAACTCCCTCTTTTTCGTCCATCTGACCTTCACTAAACTTACAATGTATGTATTCTGTCTTAGTTCTATTTAACCTGAAACGCTTAGACTCTAAGGTGCTCATCCAAAGCCCTAATTTTTCTATTAACTCCCTCTTGCATCTCATCTATCAACACAATATCATCCGCAAACATTATACACTACAGAATGCCTTCTTGTATATCCTTTGTTAAATCATCTCTAACTAATGTGAAAGGTAAGGGCTTACTGTTAATCCTCAATGCACTCCAATTGAAATAGAAAAATCTCTTGTTTCCCCTCCAACCGTACGGATAGTAGTAGTTGCTCCTTTATACATGTCTTTTAATACATGTATGTACCCAGTAGATACCCTCTTGCGTTCCAACACCCACTACAAGACATCTCTTGAAATTCTTTCATAGGCCTTCTCCAAATCGATGAACACCATATGTAGATCTTTTTTTATATCTCTATATTTCTCCATCAACCTCCTAATGAGGAAGATAACTTCTATGGTTGATCGACCTGATATAAAGCTAAATTGGTTGTCCGAGATAGTTGTGTCACAATGTAAACGACGTTCCACAACTCTCTCCCACGGCTTCATAGTATGACTCATGAGCTTAATTCCTCTATAGTTTGAGTAGCTTTGGATGTCTCTTTTATTTTTAAAAATAGGTATAAGAATACTCTTCTTCTATTCATCAGCATTTTCTTAGAGATTAGGATCTTATTAAACAGTCGGATTAACCATTGCACTCCTACATCTTCTAAACATTTTTATACTTCAATAGGAATTCCATTAGGGCCACAAGCTTTACCTACTTTCAACCTCTTCAATGCTTCATTGACTTCCGAAAATCTAATCCTCCTAGTATAGTTCACATTACGCTTTGTTATACATTCTATGCCCACCATGTTTTCACTATGATTATCATTAAAAAGATTGTCAAAGTAACTTCTTCACCTTTTTCTAATATCCTCATCTTTCACCAAAATCTTTCTTTCACTATCCTTGATGTACTTAACTTGGTTAAGATTTTATATCTTTTCTCTCTTATCTTTGTCAATCTATAAATATCTTCTTCCCCTTCTTTAATTCTAAGTTTCTCATACATCTTTTCAAAGGCCTGAACTGTTGCCCGACTAATGGCCTTCTTTGCTATCTTGTATTGTTCATAAGCCTCATTATTATCACACTTTGGCAATCTTTTATACCATTTTCTTTTACTCTTCACCGCCTTTTGTACCTTCTCATTCTACCACCACCTCTCCTTCGCAGGTGGGCCATGTCCTTTAGGCTCTCCAAGCACTTTTCCAGCTACTTCTCTAATCTTTGAGGCCAAATCTATCCGCTCATATTGAGAAGTTCATTCTTAAACATCACTTGCTTCATCCCTTTTAATTTTCACCACTTTGTTCTAGCAGCAGTCTTCTTTCTAAACGTACCCGACCACCTCTTGATCTTAATATCTAAGACCATTAACCCATGTTGACTTATTAAGGCCTCTTTGGGGATAACTTTACAATCCTTGCATAAAGTGCGATTTGTCTTCTTTGTGAGAATGAAGTCAATTTGACTTCTATTTTGTCCACTTTTAAAGGTCACAATGAGATTCCCTTTTTATAAAGTGGGTATTTGCTGGTATAAGGTCGTAGGCCATAGCAAAATTGAGGATGCTTTTCCCCTCCTCATTTCTAGTCCTAAAGCTAAAACCTCCATGAACCTTCTCATAACCCTGACCTTCACTTCTTATATGCCCATTAAGGTCCCCACCAATAAAGATATTCTTTTCATTTGGTATACTCCACATAAGGTCATCCATATCCTCCCAAAACTTCCGTTTACTCTCACTATCTAATTCAACTTATGGAACATAGGCACTGACCACATTAATCGCATCTCCCTCTATAATTAATTGCACTAGGATAATCTTATCTCCTACTCTCCTCACCGCTACCACTGCATCTTTCAAAGTCTTATCAATAATAATACCTACCACATTCTTATTTCTCTTCTTTCCTGTATACCATAATTTGTAGCTTGTATTTTTCACTTCTTTACTTTTCTCTCCTACTCATTTAGTTTCTTGAATGCAAGTAATATTGACTTTTCTTCTCTCTACAGTGTCAACAAGTTCTATCAACTTTCCTATAAGAGAACTGATATTCCAAGTACCTACTTTGATCCTCCTCTCAACCCGCACTTTCCTGAAATTTTTTCTATAGTAATATTTATTATTCTCTAAGTTTGTCATGTGTCCTATTCTCTGTTCGGTTCCATAGACTAACTTCTCTACCCACACCCGTCCATAATGTGGCAACTTTTGCTCATTTAACACCACATCTGGGTGCCGACATAGCACGTCGCTTGCGGGGAACAACCTCCACCCTTGCCTATTTCTCACTACACCCGGACTCCGGTGCAGCGCGTGGTAAGTAGAGGACGCCCTAACGTTAATTTTGATTGAATCCACATCATAAGATGTGATAAGATTTTTATGCTGGCTATCACCTACCGCAACCCTTCTCCTTTATCCGCGCTTAGCCCACTTTCCAAAAAAAAAATTGTATGAAAGTAGGACCAATCTATGAGCATAAGATGTAAGCCACACATAAAAGGATAGTTAAGCTAGAAAAGCATGCTTTTACAAGGTAAAGGCAAGGGAGAATATCATGAAAACTCAGAGTCAGCAATATAAATAAATAAGGTTCCCAAGAGATGAAAGAGTAGTCAAGGTAAAGGCGAGGTAGAATATCATGAAAACTTAGAATCAGCAGTATTAATAAGAAGGCTTCCAAGAGATGAAACAGTGGTCCACTAAAGAGAGATTCGAGTGCATGAGACATGCAAGCATGGAAAATAGCAAAATTGGAGAGGGCAATGCTACACGTTATATGTCAAAGAGAGATAGACAATAGCATTAGGACTTCAGGAACAGTTTGATCGAGGGTTTTCCTCAGGATAATCCCTTTTTATTCCAAACTTAACCCAAAAAAGTAGTTTGATTGGTTGGATCAACTAATCTAGAATTCAAAGGGATAAATTTAGGTTGATTTTGGATTTTGTATCTCATAAACCCCCCCCCCCCCCCCCCCAAAAAAAAAAAAAAAAAAAAAAAAGAAAGAAAAGAAAAGAAAAAAAGAAATATGTTAATCCCAGTTACCTTCACTTTTTGTCCTCATCCCAATAGAAGTGTCTCACTTCCCAAAGCTTCTTTATAGGACATTTATGGTAATGTACCCATTAATCCTATTTATTACTCCATATTTATATCAAAGTATATTCACTTGACTCCATGTTAACCCATTAGGCCAATCCATTGGTAATCAAAGAGAATTCATTCTTATCTCGGGGAGCTAATTCCACTTCACAAATTGGGTTAACCCTAAGCCCCGATCAAAACTAGCACTTACTTACTATCCCCCTTAAAAAAAGCAAATAGCATCTTTAGAATGTAAGTAAGAGAAGAAAGGAAGGGAGATAGTTCATTTGTGTGCAACAAAGGATCAACATGAAGAGAATATATATGGACGTTGTGCGCTTGTACTTTAGATTCAAACTGAATGCCCTAAACATGAGGATCAGAAGAAGGTTTGTTGTATTGCCATTAAACACTTGCTTGAACAAAAAACCTTCTGTTATGGATTATTGTCCTATCTTTTGCTTTAGTTTAAGGAAAAAGCAGAGAAGAAGAAGAAAACTTATGCAAGGAGAGACAAAAATCCAGCCAGGCAAGACGAGAGCGGAGGTCACACATAACAAAAATAATAGGAAGAAGGGGCCAGTGGCTCCAATAATCTTATAGAAATTCGCGCACAGCAAAACAAAAGGAGGTAAAATAAAAGGAAGAAAAAGAGAAGATGAGAGAGAGTGTGTGCGAGAGAGGAAGAAAAGGAGAGAGAGAGAGAGAGAGAGAGGACATGCGAGTGGAGTTTTGAGGCCCACAAGGCACTCACGGGGTTGTATATGTGGAAGAAAAGAGAACGAGAAGCATAAGAGGTGAACATGCGAGAGCAAGAGAAAGCAATAAAGGGGGAGAAGAGGAAAAAAAAAGAAAGAAAAAAAGAAAAAGGGATCTGCACCCCTTCTTTTGGCAATAATGCTAAACGGCAAAGGAAAAAGAGGAAGAATAAGGTAGTGAGCTCTGCCAATCCCTTTGAGGAGGTGGCCTACCATGCAAGGATGGTAGTACCGATATCAGTACCAATATCGGAGAGTACCGATACCGATACGTACCAGTATCGGTATCGGCCGTATCAACCAGTATCGGCTGGTACCGGGTCCATTTTGGCCTAGTATCGGACCAGTATCGGTCTACTCAGTATGGTATCGTTACCCACTGATACCGATACGTATCGGTATCGGCCGATACTGCCAACCATGCTACCATGTCCTCTATAAATATCTCCTCTGCCAACCCCTTTGAGGAGGTGGCCTACCATGTCCTTTATAAATATCTCCTCCCCCCCAACTCATTCCAAAACACAAAGACACAAGGCCAAGGGACTCCAAAAGATGCATGAGAAGTAAAGAAGATGTTAAGGCTCTTGACTCCAAAGCTTGAGCCTTCTAGAATTCAAGACCTAAAGAACACTTCAAGTGTTCATTTTCCTTGTATTTTCTCATTGTAATTAAAGAAAATTTAGCGAATCATTTTTATCTAGCAAGATCTTGCTCCATTATCATTTGTGTTTGTGGATTCTTAATGTCACACCCCAAAATCATTAAGAGGAAGAGCATGAAATTTTGTAAAAAGGTTATATTCAAATTGTTCAAGAATTACCTAATAAGGTAAAATGCTGATGTTTAAGATAATTCTTAGATTTCTCCCAACATAAATTCATCCAAAAACCTTCCAAATGTTGAAGCCATCTAAAAATTATCAAAATACCCTAAAGGATATTTGCGTAAATAACCTTGAAAAAATTTTGTTTACGTAAGTGTACCTCTTAAAATCATAATGTTATGAATACATAGAAAGAAATATGTCATGAATGTCATTTTTAATATCACGAATACTCCCTCTTTTAGTAGCATAGTTTACAATTTACATATATGTCCCTTGGGCAACATCAAAAAGGGTAGTTGTGTCATTTTTCCCTCCAAGAAGGGTATCCATAACATTGTAATTTTAAGAGGTATTCTACATAAATAAAAATTTAAGATGTGCAAAAATCCCTACCACTAAACCTAAAATTCTGCAAAGTTATCAAGATACTCTTCTAACCCAGTAAACATCAAGCCCTGCAGAATACCTCCACGACAACTGTGGAACCTTTGTGATGTTTCCTTTTTAATGCTTTGTAGCATTGGATCCTCACTAATGTGGTGTGCCTTTATTTATGGCATTGCCAAAGGCAGTTAATCAAGACACTTCATCTGTCAGGACGAAGTTATTAACATCCCAAAACCTAAATCTTCAACAGTTCCCTCCAGCAGCACCATATCAGAACCTTGAAAAACTGATACATATCTCTGTCCAACTCACATCCATTGACGTGGACTGACTCATGAAGACATAAGGCTCGGAAATCAGTGCCTTAATTGTTAACAGTATGTTAACTGGTCCTGTATCATGTCATATTGCTGACAAGAAACATGAATGCCTTGAAACTGATCCAACTTGTATCAGTCCAACTAAGACGGTCCATTTCAGCAAATCATGGATCAGAATAAGGGCTTCAACTTGTAATTGAAACCGCCAGGACAGAGATGTGCACACGAATGGAAATGAATAGGCATATGGTAGCAAATAAGATTAAAAAAAATGGTTTCGTTATGAAATCTTGTGCCCAAGTAGTTTTACTTGTTTGTACAATATTCTTGTATACAAATTAATGTGTCCATGCAAACACAAGAAATTATCTGTATTTTCCACTGATACTCTGTTTCAAATTCCGAATGTTTTGGCCTACAGTGCTATAAACTCGGAGAAAAAAGCTAGATGCTTAAGAGTTTTTTTTTTCTTTCTGTTACGAAGATCACTATTTTATGAGCATGCCAATGAGCAAAAATGTTTAGGCAATTCAATGCTTCCATAAGATTTTCATTGGTTTCCACTTGTTGCCACTCTTGTATCAGGTATGATCTATGTATTTTTTATTCTTTTACTAATTTACAAGATAACTGAGATGATATTATAAATATGAAAATGACTCTGTATTCCCATCATGGTTTAAAAACCGACTGGTTCGGACCAGAATCGGGTGAACTGGTTCACACCCAGCCTGACCCGGTCTGGTTCTGCCGGTTCCAATGTTGAACTGGCCTGTTCCATAATTAAGTATAAAAGTACAAATTATTCCTTTAAATAATATTAATTAGCATGAATAGGGCTTGAACTCCTGGGCCGGCCTAAAGCAGCATAAACCAGGCCTTAAAATTTAAAAACTTTGAACTGGCTTAAAGTTGGCTCAAAATCAAAAATTTAATATTCCTTTGATTTTAAATAGTTATTACTATCATATATTTTATATCTAATATCAGTAATATAATTAATTTATACATGTGAGAGCTGGCTGGTTCAGGCCTGGGCCGGCCTGAACAGAAACCAGAACTGGGATTGTAACTGGACAGAAACCAGAAGTGGGATTGTAACTGGACAGAAACCAGAACTGGGATTGTAACTGGTCCTGCCAGGTTTCAGTTCCCAAACCGGTTTTTAAACCTTGATTCCCACCCGTCTGAAAACCCTTTATACTGCTTGAGATTCAATTTGCTATGACTTTACTAGCTCCTTATGCAAGGAAGGAAAGATCAAGGATCGACACAGATCAGTCCGGCTGGCCCTGACAGATGGGATCGGCCGATCTAATCTGATCTAGACCGATCAAAACCGACCCCTCCTTTTATATTCACAAGGTGCATGAAAAAAAAAACAAAAAAATGAGAAAATTCTACAAAATATAAAAAGGGTATTATAATGTATGGAGACAAGTTGGACAAAAAAGGATACTTTTTTTAAGTTGACCAAAGTAGGCCACAGTCCATTAATAAATGAAAGGGTTACATCATAAGAAAGACTTGAAAATAAAGAAAGGCATGAGGCCAAAGCAAATCTGGCCGGATGCCATACAGGAAAAAAATGAGACCCTTCTATTTTATCCAGAAGATAAAATAAAGTAACACAAGATAACCCTGAACACAGACGATCACAGAATCAGCTTCCTCCACTCTTGAGACTTGGATAAAATAAATGATTCTTTTTCATGCAGAATCCCCACTGCTTTCCCCCAGTCCATCACTCTTGAAACTTATGTTGATAATATCAAAAGGCAATTGATGATCCATAGAGAACCTTCTGGATTTCCTTTCAATCCACACACCCCAAAATATGGCTGGTAGTAGCAAAGACCACAACTGCTTTTCAGAATTGCTTGGACATATAGATTCCCACCATTCCATCATATCTAGTTCATTACAGGGTTCTTTACAAGGGATCTCAAAACTGTTGCAGATGCACGGCCATAAGAGATTAATAATCCCACAGTGGCAGGACAAATGATCAGAGGTTTCCACAAACATTCCATAGAATATACATGAGGCTTTCTGGTTCTTAAAAATGCTGTTTAGTCTGTCCATGGTTGGAAGTCTGCTCCCGATAGTAGCTTCCATAGGAAAATTTTGATCTTAGTAGGCAAGAGCTTGGAACATACTATATGATCCCAACTAACTCTTACACCACCATCAATAATGATTTTTGCAAGGATATTAACAGAAAACACTCCCTTATTGCTCCAAGCCCAAACCCTTCGATCATCACTTCTTGGATTGAGGTGAATATCATTGATGCTTTCCAAGACTGCCATCAGCTGTTCAGACTCCCAATCAGTGGGATTTCTCTTCTGGGGTATAATCCAAGAAGAAGTTTCCTCTGAGAATAAATTAGCAATGGGTTTATCCTTTTCCTCTGCAATTTGATAAAGTTCATTAAATCTCTGCGCAAAGGGCAGATCTGAAACCCATCTGTCTTCCCAAAATCTGATCCAATTACCACTTCCCACAATAAATCTGACTGCTGGTGTCAGGATTTCAGCCATTTTGGAAATGCTCCTCCATATTGGTGACAAAGATGAAGTAGAATTAGGAGTGAGTGTCCATCTGGTTGAGAGAGGGTAATATCTTTCTCTAATGATCCTTGCCCGAAGAGCATCCCATTCCTCTCCCAATCTCCACAACCATTTGGATAATAAAACTGCATTGAATACTCCAACCTGTATAAGCCCTACACCTCCTTGATCCTTCCTTTGACACACCTTCTCCCAAGCCATTAGGTGCAAAGCCCTTCTCTCTCTCTTCCCTCCTTCCCAAAAGAAGTATCTTCTTTTATGTTCAATCAACCTCTCGACTGTCTCAGGGATTTTGAGAATGCACAAGTGATATGTAGCCAGGGAGGAAAGGACTCTTTTTGAGAGTATCCATCTCCCTCCTGCTGAGAGAAACCTTGCCTTCCATCCTTCTAATCTTTGATCAAATTCTCTAATAAGGTCATCCCACTCCCTCACTTGGGTTTGAACATTTGATAGAGGCAGCCCCAAATACTTAATTGGAAACTGAGATACTCCAATATTTCAGCACAGTTAACCAATTTTCCTTGAGTCATATTAATCCCTTTAACTTCTGATTTGTCAAAATTAATAGACATCCCCGTTTTTGCCTCTGTTATGGTCAACATCTTCTTCATATTCCGCAGCTTTTCCTCACCACCCGAAGAAAACAAGAGTGTGTCATCTGTAAACTGAAGGTGTGACAATTGGAAACCATTTCTTCCCACCACAAAGCCATCCACTAATCCTTGGGTTGCAGCTCTCTCCCATAAAGTGCTCATAATTTGAGCAACCATAATGAAAAGGAGAGGTGAGATTGGATCACCCTACCTTAACCCTATTGAACTCCCAAAATATCCACACGGCTCCCCATTGATCAAAATAGAGAATTTTGGTGTTGACATGTAGCTCATAATCCAACCATTCCACTTCTCCTTGAAACCTATAGAACCAAGGGTTTTATGAATGCATTGCCAACTTACCCTGTCGTAGGCTTTGGCAAAATCCAACTTAACAACAGCTCCCGCCTTTCTGCTGTTTTTCTCAGAATGGATTGCTTCATGAGCTGAGAGGAAGTTATCCAAAATATCTCTCCCTTTTAGGTATGTCGATTGATTTCCACTGATAATATCTGCCAAAACTTACCTCAATCTGTTAGCCAGGACTTTGGAAATGATTTCATAGCATCCATTTAAAAGGCTGAATGGTCTATAATCTGAAACAAGTTCTGCACCTTCTTTTTTTGGGATTAGAACAATAAATGTGGAGTTGAGGGCCTTAACCGAAAGCAGCTGTTGAACCCATTTTCTGAAGGGTACAAAAGAAGGAAAAAAAAATCAAATAAACCCCCATCAATGGCCTTTAATGGGGCAATAAAAGAAGAAAGGAGGGAGGCTAGAACCCCCCCACCGGTGGGGGGTCTTGAACCCATTAAAAAAGAGAGAGAAACCCCCCAACCGGTGGGGGGTCCTCCTCTCATTTATGCAGAACAAAAAAGAGAATGGGGAGAGGAGCATTAATGGCCTTTTATGGCCTTTGTTTAAGAGGGATAATGCCCACTTAGGCTCCCTATGTTAGTGGGTTTTCCACTAAAGAAGACTTTAATGGCCAATTATTAGTCCCCATTATTGAAAACCTCCCACATGACTAGAAAGTAGAGGGGGTTAAATGGGGTTCACCTCATTTAATACAAACAAGAGAGAGAGGGAATAAAATAAAGAGGAGGAGAATGGGGGTGGCCACCGGTTCCTCAAACCGGTGGCACCCCCCCCCCCCCCCCCACCGGTTCTTAACCGGTGGCACCCCCCACCGGTTCCCAACCGGTGGGGGTGCCAACCGGGCCCCCTCCCCCTCTCTATTCTCTTTAATCTCTCTCTCTCTCACTTGGTATCCGGTGGGTACCCCCCACCTCAAGGATTCCGGTCTATAAGACGGGATTATGCCGAAATAATGAATGAAATGCCACTATTTGTTCTTTGAGCATACGTGTGTGTATGTGTGTTCATGAATCTACTATTTAAGTAACACTACGTTACTATATTTTCACATGCATAATAATTAGTTTTATAACTAATTAAAATACATAAAACATATAATTAAATATTCTAAAATATCATTGGCCTCATCCCATACATAATTAAATCTAGACTCATAATTAAAACTCAATAATGAAACATAGACTCATAAAATAATATACTTAAGTTAAAAATGACTTAAATACTTCCATGCTTAATTAATTAATAGAATCTGTGAAAATCAGAAAAATTCTGTAAAAACCAGTAATACTCAGTAAAAATCAGAAAACAAAATCTGGAGATTACATAAATCCAAAATATGACTTAAATATCCTTCATATATCTAATTAATTAATAAAAATCAGAAAAATTAATAAAAAATCAGTAAAATTCAGTAAAAAACCAGTAAAAAATAGAGAACCAAATCTGAAAACATATAAAATTTTGAAATGACTAAAATGCCTCTAGAACTTAATACAAATTACAAAAATACACTCAAACATGATAAAAATCTGTAAAAATCACAAAAAATTCTTGAAAATATCAAAATCTCTCCTATGCCCAAAATACCCTCCAAACCTTAATAAGATGGGTAAAATTACCAAAATACCCTTAATATGATAAAAAAATAAATAAAAATCTCAAAAAAATATAAAAATAGACTCCAAGTCTAATAAACCCAATTTAAGATAAAATTACCAAAATACCCCTATAACTTAAATATGTCTAAAATGGTCCTAAAATACATCCTAAGGCTTTTCAAGTCTCCCTAAAATGTTAAAAAACCTAAAGTGACAATAATACCCCTATACCCTCTAACTTGGCATAATTACAAAAATACCCTTATGGGTCTAAAATACTTGGAATCAATCCAGAATACTTGGAGTCAATCCAATATACTTGGAATTAATCCAAATAACTTGGAGTTAATCCAAAATCATATAAACCCATCCTAAACTTGGGTGAGGCCAAGAGCTTAACCTAAAATATACCTTCATATGCATGTGCTGCCTGTAGTAGTAGTGTTGCATGTTATAAGGGCATCAACGGATGGTTAATCAAGGGTTGTCGAGCGGTTACTTGACGTAATTAACACTGACTGAGGTCAGTGGAGAGAGGTCATATACTCGGATCTTCGCCTGATCCGAAGTCTCGGACTCCCTGAGGGCTAATCCCAAGCTCTCATAGTCTAATAAATAAAATAAATAAAACTGACCTATATTTCTCCAAATAAAAACAAAAATGATATGGATTTTTAAAATAACCCGAATAGAAGAGACATGCTAGGTCAGGTTCCAAACAGTAGCCTATCTTGAAATTCTTCCAACACTTTCATTAGGTCCTCTTTGATATAATCCCAGAAAAACTGATAAAAACCCATAGAAAACCCATCTGGCCCCGGGGACTTGTCGGCATCCATAGCAAAAATAGCTTCTTTTACTTCCTCTTCAGAGAAGGGATTGTAGAGAGCATCAGCCTGGCTGGTATCAAGTTTTGGAAGGGCTCCTTGCTCCAGGTGAGGTCTCCACCATTCGTTTTCTGTAAAAAATTCTTGGAATGGAGAGATACACACTTTCTTGATTTGCTCCTCATAACTTGCTCAATCTTCAATGATCTCCTTTTTGCACTAGCAATAGCATGAAATTTTTTTGTATTATTGTCCCCCTATCTTAACCACAACTTTTTTTATCTTTGTCTCCATTTGATGTCTTCTCTAAGAAGCCAATTGTTATACTCCTTGAGTTTAAGCAGCTCTTGATTTTCTTCCATTGCCAACTCACAACCATCAGCTTTTGCTTCAAGTTCTTCCATTTTTTGCAGGAGTTGCTGCCTAATAGCTGAAGCTTCCCCAAAAAAATTTTGAGCTCCACTTCTTGATACCTCTTCTCACATTCTTCAATTTTTTTGAGAATGGATCAACAGCCTGAGCTGAGGGTTGAACCTCTTTCCACAGGTTATTGACGAAACCTCTAAATTCTTCGCGTGTGTGCCAGGCTATTTCATATCTAAATATTTTGTGTTTCCTCCGATCTTCCTTGATATTCAAAAGTAAAGGGGTATGGTCAGAGACAATCCTATTAAGGCCTCTTGCTCTAGACAAGGGAAACAATTCAAACCATCTGGAAGATACAAAAGTTTTGTCTATTCTGGACTGGATAGGAATTTTCTGCATATTAGACCATGTAAACCTCCTGTTAGGGATTTCTATCTCCATCAACCCACTGTCATCTATCCATTTCCCAAGGAGCTCCATTTCCTTAGTCCAATTCCGATGACCTGATCTCTCCCATGGATATTTAATGCAGTTAAAATCCCCAACTATGCACTAGGTTTCTTAAAACATGTCGGCAAGTTTGTGTAGCTCTATAAAAAATACATCCTTATCTTGATGTGAATGAGGACCATACATTGAAGAGACAACCCAGGTGTTAACATCGTCACCACAAGCAATACTCACAGAAGAAAAGCTGACCAAGATACTGAAGAGACCCACATCACAAACAACCCCTCTGACTTTATTACCATTTCACAATACAATTTGATCCCCATTGGCCCCGATCGCAAGGATGAAGCCCAATCAGACAAGATATTACCCCCAATTGAGTTAATAAATTGTGAGTCAACATTTTCCACTTTAGTTTCCTGCAAATAGAAGCAATCCATTCTAACCATTTAGATATAGTCTCTAATAGCTCTATTTAATGTCTCCATTGAGACCTTTTATATTCCACGAACAAATATTCATATCAACTGCCTTGCACCCCCTTGCTTCTTAAACCTCAGTGAGTCAACGATCTCATTATTGTTAACAAAACTGAGTTCCCTCTTCCCAATCTTCAATCCTCCACCATTGCCTTTTTTCTTCAAGGAATTTTGAAGGACCTCTGCTTTTCTCATTCTTTTAATAAAACTTCTGACTTGGTCTTCTTTCCCCTGAAAAGATACCCTAATCTTCCTGCCGAAGATTAGAATCTCCTCAGTCCAGTCTGCTTCAGAATCTTCGGTGACCAATGACTGATCCCTAGGAGCATATGGAACAATAGCAGGAGACAAGTGCCCCTATCTTCGATCTCCGGCAACCCTGGACCAAGAACCAACACCACCTCATTGGGCTTTTTCTACAAAGAATACGACCAGACCACCTGGGGTCCCTTAGGAGGGGATGCGAGTGAATTTAGATGATCACCAACCCTGTCCCTCAACTAAAGAAGCTCAATCTCAGTATTTTGATAAGTCCCGACACAAGTTTCAGTCACCGGAGGGATAGGGGCCATTTCCAGGTGGTTTGGCTCCTCCTTCATAGGAAATGTCATGGAGCCCTCAACTACAGAGAAGGCACGACCCTCCGTAGTAGGCCCCCCGATGAGCTCGTACCCTACTTGAGATCCTTCAGGCATGTGATGAAGCATTGTCGGCTGTACCAGAAGAAGAAGATGAACAATGGCCCTCACAGATGGTTCGGGGTTCGCCAGACGAAGCGAAGAAGGCCGGTTCAGTCGATGCATAATAGTGCCCTTTGCAACCGGTTCAGCTATCGGTTTAGGGTACAACAGTCTAACTAAAGAAGACCGGTTCACTTGAGAGACATTCATAGACCGGTTCATGTTTAAGTTATGATTCGGGTTGTAAACACTCTGAGAAGGATCTGACATATACACCTGATTCGAGAGCCCCTTTCGATATTGTTTCTCTTTCCCACCCAATAGTGTCTAGACCGATGAAGGCACATGAGCCGTAGCCTCCTCGGGATTAGTCGAGATCCATCCCGCCACCGCCGCTTCAAGTACTGCGACATTACAGCACCCCTGAAGCTACAGAGGCTCTACTGCCCGAGACGAAATCAGAAGATGCTGGTCCTGCTGAGGAAGGTAAGACAAACCAACTCAAGCCATCGATCAAGGCGGATTTCTTGGGAGGAACTCCGTCCTCCCCAGATTAACCCATGACTGAAGATCGGGCCAACGATTCAACTAACTCGGTTGAGTCCGACGGAGGATCATTGCTGGCGATGGGTACGGAACAGAGTCTCCGGTCTTTGTACTTCCGATACTCAGAAACCACCTCCGATCAGGTCCATTCCGTTGAGACTGGTCCGCTCGAAGAAGAGGAAACCTCCTCCCTCAGAATCGAAACCCAGAAGTCCTTCCCTACCAAATGAAGGTAACTCTGTCTGGGATTGCTTATACATAAGGGACTTCAACTAGGATACGAGCGTACTTCAACATCGCTCTATCCAATGATCTAGCATCCACTCCTCTAAGAACACCAAACCTCTCAACAAGGGCCTGGAACATCTCACCATTCCAGATGTGAAGAGGGATACCGAACAACCATATCCAAATCTTCAATCCTCCGGAGCCGAAGAGGTGGCAAAGTTGATATCCCACAGGGAGCAAGTAAACAACCAACTGCCCTGATGCCGTTGGTTAAGCTTGAGACCCAAAGCTTTCTAATGAGGGAATGAGCTTTTAACTAGGAAGGCTTCATTGCCTAGTTCCCTAATCCACCAACTCTGCACTCCACCCCAGTTTCGTCGCAAGAGGTCCATGGGAGCATGATATGAGGCACAGTGGCTCTCCTTGGAAGGCGTCACATTCTTCACTTGGAAGACCAAGCAGTCCTCCATCCATGCTCGCACCTCAGCAACCCCCGGGGACCACGACACCAGAATTCTATCCTGAAGAGGCTTAGAGGGAGCGGGAGCGGGTTCAGCAGTACCTGGTGGAGTTGGAGTAGGGATGAATTACTTACATTGCAACTTGTACCATTACATGAAATTTTCCATTGATGTGTCATTGTAG
The DNA here is from genome assembly GCA_030544215.1 of Zantedeschia hybrid cultivar. Taxonomy (NCBI): domain Eukaryota; kingdom Viridiplantae; phylum Streptophyta; class Magnoliopsida; order Alismatales; family Araceae; genus Zantedeschia; species Zantedeschia hybrid cultivar. Next base: position 12,135,869 of record JARZZO010000015.1, read on the forward strand.
TCTTTCTATTCTTTTGTCACATCTAGCCCTTAGTTAATATGAAAGTGTCACAAAAGAATATGAATTGGTACATGCACAACATATAAAGTCAATGAATTGTTTGCATCCAATGTGATAATCATTCGACACAAGTAATTCATTAACTTTGTGTGTTGTACATGTACTAATCATATCTTTTGTGACCCTTCCATATTAATTAAGGACAAATACGGAAGTGTAGCAAAAGAATAGAAAAATTATAAGCGTACAACAAGTTAATATAAAGATACAACAAACAAGCTTACAAAGATACAACAAGCAAGCTAGTCTTGTACACTCCACATTGAAGATATTAAAATGCCTCACTATAGCAGAATGCCATGGTGATGCTCACATCTAATGGTTCTTGTGCCATGTCAAAGTCATTAGAATGTCTTCTTTGGAGCCGAGCTGGTTGCCATAGAGAGCAGTCCCCCAAAATCAAAATTAAGATCAAATAAGGGAAAAAAAAAAAAAAGTGAAAGAGAGAGTTTGAAAGAGAAAGAGAGTGCTGAGAGAGAGAGAGAGAGAGAGAGAGAGAGAGAGAGGAGTAAGAAGGGCTGGAGATGGGGTGGGAGTGGCCAAATGGGCGCCCAAGCTATCCTCAACCCCCAACTAGCTGTTGGAAGCCCTCTAGCACATGCTAGAGTTGGTCTCCAATGCCTAGTTTGACTAGCCATTAAGCTCCAATGGCTAGTTGGGTTTGTCCGCACTGATTGATCTAGGGGATGATCCTAGCCCAGATTGGCCGATCTGGCCAATCTTGACTGGTCCTGTAAAGGGTTTCCAGACTGGGTATTGGGGTTGGATTGGACCGGCCAAAAAACTGATCAGATTGGCTGATCTGATCCTATCCATGCCAATCCTTCCTTCATTACTTGTAAGACTTTTAAGTTTTAACATAAAACCAGTTGCAGGCAAGGACGTAGATTTAAAATGATAACTCGAAATATCCACCCTTATACAAAGCTTATAGGACATGACGATACAAATTAAAGAATAAGAATGAAGATACTATCCTTATCCTTTTTATTTAGAACAAGGATAAGGAAATAGTTGTTTTTATATCCCGTAACCTAATTATCCATCCTTTTAGATTTAGAGAGTTCGTGCGTGTTTTGTGTGCGCGTGTGTGTGTGTGTGAGAGAGAGAGAGAGATTGTGTTGACAAATATTTTATGAGGACTTCTATAGATAGCTATATATTTACAACCTGATTATCCATAGGATCTTTGGGTTTAATGAAGTTCAAAGTTCAAAAGATGTTGTAACTAATTAGGACTTGCATTATTGCAGTAAGTTCTATCCGTAGCTCTCTTTTAGATCTGCAATTTTTAATTTTTATTTTACATATTCAGCAAAGCATTAATTAACTTTGTTTATGAATATTTACTTTAATATATTGATATATGCTCATTTAGGTGATAGATTTGGAGAACAGAAATAATTGTATGCTCGTTGGTGTGATAATTACATTCATGCATATGATAGAAAAGTTATAACGTAATCTTTTGAGATGTATCACTCTATAATGGTAATTTCCATTAATTTAATCTTTTTTTAGAAGGTGACAGAAGTCACAATTCTGTTAAGGAAAAGATGGGTGATTACAAAGAGGATAACACACCCTAAAGAGGGACACTAGATGATGCCTCCAAGGGAACTCAATCCATAGACAGGCCCTGGACAAAGAAAATAGCAGCCTTAAATACTGCTTTATCAAGAAAATAAAGCAGTGAAAACTAAAAAAGTCGGAGAAAAATATTTCTCCATGATTGTACAGTCTCCAACAATTCTCTGCTGTTTTCATCCACAAGATCAGCTGCTCTGCCCCAATCTTCAATCCGTCTGACTGCCCTGTTCAACAGATCACAAGCATTACTGAATTGATGATTGAATTTACTTCTATTTCGCTCACACCATACTGCCCAGATCAGGTACCACAGTTGTTTTGTGATGGGAATGGGCATACTTGTACCCACCACCTCAGCATTTCTAGGACTGAAGATCGTTCCACCCACACAATGCCAAACACTCTGCATAGAGCTTTCCATTGAACACTATCACACAAGTAAAATAAATGGTTCTGCTCTTCCTCGAAAAGAGCACAGAAGGCACACCTGGTACTACCAGGGAGCTGCATCTTCTTTATCCTCTGTCCTGTAGGTAATCTGCACCAAGCAATTTTCCAAAGAAACAATTTGAGCTTATTTGGAAGAGCTGCGGACCATACAAGGTCTTTCCACCATACCCTATATCCACCATCTTCTAGAAATCTCACCAAGGAATTAACAGAGAAATTTCCTTTACTATTCCATCTCCAAGTTCTCTTATCTTGTTCCACACTAGTAATCTTGGTCTGGCTGAACATGGAGAAGAGAGCAATGAGTTCCTGAAGTTCCATGTCAGTCGGATTCCTTCTCAAAATAATATTCAGCTGCCCTACTAAATTGCAAGGTAAGACATCTGCCACCAAAGCATTCTGATCAAGGACAATGGAGAACAAATTACTGAACTTCACAGCCAAAGATATATTAAGGCACCATTTATCCTTCCAAAAAAAGAATGTAGCAGCCATTCCCCAAGTGAAGATCAAATGAAATAGATAGAATGTCCGCAGTCTTCACAATATTCTTCCAAACAGATGACATGTTGTAGCTATTGGAGGGATACCGGATAACAGTTCCACTGATTGCAGTGAGGGAAGTATTTCTCCCTAACAATTAAGGCCCACATGGAATCTGATTCATCTCACAATCTCCAAAGCCATTTTCAGCATTGCTTTATTAAAGATACTATTTTTTGCGAGACCAACTCCTCCTTGATTCCTTCTTCTACACACATTATCCCACTTAATAAGGTGAAGGCTTCTCTTCTCTCTTCTCCCTCCTGACCAAAAGAATGAGCTCCTAGCAGCTTCAATGATTCTCTTAATAGTTCTAGGAATCTTGAATATTGAAGCATATAATAAATTGCCATTGAAGATAATACCGACTTGGAAAGGATCCATCTCCCTCCAGCTGAAAGAAATTTTCTTTTCCAGCCTTCCAGAGTGCTTTCAAACCTCTTGATCAAATTATCCCAATCCCTTAGTCTAATTGGTCCATCGGTTAGCGGCAAGCCAAGATATTTAATAGGAAATTCAGCAAGCTTACAATCAAGACTCCTAGCCACCTCTGTTGATCTATTATGTGACACATTTAATCCCACAACTTCCAATTTACAATAATTAATTTTCAATCCAGTTATAGATTCTACTAACATCAGCATCCTTTTGGTATTTTGAATAACTTCCTCTGCTCCTGAAGTGAAAAGCAATGTGTCATCAGCAAACTACAGATGTGTTAGTTGGATGCAACTCTTCCCAATATTAAAGCCATCTATCAACCCTTGCTGAGCTTCCCTATCCCATGAAGTGCTTAAAATCTGTGCAATAAGTAAAAAGATAAGTGGGGAGATGGGATCTCCCTGCCTCAACCCTCTAGAGCTGCTAAAATAACCACAATGTTCCCCGTTGATCAAGACAGAGAATCTAGATCATGAAATTCTACTCATTAACCCTTGAATCCACTTTTGCTTAAACCCCATGAGCTCCATGGTTTTTTGAACACACTTCCAACTTACTCTATCATATGCTTTCCCAAAGTCAAGCTTCAGTAAAAACCCTTGCTTATGCCTGCTTTTCTGATAGTGGATTGCTTCATAGGCTGCCATATAATTGTACAGAATGAATCTCTCCTGCATAAAGGCTGACTGATTTTTTTCCCACGAGCTTATCAATTACCTTCTTGAGTCTTGATGCCAAAACTTTGGTGATAATTTTGTAACACCTATTGAGTAAGCTAATAGGACGAAAATCAGCCATTATATCAGCTCCCTCTGTTTTGGGGATGAGCACACTATGAGTGTTATTGAAATATTTTATACATTCAGGTCTATCCTGAAATTCCTGAACAACCTTAAGCAAATCTCCCTTTATGGTGTCCCAAAAGAACTGATAAAAGCCCAGGGAAAAGCCATCCTGGGCCCGGTGATTTATTAGGACTCATACTAAACACTGCCTCCTTTACTTCTTCCTCCAAAACAGGTCCCTAACAAGCTTCAGCTTCAGAAGACTCAAGTCTGGGGAGCATTCCATCCTCAAGATGTGGTCTCCAATCATTATCTTCTTTAAAAAGCTGCTCATAGAAATTGACAAACCTGTCCTTAATTTCAAGCGGATCCTCACTCAAGGTATCATTGTCTCTGATTTGCTTTATTCTCAGAAATCTCTTTTTGGCACTAGCCACTGCATGAAAAAAGCTGTATTCTTGTTACCCTCTTTTATCCAATGCTCCTTGGCTCTTTGTCTCCATCGGATTTCTTCCTGTAGAAGGCACTCATTATATAACTTTTTGTGTTCCTTCAAAGATTTCTCTTCTTGAGATGATAGAACTTGTCTCTCACTTTTAGTCTCCAAATCCTCAATGTTTTGCCTCCAAATCTGCTTGTTCTCATTGTTCCTCCCTAAAGATTTCCTTGTCTACTGCTTCACGCATTTCCTAACCCATTTAAGCTTAACCAGAAACTTATAGGATGCAGAACCAGCTGATGAAGCTTCATTCCACCACTTAATCACCATGTCCCTAAAGCCTTCTATTCTCTGCCAAGATAGCTCATATCTGAACATTCTGATTTTTTTTGTCTTTATCTCCCAACATTAAGTGCAATGGAATGTGATCAGAGTGATCAGATGTCATACCACTTTGCTGAGTCCCTTAATGTGAGTGTTCGGATAATGATTAAACCACTCTGTAGAGATCAAAATTCCGTCAATTCTTGACTGCGTACTGTTCTGCTAAGATTAGACCAAGTAAACCTTCTATTAGGGATCTCCAGATCAATCAAGTTGGCATCCCTAATCCACTGATTAAAACATTCCATCTCCCTAGTCCATCTCTGCACTCCTGTCCTTTCCCATGGGTATCTAATACACGATACACAATTAAGATCCCCCACGATACACCAAGCACCTGAAAATAGCTCATGTAGCCTATTTAGTTCTTGGACGAACAGATCCTTTTGCTGATCAGAATGGGGCCCATAGACAGATGTAATAACCCACTTGGATCTAACAGTTCTTCTAGATTTGCAAGAGAAGGAAACCGAAATACTAAAAAGACCGATGTCACAGATAATACCTTCAAACTTATGCTCATCCACATAATCAACTGACCTCCTTTAACCCCATCAGCTGAGAAAGCAGCAGCTTTAGTTAGGATAGAAGCACCCAACCTTTTCAAGTTAAGATCATCAATTGTTGTCATTTTAGTCTCCTGCAGACATAGACAGTCTAGATGAAGAGAGAAGACCAAATCCTGTACAGCTCTCTTTTTGAAGTCCCCATTAAGTACCATAACATTCCAGGACATTAAATTCACGGCGAAACTTCAATCCTCCCCACTTCTTTCCCCTGCTTTCCCCTTCTTTCCTCTATCGATGACTTCATTGTTCTTGACGAAATTAGCTTCTCTCTTACCAATCTTAATGCCACCACCCACTCCTTTTTGCTGAATTATGGAGGGCATCACTCCTCCTTAGTTCCCAATAATTTAACCTTTATGAATTTGTTTCTAATAATGTTTAATAATAAGGACAAGGGTGCATGTAAGGATAAGGATAAGGTTAAAGGGTGTATGTAAGGATGAGGTTAAGGATAGACTTTTTTTGTTTTTAAGGATAAGGATAAAGATATTATATTCATCATTACAGTAATCTTTTTCATCCCTACCTGCAGGTTGGTGTTATCATCATTCCAAGAAAATATATAATGGGAAAAGTTGATCAAATTGGCTTCACGACATTAGTTATACTTGTAGCTGCATCTGTATGCATACTTGCTATCGGATGTGTCCTCATTATGATATTGACAAGTGGTGTCTCTAAGGAAATGAAACTGAGAGCAGAACTGATAAGCCACCTTGACGCAAGAAGAAGAGCTGAGGCATCAAGCAACTACAAGAGCCAATTTTTAGCGAACATGAGGTGAATCTATTTCAACTCTCCATAGAAATCCACCTTCCATTTCTACTTTTATCTTAACAATGATGGCACTGTTCCTGATAATGCATGCAATTTATGAGGATTTAATTAGTCAGGGCTCAGGATTGTAATTTTAACCATTTATGTTAATTTCCTAGCCAAAATCGAGTCCATCCAGGCTCATCCTTCTTTCTAAACAGTTTACTAAAACTTTGCACATCCTGAATCCCAAAGTTTAGTTTAAAAAAAAAAAAAAAGGAGAGCAAAAGAAGTGAAATATCAAAGTTCAACAGCAGAACCAGAAACTAAGTTGCTTGGTGTACTTGAGTCTTGAAGGCATCCATGCAGCTTCCTGAAGATCAAGACACTCCATAGGCATGCTGTTTCGAACATTTCCCTGTTGTTCACTTTCATGTCCAGATGTAACTTAAGATTCCATTTTTGACCATCAATTAAACAGTGAGGAACACCATTATAAAATAACCCTTTACTATATCCACTGTAAATCTTTAATATGTTGTATAAAGCATCCTGTTACAGACCAAGAATGATATTATACTAGTGACATGTATGGATAACAGCCAGGCAACAGCCTCCAGTTTCTTGAATGAGTTTGTGCATTGAACTGAAGGCAGTATAAAGTGGGATCTTTTAATGATTATCATATTACTTAGCAATTGCGTTGCTGCTTTTCTTCCCTTCCTTCCCACTAACCATTTCCTCCTTTTATAACTTATGCATGAAAAAATTATTTTCATCCCTAGTCAGAAAAGTAATTTCTAATTCTGTCACTAGACCAGACAAACCCATTTCATTCTAATTCTTTAGTGAACAAATCAGCGGCAGTCAATTTTGTTTTGACACTTGAATATCCTAATGCTTAAATACATTCTGGCACAAATTTTAATATTATTCACTCCAAGTAGATCAAAACCTGCATTTGTCAACCTAGACTGCATTGCTTTGTGTTCTTTTATCACTGAAAAGCTATATTTTAATTAAAATTTTGAATTGCATGACCACTATTCTGAACCTTGTTTTCTTGAACCTTAAGTTTAATTTCCTTGAACATCGTATCCAATGTAAGTTTAGGCCATGACAAAGAGGTATACTTCCTGGTTATTCAAGATTGAGATGGTTTCATGATCAGTAATATACACCTTGCCAGAAACTGCAGTATTAGCTTGACATTTTCCAATAAACATAATCTGCGACAAAAATGCGACTAAGTGGTATTTTATACCCGACTGGAATATCTCCTCCTCATTTTGCAGTACACTTTTGTTTCATCATATTTTGATATTTTTCAACATATCGTAGAAAAATAAATGCATTGCTTTTTACATTGCAGCCATGAGTTGCGAACACCTATGGCTGCAGTTATAGGGCTGCTGGACATTCTTATATGTGATGATTGCCTCACCAATGAACAGTTTGCAACCATAACACAGATTCGACAGTGTTCAAATGCTTTACTGCGGCTTCTCAATAACATATTGGATCTCAGTAAGGTGAGGTCAAGAGGCAAGTAAGAGTTTTGTTGGGGATTCATAAAGAATGAAATAAGATTGCTTCAGATTCCATAAAAGCAGTGATGATGAAATTCTGGTCTATTTTCTGACACTGAATGTCTTATTCTCTGGAACGTTCCATTGAACTCTGGTTACTCATGTAAGCAAATTCCATGTCTTAGTGGGCCTCAAAGAAAATAATATAATGCCTGACTTTAATCTGTTTTAGGATATCCAGATTTTCTGGTCACCTGTAAGTGTAATAGAAATTTGTATGTAAAGCAATTCTAAAATCGCATGGTAGCATCATTATGGAAGATGAATGCAGGAATTGACCAGTGATAGCTATAAATTGAATTCAAGCTTTTTAATCTACTATAAAATATTTTCTCTAGTAATGGACACCTCTTTTATAAAGATGAATGAGCTATACTATATTCTGTAGAACGAGAACTTGTGCTTTGTTTTCCTGATATATCACAGATATTAAGTTTTTTGGATAGTACTGGCGAAGAATGTTCCATAATACATGCACCTGCTTCATACCTATCTTCATTAACCCTGTTTGAGTCTAAGGATCCCTGTTAGGGTGAGTGCCATAGATAGATAGGTAGACAGAGTTGAGTAGCGTAAACAAAAGAGTTAACCTTGATGGCTATGAAAATAATTTCAGCATTGGGATTCCATTCTCCAATCCTTATTCTCTAGAGGATTAATAATGACAAACAAGCCTTGTCTGACATTTTGGGCTAAAAAGTTTATCCCATGTGTGTATTTGCATAATGATCACCATCTGCTATTGGCCTGTTGGTGGTTTTTTTTTTTTTTTTTTTCAACCTTGCCCGTTGGTGGTTGAAATATGAAGAATATCATGAAAGAATATTTCAAGGGAACTCAATTAAAATATAAAAAATAATAAAAGTACCCATGAATCTGATGGGCCTAAGGACCTTGGCCTTAGGGCCCCATCTTAAAGTCGGGCTTGGGCTTTTTGGCCAAAATTTTAACCTACAGGCCAAGCAATGGATGCGCCTGGTCCAAGATTGCCCAGACCTGATCAAGGATGGCAGTACCAGTACCGGTACCGGTATCGGTGGGTACCGGTACCGGTACGTACCGGTCCGGTACCGGCCCGGTACCGGTCCGGTACCGGCCCGGTACCGGTCCGGTACCGGCCCGGTACCGGTCGGTACCGGCCCAAAACCAGTCTGGTACCGGCCCGGTACCGGTGCCGGCCGATACCGGTACATACCGGCCGGTACTGCCATCCATGGCCCTGATGGCCAGTTGGACCAATCTGGCCTGACAACCCTAGGAAGGAAAAAGCTTTGTAATCTGAATTTGACAGTGACAATGATAATTATAATATAATGATCATGGAATAGCAAACAAAGAAATAATTCATTTCTTCAGGTGATAAGTATCTAGGAATAACTGGCATTGACCTCCTCAAGACATAATTTCTCAGTTGAAATTTCATCTCAAATTGACTACAGTTATATACTGACATTACTAGAACTGTAGAACATTCTTCGTTATTAACACAAAAAAGGAACAAAGTTAGCCCGGAACTTTGGTGAATCCTAGAAAGAGTGTGTGTGTGTGTGTGGGGGGGGGGGGGGGGTGAATAGTGTTTCCACAAATTAAAACTGGGAGTGACGAATTCAAATGCTAAGAGCAAACATACTATACTTGTACATTCCTTTTTTTTTTTCTTTTAATGAAATTGTGGTACCATCATCCGATTCCCAAAATAAAAGGAAATCAGGTGCTCCTCACACAGGTAGATTTATTATATGCATTCTTGTTTTAATATAAAATTGATTATTACATTTCATTCTCACTCATCTACCAAGAAAGATGTTTTAAGCTTTTTTCATATCTAGTTATACTTGTTAGAAAATTTACACGGTATAACTCATCGTATTCTACAGTGCACGTGCACTCATATTCCTTCTAAATTCTTGACTGAACAAATGCTCACCTGAATCGTTGTAATAAAAGCTGTTCAATTTTCAAAAGCCACTACTCAGAGCCTCTGATAGTCTGATCTTCAAACTCCCTTAAGTTTGACATTGTTGCACTCATTCATCACTGCTTCACCTGTATAGTCACTTAAGAATATTTACCTCATAATCTTGCATTGAGAGTGTAGCCTACTTGTGCTAATCACTGACGCTTAATTGCTAACAAGTTATTGGCATGCTGGTTTTCTTCAGGACATTCTCATTTCCTCTCAGTTATCTTTCTTAGACCTTTTGTGTCCTAATACTGGTAATTTCATTTTTTGGCTGGTATTCCAAGTTTTCCGTAGTTGTCAGAATTGTCCTTGTAGGACTGGTAGAAAGCCAGGGTTATCAGTGAACAGCTTCATGATGGCACATCTAGGAGCTCAATCTAGAGTGAGTCACCATTAAATCTATCTCCTAACTTGAGTTGGTTTAACAATCAAGAACTTGTGGTTTGATTTATCCAAATGATTAGTCACAGTCACAGTCAGCTGTGCTTGATTTATATAACACATAATTTTCCTCAGTCAACTATCCTATATAACCAGAATTTTAATCCAAGCCCAGATGTATATGTTTTTTGTCATGTCAGTCAGTTTAGCAGATGTGAGGTGTGCTTGGCTCCAATGTTAGGTCTGCTCCTTTAATTATGAACCCAGGCTTAATGTGTCAACTGCTGGTTAAGTTCAAAACGATCTTGAACATGCTGGTGAAGATTCACTTTCAGCCCGCAACAACAAATTTTCCTCTGGTTCCTTTTTATTCTCTTCATAGGTCCTGTGAAACAACCTGCTTGTGGGTGAGCTTGTTTCTTTAACTGTCTAAATCTCCAATGATACTTACTGGCCTTGTATACCTCACTTGTTTGAGTAGGTTTGAGGTGTGTTTCAAATTCATTCAGATTACACCTGTCTCATTGTTTGAGTAGGTTTGAGGTGCATCTCAAATTCACTGAGATTACAGTCCATTTATGATATGGTTCAGACTAGGATCTTGGCCATGCCTGAGACCTTTTCCAATGCACACCTGAGGCTCTCAATCTAATTAAATTCTCCTGATGGATCAAAAGACTGAAAAAGTGGACTTTCAGCTGATTGGACTTCTATCGACCTGGTCCGTCATCAATACATTGTTTTCATCAACAGATCCATTCATTTCTCCTAACAGACTGGATTGCTCTGATACTTGCTAAACTAGTTTGGAAATAAGGCTATTAGTTTATGCAGAGTCGGAAATCCACTTGCGCTCCAAGCTCTTTTTACTATCTCCAAATGCTCTGAAACTGATGGTTCATGCTAGTAGTGTCCATATGTTTTACTCTATCAGCTGTCCTTATGTCAGCTTTTTTTTTTCCTGGCACCATTCTTTGTTCTGTTTCGTTCTACCTTTTGTTTTATTCAAGCCTATCCACTCGATCAGGGGAAGCTCTAAGTCAACACAAAGGCTCTGTTATAGTTGGGGTCTCCCTGAGCCATATAAAATTAAGCAGGTAAAAGGGATTTGTATTGCCTATACCTTTCACCCTGCAGACCCCTACACCATCAACCAGGCATGTAGGTAAAGTAGACAAGCCATCTCGTCTAACACGCTATCTCATCTAAACAAATGGCCCTTGTCTTGGAAGGCATGGAACTTAAGCTACCAACCAAAACTGCTCAGTTAGATAGAGCAGAGTTACTAACTAAGCTTGATTATTCCTTTGTAACAGTTTCAACTTCCACTTAAAATATTTCTGAAATTACGTAATGGTTTTATTACTTTGTGTAGTGGACATATAACTACTTCAATAAGATTAAGCTTATCCTATCTCTTTGAAAGCAAAGTATGATGTCTAAATAAGTCTTATCTGCCATATTTCCTCGGGGTTGCTTGGTATTCACATTAATAAAATTTTCAAATATTTAATGACATCAACTTCACAGGTACAGTTTTTGCTTTGAGTTCAAAAAATGATTCATTACAGTGGTAATAAACTTTCTGCAGGTTGAGTCTGGCAAGCTAGTTTTGGAAGAGGCTGAGTTTGACTTGGGAAGAGAACTAGAGGGGCTAGTAGATATGTTTTCAGTGCAATGCATTAACCATAATGTGGAGACTGTACTAGATCTTTCAGGTATGCCATTTTATTTGAAGCTCTTTAGATCTAATTCCAAGAGTTTGAATGAAAAGTAAATGAATCATGTAGGAAATGATATGTAATATTATTCTTTAAAGTATCAAGCGCTAAATTATAAACTGCAGGACACAGTGAAGTCTTCACAAATTTGGTGAGATACTGGTATCAGTTGCTTCTGAAATAAGTGTATTTGCAGATAGTAGTCTTATTATAGCATTGAGCTTTGATTTAAAAAAGGTTGGTTGGTAGCAGATTAGCTGATATAAGACCAACACATGAAAACCCTAAAAAGTGCACATGAATAGTAAACAATGATGTGACACCAAAACTCTAGCAGCCTAGCATTACAGCTTCAATTTCTCGAGTCATTCAAGAGTCTAGGATCTGTTTAAAGAGACATTTCTTTGTTTCAATGTCTGAAAGTGGTTCAGTGGAATTTATCTTTGACACCGTTTTGGATGGTTTTTCAGTAAATCAGTTGCTGTTCTATGATCAAAGTACTCGGGTCACTGTTTGGTTACACTATGCAATTTTTTTTGGAAACTGCATTATCAAGGCCGAGGGGCAAGGGCACCACTCAATGAGCCTTGAGAACCTACAAGAACAATAAGCCCTTGATAGCCTTAGTATTTAGCGGAAATATCAGAATAATAAGCCTTTGAGACCCTTCACACAAGCATAGTTCTCCAGGAACAGAAGACTCAAATGTTACACGATGGAAGTGCCAAAAATGTTTGATTAATTAACTTTTAGGCCAATCCCCTTGCATGAGAACTTATACTCAACTCAACTAAAGTCAACCAAGCTTAATCTCAAATTAATTGGGGTCGGCTATATAGATTCTCTTTCTCCACTCTAAACGATTTTAGGCTACCTCTTCTGAAAGGTTTAAAGCCTCCAAATCATATTGTACTACCCTCTTCTAAGTTAATCTAGGTCTACCCCTTCCTTTCTTCCCTTCCTCTATCCTAGTATGCTTCATTTTTTTAATTGGGGCCTCCCTAGGTCTACGCCTAATATGCCCAAACCATCTCAATCTCCCTTCTCTCAATTTGTTCTCAATTGATACCACTCCCACCTTTTCTCTAATATACTCTTATCTAGCCTAGTATGTCCCCGCACATCTACCTTAACATTCTCATCTCAGCAACACTCATCTTGGAGACATGTTGCACCTTCATCGCCCAATACTCACTACCATATAACATTGCGGGTCTTATCGTCGTACGGTACAATTTTTCTTTTAGCTTCATTACGATCTTGCGGTCACACATGACTCCCGTGGCAAGTTTCCACCTCACCCATCCTGCTTTAATCCTATAGCTAACATCCTCTTCGCACTATCCATCTTATTGGAGGATCGAACCAAGATATTTGAAATGGGTGCTTTGGGGTATTGCTATCTTATCCAAGTTAACTCCCTCTTTTTTGTCCATCTGACCTTTACTAAACTTATAATGTATGTATTCTATCTTACTTCTATTTAACCTAAAACACTTAGACTCTAAGGTGCTCCTCCAAAACTCTAATTTTTCTATTAACTCCCTCTTGCATCTCATCTATCAACACAATATCGTATGCAAATATTATACACTACGGAATGTTCTCTTGTATATCCTTTGTTAAATCATTTATAACTAATACGAAAAAGTAAGGGCTTACTGCGGATCTTTGATGCACTTCAAGTGAAATAGGAAATATCTTGTTTTCCCTCTAACCGTGCGGACACTAGTAGTTGTTCCTTCATATATGTCTTCTAATACTTGTAAGTACCTAATAGATATCCTCTTGCATTCCAACAACCACCACAAGACAACTCTTGGAACTCTATCATAGGTTTTCTCCAAATCGATGAACACCATATGTCAAGGAATTCCGGCACAGATCGGCCGGCCGGATCGGGACTCACCGATTCTGATCCAGATCGGCCTTAGATCAGTCAGAATCGGTTGAAAGTGACCAGAATTGGCCAAGATCGGCCGATTCCGGCCGGATTAGGACCAGCTGATTCTGCCTTCCATGCCATATTTAGATCTTTCTTCATATCTCCATATTTCTCTATTATGCTCATAATGAGGAAGATAGCTTTCATAGTTGATCGACCTGATATAAAGCCGAATTGGTTGGCTGAGATAGTTGTGTCACAACATAAATGATGTTTCACAACTCTCTCTCATAGCTTACAGTATGACTCATGAACTTAATTCCTCTATAGTTTGAACATCTCTAGATGTCTTCTTTGTTTTTAAAAATAAGTACAAGAGTGCTCTTTCTCCATTCATCTGACATTTTCTTAGAGACTAGGATCTTCTTAAACAGTCGGGTTAACCATTGCACTCCTACATCTTCTAAATATTTTCACACTTCAATAGAAATTCCATTAGGACTATAAGCTTTACCTACTTTCATCATCTTTAATATTTCTTTGACTTCCGAAAACCTAATCCTCCTAGTATAGTTCCCATTAGGCTATGTTGTACATTCTATGCTCACTATGTTTCCACTATGATTATCATTAAAAAGATTGTCAAAGTAGCTTCTCTACCTTTCCCTGATATCCTCATCTTTCGCCAAAATCTTTCCTTCATTATCTTTGATGCACCTAACTTGGTTAAGATCCCGACATCTTTTCTCTCTCATTCTTGTCAATTTATAAATATATTTTTCTACTTCCTTGGTTCTAAGTTTCTCGTACATCTTTTCAAAGGCCTGATTCTTGTCCGACTAATGACATTTTTTACTTCGTTTTTTACTATCTTGTATTGTTCATAAGCCTCATTGTTATTACACTTTGGCAATCTTTTATACCATTCTCTTTTACTCTTCACCGCCTTTTGTACCTCCTCATTCCACCACTACTTCTCCTTCACAGGTGGGCTATATCTTTTAGACTCTCCGAGCACTTTGCCAGGTACTTTTCTAATCGTTGAGGCCATATCTATCTACATAGTATTGACTTCCAAATCCGACTTCTAATCACCCATATTAAGAAGTTCATTCTTAAACATCACTTGCTTCATCTCTTTTAATTTTCACCACTTTATTCTAACAGCAGTCTTCCTTCTAAACGTACCCAACCACCTCTTGATCTTAATATCTAAGACCACTAACCTATGCTGACTTGTTAAGGCCTCTCCGGGGATAACTTTGCAATCCTTGCATAAAATGCGATTTGTCTTCTTTGTGAGAAAGAAGTCAGTTTGGCTTCTATTTGTCCACTTTTAAAGGTCACTATGAGATTCCCTTTTTATAAAGTAGATATTTTCTAGTCTAAGGTCGTAGGCCATAGCAAAATCGAAGATGCTTTTCCCCACCTTATTTCTGATCCCAAAGCCAAAACCTCTATGAACCTTCTCTTAACCTTGACGTTCACTTTCTACATGTCCATTGAGGTCCCCACTAATAAAGATATTCTCTTCATTTTGTTTGCTTTGCGTAAGGTCATCCATATCCTTCTAAAACTTCCGTTTACTTTCACTATATAATCCAACTTGTGGAGCATGGGCACTAACTACGTTAATCGCATCTCCCTCTATAATTAATTGTACTAGGATAATCCTATCTCCTACTCTTCTCACCGCTACCACTATGTCCTTCAAAGTCTTATCAATAATAATACCTACCCCATTCTTATTTCTCTCATTTCCCTTTTATCATAATTTGTAGCCTGTATTTCCCACTTCCTTACTTTTCTTTCTTACCAATTTATTCTCTTGAATACAAGTAATATTGACTTTTCTTCTCTCCATGGTGTCAACAAGTTCCATCAACTTTCCTGTCAAAGACCGATATTTCAAGTACTTACTCTGATCCTCCTCTCAATCCACACTTTTCTAGAATTCTTTCTGTAGTAATATCTATTATTCTCTAAGTTTGTCATGTGTCCTATTCTCTATTCGGTTCCATGGACTACCTTCTTTACCCACACTCGTCTATGATGTGGGAACCCTTGCTCATTTAACACCACATCCGAGCGCCGACGTGGCGCGTCATTTGCGGGGAACGCTCTCCACCCTTGCCTATTTCTCACTACACCCGGACTCCAGTGCAGCGCATCATAAGTAGAGGACGTCCAAGCGTTAATTTTGATTGAATTCATATCATGAGATGTGACAAGATTTAATGTTGGTTGTCACCTACCGCAACCCTCCTCCTTTATCCGCGTTTGGGACCAGCTAAGCACCAAAGGCTCATAACTTAGGCGGAGTTTTGCACGAGAACTTGTAACACCAAAAAGAAAGAATTGAAATTGAGAAAAAAGTTTTACGCCAAGTTTAGAAAGGATGCTCTTCATTTTATTATATCTGGTTCTGCAAATTTAATAATTTGTACTCCTGGACCTATATATGCTAGTGCCAAAACTGCCAGTCTATTCTTTACATGATGAAGTGGTATATCATTCTGCAGATGATGTGCCAAAGGTTGTTCGGGGAGATTCTGCCAGAGTGGTTCAGATATTTACAAATCTCATAAGCAATTCCATCAAATTCACTTCATGTGAGTAATGTTTCAAATGTCTTCGTTTAGTTAAACAAAAGATGTCATTAAGCTGAGAGTTATGACTGGATTTGGTGGGTGATTAACAGTCTAATTAGGACATATTATTAGATATAGTGTAGCAAACAGTGTAGTGGCAACTAGACTAAGATGGACATAACGGAACAAAAGAAAAGGCCAGAGCCTTTTTTATGTTCATGCAAATTATAATTTTTGCTGAACTTGATCTAAGGTTGCATAATGCTAGCTCACTTTCAATTAGAAAGAATATTCTTCATGATGTTTTCAGAGAAAGGCAATCTAAATGCAGTTTTAAAGGTTAAAATAGGATTTTCTTGTAAATATTCATTTTTTTAATAACTTCAACAATTCTCAAGTGGACTTTTGCTTTAAAGCTTACCGTGGCATATGTAACTATGCAAGACGATAGATATGATTGGCAACAAAGAGGAACCAAGTTCAAAACCATATCACTGGTCGATTCATGATTGTCTTAGATTATTTATTATTCAGTGCAAGCTGGCTGCAGTTCAGATTGATTTATCAACAGTAAAAACTCTGAAATGGCTTTGTGACAAGTCACAGTGACCAGAAAGTCCAATTTAGTTACTTTCCTCTGTCTGTGAAGAAATTTTCATTACACAATGAGACTACCCAGCCGTGTATGTCACAAAATGCCCATGGTCACTTACCACATGTATCATGACTTCTATTCCAGGGCCACCTGGGCAGAAGAAAAACCATAAATTTTGCATGTTGAATTGATGTATGGTGTGTGATAGAGAAGAAAGGATAGAGCATGTCCCCAACCCAATCAAAAGGAATTTGGTGGATGATGATGACGATATCCTAGGAAGATATTCAAATATTATTTTCAAAATGCAGTTTTACTTTTTAGGTACAATGCTTCAAATCGGAGACTTTTATAAAGTTGGGATAAAAATAATCCAAACAAGAACAAAATTGTATCAGAAGAACCACTAAACCAATTCCGAAATGCACAACCTAATATGGTATTGGAGAACTTGAATTAGCAACACTTGTTTCTCTTTCTGTAAGTGAAATGAGAAAAAGTCCAAATAGAAGATCAATTTATTTAAGATCCGGTCACTGAAGTTAAGAGTATCCTACTGATTTTGAAGTATACACTTACCTTGAAACTTCTCTGCTTCCTCTTCTAGTTTCTTCGGCATTTTCTTGTCTTGACTTCCTTTCTTTCCTTTCTCGTCTTTTTCTTGTCTTAGCACCCACCTTCCTATTCCTAGTAATTGATTTTAGCATCCTTCTGTTTCCTTTACTTAAGATATCACATGTAAATTAAAGAATTCATTTGGATTCAACAATGTCAAGTAGGCTTACAAATTGCAAAATTTTATCCTGGGACCTTTCCTTGGATCTAGCTGTCAGATTGATGGCTTAAGACTTATGGTGATAATCAATGTTCATGATACTTTGATTTAAAGTCATGTTGAAGACTTGTTTACCTGTTCTTCAGCTGATCAATATCCATGATGCTTAATGCACAGTGCAGAATGCCACTTTAACACCTACTAGTAAATACCTTTATAAGCTGATGGTGTTGGACGCAAAACTCATTGCTATGTCATAATCCTTCTCCCTGGTATAGGCCTTCAAAATTCTTTTAATGACACAGTTGTTCCTTTAAGAGCAATAAATGATTTGCAGGTGATATGCTATATTTGTCTTCAACCAAGTCCCTAGAGCTTGTAGAATTTTCAATGTGTCAACAATTTTGCTTCTGCATCCAATGTTCTACTCATAGGAATAGCATGAATAAGACTTCTAAAGGTAAACATCATCAATTGTTCAACTGTAACCTGGATCACACCAATTTTCCGCTTTCTTTTGCATAGTCCATGGTGGCATATCATTCCCACAGTCATTAGGGAGAGTTGTGACTAGAAAATTTTCTGGTTTTTATTTTCCTTTACTTATTTTTAAGTGAACTCTTAGTCATGTTATCCTTACTATTTCTTTTGATAATCTTCTAGGCTTTCCAATTTTAAAATTTTGATGCATACTATTTTTATACTGCATCCAATATATTACATTGCATGGTAACGTCTATCGGCCTCATCAAGATTTTTTTTCCCCAAATGAAATGTGGATTGCACCACCAATTTTATTAAAGAATAAATAGAGGTAGTACAATCAAAGTAAGATAGGTAAGGCACCTATCAAACAAAAAAGAAATAAAAGAAAATGACAAACTACATAAAATCTTTTCCGATAATATGCCTACACCAGTTGCAAAGGAGAGAAATGACAAGCAATGCAATACTTCCAATGTAAAGTTTAGTTCCCCTAAACAAAGCAGCATTCCTTTCCTTCCAAATACTCCAGCAAATAGCATGTGGCTATATTTGAAGAATCTCCTTCGATTACATTTGCCAAGTGTAGACTTCATCGATGAAAGCAATCCAACATGTCCTGCATAGTGTTGAATGCTGGGTAAAAGTTGAGGAGTTTGCCAATACTGATCCATACTTCCCTGCTGATTGGGCATTTAATAAACAAATGATCCACATCTTCACTGTCAGATTCACACAGTACACATATAGTATTACTAGCATTCCAACATTTGCTTCTATAAACCTTTGTAATGATGCGCTTTCTGAATACCAGCCACATAAAGCTCCTGACTTTGAGTAGTGACTTCACCATCCATATGTCATCAAAATGCTTAAAGGAAGTCTGATTTCCCTCCAATAAATTATAAAATGACTTCACATAAAATATTCCTTTGTTCTCAGCCCACACAATTTGATCATGGCCACTCAAATTGAGTTGTGTAACTTGTGTTTCAGATAATGTATGCAATAGAGATAAATACTCCACCTCTTTGTGTTTTTTAAGTTCTCTCCTTACCATTGAAAGGTGCCATTGACCACAGAATAAGCATCCTTAATATGAATATATTTACAACAGGCTAACATGACCTCAATATATTTAACAACAATTTGCCACATCAGGATATCCATATAATTGATGATAATAGGTAATCATTGGATTTGTCATACATGACGTCAAATTTAGCATTGCATTTTTTAGAAGTCTGTGATTCCTCTTTTCATCCTTCAGGAATAGTCACAATTTAAATATTTTCATTTTTTTTCTTTTTTTGGGAACACTTCATATCCAAAAACTTCTTTTTCCTGTCGTTATCTAACACTTCATTTTCAAAGATGTCATTTTCCTGTTGCCATCTAACATTTTCCAGGCCCAGCACATAATCTAGGTGCTTAACCAGACCACTTCCTTTGCAGGCAGCAAAAGATTAGCTTGACTAGGTGCTGGGGAAAACCTTTGTCAAAAATGGAAAAAAAGGCCACTTATTTAAGGCTAAATTCAGTGGGGTTGCTATTGACTTCATATTTAATGAACCAGCCATGACATTCCTCTTGTTTGGATGGTTATGCATTTCCTAGTTTTAATCCTTTGAGCAGATCATCCATCATCTCTGAGCAAATCAAACCGACAGGTCAAATCCACTGGGGGTACCTGCTGACTTCATTTGTAATGAACCAGCTGTAATTTTAATCCTTCGAGCAGATCATCTATCATGTCTGAACAATTCATCTGATGGTCAATCCTTCAGCTGTTGTGTTACAATTGGAATTGATTTAATCTTCCTTCGTTCTATCTCAGCCTTGAGGATGAGCCACAAGAATCCCGGATGGAGTAAAAACATATCACAACAGCAACTCACTAGTTCATCTTGGAGAAGGGATAACAACAAAAGAAAAAGGATAGAGGGAAAACCTCAATAGTATTTATAGGAGGTGATTTATTACCGCTATTCGAGTACCACATAACAACTACAAGAGATTTAGGCTAACGCACGCATTGTTGGACTTCTAATATTTTTTCCTTTTCTTTCTTGGAAGAAGGTGGAGCGATGCATGCACTTTTTGTATAAGAAATGAAACAAATACAATGACACAACCTATCTCCAAATTCCTATGTCATACTGTGCTGGATACCAGAATGGTTCAGACCTCATGAAAGATGAGCGAAAAACAGAAAAACTATTGCGTATTTACTTCAATGGATATCCTTTAGGATTTCAATATATCCCAAGGCCACATCTTTTTTCCATTTCAATTTATCTATAATGTGAGCATAGAGTTACATATTTGCCTTCAATTCATCTATAATGTCAGAGTTACATATTTGTAATTCAGACAGAAACATGAAAGTGACAGAAACTAAGGAAGGTAATTGCTTGTGGTATGTATGGTATAGCAAATATCCTGGGAAAGTGTCACAATCAAATCTCAGTTTGCTGTATTATGGTTGAATGTTTCACTCAAGAGGTTACCTTTAACTAAGTGAAATCAACTACAGCTGGCCACATTATTTTGCGGGGATGGTGTGAATCTGTTAACACCAGTAAACTAGAGTCGTCACTTCATGAGAAGATGTCACAACATGTAATTAAAACAAAAGGAAAGCAGTATGGAGGTGTAGCAAAGGAAGAGTGTGACAGGAACAGCAGAATCACTCTTATATTTGAAGTTGATGACACCGGCTGTGGTAAGCTTGTTCTCCACTCCAGCACCCAATTATGATTTGTTTTTTTGTCTGAAAGAAAAATGATATTAAACTTTGTATATTTTCTAGGTATTGATCCAAGCAAATGGGAGTCCGTATTTGAAAGCTTTGAGCAAGCGGATCCATCAACCACCCGAACGTAAGCCATTTCTAATGAAATTTTATCTTCTCTGCTTCACTGCTTCTGAATTAGAAATTATATGACCTTGTTTCCGTCAATGCTAAATCTACCACCTTATTTCTTGTATACTAAATGCGATAATACATCAGTTGAGAAGAATTTAGTACCAAAAAAAAAACCACAAGGGTATATACTAAGATTTCTCCTAATGCAGGCATGGAGGGACTGGTCTTGGCCTATGTATTGTGCGCAACTTGGTGAGTTTAGACAGCTCCAAATGCTTAGACTTATATTATCAATAAATTAAGGTATTGTGAAGATTGTCATATGCATAACAAAATAAAAAAGAATGATGTCTGATATGCAAGATCTGTGCTTCCTAGCTTCCTCGATTATCTGCCTCTTGTATCATGGTGGCGAAATATGTATAAATTTTTAAGAATTTCTGATCAGCACTGCAGATGGCAAATGATGCCACTTGTGATCATGATGATGATGCAATCTTATCCCTACAATCTCGGGTTAGGTAGGATCTGGGAGTCCAGATCCCGATAGCTTTGAGTGAGTTTTTCATGGCAGGATCCTCTGTGCCCCATTCCCCCTGCCTCAGTTTTTCTCCGCTCATAGGGGCCAGTGAATTAGTCACTTGATCAGATAAAATAGGTAAACTACCAGATTTACCGTTATCCCCCGTGAATGGGGGTGTATAGGGGCACAGGCTTTGGGGTCAGAGGATCTTGTCTTGAATTTTTCCTGCCATCTGCCAACTTGATGTCCAGGCCCCTGTTTGTTGTACTGTATGCTTGGTTATGACAGTTTTTAGGGTTTGGGAAGGCCTCCCCTTTAAGGATTCATTTACGATCCTAGCAACCATATGTAAAAGGGTTTTGAGTATATATACCCTATGATCTTGGAAATTTTGCATATATCTCCCTGTAAACATGCTATATTGCTATTGTCTCTGATGCACCTACATCCTACCTGTGTATATGCCCTTGCCATCATGACTGTTTGCAAGTGTAGTTTGACAGAGCTTGCGATCAGAATTTGCACTGATTTGTGTATATATACTCCTGTAATCTTCAAGATTTGCACCTGTAGCCATGGATAAATACAAATTTGAAGGGCTAGTTAGTCATTTCTGTCCTCAAACTAAATGGTGACATACAGCAAGAGTGTACATGTAACATTTTTTTGTAGAATGCATGGGTATTAGAGACAATGGCTCATCCTGCAGGGGTATAAGTGCATATCTCAAGGATTACAGGGTATATCGACCAACCCTTTATAAAACTACCCTTTCAACCTTAAAGGCACTTCACAGTCATAAAGCCCCCTGCAAGAACGATGGGCTTCATCCATCTAGTGTTGATCCTGTGATTAACATCCTGATCAATCTCTTCACTTTTTTGAGCTTGGTAGAGCCCGAACTCCAGAATGACCTGACCTTTGGAATGGC
Organism: Zantedeschia hybrid cultivar; assembly: GCA_030544215.1. NCBI lineage: Eukaryota > Viridiplantae > Streptophyta > Magnoliopsida > Alismatales > Araceae > Zantedeschia > Zantedeschia hybrid cultivar. The sequence goes on from JARZZO010000015.1 coordinate 12,158,192, forward strand.
ATACGCATCATTAGGTGTTTTCTGGACAGTCATGTGAATCATACTCTATACTGAGATGCCAAGATTCTTTGTAATTTCAATGTTTCATGTCATGAAAATTTGAAACTTGAATGGATACCTTATGCCTCATCTTCATACTACTTTATCCTGCAAATAGGCCTACTTAATCATCCATAATACTGCAAACGACTGACTGAAATGGCCTTTTATCCAGTAACAATAAGTTGTTTGCCAAGGTGATCCCCGTTGTTCATTCAACAGGAGGTCCAGATTTCAAATACATTGGAGAACCTGAAAACCTGCTATCTTTTTGTACATAAGAATGTCTAAAACAACTTGCTTTTGCAATTTTCCCGCACCAGTGGGCTGGTGTCTTTCATGAAATGTCAACTTGAGAACAGTTAGCAGTCACATAATTGGGGGAAAATGATGGACATAGATACCTTTGCTCTTTTATGATGCTACCTCTCAATTGCATTGCATGTGTAAATTGTGAACGGTTCAAATGATGCACTAACTTTCAAAAGGCCCTCATGAAGAATTTTACTAAATAAATAATCTCTGACTTTTCCAAGTTAGAGTGGTTCATGCTGCTCGGCGCGGATCTGATCTGAGTTAGACAATTTCAACATATTACAGTAATTTTTAAAATTAGCTGCTGCAGTTTCTACTCGTGAAAAATAGTTTAGCACATCGTTTGTTGCTATTATGGGGCCCTGAAGCACAAGGGGATTTTCCTTCTCACTGTCAATGGGTGGTCATATGTTTATGGAGAAATCCTTCATTGTGTGTGTGTGTGTGTGGGGGGGGGGGGGGGGGGGGTGGTTACATTAGCTACATTCATATATGAACAATCAAGATCTTGTGAGTTGTGACAGCACAAAGTCTTCCAAAAGTGGAGCAAGCGTTGGAAGTGTGTTCAATTGATCCAATATTGATAAATCTCAAAAAGAGGGTGAGTTTTTGGGTGCCCATGTTTATTTGTAGCATGACAACCATGAAACCTCAACAAGCTTTTGCCACCATATAAAAGCAATATACATTGTACTGAAACAAATTTACAAATTCTAGCTTCTTTATTGTTTGTCTGCTTAATACTGACATTGATCCCAATGGTAAAATTAGCTTTCTTCAGTAACAAGTGCGACATGTTTTCAGGTTAACAAGATGGGAGGGGAAATTAAAGTCATGAAAAAGGATGGTCCAGGGACCCTCATGCAACTATCTTTGGTCCTCGGACTGCCTGTAGCTGGTGCTGGGAAACATTTTGAAGCAGAATTTGACAAACATAATTTGATGGTGAGAAAACAAGAAAATATCACCCAGTGTCTGTTAGTTCTAGTCAGTGGTCACTATCTGCCATCACTTTTTAATTGATTAATGTTTAGTGCTATACTACAATGGGTGATTAAAACTTGTTTGAAGAAGACAAACGTCATGCCTCAACCTTGCTAAGGACTTTTTCCTCTTATTTTTGTTATTATTTTTTTCCTACCAATCTCCAGTGAGATGTGAATGACTTGCATTACTGGCATTCTGTGTTTTGATTGTGGACATGACCTTTTAACAAATTTATGATACTCACCGAGCGTGATGTAACTATATTTATTGATATTATGATGTAATGTAAGGGCTTATATGTAAAATACAAGGGTGTTTTTCAAATTTTTATAAGTATAGGTTTAATAAAAAAAAACTAAGGAGTTTGAACTAAACCTTCCAAGAACCTAATTGAACCCTTATTGGGCCTTAATGGACTTAATAGGCCAGAGTTAATGGACCTAATGGGCCAGTTCTTATTGGGCTTTAACTGGGCTTCATTTGGGCCTGATTCTAACTCATTTAGAGGGGGTTTTGGGCCTAATTTGAAAGCCCTTAATGGGCTGGGTAGGGGCCCAAGAGGGGCCCCCACCACCTCCCACAGTCCCACCCCTCCTCTCCACTGCCTTTCCCTCCTATAAAGGGAGGGGGTGGCCTCCTCCTCCCATTCAGCACTTGGCCGGTGGGAGAAGGAGAGGGAGAGGAGGAGGGGACAAGAAGAGAGGGAGGAGAGGAAGAGAAGCACATGGAGAGAGAGAGAGATTGACAAATAACAGTGTGAGCCATTAGAGAGAGAGTGTGTGATCTTCTTGTTAGATATGTTACATATATATATATATATATATATATATATATCGAGAGAGAGAGAGAGAGAGAGAGAGAGAGAGAGAGAGATCTTCTTGTTAAAAACAGTACATGGTACCTTCCTTGGGTTTAAAGAGCTCTTTAAAAGGGTAAAGAAATTAACCTACTTGAAGAATCTATCAACATGCTTATGTTTCATGAATCAAAAGTTAAACCTTAAAGAAACATTGTGCTTCTATGGTTCTACGAATGGTCATTAAGTTGGACAGACTATGTAGGAGGAACATGGATGAGAGACGATAATAGTTAAGGTGGAATTGTCTAAAACCTAGGGTCAAGAAATTCCATGCCGTCCTATTAGGGAGGAAGTTGATGTTCCTTTAAAGATTTTATTGTACGATTTAAAGCTGAAACCTTTTGTTTTATATGTAAGTTATATGCATAGCACCCTAGAGTAACTCATGATTATATAATACTTTCACTTACCATGACTATGAATAAGGTGATGAAATAAAGAACTTGGTGACAACCATGTATAGTGTTTCTTTAAAGACTTTATATATATATATATTATGTGTAATTCGTATTCTTATCATTTCATAGTAAAGTCCGTGAATATGTGCAATAGTGATTAGATTATGATGAGATCATACTAATGAGATTGATTACTTTTACATGTATATTCTTAATTGTTCTTAGTCGGAAGATGTTTGAGAAGGATATCAGACATCTGGTTAGACTAGTACATATTACTCCTCCTCATATGATGAGTGTTAAGTAATTTGTGTTTTCATTTTTCCCATGTTTTGGTGATAACACACTATGAAAATGTCAGGACTTTGTTTCTATAAGTGAGAGAAATATCTTTATTTCATTAGTTTAGTTGCTGACAATTTCTTTATAAGTCGTGTAAGCTCTATGACTTAGTCGCTTTCAGGGTTCCTTAACTCTTACAATTAAAAGAGCTAACTGGAACTTCGATTAAGCTTCAGGACTTAAAGTAACTTGCAGTTAGTTCAGCACTAATAGAAACATCACTCTCTATTTTACTCGAATCAGTTTCTCTAAATGTTCTATTGATTAAGTGATTAAATATCACTTCGATTAATGATGACTTAGTCACTTAGAGTAAAGAACTTAAAGTTCCCTATCAATTAGCTTTGTAAGTTCTCTATCGATTAACAAGTTATAGTTGCATTCGATTACCGTTTAAGTTTTACACTTCGAGTCAGTTTAAGTCTGACTTCGATTAACGTTTAAGTAACCACTTCGATTACCTTGATAACGTTAATCGAAATTCAACTTAGAGTTATGTTTTGTGTCTTAATCGAAACAGAATTTTAAGTTTCATTTCGATTAGCGTTTTTAAGATATCCTTTCAATTACTGTTATAACGCTAATTGAAGTTTCGCTCTCGAACTTCACTTCGTGCAATGCTGTAAGTTTTACTTCGATTAACATTTTCAGCGTTACTTCGATTAACTATGTGTTTTAGTCTATATGAACTTAAGTGACTTTTCGATTACTAATCATAAGTCTCACTGCGATTACTGAACAAATTGAGACTTTGATTAGTAACACATTTCACTCAAGTGTAGCGTTTACCTCATATCAATTAAGACTTCGTTTAACGCTTTAGTTATCACTTTGATTAATTTTTTTCTTACGTTTTAAGTTAAGTAATTCTTCTAATCTGAGTGAGAGCCACCTGCATTTCGATTAACAGTTTGCTTATGAGTCAGACTAACATTCACTTACTGACTTCGATTAGTGGCCAGATTTTGACTTCGATTAACGTTCGTTTATGACTTAAAGGGGTCATTCAATGATCTAGTGTTAATTTGTGTATCTGGAGCTTCTTCCAGTTCTATCTAGATCCTATTGTCTTCTCCAGGGACATATTCTTTTTTCATAGAAGAAAGCTCTCTTAGCGATAAATACTCTTTTATCGCTCGGCTGATAGAAATGGCATCCAAACTTTTTTTTTTTAGATATCATACAAATCTACACTTCTCTGTCCTTGATTCCAACTTCCTTGGATCATGCCTCTTTATAAGGGTAGGACATTCCCTAGCTTTAACATACTTAAAATAAAGTTTTCTTTCCTATCCATATCTCATATGGATTCTTTCTTCTTCATATCTCATATGGAGTGATATGCACTAATTACTTGGAACCTAATCCAAAAGATAGGCATATAATGCCAATATATAAGCCTACAAGGAAATAGGAAATTAGGCAAAACTTATCATAAATTGCAGTGTGATGCATATGGTTTGACCGCATGTACTATTTCAACCCCCACCCCCATATTAAAAAATATATATAATTCATCATAAGATAGGGTTGTTTCAATCCATTAGGGCTTTAGTTTCACTGTCCGATCATGTCCAATTGTGAAACTCAATTATAGCCGTCCATCGGGCACATGCAAATCTCGATTTCAAAAAATAGTCAAAAAATAAAAAAAATACCAGATTACCTTTAAGGTTGGTCCCATCCCTAGTAGTTTTAGTATTCATCACCAATTTACTCGCACACAATTGGACGGCTACAATCAAGTTGGATACGATCGGACTGTAAAAATTAAGCTCCAAAGGATGGAAACAATCCTACGGAGGATAATTGAATGTTAAAAAATTTATGGCAATTTTTTATTTTTTAAAAACATAAGGATGGGGTGGATTTGGAGTGTGCGGTCAAATCGTGTGGATTGTGCAGTTCACACAGTAGCACTCCTCTCTCTCTCTCTCTCTTGGTGTGGTTTGCTACGGTGCGTGCAGTTTGACTACTTGCACTATTTTCGACCTCCTCCCGTTATTAAAAAATAATAAAATTCATAATAAATTTTTAAATATTCAATTACCTCCTATGATTGTTTCTATCCCTTGGACTTTATTTTCACCGTCTGATCGTGAAACTCAATCGTAGCCGTCCATTAGGTACTTACAAATCTATTTTTTTAAAAATCATGAAAAATAGCAAAAAATAAAAAAATCAGTTAGATTACCTTAGGGTTGTTCCCATCCCCTGAGGTTTAAGTATTCATCACCAATTTGCTCGCACCGGATTGGACGGCTACAATCAATTCAGAAATGATCGGACGATGAAAATTAAGCTCCAAGGGATGAAAATAACCCTTGGGGGGAGGGGGTAATTGAATATTTAGAAATGTATGGTGATTTTTATTTTTATTTTTTAACATGGGGATGATGCCAAAACATAGTGTGCATTTCCTATATGATTTGTCCCTTGTGGATAGAAGCATCAGGCCAGCTCATTATGGCTTGTGCTATGTTAGGGCACAGAGTGTCTCTTCTTTTTATGGGTTAAAGTTCACATCTCAAAATATTACTGACTTGGGCAGAAGTTGGAGATCCTACTTGAGTGCATTTGCGACTAAGAGTCTACATTCCCAAATTAGCCTATGAACCACCACACTTAGGCAGCGTATCCACACACTTAGGTGACACTTAAGGGAACTGCTAGTGGCTAGTCTGCTCAGCTACCTTATGACCACTGGTGAATAGTTGTCCTGCCACTTCAGGTTAAGGGATGAGTCACCCAGTCGGAGGGTTGACCGACTATAAAAGATGGACCGGCTGGAAAGGAATAGTGAAAAGGAGATCAAAATAGGTATCTGTCTAAAGAAATCAAGAAATAGAGAAAAACCAAAATAGGTATCTGTCTAAAGAAATAAAGAAAAACAAAATGGTTCATCAGCATATTATAGATGAGTAACTTCCTCTGCTTCTCTGCCTACCGTAACTCTCTTGATAAAACCATGCAGCTTATCATTTGTCAACATCATGAACTTGATCCAAAATAGCAAATAAAAGAGGATATGGGGAATCTCTTTATCTAATCCCTCTAGAGCACTCTTAAAGAATCACCTTGGACATTCATTGACTAAACTGAAAATCAGTTATTGCCATGCAACAACACATCATTCAAAGGATCCATGTATCTGGGAAACTCATAAGCTGCATTACCTTATATAATCAGACCCAGTTGATTCTGTCATAAGATTTGTCAAGGTCAATCTTGAAGATAAAACATTTCTTATTTCTAATTTTCTGTTCATGAACACATTTATAAGCTTTCATAAAATTGTTAAGAATAAATGTGCCTCGAATAACAACCAGTTTTCAACCACTTCTTTGAGTCTCAAAGCTAGAGCTGTCATGGTGTTTTTGTAGCTGTCATTAAGCAAGCTAATAGAGCTTTGGTGATATTGTTGCCAATTTCATCAACTCAATAGATCTTCCCCCTATTAATGTACAATTTGTCTTACATATGGAGCATTTCAAAGTTTTGAGTCACTGGGTCCATACACGTTTTCTGTGCTTTTAAAACATTTCATGAGAATTAGCGTGCAAATCATTTTGGTGGGAAGAGAGAGCTTGTTTATGTAAAAAGGGAATCCACTTTGGGAGGGGCCAAAGGAAGTCCCTGGAAAGGGATTATAACATGATGTTTTGATGGGTTTGTTTCTTCTTGGATGCCAGAATGTGTCTCTGTCCTTTGATGTACGGGGATGGTTTCTCGTTTGGGGGCTGTTGGAGGGTGGGCAGCAGTTTTAGAGGGTTAAAGGGTTGGCCAGTTGGTTTATTGGGTTTTATTGGTATTGTATCTATTCCGATATGTGGTGCCATCCACTTTCCAAAACATAAAGAAAAATCATTTTGGCTTTTGGAGAAGCTAGAAGAAGGTTTACTTATGAAAAGGCCTATGAAGTAATGACATTTCTTTTCTTGATACTGTAACAGGCTGCATGCAAGTAGGGAACTGCACCAGCACCTCAATAAATGTTCAAAAGAGATGCCTGCCACCCAATTAACAAGGTTGTTTGGTTCAATATGTTGTTTGGTAACATGGTTCAAGGTTCATTAGGGATTTATGCATTGATATGAGTAGAAATATTTTATCGGTTCAAGGTTCATTAGGGATTTATGCATTGATATGAGTAGAAATATTTTATCCAATTGCCAAACACTGCGATATAGGAGATAAATATGAGTAAGGCATATATCCATGGAGTGTGTCTCAATCACAACAAACAAAATAATAGGTGGATCCTCAAAAATGGCATTTACCTGTTGCCAACGAGTTTCTGCATCAATTCCTCCTTTTTTGCCAAGGAAATAATCTTACGGGGTCAGTATACCACTAAGAAGCATTCATAACATCCTGATGCAGTGCCTGCCATCACCTGTTAGTTAACAGGTAACAGAGATGTTGGACGTGTAGAAGAATATGAGCGTCCCAGATTCACCTTCAATCCAACATTATCTCATCTTTCTGGGCAGCTTCCAAGAATCATGGATTGATAGGAAGAAAACAATATCTAGACAACCGTGTACTATCCAGTGTGAATTGTTTCTTTACCTATGTCAGATATGATGCTATTTGAATCAAAATGATTTCAAGCTAAAAAATCATATAGACACCAAAGATTTCACATTGGATGAGGATGTGATAGCTTATATATTCCACTAAGAGATCCATCAAACAACCAATGGATAGAAACAAAGAAAGGGACTTATCACACATCTGTGAACTACTATTCTTCATGGTTCTAATGCTATGATGGTCTAATATATATATGCAGGTACTGCTTGCAGTTGCCGGCAAGACGGGTAGGTTTATCATGTCTCAATGGCTAAGGAAAAATGGAATCCCCACAATTGAAACATCGGACTGGAATGGTTTGACACAAATTCTACAGGAAAGATTCCAGGGCAATAAAATTGACAAAGATGGCTATATAGAGCGCCCGGCAAGTGAATCATTGAAAATGAATAGGATGAAAATTCTCCCTGAAAATTTAAATTGTGCTCAAAGTCCAGTGACTTCAAATATTGTCATTGTGGTGGATACAGCACTGCTAGATCACAGCACCAATATATGGCAAGAGCAGATAACTTTCCTCGAACAGTACCATCTCAAGGTAAAGGTTGCATGGATACTTAGTCACGACACATCTAATGCCTTTAAGGTTGAACTGCGGAAAAAAGGACATTATTTAATGGTCAATAAGCCACTGTGCAAAGCAAAGATGGTACAGATATTGGATGCCGTTCTGAAAGACCAAAGTTTAGGATATCAAAGAAATAAAGAGATTCAAAGTCCAACAATTAATGAGGATTCCCATGACTGCCATGAAGTGGATTCCATTCATTTTGATGTTGCCAGCCCAGACAGTTCTGATAAGTCTGATGCAGAGAGTTGTCATTTGGGAATGGAAAGATCTCATTCGAATGAAACAACAAGAGAACCTCATCCTCCTAAACACTGGATCAGCAATCCAAGAAAAGAATCTAAATGTGCAGTATGCATGAATAGTATTTTTCGAGACCCCAGTTGTCTGTTGGGAGAAACCAATGCCACAAAAGCATCAACTGATTCTTGTGGTCCTGAGAGGTGTGGAAATGACAATAGAAATGTGAGTATTTTGGAAGAGAATGAGCCATGTAAACTCATGAAAGAAAATACAAACAAATGGAGAGAGCCGTTGGAGATACCTGAACCTGAATTGGAAGTTGGACATTTTATAAGACATAAAAGTGCCTTTGTTGCACCCAATCTAATGGACCTGAAGGAGTTAAATGGTTGTACACAAGAGAAATGCCAGATAGATCAGACATCGCATGATTTGGATGGGTTGGAAGAGAATATACAATGGGAAAGCACGTTGCTGGCATCAACTAACTCACATACAGATCAACCTAAAAGTCAAAAGAGTACCCTCGGTCTAAATGGGCATGTTCATAGACCTTTGAAAATTAGTATGCATCAAGCTTCCAAAGAAGAAGATTCTATAGATTCATGCAAGGTGATTCATTGCAAGAGTCCTCTTGAAGGCTTGTACATACTGCTTGCTGAAGATACACCAATACTACAAAGAGTTGCCACAATAATGTTACAAAAAATGGGGGCGATGGTTGTAGCAGTTGGAGATGGTCAACAGGCAGTAGATGCTCTGAGATCCATGTTTCATGTGGAGGAATGGAGAAGACAGAAGGCAAATCAACAAGCTGCTGAAAGAAACTCACAAACACAGCTGCAAAGGAACCCAAGTTTTGATCTGATCCTCATGGATTGCCAGGTATGGGTATAAAAGTCTCTTGCATTTTGATTCATATTTTTATAGTTGAGTTCTTCTAGACAAACTGAGTGAAATAAAAATATGTATCAATCATGTCCACCTACATCATCCACATAAACTAGAGAAAAAGACCAGAATCAGTGGTTTATGTCTCTGATGAAATTCAGTTTAATGAAAGCTTTCAAACTACAGTTTACTTATGAGGATGCATCTCATATATTGTCTTCCATAAATCTCTGTGAATATTGCTTGTCTAGTGAACCAAAATGTGATCACCCACTTACATAGAAAAGGACCAGAATCAGTGGTTCATGTCTCTAATGAAATTCAGTTTAATGATAGCTTTTGAACTACATTTTAATTTCCAAGATGTCTCTCATATATTGTCAGCCATAATTCTCTGTAAATATTTATTGTCTAGTGAACCAAAATGTGATCACCCACTTATATTGAATCTCATTAACAGCATCCTATCTGATCTCAGCACACGAATTACACCATTCTCCTTCAGGAGTTTTTAGAGTTTGATATGACCTAATGGCCATGTGTAGACATTGAAGCAACAAACTGATTGATGAGTGAAATAAAAGGTGAAACTAGCTTCACTAGAGCTGTTTCCTTTTTTATTGGTTGCAATAAACGCTGTACTCATCAGGTATCCCTTGTATAGGAGGTTCTCTGGTCTTCCTCTGCAGTTGATTGCTAATGCTTCACTGTCCTGGCAAGAGCTGTGTTTCCTCACTGTAGAATTACATTCTACTAAAGCTAAAAAGAGTCCTAGGTTGGTCAAATGCACGAAGAAAATGTGGTGGAGTGAAATATTGAAAGATCATTTGAAGACTGTAGAGTCAAAAACAGGGTGGTGTATTGGAGTCTGGTGACAAATTGCATATGCTCGCATACCCACTGGTACTGGTAACGGTACATTTTGGCTTGATACTGGCCCATTTCAGCCCGCTACTGGCCGATGCTAGCTTTTTTAAAAAAAAAAAAGTGATCGTCCCCCCCCCCCCACCAAAAAATAAAATAAAAATAAAAATAAAAATAAATCAATGTCATTATCAACCGATACTGATACGTATACTGGCAACGATGCCCCCTTGACCTAACAACGTGCATGCATGTAAATACACAGCATATGATGAGGAATGAAAGAAGTTGGGTGAAGAGAATTGGAAAGTCACCTTAACATATGATGAGGCTTCAGATAGCAGCATATGAAAGGAATTGGATGAAGAGAATCAGACATTCACCTTGGGGGGTTGGTTAGATGGGGTTTCTAACTATTAATAGGGTGGGAATCAAAATCCAATGCATATTAGTGAACTAGATCTTAATTTGTGAATTGTACTCCCCAAAAGACAAATGGTCCCTCTTAAAACGGGAAACCAAGAAGAAAAGTCGGGGATTGAATTCACACCCCAGAAGAACATGAATTGAATTTTGGTTTCAGTACCTGCTCCATCCAATCATGCGGGACCCCTCCTCTAGGAATCTTCATCCGGACGACTCTTTCTTCTTCCCAGTTTCCCTGCAACCCTTTCATATTTGTTATCCTGGAGAGGTCTCAATACCGCCTGGTGCCTCCTGCAGCCATTACTGTGCTCCTTCCACCCCACTCGTCTGCTCCCTATATGACAGCAGCCAACCCTCTTCTTGTTGCCACTTTGCTGCCCATCTCCCCGTACACCATCTCGTCTCCGCCCGCATCTCACGTCCAAGCATTTATTGCAACCCCTTCATTCACTGCCATTTTACATGCACTGCCACGCCCCATTTTACACTGGATATTCAAGGTAGTGGATGTGTGCACAGGTTTATGATCACTGCAGCTGGTGCCTATTTTTACAAGTGATGTAATCAGAGGGATAGCATGGATGCTGCCTTTGCATTCAGATATATTACTTCATTTACGAAAGTATTTTCTTGTGAAACTCGTTATCTTTTATTATTTTAAAAGTAATAATTTTATTTTTTCTGGTCTTAAAATCAGTGATTTCAAAATCATATTTTTATGATATAACCAATAAGTCCTTACCTGATTTTGGTTGTAAATTTTAAATCATCGTAAACCAAAATTGGAGATTTTTAAATTAAGAATTTAACTAGTTCTAGGTACACGCTTCGTGTGTGTTTCTTTTAGAATTAAGAATAACTCAATCAATGTGCATTAATGTAGTTGTACCAAACTTATTCTGAATAAATAAATTTTTTATTTAATAAGAATTAGAAAATTATAAAATACAAGAGTAAATATTCAACGTTGGTCCCCAATTGTACAAGCATCTATCTTAATTTATCACATTTCTATATACATAAAATTACAATTACTTGGTAAATGGAGGATACATATATTTCTATAAAAATATTCTTAAATAACTATTTATAGTAATTAGGTAAGTACAAAAATCACATTAGATGCCATTAAATAACAAGTCTCTCCAAATTATGATTGTTGGAAAAATAAGAATCTTTTGTGAATATTGGTGTTACATAGAAATGCAAAATGACCTAATAACTCTGTAGTGGTAAAAAGGTTAAAGAAAAGTGTGGAAAAAGTGAACAGTAAGGATTAAAAATAAATGCTGAAACATATGTGGATTCAAACGTTAACATGCCAAACATGAAAATTTATTCATAGTTCACTATATTTACAAGGATCAAAATCTTAAAAAGTCTTTAATTTAATATATGCATTTATATATCCTTTCTCCTAAAAACATGAATGTTCTTGGGTATGTAAGTGAATGTTTTAGTTTAATATGTCTATTTATACCTTTTTATTAGAGATATTCTCCAAATTCAATGGACTTCGTGCGGACATACAATTGACTAACTAGATTAAACATTGACTCATTTAGTTTTTCACAGAATCAAAAGTGTACATATGTTAATCTACTTTCTATAATGATAAATTGGTAGTCTCTAATCTTATATGCAAATCGAAAAGAGTTATATAAAGATGTATTTCTTTAAATGGTTATGTTGGTTTCACTTAAAAAAAAATGGTTATGTTGTTTTTTTGTTTATACTAAATTTTCTTGGAAAAATAAAAAAGTCATCTTTGAACTTGCACTTAAATTATTTCTATATTTAACATAAATAAAATAGTCGGATGTGAACATATGCAAATATGTTTTTAATAATGGTAAGTATGGCTCCTAAACAAAAGTTAAATTTGCTGTGTTGAAAAAGTAATAGAAAATATATTTCTCATAACAATAAAATAGAATGCATACTTTAGTATAGGGCTGTGCATAATTTGGTTCAAACCGAAAAACCATCTATGTGAAACCGGACCAAAAAATCGAATAGATTGATTTTTATAATAAATATATATTATTAATATTATGTATACAAATATTTTAATATTCTAATATCATATACTTATTTATATATATAGGCATATTTTAATTTTAATAAATACATACATATACATTTAATATGAATAAAATACAAAATCTTAGTTTGAAATGAACTGAACCAAAAAAATTTCCGTTTGTTTTGGTTCAATTCGATTTTGAAGATAGAAGAAGAAAGAGAGATTGGTAGGCAGAAATAGTGGTGTGGTTGCTCTCTCTGTCTCACACAGAGAGGCCGACCAGCACAAGGGAGCTTTTATACATAGGGCATCATAAGTTACAATGACCAAAGACCAGTTTATCTCTGTTAACATAAATGACAGGGATAAAACCAGAACAAATTAGAAAAAATAGAGAAAAACCAGCAAACACATAAAAGACCTAAACTACCCTAACTGAAGACTATTTTTCACGACACTCTCCTTCAAGCTGAGCATGGATATTAACCATGCCCAGCTTGTTAATTACATGCAAAAATTGATCTCGAGACAACCCTTTGGTGAGAAAATCAGCTAGTTGTTGGCCAGTGTTGATGTATGGTAGACACAAGTCTCCACTATCAAGCTTTTCTCGAATGAAGTATCTATCAATCTCGATATGCCTTATCCTATCATGCTGAACCGGATTGTTGGCAATATTGATGGCAACTTTGTTGTCACATAGAGTTTCATAGGCATCTTGAAAGAGATACTAATGTCCTGAAGTAACAATCATATCCATAAAAGTTCAGCAACTGATTGGGCCATAGCAATGTATTCCGCCTCTGCACTGGACCTAGTACAGACAGATTATTTTTTGCTCCTCCAAGTGACAAGGTTTCCTCTTAGAAACATGCAATATCATGTAGTGGATCTCCTGTCATCCTGGGAACCAGCCTAATCAGCATATGTGTATCCTTCAAGTAGAAGAGGCTTGCCACCAGAGATCAATAATCCCTTCCCTGGACTTGACTTTATGTACCTTAGGATTCTATCCACCGCTCCAAGGTGAGAGGTCCTTGAAGTATGCATAAATTGACTTACTGCACTGACAGCATAAGCAATATCTGGTCTTGTCAAAGTCAGGTACAGTAGCTTTCCAACAAGTCTCTGATAAGATCATTTCTCAGATTCAGACAATGGTTCACCATCTGTAAGGCTTAGCCTGTGATTTGCCTCAGTAGGTGTATCTGTTGCTCTGCATCCCAATTTTCCTATTTCTTTCAGCAAGTCCAGAGCATGATTGTGTTGGTACATATAGATACCTCTAGAGGATCTAGTAACTTCAATACCAAGAAAATATCTCAACTTCCCCAGATCCTAAATCTCAAATTCTTTTGTCAATTTCCTCTTTAGGACAGCAATCTCCTCTTCATTATTACCCGTAATGATCATGTCATCCATATACACAATCAAAATAACAACCTTGCCACTTAATTTCTTGATGAACAAGGTGTGGTCAGCATTGCCTTATGTGAAGCCATATTTAATCATAGCTATTATGAACCTCTCAAATCGTGCCCAAGGTGATTGTTTCAAACTATACAGTGTCTTCTTTAATCTGCACACTTTTCCCCCAGTGACAACACCAAGAAGTGGCTGCATATATACCTCCTTTACAAAGTTACCATTCAAAAAGGTATTTTTCACGTCAAGCTGGTACAATTTCTAGGAGAAGTGGGCTGCCAGGGATAGGAGAACTTTGGCTGAATTCAACTTGGCTACTGGTGCAAAAGTCTCCTAGTAGTCAAGGCCATAGGTATGGGTGAACCCTTCTGCCACTAGTCTAGACTTGAACCTTTCAACACTGTCATCTGCCCGGAACTTAGTAATGTATACCCATTTGGATCCCACTAGCTTCTTTCCCCGAAGAAGGTCAATCAACTTCCAAGTATTATTCTGCCTAAGAGCATCCATTTCTTCTTCCATAGCTTTCACCCAGCAGTGATCTTTGCCGGCTTTTGCAAAGGTAAAAGGAGTGGAACAGGCAGACAAGGCAGCAATAAAACTCATATAGGAAGGGATGATGTTTAGCAAAGGTATCGAGAAATAAAATGTTTGGTGCACTCACGTTACCTTTCCGGACAGCAATGGGTTCCTCGAGGCTATCCTACAAACTGTCAGAGGGAACAGAGAACTTAGGGGGCTGTTCAGACTCAATATTACCTTCTTGGGTTGGTGGGTCAGCGAGAGAAGCCTCTATAACCTCCGTCCCAGCATTCTCATGAATCTTTCTAAGGGACTGTTGGGTTTTGTTCTTGCGAACATAGTGCTTTAGAACCTTGTTTCCTCTAGTTAGAGTAGTGTCACTGTCATGTTGACTCGTGGATGTGGTTGGGACCTCAAAGGTGGCACCTCTGCCAAAGGGAATAGCAGTAGAGGATAAGGAAGGAACAACATTTGGCACATCAACAATGGGAAGGGAACTACAATGCTCCCCCTCAGACACATCCAAGGAAGAAGAATACGCGAGATGTTCGAAAAAGGTAATATCTTTGACAATGTACTTCTTCTTGACCTGGGGATCATAGCACTTGTACCCCTTCTGAGTAGAAGAGTAACCAAGGAAAATGGTCTTAGTGGCTTTTGCATCCAGTTTTGAGTGTCCTGGAGGCAAATTGTGAACAAAACATAAACACCCAAACACTCGCAATGGCAGCAGAAATGGTGAGTGTTGGGGACTGAGAAGAGAATAGGGGGTATTGAAGTGAAGAATGTGAGATAGCATTTGGTTGATGAGGTACGCAGCTGTGAGAATAGCCTCTGTCCAGCACTTTTTGTGAAGACCATGGTGGAGGAGTAGTGCCCAAGTTGTCTCAAGTAGGTGTCTATTTTTTCTCTTAGCTACACCATTCTGTTAGGATGTATAGGGGCATAAGGATTCATGAAGAATGCCCTCATCCTCAAAAAAAATATTCAGATTTTTTTGGAAGTCCTCTTTTGCATTGTCTGATCGAAGCACTTTTATTTTTTTCTTAAACTAATTTTCACCATTTTTTCAAACACCTGAACCACTCGTGGCACTTCTTCCTTGGACTTCATTGGATATACCCACGTGCAATGTGTAAAATTATCAATGAACGTTACAAAATACAGATTGCCATCAAGAGAGGGAATAGAGGAAGGACCCCACACATCAGAATAGACAAGTTCAAAGGATGTAGAACTTTTATTCAATGACTGTGGAAATTAAGTTCTATAATGTTTAGCAAGGTGATACACTTGACAAGCGAGAGACTGCATATCAACCTTATTAAATAAAGAAGGAAACAACATTTTAATAATTTGAAGGAAAGATGTCTTAGACGGAGATGCCACAATTGAATCTCTCTTATTTTGTTTGACATAACACTAATACTACTGGACTGAAGGGCGAGCCCATGCTTGGACTAAAGTTGATAGAGGCCTCCCACTTCACGCCCACTCCCAAGAGGTTGTCCTGTCTTCAAGTCCTGAAACACACAATAAGATAAAAAAATGTCAGTAAGCAATTTAAGGATTTTGTCAAGCTACTAACAGAGAGTATGTTAATAGGTAGTTTTGGGATATGAAGAGCTGAGGACAAGACAAGATGATCATCTAAAGGAATCTTGCCTTTCCCAGCAATGGTGGCAAGAGTGCCATCCGCGATGGTCACTTTATCTTGTCCAGAGGACAAACTATAGGAAGTGAACAATGTGGAAGTACCCGTCATATGATCGGTGGCTCCTAAGTCAATGATCCAGGAGTTCCCACCAATGTGAGAGACAACATTGAGTGCTGCCCCAAGAGTACTTCAATTGCCCATCTGTCATAGAACTAAAGATCCAGGTCCTCACAATACTGTCCTTGTGCTCTCAATCATTGTACTTCGGGTCGTCCACTGAAGGTGGGATTATTTTTTCATTTATGTAACCTACCTTTATCTGAGCACTAATAAAGGGCTTAATAGTTGCTGCCCAGTCCAAGTAATTTGAATCATTCAACTTCATAGGGAGAGTTGAAAATGAAAAATTTTTCCCACGTTGTCCCCTTTAGAAGAGACTTCATTTGCAGTCACTTTAGACATGTTCTCACTCTTTGGGGGGCCATTTGGAGGCACCCACAGAAAAAAGGTGTTGCAGCAGCAAGGAAGAGGTGAAGCCGGCCTTTTAACATCCCCCAAAACAGGGGATCGGTGCAGGGAGGAAGGGAGGCAAGCCTTTAAGAACCCTAGATAGGGTTCAAACAGCAACAACAAGTGGCCGGCCACCACAACCATTAGGGCGGCGACTACGGTGGCCCCTAGAAAGGGTACCGGTCATCAAGGAATCCCTAAACAGGGCACCGGTCACCAATGATGGCAATACCGGTATCAGTACCGGTATCGGAGGGTACTAATACCGATACGTACCGGTATACAATTGGTACCGGCCAATAAAAAAATATTAAAGTTTTTTTATTAACTATAAAGACTAGTATCAATACCCCCCAGTATCGGTACTATGCAGGGCCGATACTGATACGTATCAGCCGATACTGCCAACCATGCCGGTCACCAAGGAACCCTAAATAGGGCACTGCTCACCAAGGAGAAGCTTGGATTGTGTTTCGGTAGGGAGGGGTCAGGCTACCACCCTCCAAACCTCCAAGGCGGGGTTCAAAGCTTGCAAAGAAAGCCTTGTCTGTCAGGGAGCAACCCTAGACAAGGTGCGGTGAGGGGAGGGAAGGGAACCGATTAGCTAGAAACCCAAAATAGGGACCGATCCTTTGCCTTCTTGATCTCCCACAGTCGGACACCCCTCTCCTAGGGTTTTTTCCTTTGATGTGCAGGAAACTTCCTTCGGGAAGATAAAAGAGGCCAACCGGACAAGGGTTTTTCTTCTTCTTTCTCACACAAGCTCTGATACCATGAAGATAGAAGAAGAAAGAGAGATAGGTGGGCAGAAACAGTGGTGCGGTTGCTCTCTCTGTCTCACATAGAGAGGCCAACCAGCACAAGAGAGCTTTTATACATAGGGCATCATAAGCTATAATGACCGAAGACCAGTTTACCCCTGTTAACATAAAGGACATGGATAAAATCAGAAAAAATAGAGAAAAACCAGCAAACACATAAAAGGTCTAAACTGTCCTAACTAAAGACTATTCACTACAGGTTTCAAGTGCGAATTTTGTTCGATTCAGTTTGAAAAAAAATCTTCCAAAATCGAACCGAATTGAACCATGCACAGCCGTGCTTTAGCATGAGCACTAGTACTGTTTTTATTAAAGATGTTTCTGACTTTAGCATGTATATTTTGAGGGTGGTGCGTGATAGTTTAAACATCTGTACCATCTTCCATCTTTACTTTTAGCACGCATCCACATGGGGACATGGATTGAACAGTCATCATGGGTGGACCTTTACATGTCCACATAACATGCATCGACTACAATGTAGATATGGTAGACGGCAGCAGAGCAGGGTGTATGGGGCGCGGTGCAGAAGCACGAACCAGTAGACAAAGGAGCTGGTGAACCGGCCAGATGTAGAGAATCTGACAAGGAAGAACCGACTAAATCATTTTAGTAAATTTTATGACATTTTAGAATGCTCCAAATGAGCCTTAGCTTGAAATTTCAACATGAATTCTCCCCTAGATTCACCAAAGTATGAATTTAATTCCTAATAAATTCTCACTCATCTCACTAATATGTGAATTCTAATTCACAATCAGAACTCCAGTAAAATCATTTCACTGTTGAAATACCATTCATGAGGGTGAGTTAGACTACACATCTCGCAACCCCCCCCCCCCCTCCCCCAAACATATGATGAGGCTTCAGATAGCAGCATAACAAGGATAGTGAGGGCATTACAAGAGCTCCAGATTTCCTTCCCTTTTAGAGTTTTACTTGCTGCGCCCGCAGCCAGTTGCCGGTGCAGCAAGTAAAACTCTACTTTTATTGGTAAAACTGTAATATTAAGCCTCTTCACAAGATCATTTGTCAACAAAATAAACTCCGAGACTAGTCTATTTTTCTGTTAACAATGAGGAACACAGCACCGGCTGCCGGTGCAGCAAGTAAATCTATACTTTTTATTGGTGAAACTGTAATTTTAAGCCTCTTCACAAGGTCATATGTCAACAAAATAAACCCTGAGACTAAGTCTATTTTTTTTGTTAACAATGATGAACCTCAAAAGTGGGGGATAGACCATGTGTGAAACCTGTTCTTGTGCAGTGTGGACATCAGGGAGTTGTTGGTTCATTTGAAATGCAGGTAGGAACACTTGTGCAACCCAAGACATGAACCCCTACTGGTGCTTCAAACTATGTTGGTTTTTATATCCTCCTAAACAATATGATTCTGACGTTCAGAATAAGATAGTTTTAAAATCATACTAAACAATACCTGTATAATGATTCTCCGTCTGATTGGAAAACAAATCAGAAAAATGAAGTATATTTTCATTTGAGCAGAAGACATTAAAATCGTAGTTTGAAAGGATTCCAGCGGTAACCAACAGGCCACAGTTCACTATGTTCACTCATTAATGAGTACATAATAACCAAAAGAGAAAAGAATCTGACAGTGGAAAAAGAGAAAATTTAGGGCTTCCGAAGTATGTTAGGGGTTCATCAAAAACAGGTTTTGTTAAAAGATATTGGGGTCTGAGAAAATTCCAGTTAGACAGCAGAAACATTTGTATTTAGCCTGTTACATAACAGAGAAATTTGTCATCAAAGCAACTGCTAGGCTGCAAAACATATTCAAGTGGCTCCAGAGCATAAAGTAAACCAACTTGAATCCTTAGCTTGGATCCTAAACTATCTTGAATCCTTAACTTGGGTCAGCCTATTTGACCACTGTACTACGGGTCATCATGTCAGCTCCTTTTTGTAGGTCCATAAAATTCTTTTCCTCCCTTGTTCTCATAGGGAAACCAGCCATATCTTTATCTTTGTGCAAATCCTGTCATTACCTCTTTTAAGTTTTATCTCCTTCACCTTAAAGGAAATCTCAGGGTGATTAGTTTCATACCAGATCTTCACTCTTCAGATAATTTTTGTGTGAATAATTTGTGATTGTATTAGGACCACCGGGTATGCTGTAAGCCCATGGCATCATAAAATAAGCCATCACATGTGATAATCTATCTTCTCTAGATCTTCTTTGATATGACATGAATCTTCAATCAAGGAAGATTGGGTTGTTTTTGCTAGTTGTTGCAAGAACTTTTATGAGCTATAATCAATTCCAAGATGACTATATGGAACCTGTTGGATTGGCCGATTCAATCGAAACCCAATTCACCTCTGTATCAACAGATCGTCCCAAATTGGGCCAATCCACTGCACAACAGCTAGTTTGATTAGCCATTAGGCAGTCAAACTAGCCTTTGTTAGTCATTTGCAAATGGCCAACAATGGCTAGTTTGGGCCTTGAATTCCTCTTCAAGGAACCTCCTAAGGTATCAAGCTTCCCTTTTCTTCCTCCCTTCTCTCTCTAACCTTCTCTTCATCACTTTTATTTTCAAGACTTCTAACCTTCTCTCCCTAACCCTTCTTTTGAACCTTCTCCCTTGTGAACTTCTCACCCGTTGTTGCGGCTGGCTGCAATCTGATGTCAAATTTTCCAACATGATATACTGTTTGGGACCTCACCTAGGCATGTCTCTCCTATTCGGATTATTTAAGAAAATCTATTTTATTTTTGTTTATATCTGGAGAAATATGGGTCGGTTTTATGTATTTTATTTATTGGACTATGAGAGCTTGGGATTAGCCCTCAGAGAGTCCGGGACTTCGGATCAGGCGAAGATCCGAGTATATGACCTCTCTCCACTGACCTCGGTCAGTGTTAATTACGTCGAGCAACTACTCGACAACCCTTGATTAACCGTCCGTATGATGCCCTTATAACATGCAACACTACTACTACAGGCAGCACATGCATATGAAGATATATTTTAGGTTTAACTCTTGGCCTCACCCAAGTTTAGGATGGGTTTATATGATTTTGGATTGATTCCAAGCTATCTGGATTAATTCCAAGTATATTGGATTGACTCCAAGTATTTTACATCTATAAGGGTATTTTTGTAATTATGCCAAGTTGGAGGGTATAGGGGTTTTATTGTTACTTTAGGTTTTTTAGCATTTTAGGGAGACTTGAAAACCCTTAGGATGTATTTTAGGATCATTTTAGACATAATTAAGTTATAGGGGTATTTTGGTAATTTTACATGAATTGGATTTATTAGACTTGGAGTCTATTTTTATATATATATTTTTTGAGATTTTTATTTATTTTTTTATCATATTGAGGGTATTTTGGTAATTTTATCCATTTTATTGAGGTTTGGAGGGTATTTTGGGCATAGGAGAGATTTTGATATTTTTAAGAATTTTCTGTGATTTTTACAGATTTTTATCATGTATGAGAGTATTTTTGTAATTTGTATTAAGCTCTAGGGGCATTTTAGTCATTTCAGAATTTTATATATTTTCAGATTTGGTTCTCTGTTTTTTACTGGTTTTTTACTGAATTTTACTGATTTTTTTATTAATTTTGCTGATTTTTATTAATTAATTAGATATATGAAGGATATTTAAGTCATATTTTTGGGTTTATGTAATTTTCGGATTTAGTTTTCTGATTTTTACTGAATATTACTGATTTTTACAGAATTTTTCTGATTTTTATATTTATTTTACTGATTTTAAATAATTTTCGCAGATTTTATTAATTAATTAAGTATGGAAGTATTTACGTCATTTTTAACTTAAGTATGTTATTTTATGAGTCTAAGTTTCATTGTTGAGTTTTAATTATGAGTCTAGATGTAATTATGCATGGGATGAGGCCAAGGATATTTTAGAATATTTAATTATATGTTTTATGCATTTTAATTAATTATAAAACTAATTATTATGCATGTGAAAATATAGTAACATAGTGTTACTTAAATAGTAGATCCATGAACACACATGCACACACATATGCTCAAAGAACAACATGGGCATTTCATTCATTATTTCGGCATAATCCCGTCTTATAGAACGTTGATTTCACAACATAAATTTGGCAGAGCTTCCCCTTAGGAATAAACCTTAGGAAGAGAGCCCTCCAAGAAAATATCTCCCCCAAATCGCAGCAAACCCGGGCAAGAGCACCGGATTTGGTCTTCAAACTGGCAGAGTTTCCCCTAAGAAATTTTGGGCCAAATGGGCATGGGCTTCTTCTTACCCCTTGGGGGGTATTTATAGGCTTCAAAGCCTTAACCGGTGGGGGTACCCACCGGAATGCTTGAGGTGGGGGGTACCCACCGGTTGCCTCCTCCTCCTCTCCCTCTCTTTTTCAATTTTTTAATCACATGGGTGAGAAAGAGATGGGAGAGAGCATTAAAAAAAGAGAGAGGGAGAGAGGGGGGGGGGAATACGGTGGCCACCCCCCCACCGGTTTGGGAACCGGTGGGGGGTCTCCCCACCGGTTTTGGGAAACCGGTGGGGGGTTCCCCTCCCACACTTCTTCCTTCTTTTCCTGCTTTTTGGGCTCATTAATGAGCTTGGGTTGCAGATTTGGGGGATGGGCCAATGTGAAAAGGGTTTAAATCCCTTAAATCCAGATTTGGCTCCATATTAAAGGGGGTTTTTGGATGAGTATTAAATGGGGTTCACATGGGATTCTTAACCCATGTGTGAATGGGGTTAAGATTCCCATTAACTCCCCCTTTATCCTAATTAATCCCCCCCCCTTTTTTTTTGAATTTTAAAATGGGAGAGAAGGGAGGGATCCTCCTCCTCCACCACCGGTTTCCCTCTTGGAACCGGTGGGGGGGGGCTTCTCCCCCTCTTCTGTTTTTTAAAAAAATGGTTCCAACAAATGCCCCCCACGAGACATGTGTCGGAGGTGAGGACGACGGTGCATGCCCCGTGCCCCATTCGGCTACAAGAATCATCATTTTGCATGCTTGAGGAATTCTCAAATGCGGCATGCCGGTATTGCCTTGATGAATTCCCGTTTCTCGCCTTATGTATTTACGGCCATTGGGGGAAGTCAACCGCTTTCTCGTATATGCCAGGCGATACATTGCTTTGGTTTGCTATGCGTATGCCCCATCTGAGCTTATCTGGGTCCTGATGACCCTCAATTTTGATACTTAGACACCTCAAACTATGCCCAGGAAGTCCTGTTTTCATAACTTTTCGACTTTCCGAATATATTTGAAAGCGTCTACCCCTCTGATTATGGGAATCCTCTTGGCCTTCGCGACTTGGAGATTCTGCGAGAGTTGTTGCCGCTCGAATCTTTCGACGTTTACTTGAATTCTAGGAGATCTCTTGGCCTTCACGACATGGAGACTCCTTAAGAACACACAGGCGAGTCGTTTAATTCTTCCGGCATTTGCTCTATCTTGGGGTATCAGTACTTTATATTGGCATTTCCAGGAACTCCGCACGAAGCGTTCTGGACTGGCCTAATATCTGGTTCGTAGCAATTTGACTTTGTACTATGACTTTATTAGGATTTGGTCGATTTTTGCTTTTCGAGACTTTTATTGCAGCTCTCTGGCGCTGATTTTATCTCTCTATCTTCTTGTAGCTTGCTGTCTTTGTCTTCATGGCTCTCATGGGATTTCCTCCTATGGCAAGGTATGGGGAGGACGATATCCCATTCCTGCTACTTGTCGAGTAACTCTTCGCCAAAGCGAGCCGAGACTGGAACTATCGAGGCAGGCTATACGGCTCGGGCTGCGAAGACCCCTATGCTCCAATATCAGAAGGACATTGTCCTTTCTGGTACCGCGAACGCCCATATCGCCGCTCTGCGTCAGCATGCATATGTTCTTAAAGCTTCACTAGAGGGAGAACTCCCATTTTGTGGCGGCCATCGAACATCGCTTCGACTGATATTTCGGAGATGGAGTCGAATTTCTTCAAAAGGATTGAAGTTTTCCATTTGCTGAAGACCTCGAACTATCCCGCATGTTCATCTCAAACTCCGACATTGCTTCAGTGTATCACAAATGTTCTCCTGAAGATAAATGTCAAGTTTGAGTGGTACGGCCCATTTATTATATGTCGCATGTATTCTCTCTCTCTCTCTCTTTTTTTTTTTTTTTTTTTTTTTTTTTTAATAATAACTAATACTAGCGCCTTTTCAGGTTTTCACCAGCATTAGCCCCCTCTTATTTTTGCCTATGCGCCCTTGCGGGTTTTCACACAGCGGGGTTATCCGATTTTGCCTAAGGTGCCCTTTCGGGTTTTCACCTTAGCTGGGTATAAGACCTTTTTACCCTTAGCCGATCCCGATGTGGATGAGATCGGTTAAGTCCGTCGGGGCACCTCGTTTTTAAGCCCCATTTTTTTCATTCATTTTTTTTTTTTTTAAATTTGGTAGGGAATTACGGTTTCCCTGAGAACCGCTCAGAAATATATGTAGGGAACTAAGTCTTCCCTGAGAATCGATAAGAAGTATATGTAGGAAACTGAGTCTTCCCTGAGAACCGATAATAATATATATGTAGGGAAGTTTTCCCTGAGAACCGATAATGAAGTATATGTAGGGAACTGAGGCCTCCCTGTGAGCCGATAAGAAATTATATGTAGGGAATTGAGTCTTCCCTGAGAACCGATAATGAAGTATATGTAGGGAATTGAGTCTTCCCTGAGAACCGATAAGAAGTATATGTAGGGAACTGAGTCTTCCCTGTGAGCCGATAAGAAGTATATGTAGAGAATTGAGTCTTCCCAGAGAACCGCTAAGAAGTATATGTAGGGAACTGAGTCTTCCCTGAGAACCGCTAAGAAATATCTGTAGGGAACTGAGTCTTCCCTGAGAACCGATAAGGAATTATATGTACGGAACTGAGTCTTCCCTGAGAACCGATAAGACATTATATGTAGGGAATTGAGTCTTCCCTGAGAACCGATAAGAAATATCTGTAAGGGAACTGAGGCCTCCCTATGAGCCGCTAAGAAATATCTGTAGGGAACTGAGTCTTCCCTGAGAACCGATAAGAAATTTTATGTAGTTTTCGAGAAACGGGGGCCCTAGGTAGCCGTAAATTTTGGAATACAACGGCTCTCGGAGATCGAGGATTTTGAGATATTGGACCTCCTGTAGGCGAATTCTGGGGTTTAATGCCTCCCGTAGGCGAAATATAAACTTCAGGATTTAAAGCCTCCTGCAGGCGAATTTCGGAGTTTAACGCCTCCCGTAGGCGAAATATGAACTCCGGGACTTAAAGCCTCCCGTGGACGAAATATGAACTTCGAGATTTAAAGCCTCCCGTAGGCAAAACATGAATTCCAGGATTTAAAGCCTCCTGTAGGGCGAATTTCGGAGCTTAGCACCTCCCGTAGGCAAAATATGAATTTCGAGATTCAAAGCCTCCCGTAGGCGAAATATGAATTCCAGGATTTAAAGCCTCCTGTAGGCGAATTCCGGAGTTTAATGCCTCCCGTGGGCGAAGCATGAATTTCAGGATTTAACGCCTCCCGCAGGCGAATATGGAATATGAATTTCCAGGATATAAAGCCTCTCGTGGGCGAATATGAAATATGAATTTCCAGGATATAAAGCCTCCTGTAGGCGAATATGAGATATGAATTTCCAGGATATAAAGCCTCCCGTAGGCGGATATGAAATATGAATTTCCAGGATATAAAGCCTCCTGTAGGCGAATATGAAATATGAATTTCCAGGATATAAAGCCTCCCGTAGGCGAATATGAATTATGCATTTCCAGGATATAAAGCCTCCTGTAGGCGGATATGAAATATGAATTTCCAGGATATAAAGCCTCCTGTAGGCGCATATGAATTATGCATTTCCAGGATATAAAGCCTCCCGTAGGCGAATATGAAATATGAATTTCCAGGATATAAAGCCTCCCGTAGGCGAATATGAATTATGCATTTCCAGGATATAAAGCCTCCCGCAGGCGAATATGAATTTCCAGGATTTAAAGCCTCCTGTAGGCGACTATGAATTTTCAGGATATAAAGCCTCCTGTAGGCGAATATGAATTTCCAAGTTATAAAGCCTCCTGTAGGCGAATATGAATTTTCAGGCCACCAAGGCACACCAGTGGGACCAGCATATACCAGGGGCAATTTTAGGGTATAATATCTCTTTGGGGCGAATTCGACCGCTTACGGCACGCCGATGGGACTATAGCATATGGGTATGCCGATGGGACTATGATTTATGGGGGAAATTTTGGGATACAACATTCCCAAGGACGCGAGTAAGTTTTTCGTATTGCCTCTCAGGGGTGAATAGGAAAGCTTTAAGATATCTTGCCTCCTCGGGGCGATAAGGAAATTTTCAGCCCGGTACGCGGCATGCCAGTGGGACTGGAGTATGTCAAGGGAAAATTTAGGATATAACGCCTCCTTAGAGCGGTAATGAGAAATTTCAGGATACGCCTCTTCGGGGCAAAGGAAATTTTCAACCCTTTTATGGCGTGCCAGTGGGACTAGTTTATACCAAGGGAAAATTCAGGATACAACGCCTCCTCTGGGCAGAAAATGAGATTTCAGGATACAACGCCTCCTCGGGGCGGTAATTGGAGATTTTAGGATACAACGCCTCCTCGAGGCGATAATGAGAATTTTAGGATACAACGCCTCCTCGGGGCGGTAATGAAAATTTTAGGATACAACGCCTCCTCGGGGCGGCTATAGAGATTTTGAGGATACAACACCTCATCGGGGCGGTAATGAGAATTTTATGATATTTCTGACAGAATTTTTCCTTTTGAGGTGAATCTCCCTTAATCATATGACATCCTTCAAGAATATGTCTATATATTTACATTTGGTATGGCAGGAATAGGGATTACTCTCTCATGTTGCATCGAGCAGAAGAGCAAATTTTTCCACTTCCTTACTGAGTCGGGAGAACATCGTCATCATCGCCTCGGTCGTAGCTCTTGATGGGACATTATTGTACCACTAGTGTGGTACCAAGGGTTTATTCGTCATTGGCGACTCTGATATCCTCCCTGGATAAGGATGTGGGAAAACTCGATCTTTGCCTTCAGTAGGCCGAGAGAGTCTTCCCCCGCCGAGAAATAATTATATGGCTTTATGAGCCTATACGCTCGCGCATAAGCATTATTGACTTTTCTTGGCGCAAATGGCTTTTGCGTATTACCCCCTGACGGGTTGCCGGAATATATATATATTTTTTTATTTTTTTATTTTAATACTAACATCGGCGCTCTTACGAGTTTTCACCGAAGCTAGTTCCTTTTATTTTTGCCTGTGCGCCCTTGCGGGTTTTCACACAGCAGGGTTCACCCATTTTTGCCTGAAGCGCCCTTTCGGGTTTTCACTTCAGCTGGGTTTTTAGACTTTTTTGTCCTTAATTGGCCCCTCACAGGAGCGGGACCAATCAAGCCTGTCGGGGCACCTCATTTTAAGCCCCACACTCTTTTTTTTTTTTGCTCATGGGTCTGCGAATTACACTCAATGTGTAATCGTATGTGGCTGTGGGGGATTCACCAAGTATTTCCCCATATTTATCTTTCCTTCTTGAATCAGCTTTTCTACTTCATCTTCGAACATAAAACAACGTTCAATTGGATGGGTGATGAAGCGATGGTATGGGCAGTAATTGGGTGCATCTACCTGATGTATTTCTTCTTCCCTTTTTGGCTTGGGCAGAATAATTGCTTTTCTGCTCATACATAACTCGAAGAGTTCTTTGGTCTTTTCCTTTGGAAAGGAGTATGGTCTCTTGAGCCTTTTTGCCAGGGATTCAGCATCTTTAAAACTTATCCCTGTTTCTGCACCAGTAACTTGCTTTCCCAGGAAACTTTGCCTAGCTGCAAAGGCGGCCTCGAGAGTATTGTCGTGACTTTCACAACCTTTGCATTTGAGCACCATTCCCTCTCGGTACTGGGCTTCTGGTGGTTCACTTAAGTCTATGATAAGTTTGCCTGCATTTTGGTCCTGGCTCCTCAAAGGAGAAGGGCCTATTGATTCTGTCCATTGACATGACTTCTGTCCATTGTCTTGCAAGACCTTCCATTACTTGAGTGAGTTCATACTGCTGATGAGAGATTTGTCCCAGACTCACTTGAATCCCCTCCAGTGCTGCCATGATGGACCCCTCGAGAGTGGAAATTATTGGAGTATATGATGGAGTTATCTTCTGCTCTAATGAGATTTGCTGGTGAGAGAGTTGTATCAGACTCATCTGAATCTTCTCTAGTGTTGTCATGATAGACGCTTCTGGAGTGGAAGTCGCTGGAGCATATGATGGTATTGCCTCCTGCTCCGGCGAAACTTGCTGATGGGAGAGCTGTGACATATTCATCTGAATCTCCTCCAGTGCCGCCACGATAGACCTTTCTGGAGTGGAAGTCGCTGGAGCGTATGATGGTATTGCCTCCTGCTCTGGAGGGGCATCTATATTCTTATTTGTAGGCTCTTCTTCTGAGGAGTTTTCATCCATATGGACGACATTTGCTGTAAATGTTTGTCTGGGCATTCGATGTGGCTGAGGCGGGTCTACCAGGTATTTCCCCATCTCCACGGCCCCTTCTTGGATAAGCATTTCAATTTCCCCTTTGCAGATATAACAATCCTCTATTACATGTTCCAACATACGATGGTACATGCAATAGTTGGGTTCATCTATTTTACCAACTTCTGCTGGTCTTTTTGGTTCGGGTAGCATCAAGAGATTGGCCCGCATGCAGACATTAAACAACTCTCTTGTATCCTCCCTTATGAAAGAGTAAGCCATTTTCCTTCTCTCATTAAGGGTGGCATATGATCCCCTTCTATTAGATGTCGAGGCATTTACATTGTTCTTGCCCCCTGTATTTTCTACAGTTGAGGTGAAGTCTATAGCATTGACCTCTTCTATATCCATATTTTGCTTCTTTGGGACTTTCCCCCCAATGGAGGCAATGGTTGGATGGTCTGCATAGAATATTTCGACCTCCGTCACAATGTTATTTAGTTGATCAAAGTTCTTGACATTTGCGCCAATCAGCTTTTCACTTATTTCAGGCTTTAAGCCCCTCTTGCACAATCGTACCGCATCCTCGTGGGTCGGCGGATTGTCACATTTCATGCAGAGGTTCCGTCATTTTTTGATATAGCCGGTGGCGGATTCATTCCTGCCTTGCTTTAGTGTCACCAATTCAGTGATGGTGACCTTTCGTTCCGACACCTTGAAACGGTCGAGGAACTTTTTCTGCATTTCCTCCCAACTGCTGATAGAGTTAGGCTTCAACTTTGCATACCATTAGAATGCAATGCCCGTGAGAGAGGTAGAGAAGAACCTCAGAAGATAGGCCTCATCAGTAGCCAACTCTCCCAAGTCACTCATATAGTAGGCAATATGTTCATGGGCCGAGCCTTCCCCGTCATACCTGATGAATTTGGGACACTTATTGTGATCCGGCGGGAGCTTCTTGAACATATGACGTACCGGAAATGGCACTTTGTATAAGTCGAATGTGCCTATTCCGTCGTCTTGTTTTGCTATTTTGGCTTCAACAATTTGCTCAATAAGATGCTTCTGCAATGCTGTAGCATCATCTGCAGAAGCATGGGATTGCTGAGCATTATGATTGGGCTCCACAACCTGATCTTCTTGTATCTCATCAGGGTTGAAGTTGACATCTGCAGCTTGCGGTCTTGTCACCGTTGGCATAGGCACTGCCCTTGGAGGTGGTGCATTTACTGGGGGGACTTGAGCTGCCCTTTGCTGCTCCTCCATCTTTTGTATTAGGCCATAGAGTAAAGCCTTGAGTTGTTGATTTTCTTGCCTCATCTCCTCTATAGTCTGAGGTTGTATTTGATCTTGAGGTTGTTCTGGAGTGGCTTCAATATCTGAAGCATTTGCCCCGTCTTCATCAGCTCCTCCAACAGCATTGATACTGCCGATTTGGGGTGGCTCTGCCCCCTGGCTTCCTCGATTCAGCAAGCACATAGCCTGCTCCATTTGACGGGTTATGGGCCCGACCCGTTGCATCAGATTGATGATATCATTTGGGTCTTCCGGTTGGGAAGGCTGCCGGTTGGTGATATTGGAGGTGTAGCATGTGTAAACCCGTATACTATCCTCCGTCCTTCTGGCAGTTTCCTTCTTCTTGTGAGTCGATCGGACCAATGCGCCCAACCGCTCGAGGACAGATGTCTGTTGCCAGACTTGTTCCTGCGCCTTATAGGCACTCTTTATCTTTTGACCTTGTAAAGAACGAGGCCAAGTAGTTGAGCTAGTTATCTGCCCCTCAGGCTCTACGAGCTGTTGAGGCTGTTGTTCTGCTAGGGTATCCCTAGCCTGGCGAATTTTGCGGACTTCCTTTTTTGTTACCCACATTTCCTTTATGCGGAGGCTCCTATCCTCCGATGGATTGCCCCCAGCCCGAGGCATAAATTTGCCCCCATTCCGAGGCATGGAGTTGCCTCCTGCTCGGGGGGTGGCATTGCCCCCTGCTCGAGACATGACATGCTCTGGTATAATTATTGGCTCCCGACAAGCAGTGCTCTTTGGAGTCCTTTTCTTCTTTTCGAACGTTGCCCCATCTTGGCAAACCTTCAATAGAACCCCGAACCGATTCTGGACAGGAATTGTCGGGATATGATGGATCTTAGGAATGATGGGTTGCCCGCCATCCAGACGAATATGCAGGTTCCCCACTAATATAGTTTTTTCGGTCCTGGACGGGCTTGCGGTTAGAACCTTCCGCTTTTGCCTCCTGTTGGACGAGGAGGCCAGAGAAATGCTGATGGTATTCACGGCAAGCACTCGCCCATATCGGCCGCCGTTGTTGCATGTTATGGCGTGAGAAGTGCACCTCTTCTTCTTCTTTTCCGGAGCAAACTCCGGTGCCGGAACGACCCCCAGAAAGTATGGAGATCCCATCACTGCGGGGAAGTCCCCAAAGCATGTTGGTGTGGTCAGATATCCACACCGTGCGTGGGTCGCCACCACAAGTGGGCCATACGTGACCCTTGCCGCCATCGTCGTCTTTTAAGCAGAAACTCGGTCCCCTGTATAAGATATGACAAAGTTAGTAGTAGAGTTGTGGTGAGGGCATCATCGGACGGAGAGATGAAGGGAAAGAGAGGTCCCACCGGACGTGCCATCTGTTTGGGACCTCACCTAGGCATGTCTCTCCTATTCTGATTATTTAAGAAAATCTATTTTATTTTTGTTTATATCTGGAGAAATATGGGTCGGTTTTATGTATTTTATTTATTGGACTATGAGAGCTTGGGATTAGCCCTCAGAGAGTCCGGGACTTCGGATCAGGCGAAGATCCGAGTATATGACCTCTCTCTACTGACCTCGGTCAGTGTTAATTACGTCGAGCAACTACTCGACAACCCTTGATTAACCGTCCGTATGATGCCCTTATAACATGCAACACTACTACTACAGGCAGCACATGCATATGAAGATATATTTTAGGTTTAACTCTTGGCCTCACCCAAGTTTAGGATGGGTTTATATGATTTTGGATTGATTCCAAGTTATCTGGATTAATTCCAAGTATATTGGATTGACTCCAAGTATTTTAGATCCATAAGGGTATTTTTGTAATTATGCCAAGTTGGAGGGTATAGGGGTTTTATTGTTACTTTAGGTTTTTTAGCATTTTAGGGAGACTTGAAAACCCTTAGGATGTATTTTAGGATCATTTTAGACATAATTAAGTTATAGGGGTATTTTGGTAATTTTACATGAATTGGATTTATTAGACTTGGAGTCTATTTTTATATATATATTTTTTGAGATTTTTATTTATTTTTTTATCATATTGAGGGTATTTTGGTAATTTTATCCATTTTATTGAGGTTTGGAGGGTATTTTGGGCATAGGAGAGATTTTGATATTTTTAAGAATTTTCTGTGATTTTTACAGATTTTTATCATGTATGAGAGTATTTTTGTAATTTGTATTAAGCTCTAAGGGCATTTTAGTCATTTCAGAATTTTATATATTTTCAGATTTGGTTCTCTGTTTTTTACTGGTTTTTTACTGAATTTTACTGATTTTTTTATTAATTTTGCTGATTTTTATTAACTAATTAGATATATGAAGGATATTTAAGTCATATTTTTTGGTTTATGTAATTTTCGGATTTAGTTTTCTGATTTTTACTGAGTATTACTGATTTTTACAGAATTTTTCTGATTTTTATATTTATTTTACTGATTTTAAATAATTTTCGCAGATTTTATTAATTAATTAAGTATGGAAGTATTTACGTCATTTTTAACTTAAGTATGTTATTTTATGAGTCTAAGTTTCATTGTTGAGTTTTAATTATGAGTCTAGATGTAATTATACATGGGATGAGGCCAAGGATATTTTAGAATATTTAATTATATGTTTTATGCATTTTAATTAATTATAAAACTAATTATTATGCATGTGAAAATATAGTAACATAGTGTTACTTAAATAGTAGATCCATGAACACACATGCACACACATATGCTCAAAGAACAACATGGGCATTTCATTCATTATTTCGGCATAATCCCGTCTTATAGAACGTTAATTTCACAACATAAATTTGGCAGAGCTTCCCCTTAGGAATAAACCTTAGGAAGAGAGCCCTCCAAGAAAATATCTCCCCCAAATCGCAGCAAACCCGGACAAGAGCACCGGATTTGGTCTTCAAACTGGCAGAGTTTCCCCTAAGAAATTTTGGGCCAAATGGGCATGGGATTCTTCTTACCCCTTGGGGGGTATTTATAGGCTTCAAAGCCTTAACCGGTGGGGGTACCCACCGGAATGCTTGAGGTGGGGGGTACCCACCGGTTGGCTTGAGGTGGGGGGTACCCACCGGTTGCCTCCTCCTCCTCTCCCTCTCTTTTTCAATTTTTTAATCACATGGGTGAGAGAGAGATGGGAGAGAGCATTAAAAAAAGAGAGAGGGAGAGAGGGGGGGGGGGGGAATACGGTGGCCACCCCCCCACCGGTTTTGGGAAACCGGTGGGGGGTTCCCCTCCCACACTTCTTCCTTCTTTTCCTGCTTTTTGGGCTCATTAATGAGCTTGGGTTGCAGATTTGGGGGATGGGCCAATGTGAAAAAGGTTTAAACCCCTTAAATTCAGATTTGGCTCTATATGAAAGGGGGTTTTTGGATGAGTATTAAATGGGGTTCACATGGGATTCTTAACCCATGTGTGAATGGGGTTAAGATTCCCATTAACTCCCCCTTTATCCTAATTAATTCCCCTCCCCTTTTTTTTGAATTTTAAAATGGAAGAGAAGGGAGGGATCCTCCTCCCCCCCCACCGGTTTCCCTCTTGGAACCGGTGGGGGGGGTTCCCCAACCGGTGGGGGGGGCTTCTCCCCCTCTTCTGCTTTTTAAAAAAATGGTTCCAACATATACATCGCTTACTTCCTTCAGGTACAAGTATATGCAGATGTGTAGATCCCGTCGAGCAAGTTGGCATAAGATTTAAGGTGACCCCAATACTGCACAATTTTTATCAGGTATTATCGTAGCCTTGTAGTTCTCACCCGAAAGCGACATCCTGCTTTGGAACATGGATATAGTCTCCAGAGACTAGTGAATTCGTTGTGTGTATTGTGAGTATTTGATCAATGATGTCCATTGATTCATGGAACATTTATTAAGTGTGTGGAGGTGGTGTCCCTTTCATGTTTGTGCCACCAACTGTTTGTGCGCAATTCCTCTCAATAGTGCCGCAAAGATTGAGATATGGGTAGTAGTTAAGGGATCACATCTTTTATTGGATATTGAGTACCTAAAATTCCAGCTCCAACTCCAACTTCATCTTCTACTCTAGCTCTAGATGAGATTATTGAAGGATGTAAAACATGCTTTCTTAAATTTGGAGTACTCTTATTGTTGTATGTACACTGTCATTTGTGCATATGTTTATATGTATATGAAGGCATTCTCATGTTCCCAGAGAGATTTAGAGTCTCATGGAGTTAAATAATGATGACGAGTGAATGATAATAAAAGGATAATTTTATTATATCATGGTTTAAAATATTTCAAAGATACTCTTTTATTTTTCACATTTTTATTTTTTTTACTACCAATGACCAGTTGAGCCAATCTGTGCCAAGTTGTTTCAGCCCAGGTCAGCCTGCACTGGATCAGCATCGGTCAATCCAATTGGTTTTTGTCTGACCTATTTGAGCACTGATCCTGTGTTTTGCGACCTTGTGTCTCAAAGATGCCAATTGCCGTGTGCTTGATCTTGCCCTTGCTCCCTCACTACATCATTGACTTCACTGAAAGAAAATGATGCAAAAGCCTAAATTGTTGATAAGCTGATATGTTAGTAATAGGTTTTCTGTGATGGGGTGTGTGTATGTCCATTCCTGGGATTTTTCGTGTTTAGTATTGATTGTATCTTTTAGGCCGTGTTTGGCATAGCTTCCATTTGGAAGCACTTTTCACTTCCATTTAGGGCGTGTTTGGCAAAACTTCTACTTGAAAGTTACTTTTGGCTTCCACTTCTTACATAGAATGAGTTAAAGAGAGGTTATAACTAATTTTGGTTTGTTACAAAAGTCAACTCTTTCATAACAACCTCACTTTTTCTCCAATCTTGGAAGCTTCCCCCTTATAGCTTTTGGTTGGAAGCCAAAACACAAGGAAAATACCACATAAATGGCTTTCAAGATCCAATGGCTTCCATAAAAATAACTAAATGGAAATGCAAAAGTGCTTCCAAATGGAAGCTGCGCCAAACACAGCCTAAGTTAGTTTTTGTGGAAGCACTTTGGATCTTGGAAGTCATTATGTATTATTTTACTTGTATTTTGGCTTCCAACCAAAAGCTACAAGGTGAAGCTTCCAAGATTGGAGAAAAAGTGAGGTTGTTATGAAAGAGTTGACTTTTGTAACAAACCAAAATTAGTTATAATATCTCTCCCTTAAGTCATTCTATGTGAGAAGTGGAAGCCAAAAGTAGCTTTCAAGTA
The DNA here is from genome assembly GCA_030544215.1 of Zantedeschia hybrid cultivar. Classification (NCBI taxonomy): domain Eukaryota; kingdom Viridiplantae; phylum Streptophyta; class Magnoliopsida; order Alismatales; family Araceae; genus Zantedeschia; species Zantedeschia hybrid cultivar. Next base: position 12,192,667 of record JARZZO010000015.1, read on the forward strand.
GAAGTTTTGCCAAACACGTCCTTAATGTCCACAGCTTCTTGTAATAACTGCATGCAGAGCTTCTCTGGTTTCCTGTTACTATTCTCCTAGGTAGAGAAAAAGGCCATCAATCTAACTGGATTCATCAATATATAATTAATTAATTTCTATAAGTAAATCACAAAGTTGTAAATGCTAATATCAGATGTGCTAAAATCCTCAAAAATGCATTATTAAATACTAATATCAGATGTGCTAAAATCCTCAAGAATGCATTATTCCTGGCAAAATTCGGTCTTTAATCATCGCCGAAGGATTTCATAAAATGATGCACTGCAATCTTGGGGGACATTTTCCATATGTCCAGATAATCAGTCATCAAGTAATGTTTGAAGTTGTGGAAAATGTTAGAAACTCCAAGAGATGTGGAGATCCTATTGATTTTTTCTTCTCTTAGTATCTCATAATTCTTACAATAAAGTGAGGCTTCAGAATAGTATGTAGAAACCAGAGCAAATGTAAAGTTCATTTCATGCCTGCCAAATTGCAGATGCCAAAGATGGACGGCTATGAAGCAACAAAAGAGATTCGGAAACTTGAAGCTGGAACAGGTCTTCACATTCCAATTGTTGCATTGACAGCACATGCAATGTCATCTGACGAAGCCCGGTGCTTGGAAGTGGGGATGGATGCATATCTAACGAAGCCAATTGACAGCAAGCTAATGGAGTCCACACTTCTTTCCCTAACTAAGAGCAAGTCCTAGCACATAAGAAGGATGTCAACTAACCAGAGAATTTTACCAGCTTCAGCATTTTTTGCAGATGAAATGCCAAAGAACAGTGGCGGTATGTATGAGGAAGGAATTGAAAGTCTAGTGCTTTAATACAGCTAATTTCCTTTTAGAGTTTGTACCTTACCAGTTGCACGGCCATCAAGAATACACTACAAACAAAGGTAATGATTTCTCACAAACTTTGCATCTGATTTTCCTGAAACTATAGAACAAATTAAAAGAACTAGGCCTGAGAATCTGGTGTAATCAATAATCAATAATGCTGCATAGTGCAACTGTATCCTAAGAAGAATTAGGATAATTTTGTATTAACCACTCTCGTCTGTTAAGTTTCAAAAATGTCACGCTTACCTGAATGTTATCTTTCATACCATCCTAATATGTATAATGTCCCGAAGTTGTCATGATAATGGCATGTTTCTTATGTATACAAATTTTGGATAGGCCATTGAACTGACCATTTTTATAGATATATTATTCTATACAGGTATGTAGATAATATGTAAGCATGACATTTTTGAAATTTAACATTCAAGAGTGATTAATATGAAATTATCTTAAAGAATAAACCCAAAGTACCCTGATGCCTTTCCACCACAACTGTTCAACACAAGGCGATGTCTGGAAAAAAAAATTGGGGTTAAGCATCTCCAAGTGGTCAAAAGCTACCTTAGCTTTCACATTCATGAATTTTTGGGAGAAAGTTATCTATCAGTCTATCTTTTTTCTCATCTCCCCATCTTCTTCCACAGGCTTTTTAGGCAAATTTCAACATCCTTAAACCCTAAAGTTCCAAATGAGATTTTTTTTATAATGACTTTAAGTAGACAAATTACCATTGTCAGTTACAGTCATCAAAAAATGTATTTTGAGAAAATCACCTCTCTTCGCAACATTCTCAGGTGCTACCTAATTCGATATATCTTCCAACGCACTATATCCTATGAACCAGGCCTCAAACCCAGGTTGTCAGACTAAACCCAAATATTAATTATCATAAAATTAACTGTTAAAAGATTTTCAAAATGTAGGCATATGACATAGGTTGATGGAACACGTTAGATGTCTTGTTTCTTTTTTCTTTTTTTTAAATTAAAACTGAAAGTACCACTCTTATTTTCTCATTCGAAAGAAGAGACAACTTAGGAGCTATTTGGTTCACTGTAAAGCATCTTAAAGTGTTATGAAATAACAGTTGATACAATGCACTACCCTACCGGCATCGCAGAAGGAGGCTTATATCAATATACTTGCGCAACCTAAAATTTACTAAGGGGCGTTATGTATGGAGGAAGTTTTTTTTTTTTTTCTCCTTTTTAAGGAGGCACAATTACCAACCGAACCAAATTTTATCAGTTTCTTTATATAATAATGTATCTTGCAAGTTACATAAACACAGTGCTCTATAGCATTTTATATCAAACTAAACGACTCTTTAATCTTTGCAATGTAAATTTCGTTAGAATCGTAAACATTGGTAAATATATAAATGAACTTATAAAAGTTGAATTTGATTAAATAAGATTAGAAAATATTTATTTAGTATTTCAAGCAAACTTTATATTATGTGATGGTTTGATTTGTTCCATGTGAGACTAAATTTCAGAACAACATCGCATGACAATGGCCATGATTGAGAAAGAATGGAAGTATCGATTTAGAGTATAGTCTACGACGTTATGTGGCAGCACAGGAAGAAGAATATTAACATCATACTTATGACATATATCTTATCATATTTGCCCAGAGTTATCTCCTCATCTGGTAGATATCTTTTGTTAAAGATATTTTTGATATATTCTTTTTATAATTGATATAGTTAATGAAATTAATGCATCTGGATAAACTGGTAGAAAGATTATAAAAAAGCAAACTACCGCATAAAAAGTACACTAATTATGTGGAGTGGCTAATTCTATTAATGTTCGTTTCAAAACATAAAATTTAAAGATTAGTATTATAAAAATATTAATTTATTGTTTAAAAATAAACTATGAAAAAATAAATTAAAAAGTTTTAAAGTGATTTTCGTTTCTTTTTTCGGGGGGTTCAAAGGAAAATTCATTCATTCACTCGAACATGGTACAAGCATTGGACACAAGAAGACACAACCATACATGACTTTCCCTTTGCCTTGTTTTTGCACAGATGATAAATGGCACAGGACACTATCATAGCCAGATATCATGCTCTGGTAAGGATGAATAATGATAACCATAGAAGAAAGCCACAACTTGAGATTGCATAAGCTAAACTTGCAAGATAACTACTATAGAAGACCAAAGCACCACGATGTGAGGCTGCAAAGCCTAAGGCTCCTACTTCAAGGTCAATGAGATTGTCGACCTTCAAATGGCAATGAATAGAGTAAGAGGGCTAGCTAAGAGGCCATGCTTCTACTTGGAAGTAGGCAAATGTGCACTAGATACATGAGCTTCCCACAGAGCTTATGTCAAACACAAAAGATTATCCCAAAGATCCAATAAATAAATTCCACCTACGTCGACCTCTTTAAGATATGGTCCAAGTTATCGATCAATACACACCTCATGGTATATATATGAATCAAATGGAAAAGATGATTAGGGGAGAGAAAAACAAAGATGGAAAATGGAGAGACAATTGGATTGGGGAGGTGTGAATACAGAGCAAGAGAGGACAAGATGTAGAAGAACTATAAGGTCTTCAGATAAAAGATGACGAATGAAAGATGATCCTACACTGAGAGAAACTTGACAGTCGAAACTCAAAAGGGAAGAAACAAAATCTGTCAGACATCAACAAAATCAAATAAAAAATTCAAAGATTTACCTTGTAGAGCCTCACAAAGGCAAGAAGATTTTTTTTCAAAAAAGAAGGGATGGGGGGGGGCATTCCTACGAGGAAATGCCCTCCCCCTAACGGGCCAACACTGCTCATTGTCCTAGAGGGTTGGAGAGCAAAGCATTTGAAAAGAGGGAGAAGGTGTAATCTGTCATTCTCTTTTCAATATTCTTATGTTGGCTATCGAACCTTAAGATTGAATGATTGAAATATATGCATTAAAATTTAAACTCAACACTTCTCTAATCAAGAGTATTGTACATAATATTTGAAAATTTTTTCTCTCTCTCTATCTCCATCCCATATGTACAACGTTTGACTTGATAAAAAAATATTTTCTTATGTTTCATATGCATAACTATTAAAGAAATGAGTGACAAAAGGGCAGTAATATCATCATCAAAATTTAACTTGGATGCCTATAGTTGGTCATTGAGCATCTTACGTACCTCAAGTCCATACTTTATCATAGCCCTTTTCAAATAGTGTCCCCTGTGCTTAGGCCATTGAAAGATGAGTAATGCTTATTACACTTGTGCCGGTGCAAAGAACTTGTCCTAGATTAAGCCCCCAAACCACATTCCACCACCTGGAGAGTTTACACGGGGGTTGTCTCTCCCATAAAATGGATAAAAAATCAAAACATTTGCCTACTAAACTATTTTTTTCAAGAGCATGAAATGTGCTCCCTAGAGCATGATCAAGTTCTTCATAGCATAATCACGTTGTCGAGAGCATGATGCTTTGAAGAGCATTCTAGAGCATCTAGACGCTCTCCAGAGCATCATGCTCAAGGAAATTAACAAGTAAAGAATATTTATTAAGAATATGTATATGAGTCATTCATACACAGTCCCAAATGGATGATTTATTTCTAATGAACTAAGAATTATATAGCTACAAGTCTCATATGACACATGTCCAAAATAAAAATATGAATATATGATGTACCATCTTAAATTCATAATATTGTGCTAGTCATTGTTCATCCGCTGCGCCACTTACATCCAAAAATAACATGCACCCAAGAAGGGGTTGAGTATCTAGAAGAGAACTTAGTAGAGATCCTGTGTCCATAAATGGCCCACAAATCTCTACCGAGTGTAGCACAATATTTAAATATTTAAAAAAAGTAACACCAAACTGATGGTGGATCATATCTATGTCTACCAAGGTTCATGAATCGCATGTTATCTACTCAGCCCATACATTGGGCATTATGATCAAATCATCAATTCTAGGTTTGTTGAACTAAGTCATCCATGGACCTCACAAGATCATCTCGCATAGAGGTAGCACAAGAATCATATCAAATCACATCATGTATCCTTTATTATTTAACATGTACTGCAAGTTACCAATGTCAAATCACTAACATTGGGTCATTCAAGGTTTATATTACCATATCCATACCATAACTCATAGATCAATTAATCAAACATCTCAATAGTGGAAACATAATGTCTATATTTGAATCATCTATAGACACAGTCCAAAGTTGAAGGAACTCATCATATTTCCCAAACATATAATGAATCTTATAATCACATCTTCAATATTCTATTGACCCATTATTTGGTTAAATTCATTTTTTTAATTTTCTATCTATCGTCCTTTCTAAGGTCGGTTCATAATCAAATCCAATTCATTCAAATGACCCATTCTATGGCCAATTCACAAATCATAATGTCATCCATGGCCGAATCATATGAATCACATCACATAATAATCTAGGAATAACGAAAAATTTATTAGCATAGATCTTATTCATGCTCATTCATATTCACATGAGTGTGGACGTTTCAAAGGATTCCTACCTAGTCAATGTTGCTTTTGCCCTTCTTGGATTTCAAAAAATATTTGAAGGTTGACAAAGAAGTAAGGCCAACTAAGGTATATGATCCCCTCATCATGTAGTCTAGCCCCAGTCCAGGTGTGCGCACACAAGTAGAATACTTCACTGCCCTTGATCAAACAATCAGAACAAGTCAGGTTTAGACATCTAGACCCAATCAAAAGGCTAAGCCGAACCCTGACCTGACCCAAACTGAAAACTAAAACCTTGATCTTTGGATTGATGTTGAATTGACTGTGAATGTCATGAATGATTATGAAGTTCTCTTGTGAAATAGACTAGTTTAGGAAGGATAGGTGGATATCCTTAACATGATTCTTAGTAGGTGTATTTAGTAAGGTTGAGAGATCTCTAATAGTTCAAGATGCAAGCTATAGAGAGATAATTATTTGATTCATTATGGATCATTTGATATGGGTGTAGAACTAGAATTTTATGGTTATGGCTTTGGGATCACGATAATGCTTTTGACTAATCGACTCAGATTTTAGGACGTGATGATCTTGTCAATGACAAGATGTCAATAAGTAGCAATGAAGTATCTTGATAGGATGGTTTGACACAAAAGATTTGAGTTTTGGTGATAGAGTAACATATGGAGGTTCAGTGGCGATACTTCTTATTACCACTAAGCCTAGCTACCTACAGGAAAAGAAAGCATAAGAAAATATTTCTGATGGCTAAGCAAAAATAGAAAGAGATTATGACATTGGTAAAAGTGAGTTGTGAAATGGTGTAGTTCCTTTTCTTGAAGTTTTTTAACAACACTTCTGGAAATATGAAGCGGAATAGAAATAGAAAATAGGTATCTTAAAAGCTTCAATTAGAGAGCTTTTCTACATGTGAAAAACATAGATGGGTAGGCGAGACTAGAGCAAATGGAGTAAACTTAGAGTTAGTAGAAGAATAAGTTATAACTAACCGATGATACCTAAGGATACCCCTTTGACCCTGGAAATCGAAATTGTGTCTGCATTTTGGTTAAATATGTAGATTAAGGCTTCTTGATGTGAAACAATTACTTGGGTTGATGTTCGATGAGGGAGGCATGACGGAAATTCGTAGAGAGTTAAGTGCTTTAGATAAAGAAGACTGAGGAGAAAATTGTAAGTAAAGTTCATAAGCTCTGGATTGCTAAAACTTATGTGAAAATTTAACCACACTATCTAGAGGAATGATTATAAGTGGCAAGATTATTACCAATTAGAGTGACGTTAGGAATATAAGAGTGTAGTCAGAATTTTTCTCCTGATTAAAAACTCACTTTAAAAAAGTCACTTATACCTCTTTTCAAATTGAGTTTTACGTCAACATTGGCAGCCAGTGTTGCATAAGTCATCGGTGCAATAAAAATAAAAATAATTATTTTTTTTATGTCACTTCAAATATATTCAACATGTTCGTATAACCCAATCACCGATAGGATGATCCAAAAAATCTAAAACGATTTATTAAACTCGACTCATTAAGATTGATGTTGCCAAGGCAATCACTGTCGGATTCCGATAGCGGAATCCGAAAACCAGTAGGCGACCGAGAGCCGAGGGGGATCCGAGCTGAGAACGAGTCAGGGACGAAGGCATAAATTCCTATAGAAGAAGGAACCAGTCAGGAAGGGTCCCGAGTCTCGGCCCAGAAGAACCCCCTCCGGTGATTTAGTTAACAATGGGCTTAATGAAAACTTTAGTATCAAGAGAGAGATGGAGGCTTAATAGCGTGTGTACCTTTACTGTCGCGAATAATATTCTTTTTATAACGGGGGATGAGGGTTTCTTTTTAGTAGCAGTCGATGTAAGACTATTCCTGAGAGTTTGAGATAAAATCCCGAGAATACCCCAAGTGTAGGAGGCCGAAGGCCCATAAGTAGTTGACTAAGTTGGGCCAAACCCACGTCGACCCAGTAAGCACCTAGGCTGAATGTTGCTTAGTTTGATGATTGAGCCGGATTCATCTCGGCCAAGTATGATCTTGGGCCTCCGAGAACAGATGAATGGCGCTCGGCCCATTCTTGAATTGGGATTGGGCTCAGCTTCTTGGCCCAATTGAGTTTTACCCCATCAAAGATCATTTTTTTACTATTTATTGGGGTTCGATTTTTGATTTTTTAGTGTATTTCAAATATTTGCATCAATTTTCACATTGACTTCATGATTATTTATTTCTTTTGAATGATTCTTAATTATAAGAATTTATTATTAAATTATATTAATTTATTTTGAATTCGTTATGCTTACACTGACCAATATAGAAAAACCCTATATTGTAGCAAGTATTTCTTAAGGTCATTTTAGTCTATCTTCACATTTTACTAAGTCTGAACCGCAGCACCTAGCGCAGGGGTGCCTTCATCCCCAAGCATCCTTCCCTCTTTTCCCCTCCGGCCACTCGCAGTGAACCAGCAGGACCCTACATTCTCTCTCTCTCTCTCCATCTACAGAGATCTAAAGCCTCCGTCCCCGTCCCAACAACACCGCCGGTTTCCATCTCCATGGCCCGCTACGACCGCGCCATCACCGTCTTCTCCCCCGATGGCCACCTCTTCCAGGTCGAGTACGCCCTCGAGGCCGTCCGCCGGGGCAATGCCGCTGTCGGTGTCCGCGGCACCGACACCGTCGTCCTCGGCGTCGAGAAGAAGTCCACCCCCAAGCTCCAAGACTCCAGGTAACACCTCCCCATCTCCCCAGCAGATTGATTAGGGTTTCCTCCCACCCGTAGATTAGTGTATTCTCTGTTTGGATAATCCCTTAGAACCGTGAGGAAGATCGTGAGCCTGGACAACCACATCGCACTGGCCTGCGCGGGGCTGAAGGCGGACGCCAGGATCCTCATCAACAAGGCGCGCATCGAGTGCCAGAGCCACCGCCTCACCGTCGAGGACCCCGTCACCGTGGAGTACATCACGCGCTACATCGCCGGCCTCCAGCAGAAGTATACCCAGAGCGGCGGCGTGCGCCCCTTCGGCCTCTCTACCTTGATCATCGGCTTCGACCCCTACACGAGCGTGCCCTCGCTATACCAGACGGACCCCTCGGGGACGTTCTCGGCGTGGAAGGCGAACGCCACGGGGCGCAACTCAAACTCGATGAGGGAGTTCCTGGAGAAGAACTACAAGGAGACATCGGGGCAGGAGACTGTTAAGCTGGCTATTCGCGCGCTGCTTGAGGTATCACTCGTTCCTTTGATTGACAAATTATCCAATTCTCATGTTGATGTTAGCTTTGGGATCGGGATCGGCGCTTAGGTTTGCGATGGAGTTGCGAATGAGATGAATCCTTGGTAAGATGTTAGGGACAGGATCTAATTTTCGAGTTTACCACTGGGTTGACTTGAAAAGGAAATGAAAATGAGGTTATCGTCCCTAAAGTGAAAATACCGTATCCTTAGCTTTCTTTGGTTTTTATCCTGCAAATGGATAAGATCTCAAAGATATGTGAAAATGGGCTAAGGGGAACCACATCCTTTTGCCCCCGTCTTTGAAACCAAGCAAACAAGATTAAGAGCAAAATGAGGATATAACTTGGCCTTATCCTAATGCCAAACATCAGCCAAAAGAACACAATGGCATTACCATTTCTTTGGCACTTATCATACTACTTATGATCTTAATGATGCTTGGAGTTTTGAATGACAAACTAATGGAATGAGACTTTCAAGGGTACAATCTTTAAAGTAAACATGCGGTTCATATATTAAATTCGTATGCATGGAATCAATGCTTATCATTTGGTTATGATGCTAATATTAATTTAGCAGTCTTCATCACAAAATGATAAAACTAGAAATTAAACCAGCAGAATCTCCACTTGCATGGTTAATTTTCCTTAATTACTAGAATAAATGCGTAAGGAGACAAAGTCTAAACTTTTTTACACTTAAAGTAAAACTGGCTACAATTTTTTTTTGAAGTGGATAGTGCTACATGCATTAAAAAGAAGAGGCCATATACAAATGTGAGGGAACAAGGTGCAAAAAACCCCTCAAACAAAAGAAGGCAGATTAGAGTGATCCACATAAGCAAAAGTTGAGCCCACAACCTCACTCTATCACAAACAAAAGAAGGCACTCTTTTTGGAGTCTGAGCCTCTCTCTCTCTCTCTCTCAATCTCAAAGTTTACCGTTCCTCTCCATCCAAGTATCCCAAGTTGTGGCATGGAGAATCACTGTGAACATTTTGGAGGAGTACCCACCGTACATCACAAGAGAATGAACAGGTTGCAACTTATGTAGTCAAAGGCGAGAGGTTAGTGAGGCGATGAGGGGTTGCCTTCACCTTAAATGCCTAGGTAAGAAGTCAAATGCGAGAGGTGACCGAGGCGACCGGGGGTTGCCTTAACCTCAAATGCCTAAGCGAGAGTCTAAGTATTTGAGGTGATGCGTTTTCTTCTATAAATCACTATAAGAAAATGGCAAGAGAAAGAAAATAAACAAAACATCCAAGATAATGATGTGTAAGACTCTGAGAAATAATGATTATGCCTAATATGTAAGACCAAGTTGTGTAAAACACTAACATTAGTTGTAGATAAGGCTATGCACGGTTCGGTTTTGGAGGAAAATCTTCCAAACCGAATCGAACCAGATTCACCTCATGAACTGAACAGAACCGAACCGGAAAAAATACGGTTTGGTTTGGTTCAAAACAAAAATTTATATTATAAACTCAACTTAACTTAACTCAACGAAGCCTTAATCTCAAATAATTAGGGTCAGCTATATGGATTCTCTGTTTCCACTCTAACGATTTTGGGCTACCTCTTCTGAAAGGTTTAAAACTTTCAAATCATATTGTACTACCCTCTTCCAAGTTAATCTAAGTTTACCCCTTCTTTTCTTTCCCTCATCTATCCGAATATGCTCCACTTTTCTAACTGGAGCCTCTTTAGGCCTACGCCTAACATGCCCAAACCATCTCAGTCTCCCTTCTCTTAATTTGTCTTCAATTGGTACCACTCCTACCTTTTCTTTAATATACTCATTACGAATTTTATTTAGCCTAGTATACCCACACATTCACCTTAACATTCTTATTTTGGCAACACTCATCTTGGAGACATATTGCTCCTTCATCGTCCAACACTCGCTACCATATAACATTACAGGTCTTATTGCCGTACATTATAATTTTTCTTTCAGCTTCGTTGGGATCTTGCGGTCACACAAGACTCCCGTGGCAAGTCTCAACTTTAACCATCCTACTTTAATCCTATGGCTAACATCCTCATTGCCCCCTCCGTCTTCTTAGAGGATCGAATCAAGATATTTGAAATGGGTGTTTTGGGGTATTGCCATCCCATCCAAGTTAACTCCCTCCTTTTCGCTTATCCGATCTTTACTAAACTTACAATGTATGTATTCTGTCTTAATTCTACTTAACCTGAAACCCTTAGACTCTAAGGTGCTTCTCTAAAGTTCTAGTTTTCTATTAACTCCATCTTACATCTCATCTATCAACACAACGTCATCCGCAAATATCATACACCACAGAATGTTTTCTTGTATATCTTTTGTTAAATCATCCATAACTAATGCGAAAAGGTAAGGACTTATTGTTAATCCTTGATGCACTCCAACATAAATAGGAAAATATCTTGTTTCCCCTCCGACTGTGCGGACACTAGTAGTTGCTCCTTCATACATGTCTTTTAATACTTGTATGTACCTAGTAGATACCCTTTTGCGCTCCAACACTCACCATAAGTCATCTTTTGGAACTCTATTATAGGCCGTCTCCAAATCGATGAACACCATTTGTAGATCTTTCTTCAAATCTCTATATTTCTCTATCAAGCTCTTAATGAGAAAGATAGTTTTCATAGTTGATTGACTCGAGATAAAGTCGAATTGATTGGCCGGGATAGTTGTGTCAGAACGTAAACGATGTTCTACAACTCTCTCCTACAACTTCATAGTATGACTCGTGAGTTTAATTCCTCTATAATTTTAGTAGTCTTGAATGTCTCATTTGTTTTTAAAAATAGGTACAAGAGTACTCTTCCTCCATTCATCTGGCATTTTCTTAGAGATTATGATCTTGTTAAACAGTCGGGTCAACCATTCTACTCCTACATCTTCTAAACATTTCTACACTTCAATAGGAATTCCATCAGGGTCACAAGTTTTACCTACTTTCATCCTCTTCAATGCTTCCCTGATTTTCAAAAATCTAATCTTCCTAATACAATTCACATTATGCTCTGTTGTACATTCTATGCCCACTATGTTTCCACTATGATTATCATTAAAAAGCTTGTCAAAGTAGCTTCTCTACCTTTCTCTGATGTCCTCATCTTTCACCAAAACCTTTCCTTCGCTATCATTGATGCACTTAACTTGATTAAGATCTCGACACCTTTTCTCTCTTATCCTTGTCAATCTATAAATATCTTTTTCTCCTTTGATTTCAAGTTTTTCATACATCTTTTTGAAGGCCTAAGCTCTTGTTCGACTAACAACTTTTTTTGTTATCTTGTATTGTTCGTAAGTCTCATTATTATCACACTTTGGCAATCTTTTATATCATTCTCTTTTACTCTTCACCGTCTTTTGTACCTCCTCATTCCACCACCACTTTTCCTTCGCAGGTGGGCCATGTCTTTTAGACTCTCCGAGCATTTTTTCAGCTACTTCTCTAATCTTTGAGGTCATATCTATTAACATAGTATTGACGTCCAAATCTGACTTCCAATCATCCATATTGAGAAGTTCATTCTTAAACATCATTTGCTTTATTCCTTTTAATTCCCACCATCTTGTTCTAGCAGCAGCTTTTCTTCTAAATGTATCCGACCACCTCTTGATCTTAATATCTAAGACTACTAACCTGCGTTGACTAGTTAAGGCCTCTCCGGAGATAACTTTGCAATCCTTGCATAGCGTGATTTGTTTTCCTTGTGAGAAGGAAGTCAAATTAGCTTCTATTTTTTCCACTTTTAAAGGTCACTAGATGATATTTCCTTTTTATAAAATGAGTATTTGCTATTATAAGGTCGTAGGCCATAGATAAATCGATGATACTTTTTTCCTCCTCATTTCTAGTCCTAAAGCCAAAACCTCTATAAACCTTCTCATAACCATGACGTTCACTTCCTACATACTCATTGAGGTCCCTACCAATAAAGATATTTTCTTCATTTGATATGCTTTGCATAAGGTCATCCATATCTTTTCAAAATCTCCGTTTACTCTCACTATCTAATCCAACTTGTGGAGCATAGGCACTAACTACATTAATCACATCTTCCTCTATAATTAATTACACTAAGATAATCCTATATCCTACTTTCCTCACTGTTACCACTGCATCTTTTAAAATCTTATCAGTAATAATACTTACCCCATTCTTATTTCTTTCATTTCCTGTATACCATAATTTGTAGCCTGTATTTCTTACTTCCTTACTTTTCTCTCCTACTCATTTAGTCTCTTGAATGCAAGCAATATTGACTTTTCTTCTCTCCATGGTATCAACAAGTTTCATCAACTTTCCTATAAGAGACCTTATATTCTAAGAATCTATTCTGATCCTCTTCTCAACCTGCACTTTCTTAGAATTCTTTCTGTAGTAACATCTATTATTCTCCAAGTTTGTCCTGTATCCTATTCTCTGTTCGGTTTCATGGACTAGCTTCTTTACCCACACCCGTCCATGATGTGGAAACTCTTGCTCATTTAACACCACATCCGGACGTCGACGTGGCGTGTCGCATGCGGGGAACGCTCTCAACTCTTGCCTATTTCTCACTACACCCGGGCTCCGGTGCAGCGTGTCGTAAGTAGAAGACGTCCCAACGTTAATTTTGATTGAATCCATATCATGAGATGTGATAAGATTTTTACGCTGGCTGTCACCTACCGCAACCCTCCTCTTTTATCCGGGCTTGGGACCGGCTAAGCACAAGAGACTCATACTTAGGCGGAGTTAAATGGGTGCTTTGGGGTATTGTCATCCTATCCAAGTTAAATGTATTTATATACATTTAAAATTAAAATACTAAAATATTTATAAATATATACGTATATGATATTAAAATATTAAAACATTTATATATAATGTTAATATAATATATATTTTTATTAAAAGATCAGGTTATTTAGTTTTTCGATTCTGTTCGATTTCACAAAGTTGTGAAACCTAATTGAACCAAACTTAATCTCAAATTGAATCGAACCGAACCAAATCACTTGGTTCGATTCAATTTTTCGGTTTGAACCGAATTATGCACACCCTTGGTAGTAGATGGTATTAGGAATCATAAAAAATAAGAAAAATGTGGCAATGTGTAAAAGAAATAGGGCATTGGACATTGTTAAGAGTGACATTAGCCATTTTGATATAAATTAAAATAAGAAAAAACAGGACAAAGGTTGTGTCGCATAATTAGATGCAAACATTTGACATAGGCATAAAAGGTGAGTCCTAGGTGAGTGAGGCGGGTGTGAGGTGAGGCGAGGCGATGCACTTTAGCTCGCCGTGCCCTACTTCATTGCCTTGGCGAGCATGGTGATCGCTTTGATAACACTACGACAAGGTTTGTGTTTCTTCCTCTAGCCCACAAAGATAGCATGTAGTACTCGACTCTTGCATAAACCTGGCAAGTCTATCGCAGGTAAGAGCCTACCCAAGGAAAATCTCCACATTAGGATCTTCACCTTAAGAGGGACTTTTAGTCTTCCAAACACAGTTGGTAAAGGGGAATTGGGTTCTCCCATTAGAAATTGTCGAGTAGGCTGATCTAATTATGAAGGTCCTGGGTAGGTACCATCTCTGTGCCCAAGAATCATGTGAAGAGCCATCCACGCAACAGTCTTGTAGTAGGTTAAGTAGCTGCAGTAGGCTTTTGACTTCTTCCTCTCTCAGATTCCTTCTGAAGCAGGGGTTCCATACTCCACTAGTCCCACAACAGCCTCAGAATCAGTAGAGACAGCAAAAAGTTTTGGGAACAAAGTACATAGAGGGTTCCGTGCGCGCCAATTGTCCATCTAGAAGCAGCAATTTTGCCCATCCTGACCTTGATTTGGGTCCCATCTTTGAAGATATCAAAACATTGAAGGATACCTTTCCAAACAAAGGACACATTATACATGGTAGGGAGGTTCACCTCTCACAATGTGGTCTGACCATAGTACTTTTAGAGAATGACTTCCAACCAAAGGCCTGACTCTGGAATAACAAGTTTCCATAGCCACTTGGTAAGGAGAGGAAGGTTGAAGTCGATGAAATTCTTTAGCCCCAACCTCTCATTCTCTTTACTTTTGCTCCTTCAGCTAATAGCACATCCTCCTCCTGTAGGGTCTCCACTGCCAAACCAAAAGAATCTAACTTGGATGCATTCAAGCTTCCTAGTCATAGACTTTAGAGTTTTGAAGATGGACAAAAAATAAATAGGGCGGCCGTTTAATAACAAGCTACAGAGGACCAATTTCCTCCATAAGACAAAAGCTTCCCTTTCTATCTAGCTAATATGCGCTCAAATATGTGAATAACATTGTAACGACATGATATAACCCTTTTGAGGTATTGTCTGCTTTACGCCAAGTCCGCATGGTTTTGTCCTCAAAAGGCACCTCACAAGTTTTTTTTGAAGGTGTTTTTTTAAATTTTTTTTTTGAAGGTGAAGGCACCTCACAAGTTATGGATCTAAATTTCACATATATGGCCAACAACTTTTTTTCATTTTCCGATGTTGGACTAGTCTGGTTCATTCCCTCCCAAACTCTCAGAGTTGGTGCTGGCTCGGTTCATTCCCGCCCAAACTCCTAGACATGGTGATTGCTCGGTTCATTCCGTCCCAGCCCCCATATATAGTGGTGGCTCCACACTGTGGTAGCTTTACACCGTGGTGTTATGTATCGCCACCGCATAGGTAGCCCTCTCCTATGGGTAGCCTTCTCCTCTTACCCAGCTTGTGACTGCGTCATTGCAGGCCCATTAGCTTCCACATAGTTCGTCCCCGAACCAGCCAACATCCTACTGCACGGGGCTCACTCTGATATCATTATGTAACGACCCGATCCAACTCTTATGTGATATTATCTGTTTAGGTCTACGTTTGCACGGTTTTGTCTCCAAAAAGTGCTTCACAATATATTGATCTAAATCATACATATATGGCTCAGTAACTTTTTCCATATTCTGATGTTGGACTAATCCGATTCATTTCCACCTCCGCTCCCAGCCATACTGATGGCTCCACACCGTGGCATTGCATATCTCCGTCCCATAAGTAGCCCTTTCCTCTTATCCGGCTTGTGATTGGGTCACTATAAACACTCTCCCAATCCTTATACAGGAAAGCACCAGGAGCTAAGGGCAGACCTAGATAGGTAATAGGGAAAGCACCTCTTTGGCAACCAATAATTATGGTGGTCCTCAATATCTTCCTATCATCCATATGCTAATAAGCTGACTTTTTTCGAAGTTAGCTTTCAGCCCAGCAACCTCTTCCAGTAGTTCAAGCACTAACGCAGCCACAAATAATTGGATCTCCCCTTCTAAGAAGAAGAGGATGGTATCATCTGCATATTGGAGGTGTGAGTTGTACATACCCTGTTGTATGACTTGGGAACCTCTGATCAAACCAGCTAACTTAGCCTTCTTCCAAATCCTACTCATAATATGTGCCACTAGGATGAAGTGGAGAGGCGACATTTTGTCCCCCTAGTGGAGCCCTCTTCCACTATGGAAAAGGGGCAGGGTTCTCGGTTCTCCATTTACAAGAATCACAAAGGAGGTTGATGACACACACTCCTTAATCCATCTCAGTTACTTCTGACCAAATCCTACCTTTTGCAACACTAGGAACAAGCATCTCCAGTTAGCCCTGTCATAAGCTTTCTCAAATTCTAACTTCAAAACTAAGCCCTTTCTATGATGAAACTTCATGCAGTGTGAACAGTGAAGACTCATGAGCAAAATTAATTACAACTAAAACCCTAAAGGAAGAATAGGGATATATCACCTTGCTTGAAGGACGAACCCCGATGCTTGAGCCACTGCCGAACTGCTGCTGCTCGCCCCTTGCCTTCCCTTCTCTCTCTCTCTCCCCTTATCGTCTCTTGGGATGGTAAGGAGGTAGGGGGTGACCCCCTATTCATAGAGGTGCAAGGGTTGAAGGGAGAGGGGATAAGGAGGTGGAGGGAGGGAGGAAGTCTGGGCAGGGAATAGGCCTGTCAGGCACAATAATAGGCCAATTAAGAATATTAAGAATATCTATGATTTCAACCTGGCACTCCTCAATAAATGGTTATGGAAACGAGCAACTTCTTCTACAGGCCTATGGTGGGATGTCGTAAGACAGAAATATTACAGCAGAGGAGGGTTATGGGACATTACCCTGGCAGCCCTTTGGTATTTCCTTTGTCTGGAGAGGCATCGTCCATGCTATTGATGTGGTCTTGGCAGGGACCCACTTCTCTATTGGGAATGGGACCACTTGTTTCTTCTGGGTCACCAAGTGTGAGACAACCCCTCTCTCTCTCTGTTAAATTCTCCGGATTGTTTCAGATTTCTTCCAATCCCTGGCAGTGGTTGTTCAGATGTTTGACTGATGATGCTACCATGGGTAGGGGTGGTTGCCCTTATTTAGGTGGCAGCTTAGAGAAGAGGAGATCGAAGAGTTGGTTCAGCTGTTGCTACTCATACAAGATGTCAGGCTGGAGAGGGGGCAGCAGGATGCCTGGATGTGGAGGTGGACTCCCTCGTGGTCTTTCTCAGTCAAGCCAGCCCATCATGCCATTGCCGATGCAGGGACCTGTCATCCATGGTATAATCACATCTGGTCACTTAAGAGCCCCCTGAATGTCAAAGTTCTTATGTGGCGAATCTCTCTAGGAGACTGCCTACTTGTGATAGGCTGGGCCGCTTCATAAATGGTCTCCCCTCAATTTGCTGCTTGTGTGGGGACCAGGAGGAATCCTTAGAGTACTTGTTTGTGCATTGATCCTACACCTTGGAAGTGTGCATTAGCTGTTCGTTAGAGTTGGAGCTTTTGTCCTTCGTTCCCTTCGCTTGAGAGACTGGAGATGTGGAACAGAGTGCCTGTTTACAAGATGGATCGCAAAGTGTGGTGGTTAATTCTCTATGCCACCCTATGGGTGATTTGGGGGGAGAGGAACAAGAGAGATTTCAAGAAGGAAGCTTTGGTCCCGGATAGAGTAGTCTCTTTTGTTGCTTCTAGAGTGAGAGTGGGCAACCAGTCTTTTGTAATGAGGATGTGGTTCAATCATCCTTTCTTGTTCCTTTTGGTGGAATGTAGTCTCTTCCTTTTGGAGCTTTTTGTATACTGGGAATTTTTTGAGGGTTTTGTACCTGATCCTGTACATCCTCCATTGTGTATCTTTACTTAATATATTTGTGGTGGCAACCACTTTTCGAAAAGTAATAGGCCAAATAAGGGCCCAACAACAGGCTTGGCCTGTATAAGGCCCTCTTTGGCAGCTCTTAAGGCTCATTTGGGCCTGTTTTCAGGATGTTTTATGGCCAACAGGGTCCAGTGGATGTGGCCGCATAATGTTCTATAACCATCTAGGGATACTTTAAGAAAAGTCCCTTGGTTTTCAATCTCTTACAAATAAACTTTGTTTTCTGAAAAATTGTCCTATATTTTTGTCATGGGCTCTTCCATGTGTATAAACTGTTCAAAGAGAGGTCCACACGCAAGAGGTGTGCCACACTCTACTACCTTAGGTAAAAGAGTAGATTTGACTCATCCAAATTGCAAGGAAGCTTTGTCCATTTCCTTAACCCTCCTCATAAATAAAGCTAACAATCATCTCTCGACTTCCCTTCCAAAAAATCCTTGCATTCTTCTCTCTCCAAGCAGCCATGGTGTACCGTGAAGAATCAACTGTCAAACAATGTGGTCCCCTTTAAGGACCCATCTTTGTTACCAGTCCAATAATAACCCCTCCACCAGATGGTCAAGGGGGTGGAGTGAAGATTGGTAAAAGAGAATTGAACTTTGTACAGAATAATGAAGTGCTGGATAGTCTCAGAGAAAATAGGAAGGGGGGTAAGAAATTGTTTCATCAATGAAATTCCTCACCTGGAATATTAGAGGACTCAATGGGGTGGCTAAGATGAGAGCCATTAGAGATATCATCAAGATTCACAAACTAGACTGTTTATGTATTCAGGAAACCAAGATGAGCTCAGTTGATGATGATACTATCAAACAATTAGGAGGCCTTGTTCTGACAGATTGGCTCTCCGTACCAGCCATAGGATCCAGTGGGGGTCTGCTAATTCTTTGAAATGGGAATAAAATGAAAGGCATCCTGTGTGATTCCGGCAAATTCAACATCTCAGTTCATTTTTGCTCTTTGGATAACAAATTTTAGGGGTGCATTACTTCAGTGTATGGACCTCATATTCATTAGCTTAGAGAGGAGTTTTTTCAGGAATTGTATAGGCTTCACAACATCTTTCAAGAATCGTGGTGTGTTTTAGGAGACTTCAACTGTATTAGATTTCCCTGGGAGAGAACAGGCCTTCAAAAATGGAGTAGTGACATGGAGAACTTCAGCTCTTGGATTAGGGATTGTGGTTTGTTGGACTTGGAAATTCCCCTCCAATCACAGTGCCGGTGATGAACATATCTGAGAAGGAATCAATCCCTGTGTCCAAATACTTGCATGTTAGCGATCCGGACAATCATTTGGATTCTGATGTAGGTAGCGGTAGTAACGCCTTGGTCCCTATCATTGAACCTCCGTTGGCCTTCCTTCCACCAGATGCTAATGTTCTTGGACCTGATGATATCATCCGGATTGGTAAACTCATTGGGGTTTAGGCACTTATTTGCAGTGTAGAACCTCCAATCACAGTGCCGATGATGAACATATCTGAGAAGGAATCAATCCCTGTGTCTAAATACTTGCATGTTAACGATCCGGACAATCATTTGGATTCTGATGCAGGTAGCGGTAGTAAGGCCTTGGTCCCTGTCACTGAACCTCCCAATTGGCTTCTTCATTTTCCTCAGTCCCATTTGAAAGGTATCTGTAGGACAATTTCTGATCATATCTTCATCCTGCTGTCCACTGAAGATGGCACTCATTCTCAGAGACTTTTTAAATATGAATTGGAATGGCACAGACATGAACACATTAGTGAATTGGTCAGCAATTGGTGGAAAGAGGCCCCTGCAATAGATTTTCCTTGCCAATCTTTTGTCAAGAAGTTAAAATGGGTAAGAGCTAAAATCAAGATTTGGTCTTCTCAAACCTTTGGTAGAATTAACATTATTTGGCAAGAACTCATGCACTCTATTGATGATCTTGAAGTCAAGGCTGAAAATCATAACCTCTCGGAAGATGAAGCCCACTCTCTCAGAAGACTTAAAAATGATTACAATGAGTTGATTCTTAGAGAAGAGATCAAATGGAAACAAAGGGCTAAAGAACATTGGCTCAAGGAGGGTGACAAGAATTCCAAATTTTTCCATACGGTGGCAAGCTTTAAGAAGAGATCCCTAAAGATTGACCAGATTAAGGTTGATGATCTTCTCATTGATTCTAAGAAGGACATTCAAGACACTTTCATCTCTTTTTATATGAAGTTATTCAAAGAAGATCACTTGTGGAGACCCCACCTGCAAGGCAATATCCTCCCTAAGATAAATGAAAATCAGGTTGAAGATCTTTGTTTGCCAATTCTCGAAGAAGAGGCGAAACAAGCTATTTTCAGTATAAATCCTCCGGTCCAGATGGTTTTTCAATAGGCTTCTATCAGTTTTTTTGGGATGTTATCAAGGAAGATCTCATGAGTGTGGTGAAAGAATTCCAAGACAATCCTCTTTGCGTTAAGGGCATTAATTCTACTCACATTGTCCTTATTCCTAAGACTGAAGGTGCCGAAAAAGTCAATGAATTCAGACCTATTAGTCTCCTTAATAGATGCTATAAGATCATCACTAAGATCCTAGCCAATAGACTGAAGTCAGCATTGGGGGATATCATTAACATAAACCAATCAACTTTTCTTGAAGGCAGATTCATTCTTGACAATTTTCTGCCAGCCAGCGAAGCAATCCATAATCAGAAGATTACTAAGAGAGAAGGTGTTGTTAAGTTAGATTTTGAAAAGGCCTTTGACACTGTTAGCTGGGACTGTATCCACAAAGCCTTGGAACTCATGGGTTTCAAACAAAAGTGGATTAGTTGGGTTATGAGCTGCATCTCAACCCCTAGATTTTCCATCTTGTTTAATGGCCTTCCTTGTGGCTTTTTCAATAGCGCTAGGGGTTTGAGACAAGGAGATCCTATTTCACCACTTCTTTTCCTTATTATTGGTCAAATCTTAAGCTCTCTCTGGGAAAAGGCAGTTAGTCAAGGATTGATAGATGGGTTCCATATTGGAAGAAACAATCTTCATCTCACACATCTTCAATTTGCAGATAACACCTTGCTTTTTTTCTCAGCGCAACCTAGTATGATGAGAAATTTGAAGATTTTGCTGATTTTGATAGAATCTATAATTGGGCTTAGTATTAACTTCCAAAAATCTGAGCTAGTAGGCATCAACATGGATTATGTCAAGTTGGAATGTATGGCTGATCTATTTAACTGTAGAGTGTCATATTTTCCAATCAAGTACTTGGGGCTTCCCTTATCCTGTGATCCTATAAGCCTAAGGGATTGGGATGTGGTCATTAAGAAGTTTGATCATAAATTAGAAGGATGGAAAGCTAGATTTCTCTTAGATGGTGGAAGATGGGTCCTCTCATTATCAGTTCTCTCCTCACTAGCCACTTATCATCTTTCCATTCTTAAAGTTCCGAGAACTGTAGAAAAAATGATAGAAGCTAGGAGAAGATCCTTCTTCTGGGGAGGAGGTAAGAGGGAAGGCAAAGCTCTTCATCTAATTGCTTGGGATAAAGTTTGTAGATCCAAGAATCAAGGTGGAGCTGGTTTGGTCAAAACTACTCATTTCAACAAGGTCCTGCTTGCTAAATGGCTGTAGAGGCTAGGGGAAGATGATGATCGCCTCTAGATTAAAATAGTTAGGGCCAAGTACTACCACAATTGTTCCAAATGGGATTTGAATCTTTCAAGATCCTACAATCTCTCTCACATTTGGAGGAACATTGTCCATCCCCAGGTTTTTGTTCTTCCTGCAATCAACTTCCTTTTGGGAAATGGAGAAAATATCAGTTTTTGGAAGGATAAATGGCTCAATAATGTGCCCCTCCGTGATCAGGCTCCCAACATTTATCAGCTTGTACATAACAAAAATGCTTCAATTGCTCAAGTTCTTTCTCAAGACAATACTGTGCAATGTAATCTTAGCCTCCGAAGGAATCCAACAGAATTTGAAATGGAGGAGCTACTCAGAATTCTATGCCTAATTTTAGATGTCCAACTCATTAGGGAATAGGAAGATAAAAGAATTTGGATTTGGAATCCTAAAGGATCCTTTTCACCTAATATCCTAACTAGTATCATTCAAGATGGCAGTATTAGAGTGGGGTGGAATTCCCTAGTGTGGTCCAAGTTTATCCCAATTAAAATTAGAATATTCCTTTGGAAGGTGGCTTTGAATAGGCTTCCTACTTCCCGAAGACTAAAGAGTATCTTAAATTTCAAGAATTCTCTGTGTTTTCTGTAGACTGTTTGAAGAAGACCAGAATCATCTTTTCTGTCATTGTGGGATCATCAATTTCCAGTGGAAAGTCTTATCCAAGGCTCTGGAAATTCAGTGGGTGGAACCTATTGACTCTCTTCATCTCATGCAAGGGTGGCCTGTTATCTGTCCTACTCAGGCTGACAGGATTTTGTGGTCCTTGATCCTTCCTGCTATGCTGTGGTCAATTTGGCTCGAAAGAAATACCAGAAGGTTCAACCAAGAGTTCAGAAATCCCTCCTATATTCTTCATAGAGCCCTTAACTGGGTCAAGGATTGGGGAAGAGCAGTTGATCTCAGGACTGCATCAGACGAATACTTCAAGGCTTGTAGATGGAAAAATTTTCTGTCATGACCCCAGATTCCTTGAGGCATTTCTGTTTGCCTCTATTTTATTTTTTGAATAAAATAGAGGCCTAGGGCTGTCTCATTTTGTTTGATGTGGGTTTGGGTGGTGGCCTTCAGTAATGTTGTTTGGCCTTTGGCCTCTACTGTATTTACTTTTTCTTCAATGAAATGTGACTATATGTCACCTTCCAAAAAAAAAAATAACCCCTCCACCTTATCTGTAAGACCATTAAGCAATGAATCTTATGAAAGATCTGCTGCCTGAGCAGAAGACCATTGAACAACCAAGTGAACTATAGATTCCTCCTCTCCATAGAGGCAACACTCTAGCTGAGGGTCTTCCAGAAAACAGGACAACCACTTGCAAGTAGTCAGTCTTCCATGTGAACTTCATCAAAAGAGAATTTTGCCTTCATAGGGCTCCTAGGAATCCACATTTGCTTAGTCAACAAGTACTGTGTCCCACCATCCACAATAAAGTTTTTAGCTGATATGATAGAGAACCTCCCATTGTTCTCCTCTCTCCACAAACAAAGAACGTTGTTGTGGTTAGGGGTTTGCATGCCATGAACCCTTCTCACTACTCTTTCTTCGTGGCATTTGAAGCACATCACTGTGGCAATTTTGGTGGCAACGATATGCTATTGTTGTTGTGACAACAACACCCCCCCCCCCCCTCTCCTACCTGGTTTTCAAAATCAGCCGATTTGGACCCAATTTGGCCTATTTGGATTGGGTTTGGCCAATGCTGAACTGCTCAAATCAGCTAGACTGGTCCAAAATCTCTCATCTTGGGTGATTCTAAGCTGATCCTGACCCATTGTGGATCAGATTGGCTCAGGCGATCCAGGACCAATCTGATTTTGCGATCCTTGTCCCTCTCAATGTCTCTTGTGATTGGCATCTCTTCGCTTTTCTTCCCCCCTCTTTTTCATTGGTGGGAAGGAGGTTGGTGGTCTCTCCCTCTCTCTCTGGGGTCCTATTGCTGCTGCTTTTGTCTCTGTCTGTCTTCTCTGCTCTCCCATTCTTTAATTGGAAGGTGTCGCTGGCCAGCGATCCCCCTGTTTCTCTCTTCCATCATCCCCTCTCTCTCTCTTCCCCCCTCTCCCTCTTTTGTGGGAAGAGGTCGCACATTAGTGAACCCCTTTACTCTCCTCCCCACCCTGTTTCTTCTCCCTTGCTTCCTCTCTCCTTCTCTTGTTATATGGATAAAATGCTGTAAATTTAGCATTCCTTTATAGCTATTATGGTCGTTCTACTCCTCGGTTGTCTTAACCCAGCTTTGGATTAAGCAGCCAGTTGATGGCTTGTTGATGACAAATCGACAATGGTATGTAGCAGCCCCGGCGCCATCACCAAAACCCAGGGAAAAAAAAAAGAAAAAACAAGCCACCCCAACCCCTTTTAAAGGATCAGAGTATATTATTGTGAAAGGTTTGGAGGCAGGGTTATGACATTAAATCGAGAAGATCTGAGGGATATACTTGCAGAAATCCCAAGCAATTATTGCTGGGCCAGACCAAGCTAGGTTTGAGTAGCTGGCACTACAGTGGGCAAGGGATCAAGAACCGAAGTCTAGAAGAAGAAGAATGGCCTAAGAATGGCTGGCTGGGCTGAGGTTGGAGCTAAAATGATATCACCAGGCAGGGCCTATATCCGGCCCAGGTCAACATTGCAAGATCAAGGCGAGGCCCATGATTCAGAAGTGTAAGCAAGTCCCACGATTCATCAGTCTAGGTCCTGATACACCCTTAGGTTGTGTGGCGTGCATCGGTTCAAAAAAAGGAAAAAAGCAGTAGTCCTGTTCTAAAAAAATTGTTAAGATGTGCTCACGTCAAAGTTAAGACACCTTATGTCAGTTTAAATTGTAAGGTTGCTCTACTTCCAACTTTCTGCAGCACTAATGATTCCTTTCATTTCGTTGGCCTGCAATAACATACTAGTCCCTGAAGAGTTATATTTTCCTTCTTAAAATGGAACAAGGGCTATGAAAGACTTTCCAAGAAATCCATTATTTTCTAAGACTTTCTTGGCTTCTATTACTTCTTTTCCACCAAGTAAGCTGAAGAAAGGGAAGGAGAATCATGCCCTTTCAGTAGTTTTCTTTCCAAATGCTGCAGTTTTTTTTGACACCAATAAGCTATACCTAGCCTTTATGATTGTTCCACCTCGCCCACCATCACACAGGTGTGGTTGTTATAAAACCTACAGGGTGGTGCACCATCGCCACACAAGGGTGAAATCTGGGCTTGCGCCCCTGAACGCAGCCTTGGTTGTCTGCCTATTGGACAGTGGTGGGAGTTGAGCTTGGGAACTCGCTGAAACTAGCGAGCTCAGGAGACCAACTAGCCCACCTTGCAGTGGTTCCTTCCACCTCATCTGAAGGCTGTTGGGAGAACCAGTCCCAAATTACGTTGATGATGCAATTGTTAATGAAGAAGCGATAAACTATTCGTTTGTAATATTAAAATGGCACTTGCCCTTAGTATCCAATTGAAAGCGACACTTGTCCTTAGTATCTAGGTTAACAATTTTATGTCTGTCAGAAGTGTCACATGGGGTTTTGGGAGAGATGACCGGACCTCCTGGGTGGTGGGCGTTTTCTGGGTTTTCATGAACAGAGCCCTGTCACTATTGCAGGGGACCTAAAAAATGGCCTTGCTTCTCAAATAAGTAGTAGGGTGTTGGGAACAGTCTCTTTTTTAAGCCTATTTTGCACCCAAAAAAAAATTCTGTTTAATTGTTTGTCTCACATTTTGAAATTTGAGTACTTAGGCTCCTCACCTGTTTTGCAGAAATGAACTTTATTTTAGGAAAGCTTCTTTCATCTTTCCCCATTGCCAAGGTGTTATTAGCATCATCTCACAGCCATCTTTACATGGTACCTTACCGACTAAAAAAAGGAGGAGAGCAAAATGAAGAGAAGGGAAGGGAATGTGCGGTGGAGGAACCGGAGACGTGAAACACAGGGGTTGGAGTTAGGGGTCGATCACCTAGCATGCTTATCTCTCTTTTGGAAAAAAAAAAGAGGGGCGGACTTGCTTTTTTCCCTCTCTTAAGTGCTAACCACCTCCTTAAAAACAGGAAGAGAGAGAGAGAGTCCCAAACGGGGTTTGTTTCTATTCTCTCTTAAAATAAAATTTAGGGGAGAGAGTGAGAAAAAGCATTACCGAACACCCTGTCAACCTTTTGAAGATTTAATTTTTCTTTGTGCTTGATATCTTGGCGATATTGCATGACTTTAACTAGACCTTAGGAACAAGAAGTGGATTCTGACAATCTGACCAGCAGTCAGTTCCCAGTTATAACCATTAGGTGGCATAACATCTCTGTCATTGTCTATTGTATCTAATAACTGTGAACAACTACATTGGATAGGTTAATAGGCATCCTATGTCTCTAGGTTACTTTTGTAGGATGGGATGTGGATGTTACCATCTTTTACACATACATTACTTGTGGAGTAAGAGCAGCAGATTGATGATCAATGAAAGAAGTTTACCTTGATGTCATATTCCAAAAAGTCACATCAGAATGGATCATGGACTGACTTTTTTTTCTTTAAACTAAGGTCTAACGGTCCACATCAACCTCTCTTCCCACACAATCCAAGAAGCCCCTACATAGACTCCCCAATGGACAATTTGCTCTCAGTCGGGTGGAGTAAGAGGAATCCTTTGAAGGGGGAAAAGCCAGGGATTCCTAGTGATACTTCACCAGTGGTAATTGAATTGAAGTATTGCACTGGTGAATTACCATATGCATTTCCTCCTGTGATGGATATCCAACAAGCCATTGATCTAATTCATAAAGTGTTAGTGGCTTATCTACCATGCTTTTGCAATATGCCTCCCAATAGACATGTTTAGTAGATGCATTCAGTGCATTTATGTGTCTCATAAATTCTGCACTAAACACATTTTCATTTATTAAGCAATTTCTTCTAGTGGACTTTTGATAATTTGACCTACAGGAAAGTGCAAGATGAGCATCTGTTTAATCTAAGGGAAGCATTCATAGTGTTAATGACATAAGATCAATGACATGAGAAGTTCTTAATGACATATGGTCAATATCGTGAGAAGCTCTGTGTCAATTCAAAGGAGTGCATTTTATGAGTTCGCAAGTCACATTTCTTGGGTTTGTTGTAACTCCAGAATTTGCATCCACTGATTCTAAGAAGATCAAAGCTCCAGCATGGAGTGACTGGAGCCAACGAATGTGCTTGAGGCCTTGAGTTTATTGTCTTAGCCACTTTCTATTGTGGATTCATTAAAAGAATTAGCACCAGCACAACTCCCATCACAGATCATGTTAAAAAAATAGTTCTACAGGTCATAACTGCTGGGAAGGTCCTGGCCTTTACCATGACTAAACAAACAATGATGGAATCTCTTGTAATATATCTTCATGATTTCTCTATGCTTCTTTGTCCTATGATGCCTTTAGAGTAGATGGAGTCAAATGTCAGGAGAGATTCCTCTTTTATTTCTTGGTAACGTATTGAATGAAGCCAAACAACAGTATGCCTGTAATGTCAGGGAATTTCATGCAGTGGCACAATCTTTGTGATATTGGTGACTTTTCTGCAGTCTGCTACTATATGACTTTGTGTCGCATAATGACAACATGTGACTTGTTTGGGTTTTCGAAAGATATACACAGTGATCATGGATCATCCTATATATGGTGGTTTAACTTCCTTATGGTAATCACCTTTTAGATATTTGAAGTTGTCCCCTTAGTATGCCATTGAGAAATTTTGCTATTTAGGAGTTACATGCTTATGATGCCATCGGGCATTTTGTGTATGATCAAATCATTCTATGACTGAGAATAAGTCACCATCAGATCCATGCACAAATGAGGCAAAACACTTTTTTATGTGCCTCTTCTAGTACCAGATGCAACCTCAGAATTAGCATGGACTTTGTTAATGGACTTGTAGGATCATGGAATGCAGGATTATGATCGGATCATGATTGGTCAATCTAGGTCAGGATCAACAAGGCTCAATCTGATTTGTCCCTTGTGAAAATTTATCCCCTGCAGAAAATAAAAAAAGGGAAAAAGGAATCGGCTACAACTCAGCCTAACTTGGCCAAACACAAAGGCAAGGATAGAGTGGAGAGGACAACTTTTTGCCTTTGTGGAGAGAAAAAAAGTCTGGACCAATTTTTCTTCAGGTGTCTGTCTGCTCAAGGGTATGGCAGTAGATTTTTCGTGAGTTCCATTGTATTCATCGGTCACCTTTCAGACTTTATAGGCTGCTTTTGGCTGGAATTGGAGATGTTCATTGGCTTCCCAGTCAGAGGCTAAAGTCAGAAATGTGACCTCAAAGGCGATCGTATAATGTGGTATCTGATTCTTTGTGCAATGTTTTGGCCATATGGGGAGAGTGGAATGTAAGCATTTTCAAGAGGCAAACCAAGATTCAGATAGGGTAATTAGCTTTTTGTGTGAAGGGGTTTGAGGGTGGCATAAACTTCTAGATAATGTGGATGACCTGCAATTTTCCATTTGTTTTGTTTGGGGGGATAGTATATGTGACACCATATGGGTGTGTGCCTTTCTCCTTTTGTATAAAGGGTCTCTTGAGGGTACATGGCCGTGACACACCATCTTGGTGCTTGCCTCTCTTTTTTCGGTGGGGAAGGTGACCAAAGGCTACGATTTCATTGCAGATAACGGAAAATTATGAAAGAGGGAACCACCAAAAGGAAAAGTACACAAGCCCCTGACAAGCAGTCTTGAAGAAAGGATTCCCAAAAGGAAAAACTGACAACTATTGTATCCCGTGAATAAAATATAACAACAGCAATTCCTGGCTAGGCAAGCTTACAAGTGTCAAACATTTCCACTGTCTAGCATTGTTAACATGGACAGTCTTCTTCCAAAAGGATTCCAGCTGACTTTTGCCCAGTTGATTGCCCATTGATAGCCATCCTCATAATGTCATAAACACTCCTGAAGCTTTGACTGATCTCCACAAAACATTAATAATCCTGCAATGGCAGAATGAGTGATCAAGGTTTTCTTCAAACAATCCACAAAAGATACACATGGAGTCCTAGATATGGAATTGTCTTTTGAGTCTATCTATAGTAGGAAGTCCAAGGCCACTTTCCATACAAAAATATTAGTCTTGTTAGGGTGAACTTTAGACCACATTGTGTTTCTACCTCACTTTGGTTCCTCCATCATTAAGCACTTTTGTAAGTTTTTTGTGTGCGCGCGCGCGTGCACGCGAGCTGCCAGTTTTGTTTTTGTTGTCCGGCTATAACGCGTTATGGGGCGCATCTAAGTTAGATTCCCCCCCCCCCCCCCCCCAAAAAAAAAAAACAAAAACAAAAAACAAAACAAAACAAAACAAAAAAAGAGTAAAAAAAACCACCGATCCCCATTTCAAAGAAAGTAAAAAGTAAAAGTAAAAAATCACAAACAAATTTAAAATATTCAAATACCCCCTCTAGGTTGTTTCCCATCCCTTGAGATTTAATTTTCACCGTTGTATTTAGAAACTTAACCATAGTCGTCTAATCAAATCTGTTGTTGTTTGGGGATCAAAACTAAAACCCCCAGGGGATGGAATCAACCCTAAGGGCTAATTTGGCAAAGTTTCTATTTTTGACTACTTTTTCAGCATTTTTAGATATTGGTTTTTGATACCTATCCGATCGGATGGCTTTGGTTGATCGTCAAGATTGGACGGTAAAAACTAAAGCCCCAGGGATGGGATCAACACTAAGGGGTCTATTTTAATATTTTAAATTTTTATTTTTTTAACTAGGGGAGGGGGGCATCTGGCTTAGATGCGCCCTGGGGCACGTTGAATCCTTTCCCTATAAATATTCAAATACTCCCCTTAGGGTTATTTCCATTCTTTGGGGCATACTTTTCACTGCCCAATTGTGAAACCCAACGTAGTCGTCCAACTGGGTGCACAGAAAAATATTCTTAAAATTGAAAAAAAATAAAAGAATAGGAAATTTGTCCAATTAGACCTTGGAGTTGGTCCCATCCCTTGGGGTTTTTGCTTTAGTCCCTAATTAAAGGCTTTAAACCTCAAATGTTAGGAACACTGCCAGCGTTACAGTGCACAATAATCGTTTTATGTATATATATATATATATATATATATATATATATATATATATATATAATGTGGATGTATATATACATACATAGAAAAATGCTACCATGCGAATCATACAGTGCGTGCAGTTGTTTTGACCTCCTTCCCTATATTAAAAAAATAATAAAATTCACCATAAAATTTTAAATATTCAATTACCCTCCTTAGTTGTTTCCATCCCTTGGGACTTTATTTTCACCGTTCGATCATATCCGATCTTGAAACTCAATGTTCCATTGGATACTTGCAAATCTTGATTTCAAAAATTCATGAAAAAATAGTCAAGGCTTGTTCCCATCCGTGGGGTTTTAGTATTCATCACCAATTTTCTCGCATAAGATTGGATGGCTACAATCAATTCGGATACAATCTAACGGTGAAAATTAAGTTCCAAAGGATGAAAATTACCTTAGGGGGGTAATTGAATATTTAAAAATTTATAGTGATTTTTTTTTTCCAACATCGGGAAGGGGGGGGGGGACTGCATGAACTGCACGGGAGGTCCAGTTCGCATAGTAGCATTCCTCTCTCTCTCTCTCTAGAGAGAGAGAGAGAGAGTATATATATATATATATATATATATATATATATATAGAGAGAGAGAGAGAGAGAGAACTGCTATGCAGTTCGCTAGAGTGCGTGCAATTTACCCCATATTTTTTAAAAAATAAATTTTATCAAAAAAATTTAATATTTAATTATCCCCTTAGGGTTTTTCCCACTCCTTGGGGCTCTATTTTTACCATCCGATCAAGTTCGATCATGAAACTCAATCTTAGCCGTCTATCAGGTACTTGTAAATTTTGATTTAAAAAAATCATGAAAATAGTCAAAAATAGGAAATTGGTTAGGTTACCCTTAGGATTGTTCCCTATTCATCACCAATTTGCTCGCATACGAATGGATGGCTACAATCAATTCGGATATGATTTAATTGTTAAACTTAAGCTCCAAAGATAAAAATTACCTTGCAGGGATAATTGTATATTTAGAAATTTATGATGTTTCTTATTTTTTTTCAACTTGAGGAAGAGACCAAAATGTAGTGCGCAGTTTGGCCGCACAGATGCCAGGGAAGTAACATTTATGTTCAAAGGTTTGTCTTAAAGCTTTCAATTTGTTTTTTAATTGGTCTAAGTTTATTTTAGGGATTTCTCTTGAGTATTGAAATTAGGAGATTGGTGTTAAATGCTCTTTATTTTTATTTTATTTCCTGTTGTTAGGAATCTCTCTTGACGTATGATTGTACAACCTCTCTTTATGTAGTAAAATTCGTGGTACAATCCACCATTTCTCCAGGAAAGAAAAGAGCATCTCTGAGTAGATGTATACTGCAGGTTCAGTAACTTTTATCAATGAAAAGTCTGATAGCATCATATATGTCAATTTTGAGTTGCCAGGATTCTGCACCTTCATTTTCATTGGATGATTTCCCCATGGGGCATGAAGGTAGGGGAGGAAGGACAGGCTTGTAGACTTAGTGAGGATGGCTGTGAATGAACTGTGGGTCAGATGCACAGAGATTGTGCAGAGGATGTTAGGTTGGAGGTGGAGCCGACTCTGTTGAAGTGCTAGGGGAAGGTTAATTTCATTTGGCTTTGCCACATTCATATTGATTTTTCTTGCCACTTGCCAATATAAAAGGTTAACGGATGCTTGGGGGAGGTCAATTTCATTTGGTTTTGCCACATTCGTATTATTCTTGTCACTTGCCATTATAAAGGTTCACAGATGCTGCATTGTACATTTTTTGTTAAAATTGTATTGTTCACCTTTTCGTACATGTGCATTGTGCAATCATATTCTCATTGCAATGTGGACTGCTTCATAAAAGTTGAATATTTTTTTAACTGCTTGTACACAATTTGATGTTTAAATGTGTTTTTTTATGTTGGCCTATTTGTCAATAATGAAACTCATTTTCTGTTGGCCAGAAGATAAGCAATAGCTCAGTAAAAGACTTTGTGGGAGGTGCTTGCTTAGTTGGCACCTGATAATCTTTTCGCACAACTTGACGGCATCTAAGGCTGCATTTATTAACCATTTATGAAAGGGTCCCAGCTTTTTCAAATACTGATTTTCAATTTTGGGAAGGAACCTGTGGCCTTGGGCCCGTTCCCAAGCATTTTTTAACCAGTTTTGCAAGTGGATATACCACCGAACAAAAAGACTGTTCTAACCTTGTGGAGACAAGGGAGCGTGATGTGAGGGAAAGGGAGCGTTTTGTTTGATGCAGAAAGTTGGGGCATTTGAGACCTTTGGCAAGTTGACATGTCATGGGTGCGTCAGCGGTCTGCCTGCTTCTCCCAGTATCCTACTTTTTTTGGATACTAGGAGAAGCTGTTCAGTGGTTTCATTGTCTCTAATGTCTAGTTTATAAGATTCTGAGAATCTGAATCATTGTCTTCTGTTTGAGATCACTTCTTGTACCATCCAAGCATTTGGGAGTATTGACCTCAAAATGCTGTTTAAGTAGAAATTGTTTGTCTAATGTTGTCAACAGTCCAACGCTACCATTCTTGGTGACTGCATGTTTTCTGCATTCCCTTAAAGGAGGTCCCCATTGGTTGTTAGATCTATCCAATAAAACATTCACTGGTGATGCCTGTAGCAAAAACTGATAGATGGAGTTGAACCTTCATGGATTTGCTGATGTTGTTAGTGCCTGTTACAATTCTGGGTTCACCTCCATGGGTTAGAACTGTCCTCTAGTTGCAATTTCGTTTGGAATGGTCCCTGTCATGTTTTGTGCTATGCCCTGAACTTTTTGTGCATTTGTTTAGAACTTACGAGTTTCAACTTTGAAAAGATGACAGATTCAGGTTGCCTTACATTTTTCTATCACTTGCATCTATAAAGGAAACTGTATTGCTACCCATACAATTTTAAGCAAAATCTCACTTAATTACTAGCATCCTATGAACGCATAAACTCTAGCTTGTTGTGTAGATCATTCGGCATGTACTGCTGATCAATCCACCACTGCTGCCATGGTTTTTCTGGGTTGAACTATGTTGCAGTTTAAAATTGTGATCTAACGAAATCCTTTTAAATCTTTTAGGTTGTTGAAAGCGGAGGAAAGACAATCGAGATTGCTGTTATGACGAAGGAGCATGGTCTTCGTCAACTTGAGGAAGCAGAAATTGATGCCCTTGTTGCTGAGATTGAAGCAGAAAAGGCTGCTGCTGAGGCTGCGAAAAAGGCCCCTTCCAAGGAGACGTGATTTATTTTTACGCTTGCATCCCAAGTTTTATCATCATGCACCTAAGATTTACTTTCCCTTAAGCGCGGCTTTCCTCGTGTCAATTAAATCTCGGTGCTTCCTTCAAAGATATCACTTGCCGGGTTTAAGTGGGTAGAATGGCTTGCACTCTAGATAGTGGTTTTATGACCGTCCAGTTGACTGTGGAATGCAACGTAAGACTGTGCTAGTGGAATCCCCCTGGTTGGGCTTTTTCGAATTGGGAACGCTACCTGAAACATATTTTTTATCATACTCTTTTACAAGTTCATTGAGAACTATTTGATCATGTTACGGATGGCTTCTGTTAGAGGTATCTTTTGATGCATCCCTCGTGTAAAGTGACAAGAAAAATATGCTAAAGGTGTGGAACCGTAGCATCTCACTTCCTAATTTAGTTGGCAAAGGATCTCTTCTATCCATGTCTGTCCGGACGGTAGCTGTAGTAGGTAGAAGGAATTAGCTGGCGATCAGTGCGATTGATGAGGTGACAGTATATAAAAATACCTCTTGTCCAAGCTAGCTTGTAAATAAGAGGGCGAGAAGTTGCAGGGTTCTCCATGGTGGGGAGAGCAACCGGTCTGGCAAGGATGCGTGCGTAGGTGGGGCGTGTAGATAAGAGTTTGGAATTGGGAGGGGGGTGGTGGACCAAGAAAGCAACAGCAACTATGGATGTGTAGAGGGCTTTTTGGCATGTTGCATGCACTGGCGGCGATGGCTCCCTGACATGAAAGAGTCTGCCTACCACCACGCATCATCCACCGTCCCTCTGTTGGCAAAGTTCGGATGCTTTCATATGGGTAGGTATATTCCCTAAAGATGTGGCATCTAACTGGATTACAGTTGATACAAAGACGATGCTACAAGTGATGACTTCAAAAAAGAAAAAAAGTGTGTTTTACATAGGAGGTCTGCAGGGGTTATTTTTCTGAGAGGAGATCTTCTTAGTACTGTTTTGGACCGGAGTCCAGCAGTATTGAGAAGGGGAGGATTCGGAAATTTGTCAAATTTGTAAAAAAAATTTTCATATGATTCTCAAATTTGACAAATATTTGAGCTTTCTCTTTCTTAGTATTGTTGGATCCTAGTCCAAAGTAGTACTGAGATGATCTCTTCTCTATTTTTCGAACGTGTGAGATCCAAATTTAAGAGTTTTGTGCAAATTAGTCTTGTTTTCCTTCAACGTTTAGATTGGGATCGTTGCAACTTTTAGTTAGATGTATTTTTGGACTCCCACAAGACTCGGGCCATGTTTGACCTAGTTTTTAAATGGAAGCCAGTTTTGGCTTCTTCTTATAAGATAAAAAATAATGGACAAAACTGGTTATAATTAATTTTAAATTATTATAAAAGTTAAATTCTATAACAATTTTATTTTTTTCAAATTCTCTTAATATTTTTTTGTCCAATTTAGGAAGTTCCAATTGGAGCTTTTGATTGGAAGCTAAAAAAAAACCTAAATACATTTTTTCAACACAAAATAATTAGATAAAAGTCAATTCAAAAGTGCGACAAACATGCCCTCAATTGCATTAATTTGGGGGAATGTTATTATGTTATACAGTTTTTTAGTTATTTTTAAACTTCCAATTAAAACTAGAAACTAAAAAAGTTCTAGATTGAAATAAAAACTAAATAGCCGTCTCCATCCATAGTTTTCATGTTAAAAATGAAAATAAAAAATAATTTCGAACTAAAAGTTTTGCTAAACGCACTCTTTAAGTGGTTGTATTTCGAAATAAGAAATCATAAGCGGCTTTTGAGTGAGATGGGGTTGCCTTTGAATTTTGACTAGCCGGTTAAAGATTACCGTTTCGCTTTCATTATATATATATATATATATATATTTTAAAATTTACCAAGTTGTAGGTATCATGCAATCTTTGATCAGATTGTTAAAAAAAATTTGAAAAAAATCAGACAATTAGAAAATAAAAAAGAATAAAATCATACACTCAAGTGATTTGTATGTGGATTAGCATGATCCAACGTTGCACCGCATGTAGTACGACAAGTATTATTCTTAACCGCTTGACATTGCTGCCGACACAGGACATCATACCTCTTTTTGCATTTTTCTCTTTTCACGCATTTAAATGGGTTTAGTGCCTGAGACTAGTAGATTTTATTATTTCTTATACAGTGAAGGGTAAAGGTTTAATGCTATGTCTAGTGTCACAGCTTTTGCCAAGGTCTTAAAAATTGGATCGGACCAACTGGTTAATCTGAAAAATCAGAATCAATAGCTTTTCAATCCAATTTTTCAAAAATCACTATCTTTTAAAAAACCGAAAGAACCAATTAAAGACTGACCACTTAAATCCAGTTCGCATAAAAATCAGCCAGTCCAGCATCATGTACCATATTTTCTTTTACGAGATATCACTTAAAATCATTCAATTTTGGACTCAAGGATATTACTTAAACATAAAATATACACATCATAAGAATATAATGAGTTCTGTGATAAAAAACAAATAAAAATGTTTATGATATGTATTAAATATTATTTATTAAAATAAAACGTTCTGATCAACATACCGGCTTTTAAGCCGTCGGTTCTATGGCAGTCCAATTTTGAAAACACTGCTTTTTGTCATTCTAGTAAAGACATTTTTCATATTTTTTTTAAGGAAATACTTGAATACTATTGCGTCTTCTAACCTCAAAATGTCAATTGCCTCTCCCCCATGCCCTCCTGCAGAGTCATAATGGTATCTGACGCACACTGACATTAATACACATGACTCTTTGTGAAAGAAAAAAAAATTACTTTTTATCTTGGATTTTAGAGAGCATGTACGTGCTCTTGAAAGCATCTGTATGCTCTTGAGAGCATGTACACGGTTTGGAGAGCATGCATGCTCTCCCAAGTTTGTATATGCTCTCGAAAATATGTATATGCTCTCGGGAGCGCATGCTCTCAGAGAACATGGCCTCCAAAATGCCTACATGTCTTCCAAAATGCATACATGCTCTCCAAAGTTCAGGACAAAAAAGTAATTATTTTTTCTTTCACATGAGGCCATGTACGTTGACGTCAACACACGTCAGACTCCATTATGACGCTACAGGAGGGGGCATGTGGGAGGGCCAGATGACATCTTGGTGTTGGAGGAGGATGCAATAGTATTGCACCCTAAGGGGTGCATCAAATATTTCTCTTTTCCTTCTCGGCTAATACATTAATAAGCACCATTCCATTAGAAAATGCAGTAAAAATAAGGTAATATTATACTTCTCCAGAAAGTTGGAAATTGTCACTTGAAATTGTCATA
Source organism: Zantedeschia hybrid cultivar (assembly GCA_030544215.1). Lineage (NCBI taxonomy): Eukaryota > Viridiplantae > Streptophyta > Magnoliopsida > Alismatales > Araceae > Zantedeschia > Zantedeschia hybrid cultivar. The sequence continues at coordinate 12,228,743 of JARZZO010000015.1, forward strand.
TATGTACTTGGTGATAGTAATATATTATCTATTTATCTCTCATAGGAGAATGAGGCTACTAAACCGCCTTTAGTCAGCGATCTAGGCTTTATGCACACCGGTGGCAACATCCCATCCCCACATGGAAGAATTCAGATCTTCTAAGTCCAGGTAAGTATGGGACTCTAAACGCAGAGGGAACCCCTCTCATATACCTTTTTTCATCCTGGGTTCCATGAAAAACTTCTTTCCTCCCTTTGCACTTATTCAAGAGTAATAGCAATGACGGTGCGTGCAGTAGGTTATTTTTTATTTTTTTATAGGTTGCCCCCGAAGTGCCCTAACCGCCCGTACTTTTTTGCCATATTGGACAACCCAAAAAAAATCTGAAAAACAAACAATCAAGCCCAATGAACAGTAAAAAGTACTTTTTTTTTTTACTGTTCATTGTGCCCGATTTTTTATTTTTCAGAATTTTTAAGTTGTCCGATTGGGCATTGCACTATACGGACGGTTAAGACACCTCGGGGGCAACCTATGTTTTTTTTTTTTTAAACCCACTACAATGACGGTGCGTGCAGCACGCACCGTAATTGCAACAAGTATTACTCCTTATTCAATTCCCTTTTCACCTACACTTACAAGAACCTGACTCCACATGGGGACCTTGAGGGACCATTTGGTAGGAAGAGGTCTATATCATTAATATATAACCTGGAGCACCATTTCAATTACAAGACAAAAGGACTTATTTGGTGTAGCTTTAGTTGGAAGTCATTTTAGGCTTTCTCTTATAATATAAAAATAAAGATTTTTACATATATACTTCTAAAAAAAGATTCTCTATATCATTAATATATGAGTCAAGGTTTATCAACTCATTGATCTAGATCGGATCGGATCTTTTCAGATACGGTATGATACCGATTCGACTCGGACCGACTCGTACGAGTCAAGTCAATAAGTTTGTTGAAAAAATTAAAAAGTAATAAGTTTAAATTATATTTTAAAAAAAGATACTCTAGTAATTCATATAAAAGTATGATTTTACTTATCAAATGAGTAAAACTAAATTTAAAATAAGTCATTATGTATGTATGACTATATTGAGACGGTACAATCTAATTTGACTTGGTCTGTACTAACGATTGGATCGGCCCAGATATGAGTCGACTAGTACGAGTCGGCCCGGTCCACTACGATACGACAAACCACGTCGGGGCAGTACAATCTATAAGATTGGAAAGTCCATCACTCCACACAATTGTCTATGTCCTAGCGGAAGATTAGGTAGCTACTGCTGCCCCTGTTTCTTCAGGCGGGCGCCACAGCACCTGGTACTCGGATATTGGCTCTAGCCAAGTTTCTCTACCCCTTCTAATCCTAGAAAAGCATGGTCACCTTGGATTTGTAGGAATACCATTTCAACCATACGATATAAAGGACTTGTTTGGCATGACTTTAGTTGGAAGTCATTTTAAACTTCCTCTTACAAGATGAAAAATAATAGATGAAAGTGATTATAATTAATTTTAAGTACTTATAAAAGTCAGTTCTTTCTCAACAATTTATTTTTTCTCCAATTTAAGAAGTTCTAATCTGAAACCTTTGTTTAGAAGCTAACAGTTAACCAAAATACTATTTAAGTAACTCCCAACATCTATTTTTTTTTCCTCTCAAAATAAGTAGACCAAAGTCTAAAAGTGCTTCCAGTTGGAAGCTGCACCTAACCTGGCCAAAGAAAAGTACCCCATGAGAGCAACAGGAGATTGATTTATGAGTACAATTTACATGCACAAAACTAAACATACGCTACAATCATAACAATACCATTCTTATTGCAATGGGCCAAGGAGTTTGCATAAAAAACTAAACATACGCTACAATCATAAACTAAACATACGCTACGACCAACCTTTGTGTGACCTTGAGGATAGTTACATAAAAAATTAAATTGTTTCACATCTCCAAGTGTCATTTCAATTGTGCAAAACATGGAGACCGAAATTAAATTTTTTAATAAATTATTTTCGACATGACTTACAATTTCTGCTTGTGTGGGTCAGTGCAATGTCCCTGCTCTTTGACAGATAACCGTCATGCTTCCTTGCCCCATTGTTCATCTACCCTTCTAAAAAGCATATAAAAAGATCATTGAAAATGATATTTTTCTCAATTAATTTCATACATTTTCTTGTGTCCTCTCCTTCTCAATAGTGATGATAGGTACTAAAAACATAAAAATACACTCCTTTTATTGCAACATGACAAGTATCCTTTTGTACAGTGTGCGGTTACTCTCAATACAGGTTTAGATTGAACTCAGTCAGTACAGAAAGGGAATAGGGAGTCTTTCAAAAAAACCCCTCCTCGGAAATAGGAAAAGCACCATATGAGATTTTTTTTTTTAACTTTCCCCTTTCTTTACTGACTGAGTTCAGTCCAAACCTTGACATAGAATATCTCTATTCTTTTGTATACCAATGAGAAAAAGAAGATATAAAAAGATGTGTAACATTAGGTCCAAATAATTGGCTTCAAGATGATTGAATGAGTGTACCTTTTATTGTCCTGCCTTTGCCCAATGGTGGGCCATATGCCAGTCGAATTTGGGCTTACCATCACTAAATGAGTACACTACACCTGAAACCAATAATAGTAGACCTGCAAGAACATGATACAACATTGATCTGCCTGTCGTTCCACTGGTTATACTGGTCATCATCACTTTGTTCTGTCAGCAAAATAGTCGTCTAGGAAGGTGGGGTTAATGTAGGCTATGGCTTTTAGTTCGGCCACCCTAGAGGGGTGGGCAGTTGGGATCGGGTCACCTCGCTGGTCATGTCTTTGAGGGGGCCATGAACCCTAGAACCAGCCATGCCACTGAGGAGAAGGGGCCCCCAGCCCCAAGTGCCTTTGGCATTAGACATACTAGATCCACACTTGATAGCCACTTATTGACAAATAGATGAGGGTTAGTTGGAAGCGGATCTCTTGAGTACTCAAGAAGATCAAAGTTTTCTAATCATTTGGGGAATCTCTGCCCATGTGTTAGCTGACTTGCAAGAGAGTTTTCTAGAGGAGTTAATTATTTATTAAGATTTTAGAGACTTTTGAAACAAAAACATATCTATAATCTGTGGGATATGGACACGAGTGTCAAGTGTCTACACGGACACGTGTACCAGACACGATAATATCTTAAAAATAAGACACGAGAATACATAGACTACATGAATATATGTACCTTGATACGTAGTTATACATGTATGTAAAAAAATATAATTATTGAAATATATTTAAAATATAAACAATATAACTAAAATATATTGAATTTTATCATATAGATAAGTATTCTGAAAAGATGTGCTAAGTATTTTGAGAAATATCTAGTACTTACTCTAAAAAATTGAAGTAGAAGGATGGACATAGGTGTTCGAGTGTCGTGTTGTGTTCAAGTGTCCAACATGACTCTCTAACATAAATATAAATATCCACCAAATCATAGAAAAAGACTATTTTCTCTGCTTACAGATTGTTGATATTCAATCTTTTCATGCATGGAGAGGAACTTATTAGTTAGGTAGACCCCGCATGAGGGGGTAGTATTTGAAAAGGAGATGAGGTCTTCCACACCTTTGCGTGCATACACCCAAAAGTTATATATGTTTTAGCATAGCTATTTGATTTGATATAAAAACCTCTAAATAGTGAATTCTATGTCTCATGTAAATGTAGTATTTTATAGTATTTCACATTACGCTATCTCAAATTGGATGACCTCTTAGTTTCTCATCCTTTTATATGAAATTTGAAGGGCTTGATCTATTACCAGGCCTACTATTTAGCTGCCCAGAATGCCCATTAAACTGATCTACATCGATCGGGGTATGCTGGCCCACCTCAAAGGCCCAATGGACCAAGACAACCTGTGACCCCAGAACGAGGAGAATGTCTAAGTCCACCTAATGTCCCATCTTAGGCTTTTGCAGAAAACAACTCCATATAGTGCAAGGCCATTCCCCCACCTCCTCTAACTTAATCATCAGAGGGTTCTTCTACTGTTCAAACTAGGGTGAGTCTTCTAACTATCTCTTGTGGCTTTGTTTACTACTGGCCCTCCATCATCAGAGAGGGGATCCTCGCCGTTCATTAATTTAAAGCTTGAGGTGTAACAACTATCGGATCTCACTCTTTCCAACCTCTACAAGATTAAATTAGATTGCATCAATCATTGTCCCTAACCTTGTTGATGGGCAAGTAATTTTGTCTTAAAAAAAGTCTCACATGACAACTAAACCCTTGACAAGAAATGCTCCAAATAGAGATAGGATGCCAACAACCATTCGAGGGCCCCTCCCATTTCCTATCCATTACAGGAGAAGGGGTGGAGTAAGTGGTGGTGTGGGTGTGGGCGTACCCCTATTATCCATCACTACAATGAAAGGGAAGTGACAACTCAACTATTCTAAGATATCAAGCTTCTTGTCACTATATCATATTCCATGTTAATAAAAGATATTAATGGAAGATATAAGTAAATTGCTGTTGTATAGACAAAGACAAGAGAGGACTTCGATATTTCAGTGTATGGAAAATGGAAACCTTTTCCATGCAATTCATGCCCCTTCCTTTTATTGAGGATACTATACTTTTTATCACCAACTTTATTACACTCATCAAGAGTTGTTTGGTTACTTCATTAGATGTTTCTTATTAAGTTATTTTTGACACCTTTTTTTTCAACTAATATATTTGTTGAGAGCTCTTTGATCAAAGAATGAAACAACTTCTACTGATCGTAGCAAAGAAGACTTCAAAAGTGTGCCATAATAAGATTTCTCATTTGTATTATGTTGGCCACGGGCTACTAGTTATTACACTCAACTACATAGTACCTCTTATTGTTTCTTCAACTACCACTATTAAGATCTTTAGATATATTATTTGCTCCAAACAACATAAGAGCTATTCTTGTTGGAAACCAAACATGCTGTTACATGCAGTGGCGGATGCAGAAATTTTGTCCAATGAAGTTATTTGGACATTAAGTCATTAGCATAGTTAGGTCAGTAAGGTCTTAGACGAGATCATATGAGATTCTGAGTTGGGCCAGTGGGGTCCTAAGTTGAGTCAATGGAGTCTCGAACTAGACTGCTTTAGATTAGGCCAATGGATTTGACAAAATCCAGCGGGGTCCTATACTGACTGAATGTTGGATCCGCCATTAGTTACATGAGCAAGTAATATCCCCAAGAGAACGTATTCAGCACTATTTCTTGCCTATTTTCTCTAGACATCACCTTCAAAGAGGGGATATTTTATCTCTGCAACAAATTTTATAGTCAGTAAAATACCATAAATGACTTTTGTGAGTTATGTTCAACTTCTATGTGCCCTTTCATTTTTTTTTTAACTTTCCTCCTTTGCTAGAAGGCTTCTAGGAAATGAACTTTCCTTTGGTAATCCCTATATGGGATCCACTAATATCTTAATCTATTCTACTCTACCAAACATCCAGAAGAATCACAAAGGCAGTCCACTTTTAAGGTTGGAATCCAATGATTCCTTTAGGAAGCCATAAGATGGAGCCCTATGAACCTTCTGTATTGTATCCTCAATGCAAGCCATGTCAGGAAAACAAAAAAACTAAAAAAATTTAAAAAAGATCACTGTTCAAGTACTCTTCCTAAAACATGGGCCTTCTGTGGAGGAATGTAATGAAATTAGCTCATAGATGCATGCTATGATTGCAGAATATGTATATTGCACTTGCATTATCTGTTTTTTTACTGTAATCATGAAAGAAAATATTTAATACTATATGCCATCGTTCCCTTTATCCTTTTAATAATCATAGTTTACAAGTTACTTATTCTTCTAGGACAGAATGAAGGTTTCATGCCATTCTCTATCTCACATAATTCCATAGAGATCAACTTACAACTTTCTTTAATTTACACACCTTATCAAGAGACCAGATTAGGTACTCAAAATGGATTACCTTTGGGTTACTGAGTAATCTAATTAATTATTCAACTAGAAAAATGTATCTAGCCGGCAGTAATAATGTCAATTTGCAAAATAGAACCAACAAATTTGTTTGATGACCTAAGTAGTGATCCATCTCAATCCTTTATAACCTTTTCTTTTAGTTGAACCATGCAACGTCTATCCCATCTCGGCAGGTACTAGATGTTTGAGGTGGACCTTTTAATGGCCGGGGACAAGATGATATGGTGTGACGTATTCTGGCAAGGGCACATGTTAGTGGGCCACAGCCACGACAAGGACAGGGTCTTTTGGGAGTTTATTATTAGTGAATGCCCTAAATGGAAACGCAGAATTTTGAACCATGAACAGAAACATTATTAGTTTTCTTAATATTGATCCTTATAAATATAATAAATTTGAAATAAATCTCTATATCTTATATATGTTGATGAGTTCTTATATATTAAACTTTTTAATTTTTAATCCTTACCATTTGCTTCATTCAGTTTTTCTTAACTATAGTTAACCATGGATTTAAGTTTAACTCACTCAGAAAAAGTCGCTTGCACTGTCGTTTAAATTTTGAGTTTTACTTGCTGCATTGTTAGTCAGTGTTGCACTTGGCTGTCAGTACAGTTAAAATGAAAAAAATTAAAAAAATTTAAGTCGTTCTAAACATGTCCCATGTGTTTGTACAATCTGATCTTGGATTGTACAATTTAAAAAATTAAAAATTATTATTAGACTTGATCCATTTAAGTTATTTTTTTACTATTCATTGGAGCTCGATTTTTTAAGATCATTTCAAATATTTTCGTCTATTTTAACATTAGTTTGAAGAATGTTCCATGAATATTTATTTCTTTTAAAATGATTCTTAACTAGAAGGATTTATTACTAAATTATATTAAGTCTATAAGAGCAATTTAAAAAATATGTAAGATATGCATACTTTTTTTCAAATCATTATATTTATAGGGATCGACATCGATGATACTTCAATGCAATTCGATAGTTCAAATCGTGTGAGAATATGATCATTTTTGCTTTTAAACAATCATCCAACATACATATGCCGAGTTTGGATGATTCTGTTGAAAAAATTATACTTGGTGCACTGCTTCGAGCGAGGGTTGCAGCAAGCATTTCTCACCACAAAAGCCTCTTATCATTACAAAAAAAACCATACAGCATAAGAAAATTTCCATGGTGTATTTTTTATTACACTATTATTCTTTATGAAAAGAACATTGGCGAACGGAAAAATTGTGTAGGGCTGAATAAATGAGATAGGAAGTCAATGATAAGCATTATTTGCCTGGAACATTTAAGACTTTATTCAGTACTTTACATTGTACATTGCACACAATATTCCCAAAGGACAGAAATAGAATGATAAGAATACTTGATACTGAAGACATATTTGGTAGTACCCTTGTTAGCAATCCTCCAAATAATAGGCCTATTATACACGAATTTGATGCATTACTGAAGGAGAGATGTTTTTGTTGAAGAATTAGTTTTATGGATGATGTCCAAACTATATATGCATTATACACATTTTACCTATTTTTGCCATAATTAATAGGAGTATTACTGAACATAAGATAATATAATTATATAAAAATATAAAATATTAACGTTAACATATTTAAAATATATTTTAATATATGCACCTTGAGCTTTTTTTTTATCCCAAAGAACTTATACCAGGAACACCAAATGCAGACTCTTCAAAGACCAAATAGTTGCCATCTTGTAAATTGCTAAGTATGAATGAAAGTTTTAACTAGAAGCTATTTTAACTTCCATCTTCAACATGAAAACTATTGAATAAGAGTCGATCTAAGGAGTGGACAAGTATACCTCTAGGTTGGGAACCTTTGACTGAAGCTAAAGAAAACTTCCTAGATCTAATTCCCATACCTCATAAAAAATGAACTATGAGAGATGAAACCTAAGAAAACTTTCAATTGAAAGCTGCACCTAACGCATCTCAAAATATGGAAGTAAGTTGACTATTGAATTTCTTACATCAAAATAGGCATTATTATGGGAGTTAACAGGGTCATATTAAAGGGAATATATACCAATATTTTTTTTTGAAAGGGCAGTCTAGTTGACCATATATTTATGAGGCTTTCCCAATGAGAAAGTTCATATCCACGTATATTAACACAAATTTTTTTCCTCATAGAAGATCTTTTTTCATACTGTTACTGCCTTTGTACTTTCTTCTAATGATCATTTTAGATCTAGAGATCCTATTTCAAGAAGTCATAATTTTTTGGACCCTAAGTACTCAAGCATAAACAAATCCCTACTGTCATGTTATGATAGGTGAGATTTGATACAAGGCCTTCCCTCTTGCCTCATGCTGCTGCAAGCCCTTTAGGCAAAGGGAAAAAAACCTAATCATTCATAGCCTAACATCACCCATAAATAATGAGAATGGCATAGTATTCTGCCAAAAAGAAAAAGACAAATAATTAGTTTTCCCTTTGGACACAGAGCCATGGAGGCTTCTTTCTTATCCCTACCTAACCCACGGAAAAGGATGAAGGTAGGTGAACGTTGGAGGGAGACGTTTGTTTGGGGTCGGGTCCTCTTTTAGGGTTTGGAGAATTATTTAATTTTGTTTATCAACTATTATCCAATGATCTCATCACTCAGGTCTTCACATGTGTCCACTTCCATATTGAATAGTGACATCTTGACAAGATAAACACACCAGTTCATACGCAAAAGGACCAATTAATTATATATATAGATGTCATATTTTGTCCAACATCATCATATATAGCTGTTCATTACGGACCCAAATACTTGATGCTTGCAATTAAGTTACTATAGGGACATGATAATTGTTTAATAGTCGACACAAGAAACTCAGAAAGAGCAAAAAAGAAAACCTAATATCAGATCTAACATCATGAGCGAGATTAAGGGCAAGGTCTCATATTTTTTTAGGAATATAAATGGATAAATTTCTATATCTCTCCCTTTTAGTCAGAGTTATTGGTATATGGCTATTTTTTACAAAAAAATCTTATATATAAATTATAATTCAGTCTTGGGTGCTTAGGATGAAGTACCTACTCAATGCAATAAAATATCAGCATTCTCTTTAATAAAAGAAAAGGTGAATCATGTGCATGCCATTTGAGTCATTGGCCAGATTGCCTTTTGTCCCAAACGGGGATGCATGAGAACAGCTCCCTTTTGATCCGATTTCACTGCCCAATTATTTATTAGTAAATCTCAGCTAGCTATAGATCAATCAGTGAATGGGATCCAACTCACTTCAGCTATCAGATTTCTTTGTTTCAGGTCAATGGAGTCAAGTGGTCTAATTTATAATTAAGACCATATATCTCTCAATGAGGGAGATGACTAATGGAGAAACTCCATAAGTTTCTCTCTCTCTCTCTCTCTCTCTCTCTCTCTCCTGTCTTTACTTGGATAGGCTACCTACCATCCTGGCCATTTGCTATCCCCTCCTCTCAGAGCTTATCTCCAAGTCAAGGAATAGTGGACGAGAAATTTTGCCTTTCCGAGTAGGAACTAAGGGTCACAATATTTTCATATGGAAAGCCTTTGTCATAGTCACAGAAAGCCCCACTGAGCAAACAAGGCCAAATTCCATTAACTTCGAAAGAACATGCCCACCCGCCTCTAATTCTATGCACCACTCCCTCCTTGTTTTCCCATGTGTATATGTGGCCCTGTCCTAGATGAACACATAAATGAGATTAAGGTAAGAAAGAACAAGATTAACACAAATTGCAACTATAGAGAGTGGAGGAAAGATCGACATAAAAAACTATGAACCCTTTCAAGGCCAACATCATATATATATGTATATATATATATCCATTTTGTATTCAACTCTCATAATAAAGTTACATGAAGGAAGTGAATATACTAAAAAAAAATACAAAAAAGGAGAAGCCCAGAGAGACTTCAATTATTTTAAGAACTCTCCCACTTCTTCCTCTCTCCATCATATTAGTACCATCAAACATATGATTAACTCTAAGAACATTTGTAAACCTAGCTACAAGTGCCTCTTTCTTCTCACAATTTCATCTCCAGACTTCTATAGTCCAAGACTCCCATGCTGAGGCCAAGAAAACTGTTGCACCTGCACTCCTGGCCTTTCTGCAACCCCAGGCTGCAGCTGAGGCAGAGCCTTTTCCCCTCCTTGAGGGCCTCCAGGGAGGGGTACTGCATGCTCCTCTGCTCCTCTTGTTGCTGCTGCTCCTCGTGAGGCAGGCTTATGCAGAGGTCCAGGTTTAGCTCACCGGGGTAGTGCTGTTGTTGCCGCTGCAGCTGCTGCTGGTGCTGCTTCTGTGACAAGAACAACGTCGACAACCCTTCAGCACCACTGCTCTTCCCCTCCACGACGGCCTTCTCCTCTCCCTTGCTGAAGGCGACGGTGACGTCCGGGAGGGTCTCATGGAGGGGGAGGTGCGTGGCGGGGTCTATCCCCCTGCTCAGCAGCTTCCTCCTGATGTGGGTGTTCCAATAGTTCTTTATCTCGTTGTCGGTTCTCCCCGGCAGCCTCCCGGCTATCAGAGACCACCTAAGCAGTATTGTGACAAACCCATCAGAACTTCCAAGATCGAACACTTGATAGATATATAGAGCTCACTGTATGCCGTTGCATGCAACTGATACTGTAATATCATAATCTAATGGGCAGCTAGCCAGCTGTTTGTGGGGGGCACTCACTTGTTGCCGAGGAGGCTGTGCAGCTTGACGATGAGCTCGTCCTCTTCCTCGGTGAAGTTGCCGCGCTTCAGGTCGGGGCGGAGGTAGTTGATCCAGCGCAGCCGGCAGCTCTTGCCGCAGCGCAGCAGCCCGGCGGCCTTGGGCAGCGACCGCCAGCACCCCTCGCCGTGCGCGCGTATGTAGGAGACCAGGCGGTCGTCTTCCTCCTTCGTCCAGGCCCCCTTGTTGGTGTGGGCCTTCTCGCAGCAGGGCGACCTCCCCATGGCTTTCCCCCCCGCCAGTTTCCCCCACAACCTGCCCTCCCTTTCTCTCTCCACTCTCTCTCTCTCTCTCTATATATATATATATATATATATCCTCTTGTCTTCTTCTTCTTCTATTTCTCTCTCATCTCCTCTTGCTGGCAGTTTCTGCACTATAAACCGGGAGAGAACCCTCCCTACCCCTTTGGCGTTGGGGGTTTGGAAGGGTTGTGTGCAGAGCTTTATAGGAATCTATCCGACTCAAAACAGGACCAAGAGGGTGGGGGATGAAGAGAGTTGGTGAGAAAGGAAAGGGGTCGGAGGGGACAGTGACCCCTTCTTGTCTTCTCCCCTCTTCGCAAAAGAGGTGCATATTGGGCCCATGGGCCCAAAGCCCACGTGGAGTCTTTATCACCAGCCCTCCAATCAAAACCACAAGTGGGCACAACCTGTCTACCCAGTTGCCCAACATCCCCACCCTGGCATTGGTTGTGATGAAGAGGCCAACGGCTGTGGGCCGTCTGATCTCAGGGGCACTGCCATCATCTTGGTTTTGGCTCCAATGATAGAGGCCTAATCCTGAACCCACATAGTGTTAGGCTATCACACATGCTCTCCCTCTCTCCCTCTCTCTCTCTCCCCATTTCCATGGCCATGATGACAACAAGAACATTAGTTAACCTAAATCAATGTGAACTTGGGTTTTTTCAAATAAAAGATCACATTTGGGAAAGGAACATCTATTTATGATGTAAAGAATAAAGAGAATCACATGTAGAATTTGAGAACTTGATCAACTGAATAAGAGCTTTGTGAGTATGGTCAGTATTCCTTTTTTCCCCTAGAGTTGGCCTCTTTTCTCACCACAAACTGAAGCCGCCCATGGGAGATGGGCATTGAAAAGGACACGTTGGGTAGTTGCACCCCAAAGCCTCATCCTTGGCCACCTCCAACGCTCATGATGGGGATGGTACTTGACCCATGGATATCCCCGTGGAAAAAGGGTGTGGATCTTTTTGCGTCAGTGGTACCTAGCTATGCTCGATTGATATGGAAGGTGATAGTCACCAATTATTTATCTTAGACGTTTTGTTATTGATCTATCTAAAGTTATTTATAAATAGAACACCCTAGTTCCATTGAAGAAATTCAAGTCAAGATTCACAATGGTAATGTGATAACTTTAATTGTATACTAGTTATATATTAACCTAGGGTCTGTTTGGTTTTATGTAAAATGGGTTGCTTAAAAGATTTTTCTCAAAAAGTGTAGCACGATGATTTATTTGATAATATGAAAAATTCTAGTCAATATAAATATTAATAATTTTTTACATATAAGTCTTTATAATCTTATGATATTATAAATAAGTTTTCCTAATATGACTGTTTACAAATAAATCTTCACAATCGCAACTTTCTTACAAATAAGTCCTTGTAGGAATTTATTTGTCACACTCTCAAGGACTTATTTGTAAGTTTCAGTAATTCACGATAAATTGTGAGGACTTATTTGTAAATAGTCAGATTATGGAGATTTATTTGTAATATCACAAGATTATAAAGGTTTATACAAATATTAATTCGTTGACCTCCTTTCTCATTTTTTTCCCCCGATTTTGGCATCCATGAGATGAGATGCTCTTTTCCGCACAGCTGAAAGTATTTTCATTCTTTGTGTAAATTTATTTTCTTAGAAAACTTTTTTTTATTCGAATATATTTTCCATAAAACCGAACACACTCTTAATGTACACCCTCCTTCTTTCTCATTAAAATTCATGACATTTTTGTTTTGGTTGTGAATATTGTGCCCAATTTGAGCCAAAAAGGTGAGTTTAAAAATGATAATATCCGAGTACTATCAATGCATGAAGGAGGGTTGTTAGTGGGTCCATTCATTGGGCCATGGCAGTCCTCCTTAAAAGCTGGTTGGAGATTAAGCATAGATGTGGTCCATCAACTTTATATCCATGTTGAACTTTTGAGCCAGGGAGTTGCCGGAAAGTTTCGTCAATTTGGGCTTGTGGGTACTGGCACTTTCATGTAGTCAACCTCTCCTCATTGATCAAGCACCCGGGGGGACTATTCAGAGGTGGCCGTCTAGATCTGAATAGGTTAGATGGCCAGCATGTCAGCTGACCCATGTGGGAGGGAGAGAGAACTAAAAGAAAAAAAAAAAAGATCTATGTTTAGTAGGGATGATTCCTGTTTTCTTAAGCATTCATTGGATTTAAATCGGATCAATTGTGAAGGTTAATAAAAATAATTTGACTCCAATATGACTCGATCAGACTTTGGTTAGTCTAGTATGACTTCACAGCTATATTCTAACTTGGGTCGAGACAGATCATGATGGGTCAAGAATACCTGTTAAAGTTTTATAAAAAAAAAAGGAATAGGTCAAGACAAATTTGGGTCAAAATTTTTTATTATAACTTGACTGAAAGTTTGAGACAAAATGGCCCGACTCAAACTTAATTTAATAATTAAAACTCTTTTATACTATATTTTTAGAGTAATACTTACTGTACTGAGAGTGTGATTTGTACTACCCCTCAATACAGTAGATATATATATATATATATATATATATATATATATATATATATATAATTTTTTTAAGTGGGGTCCGTAGTGCTTACATGTTTGTACAGGTCGATCTCTGATCGGATGACCCAAAAAAATTTAAAAATTCAAATGACAACAAGAATATTAACTTAAATCAGTGGTCATCAATACAAATGAGTTTAATTTTTTTTTAATCAAAAACCACATTTGAAAAGGAGCATCACTTCATAAATAACAAGTAAAAAGAGCTACATTTAACATTTAGAAACATGATCAATTGAAAAAAGAGCTTTCTGAAATCACAATGATCCCCTTTTCCACATAGTTGGGAGAACTGGCCTCTTTTCTCAGCACAAGCAAAAGCCAAACAGGGAAGATGGGCATTGAAAGGGACTTGTTGGGTAAAGCCTCATCCTTGGCCACCTCCAACACTTGTGATGGGGATGGTACTTGACCGGTTGAGGTTCTCTGTGGAAGAAAAGTTTATCATTATATTTCATCATACTCACCAATTATTTATCTGATATTTCGTCGATAAAAGTTTATCATTATTATTATTAAAGTTAATTTAATCTCATTTATTTGAAGTCGGTTACATGAATCATATTAATCTGTCATTTGAATCTCTCTAAGATTATATTTATAACTAGAACCTTCGTAATATTAATTAAGGATAGTATTTAATTCAAAAATTCATGATCAAAATTTGACATTTTATCTTGTGTTGTCGGCTAACTTGTGACACATTCTCCTCCTTTCCTTTCTCATCTAGATTTGGGACTGGCCTTGGATGGGGCCCTTGCCTATGTGCAGAATATTCGCCTACTTTAGGACGTGTTTGGCAAAACTTTTATTTGAAAGTTTTTTTTTTACTTCTACTTCTTATATAGAATGAGTTGAGGGAGAGATGTTATAACTAATTTTAGTTTATTACAAAAGTCAACTCTTTCATAACAATCTCATTTTTTCTCCAATGTTGGAAGTTCTCTCCCTGTAACTTTTAGTTTGAAGCCAAAATACAAGTAAAATACTACATAAATGGCACCAAGATCCAATAGCTTCCATAAAAAATAACTAAATGAAAATACAAAAGCACTTTTAAATAGAAACTATGCCAAACATGGCCTTAAGATTTCAGCGGCTCGCCTAATTTGGATCCCATCTCCTAGTAGCGATGTGTACTTACATACAAACTTAACGGATCTCCTTGTGTGCATGCTGTACCATGTTTAAAAGAAAAAAGAAGATCGGAGTATCGAGAGGGATGGAGGAGGTGAGGGGGAAGAGATGATGCATGTCTGAACTTGGCTAACATCTGAAGTGGTCAGACATTAATTTGTCCAAGTGCAGACTACTTTAGAGATTGCCTTCTCGATCCGAAGAGGTCAGAAAAAAACTTTACTAAGTAGGTGTTTGTGAGGTTCATACTTCTTCTTGATAAGAAACGATATAAATATTTTACCACTGGAACACTTCAGTAAAAGATAAAAAAAAAATTCTATCTTTTGACCTAAGGGGAAAAAAATTGTCCCACTATCCCCTTGACCCATGGTGGACGGTAATGGCAAGTTATGGGTGACACAACTTTGAGTAGGAGTGTCAATGGGCTGGACTCGAGTCGTACTTAGCAAAGTCTAAGTTCAGACCCACTATTCAAACTCAAGCCTAAACCTTGTCCAAGTCCATTTTTGTATACTGAAGTCCAAGTCTAAAATAAATTAGGTTTCAGGTTCGAGCTTTACGTCTAAAGATAAAGAATATTACTTCCTTTATTTAAGACATAACTTGTCAACCTAACATGATACTATGCACTTGTTCATCTTTCTCACAAAATATTTGAACATAATTATACATATACTAGAATAACTTATACTTAGGATAAAAAGAAGTGTACAAGAAATAATTGTAACTTGAATGGGCAAAATCAACATAAACACAACATTTTCATAGCTAATCAAAACAAAATAGACACAAATAATTTTAATGTAAAAACTAAAAATAAAAAAAAATCCAAAGGATGTGAATAACCCCATGAGTAAGGCACCGTTATAAACGAGCAGGTTTATCGGGCTACTAGCCTAAAAAATGAAATGGACTTCAATTTTTTTTTAAAAATCCAATCTAGACTATTTAGGCTCTATTTTACTACTCAAGCTTGTGTTTCAGACATCGGACCGGGCTGGACGTTCAACCTTCGAGGGTCGATTCACGGCCCTAATTGGGAGGGAGGGATCACCCATTGCCCAGTCCAATCTGGTCTATATTAAAGTAAATTGAGTTGATCAAAATTATTTAAATTGGGTTGGGTTAAATTTGGATTGAAATTAATTAAATCTGAAATGGGTTGAGCTGAAAATAGGCTGGCTCAGTTTAATGTATTGACTTTTACAATAATTCATATAAAAATAAAAATAGTTCTAACAAAAATTCGTGGTTGAATTTGGATTGAATTTGAATTAAGTTTGGGCTGAATTTAAGTTAGACTAAAATTGGGTTGGGTTATTTTGAATTTGAGTTAGACCTAAATTATCACATAACTCAGTCCAGCCCGCCTAAATTACATCCCTATCTAAGACAAAAAAAGCAGACAGTTTCTTCAAATTATTGAAACTAATTTGCCGCAAGCCCACCCAAAAACTTCTTTTACTCCGAAGCCTTGCATGATGTGAGTTTTGATTTGGGCCGTCTTTGCCACTCACTAGTGAATTTGAGGATAAGATTATAGCCTTCGTGGAAGATATAGCCAGTGCTTAAATCGTAATTTTTCTAAAAAAAATCTCAGATATATGTTACACTGCAGGGAAGCTATTGGTCTTGGAAGTTGCTCAGTGTTGGGAGCAGAAGCTACATTCTACAGAATTGCCCAGAAAGTGTGAACCCCTTATTTTGATCACCAATATTACTGGTTGACTGGTTTGTGGAGTGAAGATGACTGCCCAACTTACAGGTTGGCTGGATTGTGGAATGAAGATGACTGCCAAGTTCTGATTAAAGAGGGAAGGCAAACCCCTGTCACTATCCAGAGCAATACAAGGGGTTTTCAAGTAGGCTAATATGTTGTCAAGTGTCTCCTCCAACCTAACAGGATGCGATTTGTTGTGCACCAAAAGTGATGCTTGAGCTAAATGGACTGTGACAACAAATACAACTCAGTTCTACTTTAGCAAATTAGGCCAGTGTTTAGTTTGATTGCACCAGAGGAGCATAAAAGATGCAGCACATGAATACATGCATAATAACTTTTATGCACACCCTCTCTCTCTCTCTCTCTCTCTCTCTCTCTCTCTCTCTCTCTCTCTCTCTCTCTCTCTCTCTCTCTCTCTCTCTCTCATATATATATATACATGTACAGAAATGTACAATGTGACTGTGATGCGATTTGTTACAGTGCGTGACCATATGCACTATTTTAGAACTGTCCTTATATTTAAATAAATAAAAAAAATTCACCAAAACTTTTAAATATTTAATTATATTTTTAAAGATTGTTTCTATTCTTTAGAGTTTTATTTTCACCGTCTGATTGAGTTAGATCATGAAACACATTCTTAGTCGTCTATCAAGTACTTGCCAATTTTGATTTCAAAAAATCATTAAAAAGTCAAAAAATAAGAAATTGGTAGGATTATCCTTAATGTAGTTTTCATCTCCTGTGATTTTAATATTCGTCACTAACTTGTTCGCACATGATTAGATGGTTACAACCAACCCAGACCTATAATGTGAGTCCCACTACATATCACCTGGCCACAATCAAATTTATAAAAGACTCATTGTGTTTTTCACAAAATGAAGAAACATTATGAACTATAGATCCCCATCCATCAATTCTTATCATTTGAAGCTACTGCATGGACACTGTAACAAAGGCCATTGCATTGATAATATCTTGATAAAATTTGATATAGTTCATTTGTAATTCGTGGAAACACAGTCTTCATCAAATGCAAATTGAGTACGAACTCGTAAGATTGTATATAATTAAGAAAGACATACTTCACCTCTTTGCTCTGAATTAGCGTTATCCTCTACAATTATATGAAGTACATCAACAATGAAAGCGAACATTATAATCAAATTTATCAAAGTCCCATAATGTGAACGCCACTGTATATCATCTAGCCGTTGGAGAGTAGTTTCTTGACGTAAACTTTGACCATTTGAAATTTTACGATTGCTAAGTACCTCAATAACCTTAGCAAGTTGTTTCTCATGAAGAAAATCCCTTCGTTTATATTAACTTCTAATAACATTCAACAAATTAAAAACTATGTTGAAAAGTAAAGAAGTTTGAACATGATTCTTAATTAGAGTTACAATTGCAAGTTGAAGGTGATGTGCAAAACAATGAACATAATAAGCCGACGCATTTTCTTTCATAATCAGACTTTTTAAGTCATCGAAATCACCTCTCATGTTACTAGTATTATTATAGCCTTACTCATGTAGATGTGATAAACTCAACCCATATTTTAAAAATAATGTTTCAATTGCCAACTTATGTGATGAGACAATTGTATCATTCACATGAACTATACTAACGAAGTGCTCTACTTCACATCCTTTTGTATTCAAATAAAATAAAACAACAACCATTTGTTCTTTGACAGATCTATCACATGACTCATTTATGAGAGTTAAGTACATCATTCTCAAGATCATTAATGATGACATTAGTGATTTTTATTGCAACAGTACGCACAATATCCTTCTAAATATCACTAGAAAATAATTTGAGATTATTGGGAGTATTTTGCAAAAATAACATTATTGATGTTGTCATTGTGATCGACATAAAGTTTTAAAAGCTCGAGAAAAATTTCTTGATTGTTTGAATCTATAGGTTCATTACGATTACGAAAATGTGTTATTTTTGGTTTATCAAATCTTAACACTTTCCCCAAGCTTGATTGTGAGCACGGTTTATACCACCCACGTTTTGAAATCTTTCTTTCTCCTTCCAATTAATAAATCCATCAACAACAAAATTATCGCCACTTATTTGATTTCTGATGTAAGGTGCGTAGAGATACCAACACAAGTAAAATGCCGCATCCTTTGATATACTATACTCTAACAGTTACGGTATTCCTTAGGCCATGTTAAAACAAATAGATGCAACATGTCTCCTATCATTCTTTACAAAAATTTATGCTCGTATGATTGACGTGGACCTTTTTGCAAGTAAGCTCTTCGAATTATATCTTGATTATTAGGATGATAATCTAATATCTTTTTTCATGATCTTGGAACTGAGGGAAGATCATCTAAATTGATTTTCAATTGACTATATTTTGAAGAACTTTGTACGTTTTCTTTGGTGTTAGCATTATTAACATTAGATGATTTCTCTTATAGTTGTTTTCTTTTGAAGTATCTTTGCATATATATTGAAATTAATTATAAAAGTATATTTGAAACTATTAACACACATTCTTACAGTCATAAAATTATCATAAGATATTTTTTTCAATAGCAAATTGTCACAAAATGTCAATAGTATTGCTGCCAAACAATTACGCAACATCAAAATAAATCAAGATTACTACTCTTGAATTATGCAATAATAAAATGATCACGGGATGTTAATAAAATTACTATCAAACAATTATACGACACCAAAAGTATCAAAAAAAGTAAAATTCGAGTAATGTTGTCAAATAGTTACACAGTAGTAAAAGTATCATAAGATATCAAGGGTACTAGTATAATTATCACTAGAAGTGAAAAAAAAACTACTATCAACATTTAGAAGAGTAGTTGAACTAGCCACCTAAAGTAGTTGCCTTCACCCTATTGCCTCCCTTTAGGATGTCTCATATTCAAAAATTTCACATGTCCTACAGCCTTTATGTGTCGCAATATTATTTGTCCTCATGTTCATGGGATTACTTCCCCATAGATCGGCTTGAGTCCAAATACCTACATATTTTGACAAAAAAAAAAAATATAGGTATTGTCTATGCATAATACCTAGCCATAAAGTTACTTGACCCAAAAGAGAGAGAGAGAGAGAGAGAGAGAGAGTAGCTTCGTCCTTACTGAACAAGGGCAGGGGCCATACAGTTAAGGATTATAAAACAAAACCTTCTTTGTTGAGATGAGCCGATGTTGGGACTTGGGAGAGAAACTTCCTCCTAGATGATGAACGTAGAGGCTGTGTAGAAGGGAGAGACCACTAATGGCTAGCTGTAGGGGAGTCAAATAAAACAAATGTGGACGGGCCAACCTGGGATTAGAAACAAGCCCTAGGGGGACATTTTATAAAAAACTTCTTATAACTATTAACCATTAACATATGACCCATAAAGAGTATTATATTTTCAGTGCGGATAGTGGCTCCACTATAGCTTCATCTTTCAATCAAAA
This sequence comes from Zantedeschia hybrid cultivar, assembly GCA_030544215.1. Classification (NCBI taxonomy): domain Eukaryota; kingdom Viridiplantae; phylum Streptophyta; class Magnoliopsida; order Alismatales; family Araceae; genus Zantedeschia; species Zantedeschia hybrid cultivar. Next base: position 12,248,630 of record JARZZO010000015.1, read on the forward strand.
GTGAAAATAATAAATAAAAATCCTATGCATATATATAATGAAGAGACATCCTCCACAATCTTCATACCTCTCCGAAAAGAATTCTAAAATATGAAGATCTCAAAAAAAAAAAATTGGGTCAATAAAACTGCCCACATTTCATTCATAGTAGCAGGAGGAGTACATAGAGAGACAAGGTGATACCATAAGCCGCACCATAAGGAGGAGCAGGTATAGTACAAACGAGTGATATTGTCGACGGCAACTCGAGGCAAAGCTAGGTAGAAAAACATAGGGAGTAAAAGACAAGCACAAAGGACAATACATTCATAGTAGATATCACTAGTCACCAGATCGAAGGAAATCGGAAACTTGCCATGGAAGTGCACAAGCTTGAGGACGATGGAGGCTGTCACTGGAGAATCCAATCAAGTTTGTCAGAAGGACTGCATCAACACGACAGTTGAAACATGGGGAATTCAAAGTCAAACTCCGTCGAGGGGAATACGAAAAAAAGTCAAAATTCTTGAGTTCAAATGCCATTCTCCAAGATCCTAGACCGAGATCTACTAAGAACTATTATGCCTTCCATAGGTTGCCAGAGACTTCTCCAGTAATCAGGATGCACAGAACCTGCACAAGAGAGAAAAAACACACCATAGGGAGGGGAAGAGAGGAGGAGGAGGGAGAGGGGCAGCGATAGCAAACTGTAACATAAAACCGGCACAACCCTAATGATTGAGTAGCAAAAGGTGCCAGAAAACCAAACAAAAAGCAAGAAGAAAAGGGGGAGGGGGTGGGGGTGTTCTGCGGCAGACACGATGGGGTTCTGCTCGGCACGTGAAGGCTCTCATATGAAGATCTTAGTTGATCTCAACTTTTTGAGACTAGAGGACACAAATCGAACACTATATATAAAGTCACTTACACATAAAACTTTAAGGTAATATCCCTTTATAAAATCTGAAGTTATAAAAATACAAGTAAAACTTTCAAAATTCATGAAAGCTCAAATTTTACTTAATGGTACATCATCAAGGCAAATCAAGAATCGTTGGTAAATCGGATTTCACTTAGAATTCGTATTAGCATTGTTGGCTTGGTTTCAAGAGGATTATCTCCTTTTCTTCATGTAGTGTGGACTCGATGCCCGAGTATTCATATTGCCTCCAAAGATGGAGGAATTTCAAGACTACTTACCTATGAGATTTTTCTTTTTTCATTCTAAACATGATGTTTCCACTTATTGTGTGATAATTCTACACCAAAATCATCACCGAGGGAAGAAATCCACGTAGCCGCACCCTTTATGTGGGGTGCAAATGCATGTGACTTCTTCAACCAGGAAGGTCATTAGACATCAATTGGGCTTAAGGATGGGAATTGGGCGGGCCAATTTATAGTCCAGCCCAGCCCAATTACTTTAAAATTGAGCTGGCGTGAATATGTTGAATCAGCTGGGCCCAAATTGATGTTTGTCTCGTGTTGACGACGTTGGAACTCTTGCTTCACCGTTCCACCGCTTGACTGATCCATAGTAACACTAGCTTTACATAGTTTTAGATGGCTAAAGTTCTGAGGTCTTATTCAAAGTTTTGAGGATAATCTTGAACGACATAATATATTTTAACTTTATCTAAATGGGTTGAACGTGATACAAAAGGTAAACTAATAAAAACTAGCTTATCTAAGAAGCACTTGCTAAAATGTCCTCAAAAGATTATAGTAGAACTACCATCCGATCGGTGGATCAGGCACTGAGCCTCATTTAAGGGGCAGCATCTTTTGCAAGGGAGTGCAGTGATCGTACATCATCCGATCTGATCAAATGACAGTTGTATCACAATGCCTATGGGAAATTGTAGCAAGTATTCCTTACTTATCTAATGGCTTGACCATTGTTAGGCCAGGTTGTCCCAACCGAACCCGAATTAATAATTTTGAGTTGCATAATAGTTACAGCAATCCTTAATTCATTGTAATCCACGTAGATTGCAATGCTAAGAATGCTAGCAGTGCAACCGTGCAATTCTTATTTTGATTTTCAAAAGAAAAAATTGCCGAGTCTAGGGACCACCTCAGCTCGGTCTCTGTACTAGCTGATCTTTGATCCATTTAGACTGTCATGAATGCGCAATCCGACACTGCAACACGGGCATTCCAGTAGGATTATTACTCGTTCGGATTTGAGTTGAACTGAGCTACAGCAAATTGGGTTCACTTTGGACTGAGCTCAAATCAGGCTGGCCCATTCTTAGTTTGGGCCAGCCCAATTTGAGCTATCCCCAGCCCATCCCCACGTAATTTTCACTAGGGCTGCAACTTTGAGTGGGTCAACTCGAATCCGAACGGGTCAACCCGATGGTTAGGTCGAGTTGAATCCGATCAAGTTGGGGTTGGGTTGGGTTAGGGTTGGGGGTTCTTTCAACCCGACCTTACGTGAGTTGAGTTGGGTTGAGGTTCGGCCGACCCAACCTAACCCGAACCCGATGTTAATATATATAAGTGATAACGTAGATAATTAGAATATACTTCATTAAATTTTAAATCATTGAATACAAATATAATTTATAATATGAACAAGGATGTTCTCAAATAGTAATCATGTAACCATGTGTCTACCTTCTTTTTTATTACTTTATTAAGGTATATACATAAATTTACTCATACCTTTATACATGGAATTTTAGTAGTAAGAAAAAAAAGTAAAAAATATAGGCCATTAAGAATATAACCCGACTCAACCCGACCCAACCCCATGAAGCTTGGGTTACATGGGTTGGTTGGGTTGGGTTGGGTTGGGACGTTGTTAGACGGGTTGGGTTAGGGTTGAGGAGGTTGGGTTGGGTTAGGTTAGGATTGAAGAGGTTGGGTTGGATGGTGGGTTGGGTTGGGTTAAAGTTGAGGAGTCTCTGACATGGGTTGAATTAGAGTTGACCCCAACCCGACCTAATCCGACTCGAGTAGCAGTCCTAATTTTCACCCCATAGTTGGGCCATTTGTCTAAAGTGGGCAAAGTATAGAAGACGATTGGTGGGCTGACCAAGTACGGTGGCTTGTGCTGGAATTGCCCAAGGGCCATAATTTAGGTATAGATGAATCAAGTTTCTTTGTGAGCTTTCACAACCCGGCCATCTTGTTCCAACAATGAACCTTGGATTTAGCTGTTCTTATGGAGGATAGACACTGAATGGATTACCTAGATATGTACTTGAAGTGCTGGAGTAAGCAATTCTTTTAGACACAACATGCAATGAACTGTAAATTTGCCAAAAGCATGTATCACTTGAACTTCCAAAACATGGACTTACCTGCAGATAGGCCTACCATTAGTATCTTCAGTTAACCAGTTAACACTGTCACTACTCGATCCCTCGCTCACCTTCTACTAAGGAGGAGTAATACTTGTTGCAATGTCTATTCGACTGTAGGATATCACAGTAAATACAAAAAAAGATATTTTTAATTTTTTTAGGTTGGACCTTAAATGTACCATCACCTAGACAGTCTAATCTCTAATCGGATGACTCAAAAAAATTTAAGAAGTAAAAAATCAGGCCCCAATAAAAAACCCTTAATGTGTCGAGCCAAATAATCATTTTTTTTTTTTTTTAGATTGTCCGATTAAAGATTAGACTGTAAGGACATGTGAGGCCTGTGTGGTCCAACCTTAAAAAAAAATTAAAAATGATTTTTTTTTATATTTACTGCAATAGCTCCCAATGTAGCACCAGGGGACATTGCACCAAATATTACTTGTTATGGAGTCGCTCTCTTATTAATAGGAGTTAAGATATAGGGTTGCTTGGATTGACATGACATATTGAAATCCACCATGAAACTTTGATTTTATTTTATATGAGATGACAGAAAATAGTGCAACATTTAGATTCTTTTTGTTCTGATCGATGCATAATATCAAAATCTAAATTTAAGGTTCACTATTTTATAAAAAAAAAATTATTTTGTTTTTCATCAAAGATGACTATAAAAAGGAATCAAGAATTTCCTTTTCTACTAGTTTAAAAGCCAAAGATATTAGTATTTCGCATCAATTTCAATGACCCTTAATACAATACTAATGTAATCGCTATTTGCGTAATCTCCTCTCTGATAATGGAATTCAAAGTAGAAGAAGACCAATTTAATTACTAATCACCTGGCATCCTTTGCCTCCTGGCTATCAGAGAACTCGAAGCTAGGTGAGACTAATTTACTCACCAAATGGACTAAACCACCCCTGTGGGGGATGCTATCCTCCATTTTCTCTTAAAAGTTGAAACTAGTGCCTTTGTTTATGCTAGCACTTTAGATTTTAGAATAATCATAAAATAGAGGTGAAAAAATTAGAATAAAATTTGATACAAATAAATAACTGTGTGAAGTAATTATTTTAAGCATCTAAAGTTCCTCAGTTAACGTGATGGATAGGTCGTACTCTCTCGTTCACTCTCACATCCTTATTCAATTTTTTTCGCTATTTAATTTTTAAAAATTTTTAAATAAATTGACTTATCTTCAAAAATAAAAAGACATAACGGTAACAAAAATGCCCACAGAAACTTGAAACCAAGGCCATCCTTGTGATGTGCAACTTCAGCTTTTAACTAAAATCACCATCCTTATCTAGCTTACCAAACACGTAGGACGTCAAAGAACCTACGGTTCAATGGCACGGCGGATTTTGAGTTTAAATCTCACCTCCAATAATTATGAAGGAGAGTGAGGCTTGTTTATCTCACAAATTCATAGAGACTTATGTCCAAGTGAGTAGGAAGAAAAATAGGTAACTGTCCATATTTGTACTATGACCACTATGAAGAACTTGTAAAACATTTGAAGAAAAAAAGAAAAAGAAAAACAGCACATGGGACTCTTCCCCTTCCGAGCTCATTTGGACAACACCACTTTCTTGTTGATAAGGTCAAGTTATTGAAAAGGCATTTCCAGTTGTAATGTTAACAAGAATGCAAAGCTTCAAAATTTCCACTAAAGTCCCAAGGATCTGTGCTCTCTGTTTCTAAAATATAAACTTCCCATGGATGGGTGAATAGGTATCTCATAACCATGTATTCTTGTTCTATAGGAAAGGTCCATACATGTGACAGTTCAAAACAAGTCTAACTCTAACTACTACTAATAATATTATATGTATAATATTGTATCTACATTTCAATATCATTCATTTAAGAGTAACACTTGCTATATTGACTCCAGTGTAAGTGGGGTTAAAAAAAGTTTGTTTTTGAATTTTTTTCAAGCCGTCCTCGAGGAGGTCTACACAGGCCGATCTCCGATAGAATGACTTAAAAAAATATGAAAAATAAAAAATTGAGTCCAATGAACAGAAAAATATATATCTTTAATCGGCCGAGCCCAATAAGATTTTTTGATTTTTCATATCTTTTTGCATCGTCCGATCAGAGATCGATCTGAATGGACATGTAGAACACCTCGGAGTCTCCATGAAAAATTCAAAAAATAAAATTTTTCTTAACCTATGTACTGACCCTTAGACCCTTAGTGCAGCACTGGAGTTAGTGCAACACGTGTTACCCTTCATTTAATAGCTCTTTGGAATCGTTGGTGTAAGAGAGTCATTTTATGGTCTCTATCATCCCCAAATAGTTACTTCTTTGTTGAGGTAGCAGATCAACAAGAAACATTGGAAAAAAAAATTACAGGCCATGTATTCTCTGCCCCAATCTGTTGCAATATGCAGATTGCTCATCCCTTCAAACGCAAGCAGCATTTAAGGTCCGTTTCGTTAGGTTACGGGTAAAACATATTCAAATAAAAGTGGTTTTTTAAGTAAATATATTTATAAAGAAATAAAAATAAAATTTGTTATTTGATAGTTATGAAAATAAGTAATGCTTATTGCAATGGAGGTATTACAGCGCTGAGCAATTGACTATGATAGAAAGTATTATTTTTTTATTTTTAATAAAATCTAGGAGGTGAGGGCAACCTTAAGAGAGTCATCCATACTATTTGATCTTTGATCAGACGGTCTCAAAAAATTTAAAACAAACAGATGGTATGGATGACTCTCTTAGGGTTGTCCCCACCCCTTTAGTCTTTAGAAAAATAAAAAAATAATACTTGTTACCGGCACATCCCCATTGTAGCAATGGAAGCATTACAGTGCCAAGCAGTTGACTATGATAGAAAGTATTATTTTTTATTTTTAATAAAATCTAAGAGGTGAGGGCAACCTTAAGAGAACCATCCATATTATTTGATCTCTGATCAGACAGTCCCAAAAAATAAAAAAAAACAGATGGTATGGATGACTCCCTTAAGGTTGTCTCTACCCCTTCAGTCTTTAAAAAAAAAAAAAAAAAATACTTGTTACCGGCACATCCCCATTGTAGCAAGCATTACTCTATAAAAATATTTTCAACTTCTTTGAAAAAGGGCATTCGGACTTATCCTGTGGATGCTAAAATTAAGATAAGGGGAAGTTAATGAAGTAAGTTTTTCATCTACTAAAATTTTATGAATTACCAAGTAAGTGATTCTAATATATTTTTAAAGAAAACTTTATATAATCTATTTTACATGAAAACAAACAAACCCTCATAAACAAAATTGGTGGTGGTTTCATTGGTTCTCCATGGTACACGTTGATTCCTATTCTTCTTTGTGGACGTCATGGCATTCAAACCAATTTCCATGAGTGGTGAGTCCCCTCTTAACATGTATTTATATGCTCTCTTTCGTCTACTATGTGAACCCATCTCTCCCTTAGCATTTTTTGTCTCCAAGGTTTTGGTTTTCCCTTTCTAATATCGATGTACCTATTGACTTTCACATGATTGCTCATTTATTACGCATATAATTCTTAATTTTTATTCCCAAGGCAAAGCTACCAATTTGAGCGGATTGCACCAATGTTCTTAAGTTTTTCTACGTCTTCATTGTCTTTTTCTTGTTGTTACCTTGATTAATTTTGTATCTTGTTTCGATTAATTATATATATATATATATATATATATATATATATATATATATATTGTCTATTTACTCAATATTTGTTCAAAAAAAAAATATCTTATTACGACATAAGTCCAAATGCTATTGAAATTATCTTATGTCTTCAAAAACTCTAACTTACACTTTGTTTTATCATCAAAAGTGCATCACAATACTAGTAAAAATACCCCCACTTAACGATGTGACAAATATTCCTTTTTCATGAACCATATTTAATATTTGAATGAAAATATTATCATAGTAAGAAATTCCTTTGAGTGACATATTGTGGAAAAGAGAAATAAATGGAAAAAGAGAGAAGCAGAGCTAAGAAAAAGCATAGGAATATTTAGACATTTTAAATTTTAGTTAATAATTAACTAAAGTCAGATAAGAGATTTTAATAGAATATTTATGGATGGTGATGACAAGGATATTTTTAAAAGTATTATGATACAATGAGGTTATTAAGAACAACGTAAAAATAATACCACATATTCTGTAAATAAAATTCTAAGGAATATGTTTGTGCAAAAATCTATAAATATTTTGATTAAGTTTAATTCTATTTTACCCCCTCCAAAGTGTTTTGGCCCGCGACTGTAAGCATGTTATATATTCTTCAGCAATGTCCACAGTAACTCACGCACGGGAAGCTTACAACTTATTGGTTATAGGTTGTTCGCAACCACGGAACCTTTTTTTAAAGGATTTTTGTTCTTGAAACCTTATAAACTTTTGATGTTATGAATAAACTCTCATAATCCAATTATTTACAAATAAAGTCTCGTAATCATATTTTTTTACGAACAATGCCTTTTAGGGGCTTGTTTGTAACATTGTCATAGACTTATTTGTAATTTTTTGGGGCCTTTTAATAATTCACAGTAGATTGTGAGAGTTTATTTGTAAATAGTTGAATTAAGAGGATTTATTAGTAATATCAAATATTTATAGGAGTTAAAGTGTAAAAATCTAAAATTATTTTTCCAAATACATTTATAATTTATAATTGTTTATTTTAAAGAATTGGAAGAGAGAGACAATAATGTACATCATTTTCTTCTCTTTTCAGAAATAACCTGAGGTGAGCCCTTCAAAATTTCAGAATGATTTTGCAAGAGATCTTCACTAATATGCATGGTATTATCAATGATCTTCTTCTTTTCCATATAAAACTTGTATTTAATGCAATGGTGATAAATGAATAAATTTAATAGACACAAATCAATGCTACATTTTAATCCTTAGCCAAGATTTCAAATTTAAATACAATATTCAAAATTACTTTTAAACACATTCCAAGAATCAACTTTTGTTCAATCAATATTTTTCAAAAATGTTTTTAAAATACTACCTTGGTAAACGAACTAAACTTATTTTTAACATTTTGTATTAGTAATATTAAAAAAATCCCAAGTAGTTTAGAATCTTTAGATATCATGAGAGAGGTGTTAAGAGATATCTAAGAGAATGCTAATGGATGGCAATGGTGATATTTTTAAAACTACTGACGTGTACTAAAGTTGTTAAAACTAATGTAGAAATAAGATGGACAAAATATTAATTTTATTTTTAATAGATTTATATATGTAATTATCTCAAAAACGTTTGACCACATCCACATGTCATGTGAATTAGGCAAACTGGGGTGAGCCAATGTCAGCCTCAGCCATCTCCAATAATCGGGAGTAGAAAACAGGTAGGTACATGTAATTGAATTTGGAAGGACATATTATTAAAATTTCTTTTGTAATTTTATTTTTCATAGGGTTAATTTTATATTAATTACTTGCACATGAAATTTCAAAATTTCCTTACTTATTTACATATTATCTCATATACCATTCTAATATATATAGTATTTCAAAATTACCATTGAAATGGCATATTTGATATATACAAATATTTCATATATGCTACTGAAATGGCATATTTAATAGATCTGGTATCTTGTAAGGGTATATAGGATAATAAGAAAATAAACATGATTTTTTTAAAGTGGTTAATATGAAAATATCCTTTTTCTATAAACTTAAGAATTGTTAATTTGGAGTCAAATACCATTCAGGTCTAATTCTTTTAAAATAAGTAGGCTAAAATATGTGAAAGCTAAAAAATATCAATTGAAATCTTTGCCGAGCATGCTCTAAAGTCCAAAGGCATGCACCATTATATAACTATAATCTCCTATTTAAGAAAAAAATATTGAAACTGTTAAAATTTCGAATGTTCCATATTGAGGAGGATATACTTGACCAATTAGACCATTTGAGAAGAGGGAGAAAAAACTAGGTATAGTTACATGTATAACTCTATTTAAAATGAAATTACAAAGTTATCTATTTTACTTACATATTGTTGTGAATAATCTCGCAACGTTACAATACTTACAAAAATTAACTCATGGTTAACTTTTGCTAAGGATACAACAAATATTCCATTTCAACCATTAAATTTAATGTTTGAACAAAAATAGTCCTACAAAAATATGTTCTTTTGATTGGTGCATTGTGCTAAAGAGAGAGAAAGAGAGATAGATGGAAAGAAAGAGAAAAAGTGTTCAAAAAAGAACAAGGGTATTTTAGACCTTTTATATTTTGGTCAAAGCTTAATCAGAGTTAAATAAGAGCTGTCTAACGGATGGCAACGGTTGAGACATTTTTCCAGCAATTGACATCCAACAAAGTTATTAAAAATAATGAAAATATAATATAAACAAAAGTGTGATTTTATTTTTAACATGACTATATATGTATTATCCCAAAATACTATGGCCGCATCCACATGTCTTGTGAATTATGCAAACTAGGCTGAGCCAATGTCAACCTCAGCTATCACCAATAGCCAGGAGTAGAAAACAGGTAGTCGTAATTTTATTTTTATAAGGTTAATTTCATATTAATTATTCTTACATGAAATACATTTTCTTATCTACCATCTGAATATGTATAATATTTTAAAATTGCCACTGAAATGGCATACTTGATATATAAAAATATTTTATATATATACTACTAAAATGACATATTTGATAGATCTGTTATCTTGTAAGAGTATGTAGGATAATATGAAAATAAGTATGACATTTTTAAAATTTAATATATAAGAACTGTTAATATGAAATTATCTCTTTTTTATATACGTATGAAAATATGTGAAAGTTAAAAAAAATCAATTGAAATCTTTTCCAAACATGCTCTTAGAAGTCGAAGGGCATGCACCACTTTAAGGGGTATGTACGGTCATTTCAAAAAAAAATAAAAAAAAGTTATGGGAGCTTGTGGCATTTATCGGGCATCTTGGCCGAGAGGGCCGAGAGGTGCAGGCGAATCAGAATGTGCCACATATCCCGGTACAGTGTGCCGATGTCGTCCCAAACCAAGAGCCCCCTGCTGCCACGTGTGTGGTCCATTGGTCCCCTTGGGCCACACGTGCCCAACTACACTCGTGGGTAAGCACCAGTTGCACGTGCAGACGCTTGTGCATATCTTTGTTTAAGAATATCAAAACCGAAAAATAAGCGGAGTCGTTCTCTACTACCACGCCTGTTTCGCCTGCGCTGTTACCTCCTCCATCCCAGTGTGACGAAGCAGTAATGAGAGAGACTGACACTTGCTGGTGTATAGATCGGTTTAAAGGGGTGAAACTAGCGAACCCATCTCTCTCCCTCGCAACGGCTATATTTTTTTCAAACGGGTGTTTCCAACGGTCGAATGGTTTCGCCAGCATCGGTTCCCCAGCAACATATTAACAGGCCATGCCCCCCTCTCAGAGGATCCACCAGCCAAAAAATCCCATCCTCTCCTCTCTCTCTCTCTATCTCTTCCCCCCCTGCCTCTCCAATCCTCTCAATCTTTTCTTCTAGAGGCACACACACGGAGAGAGAGAGAGAGAGAGAGAGAGGGCGAGCCTTCCACCCTTCTCAACAGAGAGAGAGAGAGAGAGAGAGAGAGAGAGAGATGATGATGCAGGATCCATGGAGCAGCACCGCCGTCGGCATCAGACCGTCCAAGTCCGCCCCTTGCTCTCCCATCAAGCCGATACTTCCGATGATGCGATCGGAATCCTTCCACATCGCGCACAAGGTCCCCATCGGAGACACGCCCTACGTCAGGGCCAAGCGAGTTCAGGTGACTATTTCTCTTCTTTGATCTCTCATTTTTTTCTTTTGAATTTGGTATCAAGGAAAGAAAGAGCAAGATTCGAGTTCCTCTGGGTTTCTTGCATCACTGATCTCTTTCGCATTGCGCAGTTGGTGGATAAAGATCCTGAGAAGGCAATAGCCCTGTTCTGGGCCGCCATAAACGCCGGGGACCGGATCGACAGCGCTCTCAAGGACATGGCCATCGTGATGAAGCAGCAAAACCGCGCCGAGGAGGCCATCGAAGCGATAAGATCGCTCCGCAGCCGGTGCTCAGAGCAAGCGCAGGAGTCTCTGGACAACATTCTCCTGGATCTCTACAAGGTTCCCTTCTTCTTCTGCATCATCTTATCTGTTCACCCCTTACCCTTTTCTTTTTTTAATCTCTGGTTCAGTAGTACTAAAAACATAGCAACACCAGGACAACATTCTCCTGGATCTCTACAAGGTTCCCTTCTTCTTCTGCATCATCTTATCTGTTCACCCCTTACCCTTTTCTTTTTTTAATCTCTGGTTCAGTAGTACTAAAAACATAGCAACACCATGTGTTCTCGATCAGAAATGTGGAAGGCTGGACGACCAGATAGCGCTGTTGAAGCACAAGCTCCATCTGATCCAACAGGGCGTGGCATTCAACGGGAAGCGCACCAAGACGGCGCGCTCGCAGGGCAGGAAATTCCAGGTCTCCCTGGAGCAGGAAGCAACACGGCTGCTGGTAAGTAGTAATAGTAGTATCCAACCTGATCACCCTCGCAGAAACTCTGGAGAATCCCCAGCAAACGCAACAGACTAATCCAATGGGTACTATGTTGTTTTGTTGATGATGTGTATGCAGGGGAACCTGGGCTGGGCGCTGATGCAGCAGGACAACTACGCAGAGGCCGAGACCGCCTACCGGCGGGCGCTCCTCATCGGGCCGGACAGCAACAAGATGTGCAACTTGGGCATATGCCTGATGAAGCAGGGAAGGGTGGCCGAGGCCAAGGAGACCCTCAAGCGGGTGCGCCCTGCGATGGCCGACGGTCCGAGGGGCGTCGATTCCCACCTCAAGGCCTTCGAGAGGGCGCAGGAGATGATACAGGACCTCGAGACGAAGCTGTCGGGCGGCAGCGGCCTCGGCAAGGCCGATCGGCTGTGGCCGGCCGAGATCTTCTTCATGGGCTCTTCCTCCTCGGTGTGGCAGCCGCAGCCCTGCCTCGACTTCGGGGGGCTGCAGGATGCCTACGGGGACGAGAATGTTGATGTGAACAGGATGCCCACCACCAGGACCAACAGCAGCAGCAGCATCAAAGCAGAGCAGCTCCCTTCTTCTCTGCTGGGCAACCCCCTGAACAAGATGGCGGCCATCACCAGGACCAACAGCAGCAGCAGCATCAAAGCAGAGCAGCTCCCTTCTTCTCTGCTGCGCAAGCCCCTGAACAAGATGGCGGCCACCACCAGGACCAGCACCAGCAGCATCACCACCAAACCAGAGCTTCCTTCTTCTCTGCTGGGCAATCCCCTGAATGTGGCGGCGGCGCCGTTCTTCTCCCGGCTGGTGAAGAAGCCAGAAGAAGTTGATCGATTCCAAGACCCCCTGGGCAACCTCAAGAGGACCAGGTCGGCCGGGGAGGCAATGGGGAGGAGCCACACGCGCGCCGCCACCAGGGAGAAGCCGGAGAAACCCGCCACCGGGATGTCGAAGGCGGCGGAGCCAGAGGCGGGCATGGGGAACAAATGGCTGGAGCTGTTGCCGGACAACGACGCATTCGACGAGGCCATTGTGGCGGCGGTTCTAGCTCCAGTGCTGGAGGAGGGTGGGGAAGAAGCCATGGCAGCACAAGGCAGCAACAACCCTGCATTACTGGGTGGTAGGGAGAGGAATGTGGGGAAAAGGCTCCGGGTGTTTGAGGATATTACACACTGCTTAAGCCCAAGAGCTTAGATTTCTTTTTTTTTTTGGGTTTATTAATCCATTCTTTTCTAAGAGTAGGGGATGATTAGAGAGGGTGATTTGGAGATGAGCTTGTTCTCCTTTTGGCTTCCCTCCCAAGTTGGAATTTTGGATGATGCCTTTATTTTTTTTCCCTTTTGTTTCGTTTGGTGGGAAGGCATTATTATGGTAATGTCTTTTCTGTTCTACGGAAGGCAGCTAACTTAATAACTATTAATTATTCATCAATAACAACTTCTTCGTGGATGTTCTCTTCTTGCCCATTTATTTTTGCAGAGTTCATTTTCGGCTAGCAATTAGGGGAACGGCAAGTTGGCCTAGGAAAATTTGATGTTTAAGATCGAATTATTTGAGATAAACATTAGGAGTAGCAATAAAAAAGTATTTTTTTACATAAAAAGTACAGAAAATGAAACATCATGTCAGAGAGAGGATCTGCACTACAAAATAAAAAGCAAAGGTAGAACATGAACAAGTGAGGCCAGACTAGTAAGCAAATGAGCATACGAAAATAGTGACTAAAAAGCTTAGGAAATCGATGATGTGAAAAGCATACAAAAACCATTAAAAGAGAGGCCTGACTAGCAAGTAAATGAGCATACGAAAATGGTGACTAAAAAAGGCTTAGGAAATCGATAATGTGAAAAGCATACAAAAACCATTAAAAGAGATTTGAAATAAAAGAAGTCCAAGTTTGTATTGTGGATCAAATTTTGTAAAAAGAGTAACAAGATCAGATAAGTATTCAAATTTTGTAACAAAGTAAGAGGAGAAACAAGATCAGATAAATATATACATGAAACTATTCCAATAAAAATACATATTTAAAAAGAAACTGCAATGCTGTGAGGTTAGGAACTCCCTTGAAGTGTGTTTTCTCATTGCTGCAATGGCATGTCCTTGCTGAGGTTGCAGATGCTGAAGTCAAAGGCAGTCATGAGTCTCAATGGTATTCTGCTCCTCAGAGTTTGGAGGTTTTGATTTTTGTGTAGTATTTTATTCAGGTTAAATTCAACCTGTTGAGGGGCTCATAATTTTAAGTCACAATAATTTGGGAACTTCTGAGACATCTATTCAGTCTATGTGATACATAGCAGCTCTAGTCTTTAGTGTTGTGGTTTTTCAGACCATCAAAGTCCTATTTTTTTTCATAAATTCAACATTTAATTATTATTCAAAATTTAAATTCCTTTACCGCTGGATGCAATTTTGTTTTGTTGATTTTGCCTCACTCTTTGTCATGTGACAACACAAAATGATTCATATTACTGTATCACAGAGCTATGTATAATTATCAAATCAATTCATAAGCATATACCCAAAAAAAAAAAAAAATCATAACCACATAACAAAACCAAAATCAGTAAAGCACAGCTGACCCTTAGGAACCCGGGACAATCTCATCATCCATCATGAAAAAACAAAAGATAGGATTTTAGTTTTTGGTCCATGTAATCGACTTAATTTCAAGAAAAATCTGCAAAATCTCATTATTTAATAAAAGCTTCCTGTATTCTCACTTTTATCTGAAAAACACCCCTTTTTGGCAGTTTTTCCAAAATATTCAAGATTTCTTTTCAAAATTTGGAGGTATTTTCTAAATAAAAGTGAAACTACCAGAAGTATTTTTACCAAATACAGAGATTATAGAATGCTGGCAAACTAACCAACTCATAATCAGCTGGACACAGTGAATAGCAGAATATGAACTGTTATGCATTATATAGTATTGTGTTGAATTTACTCAATAACATGATCAACAAAGAGAAACAAATGTGTGAACCCACCAAAAACAGAGGTGAGATGAATTATTATTATTATTATCATTATGATGATGGTGATGATGATGTTAGGATTTAACTAGTGTTTGAAAGAACTGTTGTTTTCTTATATTTTTTACACATTTAACAATCTTTCCGTACATTACATCTTGTGATTTCTATTAAAATCACATTCCATCATCGGCAACTGCAAAATACAAACTCAATAAGGTTATCACAAACAGCCTGAAAGCTTTTAATAATTGCTTTATCAGTGTTTAGCAGGATGACATTATGATTAAAAAAGGTTGTTGACCATGCTACCTAATGTCACAGCCAGCAGCTTATAAGCTTTTAAAATTCAATTTATCATGCTTTACCAGGACCAAATTCTTCAAGAAGAAAAAGTGAAGCATCCCCTAGTGCCACCATGGAAATAATATAATGCATAAATTAATGCTCACTTAAAGGTCACAAAACATGGTAACAGCCAGATTGCCATGACCTCACTTCCCAAGTAGAAGGATCCTACAGCAGACATTAACACACACAAGGAAGGTACCAGGGCATTGTAATGCAGGCAGAAAAGTAGGCATAACAAAGATTGATCAGTCAAATGAAAACGGAAATAAACACTTCAAATTAAAATAATAGTAATCATAATTAATAAAAAAAGGAATACTTACATGAACAATCTTGATAAATTTTATTTAGATAAAAATACTCTTTAAAATATAATTTTGTGACGTGTCATGTCCGTTTAAATGTCATGACTCATGAATATCCCTCTTGCAATAGCATAATAGATTGAGAAAGACTTGCTGCACTGGCAGTTGGTCTGCACCGATTGCTGGTGTTTTTATTTTAAAAAGAAAATAATTTTAAATTTTTTTTATAGTCTCCATTAAGTCCTACGTGATCGTACAATCTGATTTTCGATCGGACGACTCAAAAAATATGAAAAGTAAAAAATAAACTCCAAATAAATAATAAAAAATATTTTTGAGTCGTCTAATCGAAGATCAGATTGTATGGCGATGTCAATCAGGTTAAGGTCATCAAAAAATTTAAGAAATAAATTTTTTAATATAAAAACATCAGCAACCGATACAGGACTAACTGCCCATACAACAAGTCTTTCTCTAATAGATTTCTATGTATGCCCTCGAACAACGTCACGAAGGTGATATTGGCATTCTTTCCTCTAGTGATGGCATTCATAAGAAGTATTTTTAAACACTTAAAAAAATCAAGATTATTCATTTAATCATGCCCCTCCAGTATGATCGCACACGCATACGCACAAAATCGTACAATATTCTTATTTGCATGTTTATGCACATGCATTCTTACTATAGAAATTGGGGATTTTGAATATATTCCCCTCTAAGCTGCTGTATTTGTACGTGTATCCCTAATTGATCCCACATAAATACCTTTAAAATCTTCAAAAAGGTTACAGCTATATCCCTAGAAATAAAGATAAAAGTATTTGCAGGTATACACCTATTCGCTAACAGACATTTTACATATATACTTCTAAATTTATTAAATTTTTTACATAAATACTATTATCTTTATGAGGATTTATAATTTTTTCCATATATTCAATTGAAGTTCACAGTATTTTGATGGAGGGATATGACCACACACACAATCCAAAAAAGATAAGATCCTTGATTTTAAACCTCCCAATTTTGACTTTCAATAGTTTTCGACTGAAAATTGAAATCAGATAAAAATAATACATATGGATCAACTGATTTTTAAGTACAATAATTTATGGCATTCTAAAAATTTTAAAAATATCACAAAATAATAATAACATTTTATGATATTTTATAGTATTCGGTACACTAAATGATCCCATGTGAAAATATTTTTGCTTTCTATGACAAAGATACATATTTTACTTTGATTAAAAATATTTGTTTATTGTTCTTATAAATATAACTGTTACAAGTAACAAGAGTAGTGTAACTTAGGTCTACAACATAGAGTAATACTTGTTGCATCGCTGCTGGGGCAAATGGGCCAACATGGATTGAGCCCCCCAGTGTGCCTGCCAAATTGTCTTTTTGAGAGCATCCTCAAGCTCTCAAGAGCATCGATGCTCTTGAGAGCCCGATCATGCTCTCGGGTGTACAATCTATGCACTCGAAAAAAAAGTGTGAGGGATAATTTTTTTTATTTTTTATTTTGAATCTAACACCTCATGTGTGCTAACGTACAGATAAGGTCGGCAGACATTTAATGTGAAGGACAGTTCCCATGTGGACTCTCTAAGTGACGGAAGAACACACGGGGGCTCAATCCTCGTCAACCCATTTATATCAATAGCGGTGCAACAAGTATTACTCCTACAACATGGATATCTGTGAGGATTCTGCACCATGATAAAATTATTTCAATGATTGGTCGGATATTTTTATATTAAACGAATGTAGTATCTTCTACTTGAATTGGTGAAGTTTAAAGACATAAAGCTAGTGAGTTACTTCAATGCAGGAGTGCTCGGTACTTAAACCTTTAGTGTCCGTTTGATTACACGTAAAATATAATTGGAGGGAAATTACTTTTTAAGAAAATACATTTATAAGAAAAATGAAAATAAAATTCGTCATTTAGTATTCATGAAAAATTTTCAGTTTTTTTGAAAAAAGGCATTCCATCATATCCTATGGATGCCAAAATTAGGAAAAGAAAGAATCAATAAAATAAGTTTTCCGTTGATTTAAAGTTTACGGAATACCAACAAGTGATTGTATTATACTTTCCAAGAAAAAATTTTCTTGTGGCCTATTTTACGTGAAAACAAACGGACGCTTAATTCCAGTCATTTTCTTTACCCTAATTAGTTCCTTGGAAAAGGCAAAGGCCACTTTATGGCTTTGAGCCGACAATTATCTTTATGCTAACCTAATTTAGTCTCTATCATCCCTTCGAATTCATCTTTGATAATTGGATTGTTTATTCTTAGTTGCTTAAGTCAAAATTGCTTATCTTAGAATAAATGACTATTTGCTTTTATATTGTGTTGGTATTCTATTTTAAAATAATTAAATTAATTAAAATCTCTTCTAATTATAATAAAGAATTCAATTTTTTTCCGACCTTCTTATTTCCCTTTATTCCCAAACAAATCAGTTTTGTCTGAATAACATATCTTGACAACTAAAGTGAAAAAGTACTAACAACCCAGTCGGGTCATCGTGTGTTCAATTATTAAAGAGGGTCGGTCAGGAAACAATACATGAATATTCATCTTTCTATACAATCATTGGTCTAACTCACCTTAGATGAATCAATAATAGAAATTTAAATTTTTTAGCTTTTAGTCTCTCTAATTTATTTAATTAAAAAAAAAACTCCTTATAGCCACTGTTTTTAGTGAAAAAAAAATCTTGTAATCTCATTTTTTTAGAAAACAGGTCAGAAAACTTGAAAACATGTATATATTAGTTACTCTCTATTTCTGCACATTCTATATCCGTAAACCAATATATATGTCCTTAGACAGCTTTGTTTGAGAGAGACCATATCCGTTACTGTTAGGAATCAGCCATCCAAACTTTGGGTGGTAGATGGACAATTCTTTTAACATCCCTCATATAATTAGCTTCTATTCCTAAATGATGGTCTAATAAATAATACACACTGTCATTATATTGACCCACGCTAAATATCAAATAATCTTATCCTCATTTAACTTAATACAACAGGTTAAACTAGACGTGTAAACTTTAGGGGTAGCCCGAAGCAATGTGATGTTGAGCCATCATTGGAAATGCGAACGGGTGGCATTCGATGTGAATCCAAAGTAGCATCCATGATCTTTACATATCCTGTCCATTTAAAAAGACTATATGTTAATTAATCTATATATTAATAACTGATCGGATAATCAAAATTTTAATGTACTATGTATATTCGGTGAAAAAAAATTATACCCATTATCTTATATGTTATGTATATCAATTTAGATTATGATAAAAAATATATCAATTTTAAAAGATGATCATTTAACTGAGGTATAAACTATTAATCGCTCAGATAATCAAATTATTAATTACCATTTGCATCCCTAGCCATCGTCAATGGTCATCGTCAGTGTCGGGTGTGGCATGCTGCACTTTTAGCATGGCACGGTGGTCCTCCGGCCGGTCAGTAGCGGACCACCAGCCCAACGTACGGTTCAGATCTTCCCTCGGCGGGAGTTTCCAAAACGGTGCATGATGCTATCAGGGCCTTTAGATACTCCAAATGCTTATTTTCGGCTAGAAAGGAATGATTGAGATCGTTTATTTCATTTTTTTCTATTTTGTTTATATATTTTCTTATTTCATTAGTTCATTTATTATTATGACAATAGAAAAGTAGAATTCAAAAAGAAAAAAAATTTCCCATTTTTTTAAAAAGTGATACTTGCTGTAATGCCTATGTTACTTTAGTGTGGATCATTGTAATAAATATAAAAAAATATTTTTAAATTTCTTTTAGATTTTGTTTCACATGCCCTATATATATATATATATATATATATATATATATATATATATATATATATATATATATATATATATATCTATACGATCCGAAAATCTAAAAAAATTTAAAATAAAAAATCAGTTATTAAGCCTAGCCCATTAAGGACATTTTTACTATTTACTGGTACTTTATTTTTTATTTATTTAGAAGGGAGATCGAGTTGTACGAAAACGTAGAACATGTGGGGTCCAACTTAAAAAAAAATTTAAAAATATTTCTTACATATTTACTTCAATACCCCCACTGCAACAGCAAGATACGTTGTAGCAAGTAATATTCCTTTTAAGATTATGAACCAATCAAATTGAATGAATTACAAATAATGTAAGCAAAATAAGATAGACAATCTGAATCGTTCGGGAACATGAGCAGTTGGGACTTCACATGTAAGCAAAGTTCGGACTTCAGAGTCATATCCTTTGAGAATAACTTCTTATTTTAATTTTAAAAGAATACTTTTTGAAATTTTTTTGAGTTGGTCCCAACGTCTTCTATGTCGTATAATCCGATTTCGGAACGGATAACTTAAAAGAAAGATAAAAAATCGAACATTGACTTTGAATGAACAGTAAAAAATAGTATTTTTGATTTTTCATTTATTTGAGTCGTCTGATCCAAAATTAGACTGCACCACCACTTAGAATGCCATGAGGTCGACCCAAAAAAACTTAAAATAGAAATAAAAATACTGGCAGCCGACATAATACTGGTTCTGAGTGCAGCCAGTTATTCTCCATATCCTTTAATCTGTCTCAACGTCTTTATTTTTATCACATATGTTTTTCCCGTGTATATATAAAATAATTTCCATTTAATTTCTGGTGGGCAGCCAGATATCCGCTGACAGTTTGATAAATAGGGTCAAACACATAATTATATATGGATTTTTTAGGGATATATAATAGAAACCCCTCTGCTGCTATTTATTCTCCGTTACGCTTAAACTTCCGCGTATAACGGCCACCAATAAGTTACCGTGCGGACGATTTCAAAAAATTGCCCCGCAACGATGGGGGACCCGGCCGAGGGCAAATTTAATATTTTCCACGGAATTTATCCCAAAATGCGCCCTGCCTCCACCAGCGCGCCTCCCCAGAAAAGGCAAGCCAGCTCTCGAGCGGACCACCCAACTTTCCCAAACTGCCCCTCTTTCCTCCTTATAATAACGAAAATACCTACGATCGTCATCTTAATTATTAAAAAAACTAATTAGTCTGTTTACTAACATTTCTTTAAATGATATTTTTTAAGCATGAGTCAGAAGCTCATCTTGGGGGTGACTTAACTGGTGAAGAAAAACGCTAGTATATGTGAGTAAGTGATTTATCATTTATTATTTTATTGCCGGATAAAAGAATATATTAAATAAAAAGTTTTTGACGTTCAATCTTTTAAAAAGATTTATATTATAAATAGTTATCCTTAATTTAATTATTTACAATCAGTTCTCACAATCTCAACTTTTTTATAAATTTTTCTTTTGAGAGACTTTTTTGTAACACTCTTGAGTGTAACAATTTGAAATCTTGCACCGATTTACGAAGTATCATGAGAGTTCATAAATAAATAATTAGATTAAAATATTTTTTATAAATATTGTATATTTTTAAGAGGTAAAATATGATTAGATGTAAAAAAAATGACGGAGTGAGTTTTCGGAGTCTGAATAATAACGGGGAGAGGAGCGGGGTGTTTTGGTCATTGTAGCGCCGTATTAGTCCACTAGCAGACAAGCGTCTTAAGCGCTCTGCCCGACGCGTTCCCTGCACACCACCTCAAAACTGTTTCCTTTCCGGTCACCGTCCAAGTAATCGTCTGAGCTCTCCGACCAAAACACCCACAGCACACAGAGAGAGAGAGAGCAGGAGACACATGAAGCTTGAGGGAGATGGTGATGGGCATTGCTGAGAGAGAGAAGAGGAAGAGGAAGAGGAAGTGTAGCTTCCATCTGGAAGCTCGGCAGCAGCCTCTCCTGTCTCCACATAACAGTGTGGTGGAAGAAGGGGCTCCTCCCCCTTTAATGGGTGTCTTCTACAGCAAAAAGGTTGCACCTTTGAACACAAGAGGCAGGGCAAACGCAAGGAGAGGTACTTCCAAGTCGTTCCTGTGAAAGAAAAATAATCCAAGAACAAAAGGAGCTTTGGTTTTTCCTGTGCAAAATCCCCCCATCCTTTGAAGAAGATTGAACAAGTGGTGAAAGGGAAAGAAAGCCAGTGGAGTTGTCACTAGCAGCAGCAGCAGCATAAGAAGAAGAAGAAGAAGAAGAAGGAAGCAAGAAGAAATGGGGTGCTGCCAGTCGAGGGTGGAGCAGGAAGAGACCCTGTCGCGCTGCAAGGCCCGGCGACGCTACATGAAGCAGCTGGTGAAGGGGCGCCAGGCCTTCGCCACCGCCCACTTCCTCTACCTCCGCGCCCTGCGCTCCACCGGCGCCGCCCTCCTCCAGTTCGCCAACGCCGAGACGCACCTCCGCCGCCACCCCCAGCTCCACCACCTGCCCCCCCTGCCGCCTTCTCCTCCACCAACGCCCCCACCCCCTCCGCCGAAAGCGCCGCCATCACCACCCCAGCCGCCTCCCCCCATGAGCCCCTGCTCCGACAACTGGACCTCCGCCACCGCCTCCCCCAACCTGCACCCGCCGCCACCGCCACCGCCCCCGCCGCCGCCGCCCTCCTCGAGCTGGGACTTCTGGGAC
This sequence comes from Zantedeschia hybrid cultivar, assembly GCA_030544215.1. Taxonomy (NCBI): domain Eukaryota; kingdom Viridiplantae; phylum Streptophyta; class Magnoliopsida; order Alismatales; family Araceae; genus Zantedeschia; species Zantedeschia hybrid cultivar. The sequence continues at coordinate 12,270,664 of JARZZO010000015.1, forward strand.
CCCTTCATCCCCTCCTCCTCCAGGTCGGTGACGGAGGAGGACTGGGAGGAGGCCACCACCAGCGTCTCCGAGGTGGCCGTGGCGGCCAACGCGGCGCCGGCGCCGTCGGTGATCAGCGGGTTCTCGAAGGTGTCCAAGGATTCCACCAACGAGCTTGCCGTGGTGGTCTCCAGGAACAGGAAGAACCTCGCCGAGATCGCCAAGGAGCTCGACGACTACTTCCTCAAGGCGGCAGAAGCGGGTAACCGCGTCTCCGCCCTCCTGGAGGCCCCCCACCCTGGGTTTTCCTCTGCTCATAGCCTAACAGGCGAGTGCTTCTGCTCGCTTTCTCTCTCTCTCTAACTTGTTTATGTCAAGGTTGTTGTGGTTGGTTTCACTGTGTTTACTGTGCTACGGGGGCTTGCTGTGTTGAAGCAGGCAAGCTGTGCAGCTATGGCAAGAACCTGAGCCCGCTCCGTTGGCCGTGGGGCTGGAGCCCGAAGTCGAGCCAGTACGGTGGGTTTGAACGGTTGGGGGAGGGGGCGATGGTGGGGACGGACATGCTTCTTGGTGGAGTTGTGAGCCACTGCTCCACGGTGGAGAAGCTCTATGCTTGGGAGAAGAAGCTCTATCTAGAAGTGAAGGTATCCACTTCTAACCATCACCATTAGACCAACCATGGGTGTTGCTGTGTCCTCTAAAAAATCTGCTACCATATATGTTAAGATATATCTTCTTCCTTCTTGTTTATTCACCGTCCATAAGTTTTTGTTCTTGTCTTCTTCCCAGTTAATTACCCCAATGGAGCCAGCCTATGATTCTCTCTGTTGGCCAATCGGAGCATCATATGATGGATGGCATAATGCACGTAAAAATGAGACCTCTATGCTATAGTTTTCTCTAGTTCATTTGGGGCCCAAGAATTCTAGTAGCTTGGCACAGAAAACACTTGTTTACATGAACCTTCTACACTTGATGACAAAGCTGTGTCATACATATGCCCACCTGTGTCATGCTCCTTTCTCTCTATTATTATTGTCGTCTTCTTGCTATGTTTAGAACTGAAACTTTTTGGACTTGGGATGCCAACAGAACAGGGAGAGGCTGAGGGAGGAGCACGACAAGAGGGTGGCGCGGCTGAGGCGGCAGGAGGCGAGGGGGGCGGACTACCTCAAGGTGGAGAAGAACAGGAAGGAGGTGGAGAGGCTGAAGTCGCGGATGGCGGTGGCGGAGCAGGCCATGGAGGCCACCTCCTCCGAGATCATGCGGCTGCGGGAGGCGGAGCTCTTCCCGCAGCTCCTGGAGCTGCTTAACGGGTCAGCTTCCCCTTCCCTCCTTCACTACCGAGCAAACAGAGACGTTCTCTTCCATTGGAGGGCAACACTACTCGCTGTTAACCCTGTTATGGGGTCGTAGTGTTCCTTGTTGGGTCGTACTACCCTATCCTTCATGCACAGCACTGGGTTGCTTCCTCTGCCAGTGTTCGTTGACGGGGCATTAGATTGCCGGGATATCTGATACTGTCTGAATCAACTCTGGAAGTCCCTGTCGCATAGTGGATCGGGTTGACCCTGGTCAAAGTCAACTCTGTGTCTGCTCAAGGAGGCTTCGATTTGGCTACTTATGACCTATGAAACCTACCTCAAATGGTGGTAGACTGACCTAACGATATGGAAGACCCACTTCTGGTTAAGTCTCCTGCCTAATTCTTCTGTTGCAACATAAGAGGAATGCTTTCTCTCCATGATTTTTTTGGTTGGAAGCAAAACGAAAGGAAAACAACATAAAATTAATCTTTATCTTTTAGTGAGTCATAAGATCCAATTCTTGAGTTAATACAAAAATTATTAAACATGTAGATCAGTTTAAAAAAAATTTAATATATCTGATGATCGGATTGGATCAAATAATTTGAGATGAGATCTTTTGGACTTCATTATCTAAACCTCAATATGTTACAAGATCTAATAGGTGCAAATCTGATACTTTATTTACTGGTCAAATAACTGATTTGGTTCTTCTCCCTGTGAGTGAGGGCACATTAAAATCAAGATAATGTGGCCTACAGTAACTCCTGTGGAGTGATTTAGCTAGAAATCTGGGCAACTTGATCTGGATTTGAAGGAAATTAACACCATATTGTTACTAGCTAGAAGCAATGATCTCTCTCTCTTTCTGCATGCTGATGATTTATTTATTTATTTATGATCACATTAGCTTCCATTGGCATTGCCAGGTTGATGTCCATGTGGAGGAGCATGTACGAGTGCCACCAGGTGCAGACCCACATAGTCCAGCAGCTGGAGTTCCTCCACACCGCCGCCACCAGCGCCACCACCCCCACCTCCGACCTCCACCGCCAGTCCACCCTCCAGCTCGAGCTCGAGGTCCAGCGCTGGTACTCCTCCTTCTGCGCCCTGCTCCGCTCCCAGCGCGACTACCTCCACTCCCTCGCCGGCTGGCTCCGCCTCTCCCTCTTCCAGCTCCACCACCCCGCCCCCCCGCTCCCCACTGCCCACCTCCACTCCGAGCTCTACTCCCTCTGCGAGGAGTGGCAGCTCGCCCTCGACCGCCTCCCCGACAAGGTCGCCTCCGAGGGCATCAAGAGCTTCCTCACCGTCGTCCACGCCGTCGTCCTCCAGCAGGAGGAGGAGCACCGCCAGCGCAAGCGGTCGGACTCCGCCTTCCGGGCGCTCGACAAGGCCGCGGCCGAGCTCCGGGCGGCCGAGGGCCGCTACGGGCCCTGCCCTCCGGACTACGCCGAGGTGGCGCACCACTCGCCGCTGGCAGCGAAGCGGGCGAGGGTGGAGGCGCTGAGGGCCAGGGCGGAGGAGGAGAAGAGCAAGTACGAGAAGAGCTCGGGGGTGACCAGGGCCATGACGTTAAACAGCCTACAGACGGGGTTCCCCAACGTTTTCCAGGCCATGACCGGCTTCTCAGGGGTGTGCATGCAGGCCTTTGAGTCCGTCCACAGCCATCGCCAGAGCTCGGATGGAGTACATCGTTTGAAGCTGCTGCTGCCTTGAGAACTTAGAACTCTTCTGTATAAACTGTACTGCACACAGCTTCCATATGTAGTTAGGGTTGGGGGAGGAGTTGCAGAGGCTAGCTGCTCCATGGACACTGGCAAGAGAAGGTGTGGACTGTGGACAGGCTTCTTTCCTCACCATGGGAGCTCCTAGAAGGGGAGTTCATGGTGCGGTTGCACCATAAGGCTGTTTACTGACGTAGATGGGAGGGGAGGGTGTTGGGTCAAAATCTGTGGAGCTGATAAAGTTTTGGGCATTTGGGTTTCTTATCTTATTAGTTGTAGTTTTGGGTGGGGGAAAAAGGCTGTCGTGTGGGTCACTGACCTTTGTTGTAGTTTTGGTTGTTCCTTTTTGGCTCGGCTTGGATTGCTTGGATGGAAAAGCTGGTTTTTGTTGCATTTTATAGTTCTTGGGGTTTAGGGTTGTGAGGGTTTCTGTTGTGTTAATGGCTGGAAAAGAGAGGCGCAGAGGAAATGGGTGGCAGCTTTTGCTGTTGGTTCGAAGTCATAATTTTAAAATCATGTACCCAACAAAACAAAATTAGACATGGCATTCTTCCATTCGAGGTGCCTTTTCATTAATTATATCAAGAATAGATAACACTTCATTATGTGAGGAGGAAATACTCTAAAAAAAGAGAAAATTTCTTCAGGTTAAATAAAATTTCTTAAATCACACACTGTGCAGGTAAGCTCCAATATGTTATAAAGGGCAGACAGAATTGCAAACATGAAGCCACTGGGAGAGAAGGAACGAACACATGATCTTCTGCAATTGCAGTTGGTTGCAACCCGGTAATTGATCGTCGCGTGTTATAACCGCAGAAAACATCACAGAAGTCTGCAACAACTAAAGGAGCCTAGATCCTTTTTCAGGAGTAATACCGCCCCAGTGTACCCTAGATATCGTAGTATAACCGTGATCAATCGGATAGCATACTGCCACTTAGGGCTGTAAATCATCCCCGTTTACCCGACACCCGTTCTTAAAAGATGGGATGATAGATCCCATACTCGGCATTATCTGGACTGGTACAGGTCTAGCCCCATCTTCTTAATTTCTGAATCGCGGGTCCTGAAACAGGTCTAAAGTGAGACGCGATAGAAGAGGAATTGGGTTAAGAATGTCCTCCGCTCCGCCCATCTCTCTCCCTCGCGCACACAGTGCCACAAGGGCACTCCAACTTCGGTACGTCCTCTGCTCTGCCCCTCTCTCTCCCTCGCACACACAACACCTCAAAGGTGTTCTGCTCTGCCCCTCTCTAACCCTAGCATTCGAAGATTTTCATCATCGGTGGAAAGTTCAGATGTAGATCGAGTCTGAGCCCTTGTCCTCATGGGTGGTTCCACCAACGCGCTGTGCGCTCGCGCCGCCTTCCTCAGCCACGCCGATACCCTTCGCAAGCTACACCACCGCCTGGAGGACAGCTACGACATCTACTAGAATGTCACCGACGGTCACCGCTTCCTCGTCCAGGCCAATGCCCACGAGCTCACCCCCGTTCTCCCCATCTCCACCGCCAACCCACCCCACTGCCTCCAGTGGTAGCAACTCCTACCGTGGATGACAGCGTGGCTGCAGCACGCCCACCATCAGCAGGCACGCACTTGGCGCACGGTGCCCCGTCCTCAACGCACCCGCACTAGAGCCCCACTCGTCCAACCGCTTCTTGGCATTGTGGTTCGGTGGCCTCGACGGTGCTCCGACAGTGGAGCTCAGTCTGAGTGTGCTGGGTTGGGACTGTTGTTGTGATCCCACATCGGGTGCGGCCCCCCAGAGACACGCTCACACGAGTTCCACTACTACTCTATCTATGGCACCGTCACCTATTGCTCCCATGCATGCTAGGCCCTCGATTGGAAACTCCACCACAAGCACCAATGCTTCGCCATGGATCAAGGGCCCCAATCGTCGGTGGTAATGATGACAACTGTTTCCCTCGGGGCCGGTGGGCTTCGGGACACGCCACGGCATGATGACTCTCTCTTCGACCAGTCGATGAACATGCCACCGTATGATCGGGTCTGCTACCGGTATAGGGACCCGACCCAAAACGTGAAGGTTAAAGTGGGTATGGTATGTGGCATACCCATTGCCAAGTGGGTCGAGTCTGATTCGGGTATATATTATCGAACCCACTCAGAACCGACCCATACCGTCCAATTGACAGCCCTACTGCCACTGCACTTCACTTTTAAAAATATTATGTGCCGTTTGATCTACAGTTGTACTATAATGCCCAAAAGGTATTACCCAAATTTTTTTTTTTATCAAGTAGCCTAGTGATAACTGGCAGAGGGAATACCTACAAAGGAGAAAGGCCAGATTCACATCATGACAGAAACGCCGGATGAAGCATGAAGAAAAGAGACACCCATGACTATGCATGGGGTTGAACTTGGGATCTAGCGCACAAAGATGGGAAGGTAAGACCGTCACACTACTGCGTACTACTTAGCATTACTAAAAGTAACACTTTTTTGTATAATGCTTCCTGTAATAACGGCCTAGATTACGATGGTAATACGTGAGCAACCAATTCAACTTTCGTACCGTTTGCAGCAAACAAACTCATCATTTTTCACAGGTTAAGGAATCAATTGCTGTGGTAAGAACTCATGAGGGAGAGAGACACATAAGAAAAACGAATAGTTTTGTTTGCAGTTTCCACGATAGTGTTGCACTGTGTTAGTCCATTAGACAGGAGCCAGTGAACCTGCTCAAAGTCTGACGACACCTCCTGGACACCTTACTGCTCCTTCAAATCGTACGCACATGTTATGAAATTGCTTTTCCTGCGAGTCTCAAACTAGAGATGTTGTTAGCATAGCAGAGCCAGAGGTGGTCTGTTAAGAGGGGAACTAGGAGACTCACCCAGCTGGTGGCAGAGTTCTTAGGTACAATAGTGCCCCACGTTCAGGACTTAATATGTTACCTGTTCAGATTTAGGATGTGAATCTCAAATTTCAGACCTAAATCTTCAGCATCATCAAATGTAACCTTAGTGTGGGACGGACAGTTCATAAGAGTGCTTCCCAAATGAGACCCAAACTTGAAAATGTTGCCCATATGGGATATAGCTGCACCTGACCAAAGAAATCCAACTCGAAAACCCCACCTCCACTTCACCGTGTGAACACTCACTCACCACTTCTACAGCGATGGTGATAGAGAGCGCACAGTCCGGACAAGTAGAAAATGGAACACTATTTAAGGGGCAGACTTGCGAACAACGATGCAACTTTATAATATATCCACAATCATCGTGAAACAAATAGTGAACTTGAGACGGGTGAATTAAAAAAAGAAAAGAAAAAAAGAAACAAATCTATGAGAATATGCACAGGGATTCGTCTCTGATTTTTATAGGATGAACAAGAAATTAAAATTGAACCAAAAAACCAACTTCATCAAGGCGACAGCAGTAAGCAACACATTCTATGATGTCCTCCATTGAAGCTCAATCTGTATACGGCCATTTTTAGAGTCAATCAGATGGTATTTTTCATTGATTCTCTTGTTAGTAATCACGTCAGCGAGGTTGATATCGATGTACCCAAGCATTTCCTGGTTGGAGAGAGAACATATCAAATAGTAAACGTATAGTAGCAGCAGCAACAAAGGATTAAAAGGGCAAAAGAAGACAAACAAATCCACTACAATGTTCAATGCCAGCACTGAGCAGAGAGGAACAAGAACAAAATAATGAAAATAATAATGATAACTTTAACCACCCAATGCTCAAAATCACAGGCTCAAAATACAACACAAAAATAAAGAATGAAACGAATAAATAATATATTGCAGTTGTTAATGTTGGATAACACATAAGCAGAAAACAAGTGGATATTGATTTTTTTTCATGTACTAGGTTTGTCATTTCTTCTTAAATTTGCTATTCTAGTTCCTCCAGCTATGCATGTCAGAATCCTTTCAAACCCCTATCAGATGAAGAAGAAACCATGCATTTGCAGAATCAAAGCTGACAACAAATATGAACCCCATGAATTCATAGTCTCTCTCACCACAAAAAATGTGATATACAAAATATTCAAGTAATTATCAGCCACATAGAGGGAACTTTGAGAGCAGAGATACATGTTGCATGCTTCCTTCTGAACAGGATACCTCCATATAAAGCACGTGAAGAAAAGGGGATGAAAGGAAGTCAGTACATGTACCCAAAGTTAAGAGAGATGTGAACCTAAACAAATCTAAGAAGTCTTCATCTGTATTTGTAAACAAGCATTCATATCTATTATTACTATCATACTAGGGAGTGATTCCCTTCTGTAGACGCCACATCAGAAATGAGGAGAAAGTGATGCCATATGTGAGAGGGCAATTGCAAGGGATGGAGTGGACTGCCCTGATGGCAGTATCAGCTGAAACATATCAGTATCTGTCAGTACCAGAACCGATATGGGGGTGAAACCGATGTGGACAGAATTTGTAAAACTCTCAGTGCCTTTATATACAGATAAAGTAGATTTTTATATGGTGGAAAAAATAGGTAGTAATTCTCTTGAAAAATACTAGGTTATGTAAACTAGGGTTCACCTAGGTGCCTCGCCTTGTTGCATAAGCAAGGAGGAGGTAGGCCATTGCCTTGGACACCTTGATAACTATGGCTGACAGGCAGAGAGAAGATGATTGGATGAGAACGGGAAGGGTACCAATCTGTGATAGCTGGTGGATGCACCAGGGTTGGATGTAGCATGTCTTTCCCCCCTTTTCCAGATATTTGAATGAAACAAAAGTCTAAAAGATGATAGAAGATGGGGGGATGTGAATAGAAGGTGCAGAATGGAATGCAACACAGAAACCTTGTGACACGGAAGAAAGTTACAGAAAGAACTATAGAGAAACGAGAAGGACCTCAAAATATGATAGTTTTACATTTTAACCATTGAAAATGTAGCATATTCACAAAAAAACCCTTCTAATCCAACTATTTACAAATAGACCCCCAATTTACCATGAATCGGTGAAAGGCCCCTAAATATTAGAAATAAGCCCCCGAGACTTTTACAAATGAGCCCCTAAAAAGGGCTTATTTCTCAGAAAGTTGTGATTGTGGGGGCTTATTTCTAAGAAAGTTGTGATTGTGGGGGCTTATTTCTAAGAAAGTTGTGATTGTGGGGGCTTATTTGTAGATAGTTGGATTAGGAGGGCTTTTTTGTAATATCAAAAGTTTATAGGGGTTAAAAAATGAAAATTAAACTAAAGACTAGACTATCTCTAATAAATAAATAACAAAACTTTAAATCTAGATTAAGAAAATGTCTGAGATACATAATAACTTATTACTAATAAAACAACATCATAAAAGACTAGCTACAAAGCTAGCATGATATCTATGTGATTGGTGTCCAAAAAAATAGACATAACACATGTATCAAGATCTTCACGTGCGTCCATTTCAAAGAACATTCTCCTTCCCACATCAGAAGGGTGTAATCAGGTTGAAAGAATTTTGCCTATACAACTGCATCTCCACCTGGGTTTCACATAGAACCCTTGGTTGATGCATAATGATTTAATGAGGTAATAATGTTGAAAGTTGCAAGAAAGGAGTATGCTCATTCAACGAAGGGAAAGGAACTAGTCCATTAAATCAAATATGACAAATATTTTCACTAAATATACCTGGAACCAAGGTTCGCCATATCGCTGATGCGTATCGTATTGTATCTTTACAGATACGTTACGATACCGATACGACTCTGTTTGACTCACACGAGTCGCACGAATCAAGCCCATGAGTTTGTTAAAAGTAATAAGTTTAAGCCACATTATAGAGAAATGTACCTATTAGTTGATATAAAACGTGCAATTTCACTTATCAATGGGAAAAACTCAATTTAAAACAACCCATTATGCATGTATGAGTCAGCACGATCTGGTCCGGCTCAGTGTGTGCCAGCGGATCGGACTCACCCAGTACGAGTCGACTCGAACGAGTCAGCAAGACCTGGTACGATACAGTAAACCAAGCTTGGATTAAGCCTCCTATCAAAGATCCTAAGAAAACATCAGGTTGTTTTATGTTAATTTCAACTATGCTCGTTATAGCGCCATGGTTCACACGTAATGCATGTATGCAGTACGCTTATTCAGGAAAACAAGGTCCATCTGAAAACTTAAGGCAATTCTCTCCCATTTTTATGTGCTTGAAAATTAAATCTGAAGGAAACAAAACCTAAATACTTGGTTGCAGCATTATGTGAAGACCGCCTCCACAACATTTTGCGTGTTGGAGTTTTAGTTTATCAGTTTACATTAATGCATATGCATTTATTATATCATTAGGGGATAACTATACAGAAGGGCTTTAAGACAAAAATGGATCTGAGAAACATGCAGCCAGGAACCACCCATTAGTTAATAATAAATACATCATCAATCAATCTGGACAAGCACAGTGGAGTATATGCAGCATAAAATTATCTATCTGGAAATAACCGAAACATAGAAAAAAGGATACAATTAACAGTATGACATATGACAGGATGCCTACCTTGGAGTGTATGCCAATACTCGGCGGCCTGCTGACAACTTCGACATGTATTCTATCATTGACAGGTGGTTCCTCACACATGAATGTAAATTCTTCTTCCCATCTAGGATCTCTGTTTTTCTTTATGTGCTGCATTTAGAGAATATTGAATCAATTATTGAAGGGATAATCTGGGGCACTAAAATATCCCCTAACTGAGAAAAACCAAGACAATTTAATTACCTTAGTCTTCCTCTCCTCACCCCTAAAAAGGATGCGGACAAATGGATTAGTATGGTGTTTACCCTCGAGATCTTGAGCTTCATGTATCATAACCACTAGCAGTCCGCCACCAGATGGAGTCCCTTCAGGGGCCTTCTCTACTGTATTTGAGCCTTCATCAGCATTTGATAATTCTTCCTCCTTAAAAGGCTTATACTCTACTTCAATAACTACTTGGCCACGTGACTTCTCATTTTGAACGTCATTCAAATCCATGTTTTTAAGAAGATCAAGTGTCAATGTTTTGGCCTCGTCAGGAGTAAGATCCTTTAGAGGAATGACATTCATGCCCATTTTATCATGCTTCCCAACCTATGAAGAATGAAAGGCACAAGACATTGAGAAACACAGAGACATTGATAAGTTAAAAGAGAGAAATTTATGACAAACAGATACATCTGACAAAGGGAAGAAGACATGCCTGTTCCCAGTCATAAACAGTAAGTTCCAGAGCTTGAGAATCTGTGTCTTTAACAACCATGTTGAATTCCTCATTCCATTCAGGATTCAAGTTATTACGCTTGACTGTAGTCTTCTTCGATGGAAGTTTATCCTCTGTAAGCTTTAACTTAACATATGGATCAGATTTACCAATCAGATCTTTCTTCTTCAGTTTAAGTGCTCTAACAACTTTCACATGAAGAATTCCAACAGGCTTTTTCAATGCTCTGAAAAACTCAAAAAATATGATCAGGCCATTTTTTAGGAAATAACACTCAAGAAATTACAAAGGAGTTCAAGAAGTTACTTTGTGGGATCCATAATGGGCACTTCCAGTGTCTTGGGCCAAAGATACATGTTTGCAACCTGATCCTTTATAATCTCCTGTAACAATGAAACGGATGATGAAACTTGGGTAAGGGGTTCGCAAATTCAGCATATCTTAACCATGAATTAAAAAAAATGGATGACGAAAATGGGGCAAGGGATTTGCAAATTCAGTGTATCTTAACCATGAATTAAAAAAATGGGGTGATAAACATAATTTTACACGATTCTCTGAAATACCATGACCAAACTAACTCCAGTCTTATGCCTCGAGTCTTACACCTCTTGAGGGTTTGATAAGATGCCTCACAACTGCCTTAACGTTTTTACAAAGTGGTGTTCATAACATGCCAAAACATGGACATCTGCTATCCAGGAGCAGATTCAAGGACCTAAGGTGGTGTTCAAAGGATCTAATTTCTAAGCAGAGTTCACCTCTTGAGGGTTTGTAACAATGACAGGGATGATGAAAATGGGGTAAGGGGTTTGCAGATTCAGCATATCTTAACCATGAATTAAAAAAACGGGATGATAAACATAATTTTAAATGATTCTGCGAAATATCATGACCAAACTAACTCGAGTCTTATGCCTCGACTATGCCTTGAGTCTTACACCTCTTGAGGGTCTGATGATATGCCTCACAACTGCCTCATCTTTTTACAAAATGGTGTTCCTACCATGCCAAACATGGAGATTTGCTATCTAGGAGTGAGATCCAAGGACCTAAGGTGGTCTTCAAAGGAATCTAATTTCTGAGCAGGGTTCACTATCATTTCGAGAAGATGTGCTTTTGAACCCAAACCCTAATTTGTTTCAAAAAATGTGATATTTTAGGGTTTCGTCATTCTAAAGGGTCATATAATCAATGTTAACTCCTTATAAATGATTGGAAAATGTTTACAAGCAGGTCCAACCAAATTTGTTGCAGTTGTAGGAGATTTGGGGTTTTTCTTCGTACACATTAAAAAAAATTTGTACCCTTAAAAAGTTAAACCAATGTACTCTGATGACTTGCAAAGTTTTTACATCTAAAACAATGTTCGACGAACATGTTGACGGCTCATAATCTGTTCCACGTTTGAAACTTAAGTGAAAAGTAGTTGACAATAAGAAATGCTATGAATCATAATGTAAACAAGAGGATCTGGATTGATATCGACCCAACCCGTGTGACTCGTGATTTCATCTGATACAACAGTTTTTCAGGTTCCTAAGTCAATACCCAATATGGAGTCTGTGAACCTTGGATTCAGTACAGATAAAATAAGCTCAACTTAATACAAGTGAAAGTAATTGTGAGACACCCTTTTTTATTTTAAAAAAATCCATGCGATTTAAAAAAATCTTTGTCGGATTTGAAAATCTTTATGGAAATCTTGATTTGAAAAGAGAAATTTGAGTTTTGAAAACATACTCTCTTTTCTTTTAAGTAAACTTTTAGGATTAATCCTTAAAGTCTAAATGACTTATGGATCGACTGTGGATCCGCGTTCTTGACCTCTCCCCACTGACCTTAGTCAGTGTTAATTACACCAATCAAAGATTAGTAACCCTTGATTAACCATCTAATTAAGACTTGAAGAAAGCAGGAATAAGTAAGATTAATTACAGGCATGCAAGTCATTTTTTTGTTCTTTTTAGTGAGGAAAATTCCATGGATATCTTTTAAAGGATACTTAAAGGATACTTGAGTTCTCCCAAAAGAGTGGACATTTTGAGGAAGATTCCTTTGAAATTATCTTTTAATTATCCTTTAAAAGGATGGAAAATTATTTGGATAACATGTCATCTCATTTGAGATTATTTAAAAAGACATAGACTGCTTAAAAGATACTCTTATTTAATGAGGCATGAAAGCCGCCACATAATTAGAAATATTCTTTAATGGTCCTTCAACCAATATGAAGGAACCACAACATTATTTTAGGTCATTTAACCAATATGAATTAACTAGAACTTAATGGTCAATCCATTAGTAGGAAAGAACCACTTTAATTTATTATTACCCCATCAATATAAAATGAACAAAGATTTATTCTTATTGATCTTATTAATAGGATAATCACGACTTCGTAACCCGGCCCTCAGTTAGGGCAGAATCATAAAAGTCATTGATTATCCCTATTGATAGGGATGAATCTATAATCATAACATTTGGTCACTCTACCAATAATAGTGAAATTAATCAAGTGATCAATCTAACAATAAGATATAACCACTAAAGTTAGGCCATTCAACTAATATGAATGAACCTAATTTTTTATTTGTGTTTTTTTATTTTTAGAAAACCTTGGTCATCCAACTGATGTGGAAGAGCCAATTATTTTTCTCAGTTTTAATTGATTAATTAACAAATGGTCAACCAAATGATATGGAAGGGCCAATTAGTTGAATTAATTGGTTAATTAACAGATTATTAGCCAACCAAACATTATGGAAGAACCAAATTAATTTAATTGGTTGTGTTAATTGATTGATTAACACAATTTTAACTTAATTAGTTAAATTAATTGATTAATTAACAGATTTGTTGATTTAATTAGTTGATTGATTAACAATTTAACTTAATTGGTTGAATTAATTAGTTAATTAACAAATTTGTTAATTTAATTAGTTGATTGGTTAACAATTTCAACTTAATTAGTTAAATTAATTAGTTAATTAACAGATTTGTTAATTTAATTAGTTGATTAGTTAACAATTTCAACTTAATTGGTTGAATTAATTAATCAATTAACAGATTTGTTTATTTAATTGGTTGATTGATTAACAATTTTAACTTAATTGATTAAATTAATTGATTAATTAATAAGTTTGTTAATTTAATTGATTGATTAAGTTGATAGATTAACAAATTAACTTAATTAGTTAATTGATTGATTAACAAATTTATTAATTGATTGATTAACAACTTAATTTAATTGGTTAAGTTAATTGATTGATTAACAGATTTGTTAACTGATTGATTAACAGATTTTTGGGTCCAACCAAATATTAAATTATTAGCCAACCAAACATTATGGAAAAACCATGTTTATTATCTCATTTTTTTTAATATGGTCAACCAACCAATATGGAAGAACCATCTTCATTATTTTTATTTAACTTTTCTTTTTTTAGATTAATATGGCCAACCAACCAATATGGAAGAACCATGTTATTTAATTTATTATTTTCTATTTGTTTTAATTTATTGAATGGCGAACCAACCAATATGGAATAACCATGTTCATTATTTAATTTATTATTTTCTATTTTTTAATTTATTGAATGGCCAACTAACCAATATGGAAGAACTATATTTATTATTTAATTTACTATTTTCTGTTTTTCTATTAAGTTAATTTTAGATGGCCAACCAACCAAGATGGAAGAACCATCTTATTGTTTTCTGTTTATTTTTTAAAAAAATTTGATTTATTCTTAAATGACCAACCAACCAATATGGAAGAACCATTTTATTTATTTTATTATTTTTCTATTTATTTTTTTACTATTAGATGGCCAACCAACCAATATAGAAGAACCATTTTGTTTGTTAATTGTTTTCTATTTTTTTATTTTTAGGCTAATTTTAGATGGCCAACCAACCAATATGGAAGAACCATCTTATTAAATTATTGTTTTCTATTTTCTTTTTTTAAGTTAATTCTTTTTTTTTTAATAACCAACCAACCAATATGGAAGAACTATTATTTTATTTTCTGTTTTTTAATTATTTAAGTTGATTCATAATTTGATGGCCAACCAATCAATATGGAAGAACCATCTAAAAGAAATAAGGCAACTCATATAGAAATTTACCTATAAAAAAAAATCTGAACTTCTTTTTCCCCCCAAAAAAAAATTACAAGCCTAAAATATAGGCCTTCTCTTCTTTTTCCTCCTTTCTTTCTTGTGCAGATTGGAGCCTGGAGCTTGGAGCGCTGGAGCCTTGGAGACGGGGGGGCTTCTTCTTGTGCGGCTAGGGGCCTATTTATAGGCTTTGGAGGGAGGCCGGGGAGGGGCGGGATGGGAGCCGGTGGCACCCCCTACCGGTGCCAACTAGGCGCCGGTAGGGGGTGGATAAAGATGAGAGGGAGAGAGGAGATAGGGATGAGGATGGGGATAAGGATGGGGATAGAGGTGGAGATGGAGAGGGAGAGGGAGAGAGGGAGGTGGAGCCAGGATGGGAAGGGGAAGGAGGCCAGTCGGTCCTCCTGGAGAGAACGGCCGGTCTCTCCCTCTATTTTTCTTTTTTCTTTTTTTGATGTATATCTCCTCCCCTCCCCTGCGGTTCTCTCTCTCTCTCCCTGCAGTTCCCTCTCTCTCTCCCTGTGGCTCCCTCTCTCTCTCTGCTGGCCAAGCCTCTCTCTCCCTGCGGTTTGTTGCTTCTCTGCCTCCCCCTTGTTGGTGCCGACTTGCCGCTGTTGGTGGGAGCTTGGAGTGCAGATTTTGGAGGCTTGTTCTGCTGCAGATTGGCTGCCATTGAAGGCTGCCTTCCATGCTGCTGCTGGAGGTTGCATTAGAGGTTTGCAGGAGGCCTTGTTTAGTTGCTGTTTGGAGACTGGTATTGGCCTCTTTGAAGGACTGTTCTTGCAGCAAATTTGAGGTGTGTATCCTCCTCTCTTTTTATTTGCTGTAGTGTTCTTGTGTGCATACTAAAATCTGTATGCATCTCTTCCCCTTTTTTTTTTCTTTGCATACACATACATATCTGTGTGCTTACATGTATCCCACATAAGTATATGCATGTATATATTTTTTGCAAGAATTAGAACTAGATCTATGTGCAATACATGTATTTGATATGCATGCATATGCCTAGATGCAATCATACACATTGGCTCATAAAAAAAACCTAGTGTATGTTCTTAAAAAAAGAAATGCATCATGACAGCTACCCATATCTATGTAGAAATATGCATAGTTTTATTTCCTTTTTTACACAACTTATTAGAAACTCAGATACAGTAACATCTAGTTTTGTTTTCTTTTAAAATATTTATGTTGCTAATATCTTATTGGAACCATTTCTGATCCGATAAGGTATTGATAATTATTCTAATTACCCGTGTTACTGAATTGAACCACCAAACCAAAACTCAAGTTAGCAGGTGGACAGTCCCATAACAAATATAGGCATCGAGTAGCTCATGAATACTCGGTTAGAAATAAGCACTTTCTGCCTCCCCCCCCCCCCCCCCCAAACCCACATGAACCGGGGTGAAACCCTATGGCGCTCCCTGAAATTGTGAGGCCAAATGGGGGAAACCCAATGCACAAACCATCCCTAATACCATGTTACTGGACACCAAACCACTAACCCAAAACTCGAGTTAACAGGTGGGGAGATCCACAACTAATATAGGCAAGGAGTGGCTCGTAAATACCCAGCATGGGACGAAACGGCAATCTGAATTTGGTTGTAAAGTCGGACACTGATAGGAAAATCCAAAAAATGAGTTTTGTAGACAAAGCACAGTAAGAACATGCACAATCCCAGCTTCCAGCTTCAACAACATCAGAAGTCAGGAAAAATCAGGCAAGACAGCAATGAAATACGAAAGATGCAATGTACTATGTACCTGGACTAGTGTGTATAGACCAGGAATCGCCATAATATCAGCTCCAATAAGTTTTAATCCAAAGTCGACATGTGGCTGGCAAGACAAGAAATTAGCTAGACAGTTATTAATCCTTTCTCACAAATGATAAAAAAATGAATAAACAAAGGAACATCTAGCTATTTTCCCATACCTTTTCCATAAGAGAGACAAGAATTTTCGCAAAACAAGGAAAGCTAGGAACCAATGGCTTTAAAGTGATGCGTGGTATGGCAAATACTTGCAAATCCACTATCTGATATTTAGCAAGGAAAAAAAAGATATCCACGATCATTCTCTTTGGAAGTTAATGGCCATCCATTTTACAATTTCGAAAGAAATTTTCAATTTTGTTCTTGTAGAACATGGAGAAACTTAATAACCTGCACAGTTGCTTTTAGACCAAATGCTTTGACTACAACAGTGACATTCGGATTGCCAGCCCATTTCATGGATAGTTCCATAATTAATTCCTTCTCATCAGTAGTATAGACCTTCATACCTGCACAAAAGCATTCTGGTTTTTAGACATAACTGATATCATGCAAGACATACATAAAACTCTATAACAGTTAAAGAAGAAAGACAAGGTTGATAGATACGCTGTGGTTTTAAACATCAAAAGCAAAGGATATCTGCATGCCTTACAAAAATTTTAAGATCAAAAAATGAAATATCAAAGCGAACAGAGATATCTTGTCTGCGTCTCCTTCATTTGTTTGTTAAAAGGACCAATCAACAGCCAAAATTCACTTCACTCTGTCTCTGCTTGGACCTGATCTTATTTATCCCTCTCTTCTCCCTCCTCTGCCAGCTTGTCATGGCAGTTTTTCTCTTTCCCTTGCCATTTTCTGCACAGCCATTTACTTAAGGCTTATTTCCCCAACTTTCAGCTTACTTTAACAAGCCAAAGAACTAAACTCTAGGGAGCAATGTCTCACAGTTGGGGGGAGCGCTGGCAGTCACCTCTGGAGCCAACTGCATCCCTCTTGGGAGCAGACAGGCTGTCTAGATAGGCATGCTCTCTAGCACACCTTGATCCACTGATGGCCATCCCTTGCGGAACAAAGAACATTTCTGGAGGCCAGAGAGGGGGAGAGGCTTCCTTGTGTTCAGGAATATGTGCAGGGGTGCTTCAGGTGCTTGTGCTGGTGCAAGGCTCTGGTGAGATGCAGGACATGAAGGGGAAAAGGCTGTCTGAGGGGGTCATGTTCAGGGAAGGCCACAGAGGATATCTGGTGTTAAGGAAGTCTCTTGCTAAGTGGTGGCACGGGCAATGTGGCAAGTAGCATTATGGACACTGCAAAGAAACTATCTCTAGATCCTACAAAGGAAGAGGTTGTGGAGAAATCTCAAGCAACGGAAATCCATGCCCAGTCATGGCCTGATATGGCTGATCTTGGACAACACCATAGTTGTCAAGGCTTATGCCTAGGCAACGTCTAGGCACTACTTAGGTGACAAGGCTTATTTTCAAGGCCTAGGCAGTTAAGCGCCTTATAGGGCCTTGAAAAAAGCACGCCTAGGCACCACTTAAGCACGCTTAAGTGCACCTAGCACGCCTAGGCTTGTTCATGGGCCAACCAAATCAGGTCCATTGGGACCCAATCCTAATATAAATAAGGTTATGTGGATGATTGGGTCATAGGCTTTCATACCCCTTCATATCAACTTATTTATTATTTCTTCCTCCTCATCATCTTTGTCATCATCCCTTCTCAACGAACAAATCTTGACGTCAGTAATGAGGCGCTCCTATATGTTCTCCTCTTACTATAATGGCCACAATGAGGCAACAAGCCCTAGTTGCCCATGCTAACAAACTCGGAACCCCTCATGGCCATTAGCATCTTCTCACACTTCCTAAATTTTCTATATGCCCATCCTTTCCTCCCCCTTCTCGTCAATTATTTTGTCTCCTTGTCTATAAGTACCGGTACCTCTACCTCTTTGTAATAGTCTGATTCAACCTTTGTGAGGTATTGTCCGCTTTGGGCCAAGTCAGTACGATTTTGTCCCAAAAAGGCACCTCACACGTTATAGACACAAATCCCACATATATAGCTCAGTACCTTTTTTCCGTTTTCGATGCAAGACTAATCAGGTTCATTCTCGCCTAGCCCCCAAACGCAGTGGTAGCTCCACATCACTACACTTACGGGTAGCGCTTTTCTATAGGTAGCTCTCTCCTCCTACCCAGCTCATGACTATATCATTACAAGCCCACCAGCTTCCCCGTGGTTCGTACCCAAACCAACCCGTATCGCACGGGTCCTACTTTAATACCATTCTGTAATGGTCCAATTCAACCCTTGTACGTTATTATCCGGTTTGGGCCAAACCCGCACGATTTTGTCTCCAAAAGGCGTCTCACAAGTTATAGATACAAATCTCACATATATAGCCCAGTAACTTTTTTCCGTTTTACGATATAAGATTAATCCGGTTCATTCCCGCCCCAGCCCCCAAATATAGTGATAGCTCCACACCATGGCGGGTTTACACTGCTACACTTGCGGATAGTCCTTTCCTACGAGTAGCCCTTTCCTATAGGTAACCCTCTCCTCCTGCCAGGCTCGTGACTAGGTCATTACACTCTCCCTCTTCTTCCTACCTCTTAATTATGAAAGTGCCGCCTAAGCATTGCTTAGGTAGGCACCTAAGTGCTTAGGTGCTGGGGGACCTAAACTATGCCTTGGGTTGCCTTATTTATATTATCAAAGGCGATCGCCTCGCTCGCCTAGGCAATGAAGAAGGTTGAGGCGAGCCAAAACGCCTCGCCTCATTCATCTAGGCACTTGCTTGTGATGTCTATGCTAAATGTTTGCTTATTTTTTAATTATATGACATTACTTTTTCTTATTAATTATTTCAAAGTCGCTAATACTTCTTTTAGCAATGTCTAGTACCTTTCTTTCTCTTATATGCTACCACATGTTCGCTTATTTTTTATGATTCCAAAGCCCATCAGCTGCTTATATGAGTAGTAGATGGTCTTAAGACATTACATGTTGGAATGATCAGTGCTTCTCATAGTTTTACATATGATTATCTTAGATGTTTCTTTATTTTTCTTATATTGTCATTTTCTTCCTTCATGGTGATTTATAGGAGAACACATCGCCTCAAACGCTTAGGCGATCGCCTAGGCATTTAAAGCTGAGGCGAACCCCTAATCACCTCGCTCGCCTCACCTCTGACTACATAGAGCGTACTGGTCAACATGTTGGACAAGTACGTCCGGACAAGGATCTAATGAGGAGGAAATTCACAACCTAACAAGGGATGACCCTAGAGTAGGTCCTATACTTTTCTAAAAAGGAGGAGTACGCAACCATTTATCATGCCTGCCATGAAGAATCTAAAGTTATGCAAGGAGCAGATTGACCGTACAGCTTCAAGATGGTTTATCTACAACAATGTGACGGCTAATGATGCAAAGGGTCCTTATTGGCAAGAATGACTGAGAAAATTAGAGATGTATGTAAGACCAACACCTAAGGCGGTGTACAACACTTATCTACCAAGGTGAGTGATCTCAAGGACTATATCAAGTCCTTCGAGCTAATATAGGATGAGAGAGGCTGTATAATTAGGACCGAGGGCTGGATAGGTGAGCAAGTTAGAATAATTTAAGACGATCATAGTGATTGATTACGTTTGTTGGGCTAATTATCTCATTCCCTCGAGCCTTTTTTGAATAGGGATAACGAAGAGAGTATGACCAACTTCCTTATATACCGTCAAGTATGGTTTGTCATATTGTATTGGACCAAGCTGACCCGTACAAGTCAACTCGTATATGGATGATACTAAGTCATTGTGTCGCCTGGTTTGATCAATGCACTATGGCACGTTATGCCATATCTAGATCAATTTGTAGTCGTGTTTGTAGGTGATATTTTGATATATTCATCTACCGATGAAGAACATGAGAAACACCTTAGAATCATACTACAGACATTAAGGGAACACCAACTCTATACCAAATTTAACAAACATGAATTTTGGCTACATGAAGTGCATTTTCTGGGACATGTCATTTCCGAACCAAGTGTGTCAGTGGATCCAGCAAAGATTGAATATGTACTTAAATGGGAGAGACCTAAACAGTTATTGAGATTAGGAGTTTTTTAGGAACGGCTGGCTACTATAGGAAGTTTATCCGTGATTTTTCTTCTATAGCTGCTCCTTTAACTAAGCTAACTAGAAAAGGAACATCATTTATATAGACCAAAGTGTGAAGATAGTTTTCAAGAACTAAAAGCCCGTCAAACCTCCACACCTATTTTAGTTATTCCTTATGGTCCATAAAGTTGCAAAATTATGATTCATGAATGGAAGCTACTTGAAGACATAGCAAAATTGACTCTTTTGACTTCTGAAAATAAAACTACTGGAACGTTAGCCAATTCACCTGTAAGGCCTATATTATATGACAAAATCATAGATCTCAAAAAGCAGATGAAACATTACCCCATGTTCTACAGCCTAAAGGTGGAAATGTCTAGACATGATGTTGTGAAATTTCAAGGAAGACTTTATGTTTCCCTAGAAATAGACCTAAGGCAAGAACTATTAGATGAGTGCTACAAGTCGAAGTTTGTAGTTCGCCCCGAAAGTACTAAGATGTACCAGAATATAAAAAAAAGTTTTTAGTGGCTCAAGATAATGAATGACATAGCAAGCTATGTATATAAATGTCTAACTTGTCAACAGATCGAGGTAGAACATCACAAGCCTGCTGGAATACTCCAACCCTTAACAATTCCTAAATGGAAAGGGGAATTCGTGACGACAAATTTTGTGGTGGGATTACCAACAACTTCAACGGGAATTGACAACATTTGGGTGATAGTTAATCGATTGACAAAATCTGCTCATTTCTTACTAATAAATACTTCATGGGCAACAGATAAATATGCTCAACTTTATATAAAGGAAATTGTAAGATCGCATGGGGTACCAGTGGCCTTAGTTTTTGATAGAGATCCAAAATTTACCTCAAACTTCTGGAGAAGTTTTCAAAAAGAGCTACGCACCAAATTAGCACTCAATTCAGCTTATCGTCCAGAAACCGATGGACAGTCTGAGAGAAGAATCCAGACTTTAGAAGATATGCTTCGAGCCTGCTATGTTGAATGGAAGGGATCATGGGATCAGTACATTCCACTCATTGAGTTCACTTACAACCATAGCTATCATGCAAGTATTGGCATGGAGCCCTATGAAGCTTTGTTGAATGCCCTTATCGATCCCCTTTACATTGGGATGAGGTTGGTGAAAGAAAGTTAGAAGGACCAGAAATTATACAAGATTGCTGACAAGGTAAGAACAATCAGCCAAAGATTAATTGCAGCGCAAAACAGACAAAAAAGTCATGTTGATTGTCGAAGATGGCCACTTCAATTTGATGTAGGAGATCACGTGTTTTTTACAATTTCACCTACCAAAGGAGTCATGAGATTTGGGAGACAACGCAAATTAAGTCCATGTTACATTGGCCCATTTGAAATACTTAGAAGAGTGGGTGAAGTAGAATATAACCTTGTCTTACCTCCAACTTTGTCTAACGTACATGATGTCTTCCATACCTCTATACTACGAAGGTACATTCCAGATCAAGGTGTATCGGATCGGATTAGATCGGATCGGCCAATCCGATCGAATTTTGACCGAACCGATCAGATCCCGTACCCCCACCCCCTGACCCATAAACAGGATCGAACGGATCGGGGCCGACCCGGCAGGTTTCAAACTAGTTGTTGCCAAACTAACCATTTGGCTAGCCGTTGGGAAGACTCCCAATAGCTAGCTAGGGGCTTGAGGGCCCCCCTCCCCTTTAAGCCCATCTCCCATCCCCACCAACCTTACTTCTAACTCTATCTCTCTATTCTTATAAATTCTCCCTCTCTATTTCTATCTCTAAGTTCTAACTCTCTCTCTCTAAAATTCTCTTCTTTCTATTCTCATTTTTTAAATTATATTTTTAATAAGTCTCTAACTTTTTATGATTTTATCACTCTCATTACCTCTCTATCTCTTTCTCTCCGTAAGTTTTTTCTCTCTATAGTTTAAACTTTAAACTATCTTCCCTCTTTCTAAGCTCTCTAAGCTCTCTTCAAGGTGCTTTGTTTAGTAAGTTGTCTTTCTATAACACACTCTCTCTAACATCCTTATCTCTCGAATTTTTCTTTCTTTCTTACTCTTTTTTCTTCTCTTTGATAAATTAATATAAACAGTCCTCAAGAATAAATAAAATGAATATGTTGACCATGTTTCGATTTAAAATAAAATTAAAAAATATACACCACTCCTTTAATTTTTTACTGATGATTATCTGGTTCTTGATATATGTGACAATAGAGGTCATTCAATCGTATACACTTATTGAATTTTTTTGGTCAATGACAGAAATCCATATCCCTTTTGGCGCTAACTCCACATTCTCATAGTACGAAGATTGTACATCGGTAAACATTTCGGTACAATCTTGTACTACGAGAATGTGGCGTTAGCGCCAAATGGGGTATGGACTTCTGTCGTTGACAAAAATTTTCAATAAATGTAAACAGTCAAAGGACCCTTGTTGCTGCTTGTATGTAGAGTTAAATAATCATCAACAAAAAATTAAAAGAGTAGTATACTGTTCGCGCGAAGGTTTTGCCAACCCTCGTCGTTCGGGACCTGACCTAGGCATATCTATAAGACATGGCAAAGTTAGTAGCATAGTTATGGTGAGGGCATCACCGGACGGAGAGATGAAGGGGAAGAGAGGTCCCACCGGGCGTGCCATCTCTGTTCGCGCGAAGGTTTTGCCAACCCTCGTCGTTCGGGACCTGACCTAGGCATATCTATCCTCCCCTATATCGGATTATTCGGAAATCCATTTTCTTTGTTTATCTAGAGGATTATAGGTCAGTTTTATATATTTTTATCGGATTATGAGAGCTTGGGATTAGCCCTCAGGGAATCCGGGACTTCGAATCAGGCGAAGATTCGAGTATATGACCTCTCTCCACTGACCTCGGTCAGTGTTAATTACGCTGAGCGACTGCTCGGCAACCCTTGATTAACCGTCCGTATGATGCCCTTAATCATGCAAAACTACTACTATAGGCAGCACATGCATATGCATATGAAGGCATATTTTAGGTTGAATCCCTAGCCTCACCCCGGCTCGGGGACAACTTTTATGTGATTTGGGATTGACTCCTGATTATTAAGACTGGTTCCCAGTTTAGAGAATTAATTCCAAATTGTGCGGACTGATTCCCAATTTCTAGCTCTGCAGGGACTTTTTTGTAATTTTACACCTTGAGGGTTTTTATGTAATTATGGGTGCCTTGTGAGAGCATGACATTTTGTAAGTAGATATGGGGTGGATTTTAAGGGGTTTCACACTTTATGAGGGTTGTAAGATCAATTTTAAAGGTATAAGGGGTTTTTTTGTAATTTTCCCTTAAACTGGGTTATCGAGTTTTAAGATTTGATGTTGAGGCTATTGCTGAGAAATTTTACTCATGATATGATTTTTAGGGCTTTCGGGGTTATATATGCAAATATTATACCTAGGGGTATTTAGGTAATTTTGTATTTATATATTGTGTTCTTCGTGAACGGTTTATGTTCTTTCAGATTTTTACTTTCTGATTTCTTACTGTTTTTACTGATTTTTATTCATTTTTTATGATTTATTTAACTAATTTAATTAATTAATTAATTAATTAATTATTCATGTGAGGTTATCTAGATTTATTATATTTTTCCACAGATTTTTACTGTTTTCTTATGGGTTTTCCTGATTTTTAATGGTTTTTCCTGATTTTTTAATTAATTTTCCGAATTTTATTAATTAATTAATTATAAATTATCTTTTGGGTTTAGTTATAGTTTTTATGCAGTTTTCTGAATTCATATCCTATTTGTTTAGGGGGTGAGGCTAAGAGTTAGGTTGGAGATGTACTCAAATTTCATTTAACTTTAGAAAACTATATACATATACATGTTATTATTATTGAAATGTGATAATTATAAAATTAAATGATACACGCATGGGCACAAAATTTCTGATATTATTTCAGCAACATTTTGCCTTATAATAAGACTGTTTTACAAAGAAAATTCGGCAGAGCTTCCCCTTAGGATAGAACCTTAGGAGAGAGAGCTCTCCGGGACGAAAAGAACTCCCCAAATTCGCAGCAAATCCGGGTTAAGAAACCCGAATTTGGTCTTCAATTGGCAGCACTCTCCCTCCCAATTTCACCACAACCTCCCTATATGCGGGCAACTTGTGTCCTTATAGGGTACACTTGTGGTATGCCCTTGTTATCTCTGAATTGGAGCCTTGGGGTCCTATTTATAGGCCCCAAAATCTGATCCGGTGGGGGGTGCCACCGGGATGAACCAAGGTGGGGGGTGCCACCGGATTCACTCTCTCTCCTTCTCTTTTTTCACTTTTTTATTCAAATGGGTGAGAGAAAGGAGTGAGAGAGAGCATTGAGGGGAGAGAGGGGGGGGCCCGGTGGTCACCCCCACCGGTTCCAACCGGTGGGGAGATGGCCACCGGTTGGCCCCCCCCCCACCGGTTGGGAACCGGTGAGGGGTCTCCCCCACCGGTTTGGGAAACCGGTGGGGGGTCTTCTCCTCCCCACCTCTCTTTTTCTTTCCCACTTTTGGCTCTTAATGAGCCTTGTTCTTTTTTGGGTTTCAGATTTCTCAAGTGTGAAAGGGGTCTTTGCCCATTAAATTTAGACTTGGGTTAGGTGTGAAAGGGGTTTTTAGGATGGGGTTTAAGAGGGTTTCCACATGGGATTCTTAACCCATGTGAATGGGGTTAAGATCTCTCATTTAAACCTCATATTAAACACACCCCCTCCCCCCCATTTTTGAATTTTTAAAGGAGAAAGAGAGGGAGGGAACCCCTCTCCCCCCCCACCGGTTTCCCTCTTGGAACCGGTGGGGGGTTCCCAACCGGTGGGGGGAGCCCCACCGGTTCTCCCTCTCTCTCCTCCTCCTTCTTGGCCTATTTAAATAAAGGGGATGGAGAGAGGGGTCCACTTTCCTCTTTAGGAAATTCTCCCCTTTGAGTTTTCAGATTTTCCCCTCTCTGGCCTGCAGATTTAGTGTCCCTTGTGGACTGATTTCGGGCCCATTTGAACTCCCTATTGGGCCTTCTTATTGGGCCATCCATTGGGCCTACCTCCTTTGTTATTGGGCCATCATTTGAGGCCATTTTGGACGAGCTTGGAGGCTGTCTTGGGTCCATTCCGGGACTGGTTCGGGCCTACTCCGGGACAGATTTTTGGCCTGTTAGGGGTGCCTATTGGGCCTCTTCTTGGGCCTCTCCCTTGGGCCATTTATTGGGCCTAACTTTCCCGACATTGGGCCTCCGTTCCGAGACTGATTTGGGTAAGTTCCGAAACTGATTTTTCCTTATTCCGGGACAGATTCCAGCCCACTTTTGGGACTGGCCTTGGGCCCATTTGGGGGCTTATTGGGCCTCATCTTGACCCCGCCCATAGGGTTGCTTATTGGGCCCATCTCCCCCACTATTGGGCCTTGCCATTTTGGGGGAGTTCTAGGACTGATTTTGCCCCATTTCGGGACAGATTTTAGTCCATTTAGGGACTGATTTTGACCCTTGTTTTGCAGCGTTCGGGGTCCCATTTATCGCCGCATTTGGGGTCTCCCATCGGGTCTCATTATCGGGCATTGCGAAGGCGGTTCGGGAGCTGATTTCGGAAGCCGAAGCAAGCAACTTGGGGCTGCCTCAGGCTCCTAAAAAAAAAATCTGATTAAGGCCTTCGTGGCCTAGGTATGTCTTCTACTCTGCTGCCCTCGCAATACGAGCCCATGGTTCCTTATGGATTTCTAGTATTTACCTATATCATAGGCGTGCATTTTATTTTGCATGACATGGTTCTTCATGAACATATTGTCATGCTTTTGTATGTGTATTCTCCCATGGGGAATTTCACATTGACGCGAGCATGCGTCATATATGCACACTCATATAATGTAAATCTGCATGTCTGTATATGAAATTATTTTTTGGGTTCAACAAATGCCCCCCACGGGATGCTCGCCGGAGACGAAGTCGAAGGCGGGTGTCCCGTGTATTCTTCGTGTACATATCTATTCATGGCCACGGGCATATATGAACCTATTCATATACATATATATTTTGTTTGTATATGTCCCGAGGGATTCTTTTCATGTCATGTCTTGACGATATCTTGCTAATTCTCCCTATCTTGCTCAATATGGTTTGAGCATATGCAGATTTTCTAGGAAAAATAGCAATGTCGTCCCATATTCTTCGTGCGATCAATTGCACGATTTGCCATTTGTGGGTTCGGATACCCTATGTGTTTTGGTACTCGAGTGGTCCAACTTCACCCCAAGAGCCTTGTCTTTATGACTTTGCGACTTTCCGGGGACGTTTGGAGCTATGAAATTTCCTTTATATTCGGATCCTCTTGGCCTTTGTGACTTGGAGGGTCCCTATAAGACTGATATCGTCGGATTGTTCGACACGTTGCTCGGTCCCGAATATCTCTTGGCCTTTGTGACTTGGAGATCGGTTGGGAACATGGAGCGGGTCATTCAATCCTGACAATGTCATTCTTATTCAAAGGATATTAGTACCTTTTTCTTTTTTTCGACATTTCCGAGAGTCCTATGCAAGACATTCCGGATTGGCCAAGTATCCGCCATTAAGGCACATATATGGGGGCATGATATGGGTGTTGTGCTAGCATTAGCACTTCATCTTTTTTATCGTTCGGGCATTTCTAGGGGCCCTACACGAGACATTCCGAATTAGCCGCATTTTTTTTTGCCATTTGTTGGCAATATATAAGCTTTGCTGTATTATCCTGACTTCCTGTCGGGATTTAGTTGTATCATCTGCTTTGTGCATTATTTTGATATGTATGTCTTTGTTTTTCCACAGGCTGCTATTCCTGTCTCATTATTATGGCCGCACTTGGCGATTCCTCCCACGAGGGTCCTCAGGAGGAGGAGATTGCTTATTCAGATGCGGGGTTCCGCTGGGTGGCTCAGCCACATTTGCGGATCACTATTGAAGATGCTGTCCCCATTCGCCACGAAAGCATATATAGAGACGGGGAATTCTTCTATTTCTTGCGGGGCGAGACCGCCCGGCATCTTTCCTCAGATCTTTCCATCTACGAGCTGCTCCGATCATTTATTTATGTTGAAGATGGGGTCGAAAGACCACTATCTCCTGTGGAGCGCCGCGACCTGGAGCGTGCCATTCTATTGGACCGAGACAATATGGAGGGGTTGCTCCCCTTTTCATATCCGGCCTTCCCTCTTGCTGTTGACCGATTGTGGGAGTTTCCTACTCCCGAACAGATGGGGCCCATCCGGGCTATTCTTCGGGTCCACGACATCAGCCGGATCTACTCACCAGCTATGTGGACGAGAGCAGGAAGTCGTCCTCTTGAGGCCGCCCGACACCCTCAGGGGGTGTTTCTGACCGAGGCGGAGGAAGGTTCCACACATGACTCGTCCGATTTCAGTATACTATTATCGGACATATGTCGGGGCGTTCGCCCCGCATGGGACGCCCGTCTCCAGATCAGGAGTTCCCACGTCTTCCGCCTGGGGGCTACAGAGTGGCTTTTGCACATATTGAAGCATCACCGGCCAATCCTTGACAGAGCTGGTATATATGAGGCTGTTTCAGCGGCTCAATATGATTATCCCTGCCATCATGGCTTTATTCAGGCGATCGCCGAGCGGTATATTCGCGATACTAATACTATCGCGACTGTTGAAGGCGAGACCGCCATCGACCTCTGGGCCTTACATCGGATTTCAGCTTTGCCGATTGTAGGGGAGCCTTATGAAGAGGGAGTGTTAGATGAGTTCCATCGCAACACTACTGACGGTGCGGGGAACTATGTTACTCCCTATTGCTACAGGTATTTGCTGAAGGTATGGCGGGACTTATCCAAAGCCAAGCGCGCCGCATCGTCCTCCACTGGGGGGAGTTCTTCAGGCCCAGGGAAGGTATCACCAGCTGCCTGGGTCAGATTCTTCTTTGGAGGGCCGTTCCGCTATCATCGAGGCTTTGCCAGCATCTTCGACGAACGGGTCCCTTCTATTTTGTCCCATAGGGACATACCTCGCAGGGGCATTATCATTGCACCGGAGCACCAGTCCGAGAATCCCTGGGGCCTTGATGACATCACTTATGTGGCGGCTTATCTAGCATACTGGCTAGTTACTTTTGCTGTCCCGTACGGGGACGAGGGGGCTTTACGGCCCGAGGTTTTACTAGCGGCTTCCCGACTTGCAGCGGGGACCCACCTCGCTATTGCGCCGGCGGCACTTGCTAGCGTATATCATTCTTTCGGGGCTCTTTGCAGCTCGGCTACCCCGAATTCATATTCAGTGGTGATGGCCACTCACTATGTCAGCGCCTGGGCGGGACTCCTGCTTCCGGGTTATTCTCCCCTTGGCAGGGAGATGGACTCTTCACTGCCCACCGTGCTTCGACTGGCAAGCCAGCCCGCCAGCCAAGGGACGGGTCAGCTCTCTTATGCCCGTGCAGCTTTGAGTTTTATACCCTTCGGCTCTCCCCGGAAGCTGGATTTTGACCATTCCTCGCGGAACTTCCGGCCATATCTCGACAGAGGAGGAGCCGCCGACCGAGCTTGGTTTGACCCATGGACGGGCCGTATGGGCCATGATGGCGCTGCATTAGATGGGTGGACTCTGAGCACTCGCCCATCGTTGCTCATATTGAAGAAAGGGCGAGACGTCATTCTGGAGCCTTATTATCCGAACCGCTTTGCGCGGAATTTTGGCTATGATCAGATGATCCCCTCCAGTCTTGCCTTTGCCGAGCCGCCTCGGGTTCAGAAGCGGAAGAGCCATCTTGTCGCCCGACTATGGTGGAATTACTTCCAGCATCAAAATTCGTTCGGCCCAGTGGCAGTACCTCCCCCCACTCATGAAGGGGGTATGACTATTTCCTTTGCTGCTTGGTGGCACAAGAACCAAGGGGAGTTGCGGCTCAGACCCGATCCCGAGCAGACGAGGAGTTCTTCTCAGGCTAAGTCCACTAAAGGACTCAGCCGACATACATATAAGGGCCGAGCTGGCCCATCGGCGCCGAAGACGAAGAAGAAGAAGGGCGGCGAGGATGATGGCTTCTATGAGCTCGCCGCTCCAAGGTATATATGGACTCATCAGTTCCTGGCGGACTGCAAAATCCCAGAAGATTTGAGCACAGTACCCGGCTGCCCGTAGGCAGTTTCAATGGAGATCCTGCCAGAGATTGGCTATGTTATCTCAGCCGCATGCTTGCTTGCTTTGGCCCTCGCCGCGAGGCTTTCCTGATATTGCGGGCCGAGACCGTCGGCGACGTTTGGCGGGTAATGGGGCAAGCGGCGACCCAGTTAGGGATGCCTTTTGATTCCCTCATACCCGAACCGCCGAGGTCTTTTGCCGCAGCAGGTATTCCATTTCGATATTCTTTCATTGTTTCTCTTTATTGTGGATATGGATCGCATTTACCTTACTCTCCTTATTTTATAGGAGATGTTGTCTCTCCTTTGCCCGCGGCTCCTGGAGGATCTCTCGCACATCAGGCGCCTGAGGGAGAGCCTCACGTCCCTGCTGAGGAGGTGGCTGCGCCCTCTGCCAACATCGGCCCTACATCGGAGATGCAACTCCTAGTGGCCGCCGCGAAACAGGCAGCTCGGAGGAAGCGAGCGGCCGAAGGTGAGACGGAGGGTCAATTGGTTCGGCCCCGACTGTCTCCTACCCCTCCGTCGGCTCCGGTACCTATCGAGAGGCCACCTTCGCCTATCGGTAAGAAACTTGCTGGCTTCTTTTGTTTTGAGGATTAATTCCCCTTTTGAATATGGCTTCTTATGCTGTACATATTTTTCCCTTTATATCAGAGGAAGGCGAATTTATCGGTGGGAAAGAATCCCAGGCGGCTATGGAGCCTATCGCCGGCGGAGTCCCGCTTACAACAGGTGGGGCTGATCGGGCACCTCATCTTTGTATGCTTGTATTTCTATTTTTGCCATATTCAGAAGGCTCTCATTATTCCCATTTTTCAGGAGCCTATGTTCCCGAGCCTCCCGCTCAGGATTCCGTTAGGCTAGCTTCGCCGGCCGTTGCGGAGGTATGCGGATATATGCATATATGTGTTGGCCAGTCGGTTTTCATCTCCTGCTGGGAATGACTGCGGTTCTAATCATTCTCCCTTTTTTGCTTTCTGCGGGAGAACGCGACTATAGCTGCAAATGTCGCTTTGGGCAACGATGAGGAGCTGGGGGACCTTAATTGGGCCGACTACGAGCCCTATAGGTCGGATGTTCCTCTGGTCGACCAGCTCTACCATGAACTCTTGGATGACCAGGGCCGTTTCGGTAATATACAGCTTTTTGCCGACATATCGCAGCCTCTATGGCTTTTTGCCTTGCACCGGGTCTGATTTTTTTTGATCTTTTCTCTATGCAGATTTTACTTTTGAGGAGCTGATGCGTTCAGCCTCCAGCCATTCAGGCTCCTCATTCATGAAGGACCTGGTAGGGGACTCGACCGCTCCCCCTGCAGTGGATAGTCCTCCTCTCGAGGGTAAGTTATATTTGTTTTGATCTTCATGGCATTCTTATCCACCTTGTTTTCTTCTGGTAACCAATATCAAATTTTTGTGTTGCAGAAGTTGTTGGAATGACGCCAACTGCGGCTGCCTCTCCTTCCGTCGCTTCTCTTTTGGAGGACGACCCGACTGCCCCTCTTGCGATTTCCTCGGCAGAGGGGGAGCCTGCAGAGACTGAGGCTGCTCAACAAGAGCCCGCGGCTTCACCAGCAGGTGGATCTATTCTCTTTGCCCCGTGCTTAAGACTGCACAAATTATGTCTTTATTTTCCTTTTTGACTATATCTCTTTTGCCTGTCTTTATCTCTTGGCACAGATGCCCTCCCTGTGCTCACCCAAAGGTGGGAACGCCGGGACGGGGTCAGATCAGCCCCTGAGCTTCTTTCAGGAGGCATTGAGGGACTAGCAACATCAGCGGCACGTGCCAGAGCTAGGTCTCTCCCAATTTGCTTCAGCCATGTCCCAGCCGTCGAGAACATTGCCACCTTAGCAGGTATGAAGCTTCTTATCCCTTATTGTTTCTTCATCAAATATTATCGGGTATTGACCCTACTTCTATTATGCAGCTTGGAGGGCTTCACTGCCTGATTCTCCGGCTCGTTCAGGGGACACCGCCCCTCTTTCTTGCTCGGGGGGAACTCCGTGGACCCCTCGGGTTGGGGAACCGGCATATACTTCGACCGAGCTGCTCGATTATTCTGGAGATGAGGGCGAGCCCGAGATTGCTTACCCATTCGCCTTTGACCGGAGGGTTGATTCTCCGACATGGAGTGGCTCTACGGCCAAGCTATCGCCGTCGTGTTACTCGGGGGATACCGAGTCCCTTTTTGCCTCTCCCGTGAAAGATGGGAAAGTGGGTTCTCCCTACCCTAAGGAGGCAGCGGAGTCAGGTAGCATCCATTTTTTCCTTCATTTCATTGCCGGTATCATTCGTCGACGCTATCATTTCAACCTCGGTCTTATAATATCCTCTTTCTTTTTGTCTTATCAGGTGGGGAAGGCCCTGATGACTCTGCCGCACATGCTGCCCAACGGGCTCAACTGCGGGCTGAGCTGGAGTCCGCCCTCGAGGATGTGGCCGCTCGAACTGCAGAAGTTTCCGAACTCCGAGCCGATAGAGAGACACTGGATTCCAGCATTGCTGAAGCGAGGTCCCAAGTCTCCGCTCTCCGTCTTCAGTTAGAAGAATTGGAGAGGGGCCTGGAAGAGGGTGTCGAGCAAGTGGCGACCCTTGACCGCCGTCTGGACGAACTCACCCGAGAGCGAGACGCGTCGGTAGACAGGGTTGAGGCTCTCCGTCTCTTGTTGGATGCCTCGCAGGCTTTAGTGGTGCGGGAGCCGACTCCGACTCGGGACTAGTTATCGGGGCTCCCTCTCCCTCTTTTTGACCTTGGCATTGTTTCATTTTGAAACGCATATTTGAGTTACCCCGAGGGCTTGTCTCGGACTTCCATCTCGCGGTCATTTATATGAAGAGTTTTTTTTTAGTTGGACATGGTATTCATCTTTTCTTTTTCTTTTTTTTTTTTTTCTTTTTTTTTTTTTTTTTTTCAAACCAATGCCAGTGCCCTTTCGGGTTTTCACCGACACTGGCCCCCTCTTACTTTTGCCTGCACGCCCCTGCGGGTTTTCATGCAGCGGGGTTACCCGATTTTGCCTAAGGCGCCCTTCCGGATTTTCACCTTAGCTGGGTATGAGACCTTTTTACCCTTAGCCGATCCTGATATGAATGAGATCGGTTAAGTCCGTCGGGGCACCTCGCTTTTTAAGCCCCCCCCCCCCCCCCTTTTTTTTTTTTTTTTTTTTTTTAAGAAAGTTCTAACTACTATTAAATATAGGACTATTGTTAAGTATAAATATAAATATATAGCATAACTGACCCAACAGTTATTAGGGGAGTATACAATACGAGAACTTGATATAATATGGGTATATGGATAGGGTTATCTATGGTTTAATGCTCCTCGTGAGTGAAACATGAATTTCAGGATTTAATGCCTCCCGCCGGCGAGTATGAATTTCAGGATATAAAACCTCCTGTAGGCGAATAGGGATTATGAATCTCCAGGACATCGAGCCTCCTGTAGGCGAATATGAAATATGAATTTTCAGGATATAAAGCCTCCTGTGGGCAGATATGGAACATGAATTCCCAGGATATGAAGCCTCCCGTAGGCGAATATGAAATATGAATTTTCAGGATATGAAACCTCCCGTAGGCGAATATGAAATATGAAATTCCAGGATATAAAGCCTCCTGTAGGCGGATATGAATTTCCAGGATATAAAGCCTCCTGTGGGCGAATATGAATTTCCAGGATATAAAGCCTCCCGTAGGCGAATATGAAATATGAATTTCCAGGATATAAAGCCTCCTGTAGGCGAATATGAAATATGAATTTTCAGGATATAAAGCCTCCTGTGGGCGGATATGAAATATGAATTTCCAGGATATAAAGCCTCCTGTGGGCGAATATGAATTTCCAGGATATAAAGCCTCCCGTAGGCGAATATGAAATATGAATTTCCAGGATATAAAGCCTCCTGTAGGCGAATATGAAATATGAATTTTCAGGATATAAAGCCTCCTGTGGGCGAATATGAATTATGAATTTCCAGGATATAAAGCCTCCCGTAGGCGAATATGAAATATGAATTTCCAGGATATAAAGCCTCCCGTAGGCGAATATGAAATATGAATTTCCAGGATATAAAGCCTCCTGTAGGCGAATATGAAATATAAATTTCCAGGATATAAAGCCTCCCGTAGGCGAATATGAAATATGAATTTCCGACGATTGAGGTACACCGGTGGGACTGGCGTGTATCAGGGTCGATTTCAGGGTATAACGTCCCTTTGGGGCGAATTCGACCGTTTACGGCACATCGATGGGACTATATCGTATGGGACTATAGCATATGGGTATGCCGATGGGATTATGACTTGCGAGGGGAATTTTGGGGTATAACATTTCCAGGGAGGCGAACGAGAAAATCTTTACCCTTCGTGACATGCCAGTGGGACTAGAGTATGTGAAGGGAAAAATTCAGGATATAACGCCTCCTCGGGGCGGCAGTGAGAAAATTTCAGGCTACCATGCCTTCTCGGGGCAAAGGAATCTCCTCAATCCCCTTTATGGTATGTCGGTGGGACTAAATTATGCCAAGAGGGATCCAGGATATATTACCTCCTTGGGGCAGTAGGGAAATTCTCGACCCTTTTATGATATGCCAGAGGGACCGGTGTGTGCCCAGGGGGGGCTTGGCGCATAATGCCTCCTTGGGACATAATTCTGGGGTTTAACGCCTTTTGTAGGCGAATGTCGGACTTTAGCGCCTTCCGCGGGCGAAGTATGGATTTTCGGAATTTAACGCCTTCTGTAGGCGAATATGAAATTCGGGATTTAAAGCCTCCCGTGGGCAAGTTTCAGAGTTTAAAGCCTTCCGTGGGCGAATATATGGGTTTCTGGGATTTAATGCCTCCCGTAGGCAAATTCCGGAGTTTAACGCCTTCCGTGGGCGAAGTATGGATTTTCGGAATTTAACGCCTTCCGTAGGCGAATATGAAATTCGGGATTTAAAGCCTCCCGTGGGCAAGTTTCGGAGTTTAACGCCTTCCGTGGGCGAATATATGGGTTTCTGGGATTTAATGCCTCCCGTAGACAAATTCCGGAGTTTAACGCCTTCCGTGGGCGAAGTATGAATTATTCATCGCATGATATTCCTGAAAGGAAAATATTTTCTTATAAAGTGAATCGCTCATGATGATATGACGTCCTTCGGGCATATGCGTGTGTATTTACATCGTGTATAACAGGGACGGGGATTGTTCCCTCCGACTGCATCGAGCAGAAGAGCAAATTTTCCCACTTCCTTATCAAGTCGGGAGGTCATCGTCATCATCGCCTCGGTCGTAGCCCTTGATGGGACATTATTGTACCACCAGTGTGGTACCAAGGGTTTATTCGTCATTGGCGACTCTGATATCCTCCCTGGGTAAGGATGTGAGAAAACTCAATCTCTGCCCTTAGCAGGCCAAGAGAGTTCTCCCCCCGCCGGGGAACAAGTATGCGGCTTTATGGGCCTATGTGCTCGCGCACGAGCATTATTGGCTTTCCTTGGCGCAGATGGCTCTTGTGCGGTGTTCCCCGACGAGTTGCCGGATTATTTTGTCTTTCAAGACATATATTGGGCTTCACGGCACCGGTTTATGTTGCTGCTGCTGCTGCTCAAGTTGATCATGTACCGGAGCGTAGTACAACTTCATATGTCGGCCGTTCAATGGTGGGAAGGCTAGATTCCCTTTTTCATCCACCAGCCTATAAGCACCGCCTTCGTAGACTCTGCTCACTATGAAGGGTCCGACCCAGTTTGGTTTGAACTTATTTTTGGGCCGAGAGGCCATAACATCTTTATGTTTGACCATTACAAGGTCCCCCTTTTTGAAGGTTCTTTCTTTCACCAATTTATCGAATGCGTGAGACACTCGGGCCTGATATGTTTGCAGACGCTGATATGCTTGCAACCGTTCGCCTTCTAGGTCCGACAGTTCCTCATAACGTCTTTGAGTTTCGCTCATGTCGTCTTCCAGCACCCTATAATACAGGGCGACCCTATAAGACGCGAGCTCTATCTCTATCGGGATTATGGCTTCTGCTCCATAGACTAAAGAGTATGGGGAGCATCCCGTTGGGGTTTTGTAGACAGTGCGGTAGGCCCATAATGCTTCATGCATCTTCTCGTCCCAATCTCGCTTTCGCCCCCTACTGATCTTCACCAGAAGTTTACACAGGGTTTTATTGAAGGCTTCTGCCATCCCATTGGCTTGGGGGTAATATACTGAAGACGCATTCCAGTCTATATGGAATTTGGCTGCCATCTTATATATTGTTTGATTTTTGAATGGCGTGCCATTATCTGATGTGATCCGGCTAGGAGTTCCGAATCGGTATATGATATTATGTCTGACGAAGCGTGATACTGTTTCGCCAGTCACTTCTTTCAAAGGAATGGCTTCTGCCCAACGAGTAAAATATTCCGTTGCGGCAAGAATGTATTTACATCCCCGGGATGACGGCGTCAATGGTCCCACGACGTCCATTCCCCAATGGGCAAAAGGCCATGTTGGGGTTGTCGGATGCAAGTAATTGGGAGGTCGCCTAGGAATAGGTCCATAGGCTTGGCATTGGGGGCAGCTTCTCGCCATTTTCTCGCAGTCTGCGAACATGGTTGGCCAATAGAAGCCTTTATTTTTAATGTTGATCTTCATTTTCGCGCCTGACTGATGAGCTCCGCACATCCCGGCATGAACTTCCTTCATTATTTTGCGGGACTCCATTGGGGAAAGACACCGGAGTAGAACTGCATTTTTGTCTTGAGGAACAAGGCGATATAGCATGCCATCTATCAGCTGATACGAAGTTGCTCTTCGAAGCAGTTGGATTCTTTCGGCTTTGCTATCGGGGAGCCAGCCATTCTTTATTTTGATGATAAGGACACGCCAATCATCATCTTCTTGGGTATTATGGTCTTCCAGTGTATTGATCTCAAATATTGTCATACCATCTCTTTCATTTAATGAGGTGGGGAAGAGTCTCCTATCCCTCACAACTATTTCAGCTTCACCTTCGGGAGGCAATTTTAGCGATGCCGCTAATTTAGCTAATGCATCGGCCTGGGCATTCTGGCCTCTTCTGATATGTTCTATGGCGAAGGTATAGAATTTTTCGCTTAGCCGGACAGCCGCCGCATGATAAGCTATTAATTCGGTCTTCCTGACCTCGAATATGCCGAGAATTTGTCGGATGACCAACAGGGAATCCCCGTATACCTGGATACATCTGACGCCTATTTCTAAGGCAATTTCTAGCCCTACAATTAGAGCTTCATATTCTGCCTCATTATTGGTCAGGGATTCCATTAAGGCACATGAGTGGTGCAATATCCCACTTTCCGGGGTGACTAGGACCAAGCCAGCTCCCGCCTTTGTGGTGGATGTGCCATCCGTCTTTATAATGGTTCTCGAAGCCCCATCGAAGTATAGCTGCCATGACTTTACTTCTGCCTGCTGCACTTCCAATATTTTCTGTGCAGGCAAGACTTCTTCATCCGGCAATTCATTATTTAGAGGGGAAGTTTCAGGAATTGGGTGTGCCGCCAAGAATTCGGCCATACCCTGTCCTTTTATCGCCTTCTGGGGAACAAAGGTAATATCGAACTCCATAAGGAGTAAGGCCCATTTTCCTAACCTCCCAGACAACACAGGCTGGCGCAGCAGGAATTTTAGCGGATCAAACCGTGATATGAGTTTGACCTCATGTGCCAACAAATAATGTCTCAGCTTCTTTGTGGCGAATATAAGTGCCAAGCACATCTTTTCTGTTGGTGTATATCGGTGTTCAGGACCCACCAACATCCTGCTGAGGTAATAGAGCGGTTGCTCTTTCCCATCCTCATTTTCTTGCGCCAGTAAAGCTCCCAAGGAAGCATCCAAGGCTGCAATATAGAGTATGAGTGGTTTACCCTTTATGGGTGCCCCCAGCACTGGCGGCTTGAGGAGATATTCTTTTATATCGTCAAGCGCCTTTTGACATTCTTTGTCCCAAATAAATGGGGCTCCTTTCTTCGTCAATCTTGAGAAGGGCCTGCACCTTCCAGATAGGTTGGAGACAAACCTCCTGATATAGGCCAACCTGCCTTGCAAGGATCTAAGCTCGATTAGAGTCCTGGGAGAGGGCAGTTCCCTGATTGCCTTGATTTTATCGGGGTCGATCTCGATTCCCCTATATCGGACTATGAAGCCCAAAAACTTCCCGCTGGAGACACCGAAGGCGCACTTCATGGGGTTCATTTTAAGCTGATATTGGCGAAGCCTTTCGAAGACCTTTCGTAAGTCCCCGAGATGATCGTCTTTCTTTGTAGATTTCACGACGAGGTCATCAACATAGCATTCGACCAAATTATGCAACATTTCATCAAATATTTTGGTCATGGCCCTTTGGTATGTGGCACCAGCATTCTTCAGACCGAAGGGCATTCTTTTATAATTGAATATTCCTTTCGGAGTGCGAAAGGCCGTATGATTTTTATCCTTGAGGGCCATTCTAATCTGATTATAGCCCGATGACCCGTCCATAAAAGACAAGGCTTCATATCCTGTGGTGACATCCACCATAGTTTCGGTTATTGGCAATGGGAAGTCATCCTTCGGACATGCCTTATTCAAGTCACGAAAGTCAATGCAGACTCGGACTTGGCCGTTCTTTTTCTTCACTGGCACAATATTTGCCAGCCATATTGGGTATATGCATTCTTCGATGAAGTCAACTTCTCGCATCTTGTCAACTTCGGCATTCACCATGATTTCTAATTCAGGGCGCATCCGCCTCTGCGTTTGCTTTATCGGCTTGACTTCTGGGAGAATTGATAATTCATGCTCCGCCACTGAAGGGTCCAGGCCAGGCATTTCTTTATAATTCCAGGAGAAACAATCTTTGAATTCTATTAAGAGTTTGGCGTACACCTGTCTTTCTTTATCACTCAGGAGGGCGCTGAGGAAAACCGGCCGAAGGTCTTCTGGTTTGCCGAGGTTGATCTCTACCAGTTCGTCGACTGTGGCTTGTCCTCCATCTTCTATCTCTCGAGGAGCTGGCTGAAGATCGATGAAGTCCTCATCTTCATCCATATCGGCCGAACAGGCTTCCTGCCATTCGCCTGTATTTTTATGTGGGTCTTGGGAGATCGCATCAGCGGCTTCCGAAGATCTCTTTTGCCTTTCCATATTGGTATCGCGGCTTTTATTTGTGTACTGGGAAGGCCCTGTCGGACATTGCTCCCGTTCACAAATGGCATTTATTCCAGCTGAGACCGTTTCAACAGATAGGGAGATTTCTTCATTTCTATCTCCCGAACTGTTAAGCTCAATCTGGCCGGTTGGTTCCTCTACTCCCGATAGTAGGCTCACCATATGGATTGCATATGGGGTGGAAGACTCCTGGCGTGGCCTATATCCAAGGCCTCTTCTATCTGGATTGGATGACTGCCCCCTGACTTGTGCAGGGTGCCATAATTCTCGAAAGAATTTATTCCTGGCTGCACTTTGCCTTTCTGGGATGCTTTGGCGTTTGCACATTTGTCTTATATATTGGGGCATATCGTCCATTTCTTGGACCACTTCTTCGACTTCCGGTCGGACATTTTCATGTCCGAAACCGTCTTCGGGAGGACCCTCTGGCGCGAAACCTCCCTTATAAAATATGATACGCCGCCCGTCTTTGTGACGGACTGTGAAGGTCTTCAATTCTTCCACAGTGTAGACTTCTCTGGGGAATATGGGCTTTGTAAGGCCGGGAGGTATGCATATGCCGGCCTCTATATCTTTGCTAATGGTATTAGCTTCTAAATTGATGGCCGGCCTACCAAATTTAACCGACTTTCGTTGAGACTGGCCGGGCTTCATTCCTTGCCGGAACCTAGCAGCCTTATCTTCGTTAATTGTAATTCCGCCCTCCTCATCGGAAGACTTATCGGCTATCTTCTTCCCCTTATGACGGCTTTCGCCAGTCGTGGGGTCTGAAGCTTTATCAAAGTATAATTGTGCGTCTGCCAGATGGCAGTCATATGCTTTGAATGGCTCCAAATCGGCAAATATCCGGTGTTGCTCACCATCTTTTGTATATTTGAGGCATTGATGGAGAGTCGAAGGCACCACCCAATTCCTATGTAACCAAGGCCTACCGAGTAGCGCCTTGAAGGAAGTATTGGAGTCGACTATGAGAAAGGACACTTGGGTCACCCAATCGTCCAGGCATAGCTCCACATCAACTCGACCGAGGGCCTCTTCCGCCTCTTGGTTGAATCCCGATATCGTTATGCCTTGCACCTTTTTCATATATGGGGTGAAGTATAACGCCTGAAATGTTTTGAGGGGTAGTATATTTACGGCAGAGCCTGAGTCTACCAATATTCTATCGACCTCCCGGCCATTGATTTTGCCCCGCATGTATAGCGGTCTATTGTGGCATGGTGATGATAACAGCATATCATCATCGGTAAAAGCTACTGTAGCCTCATATGTTTCATATGCTTGAGCCTTTATTTCGGCCATATGGACCTCATATGTTTCCGGATTTTGCAAGGCAGTAATCAACGCCTCTCTTAATTCCTTGCTCAAGGCTATTGCTTCCCATATGCTAAGGGATGCTGGCATTCTTTTCATATTCTGCAACACCTTTCGATCCGCCCTGGCTCGGGCTTGTTCGATAGGAGGCATTATTTCTGCCATACTGTGAAGGGTCTCCTTCAAGGCCTTTGACTGCTCCCCTGAAGTCGGGGATTCTTCTGTCTGCATTTCCCCTTTCGTAGGATCAATTTGTGTTTCTTCGGCGAATAATTCCGCCAAAGTCTCGACTCCCTCTGCGGGGTTTGGCTGGACCAAAGGGTTTATCTCTCCCGGCTCCTTGATGGATTGAGCATTTTCTGCTTGCGGAGAACATTCTTCTTCATCAGAAGAAGGGCAGAAGCGGACATTACCCCGGATTTCTAGCCTCGGAATTGGCCCTGGGGTTTCTCCCCTGAAATAGATGATTTTATCTTGGTTGGGTTGATTCTCATCCGGATCGCTATTGCGGTCTCGACC
This sequence comes from Zantedeschia hybrid cultivar, assembly GCA_030544215.1. NCBI lineage: Eukaryota > Viridiplantae > Streptophyta > Magnoliopsida > Alismatales > Araceae > Zantedeschia > Zantedeschia hybrid cultivar. The sequence continues at coordinate 12,311,098 of JARZZO010000015.1, forward strand.
TCGGCCTCGGCCTCGGCCTTGATTCCGGTTTCTCCGATTCCCCTTCCTTTGATAGGTGGCCAAAGGGGACCCGATTTCCGGCGGAGCGTGGCTCGCTTCGCTGCTGGGGATATCTTGCAGTTGAGCCGACACCACATGACAGGCTCGATATTGTTGCTCTATCTTTTCCATTGTTAGCCCGTCATCCCAGAATAAGCTAACATCGTCCGGAATGGAGAGTACGTCCTCACTAGCCTTTTGCATGCGTCCCTGGAGGTCCAACAGCCACGCTCTGAGGCGAGCTCGCCGGTCGAACTCTTCCCATGGAATATATTGATTCAGAGGGACATCCTCTGTGGGCCGACTTGGCTGATATTCTTCTAATTCGTCGATGACTTTCTGCAACCTTCGAAGTGGAGAGTTTTTGTCCTCAGACAGATTTATGGCATTAGCAAGCATTTCTTGCTTCTTTAGCCTTCTCTTCTCACTTCTTTTTCTATTCTTTTCTTGTTTCTTTCTCCTTGCTGCTTCTTGAATGAAGCTGGGTTGGACTGGCATTTCTGGAAGTGGGTCGAAATGAACCACAGCTTTCCCTTTTGCCGTACGTGTTTGCAAGGATTTAGCCATTTTAGGCTTCTTTTTCTTCTTTGCCTGAGTCCATGGACTTTTTGGCTGATCGTGGTCAAGAGTAACTTTAACGGCCCGCTCGACCATCGAATCTGGCAACATTTGATATTCGCCAAATATTTCCTTTAGGGACTTTTTGGAGGGACCCACCCCCGGATTTTCTTGTTGACATTCCATGTCCAACATTCGTATTCTCGTGGCTATTGCTGCCTCAGTATCAATGGCGCGAAGGGTGGGCGGCCCATCGGGTGCCATTCCCTTATGTGTGCTATCTGTGACGTCCCTCACATTGGAGAAGAACTTATGGATCATATTCACAGAGTAATTAGTCACATGGGGTTGTGGGGGATCAACCAGATACTTCCCCATATTTATTTGTCCTTCTTGGATTAATTTTTCTATCTCATCCTTGAGGACGAAGCAATGCTCCGTTCGGTGCCCAAGGGCACGATGGTAGTGACAGAAATTAGGATCATCTGTCATATGCATCTCTTCCTCCCTTCTTGGTTTTGGAAGAACGATGACTTTCTTTTTCATACAAAGTCGGAAAAGTTCACGAACTTTGTCTTTGGGGAATGAGTAGGGCTTTGCGCGCCTTTCCCTCAAAGTCAATGAGTTTCTGAAGCGTATTCCAGCCTCTTTATCAACCATTCGCCTGGCTTGATGCCCTCTTTCGGCTATTCTTACGTTTTCATGGCTCCTTCTATAGGAAGTGGTTTCTTCTTGGCGGTATATTTCCGAGTCTTCCCTAGGAAACATAGCCTGTTTGCCTCTTTTCCTTGAAGGACGATCGGGATCCGATTCCATCCCCTCAGAAGAGAAGAATCTGTCAACCTTGTTGAATGACAGAGTTTCTGAAAATTGCCTGGAGAGCCCCTCCATCATCTGGGTAAGCTCTTCTTGTTGACATGAAAGTCTTGTCAGGCTGGTCTGGATTCCTTCCAATGCCATCATGATCGAGTCCCCAGGGGGGGGAGTTGCTGGAGTGTATACTGGGGTTGCCTCGCGCTCCGGCGAAGGCCTCACCGCTTCTTCTTCGGGATGATACCCAGATGAGCTCTCGCTCATATAGATGACATTGACAGCAAATGCATGTTTGTTTCTCTGGTGAGGTTGGGGAGGGCTTACCAAGTGTTTACCCATCTCCACTGCGCCTTCACGGATGAGTTTTTCTATTTCATCCTTACAGACATAACAGTCTTCTATGATATGCCCCAACATTCGATGATATGGGCAATAATTTGGCTCATTAACCCTGCCTGCTTCAGCTGGCTTTTTGGGCTCGGGGAGCAGCAGGAGTTTCGCCCGCATACATGTTTCAAACAATTTTTTCGTATGCTCGCGGGTGAAAGAGTATGGCTTTTTCATCCTTTCAGCAAGGGAAGAAACAGGCGCCTTCCCTTCCCCCTTTTTATTGGCTGCCGGGACACTGGGACCTCCCCTAGCCTCGCTCCTTTCTGGAGCTGGAGAAAAGTCGACTGCATTCACTTCTTTAGCTGCAGCGCCCCGCTCCCTAGGAGCTTTCCCCTTATTTGGAAGTATAGTGGGGTAGTCGGCGAAGAACATTTCGATCTCCGTCACGATATTATTGAGTTGGTCGAAGTTTCTGACATTAGCTCCGATCAATTTCTCATTTATTTCGGGTTTCAAACCCCTTTTGCACAATCTCACCGCATCCTCGTGGACGGGCGGATTGTCGCACCTCATGCTGAGGTTCCGCCATTTCTTAATATAATCCACGGCGGATTCATTCTTCCCTTGTTTGAGCGTCACTAAGTCAGTGATAGTGACCTTCCGCTCCGATACTTTGAAGCGATCAAGGAATTTTTTCTGCATTTCTTCCCAGCTGCTTATAGAGTTGGGCTTCAGCTTGGCATACCACTGGAATGCCGTGCCAGTAAGAGAAGTTGAGAAGAACCTTAAGAGGTATGCCTCCTCAGTCGCCAATTCTCCCAGATCACTCATATAGTGGGCTATATGCTCTTGGGCTGAACCCTCCCCGTCATATCTTGTTACTTTGGGGCGTTTACTGTGATCTGCTGGAAGCTTTTTGAACATATGACGAACCGGGAATGGTACCTTATAAGTCAAATGTGCTTATCCCCTCGTCTTGTTCGGCCATCTTGGCCTCAACAATTTGCTCAATCAGGTGCTTTTGTGATGCTGTCGCATCTTCTGTTGATGCGCGCGGTTGATGAGCATTATAGTTGGGCTCTTCAGCCCTATCTTCCTGAATCTCCTCAGGACTAAAATTGACTTCAACAACCGGGGGTCCTGCAGGTGCAGGAATGGCCCTAGGTGAGGGTAGATTTATTGGAGGAGCCGGGGCAACCCTTTGTTGTTCCTCCATCTTCTGTATTAGGCCATACAGCAAGGCCTTTAATTGCTGATTTTCCTGCCGGATTTCCTCCAGAGTCTGAGGTTGCGGTTGTTCTTGCGGCAGTTGCGCGACTTCTGGCTCCAGGGCGTCGGCCGCACCTTCATTGGCTCGAGATGGCTCTGCCCCTTGGCCCACTTGGCCTAACAGGCGCATGGCTTGCTCCATTTGGCGGGTAATTGGCCCACCTCTTTGCATTATCCCAGCGGCATTACTCGGCTCTTCCGAGGGCTGCCGATTTACGTTGGAAGTATAACAGGTATATATCCGGATGCCATCATCCGTCATGCGGGCGGTCCTCCTTTTCCTCTGTGCTGGGCGTACCAGCGCACCGAGTCTTTCGAAGACCGAAACCCGCTTTTGGGCAGGTTCTTGTTCCTCACGAGCATCCTTCTTTCCTTGGCTTCGCTTATGATAAAGCTGAGTTGATGGATGATTCGCCTCCCTGATCGGCCCTGCAGGCCTGGGAGGTTGCTGCTCTGCTAGGGTAAACCTAGCCTCGCGGATTTCACGGGCTTCCTTTTTAGTCACCCATATCTTTTTTAGGGGGGGCGCATGACCCTCCTGACGTTTGCCCCCATTTTGGGGAATAGTATCATCCTGCGCTCGGGGTATAGTATTGCCCCATGTGCGTCGGGATGTAACGTACGCAGGCCGATGAACCACGGCTTTTTGCATTTTCTTTTTCCTTTTGAAGGTTGCCACCTCCTGGCAAACCTTCGGCAAAATCCCGAAACGGTTGTGAACTGGGACCGTCGGGACATGCCGAGTTTTTGGAACGATTGGTTCCCCGCCATCCAAGCGAATGCGCAGGTCCCCAACCAATATTGTTTTCCCGGTCCGGGAGGGACTCGGGAAGCATTCTTTTTCTTCTGCCCCCTGCTGGACGAGGAAGCATGGAATGTAGTAATAGTATTAGCGGTGTAGACGATCTGCCGCTTCCCGCCTTTGTTGGCCTCCTTCGCGCGGGAGGCGCGCTTCTTTGCTTCTGCCGGAACCGACTCCGGCGCCGGGACTACCCCCAGGAAGTACGGAGATCCCACAACCGCGGGGAAGCTGCCGAAGCTGGTCGGCACAGTAAGGTACCCACATTGGACGTGGGCTGCCACCGCGATGGGTCCATATGTGACCCTTGCTGCCATTGTCGCCTGGTCGGGCGGAGGTCCTAACCACCTGTATAAGACATGGCAAAGTTAGTAGCATAGTTATGGTGAGGGCATCACCGGACGGAGAGATGAAGGGGAAGAGAGGTCCCACCGGGCGTGCCATCTCTGTTCGCGCGAAGGTTTTGCCAACCCTCGTCGTTCGGGACCTGACCTAGGCATATCTATCCTCCCCTATATCGGATTATTCGGAAATCCATTTTCTTTGTTTATCTAGAGGATTATAGGTCAGTTTTATATATTTTTATCGGATTATGAGAGCTTGGGATTAGCCCTCAGGGAATCCGGGACTTCGAATCAGGCGAAGATTCGAGTATATGACCTCTCTCCACTGACCTCGGTCAGTGTTAATTACGCTGAGCGACTGCTCGGCAACCCTTGATTAACCGTCCGTATGATGCCCTTAATCATGCAAAACTACTACTATAGGCAGCACATGCATATGCATATGAAGGCATATTTTAGGTTGAATCCCTAGCCTCACCCCGGCTCGGGGACAACTTTTATGTGATTTGGGATTGACTCCTGATTATTAAGACTGGTTCCCAGTTTAGAGAATTAATTCCAAATTGTGCGGACTGATTCCCAATTTCTAGCTCTGCAGGGACTTTTTTGTAATTTTACACCTTGAGGGTTTTTATGTAATTATGGGTGCCTTGTGAGAGCATGACATTTTGTAAGTAGATATGGGGTGGATTTTAAGGGGTTTCACACTTTATGAGGGTTGTAAGATCAATTTTAAAGGTATAAGGGGTTTTTTTGTAATTTTCCCTTAAACTGGGTTATCGAGTTTTAAGATTTGATGTTGAGGCTTGGTGAGAAATTTTACTCATGATATGATTTTTAGGGCTTTCGGGGTTATATATGCAAATATTATACCTAGGGGTATTTTGGTAATTTTGTATTTATATATTGTGTTCTTCGTGAACGGTTTATATTCTTTCAGATTTTTACTTTCTGATTTCTTACTGTTTTTACTGATTTTTATTCATTTTTTATGATTTATTTAACTAATTTAATTAATTAATTAATTAATTAATTATTCATGTGAGGTTATCTAGATTTATTATATTTTTCCACAGATTTTTACTGTTTTCTTATGGGTTTTCCTGATTTTTAATGGTTTTTCCTGATTTTTTAATTAATTTTCCGAATTTTATTAATTAATTAATTATAAATTATCTTTTGGGTTTAGTTATAGTTTTTATGCAGTTTTCTGAATTCATATCCTATTTGTTTAGGGGGTGAGGCTAAGAGTTAGGTTGGAGATGTACTCAAATTTCATTTAACTTTAGAAAACTATATACATATACATGTTATTATTATTGAAATGTGATAATTATAAAATTAAATGATACACGCATGGGCACAAAATTTCTGATATTATTTCAGCAGCATTTTGCCTTATAATAAGACTGTTTTACAAAGAAAATTCGGCAGAGCTTCCCCTTAGGATAGAACCTTAGGAGAGAGAGCTCTCCGGGACGAAAAGAACTCCCCAAATTCGCAGCAAATCCGGGTTAAGAAACCCGAATTTGGTCTTCAATTGGCAGCACTCTCCCTCCCAATTTCACCACAACCTCCCTATATGCGGGCAGCTTGTGTCCTTATAGGGTACACTTGTGGTATGCCCTTGTTATCTCTGAATTGGAGCCTTGGGGTCCTATTTATAGGCCCCAAAATCTGATCCGGTGGGGGGTGCCACCGGGATGAACCAAGGTGGGGGGTGCCACCGGATTCACTCTCTCTCCTTCTCTTTTTTCACTTTTTTATTCAAATGGGTGAGAGAAAGGAGTGAGAGAGAGCATTGAGGGGAGAGAGGGGGGGGCCCGGTGGTCACCCCCACCGGTTCCAACCGGTGGGGAGATGGCCACCGGTTAGCCCCCCCCCACCGGTTGGGAACCGGTGGGGGGTCTCCCCCACCGGTTTGGGAAACCGGTGGGGGGTCTTCTCCTCCCCACCTCTCTTTTTCTTTCCCACTTTTGGCTCTTAATGAGCCTTGTTCTTTTTTGGGTTTCAGATTTCTCAAGTGTGAAAGGGGTCTTTGCCCATTAAATTTAGACTTGGGTTAGGTGTGAAAGGGGTTTTTAGGATGGGGTTTAAGAAGGTTTCCACATGGGATTCTTAACCCATGTGAATGGGGTTAAGATCTCTCATTTAAACCTCATATTAAACACACCCCCTCCCCCCCATTTTTGAATTTTTAAAGGAGAAAGAGAGGGAGGGAACCCCTCTCCCCCCCCCACCGGTTTCCCTCTTGGAACCGGTGGGGGGTTCCCAACCGGTGGGGGCTCCCCCCACCGGTTCCCCCTCTCTCTCCTCCTCCTTCTTGGCCTATTTAAATAAAGGGGATGGGAGAGAGGGGTCCACTTTCCTCTTTAGGAAATTCTCCCCTTTGAGTTTTCAGATTTTCCCCTCTCTGGCCTGCAGATTTAGTGTCCCTTGTGGACTGATTTCGGGCCCATTTGAACTCCCTATTGGGCCTTCTTATTGGGCCATCCATTGGGCCTACCTCCTTTGTTATTGGGCCATCATTTGAGGCCATTTTGGACGAGCTTGGAGGTTGTCTTGGGCCCATTCCGGGACTGGTTCGGGCCTACTCCGGGACAGATTTTTGGCCTGTTAGGGGTGCCCATTGGGCCTCTTCTTGGGCCTCTCCCTTGGGCCATTTATTGGGCCTAACTTTCCCGACATTGGGCCTCCGTTCCGGGACTGATTTGGGTAAGTTCCGAAACTGATTTTTCCTTATTCCGGGACAGATTCCAGCCCACTTTTGGGACTGGCCTTGGGCCCATTTGAGGGCTTATTGGGCCTCATCTTGACCCCGCCCATAGGGTTGCTTATTGGGCCCATCTCCCCCACTATTGGGCCTTGCCATTTTGGGGGAGTTCTAGGACTGATTTTGCCCCATTTCGGGACAGATTTTAGTCCATTTAGGGACTGATTTTGACCCTTGTTTTGCAGCGTTCGGGGTCCCATTTATCGCCGCATTTGGGGTCTCCCATCGGGTCTCATTATCGGGCATTGCGAAGGCGGTTCGGGAGCTGATTTCGGAAGCCGAAGCAAACAACTTGGGGCTGCCTCAGGCTCCTAAAAAAAAAATCTGATTAAGGCCTTCGTGGCCTAGGTATGTCTTCTACTCTGCTGCCCTCGCAATACGAGCCCATGGTTATTTATGGATTTCTAGTATTTACCTATATCATAGGCGTGCATTTTATTTTGCATGACATGGTTCTTCATGAACATATTGTCATGCTTTTGTATGTGTATTCTCCCATGGGGAATTTCACATTGACGCGAACATGCGTCATATATGCACACTCATATAATGTAAATCTGCATGTCTGTATATGAAATTATTTTTTGGGTTCAACATATACATTTCTTAATTTTATTTTAAATTACAACATAGTGAACTTCTTTATTTTATTTACTGTTGAGAACTATTAATACTAATGTAATTAAGAGGAGAAAAAAAAAGAGAGAGAGCGAGAGAGGATATAATTTTAGAGATGAAAGATAGAGAGACTATGTTATAAAGAGACCACTTACTAAAGAAACAAGATAGATAGATGACTCAGACAACAAGTTAGAAATCAACGTAAAATCTGAAAATTCTGATTTTTTATATTTAAAAAAAAATAGACATTTTTCTTTAATATTTTCTGATTGTTCAAAAAAATAAATAAGGGAGAAGTGGGGGATCGAACCGGATTGGTCCAGGAACGGATCAGATCGGCCAATCCGACCGGTCCCCAGACAAGTTCGTCCTCGATCCCTGATCCTTCCTTGTTCTAGATCCATCACATATAGTGGACTACACTACAATTAAAGTTACCTCAGATGTGATGACTCCAGAATATCCCATTGGTATAGTTGGTAACAAAGAGCAAGTTCTAAGGAATAAGGTAATTCTAGTAGTAAAAATGGTTTGGTAAAACAGATCCACCAATGAAGTAACATGGAAGCAAGAGGATGACATGAAGGAACAATTTCCTTACTTATTTTGAGGTATGTAATTTCTATGATATGAATTATATCACCACTTTAGAGTTTTGAATCATGAAATTTCGAGGACGAAGTTTTCATAAGAAGGGGAGAATGTAAGGACCTATGCAAGATGAGTCGAAATTTGAAAGAACATACGCGATCGAAACGGACGTCTCACCCAAGGCGTCTCACCTTACCCCATCGCAGGGCTCTCCTTTCACGTAGGCCCTCAAAATCCGACCCGACCAAGACGAGTCCGCATCTCACTCAGGGCTTCTCACCCTCCCCATTTCAGGGATCTTACAAGAACAAGACTAGAATTCCAAAAATTAGATAACTTCTTCTATTCTTCATTGTTCAAATGTGAAGTACATATCCCTTTAAATAAAAAGCAAGAGGTCTAATAAAGACATCTCTAGTAATACGTAGGGAACCTAATTAAGACTTCATAAGAATACGTAATGACATTCACCTAATGACTCACACTTTTTATTTAAAACTCGTGGAATAATAAAAGACACCTATTAATGACTTTGAAGACCACATTCTTTATTGCGCTTCAGTTTCGATCTTTTGCATCGCTTGCCGAGGAAGATGAACGGATAGAAGAAAATGGTGGTCCTCCATTGGGTCTACTACAGCGCCGAACGGCTATGACCATGAACTTAGTCCCATCAATTCTCCTCCGATAAGAGAAAACTCGCCCTCGAGTTTGAAATACTGCTGGAGGTGACGTACAAGTGCTGCAGCTGCGGTAGTGCACAAGCACAATGGCACACTGAGTGGCACGTTGGGCAATGACGGGACTGTATGGTGCGCTTGACAGCATGTAGGCCAGCACGTAGGGCGCGCAGGCAACACCGGCTCGCTGCGGCATTTCATCAAACACCAGGTAAACGGTCTTTACAGACTGTTTAGAGAGCAGTGCACTAGAAGAATAGAGTGGTGATGGTGCGGGACAGAAAAGAGAGTGCGAGAAAATACGAGAGAAGTACCGAGCATCTCACTCGGGGCGGCTCACCCACCTAATCTCAGGGCTTCCCTCTCTCAAAGATTTCTCAAAACCACTCTCTCTAGGTCCTCAAAGCAGAAGAATAGGATGGTGGTAACACGGATGTAAACAGCGGAGTTGCTGGCGGCGGTGTTGGTCGTTGGGGCTGCCAGTGGAAGGTGGTTCCTCTCTCCCTCTTCTTTTTTTCTTTTTTGCTTTTTTAGGAGTTGCAAAGTAAAGCCGGGAGAGAGAAGGAAGAAGGAGAGGGTGGTACTGTTCACGTGAACAGTACGGCGATACTGTTCACCGTGTACAATAACGCGGTTATTGTTCACTGTGAATAGTAACCAGTTTTTTTTTTCTTTTTTAGTTCCGGTGAAAACAAAAAAAAAGAAGTTATGGGACGAAGAAAGAAGAGGACGAAGGGTGTGGTGGAGGCGACAGTGGGTAACTATTGTAGCGGGACAGCGGTGGTGAAGACGGGATGGAATGGTGGCGTGGTAAGGATCGAAGTTTGCTATGATACCAAATTTGATGCGGGACGAGTAGAAATTTGAAAGAACATACACGATCGGAACGGGCATCTCACCCAAAGCAATCTCACCTTACCCTATCGCAAGACTCTCCTTACACGTAGGCCCTCAAAATCCGACCCGCCCAAGACAAGTGCACATCTCACTCGGGGCTTCTCACCCTCCCCATCTCAAGGATCTTACAAGAACAAGGCTAGAATTCCAAAAATTAGATAACTTCTTCTATTCTTCATTGTTCAAATGTGAAGTATATGTCCCTTTAAATAAAAAACAAGAGGTAGACCAAAGGTCACCTAATAAAGACATCTCTAGTAATACATAGGGACACCTAATTAAGACTTCATAAGAATATGTAATGGCATTCATCTAATGACCCACACTTTTAATTTAAGACTCTTGAAATAACAAAAGACACCTATTCATAACTTTGAAGACCACATTCTTTATTGCGCTTTAGTTTCAATCTTTTGCATCACTCGCCGAGGAAGATGAACGGATAGGAGAAAATGGTGGTCCTCCCTCGGGTCTGTTGCACGTTTGAACGGCTGTGACCATGAACTTATTCCCATCAACAATCCTTCTGGCAAGTATGACAAATATGAAAGATGAGTCCCTCTCTTCGTCATATCGCCCTCTATGGTTCCCCTATGTTCTCATCCAATCTTCTCCCTTATCTTTAAGTGTTTGTCTCCTTGTTTATGAGTGCCTCTTCCCCCATCACGTGACCACGAAGGTACCACCTAGCCACATTGTAGTCAAACACCTAAGGGCTCAGGCACTAGGGACCCCAAGTATGCCGTAGGTCACCTTATCACCTTGACAACCAATCTGATTGTCTTTTGTAATCACTACTTTTCTTTAGAAACTTCAATTCATCATAAGTGTTATGACATTAAGATGAAGCCAGTTATATCTGATGAAGATCCAATGATTTGGTGGTAACCAGCTGACCTACCATAGATCAACCATATACAAGATGTAACAAGTACACAGCCTTTGATAAGAAAAGAAATGTTACAGATATGTACATGAAAAGTTATAAAGGAACAACATACACAAGGCTTGTGAATCTGTGATCATCTCCAAGCCAAGTATCAGCCAAAGAGTGATCCTTTAGAGTTTGTGGCCTCTTAAGACTTTATCTAGTAGTTACAATTGATGCAAAAGTAGATGCATCTATCTTCCAAATAGCAACACTATAAAAGAGTAGCAAAAATGCATTTCTTATTGAACCGAACGACCAACACAAAACTTGAATTACCAAGTGGTGTGTGTTCTTTCACCAACACCATACCCCCACAACTACGATGAAGCCAGATGGAATCATATGGCAAGTAGTACTCCCCAAAACTACAAGGACAAATGGGGAACAACCAAACAAACAGGCTCTAATAACATGTCATTGAGACAAACCATCAATCCATAATTTGGTATAATGGAGTCTCCTACAACTAATATAGGCATGGAATAACCCATGAAAATGTGTGAGGGAAAAAAGGGCTTTTGCCCACATCATTTAAGGGTTTTTGCATTCCAATCCATGTAAATGCATTGTGACGAGAAAATCATGTGTTTAGCAACTAGGCCTCATATATTTCATCAACCTTTTAGTTTTTAATCCCTATCATCTACTTCATCACATTTTGATAATTTTAACTAGTCATGAATTACTTTACCTCTATCACGCATATCAATCACTATATATTTATATTTATCCGTCTGTTTGTCTGTCTGTGCATAATGTCCAAGGCCCAAAACCTTCGAGGGAACCAGCACGGGAGGTTAAGATCGTCCAGTTCCCACCATCTCTCTCTTCTCTATCATCTCTCCCCTTTTTTATTTGTTTATTATTATAAAGGGTAATAAAGTCATTTCATCTTTTTCTGTTTATTTTGACCCGATCAAGAGAATACTATGCTAGTATTCTCATCTTGCGGATGATTGTTAACTAGAGGGACTTACTACTAAGCGGGGTTAAGTTTGGTGGCTTGATCGCTAAATACATCAGATACAAAGACTTCGCTACATTGATGGAATCAAAATCCAATTAAACCCTAGATTAAAATTGCTTACATGACCACCGACTGATAGTGCTGGCAGTAGTTTTAGCAAGTTGACATGACAGCCACACTCAAAAGTTCTGTCTAAATCTTAATCTGACAAAGGTTTACAAAACGCAAAACAAACTGACAGAGATAAGGGTCTGCAGAAGTGAAGTGGTGATGACAATGATGATAATGGTGATGAAGATATAATGACAATACGCAACAAACCGATCGGGAAGACTGCTTTACGACAGTGAAGTGGTGATGATAATGATGATAACGATGATATAATGGTATCATCCAATCAACTCGGAAACACTACAAATGCTTGAATAATGAATACTGAGTGAAATTGAGATCATAGACCTCTGTCCCCAAATGATAAAAAGGACCCTTAGCAACCCGGACAAGGGAACCGACATAAACGCTGGGATCCTGGATGCACCAAAATCCACAAAAATCCTTGGGATTCCAGTGCATCCTTGGGCAGTTTTTGGAGCATTCAACTATTTTCAGAGCCAAATGACCATCAAGAGTGTCCTGAGTCTGAAAGTATTTTGCAGAAAATCCATCACATACAAATTTGAAATTGGGGAACAAAATTAAAACTGTGTATAATTGTACGTTATAAGAGAAACAAGGATAAGAAAAAATAAAAAGAGCAAACTACGATCAGTATTTCTTCTGCGATTTACCAAGGGAAATATAGGTTACAATCAAATAATAAAAAATTCCAGGAGATATGAATCAGTACAAATAGGTCTTAAATCATTTTATATCTAACAAACCTTGAAGTGTAGGTGGTAACGTGCCCAATGTAAGGGTTTCAAACTCAACTGAGTCAATTTTAAACTTTGCTGTATTATCAGCAATTATTGGCTTTGCAATCTCCTTAGCAGTCTTGCAAATTGCCTATGAACATAGACACCAGTAAATATTTGACAGAGGAAGGATTTCACTACGCTTAAAGTTGAAGATGTCAAATATTCTAACCTTGTCCAGATATGGCCACATGGTTTCAAGAAATTTGTTCAGCCAATCAATCTTCAAGGAAAAAAGAGATTTCAAAAAATATAGCTAAAGCTGAAACAAAATGAATAACAGATTCCATAAATACATTCCAACTAAGAGATCCATCTACCAAATGCACATACTCGGTCAAAATCAGGGTTTTTAATCCATAACGGAATTTCAGGAAGCATATGCTGCAGAGACTTTGCATCTTGCTCAACAAGAGGCCGCACTAAAGGGTCCTGATCAACAAAACAATTATGAAACTCAGGTGTATGGCTAAAAGCTTGACAAGAAGAAAATTGCACACATTAATTCCACAAAAAAGATGATGGCAAGAAACAATAGTATGGGCATCTACAGATTTTAAAGATGTAAGGAAAAAAATGTGTCACTTCTCAGCCATGAGAGGTATAGAGAAAATATCAGCAAAAGCTACAACTATCAATCAAAAAAGATAATGTATGAAGCTTAATCTTAATTAACAATCAGAAGCATCTATATTTGCAGTCCCGAATAGATTTTCAGCATAATCATGTGACAAAAAATGTTATTCCCATAACCATAATGAATTTCAATAGATAACTTAATGCAATAATAAGATAGAGGAATTTATTAACCAAAAAAGTTTGACATTAATTTTGACAGACCAAGACATTAGATGGCACTCTTGCAATAACCGTAACTTTCAGATATAAAGGTTACCCCGAGCTACTAGGTAACAGCAATAAGATTGAAGGCTTTTACGCATGGATTTTATTGTATAAAGGCAACAAGTCCACAAGAACAAAGCAAATTATTGTCCTCGGAATCACCAAAAATTGGAAGTTGAAATCCCCAAGACCTACAAGTCTTCTTCAAAGTGACCCCTGCAATGAATAAATCAAAAGCCACTTTTAGAAACATAAACAGAGGTTGACATCTTCTCTCGACCGAGACGTTTTGTGAAAACCAATCCATAGTTAATACTTCATTTTTTCAGCATGCTCGCATCCAAGTGACATAGGAAAGTTTCCCCATTGCTAGTTTTAGCTCAGAAAGAGAATGGAGGATAAATCTCTAAATCCTCTCACTCTACCTCCCCTCCTCATTCCCTCACCTACCAGCATAAGCATCACAATTGAGGCCCTGCTAATCTTCCTTTGATTAGGCAGCCGGCTGTTTGCATGGGTTAGATCCTCCATTGAGTTTTTTTTTTTTTTGGTCTATCCCTCAATGTCATGATTCAGGTATATCATTTTGTATGTCTTCATTTTGATGGTCTGCCTTCTCTTTCCAAAGGGAAGCCTGCAGCCTGAAGACAAACAGGTATAACATATGAAGGGGTTGGCTTACATGAGGCAAATGTAGATATCCAGCAAGTTACAGCACAGAATTCTTGGAAATTTCTACTCTGATGTGAGAAAAGGTGGATGGAATTATATTACAGTTGGTCTAACCTAAGTGATCTACCTAGCCAATGTAGACCATCCGAACTGCACTGTAAATGCCGTCAAGTATGCAGAGCGAAACAAACAAAATTTACTTCTAATTCTACAGCCACCATGCTGAATGCATGACGAAGATATGATACAGGAAATTGTGTTTATGGATGAAGCTTAGCCTCAAGCAAAATTAGCTCAAGATGATCCAATGCAATTCACTGAAAAGTCAACTGCAGTGACACAATGCCAAAGAACTACAATCGACATCAGCAAACAAAATGGCGAAAGACAAGCATCCAATGGTGGGACATGCCTAAACAAACAAAACCTTTCCACTGCAGCTACATTATATATAGGCACACATCCACGTGTTCATAATTGGAAAAAACAGTAACCTGACCAGTTCCATTAATCTAAGGTAACCTGAGCAACAAGACGCCCTGCCTCAAAAAAATAGAAAATTTTGGGAGAAACTTGAAATGAGACAGCATCAATGAGCCCATTTAATCCCATGTTATATCACCTTCTCAACAGTGCTATGAAACGACCACCACTACAACAAAATACACACCTATATATATATATAGGAAAGGGCACACCAAAGTAATTGAGATCAAAGGCCATGCTTTAATGTGACAGAGGCAACGAGGACCTGGAGATTACTCCAAACGCTCGGGCGCTTTTAATTAACCGGATAAGAAGGGAATAGCCTGCGCCGTCCTGTCTTATTCCCCATGTCCGATTAGATTGCCCGAACAAGTTGTGTGACAGGGAATGACATATTCCTGATTAACCCACGACAAGGAATGACATATTCCTGATTAACCCACGACAAGTAGGGGGTCCAATTACCTACCCCCAGTAGGATAGAAAGTTCATCCCTACCTATTCTACCTCTTATCCACCAAACGCCACTAGCATAGCATTCCCCTATCCCCTCTTTATTCTAAATGGAATAACATGATCCCTATCGTATCAAATCAAACAGTCCTATTCTGACACATCCAATCCCAACACAACCCCATCCCGTTCTCAAACAACATGACAAAAAGGCAACAAAGACGGGGAACTCCAGCAAGATTCGACACTGACACACACATACCTTGACATCGGTGCGCTGGAAATAGATGAACAGGTAGTACCCGATGACCAACCCGGCCGTGATCCCGATCCCGAAGCCGAAGAACCCCAGCAGCGTGCTCAGCAAACCCATGCCCCTCCACCCCCCCGATCTCACCTGGAAATCTGGATCGCCTCCGCAAAAGAAACCCAGGGAAATCGAGAGACGAGGACGAATCAAACACCACAAACACCACCGAGCTCTCGCTCTTCTGCTTCTTCTTCGCACGGATCTCTCCTCGGGCGGGCGCGAGCGAGGCGTGGCGGAGCAGAGAGAACCAGAATAGGGGAACAGGGGAGCAGAAACCGAAGCTGGAAGAAGAAGAGGGGACGAGGGTGGAAACGATCTAAATCGTCATGTGATGGATTTAAATGAGGAAATGCAGCTCGCTGGCGGGGGTGTAATGGAATTAAATAATTGCGAGAGATAATAATAATAAATAAAGAAATTTATGGGGGGGGGGGACACAGGTGTGGATCCGAAGTGTCGGCAGCAACGCACACAAGGGAGCGTTGTGTGGACCACCGGGGAAGAGCGAGAAAGAGAAAGAGACACGCGTTGGTGTAGAGAGAGGGGGGATGTAATAAATTAATTTTTTTTAGATGGAAGTGAGATGATTATAGTGTTTTCCGTTATCAAGTGCGGAAGGGACAGTAATGACAAAGGGAAGATTCAAATGGCAGGGGGGGAGCCCAAAAAGGAATGGGGTTTAGGAAAAGGGAAAAGGACACTGGGGGTGTGGAAGGAAAAAGTAGAGAGAGAGAGAGAAGGGGAGTTGTTTGAAACTTGTGTGTGAGATAGAGAGAGAAGAGGGAGAGTTGCCTGAAGCTTTTCGTGGAAAGGGTTGGTTTTGGAAAGGGGGCGCGAGTCTGGACCTTTTTGATGACGTACACTGACGAGAGAGAGAGAGAGGACGTACCCAGATGAGAGGAGAGAGTGGCTCTAATTTTGCAAGAGGAAAATGATTACGGGAATTTTTACATTAATTGATGCCTATGAATTTGTAAAAAAATTCTTAACCCTTTCCTTTATTAGGGGTAAAAAAACTGAGAAAAGAATCTAGTCACCCTAACATTACTCTTTTACAGATCCCTCAAAACAATATAATCAAAGCTAGACAGCTATTTTGAATTGATCGCTTATAGTTAATACTTAAATTGGACTGTTTTATATATATATATGTAAGGGATGCTATGGTGCGGACCACCGTCCAAACCCTACAAAATTTGAACTTCATAATAGATGATTAAAATTAAAATTTCAACGGATAGAAACAGCGTTAAACATAATTGACCTCATTTTTTATTATTTTATTATTTTATTATTTTTTTAAATTTTTAGACCCTCCAATTATGAAGATCAAAAATAGCATTTGATTGGATAGTTATCATTAAAGTTCATGATGAAACGATCAATATTAAGCCCTAGGAGATGGGAACAACTCCAATGGACAAGTTGAATATTTAAAATTTTATGATGGTTTTTAATTTTTTTTAACATGAGAAAGGGACCGAAAATAGTCAATATATATATATATATGAATATATATATTATTTTTATCATAAAACTCATTTATGTTTTCATGGCGCATATGTTTGATGTTTAAGTAGTGTGTTATTTTGGTAAAATAAATATGGGTACTTTCTTTGGATTGATTGATTTTTATGCGAATCAAACCTAATTCAATGGTTTTTAATTGGCTCTCAGTTTTTTTAGGGGGGGGGATAATTTTGGATGAATTGAATTGAAAAAGCTATTGATTCTAATTTTTTATAATTAATTGATTGGTCAAGCCTACTTTTTATATTTCTTTCTATTTTGTGCCATATTTCCTCTTACCTTAGTTAATGACGAAAATATCTTTAAAATTTTTCAAAAGTTTAGTAAACCCAAGTCTAGAATATCTCACTCTTGAAAAGAGGGAAGATGTACAATTTAAAAGGTATAGTATATACTATACAGGTGCAATTAGAAATGATGGCACTGAACGAATTTCTTATCCCCTAGCTACGATGAGATTTCAATCACCTTGTTTTTGGATGTCCCAAAATCAGTTGTGCATGATCTTACCCTTAATCACAGTGCAACATGTCAAACATGCATCTGACGTAGCCTTGCCTAATGGGCCCCACCTACGGGTTCCTGCTGTCACTTGATTGAGGGAATCACACCCTATTTTTATACTAGGATTTAGTGGACCACTTACAATACCACAAATCGATTGCATCACATGTGAATGGTTGTTGAATCGTATTTTGTACAGTTTAAACTGATAGATCATAAGGAATATGATTCTAATTTTTATAGTCACTCATGCTTGGCAATTTTTAAAAGGAAATTAAGCCCCTATGAGCCATCTGATCTAATGGCAATGCCTCTCATCTCGCGGAATAGTACAGCAAGTCATCCTTTTAGTTTTAGAGACAACCAAAAGAGTCATCTAAATTACCCCCCCCCCCCCCCCAATAATATTTGAAACTGGATCGCTTTCTTTCTCTCTCTCTCTCCCTCCGTAGTCCATTATAGAATTAAATTATCATCATCGACCATCAGTCTTACACTCTTTAAAAAAAAAAAAAAGTGGCAAAATTGTTATCTTAATATTGTCCCTATCACTTACCCACCTCTTGGGGCACCAAAAGTACTGCCACATATAAGTGGTAATTGGTTGTATACCACAGTATCTTTCGTGTCTCAAATATATTGAAGTTGAATATGCTACGATGACAAGAGATCTTCAAATTTAAACATACAAATAGTTTCATTGTTTTCTCAACGAGAGAGACATCTAGGGCGTTTTTAGGGAAGTGATTTTAGTTCTTTCGCTTAGTTATTTTGAAAGAAAAAAGGTAGATGTAGCTATAAGAGATATTAACAGGAAATCATTTATATATGTCCTAATAAGCATGGAAGATACAAAGCATAGATTTCCCACAATCCCATACCTACAAAGGCAAGATCCAAAGCAAGACAAGAAGAAAAACACATGTATGGTTATGCAACAAAAATTAAATAAAACAAAGTGAGAAAATTTCACTGAGCCACTTTGCACGAAAGTTCTCCTTAGGGACTATATCGTCTCCATCATATTAGTGCAATGGAGTTCTATGATATTTCCCCAGGATAAAACGGCTACAGCGATCTATTCACACACAGTAGATTATACCTCGAAGATGACCTTAGAAAATCCACTTCCTTTTCCTCATTTATACACAAAAAGAAAGTGCAGAGGAGAGGAAGAGAGACAAAAAGAAAGAAAGCATGTTCCGTTATACGAAGAGACGCATCCGAGATGAATGGACATATTCCCGTCCTTAACATTTCCAAAAATAGATCATGTCAAATAAGACTTGAACCAAAAAGAATGGCCCAACTTGTGTGCGGCTTCGACTCTGACCCAGTCCAATGTATGATTGTACTTGTGCACGTGCGTGTGCATGTGTGTTGTAGCATAACTTCCTCTAGTTTCTTAGAACAAGTTATTAGGAAGTCCAATAAGTTATAAACCCACATATTCTCTTTTAGTTTTCTAATATAAGACTAAAACTCCTACACTAACTGTAGACACGCTAATTTTGACATCATTTTGAGTAAATTTTATATCATATAATAGTGTCTCAAAATGGTCTGATATTTAATCATTAGTTAATTTTTATTATTTTTCTGGATTAATTATCTAAATGACAATAGATCAGACAGACATAATTTAAGTTTATTAAATAAATTCATTTTAACTCAAATTTTTAATCAAATATGAAGGATTCTAAAAGACGTCGACCTGTGAAGACACTATTTAGGATTTATTCTTATTTTTAATCTAATTTTTAATTAATTTATTAATAAACTAAAAGACGTCTGCAGTGCACGACGCTATTTAGGTTTCCTAAAGTGTTTCTGTTTCTTCTTCCTGATGTTTATCCTTATCTTAATTAAGTTAAAAGACGTCTCTCATGGGCGACGCGTCTTAGGTAATTACAGATAATGATGAATTAAGCTGTGTTTATCTATTTCTTGGTTAGATTGACTTCAAACTCCTTCATGTTAATTTTAAGTAACCACGGATGCGCGAACTTAAGCCTATAAATACCCAAGTCCTTGGCCATTAAAAAGTTAGTGATTATAGTGATAATTCTTGAAAGGTGAGTGATAATTTTGAGTGATAATTGGTGATTATTGGAGCGATAATCTTTGAGAGAGACGACGTCCAAACGCTGAAGGATCGAGGCGTTGCTACTACTTCTAGGAGTCTTGAAGCTCTCCTCATCCTCTCTTCATCCTTTCTTCGTCCTTTCAAAATCCATTCAAGAACCAAGGCTTTCCAGGGGCCATCCAACTCAATTCTTCTTAATTAATATTTTCATATTTTCATCACATTAACATCATAATCTCATCATATCACTCTATGCAACACACACTCACTAGCATTATTTTTCCATCTATGTGTTTAAGGGGTTTCAAAGACCACAAACAAGTGAGTTCATTCGTTTAAGTTGCATGATCAAAATCATTATTAGAATAGATACTACCACTATTTGAGTTCTTATTATTCTTTCCCTCTTTCTTTCTTTATACTTTTCTACAAGGTACAAAGGAGATTAAAAGGAAGGAATCAACAAGGAAATCTAGACGATCCTCAAAGCCCCATAAGTATTCAAGGCAAAAACAAAGTCAGAAGAGCTCTTTTTTTTCAGCCGGCTGAAGGAAGAGAATCAAGAACTTCAACATCTCCCACGTCCAAAACAGGTAAGCGATCAATCTTTGTCTTTTGAAACTTTTTAGTCAAAAGTTTCTAGCGATCACATAGTTTTTTAATAAGTTTATTTGTCACATAAATAACAAAATTTTCATGATAATCACACATCACTATTTGAGCACTCACACTAACTTGAGAACTAACACACAAAAACATTGAATTCCCTCAAACTTACTCCTCATTTTTCTAACGTTCCCTTATGAATTCAATGTTTCAATGTAGGAGAAACAAATACAAGAAGGCTAACATTTCATGCTTTCAGTAAAGATATCTTTGGGCTTGAACCTTAGAAAGTTAACTAGCTTATACCCCTACAAAACCGAAGTGAACTAAGTCTTGAACATGATTATTTAAGATGAAGATGTCGATGAAACAACATGATATAATGGTATCTAAAATATACATACATATCAAATGTGTTATCACAATGACACTTTTAAAGCACCATGCATATTATAATGGTATCTAAAATAATATTTTAGATAATAGGAAAATAAACATATCTCTCTCTCTCAGTGACAATTTTGAAGCATCATGCATACTAGAATGGCACTTAAAATAGTATTTAAGATAATAGGTAAATAAGCATATCTCTCTATGTGTGTGGATGGTAGCTTGTAGCCTGTAGGGATTAAAATGGTACCCAAATTAAGATGCATTCATCTATTGCATCTAATGCTTAAAGGAGACAAAAATAATATAATTTGAAGGATAAAGATGAAAAATTACTTGCAAAATGCATTTTCACATATGTCACATGTTTTACCAGAAGAATCTCTAAGGACCACCACTGAGAAAGAATTTATAGATATTTATGTTTTAAAATTTGCTCCCTCTAACAATAATATAAAAATAAGTATGTTTAAAACATAGTATTGTCCAATAACTTAACATGTATGTATCTATTTTTTATAATTCTTGATAATTTTAAAGAATAAAGATATGCAAGAATAAGGATAAAAGACACATTGTTTAGAAGATTAAGGAGTAAGGCTTGCTACACCAGCGGTGGGGTGTTATACTAGTTGTCGACACTTTTAATTTAATTTTTTTTTAAAAAAAAGTTAAGATGGGTCCTACCTCAACCTATATGTTCATATAATCTAATCTTCGACCAGACGATCCAAAAAACATAAAAAATAAAAAAAATTGAGCCTACCTTAATAAATTTTCAAAGAATTTTCTTTTTTTAATTAAAAGTAAACATAAAAAATCAACAACCAATCCCACCTTAAAAAAAATTCAAAGAATTTTATTTTTTAATCAAAAGTAAGCCCACCTTAAAAAAAGTTCACAGAATTTTCTTTTTTATTGAAAGTATTGGAAGTGATGCAGGCTTTGCTAAAAAAGATAAGTCATTATTTGACCTGATATGCATCCTTTTACATCCATAGCTTGTGTATTTACTGGGGCTTGGCTCACCATCCCAGCTTAACAATTCCCTCAGTTCATAACATAGTGTTTATGTGAGTCAATTCTGCATACATATACATATTTTTAATTATAGATGTATAGATCAAGAGGTGGTGGCTGGTTGCATTCGACACTCCACTACAGGCAATCACCTTCCAAAGGGGAATTTCCTATGTCGTATTAAGTATAGATTGTGGCATAATGTACCCTGGTCAAAAAGAATATCATTATCCTTTGTATCTTCTATGGTGCTGAAGGAATTTTTTTTTGTTAGGATACCTATTAGGTGTTTAGTTATAATAAAGTTTAAGAATAAATTATAGAAGTAAAAATGGATAATGAATGTTTTATGTACCAAATTAAAATAATTAAAACTCTTACAAAGTAGACTTCTAAGTTTTTTTTTTTATATATTAGATAATACAATATCATATGTGTTGCGTGAAGGAACCATGGGCTCTTATAGATAAGATATTATCTACTTTAATATGTGGGGGTAGCTTCACAAATTTGTCATTTTCTTAAGGAAAGGAACCTAATTCACAAGATGGTGAAAATCCTCTTTATAAGTAGAAAGTTGTTGCCTTAACTACTAATATAGAATTATAGAAGCCTCAATTTTTTCAACATTGCCCCTTGACAAGATGAACGTACGCTTATTGGCTACAGTCCACACACTGGATGACGTCGTTGCAAGAAGAATCCTGAGCTCTCGCTAATAAGATATTGTCCATTTTGACAATGGAAATAGCTTCACAATTTGTCCTTTACCTATTAAAAGAGCTCTTGTCGAAAGGATGGTGGGAACCCCTTTTATAAGTACAAAATTGCATTTTGAATATATGATATATGAAATTATGGAAGCCCCCATTTTTTGCTTCATCAGCATGTAACGAAAGTATCATGTTATAAAAGAGCCAAAATAAGATATTATAAACAACTAGAGGATTTCTTTAAATTTATGAGAGGAATGAGATTCACTAGACCTCATTTGACATAGTGCATGTCCTCTCATGTGGCAAAAGCAACAATTTGTTATTCATTAAGGTTTAGTTTGATTTGTTGTAAAATATCATATAATACTATAAAATACTACATTTTTTAAAGATATAAAATTGGATATTATATAATATTTTAGGTCAAATTAAACAACCTCTAAGAGAAGATAGGAGCAAGTAATGAAATGACTAAAAAGAAATATGATGTGGAAGAGTGCAAAGTTCTACTCAAAATAAGGTCCAAAAGATCTTATTCATTGAAAGGGATGTCTTGAACCCTTGGGACATGTGTAGAAAATGTTGCTTCCTTTTTCTATGAGTTTGTTTCAAAAGACTGCGACACTTCTTACCAAGTGAACATAGTACACAGATTCATGGGGGGTAGATCACATATACACTTGGGTGATATGAAGTTTGTATTTTTTAATGATTATGTCTCAACTCCCATTATAGGAATAACTTTGGTCATTTCTTACGTTAATATTAATGAAACAAGAGAAAGTACAATCGCAAGTGAACATGACCAAAATATTATCAAATCATGTGAGAAAATATTATTAAGTCTACCATAAATGAGGATGAGGATCTCATATTGGATATAAGGTATCAAGTATCAAACTCCGAGATGGTACTTGGATTGACAATGATCTCATGATTAAAAAGCACTTTGTGGATTATTTCCATAAACTATATCAATCCGACACCCTGACTTGGCATCCTTCCTCAACTGGACCAGAATTGATAGCTCCATTACAGATCAAGAAAACTTCAACCTATCTTCTGTTCCCTCCCAATAGGAAATTTTGGATGTTATCTTCAACATGAAGCCTTACGAGGCTCTAGGCCTAGTGGTCTGCCTTCTATTTTCTATCCAAAATACTGGGATGTGGTTAAGGATATGGTCATTGATACCACCACAAATATCTTCAAATTTGTTGTTATGCTTGTCGGCATAAATCATACTAATTTGTGCTCATCCCCAAGAAAGCTGCTACCTCTTCCCCTAGTGATTATAGACCAATTAGTTTGTCCAAATGTCATTTATAAGATCTTCGTTAAGATCATGGCTACTAGACTCAAACCTTTGCTCCAGAAGATCATCTCCCTAAATCAATTAGTTTTTGTTCCACAAAGGTTACTAATGGATAGTGTTTTGGTGGTCCATAAACTACTTCACTCAATGAAATGTAAAGGTGGCCCTATTGGGATTTTTGCTTTAAAGGTGTACATATCCAAGGGCTATGACAAGTTGGAATGGAATTTTACCTCAACAACTTGAAGAAGTTTGGCATCTCAAAGAGAGTGGTTTCTTTATTTATGTTATATGTTTCTCCACCTCCTTTTCAATCAACATTAATAGGGAGAATACATATCATATTATATTAAGTTCGAGGCATTCGATAAGGCTGCCCAATATCTCCCTATTTTTACATCATCTATGCTAAAGTACTCACTCATCTCATTAACTCTAATATGGGCACAATGTATTCATGGATTCAAAATCAATAGATCTACTCCCCTGGTTATAGACCTTATGTATGTTGGTGACATCATGTTCTCGTAACGATCGGGCGTGACAATCAGAGAGTGCAGTGGAAACGAAGAACAAAAATAAATCCTGCCTATTCTCAATCCATTTTGGACAATAAAACGAAAAATGTGGTTGATTGAAAATCACTATTGCATATTTGGATCCGCATCTGTCTCTGTTCCGTCGAGGTGATGCTGTTAGCCGCGCAAGCACCTAGCCTCTAGCAGTATCTACGCGATCCTCTGCGCAAGTTCGTTCTCATCTCTTCTCGTTGATAGAATTGGGTGGCCTCATAGCTAATCATTGTACATTCTAGTTCAAATTATTAATAAAGGCAATCATTTCTTCATTTATAGTTCTCGCCAATTAACTATCGTAATGAAGGTCCGTAGACAAATGTATGGGATATTGAATCATGATGAGATCATGATAGTAAGATCAATATCCTCAGTCAATTGTCTTAAACAGTTCTCGATCATAGGATATTTGAGATGGACATTAAATATCCGATAAGATCGACACAAGTTATGTCTGCTCATGTGATGAGGGTGAATGATCTCACATTCACTCGTGTGGTGACACTAAGACAAACAAGTGGGTGCTCATTAGAGAATGAGTTCACTGAACAGACCCAAATAAGAATTCCTGGATGGTAATTATACATATTAGTCAACCAGGGAATTCAATCGTTGCAGTAGCACAGTTGGTCCTTTGACCTGAGTCACCAATGATACCTTGTTTGTGGACCATTGTATCTTGATTCTCTGACTAGTGGACTTTAATCATTAAGTCCACAATAGTCGGTCTTTCAGATACAGTGGAAAGCTTGCGAAGGTAATTGAGTGAACAACAAGGGATCACTCACTCTTGGTATAAGACTGGAGAGAGAATGTCCTATGATGTGTACACAGAAATCCCTGGCCAGGGTCAAATGAAAGAGATATCTTTCTAGATATTAACTGAGTACTGGAATCCATCTGGATAATGCGAAAGAGGGTTTGACTATAAAACCATACCCTTGCGTTATTGGGACATTGCATGAGTGAAGGATTATATCTGTGCGGTATCGGCAGACGGAAAGGTTCAATTAAATGGAACAATATCCCTTATATCTTCTGGGATCATGAGGTAGTGTTTGGTGCTGTTCATGATCAGAAGGCCAAGTGATTTGATCATCAGATGATAATTCACTTGTTTATTAAATTAATCATTTAACATATGATGTTTAAATGTTAATTAATAAATATTAAACTCAAGAAACAATTCTAAGTTTAATGGGCCTGCAACCGGACTGATATATGGGCCTAGAGGGTCACACACATAAGAGTTCTCGTCAGACGGTGAGAGACGTTAAATTTCATGCTTATCTGGGTTTTTATGAAAAGCCGCAGGATAAACATGAAGATTTAATAGAGAATTATCCAAAGCCAAACTCTTGGATAATCAAGAGGATTAATCCTTGTGCTTATCCTTATTTCTATATAAGGAGGGCCAAGGGGAAGGAGTAAAAAGTTGGTTGGACGAATTACTCACCCCAGATTCTCTCTCTCCTCTCTCTCTCTTGGAGTGGATCTGTCTCTCTCCGCGCATGGTGGATTTGAGATCTGGTCGGAGCACTCAAGTCGAAGAGGAAATCGCGTCTGTTTCGGAAACTCTTGTGGATACCTCTAGAGATCGTGCGCGTGCGCGATTACCGAGTCGGCATCATCCACGGGAGATTCGAAACCCCGCAAAGGTGAAGAACTGTTCTTCCCGCATTTATTTTAATGTCCGTTTTACGATCCCAGCAACCGATACAATGGAATCGATTTTATTTTCCGCTGTGTTCTTGCTGATTCCTAACAGTGGTATCAGAGCCAGGTTGCTGGTTCGGTCGTAAAACGGCATCGTTTTGCCTGTTTTTCTCGTTATGCGTGAAGAACCCGTATTGTACGTGTTCTTGTGTTTAATCCGATTAAAAATGACATAATAGTGTTCATATGATGAACACAAACAATTTGATTATTTTTCTGTAATTTTTCGGATTTTATTTGGGTTTTTTGGAGTTCTTCGTGGGACGACGAACGGGGTACTTTAGCGGCTTCGTACGCGATTCCCAAGTGTTGGGATGGCGGCCCGGATGTCCAGATCTCTTGGTGATAGTCACCTCTACGGATTGGGCATGAAGATCGGGGCCGGAGTGCCCTTGGAGGTGCTAAAAATCGAGCCCAAACTCGAGTTTTTAAAACCTGAAAAAAATCAGATTTTTTTTGGGTTTTGGGGGGCTTTGTTTGCTCCCCATCGCCGGTCACCGGTGGCCCTGCCGGCGCCGGGCACGACGCCGGCGCCGGGGGCACCGCCGGCCGGGGCCGCCGCCGCCGGAGGCGGTCGCCGGCGCCGCCTGCAAGTCCAAATCCCGGCGGCCTGCTTGTTAGGGTTTGCAGGTTTAGAGGGGCTCGGTCGAGAGGTGGAAGAATGGGCTGAACCGCCCGGTCCCGACCCGGTCGGACCGGGCGGGGGCCGGGCCGGCCCCTTGGCCGAGCCAGGGCTCGACCCTGGCCGAGCCAGGGTTCGACCCTGGCCGAGCCAGGGTCCGGGCCAATTGGCCCTAATGGGCTGGGCCCATTTAAATGGTTATTAAAAATGTTTTAATTACTATTTAGCCCCTTATAGCCCATTTAAGCCTATTTAAGCCCGTTTTAAAATTGTTTTAAAACAGAATAATTATAGGAATAATTAATAATTGTTATTAATTATTTTTATGATTATTAACAGCTTATTAAAGTGTTTAATAACTGTTATTCAATTAAAAGGCTTTATTGTTAATAGGGTGTTAGTTAATTATTTAAAATTGTTTTAGATAATTAATTTTCCTGTTAATTTAATTAGTTTAAAAATGTTTTAAATTGATTTTATGCATAACTTGATTATTTTTCTGTTCAAATTGTTTGAATTAGTATTTAGATTAACTGAATGGTTTAGTTATTTAATTTGTCAATAATGCTTTGAATATTATTGATAATGTTGAAATAAATGTTATTTCGAAAACTAATTGGTATTATAATTTTAATATTTATAAAATTTAATACCAAACTGCAATTATGTGATGATTGTGATGCATGTGATGTGTTTTATGGTGGGATGATCATGGACTTAGTACTTTCATGTGATGAATGATGTGGATGAATGCGATGCTTATTTCATTTGGTATTTTAAATAGGACCTGCGTGTCCTCCTCTCTCTTAATCCAAGTGTACTTTCTACCTTTCTATAAGATTGTACTCCCCTTGATAAGATCAAGGTTTCTTATTGCTTTAAATGCACATTTATGGACCTGCGAGTCCTAAATTTCATATTTAAATATATCGGATTAAGCTAAGAAGACGGGATCTTCTGAAGACACCTCTGGAGGGAGGACTCGCATCAAATGGAACCAGTGTTGCTG
Source organism: Zantedeschia hybrid cultivar (assembly GCA_030544215.1). NCBI lineage: Eukaryota > Viridiplantae > Streptophyta > Magnoliopsida > Alismatales > Araceae > Zantedeschia > Zantedeschia hybrid cultivar. Next base: position 12,338,477 of record JARZZO010000015.1, read on the forward strand.
TTTTCACATTAGGATCCTATTATGGATCATTGTTTGGCTCCGATGATTCCATAGTAGCTTAAGCAGTCTATGATCATCCCCATTTAATTTTTCTGCATATATGTGATGTTTGCGGATCATGCTATCATATATATATTTCTATTAAGTATATTGATACTTCAAATCGAAATATTATTGATAGCACGATTTTTACAAATCAAATCAAAAACACCTCTTTTAAAATTTAAGTTGTAAACGTGAGATATTCAGAATAATCCACGTAACCCACCATCATTATAGATTTAAGGATAATTCCTATCTCAAATGGATTTGTTGTGCTACCACAAGGTTTATTTGATTTAGAAATTAACCTAGGTCTACGACATGTGATGTCATTAAGATGAGTGGACAAATAGTGTAGTTTTGTTGTGCTACCACAAGGATTGCATTATGAATTCATGTCATCTAAGTAATGATGGATAAACTTAACTGAATCATTTGATTTGTTGTGCTACCACAAGGTCATTCTGATTCAGGGGTTAAATCGATCGGATATTGCAAATGTTGCAACTGTCAAGAGTTGACTGCCTAAGGGACTTGATGTGATTTGTTGTGCTACCACAAGGTCACATGCATGTTGCCCGAAGGATTCTGATCCCCACTAGGAGATCACCGGAATCTCCCGTTCTGTATATTAGAGGGTCATACAGATCGCCGAAAAATAGTGGGAGCATAAATCAAGATTAAAAGTCATAAATCTGATTTTAATAACTATCTGCTCATTTTTATATATTTCCATGTAGGTCGCTATGTCGTCACTTAACCCCCTTCGTTGCATACTTGATGCAAACAAACTCACGGGACCTAATTACATTGACTGGTTACACAACCTGAAGATTGTCCTCAGCTGTGAAAAGCTAGCCTACGTCCTGGATCAACCAGATCCAGTGCAACCCGGTGATAATGCTAACAAAGATGAATTAATGATGTTTGAAAATTGGAAGGAGGACTCTGTCAAGGTCCAGTGTTATATGCTTGGTTCAATGAACAATGAACTACAATGATAGCATGATAACATGGAACCTAAGTCCATTCTGAATCACCTACAAGAGTTGTTTGGTGAACAATCCATAATAGAAAGATATGAGATATCTAAGAAATTGTTTAGGACCAGAATGAGCGAGGGCACATCTGTGCAAACTCATGTGCTCAAGATGATAGAATGGATTGAGAGGCTTGCTGTGCTTGGCTTTGTTATGAACAATGACCTAAGCATCGACTTAATCTTATAGTCCCTTCCATATTCATTTTCACAATTCATTATCAACTTCAATATGAACAAAATTGAAGTTACACTGGCTGAGCTGCTCAACATGTTGAAGACAACAGAAGGCACTATTCAGAAAGATAAGCCACAAGTAATGCTTGTTGGTAAGACCAACAAGAAAAGAAAAGCTGGACAAACCTTTAAGAAAGATAAGCCTAAGAAGCTAGTGAAAAGCAAACCGGCGGTTCAAAAGGACAAAGCTAAAGTCAATGATAAAGGTCAGTGTTTCCACTGCCATAAAGAAGGTCATTGGAAGAGAAACTGCAAGATTTATCTCGCAGAAAAAGCAAAGGAGAAGCTTGGTGAAGCTTCAGGTATTCTCATGATCGATCTTAACTTGTCTTATAGAGAAACAACATCTTGGGTATTAGATACTGGATGTGTTTCTCATATCTGCAATAACTTGCAGGTGCTAAAAAGTAAAAGAAGATTGAACCGTGGAGACGTGGATCTGAGGCTCGGGAATGGAGCAAAAGTTGTTGCGTTAGCTGTGGGGACAACAAGACTTCAGATACCGTCAGGAGACTCATTGGAACTGATAGATTGTTATTACGTTCCGACCATTATTAGGAATATCATATCTATTTCATGTTTAGATAGACAAGGATATTCTATGAAACTAGAGAATAAAGGTTGTTCCATTTATCAAGGAGACAAATTGTTTGCTTCCGGATATTTATCGAATGGATTATATTTACTTGATATTTCATATGATGTTTGTCTGGTAAATAAATTTCTTGAACGAATAGATAAGGATGTGAATAATTCGTACCTATGGCATTGTAGGCTAGGTCATATAAATGAGAATAGGATCATAAGGTTGCAAAAGAATGGATATCTTGATCCATTTGATTATGAATCATTTGCAACCTGTGAAGCTTCTCTCATGGGAAAGATGACCAAAGCTCCATTCTCTGGACATGGAGACAGAGCTAAGGACTTATTGGAACTAATACATAGTGATGTATGTGGTCCAATGTCCACTCATGCCATGGGTGGTTACTCATACTTTGTTTCATTTACAGATGATTTCTCAAGATATGGCTACATATATTTAATGAAATATAAGTCAGAAGTCTTTGAAAATTTTAAAGAGTTTAAAAACGAAGTTGAGAACCAGACTGGAAAGAGTATCAAAACTCTTCGATCAGATCGAGGGGGTGAATACTTAAGTACAGATTTCACACAATATCTTAAGGATAATGGTATTTTGTCTCAGTAGACTCCTCCCTATACACCTCAGTTAAATGGTGTATCGGAAAGGAGAAATCGTACTTTATTAGATATGGTACGATCAATGATGAGTTATGCCAAACTTCCAATCTCTTTATGGGGATATGCACTGTTGACTGCTGCATATCTGTTGAACAAAGTTCCGAGTAAGTCAGTATCTTCCACTCCATATGAGATATGGAAAGGAAAGAAACCAAACTTTAAGCATGTTAGAGTCTGGGGTTGTCCTGCACATGTCAAAAGACATGATCCAGACAAACTGGATTCCAGGACAGAGAAATGTAGATTGTGGGATATCCAAAAGAGACTTTTGGATATTACTTCTATCAGCCCAGCGATCAAAGGGTGTTTGTCGCAAAAAGAGCTATCTTCTTAGAGAAAGAATATCTTTCAAAAGAAGACAGTGGGAGCAAGATAGAACTGGAAGAAATTCTAGACTCACAAATCAACACTAGTTCATCTACTGAATCAGTGACTCAAGAACTTGTTCAAGATGATACACAAAAGGTTCGCAGGTCAGGTAGAGTGCCTAAGCAGCCTGAAAGATATGTTGGACATATCGATGATGGCAAGCCAAAAGTGCACTTAAATGAGGATGATGATCCTCAAACCTACCTAGAAGCCATAAATAGTCAAGAATAAGAAAAATGGCAAGAGGCAATGAATTCTGAAATTCAGTCTATGTATGCCAACCAAGTTTGGAACTTGGTTGATCTGCCAGAAGGTATAGTACCTATTGGCAGTAAATGGATCTTTAAAAGAAAGATCGGGGTAGATAGACAGATTGACACATACAAGGCAAGGCTGGTAGCAGAAGGATATCGTCAAAGGCAAGGCATTGACTATGACGAAACCTTTTCTCCAGTTGCCATGATTAAGTCAATCCGAATACTTCTTGCTATCGCTGCATTCTATGATTATGAAATATGGCAAATGGATGTGAAAACAGCATTCCTTAACGGGAACCTTTAAGAAGAGGTGTATATGATACAACCTGAAGGATTCACTTCCATAGAGCATTCAAGCAAGGAATGCAAGCTGCAAAGATCCATCTATGGATTAAAGTAAGCATCCCGAACTTGGAACTTAAGATTTGATGAAGCAATCAAATCTTATGACTTCATTAAGAATGAAGATGAACCTTGTGTATATAAAAAGGCTAGTAGGAGCGCAGTTACCTTTTTGGTACTTTACGTTGATGACATTCTACTCATTGGGAATGATGTAGGAATGTTGTCATCAGTAAAGACTTGGTTATCCAAAAACTTCTCCATGAAAGATTTGGGAGAAGCATCCTATATTCTGGGAATAAGGATCTATCGAGATAGGTCCAAAAGGATGCTTGGCTTGTCCCAATCTATGTACATAGATACCATAGTCAAAAGGTTCGGCATGGAAAATTCCAAGAGAGGCCTCGTTCCTATGAGGCATGGAATTTATCTCTCTAAAGAAATGTCTCCCAAGACACCTGAAGAGAGAGCATACATGGATAGAGTTCCTTATGCCTCGGCAATAGGATCTATCATGTATGCAATGCTATGTACTAGGCTTGATGTGGCACATCCATTAAGTGTCACTAGTAGATATCAGGCTGATCCAGGTGAGGAACACTAGAAGGCGGTGAAATGTATCCTTAGATACTTGAGAAGGACTAAGGATCTATTTCTCGTTTATGGAGGAGACGACTTGGAACTTCGAGGATTTACTGACTCGAGTTTCCAGTCGGATATGGATGACAGCAAATCCATGTCTGGATTTGTGTTCATGTTAAATGGAGGTGCAGTAAGTTGGAAGAGTTCCAAACATGAAACTACTGCAGATTCGACGACCGAAGCAGAATACATTGTTGCAGCTGAAGCGGCCAAGGAGGCGGTTTGGATGAAGAAGTTCATCTCGGCGCTTGGAGTCATTCCAAGCATTTCAGATCCTGTTCCATTATTGTGTGACAACAATGGGGCAATAGCTCAAGCGAAGGAGCCAAGATCACATCAGAAGTCAAAGCACATTCTGAGACGATTTCATCTGATTCGTGAGATCATCGCCCGAAGAGATATAGTAGTTGAGAAAGTCTCATCTGAAGATAATGTAGCAGATCCCTTGACCAAGCCATTGTCTCAAAACAATTTAGAACGTCACCTTAAGTCTATGGGACTTAGACACATGGGTGATTGACTATAGTCCAAGTGGGAGAATGATAGAATTTGGTGGCCTCATAGCCAATCATTGTACATTCTAGTTCAGATTATTAATAAAGGCAATCATTTCTTCATTTATAGTTCTCGCCAATTAACTATCGTAATAAAGGTCCGTAGACAAATGTATGGGATATTGAATCATGATGAGATCATGATAGTGAGATCAATATCCTCAGTCAATTGTCTTAAACAGTTCTCGATCATAGGAAATTTGAGATGGACATTAAATATCCGATAAGATCCACACAAGTTATGTCTGCTCATGTGATGAGGGTGAATGATCTCACATTCACTCGTGTACTGACACTAAGACAAACAAGTGGGTGCTCATTAGAGAATGAGTTCACTGAACAGACCCAAATAAGAATTCCTGGATGGTAATTATACCTATTAGTCAACCAGGGAATTCAATCGTTGCAGTAGCACAGTTGGTCCTTTGACCTGAGTCACCAATGATACCTTGTTTGTGGACCATTGTATCTTGATTCTCTGACTAGTGGACTTTAATCATTAAGTCCACAATAGTCGGTCTTTCAGATACAGTGGAAAGCTTGCGAAGGTAATTGAGTGAACAACAAGGGATCACTCACTCTTGGTATAAGACTGGAGAGAGAATGTCCTATGGATGTGTATACAGAAATCCCTGGCCAGGGTCAAATGAAAGAGATGTCTTTCTAGATATTAACTGAGTACTGAAATCCATCTGGATAATGCGAAAGAGGGTTTGACTATAAAACCATACCCTTGCGTTATTGGGACATTGCATGAGTGAAGGATTATATCTGTGCGATATCGGCAGACGGAAAGGTTCAATTAAAGGGAACAATATCCCTTATATCTTCTGGGATCATGAGGTAGTGTTTGGTGCTGTTCATGATCAGAAGGCCAAGTGATTTGATCATCAGATGATAATTCACTTGTTTATTAAATTAATCATTTAACATATGATGTTTAAATGTTAATTAATAAATATTAAACTCAAGAAACAATTCTAAGTTTAATGGGCCTGCAATCGGACTGATATATGGGCCTAGAGGGTCACACACATAAGAGTTCTCGTCAGACGGTGAGAGACGTTAAATTTCATGCTTATCTGGGTTTTTATGAAAAGCCGCAGGATAAACATGAAGATTTAATAGAGAATTATCCAAGACCAAACTCTTGGATAATCATGAAGATTAATCCTTGTGCTTATCCTTATTTCTATATAAGGAGGGCCAAGGGGAAGGGGTAAAAAGTTGGTTGGGCGAATTACTCACCCCAAATTCTCTCTCTCCTCTCTCTCTCTCCTTCTCTCTCTCTTGGAGTGGATCTGTCTTTCTCCGCGCATGGTGGATTTGAGATCTGGTCGGAGCACTCAAGTCGAGGAGGAAATCGCGTCTGCTGCGGGAACTCGTGTGGATACCTCTAGAGATCGTGCGCGTGCGCGATTACCGAGTCGGCATCATCCACGGGAGATTCGAAACCCCGCAAAGGTGAAGAACTGTTCTTCCCGCATTTATTTTAATGTCCGTTTTACGATCCCAGCGACCGATACAATGGAATCGTTTTATTTTCCGCTGCGTTCTAGACGATTCCTAACACTCGTCAGATGGGGTGCATTCTCCGTAGTTTCTTCTCTGCGGCGATGTTTGCAGCATGTAGACGGGCTCCCAACAATCGGGAATCGGAGGCACACAGCAGAGCAACAGGAGGTGCCCCCTGAGAGGGGTGCACAGGAGAGAGAACAAAGAGCAAAGGGGGAGGCCAAATTTGTGGAATTCCTAGAGCTTGGCTCAAGGTTCCACTTAAGACTTATTTATATTAAGTCGGACAACTTTTCACAAAAGTCTCCGGACTAATATAAGACCCACTTAAATATCTTTGACTGCGAATCTTTGTATGTGTGACCTTCTAGGCCCAAGTACCAGTTTAGTTAATGGCTCATAAAACTCAGTAACACTTTAACTACTTAAGTAATTAAGTTAATATCTCATATTAACTAATTAATAAATTGAATTAGTGTTGCTATAATCCTTCATCTGAACAATGCTCCCGAGTTAATCTAGGGTATGGTCAACTGTCAAACCATATTTGGTCAACTTACTTGGATTAGATGCCGCTATACTATATTAGAAAGTCATTTTTCTGATATAGTGTTTGCTATCGCCAGAGACTCTCACACATCATTCCTGGAGCATTTTCTCTCTAATTACTGAGAGCAAATTATCCCGTATTAAACACTCAATAACCTTCGAAGGTATTCCGCTGAACTCGAGCGCTTGACTAATTAGAACCCCGTACACAGGGATCAGTGAGCCAAGGTCAAAGCCCATAAGTCCACGGACAAGATGTCTTTGGTGTCTTAGGTCGAAAAACCAACCACGCTACTGTGACATTGAATTAAGCTGGTCAACAGTTAGGTAAATTACCATCCAGCGATTTAAGTCGGATCAGTTCAGTAAACTTATTCTCCAATGAGTATATATATGTTTGTCCTAGTGTCCTCACACATATGACTGTGAGATTAGTCACACTTATCATATGAGTATGCACAACATACACCAGTCTATCCAGATATAAGATGTCCTGTCTTTTATATCTTTTGACTGAGAACAATTTAAGGATTATAGTTAGAAATATTAGTCTCATATCATAATCTCATTATGATCTAATATTCTCACATAATCTCATAGACTTCTTATACGCTATAAACTAATCGCTAATCTTCATAATAAATTATTTACTATTTATTAATGAACTAAAATGTAATAGATACCTTATAATTAGCTTTGAGGATACTTATATCCAGCAATTCTTTGATAGAGCAAATGGTGTTGAACTAGATTGTTTCCTTCAATGCTTAGCCACCTATAGAGCTTCTTTTGGACAACACATTAACATATTGAAGTCGGGCTTTCTTTTCAGCAGGAACGTCCTGACTCTTGCCCAAGATCAGCTATGTAACAAATATCACATCTCCATTATGTCTAACTGCTGACCTCTATTTGGGGGTGCCTTTGTGGATGACAGAAATAGGGTGAGTTAGCTGGCCTTCTTGGATTCTAGAGTGAAGTCTAAGCTCAACCAATGGAAAGCAAGTGCACTCTCTACTGCTAGCAAAATGACCCTCATTAATTCTGCTCCAGCTACCATATCATTCCATGTTATGGGTACTAGTCTACCACCCAAAGCTACTCTTCATAAGCTCAATCATATATAGAGGGCTTTCCTCTAGTGTAACACTACGGACCACAGAAAAGTTCACCTATGTAGACCTTATCACTCGGCATAAATCCAGAGGTGGTCTTGGAGATAGGAACTTGGAACACCTAAATAAAGCAACCATTATGAAGCTTTGTTGGAAGTTCCTATAGCATCAAACTCTTGGCAGGCTGGCATCTTGAAGTCAAAGTATATGAAGCACCAATCATGCTGGCATATCCCTTATGGTACAAATGGCTCCATTACTTGGGCTACCAAGCTTAAAGTTAGGGAGCTACTGGCCCAGTTTATTTCAAGTCTATCAAGATTCCAGACTGGACTATCTATCCACATTTGGAAAGAGAATTGGATTCTAGATTTGTTGAGCCTCCAAAGCTTCATTAGGATTTCAAAGGTACACCCCCATCTTGGGTCTTCCAGCTTACCAGACATGGGACCTGGAATGTGTCTCTTATGTCCAACACCCTCCAAGAGGAGTCAACTAAGGCCATTTGTAATATTGTTCTTCCCCAATCTCCCACATCTGTGGAGGATATCTACATATGGCCAATACAAATAACCATAAGTAGAGGAGTGCAGATCCTCTACGTCTTTTTTTGGAGGGAACTCAGTCAGTAAAGAGAGGAGGAAGGGAGCGGATTTTGCTATCACGTGGGGATGGATTTTGGTACTGTTTAACTCTCTTTTTCCTCTTTTTACTGACTGAGTCCCCTTCAAAAAGAGACGTAGAGGATCTTAGTTCTAAGTAGAACCACTGGAGGCCTTCCAATCACGATTCTCTCAAGATTTACTTTGATGAAGCCACCTCCCCAACTGATGGAACGGTGGGGATTATTCTCACAGACTTCCGTGGATTCTCCAATTAGTGTAGTACCAAGAGAGTTAATCCACAGACCCCCACAATGTGGAAGCCTTCGCACTTTTGGAAGCCCTGGTCCTCGCCATTCAACTACCACAGCCTATGATAGTTCATAGTGGAGGGTGATGCCTTAGTTTTGATCAACTCCTCTCTCAAAATCAGGGCTAGCTCCCCCATGGAAGACCAGGACAATTATTGAGCGCTATCAATCGATTAATGAGTCTCAGAATATCCAGATTCAGTTTGTTCCTCGGGTAGCCAAATAAAGCTGCCCATAGGCCCTCTACTACTGCTAGAACTGCTGTTACTTCTAGTTTGGAGGCTACCTGGAGAATGTCCACCCTCTCTTTTTGCATCACAGAAACCATTGCTGCACCGTCGAGTATTATTACACGGTCTGACAGTACAAGCAAAAGAGAAAAAAATATTTTTTGAATTTTTTTTGAAAGCCCTCAACATGTCCTAGATGCCCATATAATCAGGAAGCCTTCAAAAAAAATGATTTTTTTTTATTTTTTTTAAATTTTGCTTGCACCGTTAGGCAACGTAAGAACGTCTGGCAGCACGGTTTCCTTTTTGTATCAAATCTACTGTTACGTAACATATTCCCCCCTATATTTCTCCCTTGTATCCCCTTAATATGTTTAATGGAATACTTTTTTCAGGTCACCTAAAAAAAGAAAAAAATATGGTGCTGGAGAGATCAAATCTTTTGGGTCTCTTCTTCTACACTCCTATGTTTCTTTGTCTACAAAGAACAAAGGTGACTCAATCATTTAAACGGATAAAGTAGATGAAGTATCAAATTTATCTCGACTCTTAGTGAGTCCTAGTCAAAAAGCCCATGACTCTGGAGGATGGATCTATCTAACAAGCTCACGACGATCTATATCCGAGTGCTTCTTGCATGTGGTGAGACCATTAGAGAGTATTACTTTATGTAGTAGGACTTCTGAGCTTCTAATCATTATCTAAAGAAGGCAAACTATCGCAGCGGTACAAAAAAAAATCTCTTAAAAAACCTATTAATTATATACCAAATTGTACATCCGATAATGCCAGTGGATCACATCTCTACTCTAGGTTAGAGATGCAAACGGATCAGATTCTGTGTGGATCTATAGATTACCGTTTTCATCCCTAGTCCAGGTATAAGTGATCTGCTTCCGAATTCATAGGACCTCACTGACATGGCGACATTCATGAGTGCCTTCTTTTACTGGTCATTGCACAGTGCCATGGGAGAAAGGCTACATGTCCATTTGATAAGTACATGTCCCGCTCTCCCTCTGTCCTCAACCCTTATCCAGATCCTCCCTCCCCTTGAAGCCGAATGTGACCCTCACAAAGATGGGCATAACAATTGGCGAATTTAAGTTACGGGTTTAGACGCCATGAGCTTTGAGACGTTAAAGGGTATGGTCCAAGGACAACATGTGGACACACCTCACAGAAATAATGCTCTCCTAAGGGTCGATTTGTTTCATGGATATGGTATTCCGGTTCTCTTATATTTAGAACAAGAAGAATTTTTTTTGAAGTATTTTTTCTTATTCTAAGAATAAATAGTTCTCACCTTTTAAGTGAATTGAGTTATTTCACTTATTCTAAGAATAACGCGTCTGTGCCAAAAATAACGTGTCCGCGCTCTTAAACTCGAATTAGCGGAATAAGTCCCATAACTCATCATATTCGACCTCTTATTCCCAAAACAAACCAACCTTAAGGAATACGTTCCTACAAGTAGGCGATTATTTGTTGCACCGCCAGGATAGCTTCACCCTCGTCAAATAATTATTCCAAGTTCGAAGAATTCATTACAAAGAATAAAAAGCACTTCATAAATCTCTTATAAACTTATGGGACAAATTCTTCATCTTGCACAGATTAAATTTGAAACTCGACCTTGTCGCAGAGTGAAGAGCATTTGTTCACTCATCAATTAGTCTAATCTTAAGACGCCTACTCTCCTTGCCTTGGTTTTTCCTTCTGTTACGATCATACGTGCACGTATTTAGCGCAGACTAACATGACTCCAATCGAGTGATCAGAGCGTCGAGCCCATATCATTTAATAAGAGGCGCTTGAACAGCACACATCTCATTGTTCCATATTCTTATGCGTCCTCTCTTAGATAACTAAAAATGTTCGTACATAACATGAGATAATACGTAGAAATCTATTTCCAAAGAGGTCCAGAAGTTCCTGCCTTTATAATGGGGTGGATACCTACGACCCATAGTTAGATAAATACGGTATAGGTTTTAAACGGCAAAAATGCGTTCAAATATGATTCGGTTTAAAATTTAAATAGTACGGTCAAAATTTTAGTCAAATGATTAAAAGATTACAAAACTATTTGGCGAGATATCTATAAATTTTTTATCAAGATTTTAAAAAGTTAAAATAACAACTATAATGATATAATAAATAGTTATTAATCAAATTATGAGCTTTCATCAATGAAAAAGTGAGTTTTTTTATATGTAATCTCATGTTCTATTATATTTAAGCGATTTAAGTCTTATTTTTAATTCAATGATTTAGTGTATTAAATAAAATGTATTAAACATTTGTGTATCATACGTGAATAAAAAGGTAGACATCAAAAAAATAAGTATTTTTTTCTATCTTTCAATTTGGTGCAGCGTACAAGAGTTTCATTCGGAAAGTCAAAATTACGCGAATTATACACGTGGATTAACTCTGATTGGGAGGCCCATTGATTTCAAACTTCAGTTAACTTAACGTTGAGTTGACAATGCCATATGATTACCTGAAAGAAAGAAAAAAGAAGTTCAAAATTCTTATTTCATTTCAAATACAAGGAAATGATTTCACCTATTTGGAAAACAAACACTGATCTTCTTAAAGTGTAAAAGAAAACTTAAACCAAGAGAGAAAAGGGATAATTTGCCAATAAAGATATGTGATGTAGCCGAGGTTATCACGACCGGATTCCGAAGCTAGAATCCGAAGAAATGGATCTAAAGCTGGGTCGGATCGGTGTTTTAGAGGCCCGACGGGGATCCGGAAGGCGGAGGAGGCAGAGGCGAAGCCGAAGGTCCGAGGCCGAAACTGGCTCGGTCGGCAGCTGGCTTGTCTTCGGGATGTTGGGGCCGAAGCTCCTTCGGTAGACGAAGGGATGGCGCGAAACCGAGTCTCTTCCGGTCGCGGGGCAGCCGGCGTACGGCGTCGAGACCAGAGAGAGGAGTCCGAAGTCGGCGGCCGAGACCGATTCGGGAAGGTCGGCGATGATTCGAACCGAGCTCCTGCAGGAGGGAAAGAAGAAGAAACCGGTCAGCAGGAGTCCCGGGCTTCGGCCCTAAGGAACCCCCTCCGACGGTCAAGTTAGCTCCTGAAGATGATTCGATTCAGAAGGCAAAGAGTAGCTTTAATGCTATTTGGACTGTAGTCCTTGAGGGTCTCGGAGGCATCGGACTGCATCCCTTTGGCAATAAATAGCGGTGTATTTATAGCAGAGAATAGAGGATGGTTAACGGTGATAGCCGATATAGGACTATGTCCGGGTTTACTGGTAAACCGCCATAGCGCCTAGTCTTCCACCGGAGTGGGCCGGATTCGGCTATCGGGCCGAAGGGGGTTGGGCCGCTGATGGGCCGAAGCCTGCTGGGCCTAGGGCTGTCGTGCTGCTCCCGGGCCGTAGACTGGTGGGCCGCTGACGGGCTGAAGCCTGTTGGGCCGGGAGCAACGGTGCCGCTTACGGGCCGAGGGCTATTGGGCCGCTGATGGGCCGAAGGCTCCCTGAGGGCCTTGTACTGCTGCTGCTGGGCTGAACTGGGTTTGGGCTTGTTTTAATGGGCCGAATCGGATTCTGCCTCATCACATAGCCCCCCACTCTTGTGTTCCTCAGTTCTGGGATGGCGAGAGTATAGCCCGAAGCTGGTTGGGGAATAGCGTAACAGGTGCTTTACCCGAAGCTCTGTTCCTTTTCTTGAAAAGAGGGTGCCCTCGGTCGGCCGAGGGTTAAGTAGCTGCTTCGTCTTCACTCAGGGTGGCGACGAAGGCCTTTGCCTCTGAGAACGAAGGGCCGAGCCCTCTGACTGGTGTCAGGCTTCATTCAATGGACGGGACGGGCGTCGCTTCGCGAAGAAGCACGGGACACGCGTCGCTCATCCGGCCGCTTTGTTCAAAGCACAAAAAGATCCTGACCGCTCGCGGGTCGCGGATCGCCTCGGCCCTCTGCCCGAGGTCCTGCTCGGATTGCCGCCGCTCCCTTCTCCGGCACGCGGATCGGGACATGTGGCGGGCATCCGAGCAGTCAGCCGAAGGGTCGGAGCGCTTTCGGCCGAGGATCGTTCTGCTTCAAGTCCCGGAGTTCGTCCGTCATCATTGCCGAAGGACGGTACACGTGGCGGGCATCCGAGAGAAGCGACGAGACGACGGGGACGATCTCGGCCGTCGGCCTCGGCGGGCGGGGTTTCGAACGGAGCCTATAAATAGGAGCCCTTCGCAGAGCATTGTTCGCCTTCTTGCTCCTGTGCCTGCGTTGCTCTGCGATCCTCCGAGCTCTTCCTCCTCTCCGGCGAAAGGCTAGCTTTCTGAAGGCGTCGTCCGAGCCTGCTGGCCATTGCGGGAAGATCTCCATCTCTCGGAGCGCTTGCTGGTGGAGTTGGGTGGCTCGAGAGGCTGTGCTTGATCTAGGAGAGATCTTTTCCCTTTTGAGAGTAAGCCTCGATCTCCTTTCTCCCTCTTCGCGACCTCATGGTCCGCAGCTCTTCCTCGAGCGAGATTACCCCTTCGGACGAGGAGTATACTCCGTCTCACTCCCCCAAGTCTTCTCTATCATCTCCCCTTACTCTGGACTCCCTCGCCTCTGCGATGCCCGGAGAGCCCGAGGTCTCCGGGGCCGAGGCCTCCGAGGCCGAGGGGTCCGAGGAGGTTCGAACCCCGGGCCAGGCTTCCACCTCGGGACGTCGTCGTCCCGAGACTGCTTCGGAAGCAGCCTGCACCCTCTCGGATGAAGCGGTTAGCTACATCGCTTCTTACTTTCAGCTTCCTTCATGGATGATCCCCTATCGGCCTGGCTCCAACACCAGGGCCAATACTCCCCGCCCGGGTACCTTTTCTATCTATGAAGAGAGCTTCCAAGCGGGCTTTCGTCTTCCTCTCCCCACCTTCGTCATTAACCTCCTTTGCTTCTACGGGCTGTCCCCGTCCCAATTCTTTCCCAATTCTTGGCGCACAGTATACGGCTTTTTGGCTGTGCTTGCCCGTATACGGACTGTCCCTTCCATCAACGTCTTCCGCTACCTTTTCAAAATCCAAAGGCAGGGGAGATCCGAGTGGTACTGCTTCGTCCCTCGTATCGGCCGAAACATCTTTTCCGGGAAGCCCTCGTCTATTCACGGCTGGAAGAGGAAGTTTATCCTCGTTTCTCTGCCGGAGAACGAGAAGAGCGTGTGGCCCTTCCCTACCGAATGGGCACCGCTGGCCGCGGGCCTTTCCGATCCTCCCGTTCTGACTTCCACCCAGAGCACCCTAGTGGGCCATATCGAGGCCATGGCCCCGTACAACATCTGGGGGCTCCTCAGCAAGGCGGAGCTATTTGTGGATGCCGGGGTATGGCCGGATCCTCGGTTCGATCCGGAGCGGGCCTTCCCCTACCTCCCTCCCGGGGAGGCTCCGCAGGACAGCGAAGGAAGCGCTGAGGCCGCTCCTCCGGCCGAAGCTCCTCCGGCCGACGAGGTTGCTGAAGCTTCGGCCGAGGGTAAGTCGGTTTTGAGTTTGCAGCTGTTGTGTTATTCGTTTCTAACACTTCTCTTGCTTGCAGCAATGTCTGGGATCGAGGGCCTCCTTGCCCGGATAGCCCAGCAGCGCGGCCAAGGCCAGCCACCACCCCCAGCAGCGCGGCCAAGGCCAGCCAACTATCGGTCAAAAGAAATAATTCCTTCAACCCATTTTTGTTCCACCATTCACCTATAGCAAAAGGCTCAGTTTAGGATGTAGTGTAGGTGCACCTTCAATTCTTCATGTCTTTTCCACATAGAGCCACCGACAATTATACATTTTTCTTCTTATTATGGGGCCACCGGACACTATTATAAGAACAAGACAAGATGCCCTCTCTACGGACATGGCACCTCTACACCACTCCAGGGCTGACATGACAGAGATGTGGATGCACCCTGCACATGGAGAAGCGCTGTTAAGACAGTGATGGGTGGTGACAGTGGCGGATGCAGAAATTTTGTCTAGTAGGGTCATTCGGATATTATGTCATAAGTATGGTTGCATCAGTGGGATTTTAGGCTATGTCATATAGAGTCTTGAGTTTGAGTTATGTCATATGGAGTCTGGAGTTGGACTAGTGGGATCTTGGACTGGGTCAGTAGAATCCCAGGCCACTGGGTGGTGGAAAGGCTGTCAACAAAGTGGGATCTTCTTGGACCATATCCTATGCTTTTGAAAGCCTAACGAATCAGTAGAGTAAGGCTGAAAATGGAGTCGAGTGGACATCAGTTTCCCAGAACAAGATTATCTGAAAGAGAAGTAATTAGTCTCTTAATAAGTGGGTCATTTCCAAACCCTAAACCCTAGAAAGTAAAAATCCCTTCTTTAAAACTTCTTGGCAGGTTTTTGCAGACCACTTGCCTCTTATTTGATCGGAGACTTATTTTTCACCTTCTTCTCCAGTTACAACAGACCATCAGAGTGTTAATGCCTTAAAGGTGTTAAGATATTAATCATTAAGATGTTAGCACTTTAACGCATTAAGTCTTTAACACTTTAACACGTAAATGTTAACATTTAAGGTGTTAATAGGTTGAGAGGTTAATGCCTTAATACCCTAAATTTTGAAGGATTAATATATGAACATGTTACACATAATTGTGGGGTAAATAAAAAGAGGGAGGACAAAAATAGAATTTGGGTAAAAGACTAATGGTAGTTGATGTGAGGCTGTTCAAAATAAGTCTCTCCAAAAAGTAGGGGATGGACAGTCCACTGACAACTGATAGAGAGTGAAAAAATAATGTTAGATTTATGATAGAATGTTTTGATTAATTTTTCGTAACCTAATTTTTAAGGATGCCCAGTGGGTCAGGCAGGCCCGGCCCACATTTTTTAGGGTCTGGAGTCTGGACTGAAAAATAGGATCCTACATGTTAATCTAGCCCAGCCCAACCCCGTCTGAAGATATTAAGGGGCGAGCTTAGATTTTCTCAAACCAAGCCTAAACTAAGAGAGTAATACTTGGTAGTCTCAAAAATTTAAAAAGAATTGATATTTTCTTTATAATCAACTCCACCATGTCTGACATATTTTACAATCAGATCTTTGATAGGACAACCTAAAAAATAAAAAAATAAAAAATCGAGTCCTATTTTATTGGACTCGATCTATTAAGGTAGCTTTTACTGTCATTGAGACTCGTGTTTTGATTTTTAAGAATTTTTAAATTGTCCGATTGAAGATTGAGACACATGGGCTATGAAAGATGATAGATCGACAAAAAAAAAATTAAAAAAAAAATTATTTTTGGGGCTGCACCCCAACATGCCATGTATTGGCTGCAAATACTACTCGACCTAAAATTCCCAATTTTGAGAAGGAAAACCTTATAGACCCAAATATCCAGCCGTAGGGATGTCAACGGTAATTGATAACCTGATTGCTTAACTGTTTATTAGTTTAACAAACAGTTTTCGGATAGTATCCTTGCTACGCATTAACGGATACGTACATAGATAAGTTGCTCCCTTGATAAATAATGAAATGTGATGAGGCAGAATCCGATTCGGCCCATTAAAACAAGCCCAAACCCAGTTCAGCCCAGCAGCAGCAGTACAAGGCCCTTAGGGAGCCTTCGGCCCATCAGCGGCCCAATAGCCCTCGGCCCGTAAGCGGCACCGTTGCTCCCGGCCCAACAGGCTTCAGCCCGTCAGCGGCCCACCAGTCTATGGCCCGGGAGCAGCACGACAGCCCTAGGCCCAGCAAGCTTCGGCCCATCAGCGGCCCAACCCCCTTCGGCCCGATAGCCGAATCCGGCCCACTCCGGTGGAAGACTAGGCGCTATGGCGGTTTACCAGTAAACCCGGACATAGTCCTATATCGGCTATCACCGTTAACCATCCTCTATCCTCTGCTATAAATACACCGCTATTTATTGCCAAAGGGATGCACTCCGATGCCTCCGAGACCCTCAAGGACTACAGTCCAAAAAGCATTAAAGCTACTCTTTGCCTTCTGAATCGAATCATCTTCAGAAGCTAACTTGTCCGTCGGAGGGGGTTCCTTAGGGCCGAAGCCCGGGACTCCTGCTGACCGATTTCTTCTTCTTTCCCTCATGCAGGAGCTCGGTTTGAATCATCGCCGACCTTCCTGAATCGGTCTCGGCCGCCGATCTCGGACTCCTCTCCCAGGTCTCGACGCCGTGCGCCGGCTGCTCCGCGACCAGAGGAGACTCGGTTCCGCACCTCCCCTTCGTCTAGTGAAGGAGATTCGGCCCCGCCTTCCGGGTACAAGCTAGCCGCGGACCGAGCGGCTCTCGGCCTCAGACCTTCGGCTTCACCTCTGCCTCCTTCGCCTTCCGGATCCCCGTCGGGCCTCTTACACCGATCCGACCCAGCTCCGGATCCATAACTTCGGATTCCAGCTTCGGAATCCGGTCGTGATAGCTTCGGCTACATCACGTGGCGCCGTCTGTGGGAAAGAAACAAACAAGTCATGTCTCAAAGACCCATTACCCGACGATCCGGACAAAGCGAAGCAGAGGCACGGGACGCCTCGGCGCAGATGCTGCCTTCAGAAGGCGCCCCTTCTGCCCCGCCGAGTATGCCTCTGCCAGTTGTACCGGAGTCCGCTGCAGAAGACCGAGTGGGGGTGCTCCAACAGCAAATGGCAACTCTAGCAGCTGCCGTCACCTCCCTAGCGCCGCTTCAGGAGATGGTATCTGCCATCGCCCAGCGCGTAGGACTGATGGGACAGCTTCCTCAGCAGGCGCCGCTCCCCCCACTCTACCCAGTACAAGATGTCCGGTTCCGGCCGACGACTACACCGGTTTCTCCCAACGAAACCGCTGCGGCGCGCAGCGAGCCCTCGGCATTACCTGCCCGAGCTCGCTCAGATCGACTGACGGAGCAGGACTATGCTTTGTCGGAAATCCGCCCGGCTCGGACCGGAGGACAATCGGTCACTACTTCGACCGCCTCGGACCTGGACCGGCGGCTGACGGCAATGCGCAAGGAAATGCAGCAAATGGTGTCCCGGCCATATGGGGCACCTCTTGCCAGCAACATTCTGGAGTAGACCCCGTTCACGGCGGAGCTCCTGGCTACCGAGGTGCCTCCCAATTTCAAGCTGCCGAAGGGCCCTCTCTACGACGGAATGACAGATCCGGTCTGTCATTTCCAGAGATTCAACGCGTACCTCTTGGTCCGAGGGGTCGCCGAGGCAGTCCGCTGCCGACTTTTTCCCCTCACCCTTGAGAAAACCGCCCTCACCTGGTTCGAGACGCTGGCCCCCAACTCCATCCACTCCCTAGTCCAGTTGGGCCAGTTGTTCATCGACCAATTTTATGATGCCACCCGGCAGTGCAAAACCTCCGCCAGCCTGTTAGCCATCCGGCAAGGCCCCACCGAAACTCTCCAGGAATACTTCACCAAGTTCCGGACCGAGGCCGCCCAAATCCCGAACCTCGACAGCTCGATCGCGGTCTCGGCCGTGATCAGCGGGTGCCGGGACGAAGGGCTCCTCGGCTCCATCGGGAAACGCCATCCCCCTACCTTCCAGGACCTCGTAGCCCGGGCCCACAAATATATCAACCGGGAGGCCCTGATGATGTCCAGAGGTAAAGGCGTGGCCGAGGCAGTCTCGGCGCCTGCCCCCCAGGTGGTCCGACCACGGCCTGAAGATCAAGAGCCCTCCCAAAAGCGTTATCGCAGGGAGCACTGGGACAGAGAGAGGCGACGGGACCCGCAGCAGCGGTACCTACCTTTACCTGCTCCCCCTTCCCGAATGCTCATGGAGGTGAAAGGCATGATCCGGCGACCATATCGCCTAAAGACGGATCCTCGCCGAAGGGACCCGGGCAAATACTGTGAGTATCACCGGGAGATCGGCCACACGACGGATGAGTGCCGGCAGCTCCGGGAGGAAATCGACCGCCTCATCCGGGAGGGAAGACTGCCTCAGTACCAGCGAGAGCAGCCCCCGCCACAACGGAACCGGGACGTCCCTGCGACGCTCAGGCAACAGCAACGCCCGGCGATAGAAGCCGCGCCTCCGCCGAAGGTCACCTCGGCCCCGGTAGAAGCATCCCATCAAAGACCTAGCTCTGGGTCTATTATGATGATATCCGGAGGGCCAGGGGAAGGATCAAGGCCACGGCAGCGCAGCTCTGCCACTATAGCGACGATTGACGTCGAGCCGAAGCGGCCTCGCCAAGAGGATATTACCTTCGGCTCAGAGGACCTGACTGATATTCAGGTCCCTCACGACGACGCTCTCGTCATACAAGCTGTAATAAATAGCTACGATGTACACAGAGTATTTGTTGATAATGGAAGCGCCCCAAACATCTTATTTTATGATTGTTTTGAAAAGATGGGATTGAGTGAGGCTAATATGAAGCCTCACCGGGGCCCCCTCTTCGGTTTTAACGGCTCGCCCTGCCGAGTAGAGGGCATTGTTCGACTCCCTGTAACCTTAGGCTCCGTCCCCCGGCAACTAACCGTTGAAACGGACTTCGCCGTTGTAAAAATCGATTCGGCCTACAACGCCATCTTCGGCCGAAGGCTAATCGGCGGGGTCGGAGCCGTGCCTTCGTCTTTCCATCAGAAGCTGAAGTTTCATACCAGCCATGGAATAGGCGAGGCCAGAGGGAATCAAGAAGCAGCCCGGCAATGCTACATGATTTCGGTCAAAGGGAAGGCCGCAGCCGAAACTCTAGCAATCGAATCATCAGCCGAGGCATCCCCGGGAGAAGCACTCCTCGCCATCCCGGTTCCGGGAGGCGAAGGACGAACCCTAATGATAGGCTCCGGCCTGGAGAAGACCGAAGCAGAGAAGCTTACCGAGTTCTTGAAAAAGAATCTCGACGTTTTCGCCTGGTCTCCGGCGGATATGCCTGGGGTTGACCCGGAGGTAGCAGAGCACCGACTCCATACCGATCCCGACCAGCCCCCGGTAAAGCAGAAGCGGTGTACCTTCAATCAGGAAAGGAGAGCCGCCATCCAAGCCAAAGTATAGAAGGGGCTGGACGCCGGACACCTCCGAGAGGTGCATCATCCGGATTGGATCGCCAACGTGGTGATGGTGCCAAAGAAGGGTGGCAAGTGGCGAATGTGCGTGGACTTCACCAACCTCAACAAGGCCTGTCCGATGGATAGCTTCCCGCTGCCTCGAATAGACCAGGTGGTGGACGCAACTTCCGGCCACGAGCTCTTAAGCTTCCTCGACGCCTATTCAGGCTATCACCAGATCCGGATGCATCCGGATGATGAGAGCAAAACCAGCTTCACGACCGATCTGGGTCTATACTGCTATACCCGGATGCCCTTCGGTCTGAAGAACGCCGGCGCGACATATCAGCGCCTTGTCAATAAGGTGTTCGCCCCACAGCTCGGCCGAAACATGGAGGTCTACATAGACGACATGTTGGTCAAAAGCCGCGTCGCCGCAGAACACTTGGCTGACTTGGCCGAGACATTCTCCGCCCTATGCCGGTACAAGATGAAGCTGAATCCGGCCAAGTGCGCCTTCGGGGTAGCCTCCGAGAAGTTCCTCGGCTACATGGTTACTCACCGGGGGGTAGAAGCTAACCCCGAGAAGGTTTCGGCCATCATCCAAATGCGCCCCCCGGCAAACCTCCGAGAGGTACAGAAGCTGAACGGGAGGATCGCAGTCCTAAGCCGCTTCTTGTCAAGGGCGGAAGATTACTGTTTCCCCTTCTTCAAGCTGCTGAAGAAGGCCAATAGCTTCGAATGGACGGATGAGTGCCAAGCGGCCTTCGACCAGCTGAAGGCCTACCTCTCCAAAGTCCCCATTCTGTCCAAGCCGGTCCCCGGGGAGCCTCTGAGCCTGTACCTCGCAGTCTCCGAGACGGCTCTCAGCGCCGTCCTCGTCCGAGATCAAGATGGCGTTCAGAAGCCAGTCTACTATACCAGCCGAGCCCTTCAAGGAGCGGAACTCCGGTATCTCGCGTTGGAAAAACTGGCTTTAGCCCTCGTCTCGTCCGCGAGGAGGCTTCGGCCTTACTTTCTTGCTCATTCAGTAAAGGTTCTCACCGACCAGCCCCTGAGGCAAATTCTCTCCCGGCCGGAGGTGTCCGGCAGGCTGGCGAAATGGGCAATTGAGCTAGGAGAGTTCGACATCTCCTACGCACCTCGGGTGGCAATAAAAGCCCAGGCATTGGCGGATTTCATCGCCGAACTCACCCCCGGCGCTTCCTCGGCACTTCAGCCAAAGGCCGACGTGCCCGAAGCCGAGGAAACTTCGGCTCCTCCACCAGTAGACGAATGGCAACTCTTTGTAGACGGCTCCGCGTGCTCCACGGGCAGCGGCGCAGGGTGGATCCTAGCATCGCCCGAAGGAGTCGTCACGGAGTACGCCTTGCGTTTCTCCTTTCCAGCGGCAAACAACGCCGCCGAGTATGAAGCTCTCATTTCTGGCCTCCGGGCCGCGAAGAAGCTCGGCGCCCGGAACCTGAAAGCCTTCAGCGATTCTCAGCTGATCGCCAGCCATATTTCCGGAGAATACGAGGCTCGGGATGCGATAATGGCATCTTATCTCCAAGTAACTCGCAAGATCCTCTCTCAATTCGATTCTTATGAAATCGTGAGGATCCCGAGAGCCGAGAATGCCCGAGCCGATGCACTTTCCCGGCTGGTGTCAACTCAAGACGGGGGAAGAGGCCGAATGATCCTAGTGGAGGAACTCGCCGAACCAAGCCTCGGCGAGCCTGAAGCCATGCAAATTACTGAGGCCGAAGCCGAGACATGGATGACTCCCCTCGTCGCTTTTCTCCTCCGAGGAGAAGTCCCGCCAGACTCAAGAGAGGCGAAACACGTTCGGCAACGCTCATCCCATTTCCTCCTTCTGGACGGGCTGCTATACAAGAAGTCCTTCGGCCGACCACTGCTGCGGTGCCTCGGCCCAACTGAAGCCGACTACGCCATGAGAGAAGTACATGAAGGGGTATGCGGAGCGCATGCGGGAGGAAGGGCCCTGGCTCACAAGCTTCTAAGGCAAGGTTACTGGTGGCCGACACTCCGAGAGGACGCTTTAGCCCTCGTACGGCGCTGTGACCAGTGCCAGAGGTTTAGCTCCCTCATCCACCGGGCAGCCACCCTTCTGACCTCCTTATCCGACCCCTGGCCTTTCGCTCAATGGGGAATCGACCTCCTGGGGCCTTTTCCCATCGCCATCGGCCAAAGAAAATTCCTCATCGTGGCGGTAGATTATTTTACTAAGTGGGTAGAAGCCGAACCCCTCGCGTCAATAACCGATAGCAATGCTTGGAACTTCGTATGGAAGTCCATCATCTGCCGGTTCGGCATCCCCCGGGCCATCATCTCGGATAATGGAAAGCAGTTCGACAGCCGACGGTTCAGCGACAACTGCGCCGGCTTCGGCATTCTCCACAAATTCACTTCGGTAGCCCACCCTCGGGCAAACGGCCAGGTTGAGGTCACCAACCGAAGCCTGTTGCAGGGACTGAAAACCCGCCTCGGCGAAGCCAAGGGCCGATGGGTAGAGGAGCTGCCAAGTGTTCTGTGGGCCTATCGGACGACGAGCCGAACTCCTACCGGCGAAACTCCATTTCGCATGGCTTATGGGATAGAGGCCGTTATTCCAATAGAAATCAGCCTTCCCTCTCCCAGAGTCATTGCTTACCATCCGGAGGCCAACGAAGAAGGCTTGAAAGATCATCTGGACCTCATTGAAGAGACCTGAGATAAGGCTCGTATCCGGCTAGCAGCTTATCAGCAGCGCATGGCCAAGTACTACAACACTCGAGTGAAGCCCCGAAGCTTCGAGATCGGGAGCCTCGTGTTGAGGAATGCTCATGCTTCCAAACCGGCCGAAGCCTTGGGCAAGCTTGCCCCCAACTGGGAGGGGCCTTATCGGGTCAAAGAAGTAATCAGACGAGGGGCTTATCGGTTGGAGACCCTTTCGGGCCAACCTCTCCCTCGCACCTGGAATGTAGAGCGCCTTCGGCGTTATTTTATGTAAATCGCTTTTCCCGGACTTCCAGCCGGAAGGTATGAATAAAGGTCCCTTCTTCAGGAGGCATGATATTCTAAGTCCGTGTAAACCGTACCGGGAATGGCTTCGGCCATGCAAACCGTATCGGGAGCGGCATGGTATTCAGTCCGTATAAAACGTACCGGGAGTGGCTTCGGCCATGCAAACCATATCGGGAGCGGCATGGTATTCAGTCCGTATAAACCGTACCGGGAGTGGCTTCGGCCATGCAAACCGTATCGGGAGCGGCATGGTATTCTAAGTCCGTATAAACCGTACCGGGAGTGGCTTCGGCCATGCAAACCGTATCGGGAGCGGCATGATATTCTAAGTCCGTATAAACCGTACCGGGAGTGGCTTCGGCCATGCAAACCGTATCGGGAGCGGCATGGTATTCTAAGTCCGTATAAACCGTACCGGGAGTGGCTTCGGCCATGCAAACCATATCGGGAGCGGCATGGTATTCAGTCCGTATAAACCGTACCGGGAGTGGCTTCGGCCATGCAAACCGTATCGGGAGCGGCATGGTATTCTAAGTCCGTATAAACCGTACCGGGAGTAGCTTCGGCCATGCAAACCGTATCGGGAGCGGCATGGTATTCTAAGTCCGTATAAACCGTACCGGGAGTGGCTTCGGCCATGCAAACCGTATCGGGAGCGGCATGGTATTCAGTCCGTATAAACCGTACCGGGAGTGGCTTCGGCCATGCAAACCGTATCGGGAGCGGCATGGTATTCTAAGTCCGTATAAATCGTACCGGGAGCGGCTTTGGCCATGCAAACCGTATCGTGAGCGGCAAGGTATATCTCTAAGTCCGCGTAAGCAAAAGCGGGAGTGGCTTCGGCCACATGAACTGCGTCAGGAGCGGCAGGATGTCCCTTCGGATCATGTGAACCACGTTAGTGAAGGCCCCGGCCGTATATACTATATGTGGCGATATTCTATCAACTTCCTATTCGAACCTACATCGGGTCTCGGCCTTGCGAGCTATAGCGAGCAGACGACAGGATCTCGGATTTCTGAAAAACCAGATTCGGTCGATCATACACAAGACATCAAGGTAAAGTCAGAAACACTTCCTGTATTCACAAAAAAGGGAAGTACAAAACCGGCCATCCGCCTGGCCGCGAGCTTACAGTAGAAGGAAAACAAAAATCGGGGCAAGCCCCCGTATCAGTCCTCGGCAACCCCCTCCACTTCAACTGGGTTTCGGCCAGGAGAGGGAGAGGGGGAATCGACGATCTGCACGGCCTCAGACGGGGTGGCTTCGGCAGGGGCCTCCTCAACGGGAGCAACCTCGTCACCTTCCACCAAGGCCGGGGCCCTCTCGCCCGTAAGCCCCTTCCACCAGGACAAGAGCTCCGCGCCTTCCTCGTCCGTTGGCAGGGCAATCCCGGTCAAGTCCACGTTCGGACAGACCTTCTGGGCGGCAGCCAGCCCGATGTCGAAGACCGAGGAGGCCGCTAGGAGCTGGGCCTGGATTATCTCCTCGACATAGTCCGGGCCGGCCTTATAATTAGCCACGGCCGAGTCCACCGCCTCCTCCAGCTCCTGCTTCAGGGCCGACATCTCCTCGGCATGCCGGCGATTCTCCGAAGCCCGCCGGGCGTCCTTGTCCTGGATCTGGGCCTTAAGGGCCCGGATCTCAGCCTGGGCCGCAGCAAGCTCCCGCTCGGCCTTCTCCTTCTCCCGCTCGGCCTTCGTCTTGGCCTCGGCAGAAGCGCGGGCCTCTGCGGCCCTCTCCTCCAACTGCGCCCACATCCGGGCGTTCGTGGCTACAAGCCCGTCAACGATGGGCTCGATATTAGGACCTGCCGAAGGGCCCTCGCCCGAACCTGCCGAGGCTGACGCCCTCTCGGCCTCCAGAAGCTTGTTCCGGAGCAGCTCCTGATGGTGAATCAGGACGCTGCCCGTAACCGCGGCCTGCGAACCGAAAGCAGACGAGGATAAGCAAAACTTGAAGTAAGCTAAGGAAAGCTAGATTGAAGCACACTCAGAAGCTTCTTACCTGGACCGCCAATCGGGCGCTCATCGCCGCCAGATCGGTGACCGAGTGGTCCTTCAGCTCCACAAAGGCCGAAGGGAGAGTGAGGCTGCGGAGCAGACGGAGGCACGTCTGTGAGTCCTCCATGCTTTCGTCTCTATAGATCCCTGGCTCGGGGACCCACAGCTCGCGCTCCTGCGCGCGAGGCGTCCGCGACCCGGTGCCTTCGTACTCTGCCCCCGCCATCGCGGCCGGAGGAGAGTCGCCCCTCGGCGCCTCGGGGGACGCCAGCCTTGCAGCCCTTCGGGCCCCGGCGGTTCTTCTGACCAATGGGGCGGGCTCCGCCTCTTCCGGCTCCTCCGCCCGGGGCCGCTTCAACAATCGGCCGCCCCTTCGGGCGGCAGACTTGGGTTTTCGCTCCCTCTCGAGAGCGGCGGCGGCAGCACGACCCTCGGAGGAGGCCGCAGTCATCGGTACCCCGGCTCGGGCCCTCGGAGCCACTGTGCCTCGACCAGACCCGCCTGCCGCCTGCGGGGGTGGTGGCTGGCCTTGGCCGCGCTGCTGGGCTATCCGGGCAAGGAGGCCCTCGATCCCAGACATTGCTGCAAGCAAGAGAAGTGTTAGAAACGAATAACACAACAGCTGCAAACTCAAAACCGACTTACCCTCGGCCGAAGCTTCAGCAACCTCGTCGGCCGGAGGAGCTTCGACCGGAGGAGCGGCCTCAGCGCTTCCTTCGCTGTCCTGCGGAGCCTCCCCGGGAGGGAGGTAGGGGAAGGCCCGCTCCGGATCGAACCGAGGATCCGGCCATACCCCGGCATCCACAAATAGCTCCGCCTTGCTGAGGAGCCCCCAGATGTTGTACGGGGCCATGGCCTCGATATGGCCCACTAGGGTGCTCTGGGTGGAAGTCAGAACGGGAGGATTGGAAAGGCCCGCGGCCAGCGGTGCCCATTCGGTAGGGAAGGGCCACACGCTCTTCTCGTTCTCCGGCAGAGAAACGAGGATAAACTTCCTCTTCCAGCCATGAATAGACGAGGGCTTCCCGGAAAAGATGCTTCGGCCGATACGAGGGACGAAGCAGTACCACTCGGATCTCCCCTGCCTTTGGATTTTGAAAAGGTAGCGGAAGACGTTGATGGAAGGGACAGTCCGTATACGGGCAAGCACAGCCAAAAAGCCGTATACTGTGCGCCAAGAATTGGGAAAGAATTGGGACGGGGACAGCCCGTAGAAGCAAAGGAGGTTAATGACGAAGGTGGGGAGAGGAAGACGAAAGCCCGCTTGGAAGCTCTCTTCATAGATAGAAAAGGTACCCGGGCGGGGAGTATTGGCCCTGGTGTTGGAGCCAGGCCGATAGGGGATCATCCATGAAGGAAGCTGAAAGTAAGAAGCGATGTAGCTAACCGCTTCATCCGAGAGGGTGCAGGCTGCTTCCGAAGCAGTCTCGGGACGACGACGTCCCGAGGTGGAAGCCTGGCCCGGGGTTCGAACCTCCTCGGACCCCTCGGCCTCGGAGGCCTCGGCCCCGGAGACCTCGGGCTCTCCGGGCATCGCAGAGGCGAGGGAGTCCAGAGTAAGGGGAGATGATAGAGAAGACTTGGGGGAGTGAGACGGAGTATACTCCTCGTCCGAAGGGGTAATCTCGCTCGAGGAAGAGCTGCGGACCATGAGGTCGCGAAGAGGGAGAAAGGAGATCGAGGCTTACTCTCAAAAGGGAAAAGATCTCTCCTAGATCAAGCACAGCCTCTCGAGCCACCCAACTCCACCAGCAAGCGCTCCGAGAGATGGAGATCTTCCCGCAATGGCCAGCAGGCTCGGACGACGCCTTCAGAAAGCTAGCCTTTCGCCGGAGAGGAGGAAGAGCTCGGAGGATCGCAGAGCAACGCAGGCACAGGAGCAAGAAGGCGAACAATGCTCTGCGAAGGGCTCCTATTTATAGGCTCCGTTCGAAACCCCGCCCGCCGAGGCCGACGGCCGAGATCGTCCCCGTCGTCTCGTCGCTTCTCTCGGATGCCCGCCACGTGTACCGTCCTTCGGCAATGATGACGGACGAACTCCGGGACTTGAAGCAGAACGATCCTCGGCCGAAAGCGCTCCGACCCTTCGGCTGACTGCTCGGATGCCCGCCACGTGTCCCGATCCGCGTGCCGGAGAAGGGAGCGGCGGCAATCCGAGCAGGACTTCGGGCAGAGGGCCGAGGCGATCCGCGACCCGCGAGCGGTCAGGATCTTTTTGTGCTTTTAACAGAGCGGCCGGATGAGCGACGCGTGTCCCGTGCTTCTTCGCGAAGCGACGCCCGTCCCGTCCATTTAATGAAGCTTGACACCAGTCAGAGGGCTCGGCCCTTCGTTCTCAGAGGCAAAGGCCTTCGTCGCCACCCTGAGTGAAGACGAAGCAGCTACTTAACCCTCGGCCGACCGAGGGCACCCTCTTTTCAAGAAAAGGAACAGAGCTTCGGGTAAAGCACCTGTTACGCTATTCCCCAACCAGCTTCGGGCTATACTCTCGCCATCCCAGAACTGAGGAACACAAGAGTGGGGGGCTATGTGATGAGGCAGAATCCGATTCGGCCCATTAAAACAAGCCCAAACCCAGTTCAGCCCAGCAGTAGCAGTACAAGGCCCTCAGGGAGCCTTCGGCCCATCAGCGGCCCAATAGCCCTCGGCCCGTAAGCGGCACCGTTGCTCCCGGCCCAACAGGCTTCAGCCCGTCAGCGGCCCACCAGTCTACGGCCCGGGAGCAGCACGACAGCCCTAGGCCCAGCAGGCTTCGGCCCATCAGCGGCCCAACCCCCTTCGGCCCGATAGCCGAATCCGGCCCACTCCGGTGGAAGACTAGGCGCTATGGCGGTTTACCAGTAAACCCGGACATAGTCCTATATCGGCTATCACCGTTAACCATCCTCTATCCTCTGCTATAAATACACCGCTATTTATTGCCAAAGGGATGCACTCCGATGCCTCCGAGACCCTCAAGGACTACAGTCCAAAAAGCATTAAAGCTACTCTTTGCCTTCTGAATCGAATCATCTTCAGAAGCTAACTTGACCGTCGGAGGGGGTTCCTTAGGGCCGAAGCCCGGGACTCCTGCTGACCGATTTCTTCTTCTTTCCCTCCTGCAGGAGCTCGGTTTGAATCATCGCCGACCTTCCTGAATCGGTCTCGGCCGCCGATCTCGGACTCCTCTCCCAGGTCTCGACGCCGTGCGCCGGCTGCTCCGCGACCAGAGGAGACTCGGTTCCGCACCTCCCCTTCGTCTAGTGAAGGAGATTCGGCCCCGCCTTCCGGGTACAAGCTAGCCGCGGACCGAGCGGCTCTTGGCCTCGGACCTTCGGCTTCGCCTCTGCCTCCTTCGCCTTCCGGATCCCCGTCGGGCCTCTTACACCGATCCGACCCAGCTCCGGATCCATAACTTCGGATTCCAGCTTCGGAATCTGGTCGTGATAGCTTCGGCTACATCAAAATGGATAGTTTTGTTTTTTTAACCTGATATCTGCTAGCAACCGTTTAGAATATTTGTATATAATTAGTATTAGCCCTTGAGCTGATATCAAGTAACATCTTAGGTGAACCTAATCTTAGTTATGGTTTCTTTTTTTCATATTTGAGGTTAGTGTAGACATCTAAATTAAACATCTAAGTTAGTTTTATTTAGATGCATTGTGATCTTTATTATATATTTTTATTTGAGTAAAATTTTGAGTTATCTTATTCATAGTTCGTTGTACCAGACCGACTCGTGCCGACTCTGGTGACTCGTACTGTATCACGGCAAACTCGAGTCGGTGCGGCTTGATCAAGTCTGTGCGATTTGGGAGTTCTTTTCCATACGATTCGGCCGAGTCTTTGTGCGTCAACCCAAGTCGTACCGGATCATAGGAGATTCGAGTCAGTCCGACTCTTTGAGTTAGCGAATCTTGATCTTATTGTGTGTTTCTATTTGAGTAAAGTTAAAATTTCAGTGTTTTTGGTTCTCTTAAGGAGTGGTCATTCTTTTGATTTAAAATTGATTCTTAGTGGAGTTTATGGATTAATTTGTCTTTCAAATTTGAGTTTTATACGATCTCATTTTGACTATTAACCATTCGGTAACGCACAAATAATTGTTTCTACGTTGGTATTACGAAGTAATTTGTGGATATAGCATATCTTGATATTTAATAAATAATGAATAGATAGTCTATAATCCGTACCATATTTGATCCCTTGACATCCGTATCCGATCGCCATTGCCTATTGGAGGTGCAAAAGTCGAACCAAGTCTTCACTTGTTTGAGCTCGACTCGATCGCATATACTCAAGCTCAAATTCAAATTCACTTCAAACTCATTTTTAAGACTAAAGTTTTGCTTGAAAGAAAGTTTGTGCATCTCGAGTTCGACTCAAGCTTAACTCGCTAAGAGTTTTGTGAAATATGGGACGGGGCTGGACAGTTGGGTTGGACTGTAATATGGGTCAGATAGGCAATTGGATTTGGCTTTCTTTGATATTTGTTAAAAATTGTTAAACATAAATATAATATTAAAAATATATTTTATTTTGAGTCCGCTTGATTCAATTGATCAAACTATCTTACATTTTGGCTCGAACTTGACTCATTTAATCAAATGAGCCGAACTCGAGTCGAGCTCATACAACAACTTGCGAGCAGCTCAGTTCGTTTAAGCCGCTTCTGCCTCCTGTTCCTCCTCAGCATCTGAAAACTTCCCACCCTATCCCTACTTCCCTTCTCTTCCACCTCTTTTGTCTCATAAGCTACCTGTGATTACTGCAAGGCTACTTGTAGTGGCTGGGGTTGTCAACAGGGCAGAAGATACACCTCCACTCTTTGTAGCATTATGTATCTAAATATCCAACTTTGAATACCTTCTTATGGATAAGAAGCTTCTTTATCTGGATTCAAGTATACCATAGCCCGAATATTGACTATTTCAAGCTAATTAAACCTACAATTTCTAACATATAACTCAAAATTTTGTAAATTATAAGCAGTGAACATTGTGGACATTGTCTTAAACCAAAAAAATATGAAAATAACCTCTAGATATATTTTAAACAACTAAAATGTGCCATTAGATATACTTTAGATAATAACATGAAAGTACTTTAAGTAATAACATAAAAACGACTTAAACAATTTATCTAAATAAGTAAACGTTACTAAAAGTAGAAATGTTCGCAATGAGTTTCATCATTATCCTTCCCCACATCCATTAAATATACTTCAAATAGTAAGTGTGGACTCGAACAATTCATCTAAACAGGTAAACGTTACTAAAACTAGAAGAAATTCACTACAGCTAGATATGAAGTCTAAGGATTGGAATCAAAAGACACAATTGGTCATATAATAATTTGAGCGAGTATCTACTTCTTATTTCCACTCCAATTAGTAACAAGATGTTAAATGGGTATTCGACCATAATCATTGTAATTGTATTTGGAAATCAAGTTCGAATGTTATTTAGTTCTACTGACAACACTAGCAGCAGTGCAACAAGACAAGGCATGCCCTCCAATAGGTCCCTGTACACCCCCAAATCAACCCAAAGAATATTTGCTGCAATGATTCATGGACATTGCAGCTGGTATTACTATCCAATCCAAAGATTAGATGGCATGTAATTTTTAAGACTTATTGTACTCTCGTGGGAAGGCACTATCCAATCCGCAGATTATATTCATGTGCCAAACATGGAGCAAATGTTATAGGTGGGAGAATACCTGACAGTGCAACAAGCAAAATATTTTTTTTAAACTTTTTAAAAAATTGGCCCCAATCTGCCTATGCATCTATACAGTCCAATCTCTGATCATACAGTTCAAAAAATTAAAATGAACAGTCAAAATATACCTTTAGCCTAGCCTAATAACAGTTTTTATTTTTTTTAATTTTTTTATAAAAGTTACCAATCAGAGATCCTCCTGCCCGGACACATGGAACAGTTTTTCTTGCTGCACTACCGGGCGTCACCTAGGAGCGCTGGCCCATTTGAAAAGGACACAACTCGGCCCATTAAGGGGCCTAAAACTCTCATGTGCAAAGGATAAGAAGTAATATTTACTGCATCGGCACGGGGGCAGCAAATCCAAACCATCGAATTATGTGAGCTCATTTTTTTTCACCGTTCGATCAGTGATCCCATAACTTAGATCACCCGAGACAATCCAATAACTGCCCTTCTACAGGTGCAGAAGCGCTACAGTCCGCAGGTGCAGCAAATGTTAGGACTAAGATCAAGGATATCTTTAAGAAAAAGGGAATAAGATCAAGGGCTAAGGATGGGTCGGATTCGGTGTAGATTTAGGGTAGATCTATGATCATATCTGTTAAGTTATCGGTTTAGAAATACTATCCATTAACTGTTTTATGAGCTAATAATCGATCGGATAATCAGATCCTAGTCAACCATATATATTCGGTCGGGAAAAATTTATATCTATTGCTTTATCCGCTATGTATATTGCTTTTAAAAAACTGTCCGTTAACTGACCTATAAACTAACGAATCGGATAATCGGACCATCGGTTTCCATTTGCATCCCTATTAAAGGTCACTTGGCCGGATTGAGATCGTCTATTCTATTTATTCTACATCACTTGTATTTCACTCATTCTGATTAGTCTATACTCTTTAAAAAGTTGAAACTTTTTTCTTTTTTAAGATCCACTTTTCTCCCACCACAATAACTGAAACAATAAGATGAAGTGGAGCACCAATAATAATATAAAAAAAGTGGAAGTAGCTGGGGCAGCTCCCTCTTTAGTCTTTATAGAGTTGCTGGCCTTGTTTCTTGAAGTAGAGTATAGGCGCACATCTGGTGACACTTTGAGTCCCACGTTGGGTGACTCGGATCTAGAAAGAAATGGGTGGGTGGCCTCTTTAGTGGACCTCCCACTAAACAAACCTGATTTGGTAATTTAGATTCATAATCTTGTCTACTTTAGAAAGATTGTTCCTTAATTGATTTATAAGTTAATACTTAATTGCAGTGTAGGAATTGCCATATGTTTTTGAATAAAAATACACCCTTAATAATAAAGAAAACATCGACAAGAAGTATAGTTGATTTGAATATTCTCAACCAAAGTGAACTTTGATAAATATTTGATAAAGTAATATTATTTTTAATAAAATCCTTATTTTATATGATACGATCATAGCTGCATGTGGATTAATACTACATTCAAGGAAATCTACAAGATTTATTTTCATTCTCAACACCTGTGTTTACTACACTATATGTATGGATCGACCATGTTATTGCAGTAGGGTAAATTTGCAATAATCATAACAAGAGACTTTGATGGGCATACTACTCCCCAGGAATAATGGGAGGTTACCCTTGGACTTCAAGATAGCTTGGCCTACCGGACACACTTTGCTGGGCTTTATGGGTCTGCTAGGCCCCAAATATTTTAAAGGCTCAATTTCCACCATGCCAAAGACAAATGGGTGCAAGGTTGCACAGTGTTCTCTTGTCCTACCACAAGTGGGCTGGTCACTGACTCAGAAGACACCCTTCGAACTTGTGTCCACGTTAATAGTGAAATGATCTATTGTAGGCTTCTTTACACACATTATGTTAGATGAGTCAAAATAGCTAAATAAAAATCACTTAAACAGTTCTTAAAGAGTCTACATATTTAAACCCCTAACAATGAATGAATAGGAGTATATCTTGAAGCAAGGTTCAATGGATTTTAGCAGAACCATATTGGCATCTAAATCTCCACCTACTCTATCTCTTACCTATGGAGATTACCTGTTTGAAATAAAGTAACATGAATGTAAATGAATGTGGTAAACATGCAACATAGAATGAAGGGCATGTTCATGTTATTACGATTACAAAGGTATGATCCAGATGAAGACTAAATCCACACATTCAAAAAACAAAAAATAAAGAACCAACGAATGAAGATTACAAAGCTTATTGGTTGAGACACCGATTGGACTCTTCTTAGAGAAGATTTCACCCCTACTAGTGCATAAGAAAACAACGGTCTCCTCCCAAGATATAACAGTTACCATGATAATAATAAAAAAAAGATTTGGAGAGATTGACTTCCTGATATGTATCTTAAAATTGAGCAAGAGGAGATACATATAGTCCCAATTTTAGACCTCCTTCATCTGCGTCTCCCACTATTGTAATGTTCAAAACATTACAAACAAAGATAATTATAGATGACTGTTGAAGATCCATACTTAGGAGATAGTTTCAAAAATTCAAAACTTCTAGAAGAGACAAAAGGGCTCATGATAATTCACAATCAAAAGCCTAAGTCCCAACAAAGAGATAAAGCTCGGAGCTCGAACTTGGCCCGAGCCAGCGAGATGCGGCACGTGTGCATGTGTGAGTTGTACATCCTTATCTAGTTCCACGGAACAAATCCTTATAGAACACCAGATGATAAAAACTTCAAGCACGAGCATCCAATGGACAATGTAGGAACAAAAATAACATATCAATTTTAAATCTCTCCAAAGATTCGGGAATTTTGAATTTTCATT
Organism: Zantedeschia hybrid cultivar; assembly: GCA_030544215.1. Lineage (NCBI taxonomy): Eukaryota > Viridiplantae > Streptophyta > Magnoliopsida > Alismatales > Araceae > Zantedeschia > Zantedeschia hybrid cultivar. Next base: position 12,371,990 of record JARZZO010000015.1, read on the forward strand.
TCCTCTGTAACTTGTTATAAGATAATATCTCAACAAAGTACAGTAAACCTATTTGTTGGATTTAGAGCTATGGGCTACAACCTAGAAGTGGGTGAATAGGGTGTTGAAAATTTCTTCGTGAAAATTTTAACTAAGTCGGTATACTTTAAAAGTAATATCATACTATAAAAATAATGCAATGAAGAACAAACACAACCATACAAGAGACACAAACTTTATAGTTGTTCGGTTCATCAAATGATGACCTACGTCTACTCCTCAACTTCGTTGAACCTTTCCACTAGAAATCACTTTTAGTACACTGCTAGTAGATACGGTCCTAGTCAACCAAACAATTAGATACCAAGTTTCTAGTAAGGCTCCCTCTAGACATAAGGCCTTTAGTAAGGCACACTTCCAATCTCGACAAAGATTGGTCCTCTTCTACTACGGAAGAAATACAACCTCCATTCTTTGCAAAGGATGGCCCTCTTCTACTACGGAAGGAATACAACCTTCTCCTTTTGCAAAAGATGGCCTTATTCTACTAAGAAAGGAAAACAACTAAAGAAGGAAATGATATCCCTACAATTCACACACAAGATATTATAGTTTTCTTAATATTACAACTTGAATAAACAAGAAAGCAATAAACTATAAACTCCTTTCTGGTGGTGATCTTGTTCTAGGAGATGAAGATGATTCAAATGTATTTCATTTGAATCCTCCTAGCAGCCCTTTCTTAGGAAGTTTCTCCTTTCTTCTTAGATGATCTTCATGTAGTCACTATGGAAGCTCCTTTTAGGTCTTGGTCCGGTCTTGATCAAGAGAAAGAAGATCCATTAAATTGTAATCGTTCTCCTTAACCTGTACACATGAGAGAATGACCAAAGAAATCTTCCTCTTAAGAGGTTAGAACATGAACTAAAGAGGAGAACAAGTTAGGCCAAGAAACTCTCTCAATCTCTTAAGGAAGTAAGGTACGTTTTGCTCCCCAAGACCCTTTCAGAATAGCCCACAGCTGCTCCTTTTGCGCAAAAGAATAACAATTGGGAGTTAGGTGAGAAAAAATGTCCTTTTTCCCTCCAAAAAGGTTTCTACAGAGGATTCCCTAAGGTTGATTTGAAATCTTCTTTTTTTGCTTCCTGTGTACCGGCTAATAAGAATCCTACATGTAACATCTCTTACTCCAAAAAGATCCTACAAATAAAAACCTTGGAGTATTCATGGTGATAGGTAAAAAGTTGATTGTGATGGGTTGCCTACAAATGGAAAAGGTGCCCTGCAAAAATTACTTCTAGAACTAAGAAATATAAAATACAATGTACTATCATAGAGAAAAAGTTGGCATGTCAGTCCTGATTCAAAAAGTAACCTGTGTGATTGTCCTTCCATTGAATAGACCAAGGACGCGTCAGTGTGCTTATTCACATAGGCTCTAGGGTTACTCTAGTCGACTAGGACCCAGAACAGGATGTCCATAAGTGGTGCAGGGAAGACAGGATTATGGTCGACCAGGTTGGGACTTAGTCGACCAATACCCAGGCATAGGAAAAATTGTATCATGTTTCTAGTCGACCAACAAACTGTTAGTATTAGATGGTCTCAAAGCCAATCCGATACTGTGTACATATTCAGATTATTAATAAATGGCAATAATTCATTGTGTGTAATTAATTCGATCTGTGTTTATCGTATCACGATGAAGTCCATGAACATGTGCAATAGTCTTTGGATTATGATGAGATCATAATTACGGGACCGAAGACTTATAAACACATGTTCTTAATTGTTCCTAGTCATAGGATGTTTGAGATAGGACATCGAACATCCGGATAGACTAGTATAGGTTACTTCAGCTCATATGATGAGGGTGACTGATCCCATAAGTCACTTGTGTGGAGACACTATGCTGAACCTATAGGTGCTCATTGGTGAATGAGTTCACTGAACTGATCCGACTATGAATCGCTGGATGGTAATCACCTCACTGTTAACCAGCTCGATTCAATTGTCACGGTTGCGTGGATGATCCTTGGACCTGAGACTCCAATGATACCTTGTTGGTAGGTTTCTGAGCTTTGACCTTGACGAACGAATCCCTAACCATGGGATATCAATAAGTCAAGCGATCGGGTTCAGGGAAATGCCCTTGAAGGTAATTGTGTGTTCAATACGGGATCATCCGCTCTCGGTTGTTTGAGAGAGAATGTTCCGGGAATGATGCGCTTAAAGTCCCTGGCCATGGCGGACTCTGTAATCGATAAGGAGTTATCGGATTCAGACTAGCGGCATCTGATTCAAGTGAATCGACCAAATAGGGTTTAACAGTAAACCATGCCCTAGGTCGATTCGGGAACATTGTACGGATGAAGGATTATATCCGCGCGCTAACCGATGACAGAAAGGTTCCAATAGAGGGTTGCGATAACCCCAGTGCCATCCAGGATCACGCGATGTTGCTTGGCATCCAACGTGATCGGCAGTCCGTCCGAATTTATTGTGGGACATTAAATTCGACTGATTTATTGAATATAAGGATATTAATTAATTCAGTTGGTCAGTAAAGGGTTACTGGACTTAATGGGCTATTAACTGGACTGGTATTTTGGCCTAGAGGGTCACACGCAAATGGTTTTCAAGTCGATGGATACTCCGACAGGATTTCGGATAAGTCTGGGTTTTTATGAAAAACCGCAAACTGACTTCTTATAAAAGAACGGATTCTACGTCCGGGGCCAGCAACCCTGACCTAGCCGTCATTCGTTCTTCCCCACTTTCTCTCTCCTCTGGGCGTGCCGTTCCCAACTGCTCCACTTCCCGTTCGACGGGGATTCTGAATCCGCATGTCGCGGCGGATTACGCGCAGTCAGACGGGATCTTCGAGCACCGCAGCGAGCGAGGAAGCGAGGACGATCCATCGCGATGAGAACCGCGTGGATACCGCTAGAGGTCGGGCATCTGCGCGACTTGCGGCATCGCTCCGACGGAACGGGAAAACGGACGCGGATTCGAATCCGTGCAAGGTAAATCGATCTACATCGGTTTTTGTTTTAACGACCGAAACGGGACAGATCTGATCCCGAACTTCTTTATTCCGCTGCGTTTTAGGATCGGATCCCGACACAGCGATCCCAACAGTGGTATCAGAGCCAGGTTCCACTGTGTTTTCGCCGTTTCGATCTCTTTTTGATAATTTTGTAATTGATTCCATGCATATGATGCGTTCATGAGATGAATACAGCAAGTTTAAGACAAACTGTAAGCATTAAAATTTTATTTTTTTGCAATTTTCGTGTGTGTTCTTCGCCGGACGAAGAACTACTCGTATCAGATTGTTCACGGGCATCCCAAGCGTTGGGAAGGGCTCGATGGAGCATGGGATTCCTTCCATGGGGTCGTGGATCGAGATTCTGATCTTGTATCATGACCGGGAGGATCATAAACCCCTAGATTTATTTTTATTTTTCAAAGATATGGGGTTCCTAACTTTTTTTTTTGCAGAAAACGGATTTCGGGGGGGGGGGGGGGGGGTTTGGAAGCTCCCCGCCGGCAACCAGGGGTTGCCAGCGACGGCACCGGTGCCTCCGGGCACCGGCGACCGCCCCACGGCCGGGGCCCTGCCGGCCGGCACCTGCGGGGCAGGTTGCCGGCGGCAGGGAGCAGCCGCCCCCCACCCTGCGCGCAGCTAGGGTTTCCTAGCTGCGCTCGGGTGGGGGGGGGAGGGCCCGACGGGCCTGGCCGGGCCCCCGGGTCCGAGCCAGTCGGCCCTGGACCCGGACCAGGTCCACGCGGACCAGGTCCACGCCCTTGTGGGTGGACCTGGGTCCGAGCCAGGGACCGGCTGGGCTCGGCCCAGGTCCGGTCCGGTCCATTGGACCGCTGCCCCCTTTCCCCTTTATTTTTTTCTTTGTTTTTTTTTTTTAATCCTTAATTAATCTGTTTTTTGTTCCAAATTAAAAAATAGAATTTAATTTTCATTTGTAATGAAATTTTACAATAAGATTGAGCTCTGTTTTTAATTTTATGGTCCAATAATTAGATTAATATGGATTAAAATGGTAATTAACAAGTTGTTGTTAATTCAATCTAATTGTTAGATTAAAGGAAATAATTGGGGAATAAATTTAATTGTTAAATTTATAATTAATGCCAGTTAATCTTATCTGCATGGAATGTTACAATCTTGTCAAATTAGAGTTTATGTGCATTTATTGATGTGCATTGGTTTGCTTATTTAAATTAGATTTAAATTGGCATGCTTAGTCTTAATGAAATTTTTTCGAAAAATCCTAAATCCAAATTTTGTTTGGTCCCTGGTTTTATGAAACCAAAATTATTATTATTTTCGAAAAATTTTATTTAGCCATTTGATGCGCTATTCATGTGTGGTTTGTTTAATAAAACACATGGTGGTCATGGACGAGCATTAATTGTGGATGTGGAATGTGATTGTGTGGTTTATTGTGTATTAATAAATAGAGGTCTGCGAACCTCTCCCTCTCATATTCCATTGTACTTCTATCTTCCACCTCGATGTAATCGCCATAAGGCTTCCTCTTTTGAATTATCATGTAATTGGGAATTACGATGTAATTTGATCGAGGCGGATGTGCGCGGAGCGAGGATGATCCACAACTGCTGACCAGATGAAAATGAAGGAGTTCATTGCATTCATGGGTTTGCAGACTCATGATATAAGTTGTTATATTGTGTGAATGTGTGCGTTTGACTGTCTGGTTCAAGTCAAACCACAGTGCCGTCCATGACCACACTAATGACATGTATGTGATGCGTGTGCTTTATATATGCTAGGTTATTAGTATTAATAAATATATTCGATATATTTAATACTATCACCAAGGATGAGACCAAATTAAATAAGTAAAACCTTCGTTACAAACTCTAAGCCGTAGCGCGAGTCATTGAGAATATACCGCGTGGCTCTCCATCAATATGATTAATAGAACTTAATTTAGTGGTGGCAGATACTATGTGTTTACCCGAGGTTTGTCATTAACTGATGAGAGAACTGTTGATTATGGCATTAGATGCCTTTGGATAAGAGTAGAGGAACGATATAGTCATCTACGTGTTTACCCGGGAACTATATTTCTACTTTACTCTGTCACGTATTGATGGTAAAGCTTAGACCGGAGATAATGATCTACTGTGTTTATCCGGGACCATTAAACTTGGGAGCCGAAGTACGATCGGATATTGCAAGGAGTTGCAATTATCATGAGATGATTGCTCTGAGATAGCAGTGTGATACTATGTGTTTACCCGAGGTCATACTGTGATGCTTGGAGATTCTGATCCCCACTAGGAGACAGTCGGCGTCTCCCGTTCTGTATATCTGAAGGTTATACAGTTCGTCGAAAATTAGTGGGAGTAAAACTTGATAATAAAAGACCATATCTTGTTTTAGATAATCTGAATATCTGCTAATTATCAATTAATTATCTCCTGTAGGCGAGAATGTCGCACCATAACCCGTTGCGAGGCATACTTGATGCCAACCGTTTGACAGGCACCAATTACTCAGACTGGCTCAGAAACCTGAAGATAGTCCTCAGGTCTGAGCAGATTGCCTACGTCTTGGATACTGAACCTCCTGCTGAACCAGCATTAGATGCTTCAGAGGAGGAAATGATAGCGTATGAAAAGTGGAAGGAGGATTCCACCATGGCCCAATGTTATATGTTAGCCTCCATGAGCAATGAGTTGCAGAGGCAACATGAAGAGATGGATGCTAGATCCATCATGCTCCATTTGAAGGAGCTCTTTGGTGAGCAGAGCAGAATCGAACGATATGAGATATCGAAGAATCTGTTCAAGGCTCAGATGGCAGAGGGAACTTCAGTACAGAATCACGTGCTGAAGATGATTGAATGGGTGGAGAGGCTGGATGCTCTTGGGATTACACTTCCCAAGGAGATGCATACAGACCTTGTGTTGTCTTCACTTCCACCTTCATATGCTCAGTTCATTGTCAATTTCAACATGAACAAGATCCAGGCCACCTTAGCTGAACTGCTGAACATGTTAAAGACTGCTGAGGGGAACCTTGTGAAGGATAAACCCCAAGTCCTAATGGTTGGTAAGACCAACAGGAAAAGACTTGCAGTCCAAGCTTTTCGAAAGAATAAGAACAAGGTTCAGAGAAAGGCAAAGGTTGTCAAGAAAGACAAGGGTAAAAGTGCTGAGAAAGGTGATTGCTTCTACTGTCACCAGAAAGGGCATTGGAAGAGGAATTGCAAGAAATACCTTAAGGACAAGGCTCAAGGAACTATGAAGCAACATGACGCTTCAGGTATCTATATGATAGATGTAAACTTGTCAATAAGAGATTGTACATCATGGGTATTAGATACTGGATGTGTATCTCATATCTGCAATTCTGTGTAGGCACTGACAAGAAGACGTAAGTTGAGGACCGGCGAGGTGGAGCTGAGGCTAGGTAACGGCGCAAGAGTTGCGGCGATCGCTGTGGGGATAGTGAAGCTCAAGCTACCATCCGGAGACACATTTTTATTAGATGATTGTTATTATGTACCTATCATAATAAGGAACATCATTTCTATTTCATGTTTAGATAGAATTGGATACAATTTAAATTTTGAGAACAATAGTTGTTCAATTTATTTCAGAAATAAATTAATAGCTTCAGCTATTTTGTCCAATGGATTGTATCTATTGAATGTGTCTCATGATAGTTTACATATCGGATCTTCGATTAAAAGAAGTAAGTATGAAATGAACAAAGCCTACTTGTGGCATTGTAGGCTTGGACACATTAGTGAAAACATACTCCAAAGGTTGCATAAAGATGGATATTTGGATCCATTTGATTATGAATCATATGCAACCTGTGAGTCATGTTTAATGGGTAAAATGGCTAAGTCTCCATTTAGTGGAACTGGAGAACGAGCCAAAGGCATATTAGAACTCATACATTCAGATGTATGTGGTCCTATGTCAACCCAAGCCATTGGTGGTTTCTCATACTTCATTACATTCACTGATGATTACTCAAGGTTTGGATACATATACTTATTGAAGTATAAATCTGAAGCCTTTGAGAAATTCAGAGAATTTAAGAATGAAGTAGAAAAACAAACAGGAAAAAGTATAAAAACCATCCGATCTGATCGGAGTGGTGAATACTTGAGTACTGAGTTCATTAAATACTTAAAGGATAATGGTATCCTTTCTCAGCTTACACCTCCTTATACACCTCAGATGAATGGTGTATCAGAAAGGAGAAATCGCACATTAATGGAAATGGTGCGATCCATAATGAGCATGTCCAAATTACTAGTGTCCTTATGGGGATATGCACTTAGCTCGGCTATGTATATCCTGAACAAGGTACCCAGCAAATCTGTTGAGACCACTCCATATGAGATATGGAATGGAAGGAAACCAGACCTTAAACATGTTAAAGTCTGGGGATGTCCATCTCATGTTAAAAGACATGACGCAGATAAGCTGGAATCTAGAACTGACAAATGCAGATTTGTGGGATATCCAAAGGAAACTTATGGATATTACTTCTATCATCCTGGCGAACAAAAGGTGTTTGTGGTCAGGAGAGCTGTCTTTCTGGAAGAAGATTATATTCTCCAGAAGGACAGTGGGAGTAAAGTAATTCTGGACGAAGTTCCAGACCCACAAACTGGCAATGGTACATCAGATGAACCGTCAGTTTCTGAACCTGTTCAAAGTGATACACAGGAACCTCGTAGGTCTGAAAGAGTACCTAAACCACTAGAAAGATATGTGGGACATATTAATTTGGATGGTTCTAGGATACTCTATAATGAGGATGATGATCCTAAGACTTATCAGGAGGCCATTGAAAGTCCAGAGGCCGGGAAATGGCAGGAAGCCATGAATTCTGAAATATAGTCCATATACATCAACCAAGTTTGGAACTTGGTGGATTTACCCGATGGTATAGTACCTATCGGCTGCAAATGGATCTTTAAAAGAAAGATCGGTGCAGATGGACGTATTGAGACTTATAAAGCAAGATTAGTGGCAAAAGGCTATTGTCAAAGACAAGGTGTTGACTATGACGAAACCTTTTCGCCCGTTGCTATGATTAAGTCTATCAGAATTCTTCTCGCCATTGCTGCCTACCATGATTATGAAATCTGGCAGATAGATGTGAAGACTGCCTTCCTCAATGGAAACCTTGAGGAGGAGGTGTATATGATACAACCAGAAGGATTCACATCCAAAGAATCTCCAGACATGGTATGCAAGTTGCAAAGGTCCATTTATGGACTGAAGCAAGCATCCCGAAGCTGGAACATAAGATTTGATGAGGCGATCAAATCTTATGGCTTCATTAAGAATGAAGATGAGCCCTGTGTATACAAGAAAAACAGTAGGAGCGCAATCACATTTCTGGTTCTTTACGTTGACGACATCCTACTCATTGGGAATGATGTAGGAATGATGTCATCAGTAAAGATATGGCTGTCAAAGAACTTCTCCATGAAGGATTTGGGAGAAGCATCTTACGTATTAGGAATACGGATCTATAGAGATAGATCAAATAAGATGCTGGCTTTAACCCAATCCATGTACATAGAAACCATTGTCAAAAGGTTTGGCATGGAAAATTCCAAGAGAGGTCTCATACCGATGAGACATGGAATTTCACTCTCTAAAGGTCAGTCTCCCAAGACACCTGAAGAGAGGGCAGTGATGGATAAAGTCCCCTATGCTTCTGCCATAGGGTCCATCATGTATGCCATACTATGTACCAGACCTGATGTAGCATATGCTCTAAGTGTTACGAGCAGACATCAGGCAGATCCAGGTGATGAACACTGGAAGGCTGTGAAATGCATCCTTAAGTACTTGAGAAGGACTAAGGATCTATTTCTAGTCTATGGAGGAGGAGACTTAAAGCTGCAAGGATATACTGACTCGAGTTTTCAGTCTGATCCTGACGACAACAAGTTAACATCAGGTTTTATTTTCACACTTAACGGGGGAGCAGTGAGCTGGAAAAGTTCCAAGCAGGAAACCACTGCTGATTCGACAACGGAAGCCGAGTATATTGCTGCTGCTGAAGCCGCCAAGGAAGCTGTGTGGATGAAGAAATTCATCGGCGATCTTGGTGTGGTGGAAAGCATATCTGGTCCCGTCCCACTGCTGTGTGACAACAATGGGGCGATTGCTCAAGCGAAAGAGCCGATGTCTCATCAGAAGTCGAAGCACATTCTGCGGTGCTTTCATCTGATCAGAGAGATTATAGCTCGAGGAGATGTCGTGGTGGAAAGAGTTCCCTCAGCCGACAACATAGCAGATCCACTTACAAAGCCTTTGTCTCAAAATGTTTTTGAGCGTCACTTAGAGAATATGGGTATTCTGTATAAAAGTGATTGGCTTTAGCCCAAGTGGGAGATTGTTAGTATTAGATGGTCTCAAAGCCAATCCGATACTGTGTACATATTCAGATTATTAATAAATGGCAATAATTCATTGTGTGTAATTAATTCGATCTGTGTTTATCGTATCACGATGAAGTCCATGAACATGTGCAATAGTCTTTGGATTATGATGAGATCATAATTACGGGACCGAAGACTTATAAACACATGTTCTTAATTGTTCCTAGTCATAGGATGTTTGAGATAGGACATCGAACATCCGGATAGACTAGTATAGGTTACTTCAGCTCATATGATGAGGGTGACTGATCCCATAAGTCACTTGTGTGGAGACACTATGCTGAACCTATAGGTGCTCATTGGTGAATGAGTTCACTGAACTGATCCGACTATGAATCGCTGGATGGTAATCACCTCACTGTTAACCAGCTCGATTCAATTGTCACGGTTGCGTGGATGATCCTTGGACCTGAGACTCCAAGGATACCTTGTTGGTAGGTTTCTGAGCTTTGACCTTGACGAACGAATCCCTAACCATGGGATATCAATAAGTCAAGCGATCGGGTTCAGGGAAATGCCCTTGAAGGTAATTGTGTGTTCAATACGGGATCATCCGCTCTCGGTTGTTTGAGAGAGAATGTTCCGAGAATGATGCGCTTAAAGTCCCTGGCCATGGCGGACTCTGTAATCGATAAGGAGTTATTGGATTCAGACTAGCGGCATCTGATTCAAGTGAATCGACCAAATAGGGTTTAACAGTAAACCATGCCCTAGGTCGATTCGGGAACATTGTACGGATGAAAGATTATATCCGCGCGCTAACCGATGACAGAAAGGTTCCAATAGAGGGTTGCGATAACCCCAGTGCCATCCAGGATCACGCGATGTTGCTTGGCATCCAACGTGATCGGCAGTCCGTCCGAATTTATTGTGGGACATTAAATTCGGCTGATTAATTGAATATAAGGATATTAATTAATTCAGTGGGTCAGTAAAGGGTTACTGGACTTAATGGGCTATTAACAGGACTGGTATTTGGGCCTAGAGGGTCACACACAAATGGTTTTCAAGTCGATGGATACTCCGACAGGATTTCGGATAAGTCTGGGTTTTTATGAAAAACCGCAAACTGACTTCTTATAAAAGAACGGATTCTACGTCCGGGGCCAGCAACCCTGACCTAGCCGTCATTCGTTCTTCCCTACTTTCTCTCTCCTCTGGGCGTGCCGTTCCCAACTGCTCCACTTCCCGTTCGACGGGGATTTTGAATCCGCATGTCGCGGCGGATTACGCATCTTCGAGCGCCGCAGCGAGCGAGGAAGCGAGGACGATCCATCGCGAGGAGAACCGCGTAGATACCGCTAGAGGTCGGGCATCTGCGCGACTTGCGGCATCGCTCCGATGGAACCGGAAAACGGACGCGGATTCGAATCCGCGCAAGGTAAATCGATCTACATCGGTTTTTGTTTTAACGACCGAAACGGGACAGATCCGATCCTGAACTTCTTTATTCCGCTGCGTTTTAGGATCGGATCCCTACACAGCGATCCCAACACAAACAGGTTAGTCGACCAACCAGGTCTGCTCAGTTAAAATGAGTACTGTCACTGGTCGACCAAAATCCACTTAAATGGGTTTTTGTAATATCTGGTATTTTTTTAAAAATAATAATAATAATAATAATAATTAAATATTCAAATAGAGTGTTATATAGTCAATTGAGTAAGTCCGTTAACTTAATTTTATAGATAGTTTAGCCCATTAAGTTAAAGAAATTTTCTAGGTTTGAATACTTAAGAAAGTATGTCAGTATTTTAACGATAACTAACTCAACTTTTAGCGTGGTTGATACCATTGGAAAGAGCTCAAAGAGATCTACAACTTTATAGAAGGCCATTTTTACTGATTCATTCGTTTAATAGGACAAAAAATTAAAAGTTCAGTTTGAGAAAGAAGAGTTATAGGACAGGAATTCGATTTGGAGTTTGATTATCTCTAATTCGTGGAAGGGAGGATTAATTCGATCCAAAGGTGATTTGTAGAGGTTGTTTGAGGTTAGAAGATGGATATTAATTCTATAAATTTGAAGTTGGAGGTATTGTTAAATCTAGCCATCGTTCTACATTGTGAAAAGTGGGTGTTTTGTTTACGTTTTTTTAAAAAGAGAAGAAAATGAAAGTTGTTCTTGAGAAAAACTTATAATTTCGTAGTTCTTTTGTCTTCTAAGAGCATAGAGGTTGATGAGGAAAGCTAAGAAATAGTGATTAGTACTGAGAGTCGAGATTTCTTGGCAAATTTCGTATTTAAGATTCTAAGAGGTAGGTGATGATTCTTCAAAATATGGATTATACATTAGTCTCTCATAATTTCCTACTATATCAAACTACTAATTTGATAACAAAAAATTCTTCTGAAAATTTAACATACGTGATTTTTTATTTAGACAAATCTTGAATTAGTTTCTTCTGAAAAAAAATAGTTGGTTGGATTTATGAGTTCACCACTAAATAAGTTTTAAACTATCCTCATAATAACATATAGTAATTTTATAAATCACATTATTTAATTATACTAAGCATGATTTTATATAATTCTATATATAGCTCAAATAAGAATATAATATAAAATATGTTTATATATAGATTTATCAAATCACATGTATTTTCTAATAATATGAATATCAGATATCATATATCTTACTTAACATGATGATTAAATGAAATTCACATATGACTTATTAAATTTACTAACCATGAATTGAACATATCACATATTTCATATCACATTTGATATATCGTATAATAGATAACATGGCATAGTAGTTTATCAGATCAGAAGAAAATATAACTTGTGAATAAGAATATGTCTCATGAGATTCAAAAGAATAACTAAACTAAGTGAGCAAAGAAGTCAAATAAATATATTGAGTTCAAAGGAATATAGTAGAGCACTTTTCATATTTATATGTCAAACAAATTATATCAAATATATTATAATGGACAAATAAATCATAATATAAGAAGCCGAACAAACGAATATTAAAGCATCTAACCAAATAATGCAAATATCTTAATCCTACGCAAAATCTAGGAGTCTAAATCCTATCACAAGTATACATATAACAAATAGGTTTCAAGAAGTCGCCCCATGGATTTAAGACGTGGCTTCTGCTTAGTATAACATTTTGTTCCATGTGGCACTTTCTACTTGCCGCATGACTGGAATTTTATCCGTTGCCTTCAAATTTCACACACAAAATGTCATATATAATATAGATGTTTATATTAAAATCGAATCTTATAATCTCTTTAAGATTGCAATGTCTAAATAAATTAAATCATATATGACTCAAGTGTTTTACAGTAGTTACATAATGATCATAGATTTGAAATTTAAATTAACAAAATGCTAAATATATATACAAGTATTTTTTGCATATATGCCCCTCCCGTCAAACTTAGGTTAATTTTAACGAAATATGTCAAAAATATTATATAAATTATGACATTGTTTGAAGTATCGGGGTACAAAATACAAAATTTTAGTATATTGAGAGTTATATATGTAAAATATTAATAGATTTAAGGACATTTACGTAAAATCATTAGATTGAGGGATATAAAATATAATATTTTGAAGACCGTACGGATATTGATAATAATATGTGTGAATTAGGAATATACATGCAAATACGTTATTTTGAGAGGCATATATGTAAAAAGCCCATTAATCATTAATTACAAAGTTAAGAAGAAAAATCCAAAAAGATCACGCACCTCCAGGCTCCAGCTGGAGCATCTTGATTATTTATAAAGGAGGAAGCGACGCCCTCCAAATGGCATCTCAAAGCGCAGGGGCCGAAGGCGCTCTCCCCATCTCACCCCCCGCGTCCTCCCCCCTTCCCCAACAAAATCTAGGGTTAGGGTTTCTGTCGTCGTCGCGCTCGCCGCCGTGGGAGATCAAAGGCCAAGGTATCGCTCCTCTCCCTCTGCCTAGGGTTAGGGTTTCGCTCCTTCCTCTCCTCCCCCAACAGATCTGTTCTTTTCTCGTGGAAATCGGAAGCCAATTCCTGTTTCTTTCCAGATCCGAAAGGCCTGGACTTGTAAATTTCCTTCATTTTTTCTTCTAGAACCTGTTCTGACCTTCGCATGTGAAAACCTACCGATCAGATCCCGTAGCACTCCCGATCTGTTCTTATTCTCCACAGATCGTGTAGCTGCTGCTCCTCGGACACTTTTTTCTCAATTTTCTGTTTTCTTTTGCCTGTTTTTACATATTTTTCTATCCCTACTTGCTTTCTTGTTCCCCCTCCGCCCATGGAGGCCGGCAACAACGGCTACTACTACGGCAACAACAGCTGCTTGTTCCGATCTGCAAGCCAGCAGAACCTGCTCGACGTTCCAGGCGTCGGTGCCGGAGGCGGCGCCGGTTTTTTGGGGCCCCGCCCTCCCGGTCCGACCCACTCGTCCCTCCCCCCATCGCACCTCCTCCAGCAACCCCCTTTGCTCCCATTTCCCCTCTCGAAATCCTCTTCTCTCCCGTCGCCCAGCCCGCCGCCCTCGAACCGGAGGGCAGCCGGCGCTTCCGCTGCCCGATCCACCGGCATGGACTCGAAGACGACGAAATCCTGTGGTCCCAAGCCACGGAAAGATGCTCAATTTGGCGCTGCGCGGCCGAAGTCTGCCGCGCCTACCGCCGTTCCTTTCATAGATGAACTGCTGCCGAAGGAGGGGGATGACCTTACAGGTGATGTGTACTCGCTGTCGCCGCCGCCGAGCAGCCTCCCAATGCCCAAGTTCTCTCTCAGGGTTAGGACCGGTGCTGAAGCATTTGGCGACGCGGGGGCCAGCGATGACCTTCGCCGCCTCCTCCGCCTTTAATAGCTGCTACCTGGTGTGGATTTAGTAGTAGTAATTTGCCTGTGTGCTTGTGGGAACATGTATTAGGAACTGGTTCCCACACTTGTGTTTTGCCACTCTACTGGGTGATGGTGGTTGCTACTTGCTAGTTTCTGGGTGCCGTCTGTGTACATAGAAGGCGTGGAGATGAGGCGAATGGAGAGATGGGTGGCAGAGGAAAACTTGTCCTATCCTTCTCATCTGAAGACTCTCCCCCGCTGTTTCCTTGTTGCTTTCCTAAAGTTGCAGTCTTTTTTGTTTTTTCCTTTTGAAGCCAAGGTGTGGTTTTTAGGAGCACCTGCCCACCTCTTTGAGATCCTTTTTTTCTCAAAAAAAAAAAAAGAGGGTTGGCGAAAAAAAAAATGCAGGGAAAATTCCTGCGATGTGTTTCTTTAGCACTATGTGTGAGCAGCTTTTGTAAAGTATAATATTATGTAATAAGACAGCAATGTCTAATTCCAGAGTTGTGTTTGCCATTTCTGTGTGCATGTCCAATATGAGATGCTGTTTTCCTTTTCTTCTTTGTGTCTCTGATTTGTTCAATTGTTCTTGCCTTCGGAAAAAAAAAAAAAAAAAAAAAAGGAGGAAGAAGTAAAAATAACACTTGTTGTGTACCAAGTATTTCTCATAGGGCTGTTAACGGATCCGGATAATATCCAACTCCGATTCGTATCCGCATCCGACTAACCGCATCCGATTAGTCGGATATTTATCCGATTAGAACATCCGACGGATATATCTGAATATCTGTTTAATTATCCGACTAATATTCGAAGCAGAAATAGAAAATAGGTATCTGCCCTGATTATTATACGATCGATTATGTATTTTGATAAATTTTAATGATATTTGTATGTTTAAATAAACGGTAATTTGACATTTGAAATATGCATAAGATGTGTCGAGTAATAATAAAAAAGTTTGTTGTGATTTTTTATTTTTAATAACTTATTTAGATAAATTGTTTAAGTTATTTGTTAAAATTTATCTAGATATTTATAATTTGAATATTTATTAATTTTAATCTATGATATTCATACAAGTCATTAAGTTATAAGACAAAGTCGAAACAATCAAGTATTCGAATTAGTATTCGAATTCAGATATTATCTGACGGAGTTGAATTTAGATAGAAAATTTTTATTATCTGTCGGATAGTATTAATATTAAACGGAGCGGAATCAAATATTGTGATATCTGTTCTGTATTCGCTCTCTTGACAACTTTAATTTCTCACCATCTTTTGGTGCAGTGTACCTTACTATCTCAATCATCAAAGAGTTCTCATTGATTATCATTTACTCGTTGATTATAAGTCAATGGGATTCTCCAGTCAGATTTGACGTCATTGACATCAACAATTTTTTTGGGGAGATATTAAAAAAATTATTTTTTAGATAGCATGGTCAAATTCTATCACTCAATTTTCACTAGTACTAATTGTTAGTGACTAATATGGTAATATATACTAAGCACTTATATTCGAATATGAGAGATAGAATGAAATCTTTTTGATCCTAGGATTATCTTTGACATTTATTTTTAGAAGTTCTTTCTCATTCTTCGTTCTAAGAATTAAAAAGATATTTTTCGTTCTGCACTTATAATGACAATGTCATTTTACTATTATTGTTAGAAAGTTATATTTTAGAAGAAAGGTTTTTGAGATTGAGATTTCAAATATGTTCTCATTCTCTCTAGAATGGCCCCTTTCTTTTTTGGAATGTTTTTTAAGAAAGGATGCCAAAGAGAGTTAAGTGTATTCATTCCTGATTTTAAGTGAGAATTACTTTGTAGGAATGGATGCCAATGATGCTATAAGTCTAATGGAGCTCCCATCATCCTATTATTTTTATTATTTATTGAAAATAAAAAAAATCTAGGAGAAAGTGTGAAACATGAAAAACATACATGATAAAAATCTGTTCAGATTATGTGAGAAAGTGTTGAGAGATTACCTAGGGTATGTTTGATGTAGTTTTTAATTGGAAGTTCTTTTTGACTCTTCTTTTAATATAAAAATGTTAAATAAAAATAATTATAACTATGTATATGTAACGTCCAATACAGCAAATGTAGGTTGGTTTTTGGTTTCTAACTATATGTTCCAAATTGAAGCTTCCTAAATAGTGAAAAAGTAGGTTCTTAGAGGAGGTTTTGACTTATTACAACTATCTCAAATTAGTTATAACAGGTTTTGACTTCTACAACTATTTTAAAATTAGTTGTAATAACTTATTATCCCTTATTTTTTTCATATTATAAGAGGAAACCAAAAGTGACCACTTTTAATAAGAAGCTACATTAAATACGATCTAAATTTCAGATTTAAAGATTACTTATTAATGTGTTTCATTGGTAAATACATTAAGGGGGTACTTGCGTTGGCTAAAGTTTTTTCAAAAAATATTTTTTCAATTAATTTTTATATGCTTTGCAAATGTGAGTAAAAATTAGTTGGTAAAATGTTTTTCATATTCTCAAAATATTCTTTTTTTTTTCTTGAGATATATTTTCCCACCTCTCCCCATTGGGGAAATATTGTCATGGAAAATATTTATCACTCTCACTCTCTACATCAGATTCTTACATCGCATTCTCTTCATATTTTCTATTTTTCTATGAGATTTACAAACATGTGTTTTCGTTTCACAGGAAAATACTTCCCGTGATTTTTTACTCTCTGAAAAATATTTTCCGTAATTCTTTACTTTTCGAAAAAATGTTGAGAATGCAAATGCCTCCTAAGCCATGGGATAAAGAATATTTAGGATCTTTGAATTTCCTTTTTCGTCAGCCACATTTACAAGCCCCCCCATAATGGAGACTTATTAATTCTACAAATGGGTACTCATCCATTCTCCTTATGAAGAGAATTCTTTCGCACATGTGTGATAATTTTGCCTTCTTGGGGTGACTATTCCGAACTCGAGAATTCCACCGCATAGAACAATATTTTATCTACGGGTCTCACACTTGCGAGGAGCACACAAAGTATAAATTCTACCAAATCATGGGACAAATCCTCCCTCCTACATAACTATGGGGAGACTAGTATAGACTGCTGAGCCATAGCTTCTTTTGTGGGTTCCAGGGGTTTCAGATTTGGACGGGCTCATGCGTTGGAACTGGGGGGGGGGGGGGGAGGAAGAGCAAGGAGTTCGCTAAATAAGACCGAATAAAGTGGGGATTGGCCGGTTTGGCAGATACCCATTCAGATATGGAGGAAATTTTTTTGGTCGGAGACAAATTTGATTGGCCCGAATGGGGAGTTGAACTTATAATCATAAATGCTGGGATATCCGACACGCGAAGCAACCCGATCGACAGCCACCCGTTTGTCACCACCAGCATAGTGGACCGTTCAATCTATATTACCCTCCAATCTTACTTACTCTGAGAATAATTTAATTTCACATAAAGTAATTTTCTTGGCCCCCATTTTAGTAGGGAGAATGAATAGGTGTAGTAGGAGATTATGCAAGCATGGGAGTTAAAAATATCATTTGGCAATTACAATGTTCGAAAGGTAGAATGTTTGATCAAATAATGGAATAAGTAGGTGTTTTTTTTTTATTCGAAATCTTCTCTCGAACAAAAGAAAAAAGATGATGCCTTACCCTCATAACAAACCTTTTCTTATTCAGCCGTCTTTTGGCGAACAAAAACTGAATGACGGATGGAATAATAACATGTGCACAAGTGGATATTCTCCTTCGTATTTATGTAGTTGTCAAATAGGAGGTTTAAAGAAATCTTTTCTCTCTCTCTCTCTCTCTCGCATTTTTTTAACTATTAAGAAGGGCAAAGTTTTTTTCTTTCTTCGTTTCTTTTGGCATTACTTTGAAGTATATTCCACGAGTATTCGTGTTTTTCAGACAACTACCGAGCAGAAAAACCTGTTTTTAAGAAAATAGTTAATAGGAGTTAGCACTTGGTATGCAAATAATGGAGGTCTATTTTCAAGTTAGTTTGTCTACAAGGAAACAAATAAATGCACTTACAAGTGCATGCGTGAAAATTTACGTGCCTTTTCCGAAGTATTGTCTCTAAAGCGAAAGTGGGATTTTGTCATTTTCTTTAGAAAAAGACTCTCGTTGGGAAGAAAAGTTAAGCACATATTTATTTTTACAACATCCGATGTGAGACTAAAGTGATTTGTCGTTTTTATGCCTCTATACATCCACCCAGTGAAAGTAGATGTGTGCGGATGTTTTTGAGTCGCTAGTAGGTCAGGCCGATTAAGAGTGTTCCGACAAGTTAGTGACTTTTTGTTCAGTTTCTATAGACGACGCTATTGTAGATGCATGAAAGTTTGTGTGACTCCCCCAAGGCATTCTCCCCAAACGGAGGTGGGATTTTGTTTTTTTTTCTTAAAAAAAGATCTTCATTAAGAAGAGAAGTTGCACTCTACTTATAAGTACATGTTTACTTTTATAACATCTGATGTGGGGCTAAAATAATTTGCCATTTTTATGTCTTTACAACAAAGTTACATTTTACCACCACCCCCACCCTCACCCCACCTCACCCAAAAAAAATGGAAAAAAGCGTAGACCAGCAGAAAACATCTCTAATGTTTGGGTAAGAAAAATGTCGAATATAGTGATTGAGATGAAACTAATAAAACAAAGAAGACATGTATAATGTATATAAAGCGTGGAATACAAGAAAGCGTGTGTAAAATGAACAATGAAAGCATGTAAACTCGAATAAATGTGCATAAATCGCAGAATGTGTTATGGAAAAGGATTTTGTGCTACATGCTCCTCAAATGTATGTTATTTGACTTCTACCCCTGAATGCATCATATTCTCTACTACACCTCTACGATGGGATATATTTTTTTTGCTTCCGTATCGTTAACGTCAATGTCTCTCTCTCTCTCTCTCTAAAAATTAGCAAGAGTTGAGTTAGTGCTTAAGTTAATTATGAAATGTCAATTATATCCTTGAAAAGAGGGGAAAAGAGAGATGAGAGAATGGCAAAGTTTCATTTTTAACTTCTAAAAGGGTCAAATCATAATTTATTTCGTTCAACAGTATTATAAAATATTCTTAGAATATCCACACAGCAGTTGGTGAGAGGGATGTGCCTATGAATTTTATTTGAATTTCATAGGCATAAATAGTGAATATGATGCTTTTAACTTTGTACTGTCTGACACACAGGATCTAAAGGGCATGGCGGTAAATCCTGAAGAAAGAAGGTACTGATAGAGAAAGGTAATCTAGATACCAAAAAAAATGTAATTTGAGAAAGGAGAGGTTCCTTCGGGGCTCTTGATCTCTCCTTTGATCTTTTTTTCTTTTTCCCATTTGGGCATGGCAGTGCATGTGTGACATATTATCAAAATTGGATTTGAACAATCATGAACTATGAAAGAAGTGTTATTAGTTAAGATAATAAAGTGGATCTCTTATGGTCTTAGAAAGATTGAACTTAATAAGTTCGTGTACTGTAACTAAATTATATTTTAATAAAAGTGTCTTAACAAATAATCTCCTAATTAAAGAATCTTGTATATGCAAAAAAATCTCCTACATTGTACATGGATATAACAAACCGGTTGAAATAAATAGGACTGTAAGTAGCAATTCGATCGAGGGTTAATCTTGGAATATCTCTTTTTACTTTGAACTTAAAAAGTAATTTGATTGGGTGAATCAACTAAACAAGAATACAAGCAAATAACTCCGAGTTAACCCTAGGTTTTGTATCCCATGGTTCTCTGGTATACGCTAATCCAAATTACTTTCACTTTTTGCCTTCAACTCAGTAATTACAGTTATCTCACTTCCCAAAACTTCTCTACGAGACAATTATGGTAATATACTTATTTATTTTATTTACTACTCCATATGTATAACTAAACGCATTTGCTTGACCCAACCTAACCTGCTAGGTTAATCAATTGATTATAAAAAAGAATTCAAACTTAATCTCAAAAGAGAATCATTTGTTGTAGCATCTAGCAGTTCTACATCGTCTTACTGTGTTTTTAATTTTATTTTAGGTGGCCCCAATCCGATCTAAATATCTATCTAATTCGATTTTCGATCGGATGACTTAAAAAAATGAAAAACAAAAGACTGATTCATCTTCTTTTGAGTCGTTCAATCTGAGATCAAATTATATAGATACCTAAGACATGATAAAACCCACGTAAGAAAATTCAAAAAAGTAATGCGACGCAGCATGTGATTCTTGTCTCAAAATACTTTACTATATCAGATCGATATAAAATTAAGCTTAACACCCCCCCCCCCCCCCCCCCCCCCCCCCCCCCAAATCAATGGGAACCAAGGGATGTGGAGGAAGAGGAACCCTGGGACCTGGAAGTGCCGGTGGGACTCCGTGACTCATCAGCCATGGGGACAGCGTCGAGTGTGTCGTCCTCGCGTCGGCATCGTTAGCACGCCCTAAAGCTTTCTTGGTGATGGGGACCTCCCCTTCCCTGCGAGCCGCAAGCCACCGATAAGAACAGTGGCGGTGCAGGGTCCACCCGCCCACGGTTCGGGCATACATATGGCACCTCTTTATCTTAGTGGGTTCCCAGCATAATTTGGCAGGCCTGTCTTGTACTCGTATCTTATGTGCCGAATCCACTCTACTTTCGAGTTGCTCCAGTTCCGAACCCAGCCAATGTTGTGAAGTCTGGAGAGTAGGTTTCTTAACTTTTATCTAGAGCAGCACTTCGTGTCAGAATCCTTGCTGAAATTACCCTAATCTGGTGAGTGTGAACTTGTAACCTTCGATGACATCACCTTTACAAGTAGAGTGTTGGAAAATTAATCCTTAAGCAAGTTTTATATTGGCCTGGCATGTCAAGCTCAAGAATTAAGTTATACTCCCTGTGTTGGTAAGTTGGTGAAAACAATTCTAAAAAATCAAAAACTCTAACTTCAATGAACAATAAAGTATGTCCTTAATGGGTGGGCCTAATAATAGTCTTTTATTTTTTAGAATTTTTGTGTCATCTGATCAGATCAGACTGTTCAGACACGTGGGACATGTAGGCTCCGACCTTAAAGAAATTTTTTTTAAAAAATATATTTTTTTATCTGCTGCAGTGTCCTGCAGCATAGAGCATTGCAGCAAGTGTTACTCTCCGCAGTGAACACACAATTACCAAGGGGGCCTTTAAGAAGGACCAGATCAGCCTTAGCAGTCCACCGGCCACTTTCTTATCAGCCTAAAGTTACCATATTCAAACTCAGAGCAAAACAGGAACGTCGTTCTCAAAATAGGCAAAATAGAAGTCGCATCTCGCTTACAGCCATGGAAGCATTGAATTTTTCCACTGTCATCTGTTCAGGGGGAGCAGCTGGAAGCTTGGCCTGCTGTAAAATGTTGACAACCCATTTTACAATTGTGTCATCTATCCAGCCAAGACGAAACGACATGTCAACAGCCATGACCTACACTCACATAAATGTGATCCTACATGAGGATGAAATAAAATTAAAAAACATAAAGCATGCACAGTTTATTACCATGTCAGAAACAACTGCTTCCCCATGCAGCCATTGCCCATATCCGAACCCTGTACTTCTATAGCCTGAAAATATTAAGTGGGATGATGAGCACTGTGCATGTCACATGGTTGCAAGCAGAACATAAATTCATGGAATAAAATACACATAATTGAATAAGGTTTAGGAGGGAGAAGTTAAAATATGCATCGGATATTTGGGTTCATCCTAGTTAAAGACAACTTTTATATGCAACATCAAACTGAGTTCAAAAATGCTTCTGTTCTTTCTCAAATCCAAGTAGCAAAACAAAGAGAATTTTAAAATTATACCTCCCAAGTGTTTCCTCTTCAGACCAGGAAGCGGAGATTGTGCTTCAGACCAGCCCAAGGCTGAAACATTGAGGGGCGGATCACACTCCAGCAAATGTATTGGGGAAAAAATCCTTCTGACGGGCCAGGTAAACCCAGCACATAGCATATCCTAAAGCACAGTCATGGATTCATGGCCTATGCTAAAGCACTGGCCTAGGCACTTATTTTTCTTGAGTGCTTGAGTAGGGATACTTTATGGGTGATGAGAACATTGGCTTGTGCTGGGTAAATCCCAGACATAGGCAAAATTTAACACCTTTTTTCCTTTCTTGAATTCCAAGAGTAAACCCGCAAACCCAGGAACGAGCCCCTTGGCTTGGCACAGTCCATGAGGTCGGAACTCATGTGAACCTTAGGTTGGTACCTGCCGCGGGTATGTCCACAGGTGGACAAAATTTAACACCTTGACCGGTCGATTCACACAACCTCCACCCTTTGAAGTGAGTGTTGTCATCGATTCTGCCACAGACATCACCTTTTAACAGGAGTTAAAAATTGGATGCTGGAGCCAGACCAGCCCCTGGACGCTTGTTCTGGTTCCAGTTCTAAGACTGTTTTTTGGCCGATTTTGGCCATTTAATCCCCATTTGGAACTGGTTTGTCTGGTTTCTATGAGTATTGCTATGATGCTTTATCAGTAGATCCATTCAAACAATTCTTTTTGCTTTATAAGAAATTTGTGAAGGATAGAGAAATATGTTGAAGCCATTGATGTAGGAGGGGAAAAAACCATGGTTATTTAACACCATTAAACTTCTGTTGGCCATACTCTTGTAAACATGTCCTATGAGAACCAGCAATACTACTATTTGACCTAAAAACTGGACATTTTAACAAGCTAAAGTCTTCCCCATGAAACACAAGATCATGCAAACGAAGAACAACCTCTGAATAAGATTGTCATTCTATGACAGCATTTGACAGAGGAAGCCTCAAAGACGGACATAAATATTGCACTGCAGTAATGAGAAGTGCAAAAACAATGGTCATCCACAAGCATCTTCATCATAGAGCAAACAGAAATGAGAATAGCAGTAACTCACATGGCCAAATGTGTGACCCAAGTTCAGAGTAGCTTTTAGTCCACTTTCCTTCTCATCTAAGGATACCACCTCAGCCTTGTTTTCACACGACCGTTTGATAACATATGCTACAGCACTGAGGTTCCTGTACCAGGATCACATCAGATCAGGGAAGCCAAACATGCACGCATAATGATCCTAATGATTAAGACATTATGCATGACAATAAAATAACAATTGATGATGAACGATCCAGCTGCCTAGGGCAGTTGGTTCACCACCTCCCTTGCAAAAAGGAGGTCTCAGGTTCGATTCTGATTGGGGCCTAAAAATCCCCAGCCATGCAGCCCCCCTGGTGTTGTTGGGATCTTTATCCCGTGGTATGTGGAATTACTTTTCCAGAAATCAGACAGACCTAGAATTGTCGCCTAATTAGGCGGACCCATCGACCGAACCGGAATTATCTCCAACTTTGGAAGAATATCTCGGGTTCCCGATTAGAACTCCGGTCGCTTGTAAATAGCTGTACATAATCGGCCTCTGGCCCCTTAAAAAAAAACAAAAACAATTGGTGATGAACAAAAATCAAGAAGTTGGAACCTGAGAGATATCTTCGTAAAAACAGTGACTATATCTTCATAAAAAGCTTAGCGGCAAGTCAAATTCACATGAATCTTCAGACACTTGCATTTTCTCCAAAAAGGCTGCTCAAGCAGACCACACATATCCCCAATCACCCCGCCTCCGAGCACCACGAATGTGCAGCATCGGTCCAGCTGAGACTCAATGGCCTCGTCAAAAACCTTCATCAAAGTAGTCTACAAAAGAATGCAGGTGACCAGAAATTGAATGCCACAAGAAACAACACCAGAACAGATAACTAAAAGACTGAGAAAGAAACGGGAAAGCTACCATCTCTTTGTACTGCACCCCATCAGGCAAGATCACACTCTCGACAGCAATATTTGAATTACCACTAGTTATAGCTCTTGTGACTTTATCCAGGTACAACCCTGGTGTTAGTCACTACCAAAACTCTATCCATGAGCATGCCTAGAATAGATTAAATGAAACGTAAACAATGAGCTAAAAGAAGGGATGGTAGAGTTCACCCACAATTCAAGTAAACACTTGAAACTAGGATCAACAAGACGAAAGAAGGTTAAAGGGTTGCCTGGCTTGCCATAAAAACATTGAGATCCTTGGATTTTGAAAACACTAGTTTCAAAATCAGTGGAAAAAGATTGCTGATTTTGGTTTACGGCTAAAATTAGTGGAAAAACTAGCTGAGTTTGGTTTACGGACAGCCATTTCTTATGAAGAAAAAGGATTCTTTTAACAAAATAGTAGATCCTGATTTTAGATTCCAGTACTTTACTTCAATCCAAAACAAAGGAATCCAGAGATGTCAACAACATTTTACATCAATCCAAACAAAAAGGGGAATCCGGATATTTCAGCATTTTACCTCAAGAAGACGTTTCGATGCTGGAAAACACCGAAATCCTTGGATTTGAAAAATCACCGCTCTTAAAACCAGTAAAAACAAGCCGATCGATTTTAAAGTGCGGCTGCTTTTGGTTAAAAATTTACGGGTCTTTCAATACTATATGGCAGCCAAACAAAAGGAATCCAAGGATTCCAGAAGTTTACGTCTCTCCAAACAAAACAAAAACAAGGATTCCAGTCTTTTACGGCGTTCTATGCCAAACCAAACAGTCCTCGATCCAAACAAGAGGTAAGTGGAAGGGCAGCCGACGGGCACCTCTGGAGGAGCTGCGGCTCATCAAGGAGCTCCGAACCGATGTAGATGCGGTAGATCCGGTCGCCAAAGTCCACATCCACCACCGCGGAGGTCCGCGACCCTGCCTCCTTCTCCGGCGGCGCCGGCTCCATTACCGGAGCCGAGCTCGCACGGACCACCGGGCGGCCCCACCCGGGCTCCATTAATATATTAATGTATTAAAAGATTAATATGCTTGGATACTAATAATTAATATATTATTGTATTAATTGTTGATGTCCGTTGGAGTAAGGTCACTACGTTACTGTGCCACTATATGTTATTACGACATTTTCAAATTTTTATTACTATTTTTTTGGTCGAGGACATTTTCATTATTATGTTATTATGTTACAATGTTATTACGATATTTCTATTATTATTTGACGGTATGTTATGAGTAGTTAATAGAAGAGCTTGAAAACAAAAGCAAAAAAGTGACAAGAGACCGATAGACTTTTGAATCTTTTTCTAGTAAATAATTGTTCTAAAAAAGTAATTTTTCTTTTGTTAAAATCCTTAGAGAGTGGATTTTTTTCTCTCACTCTCTTCTGAACCTCTAACTCATCCTACAGCAAGCAAGGGGATATGCCTTGGAGGAGCGGGTTACATAAATCTCAGTGAAGGCCTTCCTCCCCCTAGCACCCTTCATCACGATAATTAATTGTGCCTCTTTTAAACACACTAATTTTGATTTTACATTGAATAAATCTCATATCACACTGTGATGTCTTAAAGTGATCTTTAATTTGATCATTTGATTGATTTTTACTCCATCTTTTGAAAATTCAGCTACATATCGATCATCCTGGACGCCATTTAGAATCCTAGTCTAAATTGATTTTGAATCAAATTTTTAATCGATTAGTATTTATTTAAAACATGCTTTCTATGGAGGACGTGATTCAGAATCTTAATATGACTAGTTTAACAAACGCACTATTGCGCGTGTTAGTTTGTTTGAAAAGAAAAATTACGATAAATATGATGATTGTCATTTGTATTATTGTTAAAAATAATTTAATTTTTTATAAGTTTTAGTTTTTGTTGTATTATTTTATTTTGTGTTTTATGTTTAGTATTAATAAGTTTTAGAGAGTTAACTTTTTTGATACTGTCTATTTGTCTAATACATTCACATATAAGTTTGTGTATTTCTGATTAGAGTGATGATTATAAAATGTTGAGAAAAATAAATTTCTTTTACAAAACAAATTGTTAACATTTTAATGTTTAATTATGTACAGTTTGTTTGCTATAAAGGTTTTCACTTTCTTTTAGTGGTAACATGGGGATAATAGAGTTTGATTTTAATTTTTGTATATAATGTAATATTGGAATATTAAGTTTTATTTGGAAGACAATATTTTAATATACACTTGAAATTTTAATAAATATTTTTTTGTAAACAAATAAGAAAAGTATGATATTTGATTGTGTTTTAATTGTGAATTAAATAATGTGGACTAATGAAAATTAAATAATGCATAGAGAAGAACT
Source organism: Zantedeschia hybrid cultivar (assembly GCA_030544215.1). Lineage (NCBI taxonomy): Eukaryota > Viridiplantae > Streptophyta > Magnoliopsida > Alismatales > Araceae > Zantedeschia > Zantedeschia hybrid cultivar. The sequence continues at coordinate 12,398,434 of JARZZO010000015.1, forward strand.
AAAGAAATATAGTAACAATTTATAAGACATATATCATTGATGAACATAATAAGATAACATTATTCAAGTTATGAGTGATGAGTACATAAGAATATATCTACTCGTTTATTTATATACTTTGAACACCAACTTCTTATTTATAAACAAAAAGTTAGATGATATGTTCAATCATTATTCAAGATGAGCTTTCTTCCTTTTGTTGTTGTCTTCTATTCCTTCTTGACATTCTCTTCTTTTTATTGATCTTCATTTAGGAAAATATTGTTTTTCTGCATTGTGATTCTTAAGATTTCTACTTTCACACATGTGTAGTTGAATCCCTTGAAATTGTCTTTTTTTAAACCTTCACAGTGAATAGAAAATACTTGTTAATGCAGCTCTCCATTATTTTTATATACTCCGAAAGGTCATTTGCCTGTAAAATATTATGATTAGAGTTATTTTTGCAGTTATTGAAGAAGATAAATAAAAATAAATAATAGAAATAAGTTACTTTCTTATTTTTCAAATCTTCTACTGACGTTCTGATGACCTTTTCAACTTTATTATTGATCAATGTTATCCATAAATCTACTACACTGTCAGTAATGGGTAAAACATTACAATATGTCCTTCCCACTTAAGAGGATATAGCAAAATTAAAGGATTATAAATTTGGAAGCAATGTGTTCCTTTTGTATTGGATCTATATATGTAAGGCTTTACGAAAGGAAGTAATTGAAAGAAAGCTTTTCCTATCAAGATGTTGTCCACTGATTTCACTGAATTATACTATTCTTAGAAGCCACATATAAGTCCAAAGTAATAGGACATATATTGGAAAGTAATGGAAGTGTATTCCCTCGAGCAAGGATGCCTAAATTTTTGTTGCCACCCTCACCAAGGAAGTAGGTGCTACAAATGTAGGGGATGACTGTAATGATGAAAGATTGAGGAAGCAGTTTTGCAAACACGTTACGAGCCTGTGGCAGGTCATTTTTTTGATATATATCTTTCTAAGGATTTGAGAAATTTCTGGTCACTCCTTCTGGCTGACCCGAATGAAGATGTCAATCAGAAAATGTATTTTATAAAATGTTGATAATTTTTACAAAGTTACATTGTAGTGGGTGGGTGAATATGATATCCTCTCTCTTTCACTTATAAAAAAATGAAATTAAAAAAGCACAGTTAAGGGGGTATATGCAAACACCACTATAGTTAAGGGAATTATATGCAAATATGAATTATAGGGAGTTTTCTACAAATGTAAAATCATTTAGAGGGTTATTTATAGAAAAAACCTCATAAAAATATTGCTTGTAAATAAGAATGCTTTAAAATATAATTCATAAAAGGCACACTTGCGTGATAAGCAACATGCATGCCAAGTGCAAGAATCAATTTAACGTCGTAGTGGTTTGCCCAGCTTGTCAACAAAATCGTCTACTAACTTAGGTGCATAAGCATTAATTGGTTGTCATTTAAAAAAAAATCTCAGTGTTCGTAATTTGGTTGGATAAAGCTTGTTATCCATAAGAAAGAGAATTTATCATAAAATAAATCATTATACACAAGCAGTATTCTTGGTTTCAAATTGGTTGAAGGTGAAATGTGAATATGATATCCTCTCTTTTTCACTTATACTGCCTCAGCTTTATTAAAAAAATTGTTGGTATATATAATGCACTCCCATTATTGGAAAAGAAGAGTCTGCAGAATGGGTAGAGCATTGAGAGGGAAATGCAGATAACGTTCCAAGGTCACATGACATTCTTCTGGTTAAATCGACTACAAAGATATGTGTATCTCCTATGCCATAGTTTAGGGAATTGATGTAATTAAAGTCCCTGATAAGGACCCAAGCTGTGCTGTGTTGTATCTGAAAACTGTCTACCGGGATAGAGTAGATGAAGTTGCAGAAAGCGCCTCCATGTGTGGGTTCCAGATTGATGGCGATATTTTTTCTCCTTTATATTTTTTATTCAGATGTAGATACTTACATCGGTTAATTTTAGTTGTGGCCAGCGCTTATGATCTTGAGTCCTTCCAGCTCAACACTTGAGTTTTGTGGTTTATAAAAGACACTTCTACTTTTGATTCCAATAAGTTATCGAAATTTTTAGGAGAAGATTGGTGTATGTATCCTTTGGAGAGAACCCTTTAGTGATGATCTATTCATGTTGTAGATTGGATGTGTTTTTTGGTTGCTCAATTGGTATTCAAACCTGGCAGCAGCCATCAGGGGAGGTGTACATAATTTTTTTTGTAAATAAAATCTACGTACCATGCATTTATTGTAACAACAACTGAATATTATTAGGTTGCAGTAAAAAAGTGCACTAGACTTATGAAATTCACAGCAGATTAATATTGAACAAGAAACCTAAGACACAACTCATCTTACAATAAGTTGAAAGAAGCTGAGATTGAGATTAGAATAAATAAATTGAGGGGCAATGGACACATTAAAAAATGTGATAATTTTAGATAAAAAAGACATGTATAACCGGAGTAAAATAATCACATTTGTATAAAAATAAAATGCTTATAGATTACATCTAATTGAAGAACAAAATAACCAAGAGGGGAAAATGAAAAGGGGGAAAACTCACAGACCACCAGAAGGAGGAAGGAGTAAAGGAAGCTGGAGGGAGAGGCAGAGGATGGTGGGGCTCTCAACTGGGAAAACATCATTGAAGGGGAGGGGGAATCTAGAGAGGGAGGTGACTAGAAAGGGGCCGGTGCAACTATTGTGATTGAGGATACTCTTATGGGTGAAATGATCCTGGTCTTTTTTTCTATAATCTTCAGTAGTCCCCTAGCATTGGAAGGGAAAAAGGTTTCCATTTCTCTTGTGTGCTGTCACAAAGTCATTATGGTGAAAGATAGGGCAATCAATAGATACCTAATGGATAATGCCATTTTGTCTGACTTGGTCCTGCCCTTGTTAAGTTGGTTCAAATATTAACATTGAGTTTATTTCATTTTTAGGTTAGATTTGATGAACAATTTAAACTTGATCCTCTGCATGAATACACATTTAAGTATATTTAAGTATGACCATTCAATTTATGATTCAACAGTTTCTACGTAAAAGAACATGATTTTTACATACACTTACAAAAGAATCCCAAACACGGAAAGCTGTCTTATAGAATATATATTTTTAAGATGCCTTCAAGAGCATCATATCATCACTCGTTAAAATCTTTTAATATTAGTCAATATTTATTTTAGGTGCTATTTTAGTCTCATGCTTTATATAAAATGTGATTTTTATGAAATTTTTTGTTTTAAGTTAAACATAAGATATTAACATATATATGTAAAATATGTAAAAGATGGTGCCATCTTATGAAGAGTTTTTAAATTGATCATGTGACAAATGTGCGCCTGAGTGAGTTCATTGCTCGTGGACAGCAGGAGTTGAATTCCAACAGGCAAATTTTGGTTTAGCAGGTGGAACATTAATCTCCTCTTCTGCACTGCACTATAGTTAAAATCGTAATATTATTTGTCTATGTATTTTGATACCTATATTTACTTGCTCTTTTTATTATTTGAATGTATATCTGAATGAGGGAGAAAAATGATGGTTAATTACGCATGTTAAAGATGTAATCTCTCATATTATAGCTTCGTTTGAGATATCCAATCATTAATTGATGACAGAGTAATACTTGTTGCAATGTCTCCCCTCATGTAACTGGGCATTGTAATGGGTATAAAAAATGCAAATTTTAAGATTGGGCCCCACATATTTTATATGTCTATACAACTTGATCTCCAATTGAATGATTTAAAAAAATTTCAATAATAAAAAAAATAAATTTTAGTGAACAGTAAAAAATATTTTTAAATGGTCGAGTCTAATTATAATATTTATCTTTTTAAAAAAAAATTAGTCATCTAATAAAAAATGATTATATAGACATGTAGAATACGTGAGAGTCAAAAACTACCTGCTATAAATGTCCCCATTACAAGATCTAGGGCATTACTGCAAGTATTACTCCTATGACAAAGCCTTCTAGCTACTCAACGGTCTACCATCACCTTATCTTTGTGCTTGCTTATAATTAATACACATCCATTCTTTACTCATGTTAATTTTTGACACAGCTAAGAGAGTGTGGTTTGATCAGTAAGTGCAGGTTATGGACTGGACTGGGTGAATAAGTGCGAACAGGGATAAGAGATTTTTTTTTTTTAAAAATCTTTCATTGGGACTGAGAAGAGAATTGCACGAAGGAGTTTTTGAAAAATTCTTCTCTGCACTGACACGTCCCCTCCAAACCTGCACTTACAGGATCTCTATTCCACCAAAAAAACGTGTCACACTATCTTTAGAAGCCTGACTCATTACAAGCGACGGTAAGAAGCTGCGTCAATAAATCAATACCTCTTCAACTTGAATAATCGATATCAACAGTAAAAAATACCTGTAAAAACAGGATTTGTCCTAAACTAGAAATGTGCCCAACTATGGTTATGTTATGGGATCTGATCGATTCAGAGGTGATATACACAACCACCACCGGGTCAACAGCTGAATCCAACTGATCTCTGTTGTTAAGAACTTCTAAACCGCAAGAAAACACCGGAGAGAGAGAGAGAGAGGACGAAGGCATCGCTACTATTATAAGGAAGCCAGCCAGACCCGCCACCCTTCGTTTCCGGAGGCCCTCACAGACCCCTTCCTCTACCTCACCCCCTCTCCGCGCCCCACGCGTGGCCCAAACCCACCTCTCTCTCTCCCTTCCTCCGCACTCCTCACCTACTTTAAAATCGCCGGAGCTTTATTGTTCTCCCGTGGCCGGCATCCGAGTTCCTCTGAGGAGCTCGACCGGTGCAGACGAACCCTTCCACGCCCACGCCCTGCACCAAGCAGCATACGCCTCCCTGCATGCTGCGAGAGGGGGGAAAGGAATAGGCGCAGAGGGCTGAAGGCTACAACGCGATGGACTCCGGCCGTCAGCTCTGCGTTATTCGGGTCTTCTGCCTGCTCGCCCTCTGGGCAGCAGCCGCCTACGCGCACGGCGGGAAAAATAACAAGCTGGGCGTTACATACGACGGGCGGTCTCTCGTCGTCAATGGAAGGAGGGAGCTCCTCTTCTCGGGTTCCATCCATTACCCTCGCAGCACCCCGGAGGTGATCATGCAGCTCGCACGACCAGTTCCCTTGTCATGTTTTCTCCTCACTACGTACGTGAATGCTCTCGTTTGCTCACCATGGTGTGCCATGCATGCTGGTGTTTGACCTGTTATGCAGATGTGGCCGGATATCATCGCCAAAGCTAAACAGGGGGGCTTGAACGTGATACAGACCTATGTCTTCTGGAACGTCCACGAGCCTCAGCCAGGGCAGGTATGGGAAAGGGAAAACTAGAAGCATACATGTGTGTTTGTATTGCTAGAATATGGCCAAGGCTTTATATATATATATATATATATATATATATATAAGTTTCCATCGTTATGCTTGACCTGCTGATGAGTTATATGATGGGAATTGCAGTTTAATTTCCAAGGAAGGAACGACATCGTTAAGTTCATCAGACTGGTGCAACAGCAAGGCATGTACGTGACACTGCGAATCGGTCCCTTCATCGAGGCCGAGTGGAATTTCGGGTACGAGATTGACCCTCGAGGGCGTCTAACTATAGAACAATATGTAAAACATGTTCTTGTTTAGTGCTGCTCTAACTCCTTATGGCTCGTTTCAGAGGGTTCCCGTTCTGGCTGAAGGAGATCGAGAACATAACCTTCCGGTCGGACAATGAGCCCTTCAAGGTGATTTGACCGAACGTCTAAAGCAGAATCAAGCTAAACAACATACATATATATATATATATATATATATATATACACATTGTGCGCATATGCATACACTACGAAACAATTGAAGCTAATTAAAAGGTAACCCTTCCTGTGTGCAGTATCACATGAAACGGTTCGCAAACATGATCGTGAAGAAGATGAAGGATGAAAAATTATTTGCCTCCCAAGGTGGTCCTATCATTCTATCACAGGTTAGACTATATAAACTGATCAGTTTATATATATATTCTCTGTTTATGATGCAATTAAGTTCTTCAAATTTACTTTCCACGTTTGAATTCAAATTTATGGCGCAGATTGAGAACGAGTACAACAACGTGGCCCCGGCGTACCAACAGGATGGAGTGAGGTACGTCCAGTGGGCGGGAAACATGGCCGTCGGGCTCAAGACCGGCGTGCCATGGGTTATGTGCAAGCAAACAGATGCCCCCGATCCAGTGGTGAGCAATATAGATTCACCATGCAGCAGCACCTGACAAGAACACTAGCTGGCATATATATGAAAGATGTTTAATACACACGGAGCTAGGTTAATTTCTTATACGTCATTTCGCACCCTTCTTGATGGGAACTCCGTTTGTTTACAGATTAACTCATGCAATGGGAGGAACTGCGGTGACACCTTCACAGGCGTCAACGGCCCCAACAAGCCAGTCCTGTGGACAGAGAACTGGACTGCTCAGTAAATAATCCTCCTCCTCTTCTACCTCAAGCTAGCTAAAACTAAACGGCCTTCTTGTGAAATTTTATTGTGCTTAAACTGTAAGAATACAAAATATTGTTCTTCATGTATGTTATGTTGTACTACGACCCGTATATATGTGACAACGTAGCTGTCTTTTTTCCGACTAAAAAACACGAAGTTTTTGTGCTGGATTCACCAGTTTTTGCTTTAACATGTCGTGTCGTGACTAACAAAATTTCCTTCACAATCTCAGGTATAGAGTGTTCGGCGACCCACCATCTCAAAGATCAGCCGAAGACCTTGCCTACTCCGTTGCCCGCTTCTTCTCCAAGAACGGCACACTCGCAAATTATTACATGGTACTTGGCACCCCATTAGTTCTCTTTCAAAATCCTAGGATAAAATGCTCTAGATCAACTTGTTAATAACAACATATGAATGTGCAGTATCATGGTGGGACAAACTTTGGGAGAACGGGATCCTCCTTCGTGATGACTCGCTACTACGACGAGGCTCCACTTGATGAATATGGTAAGGCATATATGCAACTTAATTAGCTTCCCTTTATCTCGATCGGTTGTAATTTATACATGCTACAAAAGAAGGCTCTGCTAGCTGACATACATGTTTCTTCTGGTAACTTGTTGTGACAGGATTGCAGAAGGAACCCAAGTGGGGGCACATCAAAGACTTGCATTCTGCCTTGAAGCTGTGCAGGAAGGCTCTTCTCTGGGGGAATCCCAGTGTGCAGCCCTTAGGCCAGGACCTTGAGGTAGGAATTGCACATGATCTAACTCTTAGAATAAGAGCATGTTTGTTCACTGCGCAGTAGTTATACCGCTAAAAGAAGTTGTTTCATACTTGTAATCCTAACGTTTGCAGGCCCGGGTGTACGAGAAACCAGGGAGCAATGTGTGTTCGGCTTTCCTCACTAACGTCAACACCAAGCTCGATTTAACTGCAGTCTTCAGAGGCGTGGAGTATTTTCTTCCACGCCACTCCATTAGCATCCTCCCCGACTGCATGACTGTGGTCTTCAACACTCAGAAGGTACATATGATTACTATCTCTGGTTGGGATTTCTTATGCTTTGTGGTGTTACAGGAGTACTGATCATTAACAGCAACATATATAGCACATGATTAGAACATAACGTAGCTGTTTATTCCACTATGTCTTAGAGAACTCGCGATTAAACAAAAAAATAGAAGGTTCTGTCTATCGATGAATAAACGAATTGGTCCAAGACTTGGTAACTCACACTGATGTGGAACAGGTGAATTCTCAACACAATGCTAGGACCTACGATATGGCAAAGGAAGCCAACAAGGACCCGGACTGGAAAATGTTCCAGGAGACGATCCCAACGATTACCCAAACTCCCATCAAATCAGATTCGCCCATGGAGCTCATGAACCTGACAAAGGATACCACAGATTACCTGTGGTATGCTACAAGGTGAGCAATTAATTAACCTCGTGTCCCCTTGTTATCCAACAGATTAATCCCTCGAACCCGTGGATGATGCTGAAAACGTCGACGAAAGTCTTTGTCACCAACTAAAGGAGACAGAATTTGAATTTCCCCTTCATTAAATTCATTATATTTCACTTATAATTGGCATGACATAACTTGTTCTTCTTTATTCAACTTCTCTTTTGCGCCAGCTTTAACCTGGAGGACGAAGACTTGCCCATGCGCCACGACATCCGTCCGGTGATCCAGGTTTCAAATCTTGGACACGCGATGCACGCCTTTGTGAACGATGTTTACCTAGGTACATAATCATATTTCCATGCTCTATATTTTATATTCTCTTTTAGTGCAGCTCAATGACCTTAAGCTGTCTCAACTCAAGCTTTCGGTTTGCTGGGCTTAGATCAGTTTCAAGGTCAAATTTTATGATTATCTACTCATGTAATGATGCCCCCTTCATGACCGTCTTTGATCAGGATCTGGGCATGGAACCAACATAGACAAGAGCTTCTCCTTCGCAAAGCCTGCTAATCTCAAGGCTGGGACCAACCATATTTCTCTTCTAGGCATGACTGTGGGACTACCGGTAAGAGGGGGAAAAAAAATCTCTAAACCTAAAATCAGAAAACATTTTATGTTTTCGACTGAAACCTAGGTGTTAGTTTCCTTGCAAATCTAATTTTCTCACCTCTTTTTCTTTCACTAATGCAGGATAGTGGAGCATACTTGGAGCACAGAGTAGCCGGTGTTCACCAAGTGGTAGTCCAAGGTCTCAACACCGGGACTCTAGACTTGTCTGCCAGCTCGTGGGGACATCTAGTAATCCTCACTTTTCAACCTCCTCAATTAGATACCTTGTCATCTCCATGGTTCTCCCTGTTCAAACTTATCTTGCAGAAGGGCTAAGGGATGCCCCACTTGTGCAGGTTGGCATGCAGGGAGAGAAGCTGCGGATATATGATCAGCATGGATCCCACAGGGTTCAATGGACAGATGCCAAAAAGGGCACCCCAATTACATGGTACAAGGTATGTAGATTGGTGCAGAGATCAATCAAGCTGTGTAGTGTTTGCTGGTGTAGCATTGACAGGTCTAAAACACACAAGCCTGTCCTTAAGCTGATCTCTCAAAAGCTTAAAGAAACTGGTCTACACGCCTCATCTCCCTTAATCTTTTCCATTAACCATTTCCTTCTTCTTGTTCTTCAGAGATACTTCGATGCCCCACACGGAGATGATCCTGTTGCCCTAGACTTGACAACCATGGGCAAAGGAATGGTCTGGATCAATGGCCAGAACATCGGCCGCTACTGGGTGTCTTACCTCTCCCCTCTCGGCAAGCCTTCCCAGTCTATGTAAGCTTATCCATGAACTCACCCACGATCCCGTTCCCCCCAAGCTCTCTTCACCTGCTCATGCATGCATGCGGCTGTTGCCACGCTGCCCTCTCACCGAGAGAGCTTGGGGGCACATAGCAGAAAGAGACCTCTGGCTTCTGACCTGGGCGGTGCTGCATGGCGCAGGTATCACATCCCACGCTCCTTCCTTAAGCCGACGGACAACCTCATGGTGGTGTTCGAGGAGACCGGAGGGGACCCGGAGGGCATCGCCGTGCTCATCGTGAAGAGGGACAACATCTGCACCATCGTCGCCGAGTCCCACCCGGCGCACGTCAACTCCTGGGTGCGGGAGAACAACGTGATCCGGACCATCGGCGAGGACGTCAAGCCCCGGGCTAACCTCAAGTGCCCCCCGAAAAAGGTGATCCGCACCATCTCCTTCGCCACCTTCGGCAACCCCCAGGGCCTCTGCGGCAACCTCACCGTCGGCAACTGCCACTCGCCCGCCGCCAAGGTCGTGGTGGAGAAGGTGAGTAAGACCCTGGTCCACATACGTAAAACCCATCTCGGCCGCGTCTGGGTTCCTTCCATTAACGTGCCCACGTGTGCTTCTGCAGGCGTGCTTGGGGAAGAACTCCTGCGTGCTGCCGGTGACGCACGAGGCCTACGGCGCGGACGCGGGATGCCCGGGCACGACCGGCACCCTGGCAGTGCAGGCGAAGTGCGCGAAGAAAAAGAACGACGACGCTTGAGGCCATGGCTGCGGCGGCCAGAGCTTGTTGTTGCTGCAGGGGGGAGGAGAAGAAGAGGAAGAAGGATGACATGGAGCACCCCTTTTGTTGAGCTGAAACAAATATTACCAGTTATGTGTACTCATAGATGTTCCGGATCTTTGATTAATCATATCAACCTTTTTGGATCCCCTATTTTTGTGCGCTTCCCGTTGAGGAGAGTGTTTGAGAGAATGGTTTTAATGGTAATGCATGCATTCCTCTCATGTAATGATGCATGGGTCTGCAGGGATTAAGTTAATTATGAGTAACTCAGCAAGGTTTTTTATTTCTTTGGCATGAACGGTTGTATGAAGAGTTGGGTTACTGCAAGGGCAGGTGAGGATGGGATTAGGTAAGTGCAAAAGGAGAGAGAGATTTTTTCAAGAAAATCTGTCATTCAAAATGGAAAAAGTTTCACGTGAAGGACTGTTATGAAAACTTCCCTCTCTGCTGCACTTTGTGAGTCTCATCCTCACTTGCACTTAGGTTCATGCATAAAAGCTCTCAAGACAAGGGGTTTTTTTGATGTGCCGTACAATATCAATTTTAAAATTAAGTTATGAATTTTAAAACTAATTAAAATATTATTTATTTCTTTAATTTTTATTTTTGATAATTTTAGGTCGAAAACTGAAAACAATTAAAAAATTACCCCACACATATTATAGAAAGAGATAGGGATGCAAAAGAGTACTTATCACGTCGAATAGTGGCTCTGTTCTTATCTTTATCCTTTAAGTAATATATATATCTTTATTTTTATCATCTTATATTCTTATCTTTTAAAGTTATAAAAATTATCAGAAATGGTTACACAAAAGTTAAATCTCGGACATCACTATGTGCGAACATAAAGTTAATTTTCTATTGTTTTTAGAGAGAACAAAGGAATCTTACTTTTATAATATGTATAATTTCTTTCTAAGTCTTCTATTGTTTTTAGAGAGAACAAAAGAATCTTACTTTTATAATATGTATAATTTATTTCTAAGTAGTTTTTATAAATTTATTTGTAAATCACGACATCTATGAAAATGAACCTTCAAAACTAGTGAATGAGGGAGAGGAGTTATAAGAATTGTGCGGGCAATAAGACACGTAATTATGTAGGTACATGATTGGAGATTTCATTTAGAAACGAGAGTTTTAAATAACATGATCAATAGCTAAGATGACTGAAAAAATAGAAGAGATGGATACTCGATAATCAGACTTGAAAAAGACATCCTTATTCATATAATAAATCATTTGGATATAGATGGTTTACTTATCCTTTAAGATGACCTTAAGTTTTAGAAATGGATAGATAAACATGTTTTTGGATACCAATTACATCCCTAAAAAGAGATTTGAAAATAATTTACAGCATCCTAAATAGAAGAAAAATATCATTTTGTAATATTTTATGGTATTCTAAAATATTCTATAAAGTACACCAAAACACCCCTAAATGCGTTTTCTCTTTACAACTAATTACTAGAATGGAGATCCTTTGCTATGACCACGGCTTTCAAGAATAACATGGAGGGACAACCTCGTAAGATAGTTTGTAAAAGCTGCTTAATTTTATGAAATAATTTTGACACATTGTGGTTGCCCTAATTATAAGAAACAGTGACCCGTGGAATGCTAGAGCAAGGCCAGACCCTCTTTTAATTACCTTCATGCCTAGTTAGAGAGAAGACGAGATCACACTTCCTGGAAAACATCTCATTTTTTATACTTATTTTTATAAAATAATTATTTTACTTTTAATTCATTTGCGTAGGCACACGGTGATGGATAAGTGATACGCTTGCGATGCACGCTGTTAAATATTCACGACAACTAATCTAAACTAAAATCGGACACGCAACAAAACTAATAAAATGTAGTACGATGGCAAGCCCCGGTCGAAGTCATGGGGAGGTTAAGTTGATTTGAAAACTTTTAAAATGAATGTTGCCTTACAAGTTCATGATAGTTGCTTGAGAGTCAAACTTCTAATCACATGAAATGACATTAATCACAACATAAAATGCTAACCTAGGGATTAATCTAAGATCTGAAAATTAAATCTAATGCCAACACATCTCCCAAACTTAAACCTAAAACTATTCTACGAGATGATGATACTAACAAAAACTAATGCCATGACGAGTTAGAAATTAAATAGAATTAGCATGCTCCGATCTAATAGAGTCATGAGATGAACTATATGTGATGATGGAAACAAGATTGAGATGCTCACATGTCATGATAAGAATTAGTTTAAACTAAAAGAATGAATCAACTTGAAGAAGGGAGAGGTGTAGAATTAATTAAAGAGACCGACATGCATAAATTATGACAACCAAATTTCCTTTACCATTGTTTGAAATTGAAACATTATAAAGTTCTTGAGGGAAAAAAACAACTCGCTAGAACAGAAGAAACTACAAAAAATTGAAACAAAGGCTTAAGGGCAGCAATGGTGAATGGTTGTGGCCGGCTCCCTTCGGTGCTTGCAGGTTGGCGCTAGCAAGAAGGAAGGAGGAACATGAAGAACAAGGAGTTGAAGAGAGGGATCTGTGGAATGGAGAAAGAAAGGAAGAGAGAGAGAGAGAGAGAGAGAGAGAGAGAGGAGAGCTGTGCGCAAGTTTAAGGGGAAAAAAAGTGAGAAGAGAGAGAGATGTGCGCAACTTTGAGAAAAAAAGGAGAGAAGAGAGAGAGAGCGAGAGAGAGAGAGAGAGAACTATTACTCATGTAATGTAAAAAGACTAAAATACTCCTACTCACATAAAATATATATGAAGCTCAAATTTTCACATGAAATAATGATGTTTTTAACTAACAAATTTGTACAATGAATCTAGCATGAGAGGACTGATATGACTATCATTTTATGTGAAATTGTACATAAAATAGTGAGTATATTGCATGAATTCTATCATTTAATGTGCAAAAATACAAGGTTATCACACACTCCAACTTAATTATTACTAGTCTCTTAGCAATACAAGCAATGAAAAATTTAAGACTACTAATAATTTTTTAATGTTATGCTTCATTTCAAGGCTGTCTTTCACAAATATTAGTAGCCAGTTACTTTAGCTAAAGTTCTCATTTTCCCCCGCTATGCTTGGAGTTACAACGGGCGATCGTACATAAAAAGTGGCAAGTTTAGGCTTCGTTTCCGCCTCTTCCAGTGTATCCTCGCCTTTGCCCACTCTTGAGAGAGAACTATCTAAGAAAGAATGGAAGAAGAAAATAGGAAGTCTCCCGATCAGTCGGCAAGGACCATCTTTTAGTTTTTGCCCCACCTTAGCCTCTTGTGGACTTTGCACATTCATTTCTTTTAGATTTTCCTACTTTTTGCTAAGTTCTTTTACTTGGGAGGTGCGTACTTTCTGCTACCCGTCTTCTTTTGGTTCTTTCATAATTCATCTGTCTATTTTATCCTCTTTTTTTAAAAAATTGAATCTCCTCCTTGAGGTTGCTGAGTAAGTTGGTCCCCTATTACGAATTCCGACATTTCTTTCGTTCGACCAAGTAGTAAAAGAAAAGGTAGTCTTAACTTTTGGGCCGACTCCAACAACTCTACACTTTCAGGGTATTCCACTCGCCCCTAGTTGTCGTGTATATGTGTAAAAATCTCTCCCGGTGTAGCTCCTTGTGGAAGAGGGGATACTCTGAACTTTTAAGGTTGCATTTAAGTTGACTTAGGTCAACCAACTCACTAGCTTAGATTCTCTTGAGACTTCCCTTATATGAAGCATGACCACGGAAAACATCATTACGGGTGTAGAAGTGCAAAGTTTTGAAAAAAAAAAGGCCTAATTTTGAACTTTCGATTTTTAAACAAATTCAAGTTGATCCCTTACCCCAACTTAAATGACATTGTCCTCAATGATATGAAGAATATAAAAATAGAACAAAGTAGTCATAAAATTCCGGGAAGGAAAGATGCAACATGGAGTGCAGGTGAGGGTTCCTCCAAAACAATTGGATGCTTTTGACCTATTGATACCTAAAAAAAGAAAATACAAAGACAAATACTAAAGGAATCCACAATATTAGGTTGCTTCCCAAAAAGCGTTAAGTTTACCGTTTTCAGCTAGACATAGTGAAACTCAAGTCAACTTGGGGTCGACTAATCCAACCTTTTCAATGACTTTGTCATCAGAAATGCCCGCAATGTATGGTTTAAGTCGTTGACTATTCACCTTGAAAGTATTTCCACTTTTAGGATCTAAAATTTTGATAGCACCATGTGGAAATACTTTTACTACAATGAAGGCCCATCCTGCCTAGACCTCAATTTCCCAAGGCCGTAAAATTAATATATCCTAAAGTCCTTGCGAAGAAGTAGGGATATGTTTTTGGTCTATAAAGGAGGTGACTTGAAGTTATGAGATTATACTGACTCGAGCTTTCAGTCTAATCTGGATGATATCAAGTCTACTTCCAGATTTTTGTTCACATTGAATGGGGTGCAGTAAACTAGAAAAGTTCCAAGTGGGAAATCGCTGCAGATTTGATGACGAAAGCTGAGTATATTGCTACATCTAAAGCCACCAAGGAAGCAGTTTGGATGAAAAAGTTCATCAGTGACCTTGGTGTGATGCCGAGCATTTTTGATCCCGTCCCACTATTGTATGAAAACAATAGGGCAATTGTACAAGTGAAAGAGTCATGGACTCATCAGAAGTTAAAGTACATTATGAGGCACTTACAACTAATCAGAAAGATAATTGCCAGAGGAGATGTTGTGACGGAAAGAGTTCCCTCTGCTAACAATATAGCAGATCCACTCACAATGTCATTGTCTTAAAATGTATTTAAGCATCACCTGAAGGCTATAGGTATTCAACATAAGGGTGGTTATGTAAGGACTGAGGTTTCGGATCCGATTATTAGGTTGGTTTTAGTGTTGGACCCCTTAGTTGGGTCCTTGCGGGACTGGAGCTTAGGCCAAGCTCGACGCGATTTTGAACGACGCCGACCTAGGGGGACGCCATTTAGGAGCTTTGTTGGGGTGCCGCGTGGGCGGGCGTGGGGATGCGTGTGTATGGCCCCTGTCATGTCGTCTGAATAGTGTCTGCTAGAAGAGACGCCATTCAGAGATCTGCTAGTGTACGACCATGTCCTGTCGCCTGATTGGCGTCTATGTTGGACGACGTGATTTGGCGAGTTTCGGTTGACGTTCCGAAGCCCTCCCTCCTTTTCCTCATTCTCTCCACTCTTCTCTCTCTCTCCTCTCCCTCCTCTCCGAACGGCTCCGACCCACTCCTTCCCTTCCTCTCCTCATTCCTTTTCTTCCTCCACTCCATCAACCTCCTACCTCTCACCATTACCACCACCATCTCCTCCGCGACGTATTTCTTTCTGGACGGCAGCCGACGTCTTGGTGAAGTGATGACATTCATAGTGGTACCGACGACGACTTGTGGTGTTGCGGACTGACGGCTTGGAGTTAGGAAGAGTTCAGGAAACTAGTAGGATGAAGATCCTCGCGGTGTTTTGCTTAAAATCACTTTTTTCCCATTTTGGAACATGTTTTAAGGGATTTTTAGGTGAAAATGTTTGTTTTTTAAAATGGAGAACGGTATGTTTGAAACGGTTATTTGGATTCTCCTCCTCCTCTATTTTTGGGTGTTTTGGGACGGTTTAGGAAGGAAGAAATCCCATTTTATGGTTCGGGAGAGGTCGCAGGGAAATCCTACTTCGGACGCTAAATGGCGTCGGGTCAGGGCAACGCCATTTGCAAATGGTGTCAACCACTGGCGTTGCGATTTAGGCCCAGATGTCAGAGGGCAGTCGATTTTCAGGTGGTAAATAACGTCGCGACCAGGTGACGCCATTTAAATGGTGTCAACTATGGGCGACGCTATTTAGGCCCATCTACCGAGGCCAGTTTTCGCGTAAACCAGTTTAGGGGTCTTAAATGACGTCGGCTATGGGCGACGCGATTCAAGACAGATCCTTATTAATCCCCGCAATCAACATGTGTGTGCATTGTTAATTAATTTGATTGAATGCATGCTTGAATCATATTTTGGGGACAGGGATTTCTACGTGATCGGATCGCACTGTGTTGTGTTTTGTGCGATCGTGGACCTAGAGTGATAGTTGTTAGCACTTAAGCACCTTGTGTCGGTGTGGGAGTGACACAGTGTCGATGTGGGAGTGGTGGGGTGACGCCTAAAGAGAGGGTCACGTGGTGTATCCCGGCGTATAGTTAGTACCGGCGTGGGAGTGGTATATTCGGAGTGTCATTCGTGGTTGGGAGGAACAAAACCACCTAGAGCTAGATAGGCCGGAGTAACCAGTGTGCTATGCGAGGGGTTGCTGTTCGGTCCCAGCGGGTCGGTGTTTTTCGCGTTCGACTGCGTGGTTTGTGTGTTCAGCCGAGACGCTGATTGTGGACTCCGCGGTGGAGTGGTTTCAGAATTGTGCCTGCTGCATCTTCAAATACATGTGTTTCATATCAGAATTTGGGAATTGTGTCTATTGCTTTACTTATTTAATTACCTATATTCGTGTTGTTGCACTTGTGGGTGCGTGAGTGGGTGGTACGGATCGGAGGACCCCTACTGAGTCCATTTCGATGAGACTCACCTTTGCGGTTTTTAGGTGAGGGTTCCAGGTAGGCGTAGCATGGAGGGTTTCATCTCAGGTTGCGCGTCAGCAACTATTATTCCGGGATATGCCTCGATGTAGTTGTTATTTCCTTTTTAGGCCTGTACACTTAATTATTTCTTTTGAGTTGGAATATGTAATTATTTGCTGAGTTGAGTCGAATTGTAATAATTTTTAATTCCTACACTTTCTTTACAAGTCGATATGCTGTAGTTTGTTTAGTTTAGTTTATCATTTATTTTCCAGACTTATAGAGATCCTGATTTGGTTCCAAATTTTAATAATTTGGTACCTATTTAGTAATCGGATCTCCGATTATAAGGTGACAGGTCGTTACAGGTTAACTTTAGTCCAAGTAGGAGATTGTTAATATTAGGTGACTTATAAGCCAATCAAATACTATGTATAGCCTTGTTCATTTATTAATTATAATTTATGACTTTATATTCATTATCTGTAATGTATTTATTATCATTTCATAATGAAGTCTATGAATTGTGTAATAGTCTTTAGATTATGATGAGATCATAATAATGAGACTAACGACTTATAAACACACATTCTTAATTGTTCATACTCAGAGGATATTTGAGAAGGACATCAAATATCCAGTGATACTAGTACATGTTACTCCAACTCATGTGATAAGGGTAACTGACCTCATAGTCACTTGTGTAAAGATACTATGGTGGACCTGTAGGTGCTCATTGATGAATGAATTCATTGAACTGATCTGACTTGAATCACTAGATGATAATTTACCTAACTATTAACTAGCTTGATTTAGTGTTACAGTTGTATAGTTGGTCCTTGAACCTGAGACACTAAAGACACCTTGTCAATGGACTTTTGAGTTTTGACCTTGACAAATGGATCCCTAACTATGGGGTCCCGATTAGTTAAGCGATGTGATTCAGTAGAATACCTTCGAAGGTGATTGTGTGTTCAATACGAGATCATCAACTCTCGGTAATCAGAGAGAGAATGTTCGAAGAATGATGCATGAAACTATTTGGCTAGGACGGACACTGTTGGGATCCGAACGAGATGCAAAGAACGTCGCAGAGTAAGAATACGAAAATTGATCCCGCCCATTTCCCACGGTCCGTTTCAAAACAAAACAAACAAAATTGGAAAACCAGGTGATCAAACATCAGTTCCGAATTTATGTCCATATCAGTTCCGTCGAGACGATGCCGTTAGCCGCACAAGCGTCTGGCCTCCAATGGTATCCACGCGATCTTCTGCGGTGATTTGTCATTGCTCCCTCATCCAAATCAGTATGCTTATTGATGATTCTTAGTTGCAATAGTGTCTGAAACAAGCGGACGAAGAATTCTCGACAGTCGGGAAGTGTGCGCGGCGGAGACGGGAAGAGCCCGACGCCCTGAAGGGGGAGCCAGAGGAGGAGGAGAGAGAGGGGGGGTCAGTTGGGAGCAACTCTTAGAGCTTGGCCCAAGGTTTCTACATGGCCTGCATATATATTAAGTTGGCATGAGTTTTCATAAAAATTCTCGAATTAATATAAAACCCACTAAAATACCACCGACTGAGAATCTTTGTCCCCTCTAGGCTCATTTACTATTCCATTTTATAGTCTTGAAGTCCAATATTACTTTATCGATTTATAGTAATTAATTAATATCTTATATTTAATTAATTACTTAATTGAATTAACATCTCATATAAATTCGTCCAGAATTTTGAGCAAGTTGGATGCTAAGCAAAATCGTATGATTCCGGAAGGTAATGAGACTCAGCAGCCCACTCATGGAACATGTCCGTCTATAGTTACCGTGTGACTATAATATTTCATTCGTATAATACTTTCGAGTCACCTTAGGGTATAGTCAATTGTCAAATCCTAGATGGTCAACTCATTTGGATGAGATATCACTGTACAATATTAAAAAACACCTTTTAACTAAGAAGATGCTTTTAACTATAAAATTTGTGCAATGAATCTAGTAGGGAGAGAACTAAGATGGCTATCATTTCATATGAAATTACACATAAAATAATGAGTATATTGCATGAATTCTATCATTTAATGTGCAAAAATACAAGGTTATCAGTAAGATCAAGTCTCCAATTAGGAGATTTTCTGGCATGCATATATGCATTAATTAGCAGTGAATGGTAAGCCATTGATACATGAGATTCCTAAATTCCTTTTAAATAGATTGATATAAAATGTTAAAATCTTTACATTTTTATGTATGGACGTAAAATATTAAAAATTTAAAATTGAAGGAGTTTTATTATTTTTATAGTCCAAATAACGTATTGAGATTCCCAAGTTCTTTTTTATTAGATTGATATAAAATATTATTTTTTAAAATTTTGATGGATGGGCATAAAATATAAAATTGGAAAAAATTTATTATTTTTACAGCCCACATAAGCTTTAGAAGGACCCTCGTGAGAGGTGTGATCAGTTAACCGATTTAACAAGCTTTCACAAAATGATGGAAACCGCATCTAATTGTCTAATTGAGAAGATCCTCTTGGACGCTTGCAAAGACTATGTATTTGCAGATAACCACTTATACCATTCGTATTTGTGAATAATCATATCCTCTTAACTATGATATTTGTTTTGTATTTTACTTACATTAAGATAATGTTATCTTAAAATATGTAAAGACTATCAAACGAGAATACCAATAATATCTTCAATTAAAATACAAACACCTTTTGAACAGCATGTATTTGTAAATAAAAATATTTCTTTTAATGTTAAATATATTTGTAAGATTCAATTAGATCAGTCTTATGGGTGGATGCCTATGTGATTTTTCTTGTGAGATGTTTGAATAATGTCATACATATTACAGTTAGAGAGTTATATAAAAATAAATATCATATAGGGATTATTTGCGAATATGCAATCATTAGGTGGCTAAGTATTTACTAAACTCTTCCAAATAAACGGATTTATATATATATATACGAATATGTATCATATTGAAAGGGTTATCTACAAATATAAAATCTTTTGAAGAATTATTTACAAGAATCTCATAATAATATTTTATATCAAATCAAATAGCACCTAAAACTAATTAGAAGTCCCAAAGAGAAAATCAATAAACTGACCTATCTCCTTGCTGCTGTGACAGCGGGTCAACTCCCAAAGTCCAATAAGACTGCCAAAAACAGTCCGGAGGTATTAAGGGATCCAATTAAAAGAACTTACTACCTTTCATTACATGATATCGCTACCTATTTTCTGTGAATCTAGGCCTAAAATTGGACATGCTTGTTAACTATAGATTAATGCTCGTTGCACCCCTGGAGTGCGGCGCAGTCCACGTGGATTGCATCGTGCCAATGCGAGTGCAAGTTTTTTTTTTATCTAAAGAAATTGTCGAGCTAGAGGCTTACCTCAACTCAGCCTCTATACCAGTCGATCTATAATCGGACGGCTAAAAAATAAGTAAATAAGATTATGCGCTCGTCCGATCTAAGTCATCAACAAGCAAGCGTGTGATCCGGCCCTGCAATGTGCGCGGCATGCAGTGCCGCATGCATTATTCTTAACCATACATACTAGGCTTTAAGATAAGCACTTTAGATATGGATCCCTATAAACATAGTGAATTCAAAATAAATCTTTGTAACTTGTGTATTTTGATATTAATTCCTATAAATTTAACATAATTTAGTATAAATCTTTTTCCATTAAGAATCATTACAAAGAAGTAAATATTCATGGAATATTATTCACACTAATGGTAAAAAACAATGGGAATACTGGAAATGACTCTGAAAAAGTCAAAAATCGAGCTCAATGAACAACAAAAAATGACCTTAATGGGTTGAGCCTAGTAATAATTTTTAATATTTTTAGATTGTTTTAGATCATTCGATCGGAGATTGAGTTGAATGGACACATAGGATATATTTGGGGTGACCTAAAAAATTCAATTTTTTATTTTTTATATTTTGACTGCACTAACAACCGGTGCAACAAGTAAAACTCAAAACTTAAATATGGGTATAAGTGACTTTTCAAAAGTGATTTAAATTTAAATGGTAAAGATTAAAAACCAAGAGTTTTAAATATATAAAGACTAATATCAACATATGCAAAATGTAAAGATTTATTTCTAATTTAAGAGGGTTTTTTAATATGCAATCCAAAAAGTGGGTCAAATTTAATTTTTAGTCCATTGACTGAAAAATATAACTTTAAGTCCAAAGGTTAGAAAGTTTTGAATTTTAGATCCAATCTGTTAACTTGTGCCATTTAGGAGAATGAAAATCCCAAAGTACCCCTTGCTGAAGCCCTATCTGTGCACTGCTGACCCATGTGCCTAGCGTCCGCCTGTGACCAACCCGTGGGGAATCCACTCCTCTATTGTCGTCCATCCACTCTAGAACTTACAACAACAGTGACAAGCTGAAGCAGGCAAATTGTGTGGCGGCGGCGACGAGCAGGCGATCGTGTAGCGGCAAGGGACAAAAGCATGACCCAAGTGATGACAACAACCTAAGGCGCTAGTGAATTGTTCAACGATGACGACGAACGGGCAGATCGTGCCTAGACGGATCGTGCTAAACCCTCTGTGCCTTGGTTGCAACACTGCTTCGTTGAAGATGCAGAAATTATAGCTATGTGGGAGGGCACCAAAAGTTGGCTTCTGAATCCAACATGCACTACAAGAAAGATAGGTTTTGTCAGCGAGTATATGTTGACGGCTAAGAATACTTATCGACAAAGAGTGTATTAGTCGACGGCCAAAAAACAACTGTTGATAATAAGTTTATATGTTGACGGCTAAAATAACTGTTTACATATACATAATATATGTTAACGGCTACACTATAGCCATTGACATATATAGCATATATGTTAACGGCTACGAGAGATCCGTCGACATATGTAATAAAAAAAATAAAAAATAAAAATAATATGTCCACGGCTATAAATTTAGCCGTCGACGTATCTCTTATATGTCAACGGCTAAGTTTCTAACCATGAACAAAAACCATAACCCTAAATTCCCTTCGTTCATAGCGCGTCCCCAAACCCACGCCCTTTCCCCCTCAACCCCACGCCATGGTTGTTTGATCCTCTCCCAGGCACCGGCGACCCCATCGCCGCCTCCCGTCGCCAGCAACCCCATCTTCGCCGTTGGTTCTCTCCAGGTTGCGGCCAAATAGCTCCTTCGCCGAGCTCCTCATCTTTCGGCCGCCATCACCCACGTTCTCCACAACAAGCAGGAGTTCCCGTTCGTGCGTGGCGTGGAGGACCTGCTGGTGATGTCGCTCCGGAGTGGCGGGGGCGCTTTGTCGATGGCGGCGGCATCGTCCGGCGGGAGAGGGTCGTATTGCCTGTCTTCCGCGACGGCTGCCTCCCCCTATTCTTCTTCTTCGTCTTCAGCGGCGGCGGCGTCCATGATTGAGCAACTGTGGGCAGAGCCCATGAAAGCCTTCTAATCCATGCGGTCGTTCTTTTGCCCACTGGGTGTTCTCATAGCGAGTCCCAGAGGTGATGGTCTTTTAGGTTCAGAGCTGAATGGTGAGGTGTTGCCGTGAAGAAGATGAAAAGGTGAGTAGCTATTGAGTCGGGCTTGCCGATGTCAAAGATGTTCACTGGGAGCATGACCATGCGTCTCCACGCATCGAGCTGCCCATTGCAACCTGTGGATGTCGTGAAAAACAGGAGGGCTCTCCTCAAGACTTGGCCTTTCGCCGCTGCCTCCGCCTCTCCCTCCTCCTCCGCAAAACCCTCTTCCCTTGTTTTACAGATTGACAAGAAAGACGACATTTTGGAATCCAAGAATGGTGATCTGGGCTTCTCTCCCATGGGCAGTGCGTCCAGTTCTCCTGCTTTCTCCCAAGCCAACACCGTCGGCGTCCTGGGAGGTGTCTCGGCAGCCTGCACTCTCAATTTCTTGGAGAAGCTCGTAGGGTGGAGCTCGAAAGAAGGGGACGGGGGCCTCCCTTTCGTCGCCTGCAACGACCCGGTGCTACACGGAGAGCTCTCCTCCCATAAAGGGAGTTCTTTTCCTCGTCTCGTGGAGCACTCTGGGGCCAGATGCATCGTCATGCCCTACCACATCTCCCATTCTTGGCACTGCCAGGTTTCTGAGGGTTGTTCCATGCCTTTCCTCCATGTGGGCGAGTGCATTGCCAAGGAACTCAGGGAAATTTGAGGCCGGTTGAAGCCGGAAGCAATGTGAGAATTGGGGTTCTTTCTACTGATGCAACTCTACTTGCAACCTTCTATCAAGATATACTCCAGAATATGGTATATATACTCTCTCTCTCTCTCTATGATGTGTTGTGACCAGATGGAGGCATCATAACCTTATTTTTAACTCATTTTCATTTATCGTAAATGATTTACTATAAACTCTTGTTTGGTTGTCTTGTGTGAACAGGATCAAGTCTATGGTTCTGGGTGTACCTCAATTCTAAGTTGCTCTATAGAATCCCCTCTCCTATGAGAACCGACTTGCAGCTGAGTTCAGAGAACTTGTTTATAGAGTGGTTTAGTATTTATGCTTATTTACTGAGAGGCTTCAATATACCAGAATGAATTCATGATAAACTCATTTTTAACCATCTAAACTAACATTACTGTAAAATGAGTTTATCACAATGCCAGAAACTTGTTTCCGCTTTGCATCCAAGCAAGGCCTGGATAGCAGCACGCTCATCATTATTCCATCAAAGAATATGGAGGACTGTCGAATGATGATTCTTTGGGAGTATCTATCCTATGAATATGATGAAAAATATCTTTTCAGCTACTTTGCATTGGAAACTCCTTCAAGATCAACTTCTACTACTGTTGTGTGTAAATAGTGCTACTTCCCAGTTATCCTTCACTTATAGAATCTGAAATATTTGCCAGTGATGTCCATGAACAGCAGGAAAAGATATCTGAATCTAGCTACCAAGTTGCGCAACTTTAGTCATTACAGGGCTAACCAAATCAAATTTGTGTCTTTGGTTTCTCAACATTTCTATTTTAATAAATTCATTCTAGTTTCACAATAAGAAATTGAAACAATTTTTTTGCCACTTCTGTTGAATTATATTCTAGGGCTGCCAACCTATTGTCACAACTCTTTTATCTGTTCATTTGCTATTCTACCTGGAAAATTCCCAAAAGAAAGTTTCAGCATACTGTCCCTTGTGTTTTGGATATACGAGTATCTCAGATTCATGCAAAGTGCAAATGAAGGTAAACTTATTATTAGGGCTAGTAAGCTCAAAAATGAGCTGCAATCACTGAAATATGGGGAGAGCATTCAACCACCAATAACCTCAAAGGCATGTTTGGTGAGTGGAAAAGCAGAATTTCCCATGAAATCGACCATAAGAGGGTACATACAGAAGTGATAAGACATGTCATTAAACATCCTAAACAAAAAAACATATCCACATGTATTCACACCTTCTAGCATGATGATCAATATGAAATGAGGGAACAAACGACAAAAATGAATGATGACCCTCGCATTATGATGCTGCAGACATTTTCCTTCAAAAGTTTGTCCACCACATAGATCAACACATATCGGAGGCCCCCAAACTTATTATAGCCTATAGTTTTTTCATAATGTCTCTCCAAGTCATTTTTTGCATTTGTACTTTTTTGTATTAACAAGAATTTCTGAACATGGTGTCATGAAGGTGAGTCCCAAAGATGCTTTTATCCTACTTGAATTGAAACACTACTTGTGTGTTTATGGGTATAATTTTATAGTTCGGCCATGTAATAAACATAATCAACTATATATTGAATCTAAGAAATATTATTGGGAAAGAAAAAGAATATATGCCTCACAATGAAAAGAGAAAAATCAAAAACTTTAGCTGAAATAAATTGAAAAAAAGATTTACTTTAGTTCCAGTTTGTTTATGTGTTACTCTGGAACTGCAGTTCTACATCTTCAATTAGAGTAAATCCTCAACTTTTTCCGCCATCTTTATTGGCTCATGTTGCAATGCCTAGCAAAACCTGCTACATGAGCTGCTTGTTTTCAGGTAATGTATGAAAGACTGTATGTCCTTGCATGGGAGATTCAATCTCCCATTTGTCCTTTTTGGCCTTTTTCTCCTTTTTTGGACAAGGGATCTTGGGCAACGCTGACAAGGAGACTCACCAAACCTTGGACGTATGTACCCTTGGGACTGATGATGCTTTGAGTGTTGGATTTCAAAGACAACTTTCTAAGGAGCAAACAAATAAAGAAAGAGAGATAAACCAATCTTCTCCTTCATAAAATGAAATAGTGGAACTCTAAATATTTTATCTTTATTCTCCACTGTCAAAATGAAAAGGGCTGAAAGTACTGAATGAGATCATCTTTTCCTAAAGTAGGGAATTTATGACCAATAAATTTTCGTTTCATCCTCTTTTGTTAAACATGAAGTGCCATCCAAAATAAAATTAAAGCTTAGGATGCTCTTTTCATTAGGCTTAATTTGATCTTTGTTGAGAGCCATTTATTATGGGAAAAAACCATCTTTCTTTTGCTTTAGAACTCCCATTGGAGTCTTATCTGTCAGTTCCAACTTCATGGTGTTTGATGGTACTTGATACCCAAGTAGTCCATGGGCTTCAGCAAAACCATGTTCCAGAGTGGCAAACACCAATTGGTATAATTGGACTTGTATAGGATAATAATGTATGGGAAGATGATTTTTCTGTGTTCTTTACTCTTAATAGACACATAAGAACTTTTATCGCCATGATTTGTTAAATTTGTGCTAGCTAAATAGGAAATCACTAGAGAAACTGCTTTCTAGGGGAAAACTTACTCTTTAATAGCATAGTAGGGGGCCATCGATTACCCTTCCCGCACCCACAGCTCTCCTCTGTCTCCTATGTGTGTGGGTGTGGGTGTTTTGGGGCGGGGTTTACTCAGGCATCCTTGCCAGCATTAGCCAGGGCTCAACAAGTTTGAAAATAAAGATTAGATGTGCCTGTAGGAAAATTGCCATGCTACCCGCACTTTAGCAAGGGAAACTTGAGCTCATATCCCTTTGATAAACAGAGGGGATTTACAGGTGTAATCTTCCATGAATAGTGACCGATGTGGGATCAGGGTAGAAATGGTGTAGGGTGGTTCACCTCAGGTTCGAACCTGGGTGATGGGATTTCTTCTGGTTTAAATGAACTGTCCCCACCACTGTGATGGCAGGGACCATCAAAAATCTTGCAAGAATAGTATATAAGCAAACACATTTCTTGCAGTGGCAAATGTGTAGGTTGATGATCCGTGAGAGTGGTATATATGTGTGAAACCTAAATTTTGTCATATCAGTCAGCCACAGGAATCCAACAAGTATTTGGAAGCAAAAAATATAAATTATATGGATGATGTCTGTATTTTTTGTTGGCATTCACAAGTTCAGATTTAAGATTGAATGACAGAAGATCTTGTGCTTCTTCCTCTCATGCCTCTTTGCATTTTTTTGTTTTTGTTTCTGAGTAATTACAATTGCTAGTTGCTAATACATGTAAATTCCTATAGTCGTAAGTCTTGTTGACCTGAGATGAATTTCTTGTTTTGTACATATGCAACCAGTTGTGGAATTTGTGTTCGGAGCAATTCCTTCTAGCACTGGATGAGGATGCCAGTGCATGCATGTAGCATTCAACAAACATTTCATAGTTGGTCAGAAATGGCATGAAATTCCATTCAAGTACAAGAAGGATTTGATGCTGGTGTTAACTGAGGAGGAATACGACCACTGCAACTCCAACCAGCTCGTGTCCTTCTACAACAACGATAACACCGAGATCGAGCTTGACCATGCCGGAACCTACTACTTCATCAGTGGATAATGTGTAATGTGAATGTGAATTTTTCGTGGATGTGTTTATTAATTTTATGTAAATGTTTATTTATGCATGTTGATGTGTTTATTTTGAAAGTGTGAATGTGTTTATTTGTACATGTTGATGTGTTTATTTATATATAGATGTGCTTATATGGATGTGCTTGTATGGATATGTTTATTTCTTTATATAGGTTTGTGTTTGTACCTATTTTTGTGCATTATTTTAAATTTTTTTTTTTAATTAATAACAATTTGTCAGCGGCTGAAACCGCTGACAAAAATTTCTATCAACATATGTCTGCGGCTATGGCCGTGGACAAATAAATCATTTGTCAGCACTTACATGTGTTTGTCAGCAGCTTTCGTAGATGTTGGCAAACGTATTTGTCAGCGGCTTGAGCAGCCGTTAACAAATGGGTTATTTGTCAGTGGCTTCAACTGTTGACATTGCCCTCGTATGTCAGCGGTTTGAACCGTTGACAAATACACCATTTGTCTACGGCTGGCAGCCGTTGACATATATTTTTATTTGTCCACAGTTACAAGTCGTTGACATATGTCCTCTTTGTCCACGGCTTTTAGCCGTGGACATATGACACATATATCAGCGGGCTCTTGTTAGCCGTTGACAAATATTTGCCAACGATGCTTTTGTCCACGGCTATGTCAGCGGTCGGACAGCCGTTGACATATGTTTTAGTCAACGACTTTATGTGAAGCCGCTGACGAATCCTGTTTTCCTTGTAGTGATGATTGCCACCTCATGGCAAGAGACTATTAAGCACTCTGGAGATCCAAGCTAGGTGCCTTGTAATCTCAGTGATTGGGCACAAGTTATAAGTTTTATTTGCAAGCAACTAGGCAAACTCGAGATCCAACATGAGATTCAGATCAATTTAATTATGCAGCAAATTAGTTGTCTATCAGAGTTGGGATCTCCAAATGCCCTCTAAGCTGATTTGGTATCATCTCACAAGAGTTGATATCTTTGTATGTATGGAGGTTTTGGTTTGGATGCAAGTTCTAACCGATGGAATTATCAATGTAACAAAAACATTAAGAAATCTTTTTTTATGTTAATTTTCATTGTCCCATTGATCATTTGCGCTAGACTTCTGCTGAAGTACTCGAGCATTGTCATCACGTGGTGTGGACACCAAAGGAAGCAGCAGTAAATAGTTTAGTTAACAACACGTTGCCCTCTATTTCTTGCCAAACGAGGATGGACCAGGCTTTGGAATTTAATGGACCGGAAGTAAACTTTCAAATGGACCGGAAATTTAACATTTAGACTTTGGAGGGCAATCTGGTCAGCTTAGGCTCCTCACGTTAACAGGGGTTGAAGCAACGTTTGGGTTTGGACTGGAAGTTAAGAAATTCAAATGAAGAGGACCTTGTATGCTGAAGTTTTGGAAGTTGATCGGGAATTAAACGAATGGGCCAATTTTGGACCGCTGATCAAATTTCCGATAAGATATAGGGATCGATATCCAAAAAAATCCTTAAGATCAATGCAATCTTTCTTGGGCCCATTTGAAGTCCAACCATGGAGTAAACATGAAACCAAGTTGAAGTCCAACCATGGAGTAAACATGAAACTCAACCACTCGGCTAGTTACCCGACAATAAGTTTTCTCGAATATGATATGAATCCGAACATGTCCACTTTGGATCCGACCTACACACACCTGCCCCTAGCTAACAGTCCCCTCCTATTAGTCCTACTGCAAGAGAGGGCAAGTGTAAAGATTCTTTTGTACCGCTACCTTGGAATGTTGTGGCAGCACCTGACTGGGTTCGTATTCTAACCACCAACACTATCCTGGCCAATGCTAAGCAGAGAGGACGGTGTTTAGTTGGGTATGTACAAAGAATACAATAACATCACGATCTACAACAGTACACTTAGCCACGCCGCAAGGAGAGTTCCGTGGCACAGGGGGGGAAGGTCACCTACCACCCCACCCGTTTGCATGCCATACAATTTCTTATGCCATGTGTAAGAGAGAGGTGGAGTACTCCTTTCTCTTTCTCCAACAAAAATATGAGAGCAACACTCATATTTCTAGCTAAAATATTTACTCAATACATCTTTTATTAAGATTGCGTTTGAACACGTTCATCAAATGTGTTGACTTTCTCATAATTCATTTTAATTTTTAAAAGTAAGTATAGAGACATAAAAATAACAAACCGCTTTAGTCTTGCATCGGATGTTGTAAAATTAGGCGTATACTTATAAGCAAAGCGCAACCTTTCTTTCTAACGAAGACCATTTTTCAAGGAAAAGGAAAACCTCATCTCTGCTCTGGGGACAACACATCGGGGAAGACACGTAAATTTTCACGCATCTACATTAACGCCGTCTGTGAGAACTGAACAAAAAACCACTAACTTGTTCGTCCCTAACCGAACGGTTCAAAGGAAACCTGCCCAGCTGTACTAATTGACGAAGATTGAGGTCTGGACATACCTACTTTTATTAGGGAGACTGTGTA
This sequence comes from Zantedeschia hybrid cultivar, assembly GCA_030544215.1. NCBI lineage: Eukaryota > Viridiplantae > Streptophyta > Magnoliopsida > Alismatales > Araceae > Zantedeschia > Zantedeschia hybrid cultivar. The sequence continues at coordinate 12,427,438 of JARZZO010000015.1, forward strand.
GAGACATATAGCAGAATGCAATTTCGAGGAATGCATGCAAATTTTCACGCATTTACGATAAATTTTTGCTGCTTTTAAAAAAGATGAATATAACTTCTCTCTATCTCTCTCATCCTTATGTTAATGTCCTTTGCACACTAGCCGAAGAGGGTCATGTTCGTTTGAGAACACTCAAAATAGTGAGACAGATTATCTACAGACTAGCAGAATTAGGCAGCACGTCCAAATACAGCCTAAGAGTGCCAGGTCTGCCTTTTCGTGCTGAAGGGAACCGTGTAAGATATCAAATATCATCCTTCAAAAACTAGATAACGCCTCTATGATCTGGGCTGGGAAATTCTCCTCTTGTTGTCAGACATGCATGCAGTCCAGTAAAAATGGATGTGCTGCTAGACACTTAAAATTACTAGCATTTGCCAAAAATTGAGCTTCTATAATGCATTCTAAGATATCCATTTGAGCATATATGCTCATGTTCTTCTTGGATGATAATTCAACAAGTTATCTCTTTGGCACAAGGATATCCCCCTCAACCTCACTTGAGCTAAATTGGCCATTGTTGGCAATGATTGGGGCTTTTGTCTGCTCGACTTTTAAATGATATTTTAGTTAGTGCAGAGCTAATTATTGCTGGAAGAGAAGATTCCAGACGATATTTTGTACATATTAATGGGGATTTTTACTTTTCAATCTCTAAAATCTTTTTATCTTCTTTATAAGTCTCTATAATCTTCATATTTCTTTAAAACTACTCACAATCTTTGAATCGGCCTTAAAAAATCCCTCCAAAAGAGTTTCTTAAGGATGTTGAGGGGCCTTTAAGAGATATTTTCAGTAATTGTAAGGATTAATAAAGAATATAAAAATTGTAGGAGATTAGAAGGAATATGAAAAGATTATATAGACTGAAAAGTAAAAATCTCATATTAATATTGAAGAACTTTCGTAAATGCATTCTTAAGGCAAATCTTGTCTTATATATATCTGTATATTCTTGGAATAATAATTAAATAATTTAGATTTTGATATGTGTGAGAGACCAGGAGAAGGGAGATGGTGATATGCAGCATCAAATTGACTCATTATTAAATATGTTTATCATGCCTTTTTCTAATCCACATATGCATGACCTTCAAAATAAAATTCTAATTTCTTATGTCAAATTTATAGATGAGAAAAGCATAATTTATTTGACACCTACTTTTTCATTCTCGTATAATACAAAAATGATAGGTAACTATCAATTAGTATTCTCTATTATTAGATTTTAATTAGTTTAAGTCACGTAAACCATGAGATCGTGTGATTACTCATTCCTCAAAGTATACCTAATGATGTCCTTTTTGTTGGGCAAAGAAAAACTAGTGCTTACTCTAAATAAAAGATGAAAGATCTTCCCTTTTCTTTGAGACAAGAACATAATTAGATTAGTTCTTGTTTATTATATAGACATATTTTTCTTTCAATTTTTTTTCTAGATCTTGACAAAACTTTTGTTATCCTCTCTTTGTTTTACCAAAACTTTGTTCATCTTGTTTAAGATTCAAGTCAAATCATATCTCAAAAAATAATCTAACCATATTTTGTTAGTTCTATAACCAACTATGGGTCACTCCACTTTTTTATATTGTCATCTTTTTGTGTCACCATTTTTCTCAATATATATCTTCCTTCTCACTCATTATACAACCAACTTTCATGATAAAAATATTGACATCATTAACATAAGATAACGATAGAAAAATGTGACAAAAGTGTGCTATACTAGGGATCTAATTGGTTTATGTAAAATAGGCTGCATGAAAAAATTTCCTGAAAATATAGCACAATGATCTATTTGATAATCTAAAAAATTTTAGTCAATGAAAATCTTAATTCGCTGACTCTTCCTTTTCCTGATTTTGAGATCTACATGATGAGATTGAATGCCCTTTTCTAGAGTAGTTGGAAATTTTTTCATAAGTATCAAATAATAAATTTTATTTATTTTTCTTATAAATTTATTTTTTTAGAGAAAAAAGTTTCTATCTAATATATTTTACATAGAACTAAACACACCCTAATACTCAACTGTCAAGAAGGGAACTAAGAGAGGAAGGATTAGGTGGAGGGAAGAAGAACCCATTCCAATTCTCACAAAAGTATTCCTATTAGAAATACACTAATTTTTTAAAACCATCCAGCCAAGTAACCAGTAACCACTTGAGAAAATGGAAGATAAGATGGGAGATAGGGTGGTGGGGGAAGTGATTGGAATAGTTGTTGAGGCCCTTGAGGGGGGAAAGCAAAAACAAATCCTTTTCCTATTCAAGTGTTTGGAGAAAAGGATTTGGTACGGCGAAGAGTGCGAAAGCAAAGAAAAAGAGCAAACCTCTATGCCTACATTAGCTGTCCTCCGCGTCGATCGCCCAAATCCTTCTCTCTCTCTCTCTACACGCTTGCCTTCGCGACCGCTTCCACCGCAGCCATTCCTGGCCCTCCGAAACCATTCCAGCATCAAAGGTGTGCCTCCCTCTCTCTCTCTCTCTCTCTCTACCCTCGCCCAGGAAAATTTCCAGGGCGGGGAAGGAGGAGGTGACCGGGGAACCTTGTGCAGATCTCCTCCGCCGTCTCCTGTTCTTGCTCGTTGTTGTTTGGTTTTGGTTTTCGTCTGTTTTGGCTACATTTCGATTTGGTTTGCAGCAGGTTTCGGAGGGGGATCGCGCCGGGGCAATGGCGGGCGTTTGGTGTTTTCGGATGTGTAGTTGAAGGAGGAGAGGGTGGGGAGGGTGAGGATCAGGTCGTGGGGTTTGCTCCCCGTGATCTGAGGAGACTGCGAAGGAGATCCGGGGGAGATGAGCGCGTCCAGGTTCATCAAGTGCGTTACTGTGGGGGATGGCGCGGTCGGCAAGACCTGCATGCTCATATCCTACACCAGCAACACTTTTCCCACGGTGCGTGCTTCTCTGGATGTTTCTGTTCTTTTTTGATGCGTCTGTGTTCGAGTTGGTTGCTTGTTAGGGTCTTTTAGGTGATTTGGTGCGGGGTGACGGCAATCTCGTATCAGGGCGTGAGTTGCTTGCTAGGGTTCTGGTTTTGATAATTTTTGGGTGAATGATGGGAAATCTCGCATCACGGCTTCAATTGCTTCCTAGGATTTTGTCTTGGTGATTATTTTTTTTGGGGTGGGGGAGGGCGGTGGAATTGTTGCACCAGGGCTTGGATTGCTTGCTAGGGTTTTGTTTTGGTGATTTTGAGGGGGATGACGGGAATGTCGCATCATGGCTTGGATTGCTTTCTAGGATTTTGTTTTGATGATGTTTGGTGGATGATGGGAATGTTGCATCACAGCTTGATCCTTGTTGTTTTGCTTTTAATCTGGATGGATCGTCAAGGGGGACGAGGCCAGACTTCTTTGATGTTGTCACAGTTTGATCAAGGGAAAACAGGTGGGGCATGGAGATGGAAGTATGTTTTTTTCTGGTTTGGGTTTGAAAGGATAATTTTCTGCCGTTCTAATCTGTTAAGGTTTGGCTGGAGACTTGGGAGTATATTGGAGCTGAGGCTGGGCCTTTAACTAGAGCTTTGCATTCTTGAATTTTATTTATGCGAAAGTTTCCACAAGTTCCTGGGATTCTTAGTCATGCATTTATTTCAGCTCGAGTTATCATTGATTTATATGAAGTGGTAGTGCTGCCTTGCCATGTCTGAATCTTCTCCTACATAAAGCATCCTGTTTTCTCTCAGTTTTTTCTTGCATTGTGGCTAAAAAACAGGGTAGAGGGGAGATAGGTAGGGTGCCACGCCTGATTTTCTGTTTACATCTTCGGTTCTGCAATTCAGTGTTCCAAGGAGTTGTGGAGTGAGAGGATGCCTGATATACTCATTCTAGAGAACCTGGATTATAATATATCGGTTGTTTCGGGCTGACAAGCATGTGCATCACATAAACATTGTGCGTCGCCTTCATGTTCACCCCCTCACCCAACATTGTGCAATTCTAAATTGATGCTCTGGTAGATTTCAAAGTGTTGCTTAAAGGTTCCGAGTTTCTTAGCAAATGTTTTCCAAAATGTTTCCCCTGGAATACAGGATTATGTGCCGACAGTTTTTGATAACTTCAGCGCTAACGTGGTGGTGGATGGGAGTACTGTTAACCTAGGTTTGTGGGATACTGCAGGTAGAGTTCTACCCTTCTAATTTTATGCTCCTACAAAACAGGAAGAAAAGCTTACAATAAGATTTGCTTTTTTTTTTTTTAACCTGTCTAGCTTTTCCCCCCCATAAATGTGTCAGGCCAGGAAGACTATAATAGGTTAAGACCTTTGAGCTATCGTGGTGCTGATGTCTTCCTGCTTGCATTCTCTCTTATCAGTAAGGCTAGCTATGAAAACGTGGCTAAGAAGGTAAAAGCCCCTTCTGATGTCCTGGCCGTAACATTTTACCCATTGAAAATATCTAACTGATTATAGTGCCTACACATGCATATCTTTCTTTTTGTAGTGGATCCCTGAACTGAGACATTATGCACCTGGAGTTCCTATAATTCTTGTTGGAACAAAGCTTGGTAAGTCTCCACCTCCAACTCTTTCTACATATTCATCGGAATCTCCATTTTTCTATCACCTTTTTGTTCATTTTCATGTGTTGTCCTAATGCTCATTCAATTTACTCATCAGTGACTTTTGTGTCAGGAGGGTAATTCATCAACTATCCTTTATAACATAAATGCCTGTGTTTGTAGTGTCATTCTGAGTTGATTTTCATATGAACTGCATAATGCTAAACAATGGCGACTCTTGAAGGATTTAAGCATGCATGAATCTTTGATTTTCCTACAATGCATATGATGGTTATAATTTTTACATGTGGAGTTGGAATTGGATGATGTGGTTTTCTTTGGTCACTTTTTCCATCTAGGGCTGTAGATAAGCCTAAGCCTAGGTGAGCTTTGCTCCATTAGGGCCTAGTCACTCTTGCAATCAAATTTAGCTGTATTTGAACTTTACAAACTAAATGAGCTTAGCTTTGTCTTGTTTGAGCTCTGATTCAAGCTCTAGTCGATCTATTTCAGTACTAAATGAGCTTGTTTAGTATTCAAGAGCATGTTCAACCTATTAACTGTGACCAATAGCCACATCTGTCCCTTATCTTTGCATAACAATCCAAGCTATCAAACATGATATAACCGAAATGTCAATGAGCTTGTAGGCAACTGTTAATAAACTATCGACTGAACATAAGCAAGTCTCTTTACAAACATAAACAAGCTTAGCCTGTCTGTCTTCAAACTAGGCTTCTTTGTCGAAGGAGCCTATACAGAAGGCTATGAAATTGTTAAGCTCATTCATGAACCAAGTAAATGAGCCAGGCCGAATTGTTATCAAGCCTGTTCACAAGCTGTTCACTGATCGTACTACTTCACTTAGTTGTGTGCTTTTCACCCTTTCAATTGGAGATCCATTTTTTGTAGACTCAGCCCTATAACTAATATCTTTCTACTGAAAGAAAAGTGTCAAAGGCCATATGGATATCTGTAGCCTTAGCCATGAAACATAATTGTCTCCAAGTCACTATTATCATTTGCCTTGTCACTCTGTGATGCTTGCTTTTTACAGACATTTTCATCATGTGGATATTGTTTATTCAATCTTTGATTAAATCCAGTGTTGATGTTGAATTCTCTGCTTCTTGATATTTTATTCTGCTTATTTGTCAATGGATGCATGACCATTGAAGAAGGAATTCACATTTTTACTAGATTATTTAACTTTTTTTTTTTATTGATTTCTTCAGATTTTTTACATGCAGCAAGCACAAATGCCCACCTTGAAAGCAAACAGTTCTTCTTATTCTCACTGTAGTGAGATGCAATAACTGTAAAATGATAAACCGTGAGTTAATCAACACCCCATCCCCAACCCCGCATCTTTTCAGGGCTAGCTTTCCTCAACCAATCCACATAACACAATCTTTAAACCAAGGTTCGCCGACTCGAAGAGTCGGACCGACTCGGATCTCCCTTGATCCAGTACGAGTTGGGTCAACTTGTACAAACTCGGCCGAGTTGCAGGGAAAAGATCTCTTAAATTGCACCGACTCGGTTGAGCCGCACCGACTCAGATTTGCCATGATGGGGTACGAGTCGCCCGAGTCGGCACGAGTCGATCTGGTTCAACAAACCATGCTTTAAACCTTGTTAGGTTTCTAGCCTTTTACTTTGGGGTTACCTAAGTTGATCATACTTTGGGTCTCTGAGTCCCTCTAGGTATGTCTGAATGGTCCTTATGTACTGTTTTGTCATTAATGTCTATATCCTTTTGTGATTCTGGAGTGGGCCCTATGGCATGTTGTATTTCTTAAAGTCAGAATGAGTTTAGGGCACAAACTCATTTTGTTTTTCACAAGCTTTTTTGGTTGGGTGAAGCTTAAATCTTGGCCTGTCACAAAGAATCCCCTATGAGACCTTGACATCTTCTTGGATGGCTGAAGAGAAGAGATATCAGAGCTACTTTGGAGAGATGGGAAATAGAAGGCTAGAGTCTTGATAATCTTCTATATTTCATAGGAAAAACCTTTAAAACTTGCACATTTAGCCATTGGATTGATTAAACTAAGTTACTAATGCAACAATAGTAAGAACAATGCAAACAAAAACACATTTGTGCATACATAAGAAAATTGCTTTCTCAGATCTTAGTGCCATATGAGTACGTTGGAGTGGAGAGGTCTCTTGATGAGACCTCATAGATATCCATTGCTACTTTCTCTCTCTCTCTCTCTCTCGATCTTGATCTTGATAGAGACTTCTTCTGAAGATCCTTGAAGAGACAGGGATATTGGAGAGATCTTAGAGAGATTTTAAGAGATGGCAAACTATGGCCCATAGGACTACATATGTTCTGTCTATTTATTTTGTATATCTTGTACAAACATCGACTTTTAGATGGATTAGAGTTTGAAGATTAGCAAAGCAGTATAAGCAGATAATAAAAGCACTGTGAATTGCTGGCGAAAAGAACCTACTCATCATCAGGTCTATTAACAAAACAATATCAACAGATAAGAAAAGCACTGATAGTCCATGATAAAAGACATCAAGCTATCCTCAGGGTTATGTTTGCTAACACTGTATCTGGCATATTATGTAGTGGTTTTCCCCATCTATAATGCAAAAACATGGGAAGAACTTTCAGAACATTAAATGCTTTTTATTTGTAAATAAAAAATGAATTGACAAGCGAGCAGGGTGCATATTGGAAGTTAAATTTAATAACTTCTTTGAGGCTTTAATATATTATTTGTTGGACAACTGGAATACACAGCCAAGTTGCTTCCTAGCTTCATTTTGAGAGTTTTTGGATTGTATAATTTCTTTGAGACAACAGGATTACAAGCTTTGACTGTCAAAAGTGCTTCTGAGTGTAATATGTGCTCTCCAAAGATGAAAATATGGAGGAGGTGGACACATCATGAGTCTAGTAGGTGAATCATCATAAAGTGGTAAAGCAGTGTTGTTGGTATTCAGGGATTCTATTGGGAGCATTTTGAATCTGGCCTGAGATTGTAATATGGAGAGGGAGGAGAATGACATAACTGTTAAGAGGTCTTGAAAAGACAGGGAGAGGCTGAATAACTGTTAAAGTTGCTGGAAAAAGGAGGGTGAGGACTGACATAACTTCAAAGGGTGGGTGGAAGGTGGTGCCATTTGAACTGAAGGAATAGACAGTTGCAGGAGGATGGCTTTTAGGCAAGATCTAGAAGCCAACCCATAGCAAACATACTGCATAACTTTGGATTGAAGCATGCATGTTAACTGTGGCATTATGGAGTCACAAATAAGAATACATGTTTTAGCCATCTTTTGTATGTTAATTCCAAAGAATGGGGGAATGTTTGATGCAACTATATCACATTATGATTGAAAGGGAGAAACATGTCTTGGACTGGAGTAAGAAATTAACCTGAGGCGGCTTGCCATAATGTAGGATACAATACTTTATAGTACAGATATAGGAACAAGCTGTGTAAAAGAGGGACAGAAATTATGAGATTCATATCATATATATGGTTAGTCAGCGATCTTGTCCTGTTGCATGGCATTGGATGGTTTGAGATTTTTTGATGTCTCTCTTTCCTTAAAAAAATTTCTTTCATGATGTTGTTCTCTGCGTATTGTGACTCCAGTTGAAAATCTGTTACTTTGATTATTTGATACTAGACATTGAATTATGTGCTTATTAAGGCTCTCCACAGATAGAATGCTGTCTGAAGTATACATTATGAGTTCCATTGGAATAAAAATAGATCTTAATGTACAAGATATTTGGCTGTATGTTGGTTCTGTATTTACAGTTCCAAAACACTTAAATGGCACAGATTTTGTGCAGTTTAATGTGTTATGATTATTAGTGTTGTTCTATTTGTTGCATGCACGTGCAAAAAACAATGCACATGCTCTTGTCCCATGGTTCATTTGGTCATAATGCTCAGCTCAGGAAGTGGAAGGTCGTCTTTAACTACTGGGGGGGCTGAAATGGTGGGGGTTGGGTCACTGGTGCCTTGCCCTCCCCATCATTACCTTTGTCACCATCTGGGGTTAACCTCAGCATTCAATAGACAATTCGTATTGTTTGATATGGACAAACTAGCAATATTACTTGAACAAGTTGTTGTTTGATTGTACTTGGAAATGCTTCATGCCTTGTTGATAGGCATGAATGAGCATGAATGATAATTTTTGACCACTTCTTGGAGTGATTTGCATGTACTTACTTTTCCATTGGTTGCCTGTTATGGAGTTGTTTCCAAAAAGATCAGCAGTCCCAAATAATTACTGCGGTGATGGGGATACTCTGTATGCAACTTGTTGTATTCCCACTTAATATCATTTCCTATGGAATGTTTATACAGTGGGTTTCTGTAGACATATGTTTTCGCATTCCCACTTAATATCATTTCCTATGGAATGTTTATACAGTGGGTTTCTGTAGACATGTTTTTCCAATACCCTGGTACCACCTCAGTCGTGCCCTTATTGAACTTGAGATCCACAAATTTTCATTTGTGGATTTTTTTTCCTTTTCCCTTTTGGCAGTAGGTTGCTATGCCTTTGTCTGTGTTTGCCTGAATGCTGCATTAAGTGTGCCTGTTGATTCATGATGATGGCATTTTCTACTGATCTTTGCTTATAATCCTGTTGCATCTCAAGGGCAGCATTATACCGATATTACATTTTGCAGTTTTCTTCCTTCCATGATAAAACTATTGTGTTGGAGTTTTCTTCCTTCCATCATAAAACTACTTGAGAAGCATACTTTTCAGATTCATTAGATGACTAATGTATTGCATTGGTTTTTTTTTTCTTTACTGTATTTTTGGTTCTGCAGAGTGTAACATTTTACTGTTGTATTATTTTACATTCTCGCCATATCTTATGAGCAACTGGAATACCGGGCCTGATTCAGTATGGATCCGAAGTGGATCTGTGGCCTCGTCCAATATGCTATCAGTTTAACTGTCTGTTAACTGACCTACAAGCTGATAATCAGTCAGATAACTGGATTTTTAGACCATATGCATTTGGTTTAGAAAAGATTTAATCTAATTCTCCATTCCCTAGGCATATTGGTTTAAGATGGCTGTCTTAACTGACCTATAAGCTAATGATGTGTTGGATAATCAGCTTATCGGTTACTTTGCATCCCTACTGGGATGGCACATTCAAGTGAGCCAATGGGCTTGTGGTGGGTTTGTCCGTTCATGATTTAAAAATGAAGGCTGTATCTGACAAATTCCTGATATATTGAAGATCAAATTAAGACTTGTGTTCAAAATTACCAAAATTAATGGGTAAATGCCTTCTTTTCTTTTTTCCCACAGCCTTTTGAAACACAGTGCTGCCTGCATTGAAATCACATTAGGAACATCTAACGCTCATTTGTAACATTCTGATCATATTTGAAATTTAGGAATAATACTTATTCAATATGTTTTGTAAACCGTCGTATTTTTCTTGGGGCCAGGTTGTGCCAGCTGATCAACATGTTCCCCTAAATCATCTTGATCCTGAATTTTGGGGCGTTGTATTATGGAATATTTTGTTCCTGAACTTTGACGCATTATATTATTGAATATTTTGTTCCTGAACTTTGAGGCATCAGATGATTGAATTCAATATTGTATCCTTACCTTCTTAATCTGTTACCTAGCTAAGACTGTATCCTTATTTTTTAATCTGTTACCTTAGCTACTAGCATTCCCACTGAAGGTTTCAGCCTTCGCTTGTTTCCTGCATATTTATCAAGTACACTGCAGTGTCAAATGAAGCACTTGTGCTGTGTAGCTATTTTGTTCTGGGACTATTATCTGAACTATTATAACTAAATGCGGTGGCTTTTAATACTTGTGCTGGTAATTCTACGAATTTTTCAATCTCTTTATATTTTCTGTAATTAAGCTTCTTAATGATCTTTTTCCTTTCCCCTGTTTGTTAGCTATCTATCATATATGTTGAGGTAACTACGAATTATGGTTTGAATAATATCTTGATCTTTCTTCTTTAGGCTTTTCTTTCTGTGATCTCCTCATGTGATGATAAACAGTCAGCATGCCTTGGATTGGTTGTTTATTAACTTTTATTTCTTGGTAATAGTTGAGCTTTAGCACACATGATTCTTGATAATGTTGGAGACCTTGAAATTTTTGATGTCCTTCACTCCTTTTCTCATTGGAGGAAGTTAGCCTCAAGTTTCATTGCACTTCTATCTGCAGATCTTCGGGATGATAAGCAATTTGTTATAGACCACCCTGGTGCAGTGCCCATTTCGACAATTCAAGTAAGAACATTCACGAGCATCCAAGTTTTTAGATCTCTCTTGTGCTTGTGCTTTTCAGTTGAGAGGAATCATTGTATTATTTTTGACCAGCAGTATCTCCAGGTCCGGTTTGAGTCTATCATTTTAAGTTTTCTTTCTTACCACAGGGGGAAGAGCTTAAGAAGGTAATAGGAGCTGCTGCCTACATTGAATGCAGTTCAAAAACACAGCAAGTATGTTCTTTGCTCCTTTTCCTTTTCAATAGTTGCTCTTGCATCTTGTATTTTTCGTTCTTGTCCCTGAAATTGTTTTTATTTCATTTTTTTGGTTATTATGCAGAATGTCAAGGCAGTGTTCGATGCAGCCATTAAGGTGGTACTCCAGCCGCCCAAGCAAAAGAAGAAGAAGAAGAGAAAGTCGCAAAAGGGCTGCCCCATTTTGTGATAAAAAAAGACATGCAAAAAGGGGAAGGAGACCCCACCAGCCATCCCCGTAGTCTGTTGTTCTTCTAAACGGAAGCAGGCGTTGGTGTATAGTAACTGACAGCAGTAGGAAGCTATGAGAGCATCAGGCGATTTCTTTCTACTTGTCTGCCCTTGGTGATGTGTGTAATCGATCGACTAAATTCGTAAGGTGCACCTCCTTCAGGTAGATTCTTCCACAGCCGGTGGCCTACTCTATCTGAGACTGTTATCTGAACATATTATATTCATATTTGTACCTTTATTTACTGTACGGGCTTGAATATTTTAAGAAGCTGTTTTATGAAGTTCTATGTTTTCAGTGGCAGTCGAGTGCTTGTTTCTGCATACCCACGGAGTTCTCGTCAGTGAAATTCCAGTGGCAGGAACCATCACTTACGTGAATCGTCTTTCTACCACCAAATCATTTTACTCAAAAAATGTTTCAATTAAATGGAGTATATCTAGGGGGCACGGCGGTATTTATTTCTAAAGGTCACGATGATGGGACGTAGTCAGATGCTTTCGTCCTAAGATGTGTATTTTCGCATTAAACCGCGTTATTTTAGGTGGACGTTAGAATGCAACTTGTGCCATAGCGTAACAACTCTTGTTCCAAACTTTAGACCCTTATCCGAGTTGCTAGTTTACAATTTTTATGTTGCAAGGATGATGGATTTACCGGTTTGCACCTTCGATGACTGGAGCACCTTTTTGGCTGAGGCTGTAATAAACCACCCTCACGGGTCATGCTCTTTTCCTGTAATGTCAAGACTTGATACATCGAGCTAGGGGTATTTCCAGGGTTATGTCATACTTTGTGATAATAGTTCGGAAGACTATGCTCTACGTCTGTTTGTCTTTGTTTTCCGTGTCTAAAGTATCTCTTCTTTTGGTCGTGCTTCGTAGGCACCTATAGTTCATTCATATGTAACACTGGGTCGGTTTAGCTGAACCATTCGAGCAAGAACACCCCACTCCTAAACGTCTCTTAGGTTGTGCTTGTTTTCACTTAAGGAGGCACTACTTAAATCTGAAGCGGTAAGATGCTCCCATGTTAAGACCGTCTGCTAAATCAAACCCATTCCGTTCCTTAAAGCGGCAGTTACTTTCTTAATGGTTAAGCTCCCGTTCCTAACTTATCGCTGTACACGAAGGAAATTTTAGACGAAGTGCCCACGACTAGGGATGTAGAAGGATACATATCAGGTCGGATAGTAACTCTGTCTTTATCTTTTAAGTAACATGTGTATCTTTATTCTTATCCTCTTATATTTTTATTTTTTAAAATTATCAAAAATTATTAAAAACGGACATAAAAGTTAAATTATCAGATAATACTGTGTGTGAACATGACTTTAATTTTCTGTTGCTTCTATAGGGAATGAAGGAATCTTACTTTCACAATATACATATGTATAAGTTCTTTCTAATTACTTCTTATAAATTTAATTATAAATCGCATGACATTTGCTAGAATAAATCTTGCAAACTAGTGAATGAGAGAGAGAAGCGGTTAAAGGAATGATGTGGAAAATAAGATGTCTAATGTCTAAGTACATGATTGAAGATTTCATTTAGAAATGAGAATTTTAAATAATATATGATTAATAGACAAGATGAGCAAAAGAAAAATAGATGGACATTTGGATACTCAGACTTGGAAAAATATGTTTCTTTATTTTTATTCTAAATTATTCCGATACGGATAATGTCTTTATCTTTATCCTTTAATTTATATTTTTTTATGACCTTTAAACTTTAAAAATAGACGGATAAATAATTTTTTAAGTACCATGTACATCCCTACCCACCACATTTGAGCTTATCCCCAATAACTTCTTCTATATTCTCGTTCTCCCGTGTGCAGTGCGCAGGCATGGAGTTTGTTCCTTCTTTCTCCGTGCATATACGTATGCCCAACATTTATTTTATAAATAATTAAAAAATATTTTCAAATGGTACATAGTATTAATTATCACTAATTTATATTTTATTTGGTCATAGTACATATTAGTATAACCCACTTGTCAAATTTATAAAATAATAATTGTAAACATATTACTTATATTTTAATCAACATACTAATAAGCACATCATTTTATATTTCTTTATTAACTATATACATTTTAATCTATTGAATAAAATAATATATATTCTTTTTGAATAGCAGATGTGTCATCTAGTCAGATACTGTCTTCATCAAACAGTCTTGGTTCATTCAGCATTCAGACTTCTGTGTTACCTACTCATAGCTAAAATGTGAATCTTCAGATTTCAGATTTAAGTCTTCGGTGTTATCAAACACAACCTTGAGCGGGCTCATGTAACATACCGGAACCTAGTGGTACCATCGGGCACATCTCCTCGCTGGTGCCCTGATCTGCTTCTCCTTTCCTCTAGTGGCGGATCTAACATTGATTCAGTGGAGTCATGAGATCGTACTGGATTTTGTAAGTCTATTAATTCAGTGTAATGTAATATAGTTTGAGACCCTACTGATTCAGTCTAAGACCTCACTGATCTAACTCAAGATTTCATATAATCCAACCAAAATCTTACTGACTACTTATGACTTAATGTCTGAGTGACTCCACTGGACAAAACTTCTGTGTCCGTCACTACTGCTCTCCTTGATGGCCGAGGCAGATCTCCCCTCTGGCAGCCAGCCAGATGCTATCTTCCATTGAGGAACAAGATGATAGAGCTACTCCTCGCGACTAGCTCTCCATTACGCGGCCAGACCAGATCGTTCTCGTGTGGGCAACCTTGCACCATCGTTAAGCGTTGCGCTATCAGTCTATCACCACCCTTCCACTTCCTTGTAGCCAGTCCGATCTCCCCACTAAGGCATGGTGTTCACACGTTGCTCCTGCTATGTTTATGCCTGCAGGAGCAATATGAGCACCACTGCCTTGTAGAGGATGCTGGACCACGCCTTCGGGGCTTGATCTGACTATGTCTCATCCTCTAGACTGGGGCTTCCTACTCTCCCTGCAGAGTGCTTGCCCAGTACTTTAAATATTCAATTGGCATTATTTTCATTGTCCGATTGAGTTCGATCATGAAACTCAATCTTAGTCATCCATCGGATATTTGTAAAGTTTGATTTCACAAAATTATAAAAAAAGACAAAAAATAAAAAATTAGTTAGATTATCTTTAGGGTCGTTCACATTTCCTGAGATTTTAGTATTCATCATTAATTTACTCGCACAAGATTAAACGGTTACAATCAATTCCAATATGATCCAACGGTGAAAATTAAGTTCTAAAGGATGAAAATTATCTTGTGACGATAATTAAATATTTAAAATTTATGATAATTTTTATTTTTTCAACATGAGGAGTAGGTCGTAACATAGCGTGCGGCTCTCTTTCTCTCTCTCATATATATATATATATATATATATATATATAGATATATATATGAGTGCTATAATACATTTGCTATAGTGCATGTGGATAAATCACACGCACTGCTTCGACCTTTTTCTTATATTAAAAAAATAAAAAATTATGATAAATTTTTAAATATTGTACTCTTCCCCAAGATACATTTCATCCATTTTGACTTAATTTTCATCGTTGGATCATCAAGCATTCAATCCAAACCCAGCTTGTTGAGATTGTCTGACTAAGGACAATGGACGAGACCACTGGTGTGTGCACATCAGTTGTTGGGATGGACTACATGACATGACGATCATGTACCTCAATTGGGCTTGTTTTGTTACTACATCTTTAAGGATTTTTAAAGAACCAAGAAAGACAGAGCGGCATTGATATGGTAGGAGTCCTAGGGATGCCCCAAACCTACAAATGAATATGAATAAGATTGATATTAGTGTAGTTCATTGTCATTCTTATGATATTATGTGATGTGATATATGAGATTTGGCCATGTATGTCATACTAACTCATGAGTTTATCTAGAATGAGTCACTTGAATGAATTGGGTATGATCATGAACTGACCATGAAAAGGTTAACACAAGAATGAAGACAAGATTATAAGACTATCTCCAAATCCGATGCAAAATAATTCTTGGATACACAACTGCACAGATGTTCGGCCTCTATTAGTATCGACACAAGTTCTCGACGAAGAATGGTCTCATGCACCCTATGGATGTGGCCGAAAATTCTCGACAAACAGAGAATGGATCTCTAAAAGTTCTTCTAACATAGAATGGACGAGTGAGAGAGGAAGCAGCAAAGCTCGGCCTCTAGCTGGGGGACACCTTGAGGGGGGTGACCGAGAGAGAGAGAGAGAGAGAGAGAGAGAGAGAGAGAGAGAGAGAGAGAGAGAGGGGTTAGGTGACTAGGAGTCCTGTTGTGATAGCCTAGGTTTTCAAAGCCAGTCATCGGATTTTGGATGTATCCTTAGGCCTTGTTAGGAGTTTCTATTTGGGTCTGAGAGGCATCAGCTCGACCTGACGTATTTTACTTATAGGCGTCTAACTAAACTGATGCGTCTCAGTGTGCATGCATGTTCACGGCATGGTTAGACCCTATTGGACCTTCTGATTCATGTCTTAGGCGGGATACTTCTTGTAAATACCATTAGCTAGATAAGACACGTTCTTGACCGTCTCTTCATGGCCCATTTCCTCTGCATGGTACCCTCACTTTACATATGGCAAGTGTCGGGGTAGCACCTTGGCACCAGCCAGGGGCTTACCTCGCGCCTCACTTCTTTCTCCCTCTTCCCTTCCGCTTTCTTCCTCCCCTCTCCTTCCATTTCCTCTGTCTTCTTCTTCCTCTCCTTCTTCCTCCTCTTCATCCTCCAACTACTGTCAACCCCAACTTCTTCTTCCTCCTACGGCCACGGCGTTGTGGTAGTAGCGGAGGGCTCACAACGGCAATGAGTTTGGTCGGACCGGCAAGGCGGATTGGTGGTGGCAACCAGCCACGGCGGTGTGGCAGCAATGGTGGCTCACGATGGCAGGGCGAGCTTGGCGGTATTATAGTGTTTGTAGTGGAGACATCCACGTGAAGGATCCCTTGGGAGATTTGGCGGAGTGCAAGACCCCATAGTAGGGTAATAGTCCCTTCCTAAGTTCTTCTTAGAAGCATGCTAGGAGCTTTATACACTTGTGAATCCCTCCATTGTACTAGACTTCTCCCTCTCTTTTTGTATTGAGTTTTGCGGTGGTTTTCACGTTGGTGGGGACCTTGCATGTTTGGCTTAGAGGGGAGGGTATTCTTTGTCATTTTGGTAGTGTGGGTTACTTGGGTAGAGTTGGTGTTGGGAACCTTAGTTTGGGGTATGAACTACATCCATCTAGCTGGACGTCTTTTTAAATGAAGTCAGGGTTAGGGGATGCGATTCAAATAGTTAGAACACCTAGTTGATTACCTTAATTGATTTAGCACCTAATCGATTAAGTTGATAGGTGTCTAGATTGGTAGACGCGATCTAGGGTAATCAATTAATTGCTTTAAATTGATTAAACTATAATCAAGTTAGCTGATCGGCGTCAGACTCATAAGACGTGTTATGGTAGGTGCCGGTGTTGATAGATGTGATTCATAGAGATTCAATTAATTCTTTATTTTCTCTATAATTGATTAACTGATAGATTGTCAGTGTATGTGGACGCGATTCATAATAGAGTAGAAAACCTTTTTAGAAGCCGCATTACATGAGTTTGTAATTATCATGAAAATGTTATGAAAAACTTATATACAATATATACTTATATTCTTATACAAATTGTTAGATATTTTCTTGTAAGAATGCATGCTTGGATCATTTTTAAATAAAGAGCTTCATCTGATATGTGCTAGGTGTTTCTCACTTGCATCTAGAGTGACGACATCTACTAGTAGTACACCCTGTGCCTTCGTGCACGTTGTGACCTATGAGGACACTGGTCACGAGTTAGCCCGGCACTTTGGTGGATTTTAGGTTCGAGCCAGCTCCTAGGGTCCTGCACTTTATAGCCCGAGTTCGGATGTGGGGAAAACGGTTGTGGGATAGTAGTTGACTACTTGTGTGCACACGTAGCTGGGGGCACGGACACGGCATGGACTTATAGACCCCAGTTAGTCCTATTTTCTCATTGCCTCACCTTGCAAGCATCCAGAACTTGCAGGGGCAATCAAGCATGAGGTTTGGCTAAGTAGTGAGTTGTGAGTGGATGCACTTGGCTATGGAGTTTAGAGTTGTTTGGAGATTTGTCTTGAGAGCCTTGGCGTTAGTGGGTGTATGCCCTTGTCACTCTCGTGACTGGGTAGGGTGGGACCACATATGGCTGGAACAACTTAGGCTGCCTGAGGGGCACCCAACCTGTCTCAGTAGGTCTATGGTTTTTCTCTAGCTTGATGTTGTCCTGGACTTCTAGATCCTTTATTGCTGCAATAGTTGTAAGGACTGAGGTTTTGGATTCAACTATCGGGTCGGTTTCAGTGTCGGACCCCCTTGGTTTGGGTCTTCATAAGCTTTGTGCATGGATTCTAAACTGTGTCGAGTGGGTAGGATGTGCTTCTGACCGGCATCGACTGTGGGCGACGCGATTTAGGAGCCATGTAGGTGTGCTGCGTGGTTGGGCGTCGGAGCACGTATGTACAGCCTCGATCCTGTCATCTAAAAGGCATTGCGCATGGTCGACGCGATTCAAACATTTGCCAGTGTACGATCCCTATCTTGTCGTTTGAACCACGTTGTTCTGGGACAACAAGATTTAGCTCGGTTGGATTTGACACCCTGAACCACCCCTCCTTTCTCTCATTCTCTCCTTCTTACTCTCTCTCTTCCCTCTCTCCATCCCTCTGTCTCCCTCTCTTCCTCTTCCTTCTTCACCACTCCATTCCCCCTCTATCACCTCTCACCACTTCCACCACCATCTCCACCGTGACTTCTTCACTCTCCGGACGGCGGCCGACGTCTTGGTGGAGTGATGGGATTCACAGCGGTATCGGCGGCGGCTTGCAGTGTGGCAGTTCGGTGGCGAGGATTTTGGAGAAGTTTAAGTAACCGGTAGGGTGACGATCCTTGCACATATTTCAATTGTTTTAACTAATGATTTCCCGCTTTGGAGCATGCTATGGATGTGAGTGGGGGGAATTTTAGGTATAAAATGAGCATGTTTAGGGGAGTTTTGATTGAAATGGGCTTGTTTTTATGAATGGTGTTAGTATTAGATGGTCTCAAAGCCAATCCGATACTGTGTACTTATTCAGATTATTAATAAATGGCAATAATTCATTGTGTAATTAATTCGATCTGTGTTTATCGTATCACGATGAAGTCTATGAACATGTGCAACAATCTTCGGATTGTGATGAGATCATAATTACGGGACCGAAGACTTATAAAGACATGTTCTTAATTGTTCCTAGTCATAGGATGTTTGAGATGGGACATCGAACATCCGGATAGACTAGTATATGTTACTTCAGCTCATATGATGAGGGTGACTGATCCCATAAGTCACTTGTGTGGAGACACTATGCTGAACCTATAGGTGCTCATTGGTGAATGAGTTCACTGAACTGATCCGACTATGAATCGCTGGATGGTAATCACCTCACTGTTAACCAGCTCGATTCAATTGTCACGGTTGCGTGGATGATCCTTGGACCTGAGACTCCAAAGATATCTTGTTGGTAGGTTTATGAGCTTTGACCTTGATGAACGAATCCCTAACCATGGGTTATCAATAAGTCAAGCGATCGGGTTCAGGGAAATGCCCTCAAAGGTAATTGTGTGTTCAATACGGGATCATCCGCTCTCGGTAGTTTGAGAGAGAATGTTCCGGGAACGATGCGCTTTAAGTCCCTGGCCAGGGCGGACTCTGTAATCGATAAAGAGTTATCGGATTCAGATTAGAGGCATCTAATTCAAGTGAATCGACCAAATAGGGTTTAACAGTAAACCATGCCCTAGGTCGATTCGGGAGCATTGTATGGATGAAGGATTATATCCGCGTGCTAACCGATGACAGAAAGATTCCAATAGAGGGTTGCGATAACCCCAGTGCCATCTAGGATCACGCGATGTTGCTTGGCATCCAACGTGATCGGCAGTCCGTCCGAATTTATTGTGGGACATTAAATTCGGCTGATTAATTGAATATAAGGATATTAATTAATTCAGTGGGTCAGTAAAGGGTTACTTGACTTAATGGGCTATTAACTGGACTGGTACTTGGGCCTAGAGGGTCACACGCAAATGGTTTTCAAGTCGATGGATTATCCGACAGGATTTCGGATAAGTCTGGGTTTTTATGAAAAACTGCAAATAGACTTCTTATAAAAGAACGGATTCTACGTCCGGGGCTAGCAACCCTAACCTAGCCGTCATTCGTTCTTCCCCACTTTCTCTCTCCTCTGGGCGTGTGGTTCCCAACTGCTCCACCTTCCGTTCGACGGGGATTCCGAATCCGCATGTCGCGGCGGATTACGCGCAGTCAGACGGGATCTTCGAATGCCGCAGCGAGCGAGGAAGCGAGGACGATCCATCGCGAGGAGAACCGCGTGGATACCGCTAGAGGTCGGGCATCTGCGTGACTTGCGGCATCGCTCCGACGGAACCGGAAAACGGACGCGGATTCGAATCCGTGCAAGGTAAATCGATCTACATCGATTTTAGTTTTAACGACCGAAACAGGACAGATTTGATCCCGAAAATTTTATTCCGCTGCGTTTTAGGATCGGATCGCGACACAGCGATCCTAACAGTGGTATCAGAGCTAGGTTCCACTGTGTTTTCGCCATTTCGGTCTCTAAAATTTATGGTTTTTGAATTTATTCCATGCTTAAATTTATGTTCTTGAAAGATTTATAATCATTAGATGATTACTGTGATGAGATCGCGATTTAAATATGAAGAAAATTTTATTTTTGGGGGTTTTTTCGTCGTGTTCTTCGTTGGACGAAGAACGGGGTGTTTTTGATATGGTCGGATCCATAAAGATGGATTTTAAGGGGTTCTAATCGCTGTAAATCATGCCCAATGACCCTGGTCGAGTTGTTGGTGGCATGGGAAGCCGTGGAAGAGCGGCCATGGACCTTCTTCTTCCTCCCCACGGGTTTGAGAAACCTGCAAAAACAACATTTTTAGAGAAAAAAAGGGGGCGAATAAACCCCTTCCCGGGGCACCTCTGTGGCCATCACCGGTCGCCGGAGCTCGCCGGTGGTACGGGCTTCGCCGGCGGCGAGGTCCGATCCCCGGTCGCCGCCGGGACTGGCGTCGGAGAAGAACCCCAAAGGGGCACGGTGCCGTCGGGTTCCCTGCTATGCAGGGAACCCTTGGGCTACCCAGCCGAGCGGCTAGGGTTTCCCTAGCCGCCGACCGGGTCGGCCCGGCTAGACCCTGGCCCGGGCCAGGGGTCCGAGCCAGGGCCGGCCAGGGGCCGGACCAGGCCTGCGGGCCTAGGTCCGGGCCCCTGGCTGAGCCCTGGCTCGAGCCAGGGGCTCAGCAGGGCTGAGCCCTTTAGGGGCTAGTTTATTTATTTTTTTTAAAAAATTTTAATTATAAAATTGGTTTAATAATTATCTGTAAAATATGATTTTACTGTTTTTATTAAATTCAATTTTTGATTGGGCCCTTATTAAGGTTTATTATGTTAATTAATTAACAAAAGATTGTTAATTGAATTAATTCTAAATGTTAGATTAAACCTTATGCAATCTAATTGTTAGATTAACCCCAAATTATTTGAATTCTTCAAATTGAGCATGGAATGTTTCTAAAGTCATTAATTTTAGATTTTATACATATTTGATGTGTTATTGATTTGCTTGTTTAAATTAGATTTAAATTAGCATGCTTGAAATAAATACTAAAGTTTTCAAAAATTCTAAATCCAAATTTTGATTGGTCCCTGGTTTTATGAAAACATGAAATTATAAGTTATTTTCGAAAATTTTATTTAGCCATTTGATGCGCAATTCATGTGTGGTCATGGACGAGCATTAATTGTGGATGTGGAATGTGATTGTGTAGTTTATTATGTATTAATAAATAGAGGTCTGCGAACCTCTCACTCTTATATTCCATTGTACTTCTACCTTCCTCCTTTATGTAATCGCCATAAGGTTTCCTCATTTAAATTATCATGTGATTGAGAATTACGATGTAATTTGATCGAGGCGGCTGCGCGCGGAGCGAGGATGATCCACAACTGCTGACCAGATGAAAATGAAGGAGTTCATTGAATCCATGGGTTTGCAGACTCATGATATAAGTTGTTATATTGTGTATGTGTGTGCGTTTGACTGTCTGGCTCAAGTCAAACCGCAGTGCCGTCCATGACCACACTAAATGACATGTATGTGATGCGTGTGCTTTATATTTGCTAGGTTATTAGTATTTATAATATATTCGATATATTTAATACTATCACTTAGAATGAGACCGAACTAAATAAGTAAAACCTTCGTTACAAACTCTAAGCCGTAGCACGAGTCATTGAGAATGTACCGCGTGGCTCTCTATCAATATGATTAATAGAACTTAATTCAGTGGTGGCAGATACTATGTGTTTACCCGAGGTTTGCCATTAACTGATGAGAGGACTGTTGATCATGGCATTAGATGTCTTTGGATAAGAGTAGATGAACGATATAGTTATCCACGTGTTTACCCGGGAACTATATTTCTACTTTACTCTGTCACGTATTGATGGTAAAACTTAGACCGGGGATAATGGTCTACTGTGTTTACCCGGGATCATTAAACTTGGGAGCCGAAGTATGATTGGATATTGCAAGGAGTTGCAATTATCATGAGATGATTGCTCTGAGATAGCGGTATGATACTACGTGTTTACCCGAGGTCATACCGTGATGCTTGGAGATTCTGATCCCTACTAGGAGACATTCGACGTCTCCCGTTCTGTATATCTGAAGGTTATACAGTCCGTCAAAAATTAGTGGGAGTAAAACTAGATAATAAAAGACCATATCTTGTTTTAGTTAATCTGAATATCTGCTAATTATCAATTGATTATCTCCTATAGGCGAGAATGTCGCACCATAATCCGTTGCGAGGCATACTTGATGCCAACCGTTTGACAGGCACCAATTACTTAGACTGGCTCAGAAACCTGAAGATAGTCCTCAGGTCTGAGCAGATTGCCTACATCTTGGATACTGAACCTCCTTCTGAACCAGCATTGGATGCTCTAGAGGAGGAAATGATAGCGTATGAAAAATGGAAGGAGGATTCCACCGTGGCCCAATACTACATGTTAGCCTCTATGAGCAATGAGTTGCAGAGGCAACATGAAGAGATGGATGCAAGATCCATCATGCTCCATTTGAAGGAGCTCTTTAGTGAGCAGAGCAGAATCGAACGATATGAGATATCGAAGAATCTGTTTAAAGCTCAGATGGCAGAGGGAACTTCAGTACATAATCACGTGCTGAAGATAATTGAGTGGGTAGAGAGGCTGGATGCTCTTGGGATTACACTTCCCAAGGAGATGCACATAGACCTCGTGTTGTCTTCACTTCCACCATCATATCCTCAGTTCATCGTTAATTTTAACATGAACAAGATCCAGGCCACCTTAGCTGAACTGCTTAACATGTTGAAAATTGCTGAGGGGAACCTTGTGAAGGATAAACCCCAAGTCCTAATAGTTGGTAAGACCAACAGAAAAAGACTTGCAGTCCAAGCTTTTCGAAAGAATAAGAACAAGGTTCAAAGAAAGGCAAAGGTCACCAAGAAAGACAAGGGTAAAAGTGCTGAGAAAGGTGATTGCTTCTATTGTCACCAGAAAGGGCATTGGAAGAGGAATTGCAAGGAATACCTCAAGGACAAGGCTCAAGGAATTGTGAAGCAGTAGGACGTTTCAGGTATCTATATGATAGATGTAAACTTGTCAATAAGAGATTGTACATCATGGGTATTAGATACTGGATGTGTATCTCATATCTGCAATTCTGTGCAGGCACTGACAAGAAGGCGTAAGATGAGGACCGGCGAGGTGGAGCTGAGACTAGGTAACGGCGCAAGAGTTGCGGCGATCGCTGTGGGGACAGTGAAGCTCAAGCTACTATCCGGAGACACATTTTTATTAGATGAATGTTATTATGTACCTAGCATAATAAGGAACATCATTTCTATTTCATGTTTAGATAGAATTGGATACAATTTAAATTTTAGGAACAATAGTTGTTCAATTTATTTCGAAAATAAATTAATAGCTTCTGCTATTTTGTCCAATGGATTGTATCTATTGAATGTGTCTCATGATAATTTACATATCGGTTCCTCAATTAAAAGAAGTAAGTATGAAATGAACAAAACCTACTTGTGGCATTGTAGGCTTGGACACATTGGTGAAAACAGACTCCAAAGGTTGCATAAAGATGGATATTTGGATCCATTTGATTATGAATCATATGCAACCTGTGAGTCATGTTTAATGGGTAAAATGACTAAGTCTCTATTTAGTGAAACTGGAGAACGAGCCAAAGGCATATTAGAACTCATACATTCAGATGTATGTGGTCCTATGTCAACCCAAGCCATTGGTGGTTTCTCATACTTCATTACATTCACTGATGATTACTCAAGGTTTGGATATGTATACTTATTGAAGTATAAATCTGAAGCCTTTGAGAAATTCAGAGAATTTAAGAATAAAGTAGAAAAACAAACAGGAAAGAGTATAAAAACCATCCGATCTGATCGGGGTGGTGAATACTTGAGTACTGAGTTCATTAAATACTTAAAGGATAATGATATCCTTTCTCAGCTTACACCTCCTTATACACCTCAGATGAATGGTGTATCAGAAAGGAGAAATCGCACATTAATGAAAATGGTGCGATCCATGATGAACATGTCCAAATTACCAGTGTCCTTATAGGGATATGCACTTAGCTCGACTATGTATATCCTGAACAAGGTACCCAGCAAGTCTGTTGAGACCACTCCATATGAGATATGGAATGGGAGGAAACCAGACCTTAAACATGTTAAAGTCTGGGGATGTCCTACTCATGTTAAAAGACATGACGCAGATAAACTGGAATCTATAACTGACAAATGCAGATTTGTGGAATATCCAAAGGAAACTTATGGATATTACTTATATCTTCTTGGCGAACAAAAGGTGTTTGTGGCCAGGTGAGCTGTCTTTTTGGAAGAAGATTATATTCTCCAGAAAGACAGTGGGAGTAAAGTAATACTGGAAGAAGTTTCAGACCCACAAACTAGCAATGGTTCATCAGATGAACCATCAGTTTCTGAACCTGTTCAAAATGATACACATGAACCTCGTAGGTCTAAAAGAGTACCTAAACCACCAGAAAGATATGTGGGACATATTAATTTGGATGGTTCAAGGATACTCTATAATGAGGATGATGATCCCAAGACTTACTAGGAGGCCATTGAAAGTCCAGAGGCCGGGAAATGGCGGGAAGCCATGAATTCTGAAATACAGTCCATGTACATCAACCAAGTTTGGAACTTGGTGGATTTACCCGATGGTATAGTACCTATCGGCTGCAAAGGGATATTTAAAAGAAAGATCGGTGCAGATGGACGTATTGAGACTTATAAAGCAAGATTAGTGGCAAAAGGCTATCGTCAAAGACAAGGTGTTGACTATGACGAAACCTTTTCACCCGTCGCTATGATTAAGTCCATCAGAATTCTTCTCGCCATTGCCGCCTATCATGATTATGAAATCTGGCAGATGGATGTGAAGACTGCCTTCCTCAATGGAAACCTTGAGGAGGAGGTGTATATGATACAACAAGAATGATTCACATCCAAATAATCTCCAGACATTGTATACAAGTTGCAGGGGTCCATTTATGGACTGAAGCAAGCATCCCGAAGTTGGAACATAAGATTTGATGAGGGGATCAAATCTTATGGCTTCATTAAGAATGAAGATGAGTCTTGTGTATATAAGAAAAACAGTGGGAGCGCAATCACATTTCTGGTTCTTTACGTTGACGACATCCTACTCATTGGGAATGATGTAGGAATGATGTCATCAGTAAAGATATGGCTGTCAAAGAACTTCTCCATGAAGGACTTGGGAGAAGCATCTTACGTATTAAGAATACGGATCTATAGAGATAGATCAAAGAAGATGCTAGCTTTAACCCAATCCATATACATAGAAACCATTGTCAAAAGGTTTGGCATGGAAAATTCTAAGAGAGGTCTCATACCGATGAGACATGAAATTTCACTCTCTAAAGGTCAGTCTCCCAAGATACCTGAAGAGAGGGTAGTAATGGATAAAGTCCCTTATGCTTCTGCCATAGGGTCCATCATGTATGCCATGCTATGTACCAGACCTGATGTAGCATATGCTCTAAGTGTTACGAGCAGACATCAGGCAGATCCAGGTGATGAACACTGGAAGGCTGTGAAATGCATCCTTAAGTACTTAAGAAGGACTAAGGATCTATTTCTAGTCTATGGAGGAGGAGACTTAAAGCTGTAAGGATACACTGACTCGAGTTTTCAGTCTGATCCTGACGACAGCAAGTCAACATCAGGTTTTGTTTTTACACTCAACGGGGGAGCAGTGAGCTGGAAAAGTTCCAAGCAGGAAACCACTGCTGATTCGACAACAGAAGCCGAGTATATTGTTGCTGCTGAAGCTGCTAAGGAAGCTGTATGGATGAAGAAATTCATAGGCGATCTTGGTGTGGTGGAAAGCATATCTGGTCCCGTCCCACTGCTGTGTGACAACAATGGGGCGATTGCTCAAGCGAAAGAGCCGAGGTCTCATCAGAAGTCGAAGCACATTCTGTGGCGCTTTCATCTGATCAGAGAGATTATAGCTCGAGGAGATGTCGTGGTGGAAAGAGTTCCCTCAGCCGACAACATAGCAGATCCACTTACAAAACCTTTGTCTCAAAATGTTTTTGAGCGTCACTTAGAGAATATGGTATTCTGTATAAAAGTGATTGGCTTTAGTCCAAGTGGGAGATTGTTAGTATTAGATGGTCTCAAAGCCAATCCGATACTGTGTACTTATTCAGATTATTAATAAATGGCAATAATTCATTGTGTGTAATTAATTCGATCTGTGTTTATCGTATCACGATGAAGTCTATGAACATGTGCAACAATCTTCGGATTGTGATGAGATCATAATTACGGAACCGAAAACTTATAAACACATGTTCTTAATTGTTCCTAGTCATAGGATGTTTGAGATAGGACATCGAACATCCGGATAGACTAGTATAGGTTACTTCAGCTCATATGATGAGGGTGACTGATCCCATAAGTCACTTGTGTGGAGACACTATGCTGAACCTATAGGTGCTCATTGGTGAATGAGTTCACTGAACTGATCCGACTATGAATCGCTGGATGGTAATCACCTCACTGTTAACCAGCTCGATTCAATTGTCACGGTTGCGTGGATGATCCTTAGACCTAAGACTCCAAAGATATCTTGTTGGTAGGTTTCTGAGCTTTGACCTTGATGAACGAATCCCTAACCATGGGTTATCAATAAGTCAAGCGATCGGGTTCAGGGAAATGCCCTCGAAGGTAATTGTGTGTTCAATACGGGATCATCCGCTCTCGGTAGTTTGAGAGAGAATGTTCCGGGAACGATGCGCTTAAAGTCCCAGGCCATGGTGGACTCTGTAATCGATAAAGAGTTATCGGATTCAGATTAGAGGCATCTAATTCAAGTGAATCGACCAAATATGGTTTAACAGTAAACCATGCCCTAGGTCGATTCGAGAACATTGTACGGATGAAGGATTATATCCGCGTGCTAACCGATGACAAAAAGGTTCCAATAGAGGGTTGCGATAACCCCAGTGCCATCCAGGATCACGCGATGTTGCTTGGCATCCAACGTGATCGGCAATCCGTCTGAATTTATTGTGGGACATTAAATTCGGCTGATTAATTGAATATAAGGATATTAATTAATTCAGTGGGTCAGTAAAGGGTTACTTGACTTAATGGGCTATTAACTGGACTGGTACTTGGGCCTAGAGGGTCACACGCAAATGGTTTTCAAGTCGATGGATTATCCGACAGGATTTCGGATAAGTCTGGGTTTTTATGAAAAACCGCAAATAGACTTCTTATAAAAGAACGGATTCTACGCCGGGGCTAGCAACCCTAACCTAGCCGTCATTCGTTCTTCCCCACTTTCTCTCTCCTCTGGGCGTGCGGTTCCCAACTGCTCCACCTTCCGTTCGACGGGGATTCCGAATCTGCATGTCGCGGCGGATTACGTGCAGTCAGACGGGATCTTCGAACGCCGCAGCGAGCGAGGAAGCGAGGACGATCTATCGCGAGGAGAACCGCGTGGATACCGCTAGAGGTCGGGTATCTGCGCGACTTGCGGCATCGCTCCGACGGAACCGGAAAACGGACGCGGATTCGAATCCGCGCAAGGTAAATCGATCTACATCGGTTTTAGTGTTAACGACCGAAACGGGACAGATCCGGTCCCGAAAATTTTATTCCGCTGCGTTTTAGGATCGGATCGCGACACAGCAATCCCAACAAATGGGAGTGGTGTGTTTTATTGTGAATTCCTCCTATCTCTATTTGTGTGTTTTTCATGCGTTTTGGGAGAGGGGACCTCATGTTATGACTCGGTGGAGACCAAAGGGGAGCTCGATTTCGGATGCAAAACGAGTCCACTCAGGGCGACGCGATTTGCAAAATGCGTCAACCTGAGTTGACGTGATTTGTGGCCCATACCTCTGAGACCCGATGCCAGAGAGTTGGTTGTTGCGTTGAATGACGTCGACTATGGTCGACGCGATTCAGGCCTATATTCCTGAGTCCCCGAGGTTCGAGAGTGAGGAAAACTAGTTATAAGGCCTTGAATGGCATGGACTTAAGTTGACGCGGTTCAAGCTGAAGCCCCATATTTCCTGCATTTAACATGTGTGATTATTATACATTATGTCAATTAGATTCTTATATATTGTTAGAAAATTTTGTTAATGCATGCTTGAAATCATATATTGGGGGAGGGGATTTTCATGGGTTCGGAATTGCATTATATTGTGTTTATGTGATCATAGACCTAAAGTGATAGTTATTAGCACTTGACACCTTGTGCCAGTGTGAGAGTGACACAGTGTCGCTTAGGAGGCGAAGGTCATCTGGTATACTCCGGAGTAGTAGCTAGTACCGGTGTAGGAGTGGCACACTTTAGAGTGTCATTCGTGGCTGGAAAGAGGCAGAACCACCTAGAGCTGGACAGGCTGGAATAGCCAGCGCGCTATCCGAAGGATTGTTGTTCCGTCCCAACGGGTCAGTGTCTTCCTCGTTGACTTGATAGCTTCTTTTGCATTTCTTACGGTGGACGTGTGATTTATTTATCGCTTTACTTGCACATATATTGCCTATATATATCATTGTTGTGTTGCGATTGTGTGTACGTGTGTGGGAGGTGGGGATCGAAGGATCCCTACTGAGTCCATTCTAGTGTGACTCACTTCCTGCGATTTCAGGTGAGGGTTCCCGACAGACGTAGTAGTTGTGGAGTTTCGTCTCGGATTGCGCGTCAGCAGCTACTGTTCCGGGGTATGCCCGACATAGCTGTACTTTTATTTCAGACATATACGCATAATTATTTCATTTCAGATGTAGACTATGTAATTATTTGCTGAATCGAGTCGAACTGTAATAATTTTTAATTCCTACACTTTCTTTATAGTTCTATGTTGTGTGGAATGTTTAGTTTAGTTTATCATTTATTTTTCAAACTCATTTGAGATCCTAGTTTGGCTCTTAATTTTAATGATTCGATACCTATTTAGTAATCGGATCTCCGATTGTAGGGTGACAAGTCGTTACAATAGTTCTTCCTATGCTTGTTGTTTCACCTCACGTTTTTTCTTACTCGATTGTTGTCAGTGTGTTTGGGAGGTAGGGATTGTAGACACGCTAATTTTGATGTCATTTCGAGTAAATTTCATATCATATAATAATGCCTCAGAATGGTCTGATATTTAATCATTAATTAATTCTTATTTATCTTTTTGAGTGCCGGGTTTAACAGATATGTTTAAGTTAATCAATTAAAATGATTTTAACTCAAATTTCAATTAAAAATATGAAGAAGTCTAAAAGACGTCTACATGTGTGGACGCCATTTAGAGTTTATTCTTATTTTAACGTTTAAATTTGAATTTTAATCAACCGATTAATTAGCTAAAAGGCGTCTGCCAAGTACGACGCGTTTTAGGTTTCCTAGGCTATTTCTACTTCTCTTCCGGATGTTTATCCTTATCTTAATTAGTGTAAAAGACGTCTATACATGTAGACGCGTTTTAGCTAATATAGATAAAGATAAGTTTTCCGGATATTTATCCTTATCTTAATTAATCTGAAAGGCGTCAGCCAGGGTGGACGCGTTTTAGATAATTACAGATAAAGATAAATTAATATGTATTTATCTGTTGGTTAAGATGTATAAATCCTAAATTTTTCCATATAAATTCACGGACGCAGAAGAAGTCTATAAATACCTTGCATCTTGAAAGTTAAAAAAAAAAAAAAAAAAGAAGAAGAAGAGAGAAGTTAGAATCAGAGTTAGCGATTGAAGATCGAAGCAACGACGTCTAAACGCCGAAGCACTGCTGTTTCCAGAAGTTGGTGTCCATTTTTCATCCAATTCAAGGCTTCATCCAATTCGGCATAAGTGTTTCATTTCTGCATTTTCATTTACATCTTCATTAATCTCTCATTCTTCATCATCACTTCATGCAACACACACCACTTGCATTCTTTTCAAAGCCTATTTGATTAAGGGGTTTAAAAAGTCATCCCAACAAGTAAGTTTGCTGTTTAGTTGCATGTTCAAAACTCTATTTAGAATGGATACTAGCTTTGTCTAAGTTCTCATCATTGTTTCTTTATGCTTCTTTCTATTTCTTGAAAGCTGCAAAGGAGAATCAAAGGAAGGAAAAGAAGCAAATCAAAGAACTCTGGACGATCCTCAACTTCAACCTTAACAGTAAGAACAAAAGAAGAGGAAGGGCTCTCTTTCTTCAGCCGGCTGAAGGAGGGGGAATCAAGGACTCAACATCTTCCGCGTTTAAACAGGTAGGCGATCAAACTTTCTTTTGGAACTTTTAAGTCAAAAGTTTCTGGCGATCACTTCACTTAGTTTCCTTTTAATAGGTTTATTTTTGCACTTAAATAACATAGATTTTTTATGATAATCACACACTCATTCTAAGCACTCACAGTTTTTTTAGCGATCACGGTGGGACTTGGTCTCGCCATCTTTTAATTTTTTTGTTCTTACTATCATCAATCGGGCACCTACGGTGCACCACTTGTGTCTCTCGACACGTCCTCACCAATTGGTGAGTGTTTTTAGTTTAGTTAATTTCCCACGTGCACCACGTGCACACCCCAGTGGCAAGATCTTGCCCTCCCCGTTGATTAGTTAGAAAAGCTGTTTTTGTGATGAAATGCTGAGTGATTGATTGATATCTTAGTTGTTTAGTTACTAAAATCATCATGTTAAAATCTGAAACAAAAAAAATCTTGCATGAACTGATTATTTGCTGTTTTTATCCTGTTTAAGGAGGAATCAACCCAGAAATTCCTCCTGGAAAACTGCTTCTGCGACTTGAAAAGCGTCCAGGAACGGCGACGCATTTCAAACTGCGTCGTTACACCCAGATGCCTTTCAGTCTTATTTCTCTGTTGTCTGCAATCCGAGCTTCTGTGAAAAATTAAGGTTCTGTTTGAAAGGCGTCGACTACCCTCGACGCGATTCAGTCAGTTTCTTATTTTTCTTCAATTCTCAGATTTTTGTGACCTGTGTGCTAATTACCCATTATGTATTAAGCATTAGAGGCCATCTAGACTACAGGTCATACGCATTGAGGCTAATACCCTCCCTTTCTTATGAACACTCTACTTGACGTCATCAACTCTCTCTGATTGGGTTGGTCCCTTGATCAGACTAGAGAAGTTGACGTTGAGGCCTCCATAAGTCTCCAAAATCAAGGTACTCCTCCTTGATCATCGGGCTGGTTGTACCAGTTGAAGTCCCGGTTAGATTCCATAAACGTTGTGAGAGAAAGCCATAGAGCATAACGGTGAATACTGAACTGAAACTAGGATCCCGTCCCTTGAGCGAATTTGTGGTTTAATTAAATCCAAATAACTCAACAAGGAATCTTAAAATCACGCTAAACATCCACTTGTTTGTTTAAATCTCTGTGCAACTTGTTTGTCAATCCTTGAAAAAAAAATCTAACATCATGCTGCTCCGATCGGGTAGGGACTTGAGTGTGGCTCCAGACGCCATAGTCAATTACGAGGGAGATGCTAATGCCCCTCGCGATTCTGATTACAACTATGAGAGCGGGAGAGATGCTGATGCCTCTCGTAATTCTGTCCCCATTCCGTTTCGACAAGATGGGAATGTCCGGACCCCTCTCTTTCATCCTCATAATCAATATTCTGATCCTCCCCCGCATGAGTATGCGATTCCCGATCCCATTCCTGAGGGAGACATGAATCAGAATGATCCCTCGTCCTTTGATCCTTCGGATCTCGTCAATGCTTTGGGAGTTCTTGCCTCCCGTCTGGACCCTCAGCAGTTTGAGGCGATCCAGTCTATTCTGAAGGGGAAGGCACCCACGCAGCCTGCTGAGCCGAACCCTGTGGCTCCCCCTACTATCCCTCAGCAACCTCCTCTTCATCCTCCTTACATTAATCAGGCCATGGAGGGCCTCCATATCACTTCTCGGCCAGTTGGGCCGCAACTTTCATCTTCTAGGCAACCGGCTAGACCACTCACGCCTGCTTATCAAAATGCCATCGGGCATGACGGAAGCTCTGCCGGACCTCCTCTTTACTGTCCCCCTTGTCCGACGTACTCTAGGCAACAGGCCTATCAAGTACCTCCACCTCCTCCTCCTCCCCAGGCAGATCTGACAACGCAAGCGTTGCTGGCCAAAATGGAGCGCATGGACGAACAATTCAACAGCCTCCAGAAGATGATGGGGGTTAAAGCTGCACCAGAAATCAACCTACCGAGCCTGCCAGTGTTCCACCTGCCACCCTCCGAGATGCCAGTGTACTGGAAGTACAACGGTACTGGTAACCCCTTCACCCATTTGAAGGAGTTCATGTATGAATCATCCTTCTGGCAGAACGACAAGAGGTCGTTGGCCTTTTTGTTCAGGAGATCTTTAGAGGGACCAACCCTTGAATGGTTCTTTTCCTTGGAACCCTCTGAAGTAGAGGACTATGGTATCGTTTCTCGAAAATTCATTCAACGATACCAAGATAGAGTCGCACCCTCCCTGTCCATCACTGACCTCATAGCAGAAAAGATGAAACCCGATGAGGAGTTTGTCAGTTTTGCCGACAGATGGCGAGGCTTGGCCGAGAAAGTGAAAGATCACTTGTCCGAGTCGGAGCAAGTGAAGATGTTGATTTCCAATGCCACGCCTCAGTTCAAACTAGTCCTCTCCCTGAACAATCTGACCAGCATGGCAGAGCTCTATGAAAGAGCACGGTACTGCCAGAATGCCTTCAAGGACGCTACGTTCTCTAGCGTCTTTGATCCTCACAGACCTAGCAGGCCTCCACCTCGGAAGCCTGCAGTGCCAAACTCTCCCAACATAGGTCCAACTACTGAGGGCACGCTTTCTCATGAGCAAGTCGGTAGCATGAACAACAATTCGCCCCAGTTCGTGAGGAATCAGCAGCAGTACCAGAGGCCATCGCAGCCGAACCAGTAGGGGTATAGGCAGCAGCCGAACCCTCAGCATCAACAGCCCCAATATCAGCGGCCCCAGCAGCTGAACCAGCAACAGCAACAGCCACAGCAGCTGCCGCAACGGCAATTGCAGTACTAGCAGCCACAACAACAGCAGTACCAGCAGCAGCAGCAGTATCAGCCGCGCACACTGCCGGCATACCATAATGTCCCTCCTCCTGCTGACTATAATATCCCTCCTCCTGCAATATCAGGGTAGAATACCCAGTCCTCCCAGAATCTTTGGCAGACATTTTCAGTGCTCTAATGGCAGCTAATGCCTTAGTCTTGCCAAGAGAAAAGGCAGTTTGGCCTCAGAATGCCGACACGTCCAGGTATTGCTATTTCCATAGGCAACCTGGGCACACTATTGACACCTGCTTCCAGTTTAGAGATTATATTCATGATCTCAACGAGCAGGGCGGCATAGACTGGGAGGAAATGAAAAAGTACATATCAGCCTTGAAGGCAAGAAGACCACAGCAGCAGCAGCAAGCAAGGCCACCAGCGCAAGTGGCACTACCACCCAACAAGGGCATAGTGCAGAATCTACTCTCGGAGCACCAAAACCAAAACCAAGTTGCTCCTATTCTAACAAGCAGCCAGTCTGAGGCTGACCGTGGGCAACAGTGGAGAATAGAGGACTCTTCCTCTCTTTATTTGACGGGTCATATTCCGAGTACCGCAGAACGACCACCACGCCGCACCATCCACATACCCAGGCCACAACCCATTACCATCACCCCTCTACTGACACCTGCCCCCAATAACCCATTACCACCACCCGCCTTCCTCAAGCCCATTATGCCCCACACTCCTACGCCACCATCATATAACCCCCCGCAAACCAACTACGCGCCACTCCTACCATCCAGACCGCTATTACGCGTACCATTTCCTACTTCACCCACTACCACTACCGCTTACCCAGACACCATTCATGATGGATATAGGTGTCCTCTAAGCCAATCATAAGGCACCTATTTCAATCTGGTTCACTAATAAATGGCATTAAATTCATTATGTAGATTGGCATATTTATATTTACGCATAATGAAGTCCATGAATATGTGCAATAGTCATCAGATTATGATGAGATCATAATAATGAGACTGATGACTTATAAACACATATTCTTAATTGTTCATAGTCGTAGGATGTTTGAGAAGAACATCAAACATCCGGTTAGACTAGTACAGGTTATTCCAGCTCATATGATGAGGGTGACTGATCTCGTTAGTTACTAGTGTGGAGACACAATGGTAAACCTGTAGGTGCTCATTGGAGAATGAGTTCACTGAACTGATCCGACATGAATCGCCGAATGGTAATTTACCTGACTGTCAATCGGGTTGATTCATCGTCACAGTAGCGTGGTTGATCCTTGGACTTGAGACACCAAAGACACCTTGTCGGTGGACTTCTGGACTTTGACCTTGACCTACGAATCCCTATCCACGGGATCTCAAATAGTCAAGGATCGGGTGTAGCGGAAGACCTTCGAAGGTGATTGTGTGTTCAATAGAGGATCGTTCGCTCTCAGGTAACTGGAGAGAGAATGCTCTAGAGTAGATCCGCAGGAGTCTCTGGCCAGAGCAGAAACAATATCAGAAAAGTGGTTTTCGGATATTGTACAGCGGAGTCTGATTCAAGTGAGTTAACAATCTAGGGTTTGACAGTTGACCATACCCTAGGTTAACTCGAGAGCATTGTGCGAACGAAGGATTATAGCCACGTGGTAACTGTGGACGGACAGGTTCCATGAGTGGGTTGCTGAACCCCATTACCTTCCGAGATCATGCGGTGTTGCTTGGCACCCAACTTGATCATAAGTTCGACCGAATTTACATGCGATGATAATTCGGTTGAGTAATTAGTTAATATCTAGATATTAATTAATTACAATAAGTCAATAACTAGTTATTGGACTTAACGGGCTGAAAATCGGACTGGTAAATGGGCCTAGAGGGTCACACGCAATAAGATTCTCAGTCGGTGGTACATAAGTGAGATTTATATTAACTCGGGGACTTTTGTGAAAAGTCGCGCCGACTTAATATATATATACACGCTGTTGAGAAACCCTGGGCCAAGCTCCAGGATTTTGCTTGCTGGCCGTCATCCCTCCTTTCTCTCTCCTCCTCTGGGCGTCCCGTTCGGCACGCCAGAACAACTTCCGTCTCCGCCGCGTGTGATTTCCGAAGGTCGGGAATTCCCGTCGGCGGGATTTCCGCAATCGTTGCGGCGACAGATCTTCAGCGAGCGAGCTGAAACGGACGAGGGATCGAGGACGAACCACCGCGGAGGATCGCGTGGATACCGCTGGAGGCCGGACGCTTGTGCGGCTTGCGGCATCGCCTCGACGGAACCGAAACGGAAGCGGATTCGAATCCGCGCACGGTAATTAGATTCCAACCCGGTTTTTCGGTTTGAGTTTTTCGTTCCGAATCGGATCAGCGGGCATCGGGCGGGTTTAATTTTTGTTCTTCGTTTCCGCTGCGTTCTTCGCATCCCGCCCGGATCCCAACAGTGGTATCAGAGCCAAGTTCCGCTCTGATCCGCTCTGGAATGATAAAATTATTATTCTAAATTATTTCATGCATAAATTTATTTTTCCTCATAGATATTGTTCATGGGATGAACTTAGAATTTCGAATTTAATTTTTCTGTGCGAAAAACGAAAATTTTTTGGGGTTTCATCGCGTTCTTCATGGTGATGAAGAACCGGATTTGTGGGGTTCAAAAGGGGATTAATGATGGTTGGACCATCTCTGTGGGCTTACTGGTATGACCAGCTACCCCTCGCCATCCCCGGAAAATTTCCATGGCGGCCGGTGGAGCTTTTCTTCGCATAATTTTCAAGAGTTGAAAAGGATTGTAGAAAAAGCTGAAATCTGCGAAACTGCACAAATCTCCAACTTTCGAGGGTCACCGGCGGCGAAAGAGTCGCCGGCCGGGCACCACCGGTGGGGGAAACGGAAGTGGTGACATCCCTCTGCAATTTCTGGCCACCCTCGCGGCCGGCGGCGGCGGCGGCGCCGCCCAAAACAGGCTGCAAACAGGGCCAAAAACCCTAAAATCAGGACTGGTCGAACCTGCTGGAGAGGGCCTGAACCGGCCGGTTCGGCCGGCCGGCCTGGGCCTGGCCTGGGCGCGCCAGGCGCCGGACCTGGCTCGACCAGGTCGCACCCGGGCTGGGTCCTGGCTGAGCCCAGGGCCATCTGGCCCGAGCCAGGTGCCCCCTGGCTCGGGCCAGACGAGCCAGGTTCGGCCCTGGTTGCACTGGCTCGAGCCAAGGGGGCCCATTAAGCCCTGATTAGGCCCATTTAAGCCAATTTTGGCCCAATTAACCCCAAAAACCCCTTATTTAATTAAAAACCCCATCCTATTTAACTTGAAATTGAAATTAATAATGTTTAAAATTGTTTTAAACATTAAATTAATTATTTTGAGTTAAAAAGGGAGGAGATAATTAAGATATGATCTTAATTATGGATTATTAATTTAATCAAACCTTTTGTGGGGTTTAATTAAGATGTGATCTTAATAGTTAATTGTTTTTAACTAAATAAGATAGGATCTTATTATTATTTGATTTTAATTAATTAATTAAATGAGTTATAATTAAGATATGATCTTAATTATAAATAACTTTTAATTAGTTAATTAAAGGGGTTTATATTTAAGATATGATCTTAAATACATATAACAAATGTTGTTATTTATTTAAAATGGAATCTTAATTATTAATTGACAATTGTTGTCATTAATAATTAAAATAATGTTTTTAATCTTAATTAACAATTGTTGTTAATTTATGTTTAAGATTTGATCTTAAAATTGTATCAACAAGAGTTGTTGTTTGATTATTAAGTAGTGACTTAAACTTTAATTATCAAATGTTGTTAATTAATCTTGGTCTAGTGATTAGATTGTTTTAATTTCTTAGCAATTGTTGTTTTGAAATTATGTATTTGATTAAGGGACACTTAATAAAAGTTATTAGGTGTTTTATTAACTTTTAATAATAGTTATTAAAGGGTTAATTGTTTCTTGAGAATCAACCTTAATAAAAGTTATTGAGGATTAATTATTGCTTACTAATAGTTATTAAGCTAATTAATATTCTCAAGAGTCACTTAATTAAATATTGAAGATCTAATCTACTTAATAATTAATCTTTTAATAAATGTTATTAAGAGATTATTTAAGTCTAATTGTTAGACTATTTTTAATTAGAAATGTTCTAATTATTATTTCTTAATAATTGTTAGTGAGAAATATGATTTTATTAAGGGGTTTTAACAAGGAGTTGTTAAGGGGTTGAAAATTTGAGTTGAAAATTCTTTTATAAATGTTATTTAGGAATTTTTAATTCTATCTAAATGTTAGATTATTTCGCATTAATAATTGTTATTAATGTGATTTAATATTAATCTAAACGTTAGATTAATTAATTTAAAATTGTTCTAAATACTGCATGGAATATTTTAGAATTTTAATTTTAGCTTTGTGTGCACATGTTGATGTGTTTAATGCTTTAAATTAGATTTATTGCATGTTAGAAAATAAGATTTTTGAAAATTCAAATTATCCAATTTTGATTGGTACCCAGATTTTAAGAAAGTCAAAATTATTATATTTTCAAAATTTTAGCCTTCATGTGATGTGTTTTATCATGTGTGGATGGCTAAAATTTGTGGTGGTCATGGACATACACTTAGTTAAATTTCATATCATGTGATGGTGTGTGATTTTGTGGATTGTTATGGAATGTGAATGTTCATTAATTAAGTGTTAATTAATGAGGCTTGTGTGCCTCCCTCTCTCCATTCCATTGTAATTCTATCTCCCTCTGTTATTGTATTCGGCCATAAGGCTTTCTCTTACAATTTATTTGTATTTGAAATTGTTTCAAAATTAATAATATTTGTAATTGATCGCGCCGACCGAAGAGAGGCGAGGATGATCCACAAATACAACCAGGAAGGCGATAGGAGATGAGATCCCCAGTGGCTATGTGTTTGCATGTTTAGATTATATAAATGTTATATAGTTTTGGTGATTAATTATTTGGCTCCAGTTAATCACCGTACTGTCCATGACCACATAATGAACATGTATGGATGATGCATGCTTTTAGTTATTGATTATGAATCGATTGCTAATATCTAGGTATAGTTAAATATATTCGATATATTTATAATCTATCACCTAGGATGAGACCAACTTAATATAAACAAAACCTTCAACATAAAGTCTAAGCCGGAGCGCGAGTCATTAAGAATGTACCGCGTGGCTCTCCATCAATATAGTTCTTAGAACTTGATTCAGTGATGACAGATACTACGTGTTTACCCGATATCTGCCACCATCTGATGAAAGGACTATTAACTATGGCATTATGATGCCTTGAGATTGGAATAGAGGCACGGTGTAGCTATCCTCACGTTTACCCGGGAGCTGCATTCTTACTCTACTCTGTCGCGTATTGATGGTAAAGCTTAGACCAGGTATAATGGTCTACTGTGTTTACCCGGGACCATTAAAGACCTGGGAGCCGAAATAAGATCGGATATTGCAAGGAGTTGCAACTACCATGAGATGGTTGCTCTAAGATAATGGTATGATACTATGTGTTTACCCGAGGTCATACTGTGATTCTTGGAGATTCTGATCCTCACTAGAAGACCGTCGGAGTCTTCCGTTTTGTATACCTGAAGGTTATACAGTCTGTCGAAAAATAGTGGGAAATAATTCAAGATAAAAGACCATAATTGAATTATCAGAACTATCTGCTTAAATCACGTTATTTCCTTCGATCACTAATATGTCTGTCGTCTATTCGAGATTTTGGCATGTTGGATGCCGATACTTCTCATACTCAGACTGACTAGAAAACTCTGAAGAATGTCTTCAGGGCCAAGTGAAAGTCACTATCCTAATCAGATATCATGAATCCTCTTACTTGGATAGACCAAGGTGAAGAGGTACTCATGGTATGCCTTAATGAAAGGCAATGATTATCATGAAATCTCTTATTTGGATAGACCAAGATGAAGAGATATTTATGATGTGCCTTTGAGAAAGGCAAGTGGTAAGACTTTAAACGGTCGAACCCACACTTGAAAGGATAAAGAAAAGTCAGCCGAGATAGAGAAGTAGCAGTTCTCCCACTGCAACCAATATAAGGATATTGGTAAATGCAAAAAGAATATGGAATTTGAAAGAAGTTTCATGTATTCTTATTATTGTCTTTTGCATGTCTATTGGAGAATTAGCGTATCCAATATGAGATATTGGAAATGATTCTCAGAGCTGCGATAGTGTGCAAACTTAGATAAGCAAAAGGAAATCGAGAAAATGTAAGTGTTGAGTTGGACTCAACTATTGTTCATGATATTCATAGGTTGCTGTCTGACAGTAAATCTTTGTATATCTATAGGAGTCTAATATGAAACTGAATAACTGTTATTTAGTTGCATAAGAAATTAAGAATAACATTGATTGAAAAGAATAATAGTTGTTCGAATCAGTCAATGTACTATAGATTCTTAAAGTGACATTTCATGTGATGAATGTTCACTAGTCTCCTATAGAAATGAACTGTGTGAGTCCTGATTATCTATGGTATTGTACATAGGGTTGTACAATAAGAAATCATTGATGCTGATGCATATTGATGTAACCAGCTCCAAGGTCAAAGATAATCACTGCTATTGACTTATCTTATAGTTCACTCTTGGAATGATTCGACTGTATGTACTTATTGAAGTACAAGTTGAATGCATCTGAGAGATTAAGGTATAAGATCAATATGAAGTATTAGAATTTTTGATTTGATTAAAGAAACTAGTACTTAAGTATATGATTTACACATATCATTAAGAGGATAATTGTATCCTCGCTCGATTAATCCTCATTGTGCATCATAGAAATATGATAGAATGAGGAATTGCACCTTATTAAGATATGGTGCAATACATAATAATATTTGCCTAATTCTTGTCCTTTTGAACATAAGTATGAATATTAGATGTCCATACTTTAAAGATGGTTCCAAATTAGTCAGTGTGTGTCTATATAAGATATGGAAACCAAATAATTCATATGAGATGTGAATTATGAATAAACCTGATTTAAAAGTCAGGTATTATCGTGATGTGAATTGTGAATGTCTAAAGAGTTTGGACATTACAGTTATTGGCCAGACGATAATGAAATAATTGTCGTCCTGAAAGCTGTCTTCTGTGAAGAGGAATATGTCCTCAAAGAAGACAGTGGGAGCTGATAAAATTAGAAGATGTTCTAGATTCACAAGTTAACATAAGATTATTAGATAATCTTTAGTTGTTTGGAACCACTCATGTCACACATCAGAGAACTTCATAGATTTTTGAGATTCTCTCAGTGACTAGAAGGATATGTTTGACATATCTGATTTAGCAAGGTGAGAGGAGCTCAAAATAGATTATGATCTAAAATCTATGATAATGATGCTCTCTGTCATTACAACTTTAAGATTGATAAGTTTTACTTGTCAATACTGCCTATCATGAGACTGATGACAGTTGGATATTAAAAGCGTCCATTCAATATGATTGAGATAAAGATGTATATGATACACCTTTAAAGTTTTTAGAATGTCCAGGAAGCGAGTTACGATTTCAAAATTATTTTGAATTAAACTGAAGCTTCCTAAGTTGTAATAAAAGTTTTTGACTTAATTGTCATATATTATGTGATCGTTAAGAATGATCACGGATTGTGTGTATTCAGAAAGGATAGTGGGAGCACAATCGCTTTAGTAATGCTTTATGATAATAACATCAAAGTCATTGAGAATGGCTTCAAGATGTTACTATTAGTGAAAGCATTGTTAACCATGTTTTCTTCCATAATTGATTTAGTTATAATATTCCACGTATTGGAAATACGAATCTATTAAGATAGATTGGTGGGGATATTATATTGACCTGTATGTCAAAATGTTTGGCATAAATTTCATAACAAATCTCAATTGTTGAGATATGAAATTTATTCCTTTAAAGAAAGTCCTTAAAGGATACAGGAGTGAAATGCATCATTAAGCGCTTGAGAAGTGCTGAGGGTGCATTCACGTATATGAAGAGGATGATTTGAAACTATGAGGTCACACTGACTCAAATTTCAAGTCAAATAATGGATTCAACCTTCTGGTAGAAAGGAATGGATTGGAATGGCTCCAATCCAGAACTCGATATTAAGATGACGACATAAACAAGTGATACTGTTATTGGAACAGTATGGATGAAAAGGTTCATCCCTGAACTAGATGTAGTTCTAAAAGGTATCTGATTAAATCTCGTTATTGTGGGACAATAGTGGGAGCAATGAATTGTGTGATCGAGCCATGGTCTCTTCAGAAGTTACAGAATATTCTGAGGCTCTTTCACAGGTTCAAAGACAAAGAATTAAGAGGAAATAACGTAATGGAAATATTCCATCTGTAGATAATTTAGCAGATCCCTGACCAAGTCTTAGTCACAGACTTTCTGTGAGCATCACCTAGATTTGATGGAGATCAAATGCGAAAGTAATTGGCTTGAGTCCAAGTGGGAGATTGATGGATATAGGTGTCCTCTAAGCCAATCATAAGGCACCTATTTCAATTTGGTTCACTAATAAATGGCATTAAATTCATTATGTAGATTGGCATATTTATATTTACGCATAATGAAGTCCATGAATATGTGCAATAGTCATCAGATTATGATGAGATCATAATAATGAGACTGATGACTTATAAGCACATATTCTTAATTGTTCCTAGTCGTAGGATGTTTGAGAAGGACATCAAACATCCGGTTAGACTAGTACAGGTTATTCCAGCTCATATGATGAGGGTGACTGATCTCGTTAGTTACTAGTGCGGAGACACAATGGTAAACCTGTAGGTGCTCATTGGAGAATGAGTTCACTGAACTGATCCGACATGAATCGCCGAATGGTAATTTACCTGACTGTCAATCGGGTTGATTCATCATCACAGTAGCGTGGTTGATCCTTGGACTTGAGACACCAAAGACACCTTGTCGGTGGACTTCTGGACTTTGACCTTGACCTACGAATCCCTATCCACGGGATTTCAAATAGTCAAGGATCGGGTGCAGCGGAAGACCTTCGAAGGTGATTGTGTGTTCAATAGAGGATCGTTCGCTCTCAGGTAACTGGAGAGAGAATGCTCTAGAGTAGATCCGCAGGAGTCTCTGGCCAGAGCAGAAACAATATCAGAAAAGTGGTTTTCGGATATTGTACAGCGGAGTCTGATTCAAGTGAGTTAATAATCAAGGGTTTGACAGTTGACCATACTCTAGGTTAACTCGAGAGCATTGTGCGAACGAAGGATTATAGCCACGTGGTAACTGTGGACGGACAGGTTCCATGAGTGGGTTGCTGAACCCCATTACCTTCCGGGATCATGCGGTGTTGCTTGGCACCCAACTTGATCAGAAGTCCAACCGAATTTACATGCGATGATAATTCGGTTGAGTAATTAGTTAATATCTAGATATTAATTAATTACAATAAGTCAATAACTAGTTATTGGACTTAACGGGCTGAAAATCGGACTGGTAAATGGGCCTAGAGGGTCACACGCAATAAGATTCTCAGTCGGTGGTACATAAGTGGGATTTATATTAACTCGGGGACTTTTGTGAAAAGTCGCGCCGACTTAATATATATATACACGCTGTTGAGAAACCCTGGGCCAAGCTCCAGGATTTCCCTTGCTGGCCGTCATCCCTCCTTTCTCTCTCCTCCTCTGGGCGTCCCGTTCGGCACGCCAGAACAGCTTCCGTCTCCGCCGCGTGTGATTTCCGAAAGTCGGGAATTCCCGTCGGCGGGATTTCCGCAATCGTTGCGGCGACGGATCTTCAGCGA
This sequence comes from Zantedeschia hybrid cultivar, assembly GCA_030544215.1. Classification (NCBI taxonomy): domain Eukaryota; kingdom Viridiplantae; phylum Streptophyta; class Magnoliopsida; order Alismatales; family Araceae; genus Zantedeschia; species Zantedeschia hybrid cultivar. The sequence goes on from JARZZO010000015.1 coordinate 12,470,330, forward strand.
GCGAGCTGAAACGGACGAGGGATCGAGGACGAACCACCGCGGAGGATCGCGTGGATACCGCTGGAGGCCGGACGCTTGTGCGGCTTGCGGCATGCCTCGACGGAACCGAAACGGAAGCGGATTCGAATCCGCGCACGGTAATTAGATTCCAACCCGATTTTTCGGTTTGAGTTTTTCGTTCCGAATCGGATCAGCGGGCATCGGGCGGGTTTAATTTTTGTTCTTCGTTTCCGCTGCGTTCTTCGCGTCCCGCCCGGATCCCAACAATTCAACCATCCAAACCGCTACTACGCGTACCATTCCCTACTCCAATCACTTACCCATCCACCATCCAACCGTCTAAACCTCTAATCCGCACCATGCCATCACCACCTAACCCAACGCCATCACCCACATACCAACCCTCCGCATCACCTACACCACCCAACTCTGCGGTACTCAAGGTGTCACCCGGATCCTCTACGGTTGAGGAACATGCGCTCCGGAGTGGAAGAATTTTCAACAAGGTATTTCCTCAGTCAACAGTTAGAGACGGCCCATCACAGCCGACTGAGGAAGCACACAATGAAGAGAGTGCACCAGGCACTCAATATGATTTGTTGAAACATTTGGATCGAACACCGGCACGGATCTCCATACTTGAACTGATCAAAAGATCGAAGAGTCACCAAGAAGCCTTGATGGAATATTTGTAGAAAGTGATGGTCAACGAGGACATGCCGGTAGAGAAGATTACAGTACTATTAGTTCCTCAGGGGGACCAGCCCTCCATTACATTTCATACATCGGAACTAGCACCACCAACAGCCAGAAGCATGGCTCTGAACATCACGGTCAACATTTGCAAGAAGGCCGTGGATGCATGCCTGGTTGACACAGGGGCTTCGATCAATGTCTTACCTCCGAAGACCCTGGAGTTGTGCGGTGTGCCCAAAGAAAAATGGCTGCCTAGCCCCATCTCTGTGACAGCATATGACAATTCCACCCGTTCCCCTCTGGGAATGGTTTATTTGAAAGTAGAGCTAGGCCCTGTAAGTCATGCAGAGGTCGAATTTCACATTCTGGAAATCGACCCTTCTATAAATGCCATTTTGGGTCGTCCGTACATAAAAACTCTCGAGGCGATTCCTTCCACGAATCACCAATGCCTCAAATTTCCCTTCAAAGGACGAATTATTAAGGTGACAAGCATGCCGATCCTTGCTGCTGCTCATACTTTGAATGTTAAATCTACTGCTTCACCTGTCCGACAACCTTTTCTGTCGGTATTACAGGTTTACCATCCAGTGGCTGATCCTCTGAAAGCCGCCGCTATTTCTCCTTACCCGTTAAATGCCATAAAAAGGGGGAAGTGCATGAGTACCCCAGGATGGAGAATCATGATGAAGAGTGGCTATAATCCTGGAAGTGGTCTGGACACACAAGTACAAGGCAGGACCACTCCTGTCAAAGATTATCGAGGAGCACCTAGAAGCGTCCTGGGCTATAGGCCGAGAAAACTGAAACAAAACATCGTTCAACAAGCAGAGAATGAAGTAGGTCAGAAAGTATGGGAGACGATGTCTACACCACCCAAGGAAGGCCGAGATCTCCTAATATGGACCTTGTATACACATTTTGTGAAGGGGCCCATAATTAGTCATCACAACACGGTGGTCATTACTTCGTGTTTTGACTTCCATGAGATATATGGGAGAGACTTGGCCAGACATTGTTCAGAACTACTTACGTACCAATCCTTGGAGGCTCTGCGGCCTATGAAAAGGAGAAAATTCCATGATCCTGAATGCGAATGGTACAGGTGGTTCGATCTGAGAGACCTTTACATTGCACTGAACAGACTGTTTCTAGATCCGGCAGAACCCAAGTGGCCGCCGCAGATTGATGAGCTGATTGAAAGCCCTGGTGCTATCTTTGACAAGCGGATATTGCTGTCGGAAGAGACCGATGAAGGGGAGCCAGATGACCCTTATGAAGCTGGCTACACCACAGATCTGCTCTGGAGGGGGACATATCCTTCTCGTGTTTTCATACTCCATACTCTGTTTCGCACATTGCTCTTGACCCCGACTTGGTCGCGGGTCATTATTGAAGATATTCCGCGGGCTCCGCCCGTTATGATTACTCTGTCCCCTCGGGACCTCATTCCACAACCTCCTCTCGATTTAGAGAGGATGTATGATTTGATCTGGGACATACTGCTGTATGATCCCCCTAATCCTCTGGCCTTGGTGCCACTTCCTCCATCTAATTCTCCTTCTATTTGTATTCATTCCTGCTTTATGCTTAACTCCTTCACTGTCAAAAAAAAAAAACGCCAATTTGGCAACAAAATCTTCCCAAATCCTCATTGAGGAAACCTCCTACTTGTCCGATCACACCCCATTGCGCGGGTCTTTCGGTCAAGATTCTCTCCTAGATCTACTCTGCCCCTCCCCTCGGGAGGATTCTCCTGTATTTCCACTTGTATCCCAGGATTTCCATCATGCTTCATCTTCATTAGGTTATAATAAGGAGTTTAGTGAAGTTAGGCAGTCTAGTTCTAGGCAGGTTAGTCAAGTTAGGAAGTCTAGGAAGCCTAAGGGTAGGCGAATTCCAGATAGATACCTCTAGGACTTAGCTGATAAATGCTTTTCTTGCTCTTTGATCCCTTAGTTCTTAGAAAATCCAATTCAGGTGCCAGAAGACTGTATGAATGATGAGTCAGTCAATGATGGGTATGGGGTGTATGAATTAGTACATGAAAAGGACCCCATTGTCGAAGATAAGGAAGATGACGAGGACGCAGCTGAGGCATATGCCAGTGGAGTGAAGAGATTCGATGAAACCTCAGCTGCCGTAGAATAGCCCACCAAAGAAATCAATTTAGGGACTGAAGACGAACCTAAGGTTGTCCTCGTCAGCAAAAATCTTTCTACAGAGGATGAGAAGGCAATGGTACAAGTACTTAAGGACTATAAGGACGCTTTCGCCTGGAGTTATGAAGATATGCCAGGGTTAGACTCTTCTCTAGTTGAACACAGATTAACGTTAAAGGAAGGAGCTAGCCCTGTCAAGCAGAAATTAAGGCGATTCCACCCACAAATGGTTCTAAAGATAAAGGAAGAGGTCGACAAATTACATAAAGCCAAATTTATTAGAGTTGTCCTTTATCCACAATGGGTGGCCAACATAGTCCCGGTTATGAAGAAGGATGGGAAGGTCAGAATTTGCATTGACTTCCGCGATCTGAACCGGGCGTGTCCTAAAGATGATTTTCCATTGCCTCATATCGATGTACTCATTGACAATACTGCTGGCTATGAAACTTTATCGTTTATGGACGGGTTTTCAGGATACAACCAGATTAAGCTAGCAGAAGAAGATCAAGAGAAAACGTCATTCACTACACCTTGGGGAATATACTGCTATGCTGTCATGCCATTTGGATTGAAGAATGCTGGAGCCACTTATCAGAGGGCTATGATGGCGATATTTCATGACATGATGCACATAGATCTGGAAGTGTATGTGGATGATTTATTGGTTAAATCTAAGACAAAGGCTGAGCATGCCAAAGTTTTGGCAAGGGTATTAGAGAGATCGAGAGAGTATCAGTTAAAGATGAACCCCAAGAAATGTGTATTCGGGGTATCTTCAGGAAAATTACTTGGATTCATCGTCAGCAAACGGGGAATTGAGATCGATCCCAACAAGGCGAAGGCTATCAGAGAAATGTCACCTCCCAAAAATTTGAAAGAGTTGAGAGGGTTAATCGGGAGGTTGCAATTTATTCACCGTTTTGTCTCCCAGCACTCACAAAGGTGTAAACCGTTTTACGAGCTTACCAAGCCGGGAGTCAAATTCGATTGGGACGATAAGTGTCAGGAGGCATTCGATGGATTAAAGAACTATTTAGCAAGTCCTCCTGTTTTGAGACCACTATCTCCAGGCAAACCGTTGTTACTTTACATTTCAGTCCTGGATGATGCAGTGGGGGCTGTTCTAGCACAAGAGGATGAAGAAGAAAAAGAGAGGGCAGCCTACTATCTCTCTAAACTTCTCAATCCCGCTGAACAGAGATACACAGCGATGGAGAAAACATGTGCAGCGTTGGTCTAGGTTGTGCAGAAATTAAAGCATTATTTTATGGCTCATGAAGTCCATCTCATTGCTAGAATGAATCCAATCAAATTCCTTCTGGAGAAATCTGTTCTTACTGATAGGTTAGCGCGATGGCAAAGCTTTCTATCTCAATTCGATATCACTTACATTCAGCAGAAAGCGATCAAGGGCTATGCCATAGCAGAACATCTCGCTCATCATCTCCTTCCTCGATTTGATCCAGTCCGATCAGAGTTTCCGGATGAGGAACTGATGTCCGTAAATCAGATCAGAGATGATATGTGGACTCTGCATTTTGACGGAGCTTTGAATTCTCATGGAAAGGGGATCGGTATCGTTTTGTTATCACCTGAAGGTGTCACCATTCCACAAGCCTTTCAGCTTGATTTTCCAGTCACTAACAATATAGCTGAATACGAGGCACTCCTTGCTGGCCTCGAGGCTGCTCATTTCCATGGTGCCACTAAACTCAGGATTGTGGGTGATAGTCAACTGATTCTTCGCCAAGTGCTGACCAAGTATCGAACTCTTGATCCCAAGCTCAAGCCTTATCAAGAACTTACTTCTGCTTACTCAAAGCTTTTCACGAAATTGATCTTTGTCTATGTCCCTAGGAATCAAAACATCTTAGCTGACGCTCTAGCTTCATTGACATCTTCTCTTAATTTTCCAATCAGCAAGCAATCCGAATCAATCATAGTTCATAGGCGTCTTTCACCCGCCGTGAAAGACCCTTCATTTTTTCGAATTAAGGAGAAGTTGTTGAAGAAGGTCAGAGATGGAGACATCGTCGAAAAAAGAGAAATCATGTTGATAGAGCTACTAGAAGAGATGGATGATGAACATAAGCCATGGTATTATGATTGCCAAATATTGTGAAGATCAATCGTATCCTGAAGAAGCTACAACTGAGGAGAAGAGAGCTATCAGGAAAGTTGCTCAACGATACACCCTAGTTGGAGGAGCATTGTACAAGAGAGGTTTTGATGGAGTTCTTCTGAGATGTCTAGACGAAGATGAGCTTTGGAAGGTTATGGAAGGAGCTCATAGTGGAGTTTGTGGTGGCCATGCCAATAGACAGATGCTAGCAAAGAAGATCCTTAGACAAGGATTTTATTGGCCAACCATAGAAGAAGACTGTGTAGGATATGTCCGTAGGTGTGCTAAGTGTCAACTTCATGCTGACAAAATTCATTCTCCTGCATCTTCACTCCATCCTGTTTCTTCCCCATGGCCTTTCTCTATGTGGGCTTTCGACATTATTGGACCCCTTGGTAATCCAGATTCCGGCATCAAGCAAAAATCTTTCATTCTCACGGTAACGGAATACTTCACCAAGTGGGCAGAAGCTGAAGCGTACGTGGAGATCAAAGCATCAACCGTCTGCAAGTTCATCATGAAGAACATCATCACCCGATTTGGAGTTCCAAGCACCATCGTCACAGACAACGGACTGCAGTTTGTGTCACAAGAATTGAAGGACCTCTGCAACAGGTATAGAATTGCATTGCATTATTCATCTCCTTATTATCCGCAAGGCAATGGCCAAGCAGAGGCAACTAATAAGACTTTGATAAAAATCATCAAAAAGACGTGCAAATCTAACAAGTTCACAGACTGGCCAGAAAAATTGGTTGAGGCTCTATGGGCCTACTGTACTTCAATCCGCACGCCTATTGGGCAAACTCCTTATTCCTTAACATTTGGAATGGAGGCGGTAGTTCCATACGAGATCCTTATACCGTCATTAAGAGTATAATTGAATAAGGAATTCTCCATTGATGAACACCGTTCAACACTCTTTGCTCAATTGGAACTCTTAGACGAGAAAAGATGGTCAGCTGCTAATCATGCAAAAGTTTATCAAAATAGACTAGCACGCTTTTATCAAAAGAAAGTCATTGAACGTAAGTTCAAAGTCGGTGAAATGGTTGTCAAAAGGATTTTTGTAAAACCTAGCGGTCCGCGTTCTAAGCTCCAACCCAACTGGGAAGGATTTTATATTGTATCGCACGCTTTTCCTGGTAATGCTTATCGTCTTGTTAATGTAGAAGGAGAAGAGCTAAATCATCCCTGGAATGGCTTACATCTTAAGAAATACTACCCTTAGGTTAAAAAGTCGATCAGCATGGTACAAAGACCAGTGGAATCAGAAAATTTATAAACTCAAATTTTCTTATTAGTCCGGATAATTTAACTTCAAATACATTATTACACACACTGACACGTTTGATTCGTGAGTAACAAAAGATGCCAAGTCCTAAGGAATACCAAAAGCTTGACTGAAAGTGTAAAGTACAAGTCATTCGTTTTTAAGCAAAAATCTGCTTTTATACTTAGCCCATGATGTCAGAACGAGGCTTAGAATAGACTACCAAGAATACCCGCTATCTTAGTAGGAGGCCGTCATAAAAAATGGGGGAGATCCGTCCCAAAAAAAAAAGAGAATAGAAAAGCAAAAGTAAAGGGCAAAAATCCAAATGTCAAATCAAAAGGCCATTACACTACAAACGTTACATCAAGGCCATGAAATGAAACGAAAGGGAACGCAAGGTCGATAAATACCCCGGAAAGAAATGACCGAACCCCAAAGGATATTAGGATAGGAAAGGAACATCTTTTTAGGTCTCCGGAACCTTCTCATGGGCTTTCTAAACTTATTCTTCCCTTCTTTCTAAAGAGGCGTACTCCAAACTTAAGGAATGACTTAGATTGACTAAGGGTCAAATCATCAAATGGGATCACGAATGGAAACACAAGTTCAAACACGATGGGTTTTAAGTTAAGTTGTTAAAGAACAATTTGAGAATTAAGTTAATAAATGAATATGATCTTTTGATCTGAGTACTATGCTGATCTTTTATGTCAAAAATCCAAAAAAAAATACATATGTCAAAAATAAAAAAAAACAAACATATGTCAAAAATCCAAAAAATACATATGTCAAAAAAAAATAAAATATATATATGTCAAAATCCAAAAAAAGCATATATTTCAAAACCCAAACAAAAATGAATATTTCAAAACAACAAAATATTTCAGTTAGCATTTGCTTATTGCACTTGGTGTGTCTCATTCCTTTTATTTTCAGTAAGCATCTGTCTGCTTGCATGTTGCATTTTGCTTAAGTTTGCTTATAGTTCAATTACCTTTGTTGATAAAGGCTATGCCCCTTGACCATTTATTGAAGGAAAAGATTAATCGACCAATTATTTGGTCAGGCAAGGGGCTAAGCCTAAATAGATACTTAACCTGTTTGTTAAGTGATGTACAAGATGCAAGACAAACACAGGAACACAAGATTGGAGCCAAAAAACGGTTTTATGTATATCATCAAAAGGTGTTTTGTACATGATACATAGAAGAACATAAAAATACATAAGCCCTCAAGGCTGGCTCTCCCCTCCGCCCTCATCAAGCTGGCTCTGGGCCTCGTCAGGCGCCTCCGGTGCGGGTCCTCGGCTGGGAGGTGGAGGTGGTCCCATCGCGCTCGGCCCTGCCTGGCCAGAAGACATGGTGACACTGGCCGTGAAAGCACTCGTCAGACCACGCTCCTGGGCACGCTGTCGGGCTCGCTGATACCTCTCCTCCACCACCTTGCGCTCGTGCTCTGCAACTGATAGTCGACCCTGAAGACTCTCCAGTCGAAGGCGGTCACGATCTCTCTCCTCGGTCACGACCTCCAGGCGAATCTGGAGACGTGCAAGATCTCCAGTGGAGAGACGGGCCACCTGCTCCTCCAGAGCTCGGATCCGTGCAGCATCAGCTTCGGCACGAGCAGCCGCTGCACGAGAACGCTCCAGCTCCGCTTCAGCCCTCTAAAGTGCTTCATGAAGCTCAGCAACTTGAAGGGAAGTCATTATTAGTCCAAGGCAATCAAGTAATCAAATTCAGAAAGTAAAAAGAGAAGAACTTACCCGAGCAGCGCGATCCTCCTCCGCAAGAGAAGCTCGATGGATGGCGGAGGCGAGCTGGCTTTGGAGGTCAGCCAGGGCAGCATCGTGCGCAGAAGAAGATGATGATGAAGCTCCGAAGGAAGGGGGAGCTGCCTGGGTATAGACAGCTCGCTGCACCAAAAGACAACCGTCAGTGTCAATCGCCAAAACAATTAATTAATTAAAACATGCATTCATAAACATGCATACATACCAGATCGAATAGTTCCTTCTGGACCTGTTCTAGCTGGGCCTCCGCTGTAGGTGCTTAGAATGACCGTGTGATTAACATGAAATATCTATGTTGTTTAGTGTAAACTAACCTATTAAAAATAGCAACTAAAGTGCAGTGATCGCCAGAAACTTTTAACTAAAAAGTTTCAAAAGAGATATGATCGCCTACCTTTTAAACGCGGAAGATTGAGTCCTTGGTTCCCCTTCCTCAGCCGGCTGAAGAAAGAGAGCCCTTTCTTTGCTTTTTGTTCTTGCTATTGAATTTGAGGTTGAGGATCGTCCAGAAGTTTTTCTGGCTTTGTGCTTGATTTCCCCCTTTGGATCTCTTGTTGTTGTTGAGTGCAACAGAGACAGAGAAAGAAAACGAAGAACTATGATGAGAATTTAAGTAGAAGCAGTATCTGAACTAATCATGATGTTAAACATATTTAAAACAGCAAACTCACTTTTTAAATGGCTTTGAAACCCCTTAGATCAAGTAGGTTTTTGAAAGATTGTGCTGTGGTGTGTGTTTGCATGAAGTGAATATGAAAAATGAAACTAATGAAGATGAAAAATGCAGTAATGAAAAACTTATGCCCAATCGGTTGAAGCTTTGAAAGGATGAAGATCTTGAAAGGGACGCCGACTTCTGGAAATGGCAGCGCTCCGGCGTTACGACGTTGCTTCAATCTTCAACTCGCTATAACGCTATGGCTCAACTCAATTCAATTCTCTTCTCTTTTTTTTTTTCTCTTCAACATGCAGGGTATTTATAGGCATTTCTTGCGTTCGAGATTAACATTTGAAAAACTCCGAATTTATCCATCTTAACCGACAGATAAATACTGATTAATTCATCTTTATCTGTAATTATCTAAAACGCGTCCACCTTGGCTGACGCCTTTCAGATTAATTAAGATAAGGATAAATATCCGGGAAAACTTATCTTTATCTTTATTAGGTAAAACGCGTCCATCTATGTAGACGTCTTTTAGACTAATTAAGATAAGGATAAACATCCGGAAGAGAAGTTAAAACAGCTTAGGAAACCTAAAACGCGTCGACATGTACAGACGCCTTTTAGTTAATTAATTAATTAATTAAAATTCAAATTTAATCGTTAAAACAGGAATAAACTCTAAATCGCGTCCACACAGGTTGACGCCTTTTATAATTCTTCATATTTTAACTCAAATTTGAGCTAAAATCAATTCAATTGATTAACTTAAACACATCTGTTAAACACTTAAAAAGATTAATAAAAATTAATTAATGATTAATTATCAGACCATTTCGAGGCATTATTGTATGATATGAAATTTACTCGAAATGACGTCAATATTAGCGTGTCTACAGCTGCCTCACCTTGGCATCGTCTTTGCAAGGGAGTGAATGAAATGGAATGTACTGAAAAGGTGATGCCAAGGTGTGATGAGACACGCTCTTAACATCACATGATTGGAATTTTTCTCAAAATTATCAACGAAGATAGCTCAAGGAGATCAATGGAATTAATCCTGTCTGGATGAGGTAGACAAGAAAATAAAATAAGGTCGATCAACCTCCTCGGAGTGGGAAGTACCCCAGGTCGTAGACACTGTAGGTTTCATCATGGGGAGCGTTTGCCAGCCAATGTGGACGTGCTACAGCCATGATGGATCTTAAAAGAAAACAAGAATATTGGATAAAGAATCCAATCAAGGATAGAATTCCAATGATATCTTTAAGCGAACCTCAAAGATAATCAAGATACTCAATTCGGAATGGAATATTTCATATCATGTTGAATTATTTGATTTAATAGTCTGAAACTTAATCAATAATTAATTCTTATTTCAATGATTTCAAAATCCTATATGATGCATGCTGGGCTAAAAGAAAAATATAAAGTCAAATAAAATACAAATTAATCAAGGATAATATTGTTAAATTGTTATTAATGAGTCAAGATACCAATTCTTGTAATTCAGTGCTAAGCCGAAGCTTGTTTATCCACGCACCGTTTCACAAAAGTGGAACCATCGTCCCCACTAATTAACAATCCAACGGCCTATCCGTGCGATTAAGAATCCTCTGGAATTATCACTGTTTTTGTTGCAGGGGAACTCAAATTCCAGTTTCATCAAAACCACAAGGTCCTTGATATAATCTAATAAATATTTATCATATAATAATGCAAATGATTTACATAAAATAGTACAAGGGTAGAAATAACCGTCTTTTTAGCCACGGTTGGGACTTCCTGAATTCCACAATGTGATTTTCTTGACATTTCCAGCTTTGCTCAGAGTTTTTTCTTGAATTTTCTGCAATCAAAATTATTAGTTCCAAACAAATATTCAATTTAAACATTAAAATCACAGGATTTCGGGAAAATAGCAGATTTGCTAAAACGCGTCGTGTCGCGCAGACGCCATTTAACTTTGAAACGCGTCAGGTATCATAGACGCCTTTTACTCACAGAAACAGATTTCTGGTTGTTCTCTACCCGAACTCCAACTCTATCAATGCACATCCCTTTTCCAATCCGGAAAAGGTCTACTTAGGATCGCAATTCCTCCTATATAAACACCCTAAGGTTATTCCTAAGCAATCCTATCATAATCCAAAGATCCAAAGGAGAGTTTTCTTCCAAATTTTCAAGGTTTCTTCAAGGTTTTCAAGCTTCCCAAGCTTCAAGAAGGAGGAACTCCGAAAAAGAGAGATGGATTCCTCAAACAAGAAGATGAAGATGTCTCTAGAGAAGTTTGCAGATATAGAGAATCATCTCAATGGAAGAAATCCCAATCTTCAAGTAAGTTCAATCAACTTTCTTTCATGTTCTTCATGTCTTTTCCATCATGCTCTTCATCATGCTCTTCATCATGCTTCCTTTTTTATCTTTCTTTCAGAATTACCCCATGTTTCCTGGCCCAAGAAAGTTCACGTCTCTCCCTTGGATTCGTAAACTTGCAAAAAGTGTCAAGCTTTCTATGCAAGTGTTCATATCCAAGTGGGATCTTCAAGGACTTGTAGTACTTGCTAAAAATTACAAGAGTGCGAACGTAGACTGGGCGGCTATGGGCGCCTTGATCGAGTGGTGGCATCCCCAAACTCATACGTTCTTCTTCCAAGATTTCGAGTGCACAATCCTTCTAGAAGAGGCGGAACTTCTATTAGGTCTCCCGAAGACCAGAGATAACAGAGACAAGATAGCCTTGACAAAAGAGAGAATCACTGGTCAACAGCTATTGACATCGATCATGAAGGATCCTTCAGAAGCTAAAGGATGCCTCACGAAGAAGGGGATCAATCTCCCAAAACTAGCCGAGTGGACTCTTTATGAAATGGAAGATTTAAGGGAGGATGAGGCGGAGGATGTAACGAAAGCTCTCGTTACATGCCTTGCCGGTGCCTTATTCTTTCCTGCACAGGATAACATCTTGGAAGACGATCAAATTAGTGCTATTTGCGCAATTTTCGAAGGTAAATCCATTAGCACTGCTCTCTTAGCATATCTCTACAGTGGACTTTCTGCGGCTTCTGTAGGTCGTCCTCCATATGGATGCATGCTACTCTTTGCCTTGTGGGTTGAACTTCACTTCAAATTCGAGCATAGCAAGAAAAGGCCTCTGAATCCATCTCAGATTTTCTTGAATAGTCCAATTCATTGCATTGCTAATATTGTAAAGTTCAATGAGTACACGGTCAACAAGGTTCCAAAACTCAAGACCCGAGCTGATTGGAGAGAGTATTTGAAACTCATGACATCCGACATATTCGACTCGTCTCCACTTGCTCTCGTTGGAAAACCAGTTTGGGTGCGCTGCACAGCGGGAGCAGATCTCAAGTTAATTGGAGCCACTGAGTTTGTGTTGTACAATCCACACCGGTGCCTTACTCAACTTAGCTTGGCTCGTCGTGAGTTCCCTGAATTCTCTCCTACACTTCCAATCAAGAAGCGTGACCTGGAGTCCGATGAAGATTATGAAGCCATACAAATCACCATTACTCTATGGAATCTTGGCTTTAGTTATCGTGTAAGATCCTCTAAAGACAGAGATAAAGGATTGAAATTTCCTTATCTTAAAGGTCTTCATGATATTCTCCCTTGAATGTCCTTTGTCTCTTTTTGATTTTGATGTAATAAAGATTGATTCCATTGAATAAAGAACGATTTTTCATGTCTTAGAATCTTTCCCCAACTTTCTGTGATGTGCACATGATTTTTCCTTAAGTAAAAACCTGATTTTTCCTGAAAATTCAACAATTCGGGTTCTGCAAAATGTAAAACGCGTCCACTCAGAAAGACGCCTTTCAAACAAAAATTATTTTCCAGAAATTCAATTTAATCCTTAAAAACCCGATTTAAGCTTAAAACGCGTCTACATGTATAGACGCCTTTCAACTCTCTCTCCTACTTTTCCCAGGATTCTGCCATTAATTCCATGATTAATTCCCTAAAACGCGTCCAGTGAACAAGACGCCTTTCATGATTTTCCTGTGTACGGCTCTGAACAGAACCTGAAACGCGTCTACCCATGTGGACGTGTTTCAACCAATTCAAACAGCTGTCCTTTACCGCCTCAACTTATGCGCCCTAAAACGCGTCTCTCTGAGTCGACGCCTTTCACCCTTTTCGTTACAGACCCGCGAAGGCCCTCCTTTCTTCCTCACTTTCTCAAAAAATCTCTTCTCTCCACCCGAGCTCCGGCGATTCCTCCGGTGATCCCTCTCAAAAACTCCTTCTCTAAAGCCATGGAACACGGCGAGGGTTCAAGGAAGAAGAAGACCTTAGCCAAGAGGAGGCGAAGGCAAGAAGAAGAGGTTCCCGAGGAGGTGCCGGCGGCGTTAGCCGAGGTGGCGGCCTTCTTGGAGGAGGAGCTCTCTCCACCGGCGCCCATGGCGGTGGAAGAAGAAGAGGAGGGCGACCTCCACACGGTAAGTCTTCTATGGAATGAATGGGCAAGGAAAAGAGGGGAGAAAGGGGTTCTTTTTAAGAACCCGAAATCTGGACTTGAAAGGCGTCCAGACCAGGTGACGCCTTTCAAAAGGCGTCGCCCTTGGTCGACGTCTTTCAAGACAAATTTCGGATTTTTAAAATATTAGAAAATATTTTTGAATTGCGTCAAGGTATGTGGACGTGTTTTGAAACACGTCTGTGTATGCTGACGCCTTTCAAAACAGAAAGTGAATTTTCCTGTTTTTCTTAATTACTGACCCTATTTTTTGTTGTTTTTATTTGCAGGGAGTGATGAGGGCTAGGATCTCTTGGGACCTAGTTATAGGGGCTTATAGAGGGCTCCCGGACTTCCAGAAGGTGCGCCTGCGCCGGATGGGGTTCGGTGAGATACTAGACATCGAGCCATTTTGGCTCGATCTAGTCTTGTTGCAGGCGCTCAGGGAGCGTTGGCATGCGGAAAGCCGGGCTTTCCTAATGCCGTGGGGACATATGGTCCCCACCCTAGAGGATGTGGCCAGGATCACTGGCCTCCGGGTAGAGGGCCGACCGGTGAGTGGGGTGACTTACCCCGATTATCGAGGATTAGCAGAGGCCTTGTTAGGGATAGAGGTATCTAGTATGGGCAGGGAGTCTAGGATGGTCCCCAGGGTAGAAGTAGAGGCTGCCCTAGGTCTAGACGAGCCCCGGCGTCGGTCTGACGAGACCAGGGAGGAGTTTAGGGACAGGTTAGCAGAGTCGTCCTCTGCCATCTACTGTAGGGACCCTAGCCAGGTAGAGGAGGCAGACCGACAGCTTAGGGTCTTTCTTGTCTTTTTCTTCGGTCGGTTGCTCTTCGGTACGAAGGGCGACCATATCCACTGTAGATTTCTTTATTTATTAGATGATCTAGATAGCTTAGGGGAATACGCTTGGGGTGCGGCCCTCCTGGCCCACCTGTTTGCAGATCTATCCGCGGTCACTCCGGACCGCGAGACTACTGTCAGCGGCTTCTCGCCGTTCCTCCAGGTATTAAATGTTTTATTATTTATTCATGATATGCAATATGATATGATGCTTTTTCTAACTTATATGTTTATGCAGGCAGGTGTGGAGCTACCATTATTTCCCGCTCGGCAGAGCGAGGATTGTTCGTCCGGATGCCGTCCCCTTGGCCTGCCGTTGGCAGCCAATTGTGGACACAGCTCTGCAGCACCATCAGCTGACGGCCCTCCGCCGTCAGTTCTTGGACTATCCAGAGCTTCTGGTAAGTTTTTAATTTATTCAATTTTATTCAATGCAATCTTTTATTGTTTAAATGCAAATTATTTATATGAATGCATCTAATCTATATGCAGGTGATCTGGCGCCCGTACCTTGGTATGGGCGAGGAGGGTCAGCCGTGGGTGACAGCTGGCAGGAGGAGGTTCGGGAGGCAAATGTGGCTGCATTGCCTCAACAAAATTGAGCCCCTCCGCCTCCGGCTTGTGATGAGGACCCTGGGCCTCCACCAGGAATGGATCGACGAGGAGGTCCCGGAGGACGTCGGGAGGAGCATGAGGGGCAAGCAAGCCCTCACAGATTGGCGTGCGAAATTCCCCGAGCAGTACGAGGATTGGCACCGCCGCGGCGTACGGGTGGAGTCCCGTGCGGAGAGTAGCGAGGGCTACCTCCAGCATTACCGGGCCCATTATGCCGATCAACTTCGGCTCCTCCGACCACTCGATGTAAGTATGCATTCATGCGTCTTTAATTTTATTATTATCTTGATTTATGTTTGGTGAATGAATGTATGAATATGTGACTTGCAGGATGCACGTGATGCGGTCATCATTGACCTCCGGGCCCGCCTACATGATGCGGAGGCCCAGCTAGAACAAGTCCAAAAAGAATTGTTCGATCTGGTATGTATGCATGAATATGAATGCATGTTTTAATTAATTATTTGTTTTGGCGATTAACCACTGACAGTGTTCTTTTGGTGCAGCGAGCCGTCTACACCCAGGCGGCTCCCCCTACTTATGGAGCTTCATCTTCATCATCCGCTGCGCATGACGCTACCTTGGCTGACCTCCAGAGTCAGCTCGCTTCTGCCATCCACCGAGCTTCCCTTGTGGAGGAGGATCGGGCCACTCGAGTAAGTTCCTTCCCTTTGGCTTTCTTTTCCAAATTTGATTCTCATTACTTAATTGCCTTGGACTAATAAAATCTTCTTCTGCAGGTTGCTGAGCTTCAGGAGGCCCTTCGACAGAGGGATGCGGAGCTAGCAGAAGCACGGACTTCGGCTGCTCGCATTGCCGAGTTGGAGGCTCAAGTGGCGCGCCTCTCCACTGGAGATCTGGCACGACTCCAGGTTCGCTTGGAGATCCTGACGGAGGAGAGGGACCGCGACCGTCTTCGGATGGAGAGTCTCCAGGGACGTCTGTCCGTCGCAGAGCATGAGCGCAAGATGGTGGAGGAGAGATACCAGCGAGCCCGCCAGCGGGCTATTGATCGAGGTCAGGCGAGTGCCTTTACCGCCAGCATAGCCATATCATCTGGCCAGGCAGGGCCAAGTGCGATGGGACCGCCTCCTCCTCCTAGAGCTCCACCGCCAGATGCCCAGGATGAGGCCCAGAGTCAGTTGGATGAGGGCGGAGGGGAGAGCCAGCCTTGAGGGCTTTTGTACTTCTTTTCCTTTTCATGTATCATGTATAAAACACTTTTGATATATACATGAAACTTTTGGGCTCCAATTTCGTGTTCCTGTGCTTATCTTGCATCCTGTACAACACTTAACAAACAGGTTAAGTATCTATTTAGGCTTACCCCCTTGCCTGACCAAACAAATGGTCAATCAATCTTTTCCTCGAATAAATGGTCAAGGGGCATAGCCTTTATTAACAAAGGTAATAAGAATAATCAGACTTAAGCAAAATGCAACATACAAGCAAACATATGCTCACTGAAAATAAAATGCATGAAACACACTAAATGCCACAAGCAAATGCTAATTGAAATATTTTTGTGGTTTTGAAATATTCATTTTTTGTTTGGGATTTTGAAATATGTATTTTTTTGGATTTTGACAAATGTACATTTTTTTTTGAATTTTTTTGACATATATACTTTTTTTGAATTTTTGACTATGCAATTTTTTTGAATTTTTTGGACATATGCAATTTTTTTGAATTTTTGACTATGCAATTTTTTTTGAATTTTTGGGACATATACATTTTTTGAATTTTTGACTATGCAATTTTTTTGAATTTTTGACTAAAAGACCAGTATGGTACTTAGATCAAAAGATCATATTCATTTATTAACTTAATTTCCAAATTGTTCTTTAACAACTTAACTTAAAACCCATCATGTTTGAACTTGTGTTTCCATTCGTGATCCCATTTGATGATTCGACCCTTAGTCAATCTAAACCATTCCTTAAGCTTGAAGTACACCTCTTTAGAAAGAAAAGAAGAATAGATTTAGAAAGCCCATGAGAAAGTTCCGGAGACTTAAAAAGATGTCCCTTTCCAACCCTAATATCTGTTGGGGTTCGGTCATTTTCTTTCCGGGGTATTTATCGACCTTGCGTTCCCTTTTGTTTCATTTCATGGCCTTTGTGTAACGTTTGTAATGTATTGGCCTTTTGATTTGAATTTGGCTTTTTGCTTCTTTTTTTTTGCTTTTCTATCCTTTTCTTTTTTTTCGGGACGGATCTCCCCCATTTTTTTTGACGGCCTCCTACTAAGATGGCGGGTATTCTTGGTAATCTATTCTAAGCCTCGTTCCGACATCATGAGCCGAGTGTAAAACAGAATTTTATTTAAAAGGAATGATTTGTACTTTACACCCTCAGTCAAGCTTTTGATATTCTTAAGGACTTGGCATCTCTTGTTACTCACGAATCAAACGTGTCAGTGTGTGCAGTAATGAGTTTGAAGTTAAATTATTCAGACTAACAAAGAAATTTGAGTTTATAAATTTTCTGATTCCACTGATCTTTGTACCATACTGATCGACTCTTTAACTTAAGGGTAGTATTTCTTAAGGTGTAAACCATTCCAGGGATGATTTAGCTCTTCTCCTTCTGCATTAACCAAATGATAAGCATTACCAGGATAAGCGTGCGATACAACATACGGTCCTTCCCAGTTGGGTTGGAGCTTAGAACGCGGACCACCAGGTTTTACAAAAATTCTTTTAACGACCATTTCACCGACTTTGAACTTTCGTTCAATGACTTTCTTTTGATAAAAACGTGCTAATCTGTTTTGATAAACTTTTGCATGATTAGCAGCTGACCATCTTTTCTCATCTAAAAGTTCCAATTGAGCAAGAAGTGCTGAACGATGTTCATCAATGGAAAATTCCTTGTTCAATTGTACTCTTAATGACGGTATAAGGATCTCATATGGAACTACCGCCTCCATTCCAAATGTTAAGGAATAAGGAGTTTGCCCAGTAGGCGTGCGGATTGAAGTTCGGTAGGCCCATAGAGCCTCAACCAATTTTTCTGGCCAATCTGCGAATTTGTTAGATTTACACGTCTTTTTGATAATTTTTATCAAAGTCTTATTAGTTGCCTCTGCTTGGCCATTGCCTTGCGGATAATAAGGAGATGAATGATGCAATGCAATTTTATACCTGTTGCAGAGGTCCTTCAATTCCTGTGACACGAACTGCGGTCCGTTGTCGGTGACGATGGTACTTGGAATTCCGAATCTTGTGATGATGTTCTTCATGATGAATTTGCAGACGGTTGATGCTTTGATCTCCACGTATGCTTCAGCTTCTGCCCACTTGGTGAAGTATTCCGTTGCCGTGAGAATGAAAGATTTTTGCTTGATGCCGGAATCTGGATTACCAAGGGGTCCAATAATGTCGAAAGCCCACATGGAGAAAGGCCATGGGGAAGAAACAGGATGGAGTGAAGATGCAGGAGAATGAATTTTGTCGGCGTGAAGTTGACACTTAGCACACCTACGGACATATCCTACACAGTCTTCTTCCATGGTTTGCCAATAAAATCCTTGTCTAAGGATCTTCTTTGCTAGCATCTGTCCATTGACATGGCCACCACAAACTCCACTATGAGCTCCTTCCATAACCTTCCAAAGCTCATCTTCGTCTAAACATCTCAGAAGAACTCCATCAAAACCTCTTTTATATAATGCTCCCCCAACTAGGGTGTATCGTCGAGCAACTCTCCTGATAGCTCTCTTCTCCTCAGTTGTAGCTTCTTCAGGATACGATTGATCTTCACAATATTTTGCAATTTCATAATACCATGGCTTCTGTTCATCATCCATCTCTTCTAACAGCTCCATCAACATGATTTCTCTTTTCTCCACAATACTTCCATCTTTGAATTTCTTCAGCAACTTCTCCTTAGTTCTAAGAAATGAAGGATCTTTCACAGCGGGTGAAAGACACCTATGAACTATGATTGATTCAGATTGCTTGCTGATAGGAAAATCAAGGGAAGATGCAAGTGAAGCTAGAGCGTCAGCTAGGATGTTTTGATTTCTAGGAACATGGACAAAGATCAACTTTGTGAAAAGCTTTGAGTAAGCAGAAGTAAGTTCTTGATATGGCTTGAGCTTGGGATCAAGAGTTCGATACTTGGTCAGCACTTGGCGAAGAATTAATTGGCTATCACCCACAATCCTGAGTTTGGTTGCACCATGGAAATGAGCAGCCTCGAGACCAGCAAGAAGTGCCTCGTATTTAGCTATGTTATTGGTGACTGGAAAGTCAAGCTGAAAGGCTTGTGGGATGGTGACACCTTCAGGTGATAACAAAACGATTCCGATCCCCTTTCCATGAGAATTCAGAGCTCCGTCAAAATGCAGAGTCCACATATCATCTCTGATTTGATTTACGGACATCAGTTCCTCATCCGGAAACTCTGATAGTACTGGATCAAATCGAGGAAGGGGATGATGAGCGAGATGTTCTGCTATGGCATAGCCCTTGATCGCTTTCTGTTGAATATAGATGATATCGAATTGGGATAGAAAGCTTTGCCATCGCGCTAACCTATCAGTAAGAACAGATTTCTCCAGAAGGAATTTGATCGGATTCATCCTAGCGATGAGATGGACTTCATGGGCCAGAAAATAATGCTTCAATTTCTGCACAACCCAAACTAATGCTGCACATGTTTTCTCCATCGCCGTGTATCTCTGTTCAGCGGGGTTGAGAAGTTTAGAGAGATAGTAGGCTGCCCTCTCTTTTCCTTCTTCATCCTCTTGTGCTAGGACAGCCCCCACTGCATCATCCAGGACAGAAATATAAAGTATCAATGGTTTGCCTGGAGATGGTGGTCTCAAAACAGGAGGACTTGCCAAATAGTCCTTTAATCCATCAAATGCCTCCTGACACTTATCGTCCCAATTGAATTTGACTCCTGGCTTGGTAAGCTCGTAAAACGGCTTACACCTTTGTGAATGCTGGGAGACAAAACGGCGAATAAATTGCAACCTCCCGATTAATCCTCTTAACTCTTTCAAGTTTTTGGGAGGTGGCATTTCTCTGATAGCCTTCGCCTTATTGGGATCGATCTCAATTCCCCGTTTGCTGACAATGAATCCAAGCAATTTCCCTGAAGATACCCCGAATACACATTTCTTGGGGTTCATCTTCAACTGATATTCTCTCGATCTCTCTAATACCCTTGCCAAAACTTTGGCGTGCTCAGCCTTCGTTTTAGACTTAACCAATAAGTCATCCACATACACTTCCAAATCTATATGCATCATGTCATGAAATATTGCCATCATAGCCTTTTGATAAGTGGCTCCAGCGTTCTTTAATCCAAATGGCATGACGACATAACAATATGTTCCCCAAGGTGTAGTGAATGAAGTCTTCTCTTGATCCTCTTCTGCCAGCTTAATCTGGTTGTATCCTGAAAATCCATCCATAAACGATAACGTCTCATAGCCAGCAGTGTTATCGATGAGTACATCAATATGAGGCAATGGAAAATCGTCTTTAGGACATGCCCGGTTCAGATCGCGGAAGTCAATGCAAATTCTGACCTTCCCGTCCTTTTTCATAACCGGGACTATATTGGCCACCCATTGTGGATAAAGGACAACTCTAATGAATTTGGCTTTGTGTAATTTGTCGACCTCTTCCTTCATCTTTAAAGCCATTTGTGGGTGGAATCGCCTTAATTTCTGCTTGACCGGACTAGCTCCATCTTTTAATGTTAACCTGTGTTCAACTAAAGATGAGTCTAACCCCGGCATATCCTCATAACTCCAGGCAAAAGTGTCCTTATAATCCTTAAGCACTTGTACCATTGCCTTCTCATCCTTTGTAGAAAGATTTTTACTGACGAGGACAACCTTAGGTTCGTCTTCAGTCCCTAAGTTTATTTCTTTTGTGGGATCTTCTACGGCAGCTGAAGGTTCATCAAATCTCTTCACTCCACTGGCATATGCCTCAGCTGCGTCCTCATCATCTTCCTCATCTTCAACAATGGGGTCCTTTTCATGTACTAACTCATATACCCCGTACCCATCATTGACTGACTCATCATCTGTACAATCTTCTGGCATTCGAATTGGATCTTCTAAAAGCTGAGGGATTAAAGAGCAAAAGGAACATTTATCAGCCAAATGCTGGAGATATCTTTCTGGAATTTGCCTACCCTTAGGCTTCCTAGACTTCCTAAACTGACTAACCTGCCTAAAACTGGACTCCCTAACTTCACTAAACTGCCTATCATAACCTAAGGAAGATGAAGCATGATGAAAATCCTGGGATACAAGTGGAAATACAGGGGAATCCTCCCGTGGGGAGGGACAGAGTAGATCTAGGAGAGAATCTTGACCGACGGACCCGCGCGATGGGGTGTAATCGGACAAGTAAGATGTTTCCTCGATAGTGATTTGGGAAGAATTTGTTGTAAAATTGGCGTTTTTTTTTGGATATCGGAGGAATTATACATGAAGCAGGAGTGAATACAAATGGAAGGGGAATCAGACGGAGGAAGCGGCACCAAGGCCAGAAGATTAGGGGGATCATATAGTAATATGTCCCAGATTAGATCATACATCCTCTCTAGGTCGAGAGGAGGTTGTGGAATAAAGTCCCGAGGGGACAGAGTTATCATAACGGGCGGAGCCCGTGGAATATCTTCAATTATGACCCGCGACCAAGTCGGGGTCAAGAGTAGTGTACGAAAAAGAGTATGGAGCATGAAGACATGTGAAGGATATGTCCCCCTCCAGAGCAGATTTGTTGTATAACCAGCTTCATAGGGGTCATCTGGCTCCCCTTCATCAGTTTGTTCGGACAGCAGTATCCGCTTGTCAAAGATTGCGCCAGGGCTCTCAATTAGCTCGTCGGTCTGCGGTGGCCACTTGGGTCCTGCAGGATCCAGAAATAGTCTGTTCAGTGCTATGTATAGGTCCCTCAGGTCGAACCATCTGTACCATTCGCATTCAGGGTCATGGAATTTTCTCCTCTTCATAGGCCGCAGAGCCTCCAAGGATTGGTACGTAAGTAATTCGGAACAATGTCTGGCCAAATCCCTCCCATATATGTCATGGAAGTCAAAACATGAAGTAATGACCACCGTGTTGTCGTGACTAAGTATGGGCCCTTTCACAAAGTGTGTATGTAGAGTCCATGTTAAGGGATCTCGGCCTTCTTTCAGTGGTGTGGACATTGTTTCCAAGATTTCTTGACCGTCTTCTTGCTGAACCCTGTCTTGCTTCAGTTTGCTCGGCCTATAGCCCAGACCGCTTCCAGGTACTGCCCGATGATTTTTAACAGGAGTGGTCCTGCCTTGCAACTGTGTGCCCAGACCTGACCAGGCTCGTAGCCGTTCTTCATCATAATCCTCCATCCCGGGGTACTCATGCACTTCCCCCTTTTGATAGCATTTAATGGATATGGAGAAATGGTAGCGGCTTTCAAAGGATCAGCCACTGGACGGTAGACCTGTAATACCGACAGAAAAGGTTGTCGGCCAGGTAAAACAGCAGATTTAATATTTAATGTATGAGCAGCAGCAAGGATCGGCATGCTCGTCACTTTAATAATTCGTCCTTTGTAAGGGAATTTGAGGCATTGGTGATTCGTAGAAGGAATCGCCTCAAGAGTTTTGATATAAGGACGTCCCAGAATGGCATTTATGGAAGGGTCGATTTCTAGAATATGAAATTCGACCTCTGCATGACTTACTGGACCTAACTCCACCTTTAAATAAACCATTCCCAGAGGGGAACGGGTAGAATTGTCATATGCCGTAACTGAGATGGGGCTAGGCAGCCATTTCTCCTTGGGCACACCGCATAGCTCCAGGGTCTTCGGAGGTAAAACGTTAATTGAAGCCCCTGTATCGACCAGGCATGCATCCACGGCCTTTTTGCAGATATTGACCGTGATGCTCAGAGCCATGCTTCTGGCGGCTGGCGGTGCTAGTTCCGATGTGTGAAATGTAATTGAGGGCTGATCCCCTTGAGGAACTAGTAGTGCTGCAATTTTCTCTACCGGCACGTCTTCGTTAACCATCACCTTCTGTAGGTATTCCATTAAGGCTTCTTGGTGAATCTTGGACCTTTTAATCAATTCCAATACAGTGATCCGTGCCGGTGTTCTGTCCAGATGTTTCAACAAGTCATATTGAGTGCCTGGTGCACTCTCTTCATTATGGGCTTCCTCAGTCGGCTGTGATGGGCCGTCTCTGACTGTGGACTGAGGAAAGACCTTGTTGAAAATCCTTCCACTCCGGAGCGCATGTTCCTCGACCGTGGAGGATCCGGGTGACACCTTGAGTACCGCAGAATCGGGTGGCGTAAGCGGTGCGGAGGGTTGATGCGTAGGTGGTGGCGTCGGGTTAGGTGGTGATGGCGCGGTGCGGATTAAAGGCCTAGAGGGTTGAATGGTAGATGGGTAAGTGGTTGGCGAAGTGGGGAATGGTACGCGTAATAGCGGTTTGGATGGTTGGATGGCATCTGGGTAGGTGGTAGTGGTAATGGGTGAAGTAGGAAATGGTACGCGTAGTAATGGCCTAGATGGTAAAAGGGGCGTGTCATTGGTTTGCGGAGGGGTATATGATGGAGGCGTAGGAGTGCGGGGCGCAATGGGTCTAAGGAAGGTGGGTAGTGGTAGTGGGTTATTGGGTGAGGGCGAGTGATATGTGGGTGTGGGTAGAGGGGTGATGGTGACGGGTTATGGTCTGGGTATGTGGATGGTGCGGCGTGGTAGTCGTTCTGCGGTACTTTGAACGTGATCCGTTGAATAAAGAGAGGAAGAGTCCTCTATCCTCCATTGTTGCCCACGACCAGCCTCAGACTGGCTGTTCGTTAGAATGGGAGCAACCTGGTTCTGGTTCTGGTGCTCCGGGAGTGGATTCTGCACTATGCCCATGTTGGGTGGTGCTGCTGCTTGTGCCGGTGGTCTTGCTTGCTGCTGCTGCTGCTGCTGTTGCGGTCTCCTCGCCTTCAGGGCTGTTATGTATTTCTTCATTTCCTCCCAGTCTATGCCGCCCTGCTCATTGAGATCATGAATATAATCTCTGAATTGGAAGCAGGTATCAATGGTATGCCCAGGTTGCCTATGGAAGTAGCAATATCTGGACGTATCGGCATTTTGAGGCCAGACGGCCTTTTCCCTTGGCAAAACTAAGGCATTGGCTGCCATTAAAGCACTGAAGATATCGGCCAAGGATTCTGGGAGAGCCGGGTATTCTGCCCTTTTCGGGCCTGGAGGTCTCCTCTGCTGGTTGTAGTCACCAGGAGGAGGGACATTGTGGTACGCCGGCGGTGCGCGCGGCTGGTACTGTGGCTGTTGCTGGTTCTGATACTGCTGCTGCTGGGGTTGCTGGTACTGCTGTTGCCGTTGCGGCTGTTGCTGGAGCTGTTGCTGGTTCTGATTCTGATTCGGCTGCTGGGGCCGCTGATACTGTTGTTGGTACTGGGGGTTCTGCTGCTGTCTGTACCCTTGCTGCTGTGGCCTCTGGTACTGCTGCTGACTCCTCACGAACTGGGGCGAGTTATTGTTCATGGTACTCACTTGCTCATGAGAGAGCGTGCCCTCAGTAGTCGGACCTGTGCTGGAAGAGTTTGGCACTGCAGGCTTCCGAGGCGGAGGCCTGCTAGGTCTATGAGGATCAAAGACGCTAGAGAATGTAGCGTCCTTGAAAGCATTCTGGCAGTACCGTGCTCTTTCATAGAGCTCTGCCATGTTAGTCAAATTGTTCAAGGAGAGGACGAGCTTGAACTGGGGCGTGGCATTAGAAATCAACATTTTCACTTGTTCGGACTCGGACAAGTGATCCTTCACCTTTTCAGCCAGACCCCGCCACCTGTCAGCAAAACTGACAAACTCCTCATCAGGTTTCATCTTTTCTGCAATGAGGTCCGTGATAGACAAGGAGGGTGCAACTCTGTCCTGGTATCGTTGAATAAATTTGCGTGAAACGATACCGTAATCCTCTACTTCTGAGGGTTCCAGGGAAAAGAACCACTCGAGGGCTGGTCCCTCTAGAGATCTTCTGAACAAGAAGGCCAACGACCTCTTATCATTCTGCCAGAAAGAGGATTCATACATGAACTCCTTCAGATGTGTGAAGGGGTTACCAGTACCGTTGTACTTTCGGTACACTGGCATCTCAGAAGGTGGCAGATGGAATACTGGCAGGCTCGGTAGACTGATCTCTGGCACAGCTTTGACCCCCATCATTTTCTGGAGGTTATTAAATTGCTCATCCATACGCTCCATTTTGGCCAGCAACGTTTGTGTGGTCAGATCTGCTTGAGGAGGAGGAGGAGGAGGAGGTACTTGGTAGGCCTGCTGCCTAGAGTACGTTGGGCAAGGTGGACAATAGAGGGGAGGTCCGGCAGCGCTTCCGCCTTGCCCGAGGGCATTTTGATAAGTAGGCGTTTGCGGTCTAGCCGGTTGCCTAGATGATGAAAGCTGCGGCCCAGCTGGCCGAGAAGTAATATGAAGACCCTCCACGGCCTGATGGATATAAGGAGGAGGAAAAGAAGGTTGCTGAGGAACAGCAGGGGGAGCCACAGGGTTCGGCTCGGCAGGCTGCATGGGTGCCTTCCCCTTCAAAATAGATTGGATCGCCTCGAACTGCTGAGGGTCCAGTCGGGAGGCAAGAACTCCCAGAGCATTGATGAGATCCATAGGATCAGAGGATGAGGGATCATTCTGATTCATGTCCCCCTCAAGATCAGGATTAGGGATCGCATATTCATGCGGAAGAGGATCAGGATATTGATCACGTGGAGGCAAAAGAGGTGTCCGAACATTCCCATCTAGACGATATGGAATGGGGATAGAACTACGGGAGGCATCAGCATCTCTCCCACTCTCATAGTTGTATTCAGAATCCCGAGGGGCATTAGCATCTCCCTCGTAATTAACTATGGCGTCTGGAGCCACACTCAAGTCCCTACCTGATCGTAGCAACATGATGTTAGATTCCCTTTTCAAAGATTTAATCAAACAAGTTGTACAGAGATTAATCAAACACGTGGATGCTTAACGTGATTTTAGGATTCCTTGTTGAGTTATTTGGATTGGATTAAACCACAATTTCGCTCAGGAAAAGGATCCTAGTTTCAGTTCAATTTCCACTGTTATTCTCTAGGGCTTTTCTCTCACAACGCTTCAGAATCTAACCAGGACTTCAATTGGTACAACCAGCCCGATGATCAAGGAGGAATACCTTGATTTTGGGGACTTATGGAGGTCTTAACGTCAACTTCTCTAGTCTGATCAAGGGACCAACCCAATCAGAGAGAGTTGCTGACGTCGAGTAATGTGTTCCTAAGAAGAGGAGGGTATTAGCCTCAATGCGTATGTCCTGTGGCCTGGATGGCCTCTAATGCTTAGTAAGTAATGGGTAGCTAGCACTCAAAACACAAAAATCTGGAAACTGAAAAAAATTAAGAAACTGTCTAAATCGCGTCGATGGTAGTCGACGCTATTCAAAACAGAACTTAATTTTTCGCAGAAGCAGATGCAGACAGCAGAGAAACTGTGAAGCCTGAAAGGCGTCTAGGGGTGTTGACGCGGTTTTGAAACGTGTCAGCGATCCTGGACGCTTTTCAGTTCGCAGAAACAATTTTTCAGGAGGATTTTCTGGGTTGAATCCTCCTCAAACAAGGTAAAAAGCAGTAAATAATCGACTCATGCAAATTTTTTTAGTTCCAGATTTTAAACAGGATGATTTACTAACTAAACAACTAGAAAAACAATCAATCACACATCATTTTTATCACAAAAACAGCTTTTTTGAATTAATCAAGGGGAGGGCAAGATCTTGCCACTGGGGTGTGCACGTGGTGCACGAGGGAAATTAATTAAACTAAACACTCACCAATTGGTGAGGACGTGTCCAGAGACACAAATGGTGCACCGTGGGTGCCCGATATGATGATAGCAAGAACAAAAAGAAACTAAAAGATGGCGAGACCAAGTCCCACCGTGATCGCCAAAAAAGCTGTAGGTGCTTAGAATGACCGTGTGATTAACATGAAATATCTATGTTGTTTAGTGTAAACTAACTTATTAAAAATAGCAACTAAAGTGCAGTGATCGCCAGAAACTTTTAACTAAAAAGTTTCAAAAGAGATATGATCGCCTACCTTTTAAACGCGGAAGATTGAGTCCTTGGTTCCCCTTCCTCAGCCGGCTGAAGAAAGAGAGCCCTTTCTTTGCTTTTTGTTCTTGCTATTGAATTTGAGGTTGAGGATCGTCCAGAAGTTTTTCTGGCTTTGTGCTTGATTTCCCCCTTTTGATCTCTTGTTGTTGTTGAGTGCAGCAGAGACAGAGAAAGAAAACGAAGAACTATGATGAGAATTTAAGTAGAAGCAGTATCTGAACTAATCATGATGTTAAGCATATTTAAAACATCAAACTCACTTTTTAAATGGCTTTGAAACCCCTTAGATCAAGTAGGTTTTTGAAAGATTGTGCTGTGGTGTGTGTTTGCATGAAGTGAATATGAAAAATGAAACTAATGAAGATGAAAAATGCAGTAATGAAAAACTTATGCCCAATCGGTTGAAGCTTTGAAAGGATGAAGATCTTGAAAGGGACGCCGACTTCTGGAAATGGCAGCGCTCCGGCGTTACGACGTTGCTTCAATCTTCAACTCGCTATAACGCTATGGCTCAACTCAATTCAATTCTCTTCTCTTTTTTTTTTTCTCTTCAACATGCAGGGTATTTATAGGCATTTCTTGCGTTCGAGATTAACATTTGAAAAACTCCGAATTTATCCATCTTAACCGACAGATAAATACTGATTAATTCATCTTTATCTGTAATTATCTAAAACGTGTCCACCTTGGCTGACGCCTTTCAGATTAATTAAGATAAGGATAAATATCCGGAAAAACTTATCTTTATCTTTATTAGGTAAAACGCGTCCATCTATGTAGACGTCTTTTAGACTAATTAAGATAAGGATAAACATCCGGAAGAGAAGTTAAAACAGCTTAGGAAACCTAAAACGCGTCGACATGTACAGACGCCTTTTAGTTAATTAATTAATTGATTAAAATTCAAATTTAATCTTTAAAACAGGAATAAACTCTAAATAGCGTCCACACAGGTTGACGCCTTTTATAATTCTTCATATTTTAACTCAAATTTGAGCTAAAATCAATTCAATTGATTAACTTAAACACATCTGTTAAACACTTAAAAAGATTAATAAAAATTAATTAATGATTAATTATCAGACCATTTCGAGGCATTATTGTATGATATGAAATTTACTCGAAATGACGTCAAAATTAGCGTGTCTACATCCGCGTCATGTAGGCGGGCCCGGAGGTCGATGATGACCGCGTCACGTGCATCCTGCATATCACACATACATACATTCATTCACCAAATATAAATAAAGATAATAATAAAATTAAAGACGCATAAATGCATACTTACATCGAGTGGTCGGAGGAGCCAAAGCTGATCGGCGTAATGGGTCCGATACTGCTGGAGGTAGGCCTCGCTACTCTCCGCCCGGGACTCCACTCTGACACCCCTGCGATGCCAGTCCTCATATTGCTCTCCAATCGGTGAGGGCTTGCTTGCCCCTCATGCTCCTCCCAACTCCCTCTGGGACCTCCTCGTCTATCCATTCCTGGTGGAGGCCCAGGGTCCTCATCACGAGCCGGAGGCGGAGGGGCTCGATTTCGTTGAGGCAATGCAGCCACATCTACCTGCCGAACCTCCTCCTGCAAGTCGTCACCCACGGCTGACCCTCCTCGCCCATACCAAGGTATGGGCGCCAGATCACCTGCACATAGATTAGATGCATTCATAAATAACTTGCATTTAAGGAATAAAAGATTGCATTTAATTGAACAAGTTAAAAACTTACCAGTAACTCTGGGTAGTCAAAGAACTGACGGCGGAGGGCCGTCAGCTGGTGATGCTGTGGGGCCGTGTCCACAATTGGCTGCCAACGGCAGGCCAATGGGACAGCGCCGGGTCTTGCAATCCGCGCTCTGCCGAGCGGGAAGTAATGGTAGCTCCAAACCTGCATTCATGAACATATAAGTTAAGAAAAATCATCATATCATATTGCATATCATAAACAAATAATGAAACAACTTACTACCTGGAGGAACGGCGAGAAGCCGCTGACGGTGGTCTCACGGTCCGGCATGACCGCAGACAAATCGGCGAAGAGGTGGGCCAGAAGGGCCGCACCCCAGGCGTACTCTCCTAAACTATCTAAGTCAATGAATGTGGTCACCTTTCGTACCGAAGAGCAACCGACCGAAGAAGAAAACTAAGAAGACCCTAAGCTGCCTATCTACCTCCTCCCCCTGACTAGGGTCGCTACAGTATACCAGGGAGGATGACTCTACTAGCCTATCCCTAAACTCCTCCCGAGTCTCGTCTGACCGACGCCGGGGCTCCTCTAATCCTAAGGCGGCCTCTACCTCTACCCTAGGAACCATCCTAGACTCTCTGTCTAGGCTGGATACCTCTATCCCTAGTAATGCCTCTGCCAATCCCTGGTAGTTGGGGTAAGTCACCCCACTCACAGGTCGGCCCTCTACCCTGAGGCCAGTGATCCTGGCCCCATCCTCTAGGGTGGGGACCATATGTCCCCACGGAATTAGGAAAGCCCGGCTTTCGGCATGCCACCTCTCCCGCAGCGCCTGCAGGAGGACCAAGTCGAGCAAAAATGGCTCGATATCTAGTACCTCACCGAATCCCATCCGGCGCAGGCGCGCCTTCTGAAAGTCCGGGAGTCCCCTATATGCTCTTATAACCAAGTCCCACGAGATTCTGGACCTCATCACTCCCTGCAAATAAAAAAAAAAGAAAAAAAGAAAAACATAAAAAATAGGGTCAGTAATAAATAAAAATAGAAAAATTACTTCTGTTTTGAAAGGCGTCAGCACCTATAGACGTCTTTTGAAACACGTCCACGTGTCCTAACGCAATTCACTTCTATTTCCTGCCTAATTAAAAATTCGGAATTAATCTTAAAAGACGTCAGCCCAGTGAAAGGCGTCACCTGGTCTGGACGCCTTTCAAGCTCCGATTCTGGGTTCTTAACAGAACCCCTTTCTCCCATCTTTTTCTCATCCCATTCATTCCACGGAGAGCTTACCGTGTGGAGGTCGCCCTCCTCTTCTTCTTCCATTGCCACGGGCGCCGGTAGAGGGATCTCTTCCTCCAAGAAGGCCGCCGCCTCGGCTAGCACCGCCGGAACCTCCTCGCGGACTTCCTCCTCATGCCTTCGCCGCCTCTCGGCCAAAGCCTTCATTTTCCTAGAGCCCTCGCCGTGTTCCATGATCAAGAAAGGGAGTTTTTGAGGGAGAGAAAGCGAGATCGCCGGTCGCCGGAGCTCGGTGAAGAGAGAGAAAGCTAAGGAAAAAGTGAGGAAGAAAGGGGGGCCTTCGCGGGTCTGTAAACAAAAGGTTAAAAGGCGTCGACTTAGAGCGACGCGTTTTAGGGTCCATAAGTTGAGGCGGCAAGGACAGGTGTTTGAAACTGATTGAAAGACGTCCACTTATGCTGACGCTTTTCATATTACCGCCAATTTTGGTCAAATCCGTACAGAGGATAATGATGAAAGGCGTCTGAGTTCCTAGACGCGTATTATGAGATTAATCACAGAATTGATGGCAGAATCCTGAAGAAAAGTAGGAGAGATAATTGAAAGGCGTCGTGATAAGAAGGACGCAATTTAAGTTTTAATCAGTTTTTTGAGGATTAAATTGAATTTCTGGAATGAATTATGGTAGAAAGGCGTCTTTCTGAGTGGACACGTTTTGCATTAACAGAACCCGAAATGTCAAATTTTCAGGAAAAATTATGGGCACATCACAGGAAGTTAAGGAAGGATTTCAAGACATGAAAAATAGTTTTTTTTTATTCAATAAAATCTTTTATTACATTATAAAAACAAAGTTAAAAAGAGAAAGCGAACATTTAAGGAAGAATTTTATGAAGACTTTTAAGATATGGAAATTTCAATCATCTATCTCTATCTTTAGAGGATTTTACACGATAACTGAAGTCAAGGTTCCATAATGTGGTGATGATTTCTATAGCTTCATAATCTTCGTCGGATTCCAAGGCACGCTTCTTGATCGGGAGTGTAAAGGAGAACTCGGGGAATTCACGACGGCCCAACCTAAGTTGAGTAAGGCACCGGTGTGGGTTGTATAACACGAACTCGGTGGCTCCAATCAACTTGAGATCTACTCCTGCTGCATGGCACACCCAAACAGGTTTTCCAACAAGAGTGAGTGGAGACGAGTCAAATATATCGGATGTCATAAGTTTCAAATACTCTCTCCAATCGGCCCGGGTCTTGAGCTTTGGAACCTTGTTGACCATGTACTCGTTGAACTTTACAATATTAGCAATGCAGTGGATCGGACTATTCAAGAAAATTTGAGATGGTCTTAGAGGCCTTTTCTTGCAGTACTCAAACTTAAAGTGAAGTTCAACCCATAAAGCAAAAAGTAACATGCACCCGTAGGGAGGACGACCCACAGATGCCGCAGAAAGCCCGCTGTAAAGATATGCCAAGAGTGCAGTGCTAATGGATTTACCTTCGAAGATTGCGCAGATGGCACTGACCTGATCATCTTCTAAGATGTTGTCCTGCGTAGGGAAAAACAAGGCACCGACAAGGCATGTGAGGAAAGCTTTCGTCACATCCTCCGCCTCATCCTCCCTTAGATCATCAATTTCATATAGAGTCCACTCAGCGAGCTTTGCAAGATTGATCCCCTTTTTGGTAAGGCATCCTTTAGCCTCTGAAGGATCCTTCATAATCGATGTCAACAATTGTTGACCGGTGATTCTCTCTCTTGTTAAAGCCATCTTATCTTTATTATCTTTGGTCTTTGGGAGACCCAATAGAAGCTCCGCCTCCTCCAAAAGGATCGTGCACTCGAAGTCTTGGAAAAAGAACGTATGAGTTTGGGGATGCCACCACTCGATCAAGGCACCCATAGCCGCCCAATCTACGTTCGCACTCTTGTAATGTTTGGCAAGCACCACTAGACCTTGAAGATTCTACTTGGATATGAAAACTTGCATGGAAAACTTAACACTTTTTGCAAGTTTGCGAATTCAAGGGAGAGAGGTAAACTTTCTTGGGCCAAGAAACATGGGATAATTCTGGAAACAAAAGGAAGAACATGAAAAATAAGATGAAGAACACGAAGAACAA
The DNA here is from genome assembly GCA_030544215.1 of Zantedeschia hybrid cultivar. Lineage (NCBI taxonomy): Eukaryota > Viridiplantae > Streptophyta > Magnoliopsida > Alismatales > Araceae > Zantedeschia > Zantedeschia hybrid cultivar. The sequence continues at coordinate 12,502,178 of JARZZO010000015.1, forward strand.
GAACAAGAATTGAAAGGGAGTTGATTTAACTTATTTGGAGATTAGGATCCCTTCCGTTTAGGTGATTCTCCACGTCTGAGATCTTCTCTAGGGACATCTTCATCCTCTTGTTTGAAGAATCCATCCTCTTTTTCAGAGTTCTTCTTTCTTGAAGCTTGGAAACCTTGAAAACTTTGAAGAAACCTTAAAACTTTGGAAGAAAACTCAACCTAGGATCTTTGAATTATGGTAGGATTGTTTGGGAATAACCTAAGGATGTTTATATAGAAGGAATTGCGATCCTAAGAAGACTTTTTCGGATTGGAAAAGGGATGTGCATTGGTAGAGTTGGAATCCGAATAGAGAACAACCAGAAACCTGTTTCTGTGAGTAAAAGGCGTCGAGGAGAACCGCCGCGTTTCAATGTTGAATGGCGTCTGCGCGATGTGACGTGTTTTAGCTTTTCTATTATTTACCCGAAATTCTGTGGTTTTTGATGCTTAAATTGAATATTTGTTTGGAATTGCTAATGATTTTGATTGCAGGAAAATCAGAAAATTCAAATGAAGCTGAAAATATCAAAAAGATCCCATTGTGGGAGTTTGTGAAGTCCCGACCGTGGCTAAAAAGACGGTTATTTCTACCATTGTATTATTCTATGTAAATCATTTGCATTACTATATGTTAGATATTTATTAGAGTATATCAAGGACCTTGTGATTTTGATGAAACTAGAATTTGAGTTCCCCTACAACAAAAATGGTGATAATTCCAGAGGATTCTTAATCGCACGGATAGGCCGTTGGATTGTTAATTAGTGAGGACGATGGTTCCACTTTTGTGAAACGGTGCGTGGATAAATGAGCTTCGGCTTAGCACTGAATTACAAGAACTGGTATCTTGACTCATTAATGACAATTTAACAATATTATCCTTAATTAATTTATATTTTATTTGATTTTATATTTTTCTTTTAGCCCAACATGCATCATATAGGATCTTGAAATCACTGTGATAAGGATTAATTACTGATTAAGTTTCAGACCATTAATTAAATAACTTCAAACATGATATGGAATATTCCATTCTGAATTGAGTATCTTGATTATCTTTGAGGTTCGCTTGAAGATATCCTTGGAATTCTATTCTTGATTGGATTCTTTATCCAATATTTCTTGTTTTCTTTTAAGATCCATCATGGCTGCAGCACGTCCACATTGGCTGGCAAACGCTCCCCATGATGAAACCTACAGTGTCTACGACCTGGGGTACTTCTCACTCAGAGGAGGTTGATCGACTTTATTTTATTTCCTTGTCTACCTCATCCATACAGGATTGATTCCATTGATCTCCTTGAGCTATCTTCATTGATGATTTTGAGAAAAATTCTAATCATGTGATGATTAAGAGCGTGTCTCATCATACCTTGGTATCATCTTTTCAGTACATTCCATTTCATTTCACTCCCTTGCAAAGACGATGCCAAGGTGAGGCAGCTGTAGACACGCTAATTTTGATGTCATTTCGAGTAAATTTCATATCATATAATAATGCCTCAGAATGGTCTGATATTTAATCATTAATTAATTTTTATTTATCTTTTTGAGTGTCAGGTTTAACAGACATGTTTAAGTTAATCAATTAAAATAATTTTAACTTAAATTTCAGTTAAAAATATGAAGAAGTCTAAAAGACGTCTACATGTGTGGACGCCATTTAGAGTTTATTCTTATTTTAACGTTTAAATTTGAATTTTAATCAACTAATTAATTAGCTAAAAGGCGTCTGCCAAGCACGACGCGTTTTAGGTTTCCTAGGCTATTTCTACTTCTCTTCCGGATGTTTATCCTTATCTTAATTAGTGTAAAATACGTCTATACATGTAGACGCGTTTTACCTAATATAGATAAAGATAAGTTTTCCGGATGTTTATCCTTATCTTAATTAATCTGAAAGGCGTCAGCCAGGGTGGACGCGTTTTAGATAATTATAGATAAAGATAAATTAATATGTATTTATCTGTTAGTTAAGATGGATAAATCATAAATTTTTCCATGTAAATCCACGGACGCAGAAGAAGTCTATAAATACCTTGCATCTTGAAAGTTAAAAAAAAAAGAAGAAAAAAGAAGAAGAGAGAAGTTAGAATCAGAGTTAGCGATTAAAGATCGAAGCAACGATGTCCAAACGCCGAAGCGCTGCTGTTTCCAGAAGTCGGCGTCCATTCTTCATCCAATTGAAGGCTTCATCCAATTCGGCATAAGTGTTTCATTTCTGCATTTTCATTTACATCTTCATTAATCTCTCATTCTTCATCATCACTTCATGCAACACACACCACTTGCATTCTTTTCAAAGCCTATTTGATTAAGGGGTTTAAAAAGTCATCCCAACAAGTAAGTTTGCTGTTTAGTTGCATGTTCAAAACTCTATTTAGAATGGATACTAGCTTTGTCTAAGTTCTCATCATTGTTTCTTTATTCTTCTTTCTATTTCTTGAAAGCTGCAAAGGAGAATCAAATGAAGGAAAAGAAGCAAATCAAAGAACTCTGGACGATCCTCAACTTCAACCTTAACAGCAAGAACAAAAGAAGAGGAAGGGCTCTCTTTCTTCAGCCGGCTGAAGGAGGGGGAATCAAGGACTCAACATCTTCCGCGTTTAAACAGGTAGGCGATCAAACTTTCTTTTGGAACTTTTAAGTCAAAAGTTTCTGGCGATCACTTCACTTAGTTTCCTTTTAATAGGTTTATTTTTGCACTTAAATAATATAGATTTTTCATGATAATCACACACTCATTCTAAGCACTCACAGGGATCACGAGATCCCTACGAGCCCATTACTGGTATGACTCACTCACTATTCTTTTCAGGTGCCTTGAAATAGTGTGGGCCAACGGGTTGTTCGTTATAGGTGATCACTCCCTTGTCAACTGAGTGCTCTTTCCTTTCCTTGTGCTTTTGCTGTCACTGTGTATTTATGAATTGGAACATATGTAGTTCCATTATATTTTGATATCTTGATCTAACCATTACAAGTTCACGTATATCCCCCTAGATGCTTTTGGTTATCCTTTCAGGTTTTGGCCCATGGTTAACGGATTACGATTCAAATTGTTTTGGATCCTCTGAAGCCTTAGATCCTAGGTTGTTATACTTGTTGCTTGGCCAGGATTTCCTTCTTGCACTATATCTATAGAACTTTCAGGTGGTTTTTCACAAAGATCCTCAATTTTTTCTATAACTCTCTAAAGTCTCATTTTTTTGAGAACTTTCTGTATGTCACCCTATAGACCTAATATTATGTTGGCAGTGAGCAAACAATATTAGAATCCCTGGTGGATGTGTATATATCATGTACATAAGCTCCTCCCTAGCCGTCTAGGCTAGGCTATCGAAAAAAAATGGTTCCTACGCATGGATCATGATTAGCTCAAGCAATGCATCATGGCCACCCAGATGGTAAGGGATTCACAATCCAATTGGAACATTTTTGTTTGCAGTTATTGTATATCTCTAGTCCTTTATTCATGAAATGCCATTGATTGAATTTGGAGTACGGTTATGCTGTCAAACTCTCACTTTTTGATCTAATAGGTTGTATTCTCACTAATCTCCTACCAGAAACTCCTTCCTACTAAGATGTTCAACCTTGACCAGGGATTTAATTGGACAACACTCTATATGGCACTCTCTCCCATTTATATTAAGAGCAAATGATCTCTTGTTGAACATTCAATCACCTTTGTATGAATCACACTAAATATGAATGCAAGACTATACTAAACCTTATGATGAAGATCCATAAGTCAAGATTAAAGTTTTGTGATCTGCATATAAGGTGTTCTTGGTGTCTTAGGTTAAAGGACTCGTTATACAACTATGATATAGAATTTCCTAATTGATAGTTAGGTATAATAATCATTCAGGTGTTTCAACTCGTTCTTCTAATGAGCATACACATTTTAGCGTTAATGTCTCCACACAGGTGGTTTATGAGAACAACCACTTTCATTACATGAACATGTAACTTATCTACATAATTTGATGTCTATCTCAAATATCCATTGACTAAGAACATATAGAACATATGTTCAAAGAAGATCCAATCTCATAATCATGATTCGACCTTCATTACACAAGTTCATAAACCTTACTATGTACACATCATATTTGGGCGAATTATTTACACGTGAACATACATAATGTGTACTAGTTTATCTAAATAATTTGATGTCTATCTCAAATATCCTTTGACTAGTAACATATAGAACTTATGTTCAAGGAAGATCCAACCTTGTAATCATGATCTCATCATGATTCGAACTTCATTACACAAGTTAATGGACCTTACTATGTATACATCATATTTGGGAGAATTGTTTACACGTAGAATAAATTGTTAGTTATTAAACATGAATAAGAATATAGGAAATAGTCTCATCGTATCACATATGATTGCCTTGTAGACTATCCAATTCTTTCATGGTTGGGTGACCTTAGGGCTCAGCCCAACTCAACTCAACTATAGGATGGCTGAGCAATTGCTCAACCCTAAGTCAAATCGACCAAACTTATAGTTACGTTAATCAGCTTGGAAGCGTTAAGTTATTTTACACAAACTTTTTAAATAAAATATCTGATTATATGTGATTTTTAAATAAAATATTTAATTAAATTAAAAAATAACTTATTTATGTGATTTTATTTTTAGTAAAAATATATGATACTTTCTATAGTGTGTTTACCACTCCTCTCTTATTGTTCTAGCTCTGCAACTCCACCACGGAGGGGAGGGAGCCTTATTGTGACAATATTTTTAACAAGATATTTTAGGTACAACACATTCTTGAGAAAAAAGGGTATTTCCAAATCTTCTTTCCTCTTTTCTATGTCCTCATTGTATTCAGCATTATGGACCATATATTAGTGTAAATAATTTATTTTAATGCACCATTTTGCCTTTTATTTGACAATATCTAAAAATTTTATTATGTTAGTATTTTTAATATATTCGTGGCCTATGATGTGTATACTGTGCAGATAAAAGTGGTAGTTTTATTGATACAAAATGGACCTACCCTCCAATCAGCCGATCTTTCAAAAAGTCGATCGTACCTCCTATGCAATAGATTTATTATCTGGTAGTATTTAAACCTCTCTTTCAAAAGGAAATTTTGTACATCAAAGTTTTTTAAATATGCAAAGAGCCCTCTGGATCTTTTATACCCTCACTTATATGTGGAGGAGAGTACATAAGTTATTTGTCATGAAAAGATAAGAAAGTACTAAATCTACTTCATACCTATGTCAGTGAGGATACAAACAAAAAAAAATAAAAAATGGAAAAACAGATCTAAAGAAATTTCATCTTGCAAGATTGTTTCCGGATGAGGAGCACATACATAGAAACATTAGTCGTAGAAGAGTTGCAGTTTGTGAGAGAATTTTGGTACTTTAGATTTCTCTTATTTTTTGCCAAAATTAACCTACAGTTCTCCTCAGTTGGAAGCAATTGTTCACCTCACTTCTCCTTCCTTTGTTAAAAAGTTAGAGATTTATAAAAGACAAAAGAAAAAGATAGTAGTACAAATTTTTAGACACAGTTATTGACCTAAACAAAAAAAAGTGGCAGATTCTGTAAATCAAACTTGAATTTTGGTAATTGTGTGTCTGTGATAATTTGTTATTCATAAAATCAGAAACTGTGTCAAAATGCTATGCGAATAAATTGGTACTTAGACATGATTAAAGACAGCCATGCCGTGAACATGGTTTTCACTTTACACCTCGTTAATGTCTGCTTGTGTGGGAAACTGTTTACGTGGTTCACTTTTATTGGGTGCTTTGAGGACTCTTTCTCAGTCTCACACTTTTGTGAACTTTTATGGTATAAAATTTTCTATAGTTCTTAATTTCTTTTGTAGATGATTCTTTTTATTATAACTTAGAATCCTCTTGATTTGGTAAATGGGTGAAAGCTTGAGGAATGTTATTATACCACACTTTGTACTACTCTATTTACTGCGTGCTCTAAGGGTGAATATTTGGAGAGCATTTTAGGATGTTTTCAGTAAGAGGCCCTTGGCATTTTGGTGTCCCATAATAAGTTGTTTCTGGTGGGTTTTGATACCCGATGGCTGGATTTGAGGCTAGTCCCTCAAACCACTCTGTTGAGGTAACCGAAAAAAAAACGTCGTTTGACCATTTGATGAGATAATTCTTATTGAAGTTGCTTTTGACACAACTTGTATTATGTAACAATTAGAGCTCTTTAATCAAATAATCAAACAGCTCCCAATGAATGTGTTAAGAGTGATAACCAATGAACGCACTAGAGAGAGTGACAAATGGAATGGTATAATAACATTCCTCATGAAAGGTTTACTTATTTTCTAATCCATTGATGGCATTTTCTCAAAAATGTGTTTCAAACACAATTTCTAATCAGTTTACCACATATATTATAAGGTGTTTGATCATTGTTATTAAATACTGCTAGCACTAACAATCATGGTAGATATTTAGTTACATGTTTAATTATATGCTATCAATTTTGATATTTGTAGATTAAAAAGATTCATTGTGATAATAAATTTTATAAAAGTCTGAACTCATAGTAAAAACAATAGAGTTGACTCCCTCCCCTCTTCCTTCCCCACCCTTGAATCTCTCCTTCCCTTTTGCCGTCACCTTCCTGGTTCTCCCCGTATCCTACATTATTGACATTCTAGACTATCAAATTATGAGTACCAAAACTAATATTATATCAAATCTAGTACTCTAAACAGATGGGCATTAGCTTCACATCTGGCATGTGGTACGCTAGTATCACTTTACGCATTGGGAACGATACAAATCTTACAGTCATGGTATACTCTGAAAGTTGTAGCCAATATAACTAGCCAGAAGCTTCTTCAGGAGCCAAAGCCCACTTTATCTCACATATGTGCCATGAGACATCATGTAAAGCATCCTCTTACATTTTTGAACTAGATAGACCTACAAATACAGGAAAAGGGAATCATTAGAACAAACAAGGTCACTAGATCAGTAATATTACGAACCTATAAGTACGTGTGATTACCAAGTTGTTTAGCATTGACTATGCTTGGGCAGGCAGTTGGAGGTGGAACATTTTCATCCAGGAAAGGTTCCACTCTATTTGGATCAGCCCAAACTGGATATCCTTTGATCTTTCCCTGTAGCAAGGAAAACACTTCATCTCTTGAAACCCCAATCGGTTATGAACTGAACGTAAGGGGTTATTTTGTCGCGAACATACCAGAACATTTAGAGCAGCAAGCGTAGCCATTCCTTCACGAGTCCACTAGAATGAAATGAACAATGAAATAGACATAAAGTAAGCAACTATCCTATAAGTGGGATTGATGACAATGTTATCTATGTACTGGTTTCCAATATTTATAAGATTACTTTTCCTCCAAGATGTCACATGGAAACGTATCAACTTATCATCTTGGCAAAGATCAATGGTTACCTTTGAAGCGGATGCTATGTGAGGCACTACAACAGCATTTTTCTGTTCAGCAAGTCCAGGCTTCATGAAAGGTTCATCCTGTTGCAGGAGAAAGACTAGCATGCATGAATCACAGATTCTCTAATTTTCACAAAATTATGCTATATTGCTATATATGTAGAGCATAGTACCTCAAAAACATCAAGACCAACTCGAAACATGGGATTTGCTTTCAGATGTTCAACCAAAGCAGCTTCATCAATTACTGGACCTCTACTTGCATTCACAAGGATAGCTTCCTATAACAGATGGTTAATATGATAAGTTGATTCCTGCTGGCTACTTCAGTATCATGGTGCAGGATCATGCTTTTAATTCATGATATTCGTCCTTTCTTACACACCATTTATTCCACAAACAATTAAGGGAAAAAAGGCATATTTGAGGTGTAGATCACCTTCTTCATAGTGGCAAGGCTCTGTTTGTTTATCAAATGGTAGGTGGTCTTGTCCAGTACAGGATGAAGACTTATCTGTAATCAATCAAAATTCATAATGTTAAGAATATCTAACTTAAGTTGATAGTTTTATGTTGATGATTTAGAAAATGCGGATATGTTTTAGAAATAATGCTTCAGTTGTTAAATATATCGACTAAAGGAAAAGACCAAAAATATCATGCTAGAATCTCATGTACTGGTGATAGTAATAATCATAGATCCACCTCATGAATCTCACCATATCAGCCTCTCTCAGCACTTCATCCATGGAAGAAGCTCTTTTCCAAGTAACAGGTTGTTCTCCATTGTCTTTCAGAAACTGTCCATAAGCTGCAGGTCAATGACAAAAGCACAGTAGACATCAGTTTGATATTCGGTAATACTACAGAGAAATCTAGAAAAGGAAAGAGATGGGCATGCCTGTGACAAACTTCTCCAGACGAGTTGCCTGATACAAGTCATAGTATATGAGGTTCATTTTGAAGCCTTCAACCTGCCAAAACAAAGCAGCAAATGTTATCTATTACCATTTCAACTAAACCAACAGGAAATATATAGAGGCCTTTGGCTGATTAAATCCTTGAGATATATGAGAGATGCCCCATGACCTCGCTTCATGAGATGAGCCTCATGGGAAAATCATGCTATGGTTGGGAGTCCTACTTTGCAAGTTCACTGTTTAAACTATTCTTCTGAGTTAGCTCTTTCAGTCGTTTTTTAGCATAAGTTAAAGAAATCCTCTTTCTCTTCATACATCCTAATTTGATGAGAAGCTTGATGCCTCGTTCCTCAGACATCAAACATGATTTTGGTGCATGGTTATCTGAATTCACCTGAGACAAAGGCAATAAAATTATAAAAATAAATAAATCAATTTATTATTAAATTACCATCATCCTCGCATAAGCAGACCCAATGCGACCGGCTCCAATAACTCCCACTGTCTGTCCTTTGAGCAGGTTCCCCACAAACCTGCCAAAATTATGACCTCAGGTTATTATCACTACATAAATTACAATGGGGAAAAATAATAGGAGTATGAAAAAGGAAAAGTTTGCCTGAGGCATACAAATTGGGAAGCCACCCATCATACATCCCTGCCCTCATAAACTGATCAGCTTCAACAATTCTTCTGGCTGCTGCCAGTGAAAGCGAAGCAGCCAACTCGGCGGTAGTCTCTGTAAGAACCCCCTGCATAGATAAAAAATAAAAGAGGGGAAGAACAAAGGGAACCACTTCAAATTCCATTCATCAGACCATGCCATGGGAAAGCCTTCACATCCACTCCAGCATAAATCACATCAAAACATGTCTCAAAATGGCTGTGTCCTTCATGGAGCAGTTTAGGATCAGGCGACAAAGACAAAGGTACCTTTTAGGGTATTAAAAACACCACCTTTGCCATAGGAAAGAACTAACAACTCCAAGAGCACTATGAGGCCAGAGAGGAAAAGAAATGGAGACCCACCTTTCCCTTCCCCCTTAGCATTCACCGTTCAATAAACGGAGGCAGAGTACTCCCTGAGAAGAGTCTCCCAAGTCCACCCCCATTTATTTATGAAGGCGGTTATCTCTTGGAAGCTCTTTTTGGCATTTATGCGTACATGTGGTGTGCAGAACGTTTCTCTTCCTCCGTCCCCGTTCTAAACTTCTAAATGAAGCGTCAATTCAGACTTACAGGGGTGTTCCCGACCGCGACTCCATATTTGTTGGCGGCGTTCGCGTCAACGTTGTTATACCCAACCGCCATGTTGCTGAAAGCAGTCCCTCCCGCCCTCTTCAACGCCGAAAACAGCACCTCGCCCCAGTCCTCGGTGAGCTGAACACAACCACACACGACCCAAAAACGCACAAAAAATGGAAAACGAACACGATGAGCTCGAGCTAACTCCCATAACAAACCAACCCAGAACCCAAGGTCTCGTCTTTGATAGGTTTCCCGTCCCTATTTCACCTGTCCGATCACCCCGTCGCACCTGTCGCCGATGAGCGCGAGGATGTCGTCCACAGACAGTATGGTCTTCTTCTCCGTGCATATCTGAACGAACACATAGGGGAAAAGGTACGATTTTGAAGTGGGTACTTGGAATCTCGAACAGACAAAAGAAGAGAGAAGGGAGAATTGCCGGCTGAGGAGAGCATTGCCTCGACGCGGCAGTCCTGCTCGGTGAGGAGGCGAATCCAGCGGGTTCCGGGCATGGGCTTGGTGCTGACGACCCTGTACCTGCCGCTGGGGTTCCACACTTCGAGCGATATCGGCGTCGCCATGGCTGCCCTGGAAGCGAAGTGGCGGGGTGGGGGTGCAGGAGGAGCAGGGGAGAAGGAGCTGTGCTGTGGTGGGAAGAGCTGCTCCCTCTATATGAAATAAATAATTCACTTATTATTTTTATATACACATTAATTGATATAATTTTATTATATAGAAATAAGTACATACATATTCTTTGGATTATTTACTGACCAAAAGTTCACTCAATGGAAGTATTTTTGCACTAATCTTTACCTGGTAGAGCCATTTTTACATCAATTAGTCATGATATTATGAATATTTGATAACTCTAATTAAAACTTGATTCGAATTGTCCACCATCATCTTATGAGTTATGAAGGATTGTGGCATGTAATAGCAGAGTTACGTTAACTAATGTATGTATATATATATATATATATATATATAAAGTGAGGGTTTTATAATAATATCATATCTAAGAGGATTGTATTTATAGATTTTTTTAAATTTTTTTACATATATATACTCCTGAAAAACACTATACTTTCATCTATACTCTGAACTTTCACGTATTATCATCACTACCTTTAAATCTTCAGAAAGTTGTAGTTATATCCCTCCATTTAAAGATTTTGCTTAGATACCCTTAAATTTGCTAATATTTTGCATAAATACTCTTCAATTCACTAGTCTCAATTTATTTGTAGAATAGGTTATCTAAAATTATTTATTCGGAATAGCGTATACCAGAATAAAGGAGGTTTAGAATAGGAAAGATAAGTAATCCTTGAGTCTAAGGTCGAATTGCTTATTCTCCTTATTCTAGTATAAGTAATTTTAACGCGATATAAGTAATTCTGCCCATCAAATTAGAATTAACAATATTCTAAAAAGAATAAGAGGTCTTATTCTTCTCTAATTCTACAAACAAAGTGGAGCTAAATTTATGTATATATACTCCTGACACCAATGTTATTATGATTTATGTAATATTTTTGACATATTTTGTTGAAATTTACTTAAGTCTGATAGAAGAGTATAAATGTAATATTTTAAAGATTTTAAGAATATTGATGATATTATGTAAGAATTAAAAATATAAATAAAAATATGATATTTTTCAAAAGTATATGTATATATATATATATATATATAACTTTTTTTTTTGTTTTAATTTTGAAGTTTTGGAGAAAACTGTGCGTGGTGGGAACAGATGAGGGGAGATGATGTTGTGGTGGACGGAGGGGAGGAGAAAGAAAGGGAAATGGATAACGTGTGGTTAATGAAGCGGAGGAGGGGCGTAGCGCGGGTGTTCGGACCTCTCGTTGTTGTGGGTGGCGATGATAAGAGGTGTGCGGCGGGTGGAGGGGTGTTTTCTCGCATATTTATTACGAGAAGATAAATATTCTGAAAAGATATATTAAGTATTTTGAGAAATCTCATATATTCATTTTAAAATCTTAATATATAGGATCGAACATAAGTGATCGGCGTTGTGTCATATTTGATTTTTTAATATAAATAAAAATATGTATTAAATCATAGTTTAAAGATTTGCCACGTAGAAATTTGTAAGAGACTTTAATAACTTTTTCAAATCGACGAAGATAATTTTAAAGACACTTCCATTTTTCGAGGATCTCTCCATCGACCAAGATTACAGATATTTAATGTTAAATATCTTAAGTGTGTATTAAGTATTACTAACAGTAATATCAAAGTCGAGTTCTTGTCGGTTAATTCCATGCGACTATTTTTATCCGTCCGCGGGCAATTGTGCTCGGTTTTTTTAGTGGTTGAGAGGTGGATCAGAAGAAGGCTATGACTTTCCGGTGGGTCTCGTGATGGCTGCTGCAAGAAGGCAGTTTCCATGGCGGCTTCATCCCCTCCAACCTCCACTTGCCCACCGCTCTGACATTACTGTGAGGCACTTGGTTCCTGAAGGGTATTAGCTCCCAGTTGGGGGTAGTTCTAATGACGGATTGCTGCCGTCTACACCTCCCGGACAAGCTACTGAGGATGGGGATTTACGGGCTAAAACTAGAATCAGGGTCGCCGTTGGGTGTGTAGCCGAGCGGCCTGTCGCCGGCACGGGCGTAGGTGAAAGGCCTGCCGCGCGGGCGGCGCGAGGGCAGGCGATCCGCCGTGCGGGCGACGCCTGATGCGCACGGGCAAGTGGCCCGCCACATGTGGGCGTGCAACCAGCCGGGCGGCGGCTGGCCAGTGGCGGGGCAGTGGTCTGCCGTTTCCCTCTCCCCAAACTTACTTGAACCGACATCGATGTTCTCCGTTAAGGTTTCTTCTTCCCTCTCGGGGGAAGCAGATGAGCCTTCGTTGGACACCACCATATTGGATTGTTTTCCAATCTGCAAGGACGCAAATGAATTTTTGATAAACAGAACTGGATATATGAATTACAGCACATTTAAAACTTGATTTTAAACTTAAAACTTGTGAGGTTTAGTCTTGTTTTAACCAGTTTTCGTACATGATTGAGAGATTGTTATTTATGATTGAATTACCAGAAATTTTGATTATGAATTATGCTGGTGATTATCTCTTAATCAAGAATTAGTGATAAGGCATGACGCTAAGTAAATACATTTTATAGAAAAATTAGTAGATTTTTCTTGTTAACCATGTCCATGTTAGGTTAAAGAATTTAATATAGTCCATGTGATCAATTATGATGGATGTTGAGATGCACTTAATTACTGAGTTAAATTTATCCATGAGTTGGAATTTACTTGAAGCAGTAATTATTATGATACATGTTGAATGATCATGAATTAGAATAATGTATTAGGAATTGACAGTAATTTTAGAAATTAGTTTCTTATTTTACTACACTTTAATGCATTGGTGATCATAGTTTATTATTCATATAATTTTTATATGATGCATGATAGAGAATATTTTATGATCATAAGTGACAGAGTTTCATAGTAATTTTTTAAAATTTATTTCTAATTATTTTTTGCACTTTAATTGCATTAATGAAGTCAGTGCGTGATTTATGATCATAAATGAGAGTGGCAAATGATTCACATAATTAATGATAGCATTAATTATCAGTTTAGTTGCTCTTATTGTGTGGTAATGTAATTTATCATGCGCGATGAGTTATATATTTTATTTATATGAGTATTTATTAACGTAATATTGAGTCCATAATGAATGGTGCAACATTCCTTTTTATTTTGTTCAGTAGATCTGATGTAGTAAGCTCCATGTGGAAAAATTGATATAATAATTAATGTATTTTTTGTCAAAACCTTGTAAAGGGATGCGTTTATGTATCGTACATCTATTGGACCAATTTTTACTTTGATTTGCATGCATTCATGTATCCACTGTGTACGATTATCACTTTGATGAAAGGAAAACGTCCATTATCATATTTTTCACTGATCATTAAAGAAATATTTTTTAAGAAAAAGTCCTTATAATTTATATCTTCTACTTAATTAGAGAATTATTATCTTATGAGAATACGTCCCTAGGATTTGTGTGTTTTTTCATTCTTAATTAATTGAAGTACTATTTGTGATATGTATTAAGGTGATGATTATGAGCCTAGCAGAATTTTCGATCTAAGATATGTATCACAATAGTGTAACTAATTAGTTTGAGGAGAGAAAATTATTTTTTCATAAGTACCTAATTTTTGTGTAATCTATGTAGTAGCGATGGCCTTAAAGGGCTTATATTATGAGTTGTCTGATCAGGATAAGTTGAATGGTGATAACTACGATATGTGGCATAGAAAGATCTAGTATCTCTTTAATGAGAAGGAGGTACTTAAGACCTTGACCAATGTGATGCTACCACTATCAGATGATGGACTACTTGCTTAAGTCAATTATGAGAAGAAAGGCTATGATGAGTAGATGAATAAGGGTAGAAGTGCATATTACACTATCTTGAGTTGCATGCACGATGACCTTAGTAAAGAGTTTGAGAGTTTTCAGACTGCCAAAGAGATGTAAGAACAATTGAAGGTCAAATATAGTGGCACATCAGTAACGAAGTCGAGGGCCCTGACCTTGAGGTTCAATGAATAGATGATAGACTTCAAGCACTCTATGGCAGAATACCTGATGGTGATGTCTTCAATGATCAGAGAGTTGAAGACAATTAGAACTGAGCTCTCTGATGAGAAACAAGTGCTTGTCGTATTAAGGTCCCTATCGGATTATTCTTGGGAGCATATCAAACCAGTATTTACTCATAATGAAAGTATCAAGACTTTTAGTGACGTTTTACATCATCTTGAGCTTGAGGCGGAGTGCAAAGAGGTGATTCATCATAGTGCACTAACAGTTAATGCTCACGAGCGCAAGGAAAAGTGACCTATGCACAACTGGAATAGGAAAAAGGACATACATTAAAAGGTTGATGAGAGGAAAGGACCTAAAAATAATCAAAAGCGTAAATGTGACGAGCGCAGAAAAAAGAACTTGAGCAAGCTCAAGTATTTCAACTATTAGAAAATGGGACATTATGTCAGTGATTGCACTGAGCATGTTAGTCTTGTCTTTATCTTTATCTGCATATGTGTACTAAAAAGTATTTGTTACTCATAAAGTCTCTCATTAGATTGTAGACTGAGGAGCCAGCCAAATAACTCATGAGCAAGCCAGATCGCAAGATTGCAGGCAAGTACTATTTCAAAGCCAATGGATCACTACGAGAGTTGATACATATGAAGGAGTCCTTAGAGTTGGCCATTGTCACCTAGAGTTTGATGTGGTTTATGTTGGGATCGCTGTGTTGAAATCCGACCGAAAAACGTAGCGGAATAAAATTATTTCGAGATCGGATTCGTCTCGTTTAGATTAACAAAATAAAACCGAAGTAAATCGGATTTACCTTGCGCGGATTCGAATCCGCATTCGTTTTCCGATTCCGTCGGAGCGATGCCGCAAGTTGCGTAGATGTCCGACCTCTAGCGGTATCCACGCGGTTCTCCTCGCGATGGATCGTCCTCGCTTCCTCGCTCGATTTGACGTTCGTAGATCCCGTCTGGCTTCGCGTAATCCGCCGCGACATGTGGATTCAGAATCTCCCGTCGGACTGAAGGCGAAGCGGTCGGGAATCGAAGCGGAGCCTCGAGAGGGCCGGCCTCGTGTCGTGC